>JABWPP010000050.1:12090192-13505192 GCA_016920855.1 Puya raimondii
TGAATCTTACCTAAATTTTTGACAACTTGAAATTTTAATTGGTTTCCAATTTTGTAAGAATTACTTTTAAACTTTAAATAACTTTTTTTTTACAATTATTTATTTATCTAAAGAGTACAAATAGAAAAAAAGAAAATATATAGGATAAAATATGTTGCAGGAAGAAATAGGTAATTAGATTGAATAGTAATCCACTAAAGTGAAAATTGAGGGTCCCAATCAAACGTCGTCGGTACACCATGCTCGCGGTGCCTGCCAATTTCTGGTGTCAGGGTTGCAAGTAATTAAATTAACTGTGCTTTTATTCCGTAGGTTCCATGTTTTAAAATATATAGAAACCTAATTCCCTAATAAATATAATTTACAAATAATTAAAAACTTTAAAAACAATGTATTTCTGCGTCGGTATGCATATACAAGAACATGAACACGAACACGAACACGAACATGAAGATGAAGATAGCATACTGCATACACACATACCCAGGGACCATGGGATAGTTGGACATGCCGAGGTGGTTCTTGGCCTGGTGAATGTCCGTGTGGCAAACCCCGCAGAACTTCACCTTTATCACCACGTCCTCCGGCCCCGTCGTCCTGCATATATATACATATATATATACTAATTAATTAATATTGCTAGCTAGCTAGTTATCGTATAAATACAGATCCAGCTTCCTTCACTTCTGCTGATTACGATCTACTACGTACGTTGCACATAGAAATATATATATATATATATATATATATATATATATATATATATATATATCTTTTGGCGGTACGTATACCGGCCGTATACCTTAAGGTGTAGGCATATGGGGACAAAATCCCACTGGGGTCTCTCGCCGCCCATCCGGTGACCTCCCTCTCCGAAGCAAGGCTCCCCATTAAAACAAAACTACTTGCTGCCTATGCTAGCTAGTACTCCAAGAAGAAGAAGAAGAAGAGATAAAGATCGAGAGCTGGAGAATTGATGCAAACGCTTATTATTATTGTAGCTCTTTTGTGGTGGGTGCTTGCTCCTATGTATACATATATATATATATAGCGGGGTTTTGGGTACGAAGTAAAAAAATATAAATATGTGGGGTAAGAGAGAGAGAGAGAGGGAAAATTAGAGGTGTTGGTGAGACTTGGTGGATGATGATGAGTGATGGTTGTTATATTTATAGCCATATATATAACAGTGATGGAGTGTGCGAAAAGGGAGGAAAAAACAGAAGAAAAAAAAGAGCAGAGCACAGAAAGAAAGGGTGTGTGTTACTTTTGATAGGGAGAGTGAGAGGAAAGTAATAAGAGAGACAGAGACGGAGAAAGAGAGAGAGAGAGAGAGAGAGGAAAAGAAAAGTCAGGATTGGAAAGAAATAATGGCAGATCGCGGGTGAGTGCGCGGTAGGTGGGGGAGGTGACTCGCGAGAAAGCAGAGGACGTCAGGATGACGTCATCTAAAGGTTTATGTTTTCTTCTCACAAGAGAAATACTAGCTGTGCAGTCAATAGTTTTCAATTTATTCAAAATTTTAAAAAATTCTTTTTTAAATTTTAATGCTTAAAAATTATAACTAAAATTATACATAATAATATTTTTGTTGATGATGTAAAACTTATATCGGCTCTTCTTGGATGCACTGAGAATATTGCTAATTTTCAAATTGGAGCGCGCACAGGACAACATCCTTTGATGCGTACAGCCGAGTGTTGTTGCGTGGGTGGTGCTTCATCGCTTTCTCCGAACCGACCACCGATTGTTCTTTTTGGTTGAACCATCCAAGGAAGGTAAAAATATCTGGACACCCACTCAACTGTATCTTATTTGAAAGCGGCTCCATTCTTTAAAAAAAAAAATATATCGACACCCCTTCTTTTTTTGTTGAAATAATTGTCTATATACCCCTCAAAATTTTACTATCTGATATATTTCTTTTTTAATTTTAAATATACCTCTCGTATATTTTTTTCGTTATTCAAAAATACTCTTGCTATTAGTACCCGTTAAGTTATCTCGAGTTAAATTCAGATTAAATTTCTACCAGAGTTAAAAAAAATTAAAATACCGCATTTGTCCCTGATTTAAGGGTAAATAAGAAAAGTTGGTGATAGTAGAAATGTGTATGTGAAAGGAAAGAAATCAAAATACCTCTGCTGCGAGCCGATTTCGTGGACCGTTGACCCGGTCCGAACTCTCCCTCGAGAAGCGTGTGAGGAGAAGAGACGGCTTCCAAAAGTGACCCTCGAAGTTCGCGCCCACTGATCAAGCGATTCGGCCGATGAGGGATCGGATCAACCGAGTTCAAAAGCACACAGAATATCGGGTCGGCTGATGAGCCGAGCGTTCAAATACACAAGGCAATTTGGTCGGCTGATGAGCCGAATGAAAATTTTTATATAGAATCGGACTGTTTACAGGATGAAATCTACTCTAATCTACTCCTAGAAAAATAGTAAGTGCTGGAAAGAAAGAAGTTTACAGGTAAACTACTCCTAAAAAGTCAGTAAATGTGTGGAATTGAAAATGGTCTTCTTGTTCACAGGAAAAAAGACCCCTTCGTCGGGCGCTTCTTGCTTATTTATAGTCCCACCTGTTATTTCTCAGTTATTTTCATGATCGGTCACGTCTCTACTTTCTCGGGCCACACCTGGCCAATCCTAGCCGCAAGCAGTTTTAAGAACTGCTATGCGGTTTCTGGTGTACACCTCCCAACTTCCGGTGCATCATCCTCTTCCAGCTCCGCTGTGCACCGGCTCTGTAATGCAGTACGATTTTCGAGGCGTCAACAACCTCTTTTTGTCCCTAACTTAACAGCAAATAAGAAAAGTTGGCGATGGTAGAAAGGTATATTATGAAAGAATAAAATAGTAATTTTATAGAAATAACAATTATTCATAATAGTTTACTAACGGAATCTAACTTTAGGATATATTTGAAAGAACTTAGAACGTTAGAAATGTATTTTTAATATTAGCTTTCTAAGATAGGAAATAAGAAAGTCGAAAACTTTATAGAGGTATATAGGCAATTGTTTTTTTTTTTTTTTTTTTTTTTTGGAAATAATCGAGTAGTTATAGTAACTAAATTAGAAATTGTATTAAATTTAGTACAAAGGATCAAATCTGAAATAGAATAGAATTATGAAAATAAATATTCTAGAATAAAGTGTTGCCTTGTTTAGTCATCAATTATTCCTTAGCCAACTTGCCGTGGATTTAATTTTGAATTTCAGGGATGCAATAGGGCCTAAGATTATGAAGAAATTGGCAAGTAATTAAGTGTGACAATTAGGATAATAAAAAAATCCAGCTTTATTCTACTACCGTCTACTCCCTCAATTGTAATACCCTACATTTTTATTATTTTTATTTATTTGATAGAGAAGGATTATTTTGCTCAACCTAAAAAGTCGAAGGGTTTATGTATAATTATGCAATCCTGATTAATAAAATGGCTTCCATAATCTTTCTTTTTCTCTCCAACCGGTTGTTCTCTCTGTTTCTCGTTCAAACTTATGCGCACGCGCGCGATCTCTCTCTTTTTCTCGCACAATTCTCGATCTCGTCTTTCGACGCCGCCTCTACTGCCGCACTCCTTGATCTTTGTCGGCGTCATTTCGTTTGTGGCTAACTTCGTTTGGATCGTCAAAGATATTTCGTTCATAATCGTTTCATTTACCGTCATTAAAAAGGTTCTCTTGAATAATTTGGTGTCCTACGTTTGACCGAACAATATTTGGATTAATTAGAAGTAAGCGACATAACGCCTGTTAGTTTATTTTAGATAATAAACTTATCTGGAAATGTGAAACAACTAGGCTTCGAACTTGGGACCTCGACTACCAACCACCAAATCTTTTGCCACTTGCGCTAGGAATGTATTTTTATTTTAGATAAATATTATAAAAATATGTTATAGTAACGAAAATATCTTTTTGTATAGTTTTTCAAAATAAGGGTTAAGCGTGCTTATACAAATTACAAATTGTTGAAAGAAAAAAATTTATAAAATGTTTTGATTTGATAGCTGTGCAGTTTTTAGAAAATATGTGCTTTAGAAATTGTGCTTATTTGATAAAATTTTAGCATTTGATAATTTTTTTTTTCAGAATTATTAATTGGATAAATAATTTTAAAGTCATAATGTATCTTGATATATTGCTATAATGATGTTGGCTATGTCGACATGAATTTTGTGATAGAAGCTAACTTCGATTTTGTGATGTACCTCTGAGTGTAATTTTGTGACGCGGCTTCGGGTACAATTTTGTGACGCTCCTTTAGATGCAATTTTGTGATGCGCCTGCGAATGTTATTTAGATTCTTTTTTGGATTTGTGACTGTGCCTTCGGTTTCTCTAATGTGTATTTAGGACCTCAGTCGATGGGTCGCTAGTTATTGGAGATTTTCGTTTTAAAATTTTAGTTTTTTGAAATAAGAATGCTTTTATTAAAATTCTATTTCTCTTCATCTTTTATAAAATATGCGTGTTTAAGACTCAAAATTCTGAAACGTGATTTATAAAAGTTTGTGAAACTCAGTCATCACTATTATATTTTCGGCAAGAAAATTTATATATGATTATTTAAAATAATTTTTGTTTTGCATACTTAATCCGACTAATGTGGTATATGATTGCTTATCAGATTTTGAGACTCTTTTGTCGGGCGAGGGCAGGAGCGAAGGAACACTAGTCGTACTTTGTCGTTTGAGTTGCTTTCTTTTATTATTTTGTATGTATTGTTAGGTAGATGTTAAGTGAGTTTCCGTAAATTATCATCTGATTTTATTCATTTCTGTTTTGTTCTTCTTACTGTACCGTATACTTTAGTGAATTTTTGTAATTATCATTTTTTCTGATTCTTTGTTAGGTTCTGTAGCCTTATATATTTACTGTTCTATCTGGTACGCGGTATCTGTTACGTCTCGAATTTGGGTATGACATCAACTTACTCGGGTTTGTAGGGAACAAAAATTATATGGGAGCAACTTATTTGAAGCCACTCCAGGATGGGTGCTATGTGGCACTCGAGCCACGCAGCGCCCATTGCCCCGCTGCTCTCCCGTGGAAATTTTTTTTGGTGCATCCGGTTCATCGTTATTTATTTTAAA
This sequence comes from Puya raimondii, assembly GCA_016920855.1. Taxonomy (NCBI): domain Eukaryota; kingdom Viridiplantae; phylum Streptophyta; class Magnoliopsida; order Poales; family Bromeliaceae; genus Puya; species Puya raimondii. Next base: position 12,095,295 of record JABWPP010000050.1, read on the forward strand.
ATTTTATTTTAAAAATTATAATTTAATATAATAGATATACATTCTACGATATTTAAAAAATATATGCAAAGGAATTTAGGGTTTAGGGTTTCAGGGTTTAAGATTTATGATTTAAAATTTTAAGTTTTAGAATTGAGGATTTAGGGTTTAATGTTTATTTTTATAAATTTTAATAAAATCATATTAATTATGTTATATTATATTTTGGATCGAGCGGCGCTCGGCAAAGAAAGGAAAAGTATAGCTGGAGGCAACCTAAAAAAATCAAAAAACGCGCAACTAGAAACGATGACGGCGCTGCTCTCTTTTTTGGGCAGCGGTTTGATCAATTCGAAGATCTCTCGGTATAAAAATAAAAGGAAATAAGGATGGTGCCGTGGGGGCGAAAACCAGTGATGGCGGCTACATCAAAGAGAGTCGGAGTGAAGGAACCTGATCTAAAGAAAAAGGTGTTCAAGGCCGAGGACCAGAAACTCATGGCGGAGGCAAGAAGAAGATTGTCGGTTTGAGGAGCATCCTTGAAAGCTGAATCGCCTCAAATATTCTAATTTTTTTCTACAAGACATCGTAACTTTTTGGACTCAGTCGAGCCACATGATGTAAGCATCTGAAACCGTGGGTCAAGTGCAGAGACTCTTTTCTAAAGATTTTGAAGAAAATCAAGATTGTAGATAGATGGTGTATGGCGTTAATGTATGTCCTCGACTGAAAAAGAAAAAATATCCTCGTCTGAATTCTCTGCAAAGGAAGGACTCAAAAGGAAACAAGAAGGATCCTAATCAGACAGTTTAAGAAGGTGAAAATCAACCTTAGGAGTTTGGAAAAAAGGAGGAATTAGAGAAGGGGTTATTAAAAAGGAGAACGATGGATCGAAGAAGCTACGAGAAGAGAAAGCAAAAGAGCTCAGAAGCCTAAGGTTGAAAAGATGGTGGAGAAGATGAAGAAATTTTTCCGTCAAAGGGGTTTTTGATGATGACGGCAATATTAATGTAAAATGACAAGTTAGGATTGATGGGTACAGTTAATTAGAGCTGTAGAATCAATACCAGTAATCATCCGAACTTTATTCAAAAGACTACCAAGGGGGCATTATTGGCGCAAAAAATAAGTGATGCCAACTAATAGACGGCTCGACTCACGTGGTCAAATAGAAAAATGACACGTAGTGCGCCAAGAGCCGCCAAAGAAAGCCCAAAGACAAATGGACTTTAGGCGGGAAGGGTTGCGAGACAAGAGAGTGACTTCATAAGTGATAAAGATGTAGTTAGCACACTTCCTACAAAGTGAATAGTCCAATAATCATAGGTTAATCGAAGAATGGTAGAAATTTTATAAATATCGAGAAGTTGCCTGCAACAAAAGTTTTTTCCACATACAAGAACACTGCTTTAATACTTTTTACATTTCCAGTATCTATAGTAAGTAAGGAGTAGCTACTAATTTTAGAAACTTTGTACCTTTAGGTTAAAGCTTTTAGCCTTTAATTCTTTGTACTTTGAGCCTTAGCACTCTTCTCTTCGTAACTCTCAAACGCTTTGTTTAATGAAATACAATTAGTTTGACTCTACTTACAGCCGACTCAATTCTCAATTCATGTACAGAGTGCTTTTACATATTGAGAGAGAACCCGATTGAGCGAATCTCTCCTCAACCGAATTGCTTGATCTCGTGACAACCGAGGGTCATCATACGAGCTGTTTCACAATCAAAAGAGCTTTGACTTGGTCAACAATTTGATTCGGTCAACTCGTCCAGAAAACTCGGCTTGAGCGGAACACATATATACATAGTTCAGAGTAGTAAGTGGTCTCTTCTCTAGATATATCTAACTGGTCAAATATATGATCGATATTCAAAATATTTATAGAATAATCATTAGCAGACTTTGTGCTGAACAGTCGATTATAGAATAGTCATAGATAGACCTTATGTTGAACAGTCGAACACAAGTTTGTGAGGAAGGTCACTAATATGAGACCGTTTTGTCTATCATATGCGAAGTTCTGAAATTCGCGATGACAGCATGATGGAAGACCAATTGTGCTAGCTAGAGCTTTATATTGAAAAATTATTTCTACAAATTTTTTGTTTTAAATAGTTAAAGAGCAATGCTATCCATGCACCCCAAAAAAGTATATAATGTACACCCTTTCTATCATAGAATGGAGATTTTTTTATGGTCACATCAATGTGATTAGTAAATACTATTGCATCTTAGAATGAATTAGATATAAAATGTACACCATAAAGAAGTGTGCAAACAACATTTATCTATTTATATATGTACCTGTAGCATTGCTTAATTGAAAATGTTCAAATATTATTATCCCCAAAACAGGAAAAAAAAGAAAAACTCTATACCAGGATGGCGTAATCTAATTGGTCAAGAGTGAGAGCGCGGTGCCACTTGTGTAACCGCATTTAGCTATTTACTTTCCTTTTAAAATAAGATTTAAGACTCGTATATGTAATTAAATGGATAATTTCATGAATGTTTCCCTTCCATAGTGTAATATCACTAATACCTTCCTAATTTCAATAATATCATGTATATCCTTTTAAATTATCACGAATATCCTAAACACTCATAATGATTAATCTCCATCTAAAATAGCCGTCATAATTACAAAATGCTTATTTTACTCTTCTCCATTATATCATTAATGACCTTAAATTTGGTATATGTTGAGATTTAGTTTTTTTTCTTTCAAAATTGCCCTCTAAATTTTTTATCGATAATTCTTATTGTTAGCATGCGTCATACGAAAAATCTGAATTTAAAATTAATATTTAAATTCAAAATCTATATTTAAATTTAAAATCAAATATAATATCTTAATTTAAATTTTAAATTTGAATATAAAATTTCTATTTAAAATTTTATATTGATTTTAAATCTAAATTTGAATTTAAAAGTCAAATTTAAATTTATATTTTGAATTTAAATTTCAAAGTGAAAGTTTAAATCTAATGTGACCCCTCGCTTCCGGGGAGCGACCTATGCTAAAAATACTATAATCTTAGCATATTTAATCCGCGTAGTCTCTTTGTTCTAGGCACCATCTATAATGCTATAACTGGATTAAAAGATTTAATTTTGTTATATCTTATATATAGTACCATTTCAAATTCTGACTTTTTAAGTCCTGACGTCCTCATCAGGATCAAGCATACTCACAAGCACAATGCGATGTGAGACTCGTCTCGCGATCTTTAGCCGATTTTGTAGGGAGCAGCGCTCCACCCACAATGATTGTCAGTCTGGGAGCTGCGCTCTGACTATCATAGGACTTTGGCTTAGACGTGACTTATCATATACTTCCGGCTGGTGATTGGTTCTGATACCAACCGTGACGTTCTGCTTCCCAGGAGGTCACCCATTCTAGAACTACTCTAAACAGGGCACACTTAACCTCTTAGGCCTAGTCACCGCCCAAAATAATATAGCCGGATTAAGAGGTTTAATCCTATTATACTCTTGTTGTGCTCTGTTTTTCCTGGACCATTGACCGGGTCCGAATTCTCTCGATATATGTGTGAAAAGATAAAACAGTCTTCTGAAATGACCCTCGAAGTTTGCGCCCTAGACTATATCAAACGATTCGGCTGACGAGGGATCGGATCAGCCGAGTTCAAACAACACACAGAATATGGGGTCGGCTGATGAGCCGAGCGAATGTAGACAAAAGGGAATATTTAGGTCGGCTGACGAGCCGAATCGAAACTTTATATATATATATATATATATATATATATATATATATATATATATATATATATATATATATATATATATATATATATATATATATATATATATATATATATATATATATATATATATATATATATATATATATATATATATATATATATATATGTAGAATTGGGCTGTTTACAGGAAAGAAATCTATCCTAAATCTACTCCTAGAAACGCAGTAAATGCAGGAAAAGAAGAGTACAGTTGGACTACTCCTAGACAACACAAGAAAAAATGCAGGAAAAAATGGTCTTCTCGTTTCTCTGAGGAAAAAAAGACCTTTTCTTTCCTAGGCGTTTTCTGTTTATTTATAACATCCGCCTAAGATCTTCAGTTATCCTCATGATCGGCTAGTTCCCCCTTTTCTTGGACCACTCCTGGCCGATCTTAACTGCAAGCGGTTTTCAACAACCGTCTTTTAATTTTTTAGTGTATGTTTCCAACACCCGGTTTACCTTTTTCTTGTAATTTTTATACACCGGTCTCATATAGCCACACGATTTTTGAGGTGTCAACAATTGCCCCCTCGGCAGCTTCCGAACGTTTGTTCGGTAGGTGACGTATAGACTCCAAATCAGGGTTTTGGGATTAACAAAAAGGACTATACTCTTTCATCTTCAACCGTCTTTCTAACTTCCGACGGCTATAATTCTCCCGATATTCTTTTTGTCTTATTTGCAGAATTAATTAAGTCATTTATAGCGTCGTCCTTTCACCATCATGAGTTTAAACTTCCGAAAAGACCTCCTAACGGTTCACATCCTTCTTTCTTCCTCTTTCGCGGCGACCCGACTTCTTTCCTCTTTCTACCTAGGGCTTCTTCTTTTTTACTCCACATGGCTCCCATTCTGCCGCTTCCTTCGTCTCCATCTATTGATTATAATCTTCTTCGAATATTTGTCAAAAATGACCCATCTCGACTTGTTCTTGGTCTTTTATTTTTGGAGGACCCAACCCCTGAGGATTTCCCTTTCTCGACTGAGGGTCTCCCGTTTCTGGCAAAATCCATCGACTTATCTTCCTTGACCACTTCTACATCCGTTGGAAGAAGTCTTCGAACTTGGCCAAGCATTTCTAATGCTTATATTGCCTGGTTAGATCGAGTTCAGGCATCTTACTCTGATACATGGCGTGAAGTTGGGATATACGAAGCTATCTAGCTTTCCAGAACTCCACCCATCGCCGACCATTTACTTTTGGCATCGGCTCTGTGTTTTTGGTCTACTATCTCTAACACTTTTTTCTTCAGAGGAGGACCTTTCACTCCTACTCTTCTCGACGTGGCAGCGATAGTCGGCCTTCGTCCTCATGGTGTTACCCTTTCGATGGCTTATTTTCCCGATGGCGTCGATGACTTTGAGGCCCATCTTGATCCTAAAATAGACCTGGCATATTCCAAATTTATCTGCCGTTTCTCAGGTCAAGCTTCTGATCCTGTTACTCGCAAGGAACACATAGCTTTTCTTCTGTATTGGCTTTGCCATAACCTATTTTGCACCCGTTCTAAAAAAATCAACCGTGATTTTCTCCCAATCGCCGTTGCTTTAGCCAACGGTGAAAAATTAGCACTCGGTACTTATTTTCTTGCTTTTGTATATCAAGAGATCTTTGAATCTATTAAACCCCTCCCGTTCGATGAAGGAGTTGTCATTAGTTCAGGATGCGGAGTTTTATGGTTTTTACAAATATGCCTTCAAATCTATTTCCCTTATTTCTGCCGAACTTCCTTGGACTTGCATTCGGCTCCTTCCTTCGACACATATGGCTTGGCACTCGGCTATCCAGAGCCCTTTACTTCAGGCCAACCGATTGATCTCTCTGCATATTTCTCAGTCTTTTATGAAAAAGAGAGAAGTATCTCCATCAAATGGTCTGTATTTGGAGAACGTATTACTGGGCCACCCTGGCTCCTAACTCGGTTCGAGTCTATCCAAGATCAACTGGCTTCTTCTCGTGCTAGCGAATACTCCAAAGTCTGGTATTCTTTTCTGGCTCCTAGAGATTTACATATCGGCTTGAAAATCAGATCCAAACCGACGCCTAGCACCGAGGTGTATTCCCCTCACTTTGTTGCTCGGCAATTCGGTTTGGTTCAAGCCCTTCCTGTCCCAGCAAAATTTTTTACCAGCAATACTGCTCGCGGACGTCCTCCGACAAAGAGCGCCGCTGAGGTTGACAGAATCTCGGCCCTGGATAACCGGCTTCGTCGATATTTTAAGCTGGTTAGCTTTCGGCCGAATCATTCGGGAGTTACAGATTTTCGCTACGGAAGAGCTTGGACAGATTTTTGTGAGAAATTTTTTTTTTCCAATGATGCAGCCTGTTCTTCGGTGGCTTAATCATATTGAAGGTGTGTTGTCTCATATTTGTTATTGATTCTCGTCCTCCTTGTGTTTAATTGGCTTTATTCTTCAACTGTAATTCTTTTATGTAGGCAAAACATCTTTACCTGATCAAAGACATGAACCTTCAGGAAGTAATTCAGACGAAAGACCTGAAGCCTCGTCTCGTCCTTCTATAGTGCGTTTCGACTTATCATCATATTTTCTTCATGTTCAAATAATTCTTTTCGGCTAATTATTAATTTTTCCTATCAGCCGATTCCAATTTCTACTTCATCGGCCCAACCTTCTGAAAAGAGGCCGATTGGTCCTAACCAACCAACTAATCCGCCGCAGCGTAAGCGGCGTAAGACTGTAGCCATTAGAACTCGTACCCCTATGTCTACTGAAGATACATTCTCGACCGGACTCCCGCCGGTCGATGACGCAGACGAAGGTGTGGAAGCCGTTTCTAAATCACCAGATGAACCACCTCGAACCGAGGTAATTTTTCAACCTATACTGATAGATTCTTCGCCTTCTCATTCTTCAGTTGGGTCACCCCCATTATCTCCTTCGGTTGAGTAGCCGCTATCCAAAGGCAAATTGTTCATCCGTCTTACTTTCTCGTCGGGGAAAGGAAGTTCTGATGTTAAAAGACAAGCTAGACGGGAGGCTCGTCTTGACAAAAAACGAGAAGAAGAGAGAAAACAAGCGAGCTAAGAAGAAGAAGAGATGAAACAGATAAGAGAAAAAGAGAAAAAACAAAGTGGACGAAGAAAAGAGAAAGAGAAAGAAAAAGAAGAGAAGAGAAGAAAAAAGAGAAGAAGGACAAGAAGAAGGACTAACAGAAAAATTTTCTCCAACTCGATCGCCGGTCCAGGCTAGGACTTCGACTCCTCCCCAAACGCAAGATGCGTTAGCCCTTTCCCTACAAGAGCTAATAACTTCGAGCCCTAAATCGAATGGAGAAGAAGACTCCTTTACCACTTCGGCTGATACCCAAGAAAGGTTTGCCGAATATTTGAAATTATATAGTAGTGGTCTTCCTTTTTTAGCACAGAATACAGAACAATTGGATCGGCTCGAAGCGCTCCTTTTGGACTTGCTGGATCAAACCGATTTACCTTCCTCAGAACGATGCTTTGCTGAAGCTTTATCCACTCATCTTTCGGCCCTCCTGGTTCGGCAACAAACACTCTTTTCTGAACAAGGTGTTTTAGATACTCATTTTTCTCAAGTCGGTCTTCTGAAAACAAAGGCTGCTGACGTGGCTCCCTCCCCTTGACCGACTTTAAAAAACAAGATCAAGCCTTACAAGATCAAGAATTGGCTCTTCAACAACGTATTGATTCTCTAAAAGAAGAACTTGCCGAAGCCGAGAAAGCATTGGCCCGGGCGCATGACGACCGAACTTCTCTTCGTGCGCAATACTAGTCTAAACAAGATGAAGGAATGTCTATCCACGAGCAACTCTCTCAACTTTACAAACTTCATCCTTTGATGAAGCGAAGAAGACACGCCGCTGATCTTGCTCAATCTAACTTAGTGGCTGAATGGGAACAATTCAAGAATTTTCTTTCATAATCTTCTGATTTTTTGACTGTAATATATATGCTTTCTTGGAAAGACTTATAATTTTTATCCTTCTGATCATCCATTATTATCCCACATAGATGGATAATATATTTTTTTAAGTATTTCCAATTGATCGGCTTTTTATTTACTACTCCTAATATTTTCAAAAAATATGCATTGCCCCTTGTTACTTCTTGTATCTGAAATGGCCCTTCCCAATTTGGGGACCATTTTTCATATACTCGGTCTTTTCGACCGATAGGCAATACTAACTAACTACTAATGTAGCACACTGAACTTTAGCAAATTGCGGAGTTCTAGTGAGAGAATAGTGCTTTATACTATTCTGGAGTTTTGGATTGAGTTTGGTGAGCTTGGGAGTGTTTTCGGGACTTGGAGAGTGCGAAAACGGACTTCGGATAGCGAAATCTGTAAAAAGGTGCAGATTTTGCACTATATTCCGGAATGTGCTTTTAGATTCCGGAACAGATTTAGTCTATTCCGGAATGGATTTTGGGATTCCGGAATGCTGTATAAAAATCTGTTTTGGCCGAGGCTCGGGTTTTGCGGATTCTTGAGGCTGATTCCGGAATGTTTGTACGTATACCGGAATACAGTGCTGCAGAATTAGTTTTTGAGCTGTTTTACAATTTTGGCTTTTTGAGGGGTCTAAGTGGATTTTGTTGCACGGGATTAAGTACCCCTTCACCCCTCTCATGTTGCCATTGTTGGCTGAGGTTGGAGAAGAAGAAGTGGTGGATTTTTTCTCTCTCTCTCTTGGATTTCTTGCTTCCAAACCCTAGATTTGTGGTTTTGATCTCTCTTTTCTCCATTTTCTCCATGGAGCTTGCATCTTGGACCTTGGAGGAAGCTTGGATGTGAAGAGGAGAGCTTGATTGAGGATAGATCTCCAACCCTAATATCTTTGGGCTTTGATTAGAGCTCTTATGAGGAGAGTGGCTCTCTTGCAACTCCTCTAGTTGTGATTACTACTTGGATTTGGGATGAAAACCTAGAAATAGAAAACTAGGGTTTTATTTGGGGCTTTTGTATTGAGGGCCTTTGAGATGGAATTGATGGGGGTAGAATGATGTTGTTGGGTGGAAATGAAGCTTCCTACCTTTGATTTGGACTTTGGACAAGTGTTACTTGATCAAAGGTAATTTCCACCCATTTTCCTCTTGTATTTTGGTAATTTTTGAGATGTGATCGTTCGAAACTTCTTACCCCTTAGAAAATTCTCTTAGGGCGTATGGAGCTTAGGGGACAACTCCGTTGGAAGGAACGAACAAGTCTCAATGGATATCCGGTGGGTCTGACCTCACCGAAATGGGTGAACTCCCCCTATGTCTTTTCTAATGTTTTAGAGTTAAATTGGTGCATACTCATGCTTATTATGACATGATAGGAATTTTGGAATCATGATATATGTATAGCATATATGAGATTTGCATGCTCTATGTAGTAGAGTTCATGATTGAGATTATGCATGGCACATTATGGAAGGTTGTGGTAAGATGGCATTTCAAATTATGATAACGTAGAAATACATGTTGGAATGATTAAAACAACATATGAAGTACTTGATGGAAAGTGGACTTGGGGACACTTAGCATATCAGTTATTGGTAGAAGTGAGCATGATATATGACATACTTACCATGGGTAAAAGAAAACATGACACCCGGCGTGTTCTTGACATAGTGAGAGGCTAAGTATGTTACACTTCACTTAGAAGAACAACAAGGTTGACCTTATGACTTAGTGCTAGACCCTTGTGTCGTTGATTGGTATTCTATGTTTAAGACATGAGGTAAGAGTTTTTTTATATCGGTTATATAAGTGGTAATTGCATATCATCACTTTGATAATAAGAAATAAATACTTGCATGATGACTTTAATACTCTATGTAGTAGAGGTTTATGTAGCTCATGCATGTCATGGATTATGGTCTTGTTGGCATCGTAGAATGCATTGTTATAGCATTTGTAGAATGCATTGATTGTGGCATTTGTAGAATGCATTGATTGTGGTATTTGTAGAATGCATTGAGTATGACTCTAGTGATAACATGTGATAGTAGACCGTTGGGATCGTGAATGAGACATAGATCCATTCCCATTGGTAGAGTGAGATGTGGATTGTAGTACACTGAACTTTAGCAAATTGCAAGGTTCTAGTGTGAGATTAGCGTTTCGTGCTAATCTGGAGGTTTTGGCTGTGTTTCGAGCTCTTGGGAGCGTTTTCGGGACTTGAGAAGTGCGAAAACGGACTCCGGAAGTCAAATTCTGCAAAAACTGCAGGTTTGACATTGCGTACCGGTATGTGACTTTGGGATACCGGAATCCTGCGAATATCTGGATTGCGCAGCTCTTGGGTTCTGCGGAATCCCGCTGGAGATACCGGATTGGGCTGGCATTCCGGTATGTGCAAATCGCATACCGGTACTAAAGTGATTAGTACCGGTACTGCGATTTCTGGTACCGGAATCCCTTCGCGTGGCCTGTTTGGCCGAGGCTCGGGTTTGCAGGATTTCTGGCCAGATACCGGTATGCCCATACGCATACCGGTATACAGAGCCGAAAATCCTGTTTTGAGCTATTTTGCGAATGTTGGCTTTTGGAGGGGTGTTAGGGCAATTGTTACAACATGTAACTTAACCCTTCACACCCCCCCCCCTCACAGCCATTTGGGCTGAGGACTTTGGAGAAAAAAGGTAGGTTTTCTCCCTTTCTCTCTCTAGAATCTTGTCTCCATGGTGATGGAAACATGGGATTTGATCTCCTTTTCCTTTTCCTTTGCACTCAAGCTTGCTAGCTTGCTCTTGGAGGAACGTGGTGGAGGAGAGGAGGGCTTGTTTGAGGTTTATCTCCAAACCTAGCTTCCTTGGACCTTGTTTGGAGCTCTAAGAGGTGAGTCTTCCTCTTGTTAACCCTCTTTTGTAGATAAATTGGGTTTTTTGTTGATGAAACCTTGTTATGATAAACCTAGGGTTTATTTTAGGGTTTCTTGATTCTAGGCTTTTGAATGGGATTTGATGGGTGTAGAATGTTATGTTAGGTTGGATTTGAAGCTTCCTAACTTCATTTTGGGTTTTGGACAAGAGATTCTTGATCTAAGGTAATTCCACAATTTTTCCCATTTCATTATGACGTTTTTCGAAAATGTTCGTTCGATGTTTCTAACCCAATAGAAATCTTCTTTAGGGCGCTAGAAATCGAGGGGGCAACTTTGTTTTCGGATACTGCGAGGTTCCGAAGGGTATCGGGTGGGTTTGACCTCACCGAAATGGGTGAATTCCCCCTATGTCTTCATTGTAGCTTAAGAGCTTAAATTAGTGCATATTCATACTAATTATGACATGGTAGAATTTTAGAATGCATATTATCCATGTGCTATATATATATGAAAATTAGACATCCTATGTGGTAGGAGGTTTGCATAGTTTATGCATAGTGCATCATGAATGGCTATGGGAATAGAATATTTCACTTATGTACTTGTTGACATACTTACTTAAATGAGTAGAGACATGTGTGGCATTAGATGAACAATGAACTTGGAAACACTCTTTGACACTTGGTATGTTGGACTAGTGGTAGTGTATATATGACATATGACATTCCACCTAGATGAATAACAAGATTGACATTATGATCTAGTCTTGGACATTAGTTGGTTTTCCATGTTTATAGACATGATGAATGATATTATATGGTTGATTGTTGCTTGTTAGCCACTATGCTCGTTTACACATGCTTGTGAGGGTCGCTCCCTACAAGCCGGCACTCCGGAGTTGGCCTCGCGACAGTTATTTCGCCCGTGTGTTAGAGAGAGCGCCGAAATGGAACCGCCGTGGGTAAGGCTCACCAAAGCGTGAGGTGTTGACTACCACGGAGCCATTAGGCACGGCACAAGTGAACATCCCTCTATTGTATTCTTTTATGACTACATAGTTATGGTATTATGCAAAAGTGAACATTCATATAGTAAGAGGTGAAATATTGCATACTTACACATGTACATGAGTAGAATAGTTCATGTTTATATGATCACATCTTGAGGCATAGTAGTATTGAATTTCAATTATAATTATGCTTATTTGTACCTAACCCCTACTTTGCCTCAGTTGACCTAGTGGTGTACTCCGCTCCTCTCGGCGGCTTACCCACTGGGAACTATTGAATAATAGTTCTCATCCCCCTGGGGTTTGTTGTTTTATTTCAGAGCCTTCCACTGCGGGAGAGGCTAGGGATCGCGGCAAGGGCATCGCGTCTAGCTAGTGCGTGAGGGAGCTAGCGACTAGGTGGAGCACCTTTCTTTTATCTTTTGTTGAGAAGTGTCTTTGTACCGACCACATTTTGTAGAGACTACCTTATGTCCTTTTTGGGAGTATTGTTGTATTAACTTATGTATTGGCTCTACTCTTTTATGGTATTTCATACTTTCATCTTGAGACCTTACTTGTTAGTATGTATGCTCTGATTATCATGATAGGATTACTCGCTTTATTCCTTTCTTGTATGTTGTTTTAGACGCCTTGTGTGCATTGGGTTATTTGTGTACACGGCGGGTCTGTGCATGCGCCCGGGTGGGCTTCCGCTGGGGCCCCGGGGCGTGACAGATTATAGTGGTATCAGAGCCTAGGGTTAAGTCATTGTGGACCTAGAAAACCTTAGGCCGGTTGGACTATAGGATTTAGACTCGTGAGAGACGAGAATGACTATGGCGAAAGTAACACAATTGGGTTGTGTCCTTATTCTCCAAGTAGTTGGAGTTTGATCGAAGTGTGTGACACCTAACTCTTAGGAGGTCACGTTGGCGGCCGACAACGTGACATCGGGAGTTAGTTAGGAGCTCACTTCATTTACTTTCGCATGATTGGGGATTTGTATTGTTTGAGTGGGGTTTCGTTAGCGTAAGTTTTTCTAACTTGCGCATTCTATGTTATTGTAGCTTGTAATGCCGACTACTCGTTCTCAGTCGATCGAAATGGCCGCGGCAGCCGACGCAGAGGAAGTGGAAACCTCTGCAACCTCCGGATCTAGTGAGGTCCGCGAGTTGAGAGACCAGTTGACGATGTTGACGGGTCTAGTGGCACAGCAGGCGTCTGCGGCTCAACAACAAGCCGATGCCGCAAGTCGACAGGAGGCGAGGATGAAGAGGATGGAGGAATTATTACTGCGGCAGGCTACTACCCGGACTGCTCAGGATCCTACGCCACCCACGCCAGCTGGAGATGTGACTGCAGGAGCACCGGCGCCCGTACCTGGGCCGGCATCTGTGGCGCCTAGTACCGAGCCGAGGGAGGAGACAGCCGCGACACCCCCGTTTCGGGCATCACCGGCGAGGACGGTTTTGCCTATGATGGTGACCGGGGCCGAGCGAGATAGATTGATGGATCGTTTAAATGAGTTTCGGAGGTGTAATCCTCAAGTCTTCGATGGCGAGAAGGCGGACCATTGGATGGTGGAGAAGTGGGTTCTCCACATGGAAAAGCTTTTTCATGATACCTTTGTGGAGAAGCAGAATAAGGTATGGTTGGCCACGTATCACCTAGACGGCGCGGCATATCGATGGTGGGCGGACATTCGGGATGACCCGAACACCGACTTGGTGGCCATTACTTGGGGCCGGTTCAAGGATCTTTTGTTGTCGAACTACTTTCCTCCGAGTGTCAAGAGACAGATGGAGAGGGATTTGCGCAGCTTGCGCCAGCGGGACTTGACGGTGACGGAGTATGAACGAGAGTTTTCTCGTCTGTTGCACTGCGTACCCTACGTGGTGAGGAATGACGAGGATAAGGCTCGTATCTTCGAAGCGGGCCTTCGACCGTCGATTTATAGATTGGTGCAAGCGGCGGGATTGCAGACTTTTCGAGAGGTGGTGAATCGCGCCTTGGTTGTGGAAAAGGGCGCGGAAATTGCAAAAGAGGAGATCGAAGCTTGGGACAGACTAAGGGGTAAGAGGCCAGCGGGCGAAGGAGGTAGCAAGAGTTACTCAAGGAAACCACCGAAGCACCCGAGCAGCCAATCGAGTGGGCGCAGCTCGGCTCCACCGCGCGGAGCACCGGATTACCGAAAACCGCCGCGTTGCGTCATTTGTGGTGGTCCTCATTTTCCACCCCAATGCCCGCAACGTGGTGGCAAGTGTTTTAAGTGTGGCCAGGAGGGTCACCTTCGAGCGGAGTGCCCGAGAGGTTCTTCCCCAGCACCTTCGTCAGCTTCAGCACCGGCACCACCGGGTCAGGGCCGAGGGGCCCCACCTACTCATCACTCGGCGGGGCGACCGCCCTTTTAGCGTCAGACTGAGGGATCTCGACAGGCGCCTAGTGGGCGCATGTTTGCGGCTCAGGCTGTGGAGGCGACAGCACCAGAGGAGGTCGTCCCAGGTATCATTTTAATTAATGAAATCAGAGTTAGAGCTTTATTCGATACTGGTGCATCGCACTCTTTCATTGATCGGCTGTTTGCCGAGTTGCATGGCATCGAGATTATACCTACCTTGCATCAGGGGCATGTTATCGTCCCCGACCATATTTTGGACATACGGGAGTTTTGCCCTAGTTGCCCTGTTAGAGTAGGGGATTGGATTATGCCGATTGATTTATTAGCTTTGCGAAAGCTTGGTGAATTCGACGTAGTATTGGGTATGGATTGGCTTACTAGATACTACGCCACAATCGACTGCAAGGATCGAATTGTGACTTTTCGGGAGCCCGGAAAGGACGAAGTTGTGTTCCGAGCGTGCAAGAGTTCGCTGTTCGCGATGACTATCTCTTCTACGCGGGCTAAGCACTTAATTCGGAATGGTTGTGTAGCATACTTAGCTAGCGTTATTGTGAGGGACGGCGATACCCCGCGGATTGAGGACATACCCGTTGTGCGGGAATTTGTCGATGTGTTTTCGGCTGATCTTCCGGGTATGCCACCGGATAGGGAAATTGAATTCGTGGTAGATCTCGTTCCCGGAACTACCCCGATTTCGAAGGCACCCTATAGGATGGCACCTGCCGAGCTCAAGGAGTTGAAAGCGCAGTTGCAAGACTTGTTGGACAAGGGCTTTATCAGACCAAGTGTTTCACCTTGGGGAGCGCCGGTTTTATTTGTGAAGAAGAAGGATGGATCCCTTCGTCTATGCGTGGATTATCGTGAGCTTAACAAGGTTACGATCAAGAATAGATATCCACTACCGAGAATTGACGATCTGTTCGATCAATTGCAAGGATCTTTGGTGTATTCCAAGATAGATTTACAATCTGGTTATCACCAACTCAGGATCAAGGCCGATGACGTGCCCATGACGGCTTTTCGAACACGGTATTGACATTATGAGTTTACTGTTATGCCGTTTGGGCTTACCAATGCCCTGGCAGCTTTTATGGATCTAATGAACCGTGTCTTTAAGCCTTACTTAGACAGGTTTGTGGTGGTGTTCATCGATGACATCTTGGTGTATTCTCGAAGCGACGAGGAACATAGGGATCATTTGAGGCAAGTGTTGCAAGTACTTCGGGAGAAGAAACTTTTCGCTAAATTGAAGAAGTGTGAATTTTGGCTCCGCGAAGTTTCCTTTTTGGGACATGTAATATCAGGAGACGGTGTAGCCGTGGATCCTAAGAAGATTGAGGCGATCAAGGATTGGCCTAGACCAACCAATGTAACCGAGATTCAGAGTTTTATTGGTCTAGCCGGATATTACCGGAGATTTGTCGAGGGATTCGCTAAATTATCTATGCCTCTCACTCGACTCACGCACAAAGGAACTAAGTTCATTTGGAATGACTTATGTGATAGAAGCTTCTTAGAGTTGAAGGAGCGCACCCGATCTTGACTTTACCTATTGCGGGAGCAGGGTATGTGATTTATAGCGATGCTTCGCTTAATGGTTTGGGTTGTGTTTTGATGCAGGACGGAAAAGTAATAGCTTATGCTTCCCGTCAACTTAAGGATTATGAAAAGAATTATCCAACGCACGATTTGGAGTTAGCGGCCGTGGTGTTCGCTTTGAAGCTTTGGCGTCATTATCTTTATGGCGAGCGTTGTGAAGTCTACACCGACCATAAGAGCCTAAAGTATCTGTTCACACAGAAGAAATTAAATTTGAGGCAACGAAGATGGTTGGAGCTACTTAAAGACTACGATTTGACTATTCTCTATCACCCGGGGAAAGCAAATGTAGTGGCAGATGCTTTAAGTCGCAAATCGATGGAAAACTTAGCTATGCTACTTGTTACTCAACCCCCGCTACTGGCGGAATTGCGACGAATGGATTTAGAGGTGGTAGCTCCCGATACACCCGTGAGGTTAATGGCATTAGTAGTGCAACCTACTTTACTTGAGTGGATTAAAGAAAAGCAAGTTCTTGATCCAGAATTGCAAAGGATTCGATCCAAAATCAGCGAAGGTCATGCCAATGATTTTCTTGTGGACGATCAAGGAATGCTACGATTCCTGAATCGATTATGTGTACCGGCAGATGCGGAGATTAAAGAAAGGATATTGACAGAAGCTCACCGAGCGCCTTATACCGTGCATCCGGGTGGCACAAAGATGTACAAGGATTTGAGATTACACTATTGGTGGCCCGGAATGAAGAAGGATGTTGGCGAGTTTGTGGCTCGATGTTTAACTTGTCAACAAGTGAAAGCTGAACATAGACTCCCCGCGGGAAAACTTCAAAGTTTATCGATACCGGTTTGGAAGTGGGAGCTAATTACTATGGATTTTGTCACAGGTTTGCATCGCTCTCAAGCCGGGCATGACGCAGTGTGGGTGATTGTGGATAGATTGACTAAATCAGCGCACTTTATCCCTATACACACTACGTGGGCAGGAGAGAGACTTGCACAAGTCTATCTTGATGAAGTGGTGCGGCTTTATGGTGTACCTACATCAATTGTATCGGATAGAGACACTAGATTTGTGTCGCGCTTTTGGAAAAGTTTACATGACGCTTTGGGCACTCGTCTGGATTTCAGCACAGCATTCCACCCCCAGAGCGACGGGCAGTCTGAGCGTACCATTCAGATCTTGGAGGACATGCTTCGAGCTTGTGTAATTGATTATCAAGGTGGATGGCATCAACACCTACCTATGGCAGAATTTGCTTATAACAATAGTTATCAAGCAAGCATTAAGATGGCACCTTTCGAAGCTCTTTATGGAAGGAAGTGTCGATCACCGCTTCATTGGAGTGAAGTTGGTGAGAAGCTAGTTTTGGGACCCGATGTGCTGCAGGAAGCTGAGGACAAGGTTCGCATCGCTCGACAAAGATTGATTACAGCTCAAAGTCGCCAAAAGAGCTATGCTGATAAACGTCGGCGGGAATTGGAATTCCAAGTGGGAGATCATGTCTTCCTAAAGGTATCGCCGACAAAGGGGATTAAAAGATTTGGTATTCGGGGAAAGCTTAGTCCTCGTTTTATTGGACCCTTTGAAGTTTTGGAACGGGTAGGCCCGGTAGCGTATCGGCTTGCTTTGCCGCCGAATCTATCGGGAGTACACAACGTGTTCCATGTGTCCTTGCTTCGGAAATATGTTTTCGACCCGGCTCATGTGTTGGATTCCACTCCGTTGGAATTGCATGAAGACTTGAGTTTCGAGGAATATCCGACGAAGATTCTAGCTCGCGAGGTGAAGAAACTCAGGAATCGAGAAATTCCTTATGTGAAGGTGCTTTGGAGCAACCACGATGAGCGCGAAGCCACTTGGGAGCTGGAGAGCTCACTGTTGGAGCGATACCCCCATCTTTTTCAGATGGAATCTTAAGGTATTTGACTTCTAGTTTCGCGGACGAAACTCCTTTTTAGGAGGGGTGTATGTAGTACACTGAACTTTAGCAAATTGCAGGTTCTAGTGTGAGATTAGCGTTTCGTGCTAATCTGGAGGTTTTGGATGTGTTTCGAGCTCTTGGGAGCGTTTTCGGGACTTGAGAAGTGCGAAAACGGACTCCGAAAGTCAAATTCTGCAAAAACTGCAGGTTTGACATTGCGTACCGGTATGTGACTTTGGGATACCGGAATCCTGTGAATATCTGGATTGCGCAGCTCTCGGGTTCTGCGGAATCCCGCTGGAGATACCGGATTGGGCTGGCATTCCGGTATGTGCAAATCGCATACCGGTACTGAAGTGATTAGTACCGGTACTGCGATTTCAGGTACCGGAATCCCTTTGCGTGGCCTGTTTGGCCGAGGCTCGGGTTTGCAGGATTTCTGGCCAGATACCGGTATGCCCATACGCATACCAGTATCTAGAGCCGAAAATCCTGTTTTGAGCTGTTTTGCGAATGTTGGCTTTTGGAGGGGTGTTAGGGCAATTGTTACAACATGTAACTTAACCCTTCACACCCCCCCCCCTCACAGCCATTTGGGCTGAGGACTTTGGAGAAAAAAAGTAGGTTTTCTCCCTTTCTCTCTCTAGAATCTTGTCTCCATGGTGATGGAAACATGGGATTTGATCTCCTTTTCCTTTTCCTTTGCACTCAAGCTTGCTAGCTTGCTCTTGGAGGAATGTGGTGGAGGAGAGGAGGGCTTGTTTGAGGTTTATCTCCAAACCTAGCTTCCTTGGACCTTGTTTGGAGCTCTAAGAGGTGAGTCTTCCTCTTGTTAACCCTCTTTTGTAGATAAATTGGGTTTTTTTTTGTTGATGAAACCTTGTTATGGTAAACCTAGGGTTTATTTTAGGGTTTCTTGATTCTAGGCTTTTGAATGGGATTTGATGGGTGTAGAATGTTATGTTAGGTTGGATTTGAAGCTTCCTAACTTCATTTTGGGTTTTGGACAAGAGATTCTTGATCTAAGGTAATTCCACCATTTTTCCCGTTTCATTATGACGTTTTTCGAAAATGTTCGTTCGATGTTTCTAACCCCATAGAAATTTTCTTTAGGGCGCTAGAAATCGAGGGGGCAACTTTGTTTTCGGATACTGCGAGGTTCCGAAGGGTATCGGGTGGGTTTGACCTCACCGAAATGGGTGAATTCCCCCTATGTCTTCATTGTAGCTTAAGAGCTTAAATTAGTGCATATTCATACTAATTATGACATGGTAGAATTTTAGAATGCATATTATCCATGTGCTATATATATATGAAAATTAGACATTCTATGTGGTAGGAGGTTTGCATAGTTTATGCATAGTGCATCATGAATGGCTATGGGAATAGAATATTTCACTTATGTACTTGTTGAAATACTTACTTAAATGAGTAGAGACATGTGTGGCATTAGATGAACAACAAACTTGGAAACACTCTTTGACACTTGGTATGTTGGACTAGTGGTAGTGTATATATGACATATGACATTCCACCTAGATGAATAACAAGATTGACATTATGATCTAGTCTTGGACATTAGTTGGTTTTCCATGTTTATAGACATGATGAATGATATTATATGGTTGATTGTTGCTTGTTAGCCACTATGCTCGTTTACACATGCTTGTGAGGGTCGCTCCCTACAAGCCGGCACTCCGGAGTTGGCCTCGCGACAGTTATTTCGCCCGTGTGTTAGAGAGAGCGCCGAAATGGAACCGCCGTGGGTAAGGCTCACCAAAGCGTGAGGTGTTGACTACCACGGAGCCATTAGGCACGGCACAAGTGAACATCCCTCTATTGTATTCTTTTATGACTACATAGTTATGGTATTATGCAAAAGTGAACATTCATATAGTAAGAGGTGAAATATTGCATACTTACACATGTACATGAGTAGAATAGTTCATGTTTATATGATCACATCTTGAGGCATAGTAGTATTGAATTTCAATTATAATTATGCTTATTTGTACCTAACCCCTACTTTGCCTCAGTTGACCTAGTGGTGTACTCCGCTCCTCTCGGCGGCTTACCCACTGGGAACTATTGAATAATAGTTCTCATCCCCCTGGGGTTTGTTGTTTTATTTCAGAGCCTTCCACTGCGGGAGAGGCTAGGGATCGCGGCAAGGGCATCGCGTCTAGCTAGTGCGTGAGGGAGCTAGCGACTAGGTGGAGCACCTTTCTTTTATCTTTTGTTGAGAGGTGTCTTTGTACCGACCACATTTTGTAGAGACTACCTTATGTCCTTTTTGGGAGTATTGTTGTATTAACTTATGTATTGGCTCTACTCTTTTATGGTATTTCATACTTTCATCTTGAGACCTTACTTGTTAGTATGTATGCTCTGATTATCATGATAGGATTACTCGCTTTATTCCTTTCTTGTATGTTGTTTTAGACGCCTTGTGTGCATTGGGTTATTTGTGTGCACGGCGGGTCTGTGCATGCGCCCGGGTGGGCTTCCGCTGGGGCCCCGGGGCGTGACATGGATATTGCATGTTAGAGACATGTTACATATTGGTAGAAATATACCCACAAGTGAATTGAGAACAAGTGTGACTTATGTGTTATGGTTCCGACCCTCGAGTCGATGTTATGATTCCATATTTTAGACATGATGATTGAGATGTGTTGGCCTTGGATACGATTCTTATGATCAGCGCTTGCTTGCCCTTGTGCTCATTCACACATGCTTGTGAGGGTCGCTCCCTACAAGCCGGCACTCCGGAGTTAGCCTTTGCGACGTTTGATCGCCCGTGCAGGATTGGGCTCCGAAGTGGATCGCCGTGGGGGAGTGTCTCATTGTCTACGGGGCAATGTTGACTACCACGGGACCATTAGGCATGGCACAAGCTGGGATGTTACCTTGTGTAAGTCCCCTCGTGGATTGGGTAAAAGCTAAGTAAACCGGACATAGTACATCACGGTTGTTTGATGCATATACATGTAGTGTATGGACATAGTAGTGAGTCATATATTGTGGCATTACTTAGCTTGACACCATTGGGATGCATTCATTGTAGTTGGACATATTAGTTAGTCACTACATACATTGGCATCCATAGTAGCATTAGGCCATATTGGTTTAGTATAGTGACATGAATGTATGATGTTAATGAGAAAGAGGTTTTTCTTAACTAATGTTTATAGCATAAATGGACATGCATGTAGGTTATGGTGGAAGACATAATTGTGCATATGATTGTAATGAAATCAGGTATATATAAATTTTGGTAAAGGACATACCTATGCATGTAGTGGTAGAAATCATATTTTAGAAATGATATAATCATTTGGAGGCATGATGGTAGTGGAATTACTTGTTTAGCATTTATTTTTTTATGCCTTATGTTTCAACTTATACTATCTTTGCCTCAGTTGACCTAGCGGTGTATTTCGCCACTCTCGGCGGCTTACTCACTGGGAACTATTGTTTAATAGTTCTCACCCCCATGGTTGTTGGGTTTTTGTTTCAGAGCCTTCCACAGCGGGAGAGGCTTGGGATCGAGCTGAGGGGTTAGCATCTAGCTAGATCCTCTACGATGATATTACAGATGGATCCTTACACCTTTCTTTGTATCTTGAGTGAAAGGTGTATAGTTGTTTCTAGAGAGTGATCTCCTAGTGTTGTTAAGATGTACTTTAAGCAAATTTTATTGTATATCTTGAGATTATAGTTGTGTTGAACTTATTTTAGTAGTAGATTTATGTACTTGCTCTGATCACCTTGTTTAGGTTGTACTCCTGCTACTACTTGATTATTATTGTTCTAGACGCCTTGTGTGCATTGAGGTTTCCTTGTTGGTGTACACGGCGGGTCTGTGCACGTGCCTGGTAGGCTCCCACTAGGGCCCGGAGCGTGACAACTAACTCTCCCACAGAGAAAGTTTTTGCTTTAACTTTTTTGTTATAAGCTTGTCTTACTCGGCTTTGATGAGCTTGCATGTGATCGAAAGCTAACAACCGAGTTTCATCTAGTTCGTCTAATTTCTCATGCATCAAGACCTTGTATTCTTCGGCTAATAAATCTTCTTGCCTTTCAACCCTTAAGGAAGAAACTATTATCTCCGCTGGTAGTACGGCCTCGTGGCCGTAAACTAATTTGAACGGAGTGACTCTAGTAGCGGTCTTTACAGAGGTTCGACACGCCCATAAAACTTCAGAAAGTTTTTCATTCCATTTCCTTGGATGTTCTCCTATATGCCGTCTCATCAAATTTATAATAACTTTGTTTATTGCCTCGACCTGTCCATTAGCCTGAGCATAATAAGGAGAGGAATGAAGCAATTTTATTTTCCTCGACTCTGTGAACCGTGAAAACTGCCCCCCAGTGAACATGGTCCCTTGATCGGTTGTGATAGTTTCGGGAATCCCGAAACGATGAATTATAGAATCCTCTACAAAATCTATGATATCTTTCTGAGTGACTAATCTAGTTGGTTTCGCTTCTACCCATTTGGTAAAATAATCCACAGCCACTATTAAGAACTTATGCCCAGCCGAAGAGTTTGGCTGAATTTCTTCGATTAAGTCCATGGCCCATCCTCGAAAAGGCCAAGGTTTAATGATTGCATGCATTTCGGAAGCAGGAACCCTTTGAATGGAGCTATGAAACTGACACTCTTGACACCCTCTGGCATATTTTATACAATCCTCATGCATAGTTGGCCAATAATATCCTAAGCGTCGGATCGTCCATCTCAGCTTTATTCCGGCTAAATGTGCTCCGCACAAACCTTCATGAGTTTCGCCCATGACTAGCAAGGCTTCCTCGGGTCCTAAACATTTCAATAGCACTTCTTCGGCTGTCCTCTTATAGAGTTGCCCATTTAATAAACAATAGCCGAGTGCCCTCTTCCGTAACTGATAACCGACTTGTATACTAGGATTATTAAGGAACTCTACTAAGGGTTTCCTCCAATCCTCCTGTACTTCAAGTGGCGCGATCATCGGCTCTCTTACAAAAATCGATGGTAACAATCTTTTTTCGATTTTGACTTGATTCCTTTTCGGCTCTTTGTATCTTGAGGCCGATTGGGCTAAGTTGTTTGCTCTTTTATTCTCTTCTCTTGCTACATATTCGAACTTTACTTCCCAAAAATGACTTAGAAGTTCGATTGTATAATTCAAATAATTTTGCAAGCTTCGATTCGCACATCGGTATTCTCCATTCACCTGATTTATCACTAACTGCGAATCACCGATAGCTTTCACGGATTTAGCCCCTAACTCTTGTAAGATCTCAAGGCCAATTATCAATGCCTCATATTCGGCTAGATTGTTTGAACAGCTGAAATCCAACTCGAAAGTGAATTGATGGTTATACCCTTCTGGTGATTGTATAACTATGTCGGCTCCTACTGATTCGGCTGTTTTTGACCCATCAAAATAACATATCCATGTTTGGCAGCCAATATAACTTTGTGTTATTTCTTTGATTTCAACACATGGGTGATCAGCTAGGAAATCTAATATTGCTTGTCCTTTTATAGCTTTAGCCGGTACATATCTAAGAGAGAATTCAGACAACGCTAATGTCCATCGCCCAATTCTTCCTCTTAGCACCGGTTTCGACAACATGTATTTAATCAGATCAGTTTTACAGACCACTGACACTTCTACTGGTAAAATATAATATCTTAGTTTAGTGCAAGCATAATATAAGGCTAGACATAATTTTTCTATTGCCGAATAACGTCGTTCGACGTCTAACAAACGTCGGCTAAGGTAATAAACAGCTCGTTCTTCTTTTTTCGAATTTTCTTGAGCCAACAAACATCCTAAATTCTCATATGTAGCCGAGATATACAACTTCATTGGTTGACTCGGTTGAGGTGGCATGAGAACTGAAGGATTAGCTAAATATTTCTTGATGCTTTCAAATGCTTCTTGTTGCTCTTTGGACCAAATAAACTCTTCTTGATTTTTAAGCCGAAGCAGTGGAGTGAACACTCCCACTCTACCGGCTAAGTTTGATATGAAGCATCGAAGATAATTCACCCTCCCTAAAAGGCTTTGTAATTCCTTCTTATTTTTTGGTGGCGGCATTTCCATGATTGCCTTTGCCTTGTTTTTGTCTACTTCGATTCCTTTCTGGTGCACAAGAAATCCAAGAAAATTTCCTGCCGAAACTCCGAAAGCACATTTCATCGGATTCATTTTTAGATTATATTTCTTCATGCGCTTGAATGCAAGTTCCAAGTCGACCCAATGGTCGCTTGGTGATTTGGATTTTACAACAATATCGTCAATATATACTTCTAGAATTTTACCTTTCAAATCATGAAAGATAAAATTCATTGCCCTTTGATAAGTGGCCCCAACATTTTTTAAGCCGAATGGCATCACTATCCATTCGAAAGTCCCAATGGACCCTGGGCATCTAAAAGCTGTTTTTGATATATCGTCTTCGGCGATAAAAATCTGATTATAGCCTGCGTGGCCATCCATGAAGGATAAAATCTCATGACCGGCAGCTGCATCTACTAACATATCGGCTATGGGCATTGGATATTCATCTTTAGGCGTTGCTAAATTTAAATTTCTAAAATCAATGCAAGCACTAAGTTTACCATTCTTTTTCTTTACCGGTACGATATTAGATACCCAATCGATATAACGGGCCGCTCTAATAAATCCGGCCTTTAAAAGATTTTCAATTTCATTCTTAATTTGAAGTACAATACTCGGCTCAAACCTACGAGCCGGCTGTTTATAAGGCTTATAACCTTTTTTAATAGGCAGTCTATGTTCTACAATCTCTCGGCTCAGCCCTGGCATTTCTTCATAGTTCTAGGCGAAGCAATCTTTGTATTCAATCAACAATTTGGTTAGCTCCTCCTGCTGTTGAGCCGATAATCTTGCACTGATAAAGGTCGGACGTTTATTCGAATCCGATCCTAAATTCACTTCCCGTAACGGATCCTGAATGATTATCTCCTTCTCGCCGCTCTTGATGGGAGATTCTTCCATGGGATCTATTTCGGTTATAAAGATTTGGCTAGGTCCCGCCATTTCTTTAAGTGCTCTGACTTTTGAACCGAATAACTTGTTTGGATCTTCTTCATTGGCTATTACAGTCGAGTCAAAATTCTTTATATTTTCATCAGGTTCTCCAGTCGGTGGACTGCTTGATCTCGGATCGACCGATATGGCCGATTTGATAGAGTTCGGATCGGCCGATATGGCCGATTTGATAAAGTAGCCGACCTCCGTAATCGGGTTTTTTTGTTGAGGATTTTTCACAGCCTCCGCTCCATATCTTTGACATTCCATTTTAGCCAATTTGGTGTTTCTTCGGCAATCACCATTGCCGATGCTTCCTGTAATAGTACCAGTCGTACTCCTTTTTCTGTCACTTGGACAAACAAAATCTGGTCTGGATCTGTATTGGCCCAATACACATGGCCGCTATCTTCAACATTAACGTCTACCATTTGGGGCCGTCCCTCGGCCCTGATCTCTTCTATGCGGTCTCCTAACCATTGAAACAATTTGCCGTACAAGGTAGACGGCACACATTCACTTGCATGAATCCAATCACGCCCAAGTAGCAAATTGTAGTGGCTATCAGCATCCACTACAAAGAAAGCTGTCCGTAGGGTTTTGGATCCTACAGTGAGCTCCGTGGTGAGTACCCCCCTTGGATGTTGACCGCTTCCTGTGAAATCGGTCATTGTCGTGTCGGTAGGCTTAAGATTGTCTTCACTTTTACCTAGCTTTTTGAAGAAAGACGTAGGCATTATATTGACCATTGCGCCTCCATCAATCATGACTCGGCCTACTAGCCGACCCTCGATCCAAGCCTTGATGAACAAAGGCCTGACAAATCTTGTTTGCAAGGCCGACGGTTTTTCAAACATTACCGCATCGGCCCTCTTTACTTCTTCAAGTTGGAGTTGAGCCACTGTTAACTCTTCTCCATCATAGACTAATTCTTCTATCTCAGTAGACTCTGCCCTGAACGAGTATGGCAGAGCATATACCATATTCACTTCAGTTAAATTTTCTTCGGCTGACTTTTCTAGAACTATTTGCTTTTTCTCCTTTGATTCTTTTGTGGTCTCGGCCGATGATTCACTTTCTGGTTGAGATTCTCTCTCCTTAGGGGGCCATCTCTCCCGCTTAATGATTGTTTCCAATAAAGCGATTTTGTCCTCCAGGGTCTTTCTACTAGTCCTCTTGATCGGCTCACTTAGTGCCGACCGTTCGACTTTAGATTTTAACCAAGACAGGGATGAAGTACCTTCCACTCCTTTGTCGTTCGACCGGGACGCAGAACTCCCAGATTCGTAATTATTTCTCATGGGCTGAAGTGAAGGCTGTGACTCGAGCCGATGCCACACGTTCGGCCTTCCCTCTTTTGTCGAATCCCAATTTTGTTGGGCTTCAGCCTGCATCCTTTGTTGCCGACGTTTCTGAGTTTTTATTAGCAACGGCCCATGCCATTTGGCCGGTGCTCTTGCCACGTGCCATTGGTCAATTGGCACGTTTGCGGATACTTTCACAGTCCTCAGATGGTCTCTGAGAATCTCCCTTCTCTCCTAGGGTCTCGGCCATGACTGTATGCCGAGCTCATTTATCAATCTACGTCCGAGGAATTCTATATCGCCCTTGGTCATTCCTTCAAATTCAGGCTCTGATCTCGGCCTGGGCGGGTAGCGCCAGTGTGGCCGAAATCCTGGATACCTCTGTTGTGAGCCGAATTGTCTTTCTTGAAAAGTCTTTCGGCTTGCCCCCTCTTCATTTCTATTTTGATAATAACCAGTAAAGACTTTCTTAATTAGAAGGTCCTTTTTTTGTTCTGGTTCTGGTTCTGGTTCCTCTTCAGAATCAATTGAATTTTCCCACGAGCAGTCGTCTGGGACCATCTCCGGCTCAGGCAATTCTTTCCATTCTTCAGGAAAAGCCATGAATTCTCTCCATTCTCCATAGAGTTTCTTTTCACGGATAATCACTTCCCAGTCTTTACGCGTCATTTCGGCCTTGCATCGAACGCAAAGCCGAAACTTCCTTCGGGTAACGGCGATTTCTTCATTCACTTTCTCCTCGGCCGATGACTTTCCTTTCATGTCCACCATGTTTACCTGTGGAGGAAAATGATTTTTATCAATTTCCATCTTTTTAATTTCTTGATCGGCAAATACCAGCCGACCCTTATTTATTTCTCTCTGAATTTGCCTTTTAAAGGCTGTACATTCATTTGTTCTATGGCTCCAGGAATGGTGCCATTTGCAATACTTTCTTCTCTTTAATTCTTCTCCAGAAGGAATCGTTTGTCCTTCCTGAAGCTTAATTCTACCGTCTTTCAATGACCGATAAAAAATTAGATCAGTCTTAACTATGTCAAATGAATATATATACGATGATATACGGGCTTTTGCTTCGTTAGCTTTAGCCGGCTTTAATAAAGCACATTTATATGGTTGATGGTTTTTCACCATCTCTGCTGCATAAATTTCAGCCTCATCAGCCGATGAACCTTCCTCACTTGGCGTGTTTGGCTCATCTTGAGCCGAGGACGTTTCTTCCAGAAAAGAAATATTTTTCTCCTTTCCCTTCCAATCCTTGTTGCGGCCCCATCATGGCCGATCATCACTATTTCCTTTCCTGAATTGCTCGTATTGAGCAACCCGGACTCCCAGATCAAATAAATTTGGAAAAAATCTATCCTCAAAATGATCTTTAATTTTAAAATGTAGACCATTGAATGCCATCTTTGCAAATTCTGATTCTGGCATTCCTACGAAGCATCGGCTCCTGGCCGTCTTGAATCGATTCAAATATTCTTCGACCGATTCACTCGGTCTTTGTCGATAAAGAGCTAGATCAGCAACCGACAATTCCGGTTCTGATCTATAAAATTGTTCGTGAAATTTTCTTTCTAACTCATCCCAGTCTCTGATTGAGTTGGCAGGAAGACTCGTATACCAAGTAAAAGCCGTTTTGGTTAACGACGTATTAAATAAACGTAATTTTAGAAATGGATTGGCAGCGGCCTCTCTACATTAGGTCGTGAATCTTGCAACATGTTCGACCGTGTTTTCGATCTCATCGCCGGAAAATTTATCAAATTTCGGCATTTTCCAGTTTGTAGGATATGGATGATCTACATCTATGTTAGCCGGGTAAGGAGATCTAAACACAGGCCGCATTGTCGGCCTTGCCCCTACTCCGAATGTATTTCGGATCGCCTCTTCTATTTGCATATACAACTCATTATTATTTCCTTGATGTGGAGCTTGTGCTGGTGCCGGCAAAGGCGGCATCTGTCCAGAATTTTGTCCAATCGGTACCCCCAAATTTTGTAACGCATGATTAATCCCCTGTGCTACGTTAGGGATTTGCCCCCCAGGTCTGGCTCCTCCGTTTTGAAGTTGATACGCCGGCAAAGGCGGAGGTGGTGGTAATCCCCATGCTATTCTGGCTGCTGACCGGCAGTAACATTTGTCGTTGCCGGTCTATAAGCGGTTTGAAATGGTGTTGCCTAAGGCTGTGTAATGGCCGGCGCGACAACAGGATTTTGCAACGCCGGGGTACCCATAGGTCCTGGTAAGCCTGGGTATTGGTGGTCGTTTCGGGTTAAAAGCTGCCCAATTCGGGCAATATTTTCATTTGAGGCCGTGATGGCGGCCAACACTGCGTCAAGACGATTGGTACTCCGATGACTGTTTTGGTCTAAAACTTGTAAAACCCGAGTCATCTGTCCCAAAGCTTGAGCCAAACTTGGCTCATGGTGATCTGATTGACCACTCGCTTCTACCTCTACTGGCAATACCGCTTGCTGTTCAAGCATATTCTCGGTATTGCTGGCCTGGTCATTCCCCAAATTTCGAGGAACGACTCGGTTACGAAGATTCATTGTATTATCATCAGCCATAGCTTAAATAAAGCAGTAATTTACCTTAAATTGGATGAAGTCCCACCGGGCGTGCCAAAAATTGTTGTGCTCTATTTTTCCTGGACCGTTGACCGGGTCCGAATTCTCTCGATATATGTGTGAAAAGGTAAAACAGTCTTCTGAAATGACCCTCGAAGTTTGCGCCCTATACTATATCAAACGATTTGGCTGACGAGGGATCGGATCAGCCGAGTTCAAACAACACACAGAATATGGGGTCGGCTGATGAGCCGAGCGAATGTAGACAAAAGGGAATATTTAGGTCGGCTGACGAGTCGAATGAAAACTTTATATATATATATATATATGTAGAATCGGGCTGTTTACAGGGAAGAAATCTATCCTAAATCTACTCTTAGAAACGCAGTAAATGTAGGAAAAGAAGAGTACATTTGGACTACTCCTAGACAACAGAAAAAATAATGCAGGAAAAAATGGTCTTCTCGTTTCTCTGAGGAAAAAAAGACCTTTTCTTTTCTAGGCGTTTTCTGTTTATTTATAACATCCGCCTAAGATCTTCAGTTATCCTCATGATCGGCTAGTTCCCCATTTTCTTGGACCACTCCTGGCCGATCTTAACTGCAAGCGGTTTTCAACAACCGTCTTTTAGTTTTTTAGTGTATGTTTTCAACACCCGGTTTACCTTTTTTTTGTAATTTTTATACACCGGTCTCATATAGCCACACGATTTTCGAGGTGTCAACAACTCTATATACGACTTTTCCAAATTTTGGGATGTCACATCTAAACTAATTCAAAATCTAAATTTAAAAATAAAATTAAGTATAAAATTTTAATTTAAATTAAAAATTAAATTTAAATTTAAAATTAAATTTAAATTTAAAATTAAATTTAAATTTAAAATTTAAATATAAAATAAATATTTAAATTTAAATTTAAATTTGAAATTCAAATTCAAAATTAGAATATAAATTTGAGCTAATCTAAAATCAAAAATTGAATTGAAATTAAAAAAATCTAAATGCAAATTTTAAAACTATTTAGGAATAAATTTCGAACCAAGGTTTGGGTAATGCTTTGTGACGTGTGATAACGAGAGTGACAATTATAATATAATTCATTATATTGGAAGGATATATATGTGATATTTTAATATTTTCTACCTTATTTGTTATATTTTTAAGATTTTGAGAAATAATTATAAAATTATTCCTAAATTTTTTTAAAAAAAATTTGTACACCAAAAAAGAGGGGTGTAGATCTTACACCCTCCATCCTAGAGTTGATAAAAATCCAAACAATTTTTAGTAAAAAAAAAAAAAAATTTAATGTTATAAATAAAATATTAATGATCTTAGAATAAAGTAGATGTAAAATATGCGTCCCACTTTGAAGTCTAATATTGCTCAAATTAAAATACTATATAAAAATACTAATATATTAACTACTTATAGAAAAGCATTTTTGTTTGCTGGGAGTGAAAGAACAAAATGACCAGAAAAAGAAAAGCACTAGCAAAATGATGTCATACTTAAATATTACTTTGTTGCAAATTATTACTGATTAGATATAATTACTGATATAATTACTGAAAGTCTCTTCTGTTGAAAAACTTGTATTTCTACCTTCTAGAGGGTGCCAGCAAGTAATACCACTTTAGCAGCAGAATAGGAAAAAAGAAAAAAATTAAAGATAGATGTGCAAACAATTTCTAACTGTTACGACATTCTTAGTATCTTAGATATATTTAGTATCTTATGCTACATTATGATATATTACAATAGGCTTATATGGTATGTAATCCTAGTTGTATTGTTACTATAGTAGGTATTGTTATTATAGTAGACTTATATCATGTACTATATAATTTCGTCAATAGAACCCAAAAGGGTATGCTCTTTTGCCCTTCTTTCATGGTATCAGAGCGGGAACCCTAATTTGGAGATATCGATCCATAGCCACCGTCCACCATAAGTCTCACCTTCTTCCATAGGTGCTTTTTCTTTTGGTGTTCTATCTTCCCTTATCCTCGGATTTTTATCTCCCCGGCACTGCTACAGTACCAGTGCTACAGAACTGCTACAGTACCGCTACAATACCATACATTACTGGGTGCTATAGTACTGCTACAGTACCGCTACAGTACTGCTACAGTAATTTCAGCCTCTTTGAGTTTCTTCTTATCTCGTTGGTGCTGCTTGCTAGTGTCGCCTGGTTGATCTCAAGTACCGCTGGTTTATCTCGGTTGCTGTCGCTTGCTGGTGCACTCTGACTTACTTTTCCTCCTTCCTCTGGATCTGTGATTACTTGGTCTGTTTTTCGAATTTGTCTCATGGTGGAATTTTTCTCTTGGTCGTAACATGTCTTCCTCATCAAATCTGCCCATGGTTAACATGAAAGCTCTCATACCACTTGAACTCACGAATTCCACATATCTGGTGTGGAAACAAATTTTTCTTAATGTTTTGGAGAGTTTTGGTGTTACTTCGCATGTGGACGGAACTGGTACTATACCGTCTAAAACTATTGAAACTCCTGATAAGAAAATAAGTGCTAATCCAGAATATCAGAATTGGAAAAAGGAAGACACCACTATACTCTCGTGGATTAATGCCACCCTTTCTCTTAGCATATTACAGATGATCGTTTCTAGTTCTCCTCAAACTGCATATGATGCTTGAAAAATTATTGAAGCATATTTTCTTGATAAAACTGATTCCACGGCTTTCTTTCTAAAGTCCGAGTTGCGAAGCATCAAGAAAGGATCAATGAATATGAGTGATTACATGCAAAAGATTAAATCGATTGGTGATGCTCTACAAGCGATTGGTGAAACTGAGTCAGACCATAACTTGGTCATGACAGTTCTTCTCGGATTACCGGAAGAATATGGGGGTTTTGTCAGTGCCCTTAATACACATCGACATAAATCCACTTTTGAACAACTTCGTCCACTTCTAATGCAAGAGGAAACTGAAGTTCAACGTCGTACTAGTTTGACGACATCATCAGCCACTCCCACTATCGATGGTGAAGCTCTTTATGCAAATCGTGGACGCGGAAGCCGTGGAGGTCGTGGAGGTCGCTATCGCGGTGGTCGGGGACAGCGCGGTAGATTCAATTCATATCCTGGTCGTGGATCTCCTGGAGCCTATTCACATTCTCAATCTAATAATTCTCATCAACCCTATACTCCGACCCATCAACCTTACATTCCGAAGTCTCGCAATGTCAGATCTGCGGCAAGTTTAATCATTCAGCCCTTCAGTGCAGACAACTGTTCAATCATTCCTTTGTTGCAGATGATCTTCCTCAAACCTTTGCTGCTATGAACCTTCATGAACCTGGTGAGGAAGTGTGGCATCCTGACACCGGAGCATCTAATCACATGACCGCAACTTCTGGTATTCTCTCAACCTCTAAACCTTATAAATCGTATGAAAAAAAAAAATTTGGTAATGGAAATTTACTTGATATTACTCAGACAGGTGAAACTCAGTTGCATTCCTCCTCTAAATCCTTTGCTCTTAAAAATGTTCTTGTCGTTCCTTTTATTAAGAAAAATTTACTTTCTGTACGTCAGTTCTGTCATGATAATAATTTCCTTTTTGAATTTGACTCTTCTGAATTTTCTGTGAAGGACAAGGAAATCGGGACGGAGCTTCTTCGATGCCCTAGTTCGGGAACATCACTCTATCCACTCTCTTCTAAAGTTGCAAGTGTCAGAAATAAGCAACAGCTAGCACTAGTTGCATCTAGGGTTAATAGTGATATTTGGCATAGACGGTTAGGTCATCCTAGTTTCTCTATTCTTTCTACTTTCTTTAAAAATAATAAAATTGTCTCAGATTCTACTTTCAAACTATCTGTTTGCAATGCTTGTAATATGAAAAAACATGTCAAACTTTCGTTTAATGATTCAGAATCTCAGTCAGCTTTTCCCTTTCATATTGTTCATTCGGATGTATGGCAATCTCTCAATCTCTGGCTACAAGTATTATGTTATTTTTATTGATGATTACTCTCGATTCTCTTGGCTTTATCTTTTAAAATCTAAACACGAAGTTTTTGACAAATTTTTGGAGTTTAAAAGAGTGGTTGAAAACATATTCAATAGCTCGATAAAATTTTTTCAGTCCGACAATGGCACTGAATTTGTAAATGAGAAGTTTTCTACTCTTTGTTCACGAAATGGCATTATTCACATATTTTCTTGTCCTTATACTCCTCAACAAAATGGTCTTGCTGAGAGGAAGCATAGGCATTTATCTAACGTTGTTAGATGTCTCCTTTTTCAAGCTTGCTTGCCTCCTCGGTTCTGGGCTGAGGCCATTCAAACTGCTGTTTTTCTTGTGAATAGAATTCCTTCTCTCACTGTTTTACAAGGTCAATCACCATATGACATTCTGCATGGTTGTGCTTCTCCTGACTTGCAACTTATTAGAGTTTTTGGATATTTATGTTATCCCGACGTACAGGACATTGCTGCTCACAAGCTCGCTCCCCGATCACTTCCTTGTGTCTTATTGGAACTTTCTGACAAACATAAAGGGTTTCGCTGTCTATATCCAAGCACCGGTAAAGTCTTTATTTCTCGCCATGTTACGTTTGTTGAACATATTTTTCCTTACTCTTGTCTTTCTAAATTTTCTTCTTCCTCCTCGTCCTCTGTTTCCAACTTGCACATGTTTCAAAATTTTCTCTCTAATCCGCCTTTACTAGGTGAAAGTCCTGCCACTTTTGATGCTATTTCTGGCTTCTCCTTCACACGTTCTCCTCCTGACTAGTTCACATTCACCGGTTTCACCGTCTGAGGATGTATCAATATTTCCTTCCAGCTTGCATTCTAATGCTCCACAGGTTGGTCCTGAGAATGTTGTCACTGTTGTTGGTCCATCTAAACTCCGGGTCTATACTAGACGACACGCCAGCCGGCCTGCGACTCCTTCTCCGACCACTCCTGATGTGCTGCCTACCTCCTCTGATCATCCACCTCCTCAGCCTGCTATTGTCTCCACTGTGGTTCCACTGCCTGCCCGAGCCCATTCTATGCTCACTCGCTCTATGACTAAGGCTTCCACAAGGTCTACCTCCTTACTCGCTTCTGCTCATTCTACTCTTCCTACTGAGCCTACCTCTTTTCACGAAGCTTCTTAGGATGCAGGTTGGCATGCTGCCATGGCTGAAGAATTTGATGTCTTACTGACTAATTCTACTTGGGATCTAGTTCCTCATCCTTCTTCCGTTAATCTCATTGGCTGTAAGTGGGTATACAAAGTAAAGCAGAAGGCGGATGGTTCTCTATAGCGTCTCAAGGCGCGGCTTGTTGCTCAGGGTTACAAACAACAACGAGGTATTGATTTCGATGAGACTTTTTCTCCCATTGTCAAGGCGACCACTATTCGTACTGTTCTCTCCATGGCTCTCTCCTCTGGTTGGTCTCTTCGACAACTTGATGTGAAGAATGCGTTTCTTCATGGAACTCTCTCTGAAGAAGTTTATATGACACAACCACCGGGCTTTGTGGACCCCTCTTTTCCTCATCACGTTTGTCGTCTCCGCAAGGCGATCTATGGTCTTAAGCAGGCTCCTCGGGCTTGGTTTCAGCGGTTCACTTCATTTCTTTCTGAAATTGGTTTTGTCGGCAGTACCGCGGATCCCTCGATGTTTGTTTCTCATTCCTCTTCGGGCACTCTCGTTCTTCTTTTATACGTTGATGATATTATTATCACCGGCAGCTCATCTTCTCTTTTGGAGGCTCTTCTTGTCACCTTACAACGTGAATTTGCTATGAAGGATCTTGGGCCGCTCCATTATTTCTTGGGCATTGAGGTTACTCCATCTTCTTCTGGCCTTCATCTGACTCAGCACAAATATGCGCATCAACTCCTTCAGCGCCATGGCTTTCTTGATTGTAAGCCTGTTTCTAGTCCTCTCTCTCCGACCTCTCGCCTCTCATCTCATGAGGGGCGTCTTCTTGACGATCCCTATGTCTATCGTCAGCTTGTTGGTGCTCTCCAGTATCTCGCCTTCACGAGACCAGATATTTCGTATGCTGTCAACTCTGTTGCTCAGTATTTGCAGACGCCTCGTGAACCACATATGCAAGCCGTCAAGCGTATTCTCCGTTATATCCGAGGGACACTATCTTATGGTCTTCCACTCTCTCGCTGTGTCAATCCTTCTCTTGTGGCATTTGCTGATGCTGATTGGGCTGGTTGTCCCGATACACGTCGCTCTACTTCTGGCTATTGCGTCTTTCTCGGGCCCAATCTTATCTCCTGGTCCGCTAAGAAACAACCCACCATTTCTCGCTCCAGTTCTGAAGCGGAGTATCGTGCTATGGCGTACACGCTTGCTGAGACCGTTTGGATTCGTCGTTTACTCCGTGACCTTGGTGTTTTCTTATGGCGCCCCATCAATATTTATTGTGATAATCTTAGCACGACTTATCTTGCTGCTAATCCGGTTCTCCATGCTCGGACGAAGCATATTGAGCTTGATCATCAGTTCCTGCGTAAGAAATTCCAGTGTGGTGATTTGGACTTGATACATATCTCGTCTGATAAGCAACTTGCTGATATTTTCACCAAACCTTTGTCGCCCTCTCGATTTTCGGTGTTGCGGCTCAATCTTCGCATCCGACCACCGGATGCTTAGCTTGCGGGGGGATGTTACGACATTCTTAGTATCTTAGACATATTTAGTATTTTATGCTACATTAGGATATATTACAATAGGCTTATATGGTATGTAATCCTAGTTGTATTGTTACTATAGTAGGCATTGTTACTATAGTAGACTTATATCATATACTATATAATTTCATCAATAGAACCCAAGAGGGTATGCTCTTTTGCCCTTCTTTCACTAACCTTTAACAGGTTTATAAATTGTTAAATTACAACTTTTTTTATATTGACTTGAGGCATGTAGACCCTATTCGTCGAATATATAAATATACTATAGGGTTTGAAGTTGTTTTCGTTTAATGGAAATTCTCACAAGTGGTTTTATCTTGGGCTCTATCTTAACTAGTGAACGGCCGCGCGATACTATTGATATATAATATTTTAATAATATATTTTAATTAATATTTTATATTTTTATAATATTTTTTCTTAATTATTAATTAAATAAATTTAAATAAAAATAATTTAATAATTTAAATAAGTTAAATAGAAATAATTTAAATTGGTTTATATGCGATATATATTTTTGTAAGAACTTATTATTAATTAAATTATTTTATAAAAACATATTAGAAGTAATTTATCTTGACTTTTCAGTTCTGAATCATTTTTTGTCACCGAAAATTCTACCGACAAGAATCTTTAACAGATTGCTGTTAGTCTCCATTTTCATTGCTCGGGTGTTGGAATGACATGAAACTTTAAATCTGGCGTTAAAAAAATAGTTTCGACAAGTTCTCAATTTTTCATCATTTTCTGACACTGTGAATTTTTCAGCTGAAATATAAGTCTCGTTCCTTACATAAAATTGTAAATCACATATTTCTATTTTAATTTCAACACAAGTCATTTTCGACTAATCTTTTACTTCTCTAAATCCAATAAAAATAGTATCTCACACTATTTTTATTTATACTTGCATATATATTAAAAATTCGGTGTACTACAATATTGAATCCTACACATTTTTGTTGATTTTCTCTAGTACAGATGACATTATTGATGTATGCATAAAACTATTAATTTGACTTATGCCCGGATTAGCGGGCTGTGACAGTTTGTGAGGTGGTGTTGGATTGTGTTATGCAACAGGACAGGGTGGCGGTATTGAACAATATTTGATTACGCCAGAGGTCACCTGGATGTTATTATTATGATCTGGTTGATTATTGCATATAACCATAGCCTGCAGGAGCCATATTGAGCTTGACAAATATATTATTATACTCGAGTGGGTCGTGCCCCCTCGAGTGCTCCTTCGGAGGCTGGCGGCTGACATAGGTTATATCTTGCCTATGTGTCGACGGATTACTAGGTCAGTATGAGGGCCGGGCATGAGGCGGCAAGCTTGCATGGACCTATGAGTCGGTCGGCATGATTGGGTTTTATAGCTTTGCTTTATTTAGTACCTAATTGATTCATATGACTCGTATTTACAGTTTTCAATAGTAGCAGAGGTATGGTAGTGGTAGCTTATTTTTAGCATTTATATCCTGCTTTTATATAGTTCAACTTACTATCTTTGTCTCTTGTAGACCTAGTGGGTAGGTCATCATCATCGTTGACTGTACCCACTAGGGACTACGGTTCAGTAGTTCTCACACCCTCCTTTGTTGTTATTTTTTTTTTCCAGAGCCCTCAGCTTCAGCTTCTGATCAAGGTAAGAAGATTGCGTGATAGATAGATTTTCCTACCTAGTGTGCGAGTACTAGAGAAGGACTACCCGATGGAGTTTATTTTATAGTAGACTATACATATGTGAATTGCGTGGCTAGTGGTAGCTGTACTTATTTTATAGTTTCATTCTGGAGATGTATGGTATACAATGGATATGTATTTATAGTGTTGCTATATGATTACAGTTACTCTTAGACTCTGATACTTGTTAGTTGTGGGCTCCTAGGTTATCTGGTTAGTTGTGGACTCCTAGGGTTTGTTTATTCGATAGGTTGATCTGACACTTCGTATGTACATGATGCATTCTCGTGCATACGATGAGTCTGTTGGCATACCTAGGGGCTTCCACTGTAACCCAGGGCGTGACACACCCCGCTGTTGTTTTCCCCTTTTCAGATCCAACAATCACCGGTCAGGTGCAGGGCCGCGACAACGGCGTCGCGGAGTAGCTAGATCGTTGTGAGTCGGTTTAGTGGGTAACTTTTTGTATGGACAAATCAAATTGTAATATTTTTGAAAAGATCAAACTGTTGTAAACCTTTAAGTGAAAGAAATGTAATGATTTTAATTTAGATGTATTACTCTAATGCTCTATTGCACCCATATAATGTAGGCATTGTACAGTTGTGTATGCTTCCGCTTCGTGCGAGTAGGGGAACCCTTTTCCATTCGGCTGATCTATGCACATGCCCGAGTGGGTCCAATTAGCAGGACTAGAAGCATGACAAATTAGAGTGGTATCATATCCTAGGAAAATGCTTTTAGGCGGTTTGGTGAACTTTTAGTCCTAAGATGACTTTAAGGACTTAAGAACGAGAGTAAGCATAAACATCAACGAAAGTGGGTCTTGTGGAGTTCCCAAATGGAATGTTGGGGACCGATCGAGGGAGATGGTTCTTTCATTCTTTAGATAATCACGTTGGCGGTCGATAATATGATGTCGGGAATAAGAGAGGGTGCATATTAAGAACATTCGATTAATTGGGTCTATTTCATTCTTTTATGTGACATTATAAGTTCTAAGTAGAAGACTTGGACTAAATTCTTGTTGATACTGTGGTATTGCAGGATAGCAATGGCACCCAGTGGACGACCCATGAGGTCTACATCGATACGACCCGAGGCATCGGAGCGCTCGGGGTCGAGCGAGGAACATTCGATTAATTGGGTCTATTTCATTCTTTTATATGACATTATAAGTTCTAAGTAGAAGACTTGGACTAAATTCTTGTTGATACTGTGGTATTGCAGGATAGCAATGGCACCCAGTGGACGACCCATGAGGTCTACATCGATACGACCCGAGGCATCGGAGCGCTCGGGGTCGAGCGAGGTGCTTGACTTTCACAACTAAATGATCGTGCTGATTGGTGTGGCTGAGAGGCAAGCTGAGCCTCTCTAATGCCAGAACGAGCAAATCAAAAGGCTCCACAACATTATTGCATAGCAAGCGGGAGCTGCGCAGGCAGCTCAAGAGCCCACCCTATTGCCTATTGCGAGGAATCCCGCAGAGGACATTGTGGTGGCAGCTGTGCCCGGCACTATCAGGGGCATCAAGGGAGGCGCCACTCAGGAAGGATTCTGACACCTCTGTCGCGACACACATAGCCCAATAGGCTGAGCAGGAGCGAGCTCGGGAGAGCCTCGCCAACTTTCAGAAGTTCAACCCGCCGATCTTCAACAGTAAGTGCACTGATCCATTGGTGGTCGAATCTTTGGTCGATACCATAGAAAAGTTGTTCAAGGAACTCTTCATCCCAGACCGAGACAAGATCCATTTGGCTGCCCACTGCCTAGACAAGATGGCTCACAAGTGGTGGAAGACGGAGAGGAGCAAGCGATTTACAGTCTTGCCATCTCCAACCTAGGAGGAGTTTCAGGGGCTCGTCGAATCATACTTCCCCGACAGTGCTAAGCAACAACTGGAGGAGGATTTCAAGACCCTTCGCCAAGGGAGCTGCATGGTGTAGGAGTATAAGCAGGAGTTCTCCTGCATTATGAGTTGCATCCCGTTCGTGATACGAGATAAGGCGAACAAAACTCGGTGCTTCGAGCGGGACATTCAACCGAGGATTTATGCGAAGGTCCAACTACTTGATCTACAAAATTTCTAGGCAATTGTGGACTGCACCCTGTTGGTAGAATAGGACGAGATAGTGGTGCAATAGGAGCGCGAGGCCCTGAGAAGGGCAAGGAGAAGGAGAAGAAGCTATCCTCAGGTAGTTCTGGAGGTTAGTCAACCTTCTAGCAGCCTCCGAAGCACATGTGCTCGCAGTCATAGACAAACGAGTCCTATACTCCTCAATCCTTTGTCCAGTGCATGATTTGTGGCAGAGCACACTGGCCCCACCAGTGCGAGAAGCGGGAGGAGAAGTGTTAGAAGTGTGGCCGGCCGAGCCACATGGCGGTCGACTGCTACCGGGGCACGTCATCAGCCCCGTCCATCGCTTTAGTTCTATCCACCTCGAGGCAGTTTTCGGGGGCACCATCTGCCGCTCCCTCGGGTAGGCGTCCCTCCATGTCTCGACAGCCAGAGGGGATGTGACAGGCACTTACTAGGCAGGTATATGCCACTTATGTGGAGGACCAGTTGGCAGCCGATGACGTTGTGACAGATATCATTTTACTAAATGATGTAAGATGTAGAGCGCTGTTCAAGACGGATGGATCACATTTATTCATAAGCAGGGCATTTGGTACTACTCATAGGATTAGCATCATAGAGGCCACAAATGCTAAGAGGGTTCAAATTTCTGACCACGCATTCTACATCACTGACTATTGCCCCGTCTGTCTGGTGCGGATAGGCAACTAGTGCGACTGGACTTCTTGAAATTGAGCGGTTGAAGGGCTTTGACATTGTGTTAAGTACGGACTGGCTCTTAGATATTATGCTACTATCGATTGCGAGAGTCAGGTCATCACCTTCCGAGAACCCGGGCTAAAAGTAGTTCATCTACCGGGCTTTATAAACTCTTTAAAGAGAGTTGAAGAGTGATCGAAGGAGAGTATTTTTTCCTGCTAGATAATTATGTTGTCTGTAGACAGCATAATGTCGTAGAGGAAAAGAGATGTCCTTCTAGACTTTCAACTGATTGGGTCGATCGTTTGTGTGACCAACGTGTGTTTAATTTCAGGTGATTAAGATGCCACGACATGCACGACCGCTGACGTGAGCCACCCCGGCACTACCTGAGGAACCGAATCAGACTAGATCTAGTGAAGCACGGGAGCTACGTGAGCAGTTAGCTTGGATAGCAAGGGCGATGGAGAGGCAGGCTGAGGCTTCTCAGCAACAAGAAGAGTTTATGAAGAGGATGTGCGAGTTATGGACACGGCAGATGAGTACCGCACAGCGAGCTCCCGATCAGCCCATACCATCATCGACAGTACTGTAAGTTATAAGGACCCTAAGATATAAAAGGTATACGTACACCTAGAGGGGGGTGAATAAGTGTAAACAATAAAAACAACCAACTCGATGCAATAAAAATTAAGTACGAAAAAATAAAGCGATCACACTGAGATTTTTACGTGAAAAAACTTCAAGAGGAGTAAAAAACCCACATGACCGATCACACAAAAAATTCACTAAGAAAAAGTAGAGTATAAGGTGATTTACTGAATCCTCGACTCAACCTTTAGCCTAGATTCGAAGTAGATTGTTTTCGTTGGTCCCCAATCGATTGGACTTCTCCAATCGATCACGCCGCGACTCCTCGCAGCAACAACACCCCGAATTCTCGAGCGTCCACTGAATCCTCGACCCTCACGTGAAGTCCACGCGCAATCGTCCCGTCCAGAGCTCGTAGAAGAATTATTGGTGGTGATTTCAATGCTTAGAAATTTATAAGATATGAGGGAAACCTTCTAAGCAATCATCAACTTGATTCTTAAAAGAATATAAGGAATAAAACCTAAGAATCAAATTGATGAAAGAGAGAAAGAAACTTGCTCTAAAAAAATGAACGGAAAGCATAAAACGACCCCCATATCATATTTATAGGTTTAGAAGATATTAGAAACAGACTAGAATTGAAAAAGCCGTATTTGAAAAACTCACGATAGGTTCAGAGTCCGGACCTTACATCAGGGTCCGGACGTTGATGTTTCCAGGTGTGTCAAAGTCCGGACCTTGCCTCAGGGTCCGGACCCTCCCTGCGTGACAGCCAGGGAGGCTTACGGGTTCCGGACCTTGTACCAGGGTCCGGACCCTGAAACATGAAAATTTTCGTTTTGTACATTTTAATGATTTAAACCTATTCTCGTGTCTTTTAAACACTTAGACCATGTGCGTAAATCACCATTAACTTTATTTAATCATACCGTAGGGTTGTGAGCTTCATAGACGAGTCTTTGAGCCTTTGAACATGATGTCTTCTTCTTCGACCCTTCAAGACTCCATACGACTCCACAAAATCTGCCAACACAAAGGCCATAACAATCTCCCCCTCTTGCGATTTCGTTACAAAACAAAAATATATAAACAAAGCTCACTAGCTATAAAGATAAAATAAACGGAGTTTGTCGCAATCACCAAACGACAACTTTCTCGCATGACCGATCCAAAAAGTTTAAAATATATATTCATCACAACTCCTAATACAAATTCTATGACTTAGATGCAAATAGGAGTCTTGAAGTCTTGTACTTCCTGCAAAAAAATAAATTCTTAACAAACATTGCTGTGAGACCCCAGATAGTCCTATATATAAGATATAATAGGGCTAAAACTATTAACCCGGCTTAAGCATTTTGGGTGGTGGCTAGGCCCAAGAGGTTAAGAGAGTTAAGCGTGCTAGGACGGGAGTAGTCCTAGGATGGGTGACCCCCTGGGAAGTTGGGGCGTACCAGCGAAAGTGTGAGATGAGTCTCGGCTGAGCCAGGATTATACAACGGGGAGAGCAAGGCTCTCATGCTGTTGACTGTTGTGGGTGGAGCGCGGCTCACCACATGGTCGGTTTAGGCTACCGAGATGAGTCTCACATCGCCTAGTACTTGTGAGTCTGAGCCTGACGAGGACGTCAGGGCTTAAAGGGGAGAAAAATCTGAGACCCCAAATAGTTCTATATATAAGATATAATAGGGCTAAAACTCTTAACCCGGCTTAAACATTTTGGGTGGTGGATAGGCCCAAGAGGTTAAGAGAGTTAAGCGTACTAGGACGGGAGTAGTCCTAGGATGGGTGATCCCCTGGGAAGTTGGGGCATCACAATTGCGTTAATGACTATGAATTTGAAAGCAATAATATCAAAGAAGTAAAAGACAGAAATCAAACGCAAATCAAACGCATCAAAGAGTTAGGTTTAGAGCAGTTTACAATAAAAAACTAACACTAATCCTCCAGGCATTAACCTACATCTAAAACTCCTTTTACATCGTAAACATCTCCCCATTTTTGTCACAAAAGTAACCACAAGAGGGAATGCACAAGCAACACAAAAGATGCATAGACCTAAACTAAAGATGCATAAAAATGAAACATGATATGTGATCAACGGAAAGGCACGAAGTCCACACAGTCCATCTAGTCAGAATCGTCGTCGTATGGAGGAATATCCGCTCGACAGCAGCCCAGCTTATCGAAGATGGCTTTCATGATTTTGGAGAGATTGCCAAGCTTTTTTGTTATCCGTGCCTGTTCTGTCCCAAGACGCTCCTGCTCAGATGTGATGCGCTGGAGCTCAGCAGAAATCCGCTTTTGTTCAGATGAAAGGCGCTGCTGCTCTCTATACACGGAAGACACAGAGACGTCCTCCTCAGATGCCTCATCCGGTGGATGAGAGGAATCTGGTCCCCCAGGAGGTGGAGTGGTGCGCCGTAGAGGTCGGGAGTTGATAAGAGTCGTCTCATTTATCTTTCCAAGGCTATGCTCATATGAAGTGCAATGAGTATCAACACCCGTGTTTCTCAAAATCCACATAATGAGCATCGGATAGGAAAGTCGTTCATATTGATTGGAGGTCTTGATGTCCTTTGCCATCCGGTGCCAGATCAGAAAAGGAATGTTAAGGTTGATCCTTCGTGCTTGTGCCTCGGTGGGATGCCCAACAAGGTACATATACAACAATCCCTCCCAACGGACCACCTTAGTGTTCATAGTGGGAAGGATGTTGTACACCAATGAAGCTAAGAAATTGATACTCAGGCTTGAGCTCTTTAGACATAACTGAATTTTCAGTAGACCGCGTCCCTAGCAGGCAAACTCCATTGACAACTTTCATCCAGTCGCGAAGAGAGTCAATCCCCGCCTTCAAGTAATCAACTCCATCAATGCGAGCCTCCATATGCAGAGCTGTAGCAATAGTGTATGGAGTAATATCCAAAGAAACCCCATGAACCTTCGTCTTAAAGACATAAGGACCGCCTTCTGCATTGTGAAGATGACCAGCCTGCATGTAGATCTCGCGGATAAACTCCAGGCAATATCCGCTTTGCTCGAGGAATGAACATATTTCTTCAAGTTCGCCATTTTCATAAAAAGCTGCAAAGGCGGGAGATTCTTCGATTAATTTGCGAACTGCAACATCACGCTCTCCGATGCATCACTTTGGTGAGTATATAGTGAGTCGCTTGGAAGGGATAGGCTCCTCTTGCTGCGAACTACGACGAAGAGGTTCAGAAGCCGGTTCAAGAATCTCGATTCCACCAGATTTCTTCTTGCCTCGCGTCGAAACCAACTTTTCTTTCCTTTTTTCTTTGGCAGTCACTGCCCTTCCCCTTTGAGCGCACCTCAGGCGAATAGGCTTCTAACTCAGTAGACTCAGAGTCGGAATGCTCAAAAGCTTCATATTCGCTAACTTCTTCCTTGGCAGCGCGAGCGCGTTTGTGTGCCATTATTTTCCTACGCCCCCCGCCCCGTCCAACACCAGTCATCAGGAATACAAGTACCAAAAGTCATGAAGAGTACATTTTAAAAAGCCATGTTTATGATTTTTGAACAAAAATAGCGCATAAAAATTAAAATTTTAAAAATTATAAAAATTGCATCTAGAAGTTCCTAGGGCCATAGGAAGTCAAGAGTAACTCATTTGCAAAAGAAATCATGCTAAAAAATGCATAAATCCAAAATTTTCAGAA
Source organism: Puya raimondii (assembly GCA_016920855.1). Taxonomy (NCBI): domain Eukaryota; kingdom Viridiplantae; phylum Streptophyta; class Magnoliopsida; order Poales; family Bromeliaceae; genus Puya; species Puya raimondii. Next base: position 12,139,082 of record JABWPP010000050.1, read on the forward strand.
AACTAGAAAAAATACCCTAAATCCACAGTCAACGCAAATCTGAGCATATGAAAGGTTCTAAATCATATAGAATGATGCAAAAATATTAATAAAATACCTTTAGAACTGATCATGAAGCAAAAATTTCGAGTTAAACAAGTTATTTCGGAGAAATTATAATAAAAACACCTAAAAACAGTTATTTCTAGATTTTCATATGAAGAATAAGAAAGAAATCTGAAATACTTACTTGGAATGCGATGAAAGCTTGCAAAACAAAGTGGAAATCTCCTTGGTAGAGAGAGAAACTCAAGAGAAAGTTTTTGTAGCGAAGAGAAACTGAAACAGATTTGAAAATCGATGCCCTATGTATGCAGGTTCGAGCGGAGGGTCCGGACCTTCTAGCAAGGTCCGGACCCCGTAGCTAAAAAATCCATTTTTTGTTTTTAGAAGTTGTTCAAAACTTATAAAATTAATGTTGATGTGAAATCGCCATAACTTTAAACAAAATCCCTCAATTTGCATCAATTTTATAAAATTTCTAGAGATATATTAAAATATATCAAATTTCTTTTGAGAGAAAAATCTATAGAAATTCTAAATGCTTAAATTTGTTAATTTTAACATATCAAACATGATCTAAAGTATAGTGTAACTATCAAGTAATTATATTTTCAAAAATATTGAATAGAAAAATCATAAAGATTGAAAAACTCAAAATAATACATTCAAATTGGATTATGCACCATAAAAAATTGGGAGTGACTCTTTGAGCATCTTTTAAAATCCCACCTTATAACAATCAGAAGATTATCATATTTCATACTCGTAATTTATTTTTCTATCTCCAGTGCATCCACAATTTATACTATTATATGTAATTCTTTTTTTTTATATATGGATGCATTTAAACATGTGGTAGCTGCACACACTATCCGGACGATCAGAGTGGTAGCTCTTTCCTCCATGTGGTGGTAGTTTTCACACTCCCTTTATGAGATGTAACTCTTTCCACATCTTATATGCTTTTAAATCCTGAAAAGCTCTCCCTAAAGTGTGGCAACCTCCAATTCGAAAGATTGTCGAGTATCCAATCAATAATGAAATCGTTCTTCATATCATCATCAACAATCAAACAAGATAGTAATGATATCTAAAGCTCATAATATGAGGTGTTGAATTTGACAAATATAAGTAAATAGTATTTGGATAGATAGTTATCTCAAAGATTATGACATAAAATAATATAAAAATTAGTAACCAAATAAAATAGATATATCATAAAACAATTAAAGTCATGTCAAGTGATTCACATACTTGTCAGTGTTACTAGAAGGAAGAACAAAAAAATCGACAAAACTTCAAAAAGGAATGCAATAAATCATGATGATATGTAGTAAAAATCAATTCATGCATTACTATGGCCCGAAGAAACTTATCTAGATGGAAGGATTCATTCCAATCTCCTTTCGCAAGTGTAGAAAACATTTTTGATCTAAAGACTTTGTCAAAATATCTGTTAGTTGATCATCAGTTGAAATATAGTTAAGTTAAAGAGTATTTGACTCAACTAGTTTTCTTAAAAAATGATATCGAAGTTCAATGTGTTTTGTTCGTGAATGTAAAACAGAATTTTTGAAAATATTTATGGCACTGGTGTTGCCACAAAGAATGATTACCGAATTGGAGGGAATCCGGTAGTCGCTCAATAAATTTTTCATCCAGAGTAATTGAGTTGAGCAACTTCTGGCTGAAATATACTCAGCTTCGGCGGTGGAGAGAGCAATACAATTCTGTTTCTTACTGTGCCATGCAACAAGGCAATGACCTAGATAAAACAAGCTCCGCTCGTGCTTTACCTATCATCCACAGATCCAGCCCAATCGGCGTCTGAGTATCCAATTAAGTTAAGAGTCGTTCCCATAGGATACCAAATATCGTGATTAGTCGTGCCTTTAACATATCGAATGATCATCTTCACTGCTTTAAGATGAATCTCTTTGGGATTAGCTTGATAGCAAGCACAAATTCTAACACTATAATGTCCAGCCGACTTGCCGTCAAATACAAGAGACTTCCAATCATACTCCAAAAAAGCTTTTCATCAACACTTTTTTCTTGGGTATCCATTCCAAGACCTTTGTTACTTGTACCTATCGGAGTGGGAAAATTCTTGGCGTTCTCCAATCAAAACTTCTTTACCAAATCTTTTGCATACTTGGATTGGCAAAGATGAATCCCTTCATTAGTTTGTTTCACTTGCAGACCAAGAAAATATGTAAGCTCATCCATCATCGACATCTCAAATTTGCTTTTCATAACCTCAGCGAATTTTGAGGCATTGTAGTGTACCTAGTATTGGTGCGCTCCCCCGGACTTTGGCCAAATTGGGCAAAGTGCGGATGAATCGATGTTGCAGCTGTTTGAGGGAGTTTAGAAGAACTCTGGAACAATTGGAGGTGAATTGGATGCTTGTTGGGAGTTATGGGAGTGAAACCATGAGCTTGGAAATAAAAAAAAATGAAGGAAAATAAGGTCTATTGCAATGAGGGCATTGCAATGAGGGGCATAAGTATAAATATGTGAATTTTAGTGCTTAAGTTATTTCCCTTCCTCCTCTTATGAGAATTGGCTTTGAGGGGCATAAGTGTAAATATATAAACTTAGTGCTAAATTTAGTGCAAAGTGATGAGGTGTACTCCAATGAGGGGCAAATTGGTAATTGCCATAACTTAGTGTTTAAGCAACTTCCTCTCATTCCCTCATCCACTTTCACCCCTCTCATGAGAAACACTCTTCCTCTCTCTAGAAATCCCTCTCCCTCATCTCTCTTTTTTCTCTCAAGAGATCTCTCCAAGAAGTGGAGAAAAGCTTGCTTGCAGTTGAAGCTTGTCTCTTGTGCACATCAAGCTTGGGAGAAAGCTTGGTAAAGGGTGAGTTTTCTTAGGGTTTAATATTAGGGTTTGGTTATGTGCTCTTGTTGTAGCTTCTTTAGAAACCCTAGAGGATCCTAACTTTGGATATTCATGCAACACCATGAAATAGTGATGTTCTTGAAGTTATGTCAAGCCTAGGGTTCCATTTGGGAATTTTTGTAGATATGATCATTTGTGTGAAATTGATCTTATATTTCCCTAATTGAAGGGTAAATCGACGCGTTGAAACACTCGGAACGAAGTTTCGTCGGTTCTACGGTAACCAATTGCAAGAAAACACCATTTCGGCTTCGTTTGCCGCAGTCGAGAGAAATTGGTGCGGATAAATTGCGCAACTAGGCTTTCCCACTTCGCAGTTTCGACTCGAGGTGGAGGGTGCTAACCGAAGTCGTCGAATTTCATTCTATGTCTAAGTGCCATTAATTGGTCATGTAGCACTATTGTAGCATCATGCATAGTAACTATGGTTGAGAATCATATGAGCTCTAGGATAGTTGTTACATGCTCTAGAATAAGCAATGAAACCTATGTTGCATGACACTATGATGCATGTATGTAGCATGACACCAATATGTATGTTGCATGTTGCCAAGATAGAGATATATTGTTGCATGAGATAAAGATGGGCATATGCATATTATGAGAATTCTAGATTTAAATGTGAACTAGATGTGGACATATATGTACTTTGTGAAACACTAGAACATGAACATAGTGGCATTAAGTTGTGTAAACTTTGGGCACTAAAGAGAATTGAGTTAATTGCATATATAGTTTGACATTGAGTATCAAGCTAGTGTTGAGCATAGCATGACATGAAACATTGGGATTTGGTGAGGTCTCTAGATGTTGTTCCACCGGTTGGTGGAAGGTCCTCAAGTTGGAGGGCAGATCATACTCACATAGTCTGTTGTTGGCTTGTGGAGGTCGCGACTCCCAAGCCGTGAGCTCCGGAGTGTCACGCGAACACGAGTGTGAAGGGCCCCGGGAGCCCTCCCCGGCAGACGGTCACGGTGGCTGGCTAGGAGTGAAAGACCTCTCCCCCACGTGACTTGGTGTGGTGAGTTGTGGCTCGGCCTACGGGCAAGCCGGTGTAATTGGGTCAAGGCATGAATTATGGATTAAATATGTGGCATTTCATAAATATTGCATCGATTGCATCGTGTAGAACCTTGACATGTTGATATTGGTAAAGGCATAGTAGATATTATAGTAGCATGCTATACATTGTTGTTCCTTGATACTTGTTTACTTCCTTATCATATTGATCCCTTCATGTCTCTATGCCTTCTTAGACCTAGTGGGAAAGTCGGTGTCGTCGGTGGCCGAACCCACTGGGAACTTTATCTAGTTCTCACACCCTGTTTTGCAGAGCTTCCCCCGAGTGCGTCGGCGCAGGACCGCGGCAAGGGCGTGGCGCCCTAGGTAGTGGACTTCCCGTGTATAGCTCTCACCATGTCCATGTTGTACATAGTTCATTTTGAGAAGAAAACTTGCAAAGATGTCGTTCTGGAAAGTGTGAATGTAAATATGTAAAATGATGCTAAATATGTAAATGTAATAATGTGAAGTAAATGAATGAATATAAGGTGTAAATGTATATTTGTTTTAGCTAAGTCTCACTCTCTCGCTTGTGTTGATGCCCTCGCGCATATTGTGTATTTGTTGAAATTCCTGGGTGAAATTCATTGTACATGATGTTGCTTACGCCTTGGGCGGACAGAGGAAACTCTGTCCGTTCGGCGGTCTGTGTGCGTGCCCGAACCGACCAAATTGGCGGCCTCGGGGCGTGACAGATTGGGGTGGTATCAGAGCGAGGAGATGTCTAGGAGGACCTAGGAACCCTTAGGATGGTGACCATAAGGACTTGGACACGTGAGAGACGGTGATCTATGTTTTGTGGCGGAAGTGAAGTCGATTGGGTCTAGTTGTTAGTATGTCTCTAATAGTTGCTAGAGACGGATTCAAGGTGTTATTTATTCTCAACTCGAGGAGGTTATGTTGGCGGCCGACAACATAACACTTAGGGAGGAGAATGAGTACCCTTGTGTGCTTTCGCCTAATTTCGTTTTGTTTGCTTACGTTCTCGAATCGCGTGGTTTTGTGGGTTTAAATGATTAACCTAAGCGTTGTGTTTCAGGTCCCCGAGGAAAATGCTTTGAAAAGATGTCGACTCCGGTACCGCCTTCTGAGGTGCCCGAGCGGTCCGACTCTAGTGAGGTCATGGAGTTGCGGGACCAGGTAGCGGCGTTAATCGGGGTGGTGCAGAGGCAGGCCGAGGCTACTCAACTGCAGGCTGAAGCTTCGCAGCGATAGGAGGAGCAAATAAAGAAGCTTCAGGAGTTGGTGTCGCAACAGGCGGCGGCGGTGGCACAAGCTAATCGTGAACTGCCCGCGCCTCCGACACATGCGCCGAATGCCACTGAGGGAGTGGACGCACCTGCCGTGCCAGTGGCGGCGCGCCATGGCCCGATGAGTGCTCCTCCGGCGGCTTCTAGCTCCTCGGTCTCCGATGTGGACGCGGAAAGAGAGCGAGCGCTTGCGGCTCTGACGACTTTTAAGAAGTTCAATCCGCCAACGTTCGACGGTGAAACGATGGACCCATAGGTGGTGGAGTCTTGGATTGCTTCGATGGAGACCCTGTTCGAGGACATCTATACCCTCGAACAGGATAAGGTGCATTTGGCCGTTCATTGCTTTGAGAAGTCGGCTCGAGTGTGGTGGCGGGGAGAAAAGAAAAATCGATCCCCGAATCTTTCTCCGGTCACTTGGGATGAGTTTCGGAGCCTTGTCTTTGCCGCCTACTTCCCCGACAGTGTGAAGCAGAAGATGAAGGAGGATTTTCGCAAGTTGAAGCAAGGAAATCGCTCCGTGAGGGAGTACGAGCGGGAGTTCTCGCACATAGTGAATTGTATCCCGTATGTTGTGCGAGATGACAAGGACAAGGCGGAGAGCTTCGAGCGAGGACTTCGGCACGAGATCTTTCGAGTGGTACACTCTTTCAAGCTCCAAACATTTGCCAAGGTATTGGACCGTGCCCTATGGGTTGAGCACGGCAATATGATCGCGCGGGAGGAGCGCGAGGCGTTTGAGACGGAGAAAGAAAGGAAGCGACCTTCGGGTGATGCTGGGGGGCAGTCAAGCTCTAAGAGGCCCCCTAGGTACCCACGGACTCGAGGAGGGAATCGTCGACCTCCCCGCTGCGTCATTTGTGGCGGAAATCATTTGCCCCGGGAGTGTGGGCAGCAGCAGGGAAGATGTTTTCGGTGCGGGCAAGCGGGACATATGTGGCGTGATTGCCCAAGAGGTGGATCTCCGGCCCCGTCATTTGCTTCAGTTCCATCGGCTCCTAGGCAGTTTGTGGGAGCTCTGTCTGCTATGTCATCTGGGCGAACTCCGATGCCACGTCCACTGGAGGGATCTCGATCGGCGCCCAGTGGCCGTGTGTTTGCGGCTCAGGTGGAGGAACCTGCCGTCGTCGATGGCGTGGTGGCAGGTATTGTGGTAGTGCATGGAATTCGATGTCGTGCTTTATTTGACACGGGTGCTTCACATTCATTCATAAGTAGGACATTTGCAATTACACATGGCATCTATATGGTAGAAAATGTGCGTGCTAGTTGGGTTCAAGTCCTGGGTCACACGTTTTGCGTCACTGACATGTGCGTGGCCTGTCTCGTGCGGATAGGTGATTGGATTATGCCGGCAAACTTGTTAGTGTTGCGACTATTGGAAGGGTTCGATCTTGTGCTGGGCATGGATTGGCTCTCAAGGTACTATGCAACCATCGATTGTGAAAGCAAGATGGTGACATTTCGGGAGCCTGGGCAAGAGGAGTTCATCTACCGAGGGTGTAGGAGCTCGCTCTTTGTTATGACGGTGACCACGTCGCGTGCTAGAAAATTGATTAACGTCGGTTGTGTGGCGTATTTAGCGACGGTGGTGGAGAGTCATAGAGAGGTTCCGGTGCTCGAGGACATCCCTGTGGTCCGAGAGTTTCTGGATGTGTTTCCTGCGGAGTTGCCGGGAATGCCGCCGGACCGAGAAATCGAATTTGTAATAGAATTGGTTCCCGGGACTGCGCCAATCTCGAAGGCTCCGTATCGAATGGCACCGGCCGAGTTGAAAGAGTTGAAGGCTCAATTGCAAGATCTTCTTGATAAGGGTTTCATCAAGCCGAGCGTATCGCCTTGGGGAGCCCCGGTGCTATTTGTGAAGAAGAAGGATGACTCGCTTCGACTTTGTGTAGATTATCGCGAGGTGAACAAGGTCACCATTAAGAATAAGTACCCGTTACCTCGTATAGATGATTTGTTTGATCAATTACAAGGGTCTCGGGTGTATTCTAAGATCGATCTTCAGTCGAGGTATCACCAATTGAAGATAAAAAAGGAGGACGTGCACAAGACAGCGTTTCGCACGCGTTATGGCCATTATGAATTCACGGTTATGCCATTTGGGCTCACAAATGCCCCGGCAGCATTCATGGATTTAATGAACCGTGTCTTCAAATCCTATCTTGACCGATTTGTCGTGGTGTTTATAGACGACATCTTGGTCTATTCCCGTAGCGATGAAGAGCATGAAGAACACTTGAGGATTGTGCTCCAAGTCCTTCGGGAGGAGAAACTCTATGCGAAGCTGAAGAAATGTGATTTTTTGGTTTCGGGAAGTCACCTTCTTGGGTCATGTTATATCGGAGAGTGGCATATCCGTCGACCCGGGAAAAGTTGAGGCAATTAAGGATTGGTCTCGCCCGACAAGTGTTGCGGAGATACGGAGTTTCCTTGGCCTTGCGGGCTACTACCGGCGGTTTGTGGAGGGGTTCGCAAAAATAACCATTCCACTAACGCGCAAGCCAAATTCACTTGGAGCAGCGAGTGTGAGAAAAGCTTCGCGGAGTTGAAAGAAAGGTTAACTACGGCTCCGATTCTCGCCCTACCAGTTTCGGGGGAGAATTTTGTGGTGTATAGTGATGCATCACAGAATGGTCTGGGGTGTGTTTTGATGCAAGGCGGGAAAGTCATTGCTTATGCTTCTCATCAACTCAAGAGCTACGAGAAGAACTATCCCACCCACGACCTTGAGCTTGCGGCGGTGGTCTTCGCCCTGAAGCTGTGGAGGCATTATCTTTATGGCGAGCATTGCGAGATCTACACGGATCATAAAAGCCTCAAGTATCTGTTCACGCAGAAGGAGTTAAACCTGAGGCAGCGCAGATGGTTAGAATTGCTAAAAGATTATGATGTGACCATTTTGTACCACCCGGGGAAAGCCAACGTGGTGGCGGATGCGCTGAGTAGAAAGTTGGTGGTGAATCTCGCAATGATGATTACGAGCCAACCGCCTTTGCTTGAAGAGATGCGGCGACTTGATTTGGAGGTTGTAGCTCCGGACGCCCCTACTGTACTTACTACACTTGTTGTCCAACCGACCTTGTTGGAGAAAATCAAAGATCGACAGTCTTTGGACTCGGATCTCCAAAAGGTGCGGCATGACGTTGAGGGTGGGCGTGCCGGTGGCTTTAGTATTGGTGCCGATGGCGCACTTCGGTTTCGAAACCGGTTGTGTGTGCCGAGTGATGAGGATGTTCGGGGAGAGATTCTACGTGAAGCTCATCAATCCCCCTATAGCATTCATCGGGTGGCACTAAGATGTACAAGGACCTCAAAATGCATTATTGTTGGCCCGGGATGAAGAAGGATATTGGACGCCACGTTGCACAATGTTTTGTGTGCCAACAAGTCAAAGCGGAACACCGACTTCCGGCGGGGACACTTCAAAGTTTACCGATACCCGTTTGGAAGTGGGAGAATGTGGCGATGGACTTCGTCGTGGGGTTGCCCCGTTCACAAGGGGGTCACGACGCCATTTGGGTGGTGGTGGATCGTTTAACGAAGTCGGCTCACTTTTTACCTATCCACACCACTTGGTCGGGGGATAAGCTAGCACAAGTGTATCTCGACGAGATCGTGCGGCTACACGGTGTTCCGGTGTCTATTGTATCGGATCGGGACCCGCGGTTTGCGTCTCACTTTTGGAAGAGCTTGCATGATGCTCTTGGTACGCGGCTCGACTTTAGCACCGCATTTTATCCTCAAAGTGATGGGCAATCGGAGAGGACAATTCAAATCCTCGAGGATATGCTTCGAGCTTGTGTGCTTGATTACAAGGGGGGATGGCATCTTCACTTACCGATGGCTGAATTCGCGTACAACAATAGCTATCAGGCAAGTATTGGGATGGCACCGTTTGAAGCTCTCTACGGAAGAAAGTGCCGATCTCCTATACATTGGAGTGAAGTCGGCGAGCGGGTCACTTTAGGCCCGGATGTGTTACAAGAGGCTGAGGTGAAGGTCCGTCTTGCTCGCCAAAGATTGTTGACGGCGCAAGCACGACAAAAGAGTTATGCAGATAGGCGCCGCCGAGAGCTTGAGTTCGCGGTGGGGGACCGCGTCTTCTTGAAGGTGTCTCCCATGCATGGAGTAAAGAGATTTGGGGTCCGGGGAAAGTTAAGCCCCCGATACATTGGGCCGTACGAGATTCTTGCACGAGTTGGTGCTGTGGCCTATCGACTTGCATTGCCGCCAAAGCTTGCGGGAGTTCATGACGTGTTTCACGTATCTACACTCCGCAAGTATATTCATGATCCGACACACGTCCTTCATTATGAGGCATTGGAGCTTCGGGAGGACATGACGTATGAGGAGTTCCCATTTCGCATCCTCGCCCACGAAGTGAAGAAATTACGGAATCGCATCATTCCGTATGTGAAAGTGCAATGGACCAATCACGACGAACGTGAGGCTACGTGGGAACTTGAGGATGTGATGCGGGAGCATTACCCACACCTTTTCGCCAAAAAAGACTAAGGTATGGTTCTAAGTTTCGCGGACGAAACTATTTTATGGGGGGGAGAATGTAGTGTACCTAGTATTGGTGCGCTCCCCCGGACTTTGGCCAAATTGGGCAAAGTGCGGATGAATCGATGTTGTAGCTGTTTGAGGGAGTTTAGAAGAACTCCGGATCAATTGGAGGTGAATTGGATGCTTGTTGGGAGTTATGGGAGTGAAACCATGAGCTTGGAAATAAGAAAAATGAAGGAAAATAAGGTCTATTGCAATGAGGGCATTGCAATAAGGGGCATAAGTATAAATATGTGAATTTTAGTGCTTAAGTTATTTCCCTTCCTCCTCTTATGAGAATTGGCTTTGAGGGGCATAAGTGTAAATATATAAACTTAGTGCTAAATTTAGTGCAAAGTGATGAGGTGTACTCCAATGAGGGGCAAATTGGTAATTGCCATAACTTAGTGTTTAAGCAACTTTCTCTCATTCCCTCATCCACTTTCACCCCTCTCATAAGAAACACTCTTCCTCTCTCTAGAAATCCCTCTCCCTCATCTCTCTTTTTCCTCTCAAGAGATCTCTCCAAGAAGTGGAGAAAAGCTTGCTTGGAGTTGAAGCTTGTCTCTTGTGCACATCAAGCTTAGGAGAAAGCTTGGAAAAGGGTGTGTTTTCTTAGGGTTTAATATTAGGGTTCGGTTATGTGCTCTTGTTGTAGCTTCTTTAGAAACCCTAGAGGATCCTAACTTTGGATATTCATGCAACACCATGAAATAGTGATGTTCTTGAAGTTATGTCAAGCCTAGGGTTCCATTTGGGAATTTTCGTAGATATGATCATTTGTGTGAAATTGATCTTATATTTTCCTAATTGAAGGGTAAATCGACGCGTTGAAACACTCGTAACGAAGTTTCGTCGGTTCTACGGTAACCAATTGCAAGAAAACGCCATTTCGGCTTCGTTTGCCGCAGTCGAGAGAAATTGGTGCGGATAAATTGCACAACTTGGCTTTCCCACTTCGCGGCTTCGACTCGAGGTGGGGGGTGCTAACCGAAGTCGTCGAATTTCATTCTATGTCTAAGTGCCATTAATTGGTCATGTAGCACTATTGTAGCATCATGCATAGTAACTATGGTTGAGAATCATATGAGCTCTAGGATAGTTATTACATGCTCTAGAATAAGCAATGAAACCTATGTTGCATGACACTATGATGCATGTATGTAGCATGACACCAATATGTATGTTGCATGTTGCCAAGATAGAGATATATTGTTGCATGAGATAAAGATGGGCATATGCATATTATGAGAATTCTAGATTTAAATGTGAACTAGATGTGGACATATATGTACTTTGTGAAACACTAGAACATGAACATAGTGGCATTAAGTTGTGTAAACTTTGGGCACTAAAGAGAATTGAGTTAATTGCATATATAGTTTGACATTGAGTATCAAGCTAGTGTTGAGCATAGCATGACATGAAACATTGGGATTTGGTGAGGTCTCTAAATGTTGTTCCACCGGTTGGTGGAAGGTCCTCAAGTTGGAGGGCAGATCATACTCACATAGTCTGTTGTTGGCTTGTGGAGGTCGCGAATCCCAAGCCGTGAGCTCCGGAGTGTCACGCGAACACGGGTGTGAAGGGCCCCGGGAGCCCTCCCCGGCAGACGGTCACGGTGGCTGGCTAGGAGAGAAAGACCTCTCCCCCACGTGACTTGGTGTGGTGAGTTGTGGCTCGGCCTATGGGCAAGTTGGTGTAATTGGGTCAAGGCATGAATTGTGGATTAAATAGGTGGCATTTCATAAATATTGCATCGATTGCATCGAGTAGAACCTTGACATGTTGATATTGGTAAAGGCATAGTAGATATTATAGTAGCATGATATACATTGTTGTTCCTTGATACTTGTTTACTTCCTTATCATATTGATCCCTTCTTGTCTCTATGCCTTCTTAGACCTAGTGGGAAAGTCGGTGTCGTCGGTGGCCGAACCCACTAGGAACTTTATCTAGTTCTCACACCCTGTTTTGCAGAGCTTCCCCCGAGTGCGTCGGCGCAGGACCGCGGCAAGGGCGTGGCACCCTAGGTAGTGGACTTCCCGTGTATAGCTCTCACCATGTCCATGTTGTACATAGTTCATTTTGAGAAGAAAACTTGCAAAGATGTCGTTTTGAAAAGTGTGAATGTAAATATGTAAAATGATGCTAAATATGTAAATGTAATAATGTGAAGTAAATGAATGAATATAAGGTGTAAATGTATAGTTGTTTTAGCTAAGTCTCTCTCTCTCGCTTGTGTTGATGCCCTCGCGCATATTGTGTATTTGTTGAAATTCCTGGGTGAAATTCATTGTACATGATGTTGCTTACGCCTTGGGCGGACAGGAAAAACTTTGTCCGTTCGGCGGTCTGTGTGCGTGCCCGAACCGACCAAATTGGCGGCCTCGGGGCGTGACAGGCATCTTTATCTTTAGTTGCACCAAAGACAATATCGTCAATATAAATTTGTGCCACAATAAAATTATTTTTCAAATGTTTCACAAATGGAGTTCTATCGGCTCCCCCTCGGTTGTAGCCCTTATCAAGTAAATATTTTGTCAAACGTTCGTACCATGCTCGCGGAATTTGTTTAAGTCCATAAAGAACATTTTTCAAACGATAAACATAATCAGGATGTTTTGATTCAATAAAACCTTTAGATTGTTCAACATAAACTTCTTCTTTTAAAAATTCATTTAAAAAAATACTTTTTACATCTATTTGAAAAAGTTTGATTTTATAATGACAAGCTGTCACGCCCCGAGATCACAGCGGGAGCCTACGGGGACGTCAACAGACCCGCCGAACGGATAGAGTTTCCTCTGTCCGAACGAAGCGGCAACAAAACAAAAGCAATAGTTCCCTGGCATTTCAAGAAAATCATCTACACAGTACTCATATCACAGAAATAACAAATGATATGTATCAGAGCACTATCTATATGCTACACTGCTATACATCATGTACTACATCAAATAAAAATTCAACCTTAAACAAGATACAAGGAGGAAGGGGCCTAGCCCACACCAATACATAAATGTAGTACAAAGTGGCACTCTAACTGGTGGTCTTCTAATGTACAGACATGCTGGTAGAGTAAGCTATCTAGTATACGATCCTCCTCACCTCGATCAACCGTCGGTGTACGCACCCCTGAAAAAAAAAACCACAAAAGGGTGTGAGAACTACTGAACAGTAGTTCCCAGTGGGTACGGTCGCCGATAACCACGACCTTCCCACTAGGTCTACCGGAGGCCAGACTAATGAAGGAACAGTAAAATCTGCAGTAACTCAATAACTGAATAAAGCTGATGTCAATCTACACAGGTAAATGATCCGAACAAATGAAGATAAAGTACAGTAAATGACTACTTGGCTACGACCTGTATAGAGAAATATCAAGTAACAGTAAATGAATAACTACATGTACTATAAATAGATCTCTGTACCTGCTGTACTGAAAAGGAAAGAAACTGAATAGTGTATGCATCAAGTAACTACAACAACAAACACTATAATCATACCCAATCGTAACGACCGACTCATACGTCCGGTCAAGCCTGCGCCCACCTAGTGTCGGCATCGCACTCCCGCAGGTGCACCCTCGACCCCTAGGCTCTGCCCCATGGCACATACATATCACATATCTCAACCATACCAGCCAGCAATCCGGAGTGGCACTCGGGGGGAGCGACCCTACCGAGTAACATAGCATATACTGTCAAGCTCAAAGTGGCCTTGCAGGCTATGGTCTAGATTATGGTCAACAATGTCATAATGCCAAACCAATGTCCTCAGAGCGGTCATGAAGTAAACAATAGATCAACATCTCAACAACATGTGCATAACTCTCTCTATGTCAAGTAACTGTACACTACCGCCGCGCCACCCGAGCCTCTATCATAGATCTCATGGCATGTATGAGAAAAATAGATAAAAGATGATATACAAAGAGAGCTCACATAGGCAACTCACAAAGATGCACACATAGGGCGAGGAGTGTACAAGGTAGAATAGAAGATAGATGGCTCACATAAATCATGAACGATTGGTAACTCCTCAAGATGCAAAAGATGTCTACTGGCCTCCTATGACCTAAGTAAAAATAAGTAATATGTGATATGGCGAACAATCATTATGGCAAATTTGTGAAACAATAGAATGGTCAAGAGTTACATGAATCGATACAATGATCTCAACTCAATCAGAGAACATCCAAAAATCATGTCGCACAAATTCTCTAAGGTCTTAAGAAGCCTAGACCTCTATCATATAACCCATGGAATGTACGATGCGTGAAAGAGACCATTTCATGTCTTATGTTCCAAGTACAATATACGGGTCACAACGGACAAGCTCATGTTTCATAATTCAAGTGATAACTCTAATGTACTTGGTTCAATTCTCATGTTCTTGGTTTAATTCTCAAAGTTAAATCATATAGAAGCTATACTTGTATCCAAGTATCATACATTTTGCTAAAATAGATATAGGGAGAAATTCGCCGTTTTCGGCGACTCGGAACCCATCTCGAACTGCTGTTGCAGTAGTGGCGAGCAATCAATCTTCAAGGTGCTTCCCTCAGCTCAAACTAGTAGGGAATGTACAACGAGAACTCCAAAATCAGCGAGGTACTGCCAAGGTAAATGCAAGAATTGAAATCCAATATTTCGGTAAGTCGATTAATGAATATGAGATTGTTGATAAGGGTAAAATTAATTTACCTTAAAATTCAGTAGTAACAATACCAAAATGACCAAAAGTGGTAAAAGGGTTCGGCGAAGATTCTGTAACATTCGGCCGGAAGAAATGGACGACAAACCCACTGTAGTCAATAATCACTTAAAATTACCTCACTTGCATTTTAACATAAAATCAACTGCCGATTTAACTGACTAACCTGACATTAGTTGTAGGGACAGGTCCACACATTCCTCTTCCTTGTTAGAACATTAACACAAATTCAATTTGATGCCTACAACTCAAATTGGAGAAAAAGATGGAGAAATTAGAAAACAATCCACAAAAATTCGAACTTCGGCTAATTTCGATCAATAATCTCATTCCAATACAATTTAACTCCAATTGAAGTAAGGTGCAATCCGAAGGTACTACCATCCTCACTCTTATATCAACTTCCATTCGAAACTGAGGTGAAATGGGACATCATTAGAACCTCCAAAAGCATCGTGCAGTGGCTGCGAATCGACTTCATTTACTACTGTCGCACCCATAACTGCATCTGCTGCTGCGCTTACAGCAGCCGCAGCAGCAATCACTGATATTGGCGGCTGCAATAGCAACAGCAGCCGCCACCCCTGCTGCTACTGGCTGCAGCGATAACTGCAGCAGCCCCTGCCGCTGCGAGCGGCAGTAGTAGCAGCCTATGCTTCTGCTCGCTGAAGCGGCAGCTGCAGCAGTCTTTACTGCTGCTGGCAGCAGCCTTTGCAGCTGCTGGCAGCAGTAGTAGCAGCCCCTGCTGCTTCTTAAGGCGTCCGTGAATGCATCAAAAACAACATACAAGCTCGTCGCGAAAAGCACGCGAAAAACGGCTCCAATTTGCATGAAATTCAGCTTCAATTTAACTTCAACGCACAACGGATTCCAATAAAACCTCTCATCCTAAATTCTATCATCAAGAATCATCAAAAATTATAAATAAGAAAATATCAAGTATTATAATACTAAACCAAGTGTCGAAATACCAAAATTCGCGCGCACAGAATTTCGATCGGCTAGTTAAACGGCATCCAAAATCAAATCCTTCTCTTCTTTTTCTCTTTTCTCCTCTTTTCCTTTCCTATTCTTCCCTCTTTCTCTCTCTTGCGTGCTGGTTGGGAGGGAGGAAGCTCCAGATGCTTCCCTGATATTTAGTGGAAGTCCACTAAGTATTGACAATATGCCAATAAGTCCACAAATTACCACTATTCAAGGTTTAGTCCAACATCAATCTGATACGCTTAATTGGAGCCCTTCTGAAAGTCGGTTTCTGCTCAAATTTGATGGGCAATCTCAGAGAAAGTTAAATCAAAGTTATTTATCTTAACATTTCAGTTCCGGACCATTTTCAGTCACCGAAAGCTTTACCGACTAAAATCTCTAACGGATTACTGTTAAGCTCCGTTTTCACTGCTCAAGTGTCCGAACCACACGAAACTTTAAATTTGACCTTAGAAGATTAAAACTAACAACTTTCCAAAATTTCATAATTTTTCGCCACTATAAATTTTCTGCTAAAATTTCTGTCCTATTTCTTGCAGAAAATTTCAAATCTTGTCTTTTCATTCCGATTTCTCCACAGACATTTTCAACTTAGCTTCAATTTTATGTTCATTCATATTTGCATATAAAATAATAAAAGCTAATGTACTACACAAGCTATCGCGAATAAGATACGAATTGATTCAAGACGGGCAACCGGGGCATTTCATCACAATTAATCCCCTCTATTTGTGAATAGCCCTGCGCAATAAGTCTTGCCTTGTTTCTAATTATAGTACCTTCTTCATTTTTTCCTATTTTTAAAAATTTATTTGATACCAATTATATTTTGTTGCTCAGGGCGTGGCACTAATTCTCACATATCATTTCATAAAACTTGACCAAGTTCTTCTTACATAGCATCTATCTAATATTCATCAAGAAGAGCTTCATCAATATTTTTTTAGTTCAACTAAAGACACATAGCATGCAAATTCGCACTCTAATTGCCTCCTAGTTCGCACACCTTCACGTGGATCTCCAATCACATTAAACAAAGGATGATCTTTTGAAACTCTAGAAGGTTGAGGATCTAAAGATGTACTAGGAGCTTCGCGCGGTATAGACAAGTCATGTGATGCAATGGGTTCATAAGATGTAACTACATTATCAACAGATATTTCATCATGAGTAGGCAAAGTAAAGGGAGAATCATCATCATCATCATTTCTCAAATCAGGCATGAGTTCATTCAAAGAAGAAACAACAGAGGAAGCTTCATCTACTTTCACATTAATTGATTCTACCACCGTCTTTGTGCGCAAATTGTATACTCGATAAGCTCGGCTAGTAGTAGAATACCCTAAAATTATTCCTTCGTCACTTCGAAAGTCGAATTTTTCAAGATTTTCACGATCTCTGAGAATATAACACCGACTCCCGAAGACACGAAAGTATTTGATATTTGGCTTTCTACTATACCACAACTCATACGGAGTGTTCAAGTTACCGGGCATAAATATATTCTATTAATAATATAGACAGCCGTATCTACTGCTTCTGCCCAAAAGTGTAGTGCAACCTTCTTGCTATGAAGCATAACAGGGGTCATCTCTTGTACAACCCGATTCTTACGCTCGACTATTTCGTTCTGTTGTGGTGTGTAAGGAGCAGAAAATTCATATTTTATTCCTTTAGAAGCACAAAAATCGATGAATTTTAAATTTATGAATTCTTCCCCTTGATCACTTCGAATGCGCATATTTTTATCATTACGTTCAGTCATAAAACGGTGACAGTTTTCAGAAAAAGAATCGAAAGTATCAGCTTTCTCACGCAGAAAAGCACTCCAAACAAAACGAATGTAGTCATGAACCACAAGAAAGATGTACTATTTTCCACCTAAGCTTTAAATTCTAGTTGGCCCCATCAAGTCCATGTGAAGTAATTCTAAAAGTTTTGTTGTCCCTAAGTGATTCAAACTCTTATGTGCGGATCTACTTTGTTTTCCTAATTGACAACTCCCACACACAATATTCTCTTTGTAGTTTATCTTAGAAACTCCTCTAACTACTTCTTTCTGTATAATTCTAGATAGCTCCTCAAAGTTAACGTGATCTAGTCATTCATGCCATAAAGTTTCAGTGTCTAATGACGCTAGGTTACAATGTTCAGTTGAAGTACAAGAAACTATATAACAGTTGTTCTGTGACCTAACATCTTTTAAAAAGAAAGAATTATCACCACCAGTCACAATACATTCTTTAGTAGAGAATTGCACAAAATACCCGTCATCACACAATTGACAAATGCTTATGAGATTAGTCTTAAGCCCTTCAACATAAAATACATTATTCAATATAGGACCATCAGGAATAGTAATTGTTCCCTTTCCAACAACCTTTGAAGACCGACCGTCTCCAAAGACAACAAGTCCTTCGAAAATCTTATTTAAAGTAGTGAAGTAATTTTTATCTCCGGTCATGTGTCGGGAACATCCACTATCTAGATACCAAGACGAATTATTATAAGCATGTCTAGGCAAGGAAAGAGTTCACCTTTGCGCACCCAAACCTTACGCATTTTGGGTTGCGTCGGCCTACTAGAATTTGAGATTTGTTGCTTGGAGGCCTTTGCGGCAACGTGCTTCTTTGGATCATCCTTCTTCGGTTTCCACGCTTGCTTCTTTGGATCATCCTTTGGTTTTTGTTGAGCATTCGCACGTTGGTTCTCCCGATTCAGTTGAGGAATTTTCTTCTTCATCTTTTGAGTTTGTCTAGGCGACGATTGAACTTTTGCGTTTGAAACTTGTCGCCTTGAGGTAGTTGATGTTGTAGCTTGCTTCGAACCTTGCTTGCAACTCTTTTCAGTGTGCCCTACAACACCACACCGATGACAAACCTTGCTAGTAAATTTATTTTTATAAGAAGTAGACAAATCTTGAATCATTTGTGAAGCTTGTTAGGATTTTCGTCAACGGCTTTCTGGACACGATCAACGTATGTTCGTTCATAACCAAGTCCAAATTTATTAGTTTGACTAAGTCCCAACATTTTATCAAGTTTGCTAGTACCAGACGAAAATCTATTGAGATCGAATTTGAGTTGAATAACCATCTTAGTGAATTCCATGTTGGACTCTTTAGATTCACTGTATCGCTTGAAAAGGAAGTTAATTTTATCTAAGTGAGATTCCTTTTCCTTTTCTAGCAATTTACACTTATCTAGTAAAGCGTCATTGGACTTGATCAAACTTTCTCTCTCTTCTTCAAAGTTCTTTGTTAAGGTGGCCAATCTCTTAATTTCTTCTTCGAGTTCAAGAAGTCTTCGCCGCAACTTCTTATTGTGTTTTGCCATCTTCTTAGATTCAACCAATGATTGATGATAAGCGGTGGTAATGTCATCTTCATCCGACTCTTCATCGCTTGAATCGTTCTTCGATATAGATTTCTCATGCTAAGGAGACAAAAAAATAGAGTCAGTAGAAGTAGAAGCAAACACATAAAAAGAATATTAGATGCAAGTAAAGCAGTCACAGTCACATCCTCATCACTAGAGGTCGACTTGTCGGAAGATGAGTCATCCCAAGCGATGGCTTGCATAGCCTTCTTTTTCGAAGACTTCTTATTAGAACAATCGGATGCGATGTGGCCAAAGCCCTTGCATTTATAGCATTAGATTTGTCCATTTGAGTTCTTCTTCTCCTTAGAAGAACCCTCGGATTTCCTCGACTTAGAAGAATTACTCACTTTAGTCATTAATTGTTTCGAGGAAAAGGAAGGTTTGTTCGCTTGTTTCTTTCTAAAATTTTGACGAAACTTCTTCGCTAAAAGCGCCAACTATTTTTCAAATTCCTCCAATGTTGTGTTTGTATCCGAATATGAAGATGATGTATTCAAGTCTTCTTCCTTCGGGGATTTAAGAGTCATACCTACACCTTTTGAAGAAGACTTAAGAAGAAGAATTAGTAGGGAAAGTCATCTTATAAGTTTGTAGAGCACCAACTAGTTCTTCTACTTTTAACTTGTCCGGATGTTTTATTGTTTCTATGGCCGCAACCTTCGGACAAAATCTTTCGGGAAGGGTTCTTAAAATTTTTCTAACTACTTTGGGTTCCAAAATTTTCTCTCCTAAGTCCGCGCATGTATTCACAATATCTTGAAGACGAGTATAATACTCGGTAAAGGTTTCATGTTCCTCCATGCGAATTGAGTCGAATTTGCTTGTTAACATTTAGAGTTTTTGAACGTTAACCAAGCTTGTGCCCTCATGCGTAACTTGAAAAGTGTCCCAAATTTTTTTTGCCCTTTCACATGCCGAGACGCGTGAAAACTCAGTTTGCGTTAAGGCATTGAATAAAGCGTTTATTCCCCTTCCATTAAAAGATGATAGATTAATTTTTTCTTTCGTCCACTTATTTCTAGGTTTGGAAACGCTAACATTATCGACGATTTCAGTGGGATGTTTCCATCCAAATTTTATGGATTGCCAAACTCGCTCATCGATGGCAATTAGAAAGGCTCTCATGCGAACCTTCCAATAAGCATAATTTGTGCCATCGAAGAGTGGAGGTCGATTAATGTTACCACCCTCGGCCATAGGTTACAATCTATACCCGCTCTGATACCACTTGTAGGTTATAAGAACCCTAAGATCAAAAAGGTATACGTACACCTAGAAGGGGGTGAATAGGTGTAAACAATAAAAACAACCAACTCGATACAATAAAATTTAAGTGCGAAAAAATAAAGCCATCACACCGAGATTTTTATATTGAAAAACTCCAAAATGAGTAAAAAAATCTACGGTACCGATCACACGAAAAATTCACTAAAAAAATGTAGAGTATAAGGTGATTTACCGAATCCTCGACTCAACCTTTACCTTAGATTCGAAGTAGATTGTCTTCCTTGGTCCCCAATCGATTGAACTCCTCCAACCGATCACGCCGAGACTCCTCGCAGTAACAATGCCCCGAATCCTCGAGCGTCCACCAAATCCTCGGCTGTCACGCCAAGTCCACGCGCAATCGCCCCGTCCGGAGCTCGTAGAAGGATTGTTGGTGGTGATTTCAATGGTTAGAAATTCATAGGATATGAGGAAAAACCTTCTAAACAATCATTAACTTGATTCTTAAAAGAATATAGTGAATAAAATCCTAAGAATCAAATAGATGAAAGAGAGAAAGAAACTTGGTCTCAAAAAGATGAACGGAAAGCATCAAAACAAGTTTCCAGGGTTTCCAATTAGGTATTCTCTCTTAGTCACATTTTAGAAAGACCCCCATATTATATTTATAGGTTTAGGAGACATTAAAAACATACTAGAATTGAAAAGGCCGTATTTGGAAAACTCACGACGGGTTTAGGGTCTGGACCTTACATTAGGGTCCGGACCTTGATGTTTCTAGGCGTGTCAAAGTCCGGATCTTGCCTCAGGGTCCGGACCCTCCTTGCGTGACAGCCAGGGAGGCTTATGGGTTCCGGACCTTGTACCAGGGTCCGGACCCTGAAACATGAAAAATTCTAGTTTTGTATATTTTAACGATTTAAACATATTCTCATGTCTTCTAAATACTTAGACCATGTGCATAAATCACCATTAACTTTATTTAATCATACCTGAGGGTCGTGAGCTTCATAGACGAGTCTTTGAGCCTTTGAATATGATGTCTTCTTCTTCGACCCTTCAAGACTCCATACAACTCCACGAAATCCGCCAACACAAAGGCCGTAACAAGTACCAGTAGGCACCCCCATGACTGCAACACCTTTGGCGGAGACTACTATTGCGATACCAGTGCCTATTAGTGAGACATGGAAGGCTAGCAGGGAGATGTCCGAGGCTAAGCAAAGCAGATCTGGGCGAGGTTAGTGGATTTTAGAAGATTTGACCCGCCTTGATTCAGTGTCAAAGTACCGAGTCTTGAACGGTGGAGACCTCGGTTGGTGCTATGGAGAAGCTCTTTGAGGATTTGTTTATTTCGGAGAGGGATCAGGTGCACTTGGCAGTCCATTGCCTAGAGGGGGACGCCCATGCTTGGTGGAGAAGAGTTAAGACAAGTAGACCTCAAGGTGCGCCTCCAATGTTGTGGATAGAGTTTTGGGGATTGTGGTTTGGGGCATATTTTTCAGACAGTGTGAAGCAGAAGTAGGAATATGATATGAAGAAGCTACGATAGGAAGACAGGTCGATACAGAAGTATGTAAGGAAGTTCAACCGTCTTCTGAACTGCATACCTTTTGTAGAGCGGAATGGGGCACATAAGGCTTATTTGTTCGAGCGAGAGTTGCGGCCAAAGATATACTCATTGGTTCAGGTGCAACATCTCCAAACCCTAGATGAGATTATCGAGATGGCCTTATGAGTGGAGCAAGGCGCGATAGTGTGAGGGAGTAGGCAGAGGAGTTGGAGCAGGCCCGAAAGAGGAAGCAATCAGCAGAGGGTGATGGGGTACAGACTAGTTCGAGGAGACTGCCAAGGTACCAATGATATTATTCTCAAGGTTGTGGGTCCTTCATGGGAAGGAGGTCTAGTGGATCCCAACAGCAGCAGTAGCGGCGGCGGCCAGATAGGTGCGTGATCTACGGAGGGCCACATCAGCCTCACACATGTGCACTACAGGAGGGGTAATGTTTTCAGTGTGGACGAGCCAGACACATGTAGTCCCTGAGCAGTCTCACCAGCCCATCGACAGCATCTACTCGTTCTACCCCGTGGCAGATGATGGCGGCCCCATCTACCTTTGTTCATGCAGATCGAGCCCCTGTAATACGCTCGGCTGAGAGACCGTAGTAGGTGCCAAGTGGACGGGTTTATGCGGCACAGACGGAGGACTCAGCGGCGGCCGACAATGTGGTTGTAGATATCATTTTAATTAAATATATTAGAGTTCAAGCTTCATTTGATACCGGTGCATCACATTCTTTTATTAGTCGAGTATTTGCATTACTACATGAACTAAAGATAGGAGTATTACCACATATACGAGAGTTACAAATTCCTGATCATATATTATATGTGGAAGAGTATTGTATGTCGTGTCTAGTGTAGTTGGGACAGTGGATCATGCCTGCAGATTTGCTGATCTTGACAGTTGCAAGATTTTGATATTGTGTTAGGGATGGATTGGCTTGCTCGCTATTTTGCGCCTTTAGATTGTGAGGCAAGAACTGTAATCTTTTGCGAGCCAGGTTAGGAGGAGTTTGTGTACTAGGGTTGTTGGAATACCCTATTTGCCATAATGATCTCTACATCAAAGACAAAGCAGTTGGTGAATAGAGGATGTATATGCCTTTTTGGCGACTCGAGGACATCCTGATAGTTCGAGAGTTTTCAGATATTTTTTCTTCCGAGTTGACTAGTATGCCAGCGGATAGGGAGATAGAGTTTGTGATTGACGTATTCTCTGAAATTGCGCTAATCTTGAAGACACCATATAGGATGTCGCCGGCTGAGTTGAGGGAGTTAAAAACGCAACTGTAGAATTTGATGAAAAAGTGTTTGTGAGACCCTGTGTGTTGCCTTGGAGAGCGTCCGTATTATTTGTGAAGAAAAAAGATGGGCCACTGAGATTATATGTGAATTACAGAAAGTTGAACATAGTAATCATTAAGAACAATTATCATGTACCACAAATCGATAATCTTTTTGATCAGCTGTAAGAATCTTATATGTTCTCAAAAATTGATCTACAATCGGGGTGTCACCAATAGAAAATCAAATCGGAGGATATATCCAAGACGGCATTCAAAAACAATACGAGCATTATAAGTTTATGGTGATGCCATTTGGGCTAACCAATATTCCTGCCGCATTTATAGATTTGATGAATAAGGTGTTCAGGTCGTTTTTGAATCAATTTGTAGTAGCGTTTATTGATGATATTCTAATGTACTCCCAAAGTGATACTGAGCATGAGAAGCATTTTAGGCTGATATTACATATTCTGAGAGAGAAGTTGTATCTTAAGTTAAAGAAATATAAGTTTTGGCTGCGGGAAGTACTTGTATTTTTGCGCTATGTGATTTCAGCTGCAAGCTTACGGTGGATCCGAAAAAAATTAAAAATAATTCGAAATTGGTCTAAACCGACGAGTATCACAGAGATGTGGAACTTGCTGTGTATGTAAACCCGGTTCATGGAATATATCAATAGGGCTTGAAGTTGTTTCCTATCGGTGCAGAATCTCACAGGCCCCTTTATCTTGGGCTCTATCATGATTAAGTGGAATGCCAGTAGGAATCAACTATTCCTAATTCAGCTATGCATGTGAACCCGAAGCGGAGTATACTTGGAGTCCTATTCTGGTCCCTCAAGCCTTTATATACAAGTGCGGCCAAGCTAATTAATTAAGCCGTGTAAAGGAGCTCGACGGCTGGGTGTACGGCAGCAACAGGAGAGAGGCCTCAAGGTTGGCAACGGAGCAGAGTTTCTCAATCAAATTGCCTGAGCGGCTCGGATCTTTAAAAGCAACAACATAAATAATTTTGATAAGAGATTTCTATATTTTTAAATTGGTCTTCTTTAATTAAGATTTGGTGGAAAAAAAAATGGTTATTTTTAGTATTTTATTTTGGAACAAGAGAAATATAGGTTTTATTACAAGGCTCTTACTTTTTTATTTGGAGAAGACATAAAGTTAAGGTTGTATTTTTATTTCTTCATATAGGAAAATATTTTTCTCTCATTCTCTCCGTGGATGTAGCCAATTATCGAGCCGTATAAATTTATCTTCTTTCTACATTTATTTCTTTTATCACTTATCTTTTTTGTTTTTGTGCATGTGTTAGCGCATGACGGACGATCAATCACGTTCCCAACATAAGTTACCTTTTAAAACTCTAAGGCTTCCTTTGGTTCGGGGATAAGTAAGAATTGTCTATTTCAGGAATAGGGTTAAGTGCAGAGTTATAGCTAGGGTTAGACGAATTTTACGTTTGGATGAAAATTGAGTTGTTCCCGGTAATAAAAAAAATAATGTTTGGATGGGTAAGATGGAATAAGAAAAATAGTGAGTAGTTATAAATAGAAAATAATAATATTGCCCCTTATATTTGAATTTAATTTTTTAAGTTTTATATTTAAAATTTTAAATTTAAATATATAACTTTAAAAATTAAAATATTCAAAATAAAATTTAAATTTTAAAATCTCAAATTTAAAAATTTAAAGTTCCAAATTTTAAATTGAAGATTAAATTTAAATTTAAAAATATCAAATATCAAATTTTAAATTTAAAAAATTAAAAGTAATAATTTAAATTTTAAATTTGAAATTATAAATATTAATTTTCAAAATACAAATTTTTTATTTAAAAATTTTAAAATTTAAAATTTAAAATATAAATTTAAATTTAAAAATTAATTTATAAATTTAAATTTAAAAATTGAATTCCCACCCCAATTCCATTGGGTGGGGTTTGTTAATCCCACCTTTCAAGGTGATGGGGTGGGGTTAACAAACCCCATCCCATCAATTTGCTGTTTGGGGGTTAGGGGGTGGGATAAGGGGTTATCCCACCCCTTAACCCCCAACCAAACGGGTGCTAAACTTTTATAGTTTACTCTCCAACACTTTATTAAATAGTTTAATATGTCCTTCTTATTAAATAAAGTTACTGATTAAACAAATACGTAATCTTGAAGTTACTGATTAAACAGTTGTGTGATCTTGCAAAGCTTGAAACCATAGAAAACCCATCATTCCAATTTATGAAGAAAGTAATAAAAATTAAAAATAAATTCATTTTATTCGGTCAACCCCAATATCTTAATTTCATTACTTATAAGAGACGAAGTAGTTCTTTCCCTTTTCTTTTTTTTTCTTTTTTTGGTTTCTTGCAGCTTTATCGGGGTTGTAAACAAACATTCGACCAAAACAACTATTCATTAATTAATAACTTCGTTTGGTGGGAAGGACCAACTGAACTATTTGTATTTGCCGAAAAGATAATATTTTTGTTGATCGAAAGTAAGAAATTATAAAGGTAGGAGACTCAAGTGTTTCAAGCTAGATTTTCTGCTATTAGTTGACCTTCTTAAGACACGTTGTGTTCGTCCGCTTGGCTTGGCTCAAACTTGGAAGGCTAGAATCGAATGGTCTCTTGATTAAATATATGTAACTCTGAAATATGAGATTTCGGCCCAAGTCTATAGGTAGGCCAAAATGTCTGAGTGATGTGACTACTGCTACTACGTACCGAATCTACTCCTACTTTCGGTTGAAAACGGAAAATACTAAACTAAACTACTCTAATATTGAATCTACTTCTACTTTCGGCTAAAAATGAAAAACGTAAACTAAACTACTCTACCGTTGGCTGAAATAGAAAAACTACTGCTACTTCAAAATCGCCTCAAAGAGTTCAATATAGTCTGTTGTAGAAGAATGTTCTTTGTCTTTGTCCCCTCATATTTATAGTATTAGACTCTGCCCAAATTGCGCAATTTAGGCGAAAACCACCCAAAAAGAGATGATCCTTATCCCTTTTCAAATGAGGCTTCGTCAGGCCTGTTTATCAAACGGCCTATATTGAAAATTGATCCTGCCAATCTGACGGTCGAAATTTCGTGCTTATAATTTGATATAAAATTTATAGAATCTATTTGTCAAAAATGAAAATATAGAATATTTTGTAATATTTCATTATTAAATATAAAATAATTTTTTTATACCTCACTCCATAAAGTTACAACTTCCTTATTCTTGCATTCATGGTGAAGTTTCTATAACCTATACACCTTAATTTGTGACATTTTTGCTTGCAACTAAAGGAAATCAAATGTATGAATATTCAGTTCTAAACTTATCTCTTTATTTCTATAATTCCTAATGTCTGAATGTGAAAGTAAATAAGATGAAATCTATGGCTTTAATTTGTTGTAACCTATAGGCATGTGAAGCCTATATACAGTGAGGTTATTCATTCTTCACCACACACAAAAAATAATTTGCATATTATTTCTTCTATTTTTATATTTATACTTGAGGGAGGCCAAAGAATGATATTCTTCTTGGTGGAGTTTTTGGGCACATCTACTTGTGCAGAGTTGATGAAACCACATGACGAGGGTCAAGTCATTGTATCCTGGAAGTGACAAACCAGTGTTTTGCTATATCGATTTGAGAGTTTTGCGAAGCGCAGAGAGCTGAATCTCTTTAAAGAGAGCGAGATTTTTATGCTTTAGCTTATTTGACTTATTAATACTTTTTTTTAATAACCTAATCTTTATTTTTGTGTATTTGTACTAACAAAATATTATTATTTATAAAATTGCTAAAGTTACGGGTGGTTCTATATTTATCCTCAATTAACATCGTATTGCAACGAGCTGACGCCAGCGTATGGAGAACTGCATGCATGGTCTATCGTAATGGCATTAAAATCCAAACCGCCCCTATGAAAAGGGTGCTGGTACTAATATTAAAAGTTATTATTTTGTTAGGTCAAGACGACCGAACAAATTCTTCTTCCCCCCCTCACTTTGCATTCCTGAAAAGAACTATGCTAGAAGCGCTCCGAGTGGACGCCCGATAAAGCACGCCCCCAGCGAGAACTCAAGTGCAAAATGCAAAATTCAGCACAACAACACAACAAATTCAACATCAACAACACAACAACAAATCCAACACAACAACACAACAACAAACTATGACTTCCAACTGGTCGAGATGTTCGATAGCAGCACCCGCAACAACTGGCTGAGTGTCCTGCGTCTCGATCACCCGTCTGATCTCGTGCTCAACCATAGCAGGTGTCGGTAGTATGTCTGGTCGTGGAGGAGCTGAAGATGAGGGCTGATCTGCATGGAGAGACTGCAACTGCTGTCGGCGCCTACGATAAATAATATCAGCTGGTCGAGGTGGATACTCTGGTACTAGTACTGGTATTGGCCCTGGTACTGGTACTGGCACTGGTACTGTGTCTGGATGATAAGGTGGCTCCTCTATCGGTGAAGATGGCCTCGGCGGACTATACAGTGGTACATGGCCCGACGTCGATGGTCCACCATGTTCTGCTGGCCGTGGAGGTACAGTGTCTGGAAGCGTAGGTAGAGTCTCCAAAACTGCTTCCATTTGATCAGCAACTTGTGACAGGGCTTCTAATACTCCGCCATATGGAATATCTGGCAGGACACGTCTAATCGTATAATGTGATCTCTGCACGACATCGACCTGAAATAAAAGCACCATCATAAAATTAACACTAAACTTTTTTTATATATAAAAGTAAATATAAAGAAATATTATATATTAAAATCATACCAATACTCTCTCGACATATCCACGTGGCTGAAACGCGAGTAGTGGGCGCTGTACTGGCCTAGATATCCACCTCCTAGTGATCCTCCAATACCACTGCATGTAAACAGTGCTAGCTCGTATAGGATCTGGATCTACTTCAGGGTCCACCTCTACTATGTCCCTCAATCTATTATCCCAATGCTGAATATAAGAAGCATGATACGCCGCCCAATTCTCATCTGCTCTACCTCGTGAAGTGATGCAAGGTATGGCAACCACTGCTTCAGGTATATGTTGTAGAAGACCAAACTGCCGAAGCACACGATCTGGAAGATGCAACTCAATAATATGGAAGCAGACTAAGGTGGTCCTAGATCGCCAAATCTGGGACCTCGCTACACAAAAAGGTGGGAGTGTCTCTAATACTGCATCTGTATAAGGCCTCCATGTAATCTATTGTGAAAAATACATATGGTTACTTACCCTCTCATTTTTAAATATAATTTACAGTTATAATTTACAGTTATACTACACTTGCCCCTCCTATTCCCAGCGCTTTCATCCATAACATTGCGAATGCGAGTAGATTTTGGTCGTCCTTTTTTCCTTCTCCCGCGTGGTGGAAGTATGGGTGAACCATATGTCTCGACCCAATAACGACGATCGGGAACGGGATGGAACTGCGGTTCATAAGCCTTATGATAGGATTCGGTAGAATACCAATGAGAATATAAGCCATAGTAATCTATGTTTATGTGTGAAGAACTACAACATGACAAAATATGTGAACAAGGGATCCATGTGAGTTGCAAACACAAACATGAACAAGTAGAATCTCTTCCATTAATAATCACTTGATATTGCAAATCCCCTCCAGTAAGTACGTCGAACTCCTGAGCTCCAAATCGCCGAACTGTATATGCTCTAGCACATATCATCCGGCTATTGATGGTTTTATCAACAGTCGATACAAACTGTGTAGACATTGCGACTCCCTCCTTACGATGTTTTAGAAAAAATTCAACCACTCGATGAAATGTTGCCATCACAAAAGCTGTAATTGGTAAGGCACGAACTCCCCTCAACACCCCATTTAAACTTTCCGATCGGTTCGTTGTCATAATTCCGAATCGTCGACCACCATCGAAAGCTTTAGCCCAGTATGTCCTATCGACATGAAGTTTGTCAACCCAAAGCCAAGCATCTTCATCCATAGCCTTCAATTCTTCCTTTAGTGCGTAATATTCTCGTTCTTCTGATGCACTCCCAATTCTCCAAAATTTCTTAAGCAAGTGTTTTGCTTTGAAATGAATATTCATATTAGCCTTCATATGTCGCAAACACCATCGATGAACATGACCTTCTACTCGTGGGAATACAAGCGCAATAAGATTCGCTAGCCCTTTAAAACGATCTGAAATTAGTGTAATAACTCGAGATCGTGTTATGTACCTTCGTAGGCAACTTAGAAACCACTCCCAACTCGAGCCATTCTCCCCCTCACAAATTGCGAACGCTAGTGGATATAAACCTCCATTGGCATCGACACCTGTGGCAATTAATGTGTGGCCTCCGTATTTTCCATACAAATGGGTAGCATCGATACTAAGTAATGGGCGGCAATACTCCCAACCATGAATCGAAGGTCCAAAAGCCCAAAAGGCTCGTGAAAACATTCTTGTAGTACTCGTCACCCTAATGAAATCAATCTTTATAATAGTTCCGGGGTTTGTTGCTTCCAACATGGAGAAGTATCAAGGAAGGTCACAATATGATTGCTCCCAACTACCGTAATTTGTAGTGCTTTATTCTGTGCCCGCCAAGCCTTACTATACGATATGCTAAAATGCATCTCACTCTGAACTCGAGATTGAATTTCCGTAGGACTCATAGTAAGCCTTGCCTTCAATGTAGGTAGTATAAATTGACATATGAAAGAAGATGTACAGTTTCGATGCATTGTATTCAGAATTGGAACCATGCATGTGTGCGGACCTCTATAAGTCTTTACTTTAAAAAATGAACTACCTTTCGGTTGAGAGGCATGTAATCTCCATGGGCAAGAATTGACCACACATCTCACAGTGTATCTAGTTGTATTTGACTTAACAACTTTAAGCTACACATTATGTTCAATGTGCCAAGCTTCTAAAGCATTCACTAAGGATGATTTATCAGAAAACGTTCGATTAGCCCATGACTCATCACTTGGAGGACCCTGATCAATATTTTGTTCAGTATATGCATCAACAACGGTTTGATGAATTAATTCATTACCCAGGAGAAACCGTTGTCGTTGATCTTCAACTTCCTCGAATTCCACCGGGTCCGGTACATCATCTGTCACGCCCCGCCGGTCCTTTAACACCAACTAGGTGGAAAGGATAACCGCACGGGCGCATGCCCCAGACCCGCCGAACGGATAGAGTCCTTTCTACCCGCCCAAGGCGTCACAACACAAGCTTATCCACAATGTTCCAACTAGGAACGGAGTACAAGAGTTGCACAAGGAAAGCATCAACATAAAGAAGTTCTACTTCTATTACATCACAAAGCACAATATACATGTCCAAAATTTTCTTTTCTTTCAATTTCATTCCATACATCATGTTCCAAAACTATGGAATATACAACATTCATACAAGAATGAAAATCCCCTATGCTATCATAGTCCAAAATAGGGGTACAACTCTATGCATCACCAAAATGGAAGGGCCGCTATCTAAAGAGCCAAACCCTTGCCTCGCTCCGCCGCCTCACTCGCGGAAGGACCTGGAAAATGGGGGGTGAGAACTATAAACATAGTTCCCAGTGGGTAAGGCCACCCAAGAGAGAAGCTCGACCCACCAGGTCCAAAAAAATACCATATGCATAAGTTAGATCATATATAACTATGCAACAATTATTTACATGCTTAGTAAATAAACATAAAGGATGCAACCAAATGAAATATAATTTATCATTCTCTCATAGGTTCATCCTATGTTCCACATTGACTAAGTTCTTTTACTTGTCATTTACTTATGGTTTCGGAATCGCCGTCTCACCATATTTGTTCCAACATTCAAGGAGTGAGCTTGTCACCTCCTAGTTCGAGTAGCGAAATCGTCGCATACTCGGGATAGCGAAATCGTCGCATACCCCATCTCAACACCGCCATCACATGGCATGGTAGCGAAATCGTCGCATACCCGGGATGGCGACCTTGTCGCACATCTCCCCCTCGACACCGCCAACACGTGGCGCGGTAGCGAAATCGTCGCATACCCGGGATCGCGAAATCGTCGCCTATCCCATGTCGGCACCGCCAACTCGTGGCATGGTAGCGAAATCGTCGCATACCCGGGATAGCAAAATCGTCGCACATCCCGTCTCAATACGGCCAACTCATGGCATGGGCGAAATCGTCGCCTACCCGGGATAGCAAAATCGTCGCACATCCCGTTGTTCACATTTCTCACTTGCCAACCTAAATCTCATGATCTTAGGTTCAAGTCACTAAGTCTCGCCTATGTCCGATAACACTAGGCTTACTTTCTCATTGCCAACCTAGGTTCCATGACTCTAGGTTCAAATCACATGTCCAACCTATGTTCAATGACACTAGGCTTCAATCTCACATGTTCCAACCTATGTTCAATAACACTAGGTTTAAATCTCACATGTTCCAACCTATGTTCAATAACACTAGGTTTAAATCTCACATGTTCCAACCTATGTTCAATGACACTAGGTTTAAATCTCACATGCAACCATGCAACAAGTATCAATAATTGAATTGTACTTGAAATATACATCATGCAATAGGAGTTCATTGTTCTACCTATCATGATTTTACCTTTGCCAACATGCAAAATGCTAGGGTTCTCAACACATACCATTTTATTTTTAAATGGATAATTACCCTAGACATGGAAGTGACCTAATCACTTCGGTAAACACAAACCCACCTCAAGAGCTTTCAAATCTTGGTATTCTTCAAGCTCCTAAGTGTCCAAGCTTTGAGTTCTTGCTTCAACCCAAGCTTCTACAAGAAAACGGTTCGTTACTCGTTACGAACCCTAAAATCAACTCAATATATGAAATCAAGTGCTCCAACATGATTTCCTAAGCCTCAATTGCAATTATCGAAGGTCCAAATATTTTTAGAACCTCACATTGCAAAAGCCCTCATTCTACCTAGGGTTTGCATGCATGCAAGCCAAACCCTAGATTTCATGGCCAATCTCCCACATTTTGTTCTTTAGATTGCCAAGGGTTCCCAAAAATCTCATTTCAAAGGATTAAATCCAAGGTTTGAACCCAAAACGTGAGGTACTAACCTTAATCACGAAATCCCCAAGCTCCTTCTTGCACCAAGAAGCTTCTTTTCTCCTTTGGAAGCTTTTTTCAAGATCAATCCACCTTTTCTCCAAGTTTTGGAGAGATCTCTAGAGAGAGAAAGTGGGAGAGATGGAGAGGAGAAATGGAGAAGATGACAATGAGAAGGGAGAGGCCTCAGCCATTCATACACCCCCTTCAATCAAGTGAAAAGACCATTTTGCCCCTCTCCACAAACAACACAATTAACCAGCCAAAATCTGGACATTGTATACCGGTATGCGCATATGCATACCGGTATACCTCAGGAATCCTGCAGAATCCCGAGAGCTGGTCTCACTGTTTCGCACGTTGTATACCGGTATACCATTTCTCATACCGGTATACCTCAGAAAATTCCGCAAACCCGAGAGCTGGGTTTCTCGGTTTCAACATGGCATTCCGGTATACCATTTCACATACCGGTATACCAAGCTCCAATTCCGGTATTGGAGTTCACATACCGGAATCCAGTGCAGACTTCCCAAGTTCGCAGTTTTTAACTTCTCGAAGTCCATTTTCGCGCCTCAATTGCGCCGAAAACACTTCGCACAGTCCCGAACTTGGCCAAAGCCTCACACATAGCCTCTTATGCCATTTTCTCACTAGAACTCTACAATTTGTAGAAGTTCAGTACGATGCACTGAAATTCAGTGTACTACATTCCACCCCCCTTAAAGAGAGTTTCGGCCGCGAAACTAATATCATACCTCAGCTGGGCTCAGCGAAGAGGTAAGGAAACCGCTCTTTCATCGAGCTTTCCAATTCCCATGTAGCCTCGCGCTCACCGTGATTCGTCCATTGTACTTTTACATAAGGAATTTCACGGTTCCTCAAACTTTTCACCTCGCGATCTATGATACACAAGGGAAACTCCTCATAAGTCATATCCTCATGAAGCTCCATAGGCACATACTCGAGGACGTGCGCCGGATCATACACATACTTGCGGAGGGTCGATACATGAAACACATTGTGTATCCCCGCAAGTTTCGGCGGCAAGGCTAGCCGATATGCCACGGATCCCACACGTTCCAAAACCTCATAAGGTCCAATGTAACGGGGACTCAACTTACCCCGAATACCAAATCGCTTCACCCCTCTCATGGGTGATACTTTCAAGAAGACGCGGTCTCCTACCACGAACTCCAAATCTCGTCGACGCCGATCCGCATAACTCTTTTGTCTAGATTGCGCCGTCGATAAGCGTTCGCGTGCCAAGCGGACCTTTTCCTCCGCTTCACGCAACACGTCCGGTCCTAAGACCCTTCTTTCGCCGACTTCACTCCAATGAATAGGAGAGCGGCATTTTCTTCCATACAAAACCTCAAAAGGTGCCATACCGATGCTAGCTTGATAGCTATTATTGTAAGCAAATTCAGCCATCGGCAAATGAGTAGGCCACGCACCTTTGAAGTCCAACACACACGCTCGTAGCATATCCTCCAAAATCTGAATTGTCCTTTCCGATTGACCGTCAGTTTGAGGATGAAATGCTGAACTGAAATCGAGCCGTGTACCCAAAGCTTCTTGCAAGCTTTTCCAGAAATGCGATGTGAAACGGGGATCTCGATCTGAAACTATCGAGGTCGGGACCCCGTGCAACCGCACAATCTCGTCCAGGTAGACTTGTGCTAACTTGTCTCCCGACCAAGTGGTGTGGATTGGCAAAAAGTGTGCCGACTTTGACAAACGATCCACCACCACCCAAATCGCGTCGTGGCCACCAAGCGATCGAGGTAAGCCCACGACAAAGTCCATCGCGATATTTTCCCACTTCCAAACCGGAATGGGCAATCCTTGCAATTTTCCTGCCGGAAAGCGACGCTCGGCCTTCACTTGTTGGCACACTAAGCATTGCGCCACAAAGCGTCCCACATCAAGTTTCATCCCCGGCCACCAATAATGCAATTTGAGGTCCTTATACATTTTGGTGCCGCCCGGGTGAATCGCATAGGGAGAAGTGTGAGCTTCTTTCAAGATCTCCCTACGAATGTCCTCAACTTTCGGCACGCACAATCGATTTCGAAATCGAATTGCGCCCATCGAATCTACATGATAATCACCGGCGCGCCCGCTCTCGATAGTACCCCGCACCTTTTGGAGCTCCGGATCACCGGATTGCTTTTCCTTTATTTGCTCCAACAAGGTCGGCCACACCTCGAGACTCATAAGTTTAGCGGGGACGCCCGGGGCCACGACCTCCAAGTCAAACCGGCCCATTTCCTTGATTAACGGCATTTGTCCCGTCATCTCAATCGCGAAGTTCTCCACGGATTTTCTACTGAGCGCATCGGCCACCACATTGGCTCTACCGGGGTGGTACAAGATGGTCAAGTCGTAATCTTTTATCAACTCCAACCACCTCCGCTGCCTCAAATTCAACTCCTTCTGAGTGAATAGATACTTTAAGCTTTTGTGATCCGTGTAAACCTCACAATGCTCCCCGTACAAGTAGTGTCTCCACAACTTGAGTGCGAAAACCACCGCCGCAAGCTCTAAGTCGTGGGTGGGGTAATTCTGCTCATAGCTTCTTCAGCTGTCGAGAGGCATATGCTATTACTTGTCCTCGTTGCATAAGCACACACCCAAGACCACGATGTGATGAATCGCTATACACCACAAAACCCTCCCCCGCAATCGGCAAGGCGAGTACCGGAGCCGAAGTCAACCTTTCCTTTAGCTCCTTAAAGCTTTGGTCGCATTCCTCGCTCCAAACATATTTAGCTCCCTTGCGGGTAAGGCGCGTTAGTGGACCGGAGATTTTTGAAAATCCCTCCACGAACCGCCGATAGTACCCCGCAAGACCCAAAAAGCTTCGTACTTCCGTGACATTGGTCGGGCGAGGCCAATCCTTGACTGCCTCTACTTTCATAGGGTCCACAGATACTCCTCCTGCGGAAATTACGTGACCCAAGAAAGCGACCTCACGGATCCAAAATTCGCACTTTTTTAATTTGGCGAATAACTTGTTCTCTCGAAGAACTTGAAGCACAATCCTTAGGTGCTCATTATGTTCCTCTTCACTCCGAGAGTAGACAAGAATGTCATCAATGAACACAACCACAAATTGATCCAATAGTGGTTTGAACACACGGTTCATTAAATCCATGAACGCTGCCGGGGCATTGGTAAGCCCAAAAGGCATAACCGTGAATTCATAATGTCCATACCGCGTTCTAAACGCGGTCTTATGCACGTCCTCCAGTATGATCTTCAATTGGTGATAACCGGATTGCAAATCAATCTTTGAGTACACCCGAGACCCTTGCAACTGATCGAACAAGTCATCAATTCGGGGTAACGGGTACTTATTCTTGACGGTCACTTTGTTCAACTCGCGGTAATCCACACACAACCGCAGCGAACCGTCCTTTTTCCTCACAAATAGAACAGGGGCTCCCCAAGGTGACACACTTGGCTTCACGAAACCCTTGTCCATCAAATCTTGCAATTGTGCTTTCAATTCCTTCAGTTCCGCGGGTGCCATCCTGTACGGGGCCTTAGAGATCGGCGCCGTACCCGGGAGCAAATCTACCACAAATTCTATTTCCCGGTCCGGTGGCATTCCGGGCAACTCCGTCGGAAACACATCCGGGAACTCTTGGACTATAGGAATGTCCTCGAGCCCCATCACTTCCTTTCGGTCATCCACTACCGTCGCCAAGTAGGCAATGCATCCACTAGCAATAAGCTTCCTTGCTTGCGACGTGGACACCATTGAAGCAAAGAGCGAACTCTTACACCCACGGTACACAAACTCTTTGTGCCCGGGTTCTTTAAACTTCACTATCCGGCTCTCACAATCGATAGTAGCATGATACTTAGAGAGCCAATCCATTCCTAGGATCAAATCATATTCATTCATTCGATTTAATACCAGCAAATCAGCTGGCATGATCCAATTTTCAACCCTCACGAGGCAATCTACACATGCGTGATGTACGCAAAAAGTGTGTTCAGGTACTTGCACCGTTCTTGCATGTGTGGCATCTATGATTTCTATTCCATGTGCAATAGCAAATGATCGAGCAATGAATGAATGCGATGCACCAGTATCAAACAAAGCTCTACATCGAATGCTTTTAATTATCACAATACCTGCCACGACGTCATCCTGGGCAGAAGGCTCCTCCACCTGAGAGGCGAATACCCGACCACTGGGCGCTGGCCGCTGGCCCTCCACTGGTCTCGGCGGCTGTGCACGGCCTGCCGACATCGCCGCGGGTGGGATGCCCGCAAGCTGCCTCGGCGATGCAAATGCCGATGCCGATGACGGTGCTCGGCCATCATCCATCGGGCAGTTGTACCGCATGTGCCCTTGCTGTCCGCACTTGTAGCACCGGCCCTCACGATAGTCACATTGTTGAGGGCCGTGGGGGCCGCTACAAATCGGGCATTGGGTCGCGGATCGATTCCGTCGGGACCCTCGGGATTGATTTTGCGGCTGCGAGTGCTTCGAGGGCCGCTTAGAGCTAGATTGCCCCCCCGAGCCACCCGCCGGTCGCTTCTTTCCCTTCTCTTTATCTTTTTCTTTCTCCCACGATTCGCGCTCCTCGCGCGCACATGCATTCCCGTGCTCCACCCAAAGAGCACGGTCCAAGACCTCCGCAAAGGTCCGTAGCTTAAGGGCGTGCACCGCCCGAAAGATATCCGGTCGAAGTCCGCGCACGAAACAATCGACCTTGTCCAACTCTCCGCGGACAACGTGCGGCACGCAATTAATGATGTACGAGAACTCCCTCTCGTACTCGCGCACCGAGCGGTTCCCTTGTTTCAACTTACGGAACCTTTCTTGCAGTTTCCTTTTCTCGCTATCGGGGAAATAGGTGGCGAACACCATACCCCGAAACTCTTCCCACGATGGTGGCGGAAGGCTAGAGAGTCGATCACGTCGGACCCCCTTCCACCACACCTTCGCCGACCGCTCTAGACAATGAACGGCGAGGTGCACCTTGTCCCTTTCCAAGGTATAAAGGTCCTCGAAGAGCGTCTCGATAGCGTCGATCCATGTCTCTACATCCTACGGATCCACGTTCTCCCCGCTAAAGATAGGCGGGTTGAACTTTTTGAACCTCATTAGCGCCGCAAGCGCGCGCTCTCGCTCCGTATCCTCCATCTCGGAGTCGGGCATAGGGGCACCCGACCCCTCGGCCACAACCGGTGCCGCAGGTGGCACCACGGCCGGTGCCGGTGTCGCCTCCTCGGCCGGTGCCGAAGCAGAGGCCGGAGGTACTCCCGTCCTCACCTCCCCAGTCGCAGCCGCCTGCTGCGCCATCATATCCTGGAGCCTTTTAATTTGCTCCTCCTGTCGCTGCATGGCTTCGGCCTGTTGCCGAACCACGCCCATTAGCTCGGTCAACTCATTGCGAAGAGCCGAGTTCTCGCCCTCCCCGAGTTGTTCGGGAGCCGCGCCCGATCCTCCGGGCCCGGTCTTCGCAGGAGGCCGACCACGTACCATTATCTCCTGAAAACACAATGACTTTGGTCATTTCATGACATTCAAAGTCATTTGCGACATAACATTTCACGAAAATAAACGTGAACCCAATCTAGGCGAAAGTCACACAAGGGTCCTTATTCCCCTCACTTGGTTTTCATGTTGTCGGCCGCCAACATGAACACACTTGGTGAAGAATAAGACACACCTCGAATCTACCTCTATTTCCAACTAGAGGCATAAGGACATAACCCAATCACTTATCTTTCGCCACATCAAAGATCTCGTCACTCACGAGCCTACACTCCTAGGGTCATTTCCATCCTAGGGTTTCTTAGGTCAACCTAGACCGTTTCTATTCTCTGATACCACCTCAGTCTGTCACGCCCCGCCGGTCCTTTAACACCAACTAGGTGGAAAGGATAACCGCACGGGCGCATGCCCCAGACCCGCCGAACGGATAGAGTCCTTTCTACCCGCCCAAGGCGTCACAACACAAGCTTATCCACAATGTTCCAACTAGGAACGGAGTACAAGAGTTGCACAAGAAAAGCATCAACATAAAGAAGTTCTACTTCTATTACATCACAAGGCACAATATACATGTCCAAATTTTTTTTTTCTTTCACTTTCATTCCATATATCATGTTCCAAAACTATGGAATATACAACATTCATACAAGAATGAAAATCCCCTATGCTATCATAGTCCAAAATAGGGGTACAACTCTATGCATCACCAAAATGGAAGGGCCGCTATCTAAAGAGCCAAACCCTTGCCTCGCTCCGCCGCCTCACTCGCGGAAGGACCTGGAAAATGGGGGGGTGAGAACTATAAACATAGTTCCCAGTGGGTAAGGCCACCCAAGAGAGAAGCTCGACCCACCAGGTCCAAAGAAACACCATATGCATAAGTTAGATCATATATAACTATGCAACAATTATTTACATGCTTAGTAAATAAACATAAAGGATGCAACCAAATGAAATATAATTTATCATTCTCTCCTAGGTTCATCCTATGTTCCACATTGACTAAGTTCTTTTACTTGTCATTTACTTATGGTTTCGGAATCGCCGTCTCACCATATTTGTTCCAACATTCAAGGAGTGAGCTTGTCACCTCCTAGTTCGAGTAGCGAAATCGTCGCATACTCGGGATAGCGAAATCGTCGCATACCCCGTCTCAACACCGCCATCACATGGCATGGTAGCGAAATCGTCGCATACCCGGGATGGCGACCTTGTCGCACATCTCCCCCTCGACACCGCCAACACGTGGCGCGGTAGCGAAATCGTCGCATACCCGGGATCGCGAAATCGTCGCCTATCCCATGTCGGCACCGCCAACTCGTGGCATGGTAGCGAAATCGTCGCATACCCGGGATAGCAAAATCGTCGCACATCCCGTCTCAATACGGCCAACTCATGGCATGGTAGCGAAATCGTCGCCTACCCGGGATAGCAAAATCGTCGCACATCCCGTTGTTCACATTTCTCACTTGCCAACCTAAATCTCATGATCTTAGGTTCAAGTCACTAAGTCTCGCCTATGTCCGATAACACTAGGCTTACTTTCTCATTGCCAACCTAGGTTCCATGACTCTAGGTTCAAATCACATGTCCAACCTATGTTCAATGACACTAGGCTTCAATCTCACATGTTCCAACCTATGTTCAATAACACTAGGTTTAAATCTCACATGTTCCAACCTATGTTCAATAACACTAGGTTTAAATCTCACATGTTCCAACCTATGTTCAATGACACTAGGTTTAAATCTCACATGCAACCATGCAACAAGTATCAATAATTGAATTGTACTTGAAATATACATCATGCAATAGGAGTTCATTGTTCTACCTATCATGATTTTACCTTTGCCAACATGCAAAATGCTAGGGTTCTCAACACATACCATTTTATTTTTAAATGGATAATTACCCTAGACATGGAAGTGACCTAATCACTTCGGTAAACACAAACCCACCTCAAGAGCTTTCAAATCTTGGTATTCTTCAAGCTCCTATGTGTCCAAGCTTTGAGTTCTTGCTTCAACCCAAGCTTCTACAAGAAAACGGTTTGTTACTCGTTACGAACCCTAAAATCAACTCAATATATGAAATCAAGTGCTCCAACATGATTTCCTAAGCCTCAATTGCAATTATCGAAGGTCCAAATATTTTTAGAACCTCACATTGCAAAAGCCTTCATTCTACCTAGGGTTTGCATGCATGCAAGCCAAACCCTAAATTTCATGGCCAATCTCCCACATTTTGTGCTTTAGATTGCCAAGGGTTCCCAAAAACCTCATTTCAAAGGATTAAATCCAAGGTTTGAACCCAAAACGTGAGGTACTAACCTTAATCACGAAATCTCCAAGCTCCTTCTTGCACCAAGAAGCTTCTTTTCTCCTTTGGAAGTTTTTTCCAAGATCAATCCACATTTTCTCCAAGTTTTGGAGAGATCTCTAGAGAGAGAAAGTTGGAGAGATGGAGAGGAGAAGTGGAGAAGATGACAATGAGAAGGGAGAGGCCTCAGCCATTCATACACCCCCTTCAATCAAGTGAAAAGACCATTTTGCCCCTCTCCACAAACAACACAATCAACCAGCCAAAATCTGGACATTGTATACCGGTATGCGCATATGCATACCGGTATACCTCAGGAAACCTGCAGAATCCCGAGAGCTGGTCTCACTGTTTCGCACGTTGTATACCGGTATACCATTTCTCATACCGGTATACCTCAGAAAATTCCGCAAACCCGAGAGCTGGGTTTCTCGGTTTCAACATGGCATTCCGGTATACCATTTCACATACCGGTATACCAAGCTCCAATTCCGGTATTGGAGTTCACATACCGGAATCCAGTGCAGACTTCCCAAGTTCGCAGTTTTTAACTTCTCGAAGTCCATTTTCGCGCCTCAATTGCGCCGAAAACACTTCGCACAGTCCCGAACTTGGCCAAAGCCTCACACATAGCCTCTTATGCCATTTTCTCACTAGAACTCTACAATTTGTAGAAGTTCAGTACGATGCACTGAAATTCAGTGTACTACATCATCGTTGTTGACATTTGAATTTTCAATTCATTCAACACCTTCATCTCGAATGGCGCATGCGAGTGTGTTCAAACCACCGTCATGATCAGGATCCAAAGAATGCGGAATAAAGGATTCCTCATCATCACTAGACTCATCATCAATTCGCCTTTGAATCTCTTCATCACTTTCAATAACATACTCCTCATCACTTCCAATTATGTTATCTTTATCAATTGTAGTTCTCACTTCCCAATCGGTGCATTCACGAATACTAGATGATGGACATTCACTTTGATTATGAGGGATAGTCATCCTGCAAAGATATTTAAGATTAACTATTCGCATTGGTCCAATTTTCATATAACTAAATCAAACAATCACCTACCGCTCATTTTGACCAACCAATGGAGATGGATCCATGATAGTAGATGGCAATGATGCACTAACTGGCACACATGGGACTTCAAACTCTCTGTAACACTTACAAGAAAAAATTATTAATTTCGCGCACCTAAACTAATTGAGGAATTATGAATTTTTTTTTTAAAGATCATTACTCTATACCTTGACGTAGGAACTCGTTCGCGATTGACGTAATTCCTTTGATAATCACTACTAAGCATTCCCGTATAGTTAACGGTACTATCGGATCGTTGGCGCTAACCATTAATCCCAAAAGCTCGAGCTGTTAGAAATACGCAACAAATTCACTTAAAGCGTACAGATACAGCGCCCACGGGTCTCGATTGTGACTCGGCCCCACCAGCCTCACGCTATTTCGAACATGACTCGGCCCACCCAACCTCACGCCATTTCGAACATGACTCGGCCCAACATGGCCTCCCGCCACAGGGCAGGATGCTGGCCCATTTAAGCCAACAATCCCCCCTCCAGCACCTGCACACATTCGCAGCATGCGGGAATCGAACCCATGACCTTTGGCTCTGATACCACTTATTGGATCGTTGGCGCTAACCATTAATTCCAAAAGCTCGAGCTGTTAGAAATACACAACCAATTCACTTAAAGCGTACAAATACAGCGCCCATGGGTCTCGATTGTGACTCGGCCCCACCAGCCTCACGCCATTTCGAACATGACTCGGCCCACCCAACCTCACACCATTTCGAACATGACTCGGCCCACCCAACCTCACACCATTTCGAACATGACTCGGCCCAACATGGCCTCCCGCCACAGGGCAGGATGCTGGTCCATTTAAGCCAACAGGTACTTGGACGGTCTTGTGTCGTCAACACATGTTTCTCTACGTATAATTTTATACATCCATGGAACGGAAATAAACTCATCACTCTAAATAGTGCATTGTCACTTGATATGTTAAGTAATTTTCATTCGTTGGCTCCCATTGAACATCGAACCGTTATGCGGAGACGGTCTTCCACTCGATCATAGTTAGTAACCTTGTATATTTCCATCTCAAATTTCCGAAATGTGATATCGCGTCGGATACCAACCAATTCTTTTACGGCCACCAATGTATCGTGGTACATTATCGTTCACGACTAAATTTACGTCCCAATGGATATAGAAAGGAACACCTTCGCCGGACATAGAGTTATAAAGTAAACAATATTATCAAAATATACGTGAGTTGTCCTTTCTATACAAAATCTCTAAAAACTAAATAAATATTAGGCATTCACAAAATAACTAATGTAAGAACTTTTATGCAATTGATTGTATGAAATAGTATAATAAAATGTACAAAAGTATTACATTCATGATATATTAACATAGGACATCTCTAACATACAACAAAGGGGAGGGTGAGAGATGGAATTACCATTTTGCGAACACGGTCGTAGGAGAGTGATCTGTGAGAGAGAGAGCAATCTGTGAGAGAGAGAGAGAGAGAGAGAGAGAGAGAGAGAGAGAGAGAGAGAGAGATGGAGGGGGTCACAGAGAGAGAGAGAGAGAGAGAAAGAGATGAAGGGGGTCACAGAGAGAAAGAGAGGGGGTTTCTGTGAGGGGGGGTGATGGGGTGGTTCTGTGAGGGGGTTTCTGGTGCGCAGTGAGAGGGGGTTCTAGGGTTAGAGAGAGAAAGAGGGTGGGGAATATAGAGAGAGGCTGCGCCGGCACCGGCGGCGGGGAGGCCGCGGCGGGTAGGCGGCGGCGAGGAGGTTCGGGTGGGCCACAGAGAGAGAGAGAGAGAGAGAGAGAGAGAGAGAGAGAGAGAGAGAGAGAGAGAGAGAGAGAGAGAGAGAGAGAGGGAGAGAGAGCGATCGAGTGAGAGAAGGGGGTAGGGAAGACAACTCGGGCAGTATAATACGAAGAGAACACGGTGAATGGATCACCGTGTTTAGTGTATTTAACTTCGCTACGCGTGTTAAATAAGTTACTGAACACGGTGAACCATTCACCGTGTCTAAACACGGTGAATGGTTCACCGTGTTCAACTTATTTCACAGCACCAGACCACGCTGATGTGGCGCCTGCGTGGCGGGGATAGGACCAAAATTGCATTTATAAATTTTGCAGGACTATTTGTGAAAATTAATTTTTTGAGGAGGCCAAATGCAAAAAAAGCCCAAAAAATAATGTTCTTAAATTAGAATTTAATATGAACTGCCATTGTACAAGGCGTTGCACAAATTCTGAACTATGTTACACACTTTTATCTAAACTGCATTACGACAATTTAAGCTAACTATGTTGTTGCATAACTACTTCCTAATTCCTCTGGTGTAGTTTTGTCTCACAATTGTACCCTTACTAATAATTAAAAGTAGCACTTTACTTCGAGGATAAACCCCAACAACCTAGGTGCTAAACTGCTAATAATATCAGCGTCCCTACCGAAAAAGATGTTTCAATGCCTCAAAGCCAGCGGTTTGGGCTTTTCACCAGCAATGCATTCGAAAGGCTATTAATAAAATATTTTTCAGCTCTAGCCTGCAAAATTTCTTTATCCTTGCACTCCAATCTTATACAGAATTCAGCCGACAAGCACTGCCGCCTACAATTTTGCTTATGTAGCTATACAACAATAACTTTTCTAGCTCGCGTTCATCAAACTCGGCCACTGAGAAAAAAGTTTACTGCTTTTAAGTTTTATGCGC
The DNA here is from genome assembly GCA_016920855.1 of Puya raimondii. Classification (NCBI taxonomy): domain Eukaryota; kingdom Viridiplantae; phylum Streptophyta; class Magnoliopsida; order Poales; family Bromeliaceae; genus Puya; species Puya raimondii. Next base: position 12,182,761 of record JABWPP010000050.1, read on the forward strand.
TACACTAAGAGCCTGTTTGTTTCGTCGAAAGCTGCAACCATGATGAACCAGTGAACCTCCATTTGTGCGGGATCTCAGCATCGGGTAGGTGGGAGGCAAAGTCAGGAGCTCCAATCGTACTGAGGCTCTCGACCTCGTCTCACGTGCAGTGCAATGTTGCGTAGTTCCCCCACCAAGTTCGTAAAGCGGCATGACTTACATCGGGCTTGTCGAGTTCACACTGCACTTTCAGCCCTGTCAAACACACCCTAAAATATTATAATCATTGTTTGTTCCGCATCCCTATGCTAGAGGTGAAAAGAAAGCCACCAAAGGAAAAACACATACATGGATATTCTTCCTCTCATTTAATCAGGATCGAGAACCCAAAATATCCCAACTCATTTGCATGTGCGTTGGCAAGGGTGCGACAAAGCTGAGCTTCTCAAGCTTTGAGAAGTGGCGGTCATCATCATTCAATGACTGCAAGTGCTCCAAAGCAGCGGATATATTCGGCAGAGTCATCTGCTTACAATGCAGATGTAACCACGGCTGCTTCTCTGCTATACTCCCACCACCAGACTTGAGCCCGAAGGGAAGCTTATTCTGGGGAAATTTCTCGAGATCAATCGTCGGCGGAAAAGGCACAGGTTTCCATTTCCGGTGTGACTTCCAGCCATATTTGTAGTCCCCAACAATTGGCGTTCGTAGAACCTCCGCACAGTGGACACGGAGCTTCAGCAGTACAGAGAGAAATTTGATCAGTCATTTGCACATTGCAAGGCCATCCAATAATTTCTCACCAGCATGGGAGTTACTTGCACAGCTAATACCTTCAACCTAGTTTAAAAAAAAAAAAATGCACGGACCTAACCGAAAATATGGCAAATTTTTAGATGGGTACCGGAACATTAATGAGTTTGAATTTACTACCAAACTTTACAATATGTTTGATTTAAGCATGTTCGTGTCATAATTTAATAGCATTTTCAACTTTTTGACAGAAGATTTTGCTATCTAACAAAATATTCTATCATTTGAAAAAAATATTTCTAATTCGTTTATCATAAACTACCAAATTCTAACAGAATTTGAAAAAACTTCCATAAATTTTTTCTGAAAAATAATGAATTCAAAATTTTTAAAGTTGAGTCCATATGTTTTTACATTTCGACTGACGTACCTGATGCTTCCTTCCAGTTAGTGGGCAAAGTTCTAGCCATGTGTAACCTATAAAGATTAAAACAAGGTAAGCAAAACTTGCAAAAGGAAAACATGCTGAATTGGGATCAACTGAAATGACGTAGTAATAGGTTGTGATATACAGCTCATTTACAACTGAAAATTTCTAAATTTTTTCAAATTTTTGAAGCTACAATAAACAAGAGAGCGTCCTTATGCTGTTGTTTGGTTGTGCTGCATTCACTAGAAATATGTTAGAAAGAGCATCAATACAGCAAAATGGTTCAAACAATAAAGTAAATGACATAAAAATATGCCAATATTATACAATGGAAGTGCTTCCCTATCCAATGCAACAACGGCTCTATCCAAGTAATAATTGTCAAACAACATCCATCACCTGATAAAGTAAAGAACTAGATGAAACCTCAAATAGTGGAAATTGAAATAGCCAATCATTATTTAGAGACGGAACAGAAATAGGGAGCTGGGGGACTGTAAACATCTCGCAGAGAGAAAGAATGTAAGAATTCATGGGACAGGTGAAAAGGGGAAAATAGGCAGGAAAGAGGAGAAATAGCGGACATAAGGTTTCACACAAATATGGGAATGATATGAATCTTCAAAGCTATAACTGAAAGATGTCTTCTGCATGCTCTCTCGAACTCTAACTGAGATCAGTTATTGGAGCATATATCCGTTCCTTTGAAAAGAATATATTTGCAACTATTTAACAACAAAAATGACATACAGGCTGAGCGAAGTTTCTCACTAACCATGAGGGAAAGATTCAATCACTTTATACTCCGTCAAAGCATGCTGTGCTGACGCAGATTTCATATCATCAGCTATAGTTATTCGCTCGGCTTTGCCATCTTCTTGTATAACCTGAAGCAGTGAAAGGATTCCTAATTTCAATACCATTAACCTAGAAAAAATATTCATTATTGCAACAAACAGATCAAACATGAAGAAATTCATAGTGATGTTAGAAAATTTTCTACGTTCTTGCATGCAAATATATGGGAAGTACATTTTCTCCATAGCTTGAATCGCACCATTTAGGGATGTAAAAAGACCAGGCAACCCACAGGCTGCCTGGCCCAGCATAGCAGCACCATGCCATGGCACAGCACAGGTACTGTAGCACTCTGCAGAAAAAGCTGAACTCATCTTTTCGATATGTAAGATCGTGCAGCAATTCACGAAAAGTTGTTAAACGATATAAAAGTACTTGGAATTTCTTCATCAGGAAAGATAATTAATCTTTAACAAAACAATAATTTTACAATAATGAACCCACAATGCACGAGTTATACAAATGAACAAGATAAATTATATAACAAGGTTTCAGGTCCAAGCCACATAAGAATGATTCCTATCCAACTTCGACCCAAAGAGGTCGTCCGATGTCTTTCCCCTATCCCTCGTGTATCCATCATGCATCTGGGTATTTTGCTAAATCATTACTATTGTAGAGCACAAGGTTTAAAGTGCCGTGGCACGGGGGCGTACCGCTGTCTGCCTGGCACGGTACGGTACCGGCACGCTTCCGTGCCGATGGATACGCATGACCTTCTACTGGCACGCTTTGGCACGGACTTATTTCAGTTTTTTTTGTTCCAATAAACTCTTATAATGTTATTTTGAAAGATTTAATCAAATAATTATAAATATTTGCTATGTATAGCTTACTATACTTATCAATTAACATACTTGTAAGCTTTTTTGCATGTAAAGTACAACTATACCTGATGCAGAATAAAATTTTTTACAAGTTAGAATTTTTAAAATGCAAAGACATCTTTCTTTCTTTCTTTTGACCATATTAAAGTCTTTCTTTTATAAAATACAAAAAAATAATTTTTAAAATAATTTTTAGAAGTATTTGAAAAAATTATTTTTTAATTAACTTTTTCAAAAAATTAATAGATCTATAAAAAAAATTAAGTAATAAATTATATGACAAATAAATTAAATAAATTTAAGTATCAATTGATTTAATTTAGCTTTTAATTTTATCAGCATTTTCAATCTTGTAGCGCAAAAATAAAATTTTATGTTTGATGTGCCTCAAAATTTGTTTACTGAGTTCGATTTTGTTCCCCTAATTCGCCAAAAGTTACGCGGTGCGACAAATTTTGAAAAATTAATTTGTGAAGGAAAAATGGATGTCTGTGGTGGAAGCGGAGGGCTCGGGCCGATATATAAATTAATAATTTGCCCGTATATTGATAAACAAAAAATATTAAATTATAATTTTTTTGACTTGCCTAACAAGTAGATCTTCGATTTGCAATATCTTTAAGGGGGTGTGGGGTACCCAAAATGCTTCAGGTATCCCAAAGAACAAAACAAAGGAGAAAAAAAAGCAAAAGGCAAAAAAAAAGCAAAAAAAAAGAAAAAAAAAGAAAACAGCACAGAGCACTGTGCCGCGGCACACTGCGCCGTGCCGCTCTGTCTCGTGCGGCACGGCGCCGCGTGCCGCAGTACAAAGGGGGGGGCCGAGACCCCCCTGTACCGTGCCCCCATCTTGGGGGCACGGGGCGGCACTTTGATCCTTGGTAGAGCATCTAACATGCATCAGATAGGTATCGATATTTAATATGTACGTGATATGGACACGACAGCTAAAATCAAATATTTGTGCATCAGAGTTAATAACTACTAAACCAATATCATGTGCCCAAAAATATTTTAAGTGTTCTTCATGTTATTTTTAAGTGATGACTGCATGTGATGCAGGACAAAATTAGGGTTTGCCTAACCTCGTCGAGCATAAGAAAATTTAGGTGTGCTTAGGATAATATTATAGGGAAACGAGAGATTAAGGTTGAAGATGATAAATTACCTCAGGATGTATAGCAAGGGAGGAGAGGAGAGGATGAGGCAGAGATAGAGGGATAGAGAGATCGAAATACGAAACTTCTCTTAAGCCAAGTTTCTTAATTCCATCAAATTCTCCTATGATTACAAAACCATAGGCTATATTTATAGCCATAAAAAAAATAATCTAGTCTAAAACAAATCCCACAATTTTAGGAATTTTTCTTAATTCGAACATATCTAAAAAAGCCCCTAAATCATATCCCTAATTTTTAGGGATTTATTTCATATAGAAAATTCTAAAACTTTATTAAAAATGGGTAAAACAAATTAGCTAAAAGAATTTTTTCAAAAATTAGAAAATAATAATAAAATTTAAATTCTAAAAGATTTTCTTGCTACATCAATTTGTTTCCGCTGCTTGTATCTCGTCCCGAGATTAAAAGAATTTTCGCTGCATCAATTCGCTTCAGCTGCTTGTATCTCATCACCGAGATATGTGTTGAAGCTCGACAATAGCCCAGAATATGGTCCAAGAATTCCATCACAGGTAAAAAAAGCAGCACATTGTAGCAAGAGGCTCTCGTGCATCTTCTTTAATTTGACTATATAAGTAGATTTGGTTGGCAACTATGTCATCTTAATACCCTTATAATCAAATGAATATGTATTTTTAGAACCATCATGGTGCACTCGGCAACCATAGAGCCATGCCCGTCCCAACAAAATATAAGCCACTTTCATTGGAAGAACATCACATTGAACCTGTTCGATTAGTCCTTAATTGAATATGTAACCAAACACCTTTGCATGACCTTTGTGGTTGTTGACCCATGCAAGTTTACATGGCTCCGGATATGAATTAAGTCTCCAATTTTAGTTTTTGAATGGCTTCGTCGGATACCACATTTGCACAGCTTCCGAGCTTAATAATCATAGAACCTGGGTATGGAAAATAGTATTGCGCATCTTTATCTTCTTTTTCGAGTTGGGTCATGAGCATAGATAGAATAACGTCACCATGTTCAACTTCCTTATCGTATTCATCCTTCGTTATTTCTTTTTCATCTTCATTTGATACCGGTTTGGTGCGTAATCCTTTTTCTGGAGCGTAGGTCATGTCAGATCGTTCCCGCTAACCATCAATCCCAAAAGCTCAAGCTATTAAAAATATACAACCAATTCATATAAAGTGTACAGACCCAGCAACAATGGGTCTCGATTGTGACTCGGCCCAACCAGTCTCATGCCACTTCGTACGTGACTCGGCCTAACCCGACCTCCCGCCATTTCGAACGTGACTTGGCCCAACCTGGCTCCTGCCACTAGACAGGATGCTGGCCACTTAAAGCCAACAATCCTTCCCCCCCCCCCCCCCCAACGCACTTGCACAAATTCGTAGCATGCGGGAGTCGAACCCGTGACTTCTGGCTATGATACCACTTGTCGGATCGTTGGCGCTAACCATTAATCCCAAAAGTTCGAGCTGCTAGAAATACGCAACCAATTCACTTAAAGCGTACAGATATTGTGTCCATGGGTCTCGATTGTGACTCGGCCCAACCAGCCTCACACTACTTTGAACATGACTCGGCCTAATCCGACCTCCCGCCATTTCAAACGTGACTTGGCTCAACCTTGCTTCCCGCCACAGGGCAGAATGTTGGCCCCTTTAAGCCAACTAGTCACAGGCAAATTACGCTGCGGGCAATGATATGAGTAATAACTCAGCTTGTTGCATCGAAAGCATCGGCCTTCTGAGCTCTTCTTTGTTGGCTTACTAGTAGAATGTTTAAAAGAGGTCGATGTACTAAATATTGTAGGAGCTATGAAGCGGTGCTTTATTCGGAAGTTGAAGCTATGTACGATGCTAATGGTGGTAGTTGGCGACCCTGTTGCTGCTCTTCAATCTTATAGGCTACTTGAATCGCATCGGCCAGGGAAAACAAAAGACTAGTAGCAAGCCCTGACGATTTTAAAGTAAAGGCCTCGCCGATACATTGTAATAAGAAGATCTTCATTCCAAAGGAATTCAGATCTTGTTGCTAGATTGTAGAATTTTGTGGTGTAATCCACGTTTTGGAACCCTAGATGAGCCGCATGTATCGTAATTGAATCCGTTGAAGGTAGTCAGTGGGGATGAAGTGCCAAGACATGGCGCTTCATATCTTCCCATGTTTGGATCGTCATGTAATGATGTTGCTGCTTTCAGGTCCACCAAATTCTTGCAGTTCCTCGTAGTTGAGATTCTGCGATAAGAATTTGGTGTTCTTCGGATGGCAGGTGTCACCGAAAATATGCTTCGAGACTATAAACCCAATCTAGGAGAAGTTTCGAATTCATATCTCTATGAAATTCTAGGATTTCAAATTTGATTCCACGAAGGGCATCTCAAGGTTTGACGGTAACTGCTGGATTAGACATGTTGAGGGAGGTTTTGAATTAGCGTTGGTATTGTGACGCCCCACTTTCCAGGGGGTCACCCATCCTAGGACTACTCTAGCCCTAGCACGCTTAACTCTCTTAACCTCTTAGGCCTAACCACCACCCAAAATGCTATAGCCGGGTTAAGAGTTTTTGCCCGATTATATCTTATATATAGGACTACCTGGGGTCTCATATTCTCCCCCCTTTTAAGCCCTGATGTCCTCGTCAGACTCAGACTCACAAGTACCAGGCGATGTGAGACTCGTCTAGCTAGCCTTAACCGACCTTGTAGGAAAGCCGCGCTCTACCCACAACAGTCATCAGCATGAGAGCCTCGTGCTCCCCGCTGTATAATCCTGGCTCAGCCGAGACTCATCTCACACTTTCAGCTGGTAATTGGCTCTGATACCAACTGTGACACCCCACTTTCCAGGGGGTCACCCATCCTAGGACTACTCTAGCCCTAGCACGCTTAACTCTCTAAACCTCTTGGGCCTAACCACCACCCAAAATGCTATAACCGGGTTAAGCATTTTTGCCCTATTATATCTTATATATAGGACTACCTGGGGTCTCAAAGGTATGGGCGAAGGTAAAGGTGGGAGGGAAGTTACAAATGCTAGGGAAGAGTCCGTGGGTGGGAATGAGTTAGGTTTTAAAGAAGTTGTTTGATTTTGACTAATTGTTGGTTATTAGCGGCTTGAAGAGATTGCAAATCAGCTTCTAACTTTTCGAAACGAGTGTAGGTAGAAAGCTCAAAATTTTCAAACATAGAACTAAGTTTTGCATTTGAGAGTATTTTGAAAATTAATTTATTGATCAACTTTGGCTCTGACACCAAAACTGATGTAGGACAACATTAGGGTTTGCCTAATCTCGTTGAGCACAAGTAAATTTAGGTGGACTTACGATAATATTATAGGAAAACTAGAGATTAATGCTAGAGATGAAATTACCTTGGGATGTGCAGCAGGGGAAGAGAGAAGGAGAGGATTAGGCAGAGATCAGAGGGATAGAGAGATCGAAACACGAAACTTCTCTTAAACCAAATTTCTTAATTCCATCAAATTCTCCTATGATTACAAAACACTAGGCTATATTTATAGCCATAAAAAATTAATCTAGCAAATCCCATGATTTTAGGGATTTTTCCTAATTAGAAAATATCTAAAATGACCCCCCTAATTTTTAGGGACTTATTTCAAGCAGAAAATCCTAAATCTATTAAATATCAGTAAAATAAATTAATCAAAAAAGTAATTTCGAAAATTAGAAAAAATTTTAAATTTAAATTCTAAAAGATTTTCTTGCTGTATCAATATGTCTAAAGATTACCTCTGAGCTTTTATAATGGATATGTCATACTATAAAAAAATACTATAAAAAGATGTCATGGCCAATGCACAAAACTTGTCTGCAAGCTCCCGACATAGAAAAAACAGAACTCTTGCTTTTAAACAAGGATGCTAGAGTACCCAATACTGAAATAGATACATCTCCTAGCATTTCATGTCCAGTTGTACCCATGTCCAGAATCACTTAAAATTTGCTAACTAGATGCTACGAAAGCACTTTAACTGTGCTAACAGGATGTTGTAGAATACTATGAACATCCAAACAAAACATTGTGCTATTAGCCATGACAATGCATGATCTTCACTGTTAAATTGATCAGACGAAGTTCAGATAGCGCTCACGTTGTTACCAACCAATCAGCCATGCATGTATTTGTTGCACCATATGCATGAGGTCCATTGATGCCAATGACGGTTCTTCGAAGGACTTAGGCTTCTAAACTTTAGGGATGAACTTACATATTGAAGGTAGAATAATTAGGAGCCGGATAATTCTTCCCGAGGAGTCAATTGCATTAGAAGAAAAGGGAATAAAGGTGTAAAAGCAATAAACCTTCTACAATATTCTCAATAATAATAAACAAATCTACTGCCAGAGTTGGTCAGCTTAATCTTTCAGTACAAACGGCCCGTTTGGCCTTGTTATAGGATGAAGTGCTGTTTGAAAAGTGTTATAGTAATTCCCTCCAAAAGGTTCTCTTGCACTAGAATTAGAAACACTAAATTGGAGCTTCTGACTGAGGCTTTAGAATCTCATTCTTCTGTCTGCAGCAGAATCTCTAAAATTTTCTCTTTGCCAAATACTCTGCTTGAGGTTGCTTCTGCTGAAAGTAGAAGCAGAAGTGGGACCAATTAAAGCCTGTTTGGCCCCAATTTTCAATCAAAGTCCTTATTGGTCGAGTGCTTGAATCATCGCGTTTGCATATGCACCAACAAATTGGTGCTCTGAAAGAAAGAGATCATTGATTTCGTGCTTATGTCATTTCTGCTTCCAAACAGTAGAAATGGCATGTGTTCACAAAGAAACTGTGAAAAAATGAAGCCAAAAAGGCGCTTAATATGAGACTGCTGCAAACGCATCCCACACTTGTGCTAAAAAAGGATACATGGATTTCTACAGCCTTAGATGATAATATCTCACTAGAGAAATGAACATGATTGCTTGCAAAAATAATCAAGGTTTCACACGTTGGATGAACCTGAGAATTCCACTCTCACTAACAATTCTAAGGGTATTGGACAAAGAAAGATCAAACTAAGGACATAATTGTGAAAGAAAAAAAACACTTAGGGCATGTTTGTTTGTACATAACTGAGAATCAGGTTGAAATCCAGTTTCATCTAAACTAAAATCCAAGTGGAAATTATTTTTCAGTCATTATTTGTATGATGATAAGCTAGTCGCTTTAGATTTCAAGTTTCCCCATTTTCGCTATTTGTTTCACAAAAGGTCAACGGCGAGAAGTTCTCCTACTTCTTATGTTCGTTTCACACTTTCACTGCAAGCAGATAAATATTAACGCTCTCCAGAGAGAGATGATCTCCGCCGGCTGAAAATTCCACTCTTTTCTCTGCTACTTGCCATCCAACATAAACGACTTCAGAGGTACACAGGCGAAACCAATATTGACATTTTGGAGTGAAGTAACACTTGGTTATCATTTATGACAAACCAATCCTCTTCTTTCAGACTCCTTTGGACTGAAATTGAACCAAATTGAAAGCAGGAAATTTTTAAATCAAAGGAACCAGATTGACATGATATAGTCTCTCATTCAATGAATCAATCAATAAAACACACAAAATATTAGAATGAAGCACCAAATTTGTTACTTTAGTAATTAAAATGGGTAAATTGCACCATTAGTCTCCAAACTTTAAGTAGACATTAAGTTTGTAACCGAACTTTTAAAATGTGCACTAGCCACCTCACACTCCTCAAATAGTTTCAGATTTGTCCCACCCATCGTCCTACGTTAGAGAAATTAATGTCTGCAACGGGTGCATAGATACGTCTGTCCACCATCCAATCCATCAGTACACTCCATATCATATGTCAATCCTACAGTATACTGAGCTAGGTCATTTTTATTATCTAAGAATTGGTTAGTAGATTGAAGGTAAAAATAGGACGTAGGGCTGATGAGTGGACATTGCAATGATGTATGAATAGACCTAGTGCAGGAACTAATTTCTCCTCTAACAGAGGATGATGGTAGGGACAATATGAAGTACAAAGAGCTTTGGATATGAAGTACAAAGAGCTTTGGGGGTGTCAAATGCACACTTTTAAAACTTCAGGGTGTAACGACCCGGCCCACTAGCAACAATAACTCGTTGAGCCCAAACCACCGGCCCAAAATGCTTAAGCCCAGTTATCATTACTAGTGTCCATGGTCTCTGATATACCCAATCACAACCCCATTTCCATCCGATGTGGGACTATTGGGGTGTCACAGACTCTCCCCCGTTAGGCCCTGACGTCCTCGTCAGCCCTATCACACATAGCCCAAGATCATCAGGCGATATGAGACTTGTCTCGCGAGCCTTGTCATCCTGACCCTGACTTAGCCTATCACCTTGTCATCCCGACCTTGGCTTAGCCTGTCACCTGTCATTCCGACCCTGGCTCAGCCGAGACTCATCTCACACTTCCGGCTGGTGATTGGCTCTGATACCAAATGTAACGACCCGGCCCACTAGCAACAATAACTCGTTGAGCCCAAACCACCGGCCCAAAATGCTTTAGCCCAATTATTATACTAGTGTCTATGGTCTCTTATATACCCAATCACAATCCCATTCCCATCCGATGTGAGACTATTGAAATGTCACACAGGGACCAAATTGAAGTTGCACTAATAGTTTATAGGCTACTAGTGTAATTTATTCTCATCAAAAGTCTCATGACAATTGATGTTGTCCAAACAGTTAAAGGTCATCGCAACATAAGTACTAAATATGCAAACCCTAATGACAACTTGCAATAAAAAATCTCCATATTGCAAAAGCTTGAAAACAGTATAATAGATAGTATGACCAAGTTCTAGATGCCAAAGAACACCAACCTTTGCAAGTGGAGCTGATATTAGACCTTTGCTATGTCTTGGGATTCCAATGACAAGTGCCAAATACTTTCTTTGAAGTACTCTACTAGCACTCTTAATATCCTTGAGAAGAAGAAATACCAGATTAAAAAAAAGTGATAGATTGATTACTCTCCAAATAAATAGCATTTCATCTCGTGATAATATCAATCAGACTTACATTAAATGAAGCTCCAGCAGTTTTTTCCCGGAAAAGGGAATGAAGTATTGAAGCGCAAAATTGATTTCTAGCCAGCACAAGAACACCACTACTATCTCTATCAAGCCTGTGAACCTAACATATTAAAAGTATTGTTAACAAAGAAAAATTTGTGCAGGAACCAAAGAAACTAGCTAGTGTTCTTCTTCAGATGGAAATAATAATTCCTTGCTAATTTACTCAAAATCGAGGTAGAACTGCAAATTCATTGTATCACACAGTAGCATTCACAATGTCCATTGCATGTCAAAAATGATTGACAATACAAGAGAATATTCATCAATGGGTAACATCTTACATTTATGATGATGGTGCACTAGGACTAACGTAAGTGAAATATGTAATGCAAGAGTATATTTGAGACCATTAGCCTTTCTATATGTTTAAAGATATTTATCTCCATAACTTTTTCATTCAATGCATATTATGTGAACCGCAACTAATGTCTAGGAACTGCTTAACGAAGCGTCTAATCCTGATTCAGCCTGCCTCTTGAAAATTCAACATAAATAGAGTTTGATAATTTGCACCACTTCCTTAATAGGATTCTGCAGAACCAAACTTTGTGCTAATATTTGTTCCAATCATTATAAAATAACTAGACTCCTTACATCTACTTCTGGGATCATCTGCTTCACCTTATACATTGCTTTCCATCTTAATTTAGCAAAAACAATTAAGGACGGAGATAGTTGCACAGATTTTATGTTTCAAATTGGTAAGAGAAGGAGATGCCGGATTGGGGAAAATTATGTTGTAAACTGGTAAAAATTTACCACATTACCTTATAATAAAAAGACAGAAGCTGCAAAAGGTTAATATTAGAAATTTGGCATACACATTAAACAAACATAAACCATAGGTAAACAAACATCCATAACCAAGTTTCTTTTACATTCTCAAAAGGAAAAGATCAGCATTTAAGAGTGATTGACCTTGTTTGCCCAAAGTATAACAAATCTGCAGGACCAAATCGAAGTTCTCAGGCTTTAGAGGTCATTTCAGTACAGAATTTTTGCAATATGTTTGCGCCAAGTGAATACAAAAGCACAATCTTGTAATCGGCTGGCTACATTTATCGTGCCGGGTCTTTTTTTGGTTTTTTTTTTTTTTGGTTGTGGTTTGTTATTTAGGGTTTCAGAGTTGATGATATTAGATTCTAATATTCTCTATTCTAGAATCTAATATAATCCAATCTAGAATTACCTAATCTAATCTATAAAATCTAGTCGAATCTAATCTAATCTAGAATCTAATATAACATATATTTAAATTTATCTATTCTAATTTATAATTACGAAACCTAATCAAATCTAATCTAGAATAATCTATTAGAGTATTAAATAAATATAATAGAATATAACTAATTAAATTCGATTTACGTAATTCCAAAAAACCTAAATCTAACCTAGTTTAAAATTCTAATCTACAATTATCTTATTTAATCTAATATCGAATCTAATCTAATCTATTTAATATTTAAGTTTCCTAATCTGATTTAGTTTTAATCTAATCTGATGAACAAACTAATGTTTATCTAGAATTACTTAAGCTGTTCTATTCCAATCTAGAATTTGTAAATTAGCATAAATATAAAATAATTTTGATTTAGCATTATTAGATATATTAAAATATATAGTTGATTATAGTAGATTATATAGCCAATTTAATTTGACAATACGGGCAATATCTATACCAAAATTGTCAAATAAATCTTGTATCTGCATATGACAATATGCTATATAATCCATCGCGGTGATCTATGTGGAACTAAGCAGTCATCTCTTTGTAAATATGTAAATTTAAATAATGATTGTACTTGTAAATTTTATTATTATACTTTAATTTTTATTCTCTATGAGGTATAGTTGTACTTTGCATATAATAAAAATTTATCACTATATTAATTGATGAGTGTAGTAAGCTATACATAGCCAATATTCATAATTATTTTACTAAAAATAATAAAATTTTATCACTATATTAATTGATGAGTGTAGTAAGCTATACATAGCCAATATTCATAATTATTTTACTAAATCTTTCAAAACAATATTATAAGAATATATTGGGACCCAAAAAAATTTAAAATAAGTCTGTACCAAAGCGTGCCACTAGGAAGTCATGCGTATCCATCGGCACGGAAGTGTGCCACGTGTTGGCACGAAGGCATGCCAGTGTCGTACCATGCGTGCCAGTGCCGTACCATGCGTGCCAGTGTCGTACCATGCCAGGCAACAAGCGGCATGCCCCCGTGCCACGACACTTTAATCCTTAGTAAATAATATCTTAATGAGTGAGCTTTGAAAAATGATCAGTTGTAGAACTGGTCCATACATCATTTAAAAGCTACATGTATTAAGATTCATACATTTTTGTTATATATCTAATATACAACATTCTTTTTTCATACCAATAATTTTGTAAGCTACTTAATATCTAAATAATGCATTTTTAACCAACTATTTATGTTCTTTTCAATAAATATTTTACTTGCAGAATTTTAATAAATATATTACGAACTGAATATAAAAATTATTGTTATACAATTGGATGTAAGTTACCTGCTGCGAAGCGCGGTATTTAGGCTAGTTGAGGCATTAGAGTACGCGGCTACACAAAAGTCCAAGAAAGCAACTGAAACTTTAAATGACGACTAAAGTTTGTGTAATGATGTATCAAAAGATTCACATGCTAAGAGCAAGCTGAAGAAATATCAAAGCTTAACATGCCATGACCTATCTATAATGACACAGGTACATGACATCTTTAAATGCCTCTATCAACAATGACAGATTATCCATGGTCTCTTCTGATAAATAATGTTGCCTGGTCGGTTGTGAATAGGTAAATTAGAATTTCAATAATATACAAGAAAGTGAGTTACTATTTCATGTTTCGACAGCATGCACAAAATAAAACGAAAAGAGGAAAATCAAATAATAGTAAACTTACTTTAGACTTACCAAGCGAGGTGACTCCGAGTAATCATATTTCAACGAAATGGAAGCTAAAGCATCGATGCTGTATTTAATGCCTATGCCACCCTTTTCAAAGGAAAAAAAGGAAAAAGAAAAACTATGAAACAACTTATATAAAATGTTAAGAAAAAATTAAGAGTCAAATGTGACACCAACTTGCACAGGCAGGCTTGGGGGTTTATTGAGAACAATGATGCTTGTGTCCTGAAACAATCAAATAGAATAGTATGGAGAGAAAATGGTTATCGTCTTTCACCCACTCATCAGGATAAATAAACCAAAACAAAGTGGAATGAAGAACAATACGTTGGTGAAAATTGAATACCCGGTACAATTCAATGCTGCGCATGAATTTCATGTCATCTTCACCACTAGAATCATCAAACTTCCCAACAATAGACTTTTGAACAGTAGCAGGTAAAAGGATCACATCTCCGGGCATCATTGCATTTTTTGCTGAAACCTTCAAATAATAGTATAAAAAGTATATGCCATGAGAAACTATAATATATGGTTCAACAGAAAGAACTTCTAGCAGTTCAATTGTTGATATCTTAAATTCCAACAAAGAAAAATTTTAGATCATAGTTGTTACTCTTTTTGACTGCATCTTCTCAGCATGGGAATCCATATAAGTAGTGGAACTTGCCACATTCTTCCGAATCTGGAACCAAAAATAGTAGATTTACTTTAATAAGGGCGGATGATTGATTACACTGCACAATTATTGTAATTGCCTTATGATGCCAATCGAGAAACTCTCGTGAAAGTTCTAAGTGCTCGGGGAAAAAGACAAATCAACAACGCCTGAATTTTAGTACTCAAACGCAGCAAAAATTGTACTGCCCATATCAGACATGTATTGCCAATGTGCAACATATGGCAAGTTCATGGAAAAGCATCATCAAATAAATATTACAAAACTAGGAAGCTTAATATTTCAATACTCAGAAGAGGAGCATCCAGCATAGAAGCACTAACAAAAGCCCATGCGAAGAACTGATGAGAAAATTCACTTATGTGACACACAATTACATACATATACACATAAATAAATACATACATACTTGTTAATTTATATTTGTATAGATAAGTCGTACTACACTCTGTACGTTAAATGTTTTGGCATAAACTTTAAAACCTTTATAATTTATGAATGCCCAAATATAGATCATATAGAAAGCAACAACGTTCATTATAATCTAAAGTATTTCCACTACCTAAAAATAAGAAATCATCTGATATGGATTGTTTGCTCATGCATTGAGATCCAACTAACGAATATATTAAACAGCCTCATTTATTAGGAGTTCTTTTAAAGGATTTTCAACAATATATATCATGATAATTTATAACAGTGCCTAGTAGAAGCCGCATCATTATATAATAGGCTAGAATTCACTTCCTAGGTGCACTCTCACGCCGACACATGCCATGAATAGCGCAGAACGTGCACGGAGGCCCTTATATGTACTGGCAATTTGGCATGCAACAGACATGGCAAGGTCGGCACATGCCCACCACGCTGACTGGCATGAAATCCTTGTTTCTCTATAGAAAGGCCTCATTTGGTACCAGTTTGGTTTTTTTATTCCGTTAACTCAAATTTTATGCGATTGAATGGGCTCGTGGATGGCTAACTCCTGGTCATCTATACACCTAGAGATTTGGTTTCACAACAAATAGCTTCCTTTTGTTTCTCTGTTATTTTCTAAGAGAATGTCATTCCACGCCAAGGAGGTACACATTGCAAGCTAACCCCAACAATATAACTATAGAAGTTTGTGCCTTGAAGCATTCATGTGAATTCAAAAAACCAAAAAAAGTGAAGCGATACCAAAAATGGCAAATGCTTTGCGTGTATACCTTTTGCTTTTTGAATTGATGCATGGGTAAAAAGCCTCTAGATATTATGACTTTTCTCAATAAAATTATGATGATTTTTCTTCTTTTGCATTAAACATACTTCTAATCCGGGCCGGGCTGAATTAATTAGATATGCGGCCCAGCACAACCCCCGGGCCCAAATGGCACGGGTCAGGCTGGGCCCATGCCAACCCTTTTATATTTTTTAAAACTTTTTTATATTTATAAATTTTATAAATTATAAAAAAAAATATTTTAAAAGAAATCTCATTCCAACACTTTTTCTAAGGGTCTACCATGGCAGACCCTGAGGAGAAGCCAATCCTTAGGAGAAAGGTCTACAATGGCAGACCTTTCTCTCATGGATGGGTGTTGAATAGTCCTCGGGAGACTCCTCTCCCAAGGAGTCTACCACCGACCATTCAACGCCCCCAAGGCCCGAGGCCTGGCTAGGCTAGACCCTTAGGGCCTAGGCTTTGCCGACCGGGCAGGCACGACCCAAACAGGCCATGCTGTGCTGGTTCGAGAGGCCGGCTCGGCCCCAACACAGTCGAGGGCCCGAGGCCTAAAGGTTCGGACCAGGCCAACTCGAATACTACAATGTCTGTCGTAGGCCACCCGGCCCGTTTTCACACAACTACTCTCACACATAAAGGACAAGTCCTGTAATACTTGGCTTTTTGGAGGTTACTGGACTCGAGACATTTCGGGCGCCCGGAACTTAGGAAGTGGACGCCCGAATGTTTCCGGAGCCAGTGAACGTTTTGGATGGGTCCGGAAGTGGCTGACCTTATTTCGGATCTGGGTGCAGGATTCGGACGCCCGGATTATGGATCCGGATTGAGTCGATGACGTGGATTTCCACGTGTCGTGTTGCAGGACACGTGTCGACCGTCGGAGAGCACCACCCCACCGCCTACCGACCACCGCCGAGCCGCTTGGCCGCCAGCTGACACCTGGCATTTCGGATTTCCGGACGCCCGGAAGTGGGAATTCGGGCGCCCGAATGTTGTGTTTTGGAGCCTATAAATAGGTGAGCCCCCTGAGTGTTTTGGTGCATTTCCACTTCGTGATTTCCCATTTCTAGAGAGAGAAAGCTAGAGTAAGGGCCATGTGTTGGCATTAGTTTTGATCTAGCTCGTTCTCCTCTACTATGTTGTTATGATCTGGTTCTGACCAGCTGTTCTGTTGGAGTTAGCAGTCTTTGGAGGTATATTCAGATCGGTGTACTGCTCGAGTTTGGTATATCTTGGAGGGTTGGATCTGAGGTTACAGTTGTTCCCCACCGTGGTTGGATTAGCTCTTGAGGTGGGTTAATGTTTGCCAGATTCAGTGGATTTCCTCCTATGTGCTTACTCTCATGTTAGCACGATATGATATTGTTGGGATTATGATATGATGATATGATATTGTTGAGATTATGATATGATGATATGATATTATTGGGATTATGTTAGTTGTGACATGCTTTAGCTGAGATTGATGCATATGTAAGATATGATCATAGATGAGGTTGTGATACCTGATTTGCATGCATGATTTCCTTATATTCTTGATACATGATCTAGCCTACACCTATCCTGTTGATATCTCTTGTACCAGTTGTTATACATACTAGTGTAGGTGATCTGTTGTGGCTCGTGCTATGTTGATTGTACCTCCTCTTTGTGATAGAGTTGAGTTGATTGTGAGCACTAGAACATTGATTGGGTCATACTTGTTGTTGTTACATTTGAGGTGCCGAGGGCACGTGATTCCTTGTGTGAAATCAGTTTGACCCAGTCTGTCGATCATATACCTGTGGGTGCTTGGCGCTGATACGTGTTGTGATACTATACTCGGTTGGGTCGCTCCCACGAGTACCGCTCCGGAGTTGGTTTTCCGTACAGAGGGTTGTACGAGTTCTAGTGCAGAGGGTGTTTGCCTGTACTAGTTGGCTCCCTACGGGTAGAGCATGTTCAGGCCGCAGGTATTGTATTGTATGGTATTGTATTATGGATTTATGATAGTCCTCGTTTGATATGTTCAGATCATTGATATTCATATTGACAGTTGAGCATTGTGCATAGTAGTGGTAGTTTATCTCCTACTTTATTTATTGCTCTCTATATATCTCTTGAGATCGAGGACTTAGTGGGCAGACCGCTGACGCTGGTGGCGGTACCCACTGAGGACTACTTGTTTGATAGTAGTTCTCACACCCGTTGTTGACACCTTTTTGCAGAGTCTTCTTCTCCGGTTGTGCGACCGTCGGGTAGAGCTGTTTTCCCGGACATTGGCTAGAGGTATACCCATTTTGGTAGATGATCCTATGAGTCTGTACATACAGTGTTATGGAGATTGTCAGTGATGTATATTTTACTTACGTATTGATGTATGTATGTACAGTGGACTTATGATATATATAGCAGCTCTGTTACTTTTGATACCTTTAGCTGTTGTTAGATGTTTGTTTTTGCTTCGTATACTCGGTAGAAATACTGGGTATGCGGCGGATCTGGTCATGTGCCTGGGAAGAGATAACCCGGGGCGTGACAAGTCCTCTACCATTTGAGCTACACCCACATTGCATTTATCTTGTCACAATATCTTTATTAATAACGTATATAAATTTTTCGATATCCGAATCCACATATGATATTTTCGCATATCCAGGCAATTTTGCACTCTTTAAAACCATAGCCGCATCTATATCCGATTGAATCCAGATTTTTCTTATTTGAATATGGATGAGATGAATATAGATGTGGATACGGTCGGATAATATCCGATTCGTTTTGACCCCTATGTAGAATGAAATGACACTTAGAATAAAAATTTTGCAAATGAAAAATTATATACTAAAAATATAAGAAATGAAAAGTGATGTTGAGTAAAACTAGTAAGCAATTATAGTCATTTTATGAGAAATTGAGAGAGGCTAGTTTTAATCTGCCAAATAACCAAGAAGAATATATTTGCAAATTATGCAACTTTAAAGAGATATATTTGATTATTAAAACTTTGTAGGGATATATATATGCAATTTCACTACGTCACAGTGATACTATGACGCCTCGCTTCCCAGGGGATTACCCATCCTAGAACTATTCTGGCTCTAGCACACTTAACCTTTTTAACCCCTTGAGTCTAGCCACCTCCCAACATGCTATAGCCGGGTTAAAAACTCACAAGCCTCAAGCGATGTGATACTCATTTCGCTAGCCTTAACCGACCTGGTAGGGAGCCGTGCACCACGAAGGTTATAAATAGCAGATAGCGGGCACATAGCATTTGGAGGGTCTCATAGCGAAAAGCAAATAGCAGGCGCCAAAGCAGGCACTATGAACCTATAGCGGGTTTCATAAAAACATACTTAATATGTCTATATTCCTTATAAAAAATACATATAATTTTGAAGAAAAGACAATTTTGAAGAAAAGACAATTAATCATTCCTTTTTTTAGTATTGCAAGCCTGTACATATTTAATGTCATTATCTATTAAGATTAATTTTAAAATACTACGATTTAACAAACCAAAAAGACATAAAACTCGAAAATCTATAATCCATTAACAATCAAAACAATTTGTAAATAGATGTCAAAAAGGATATCTTAGATGAATGATTAAAATCTTATTCATCAGGAAGACATTTTTCTTCTCCTTCACTAGAGGTATTCTGGT
Organism: Puya raimondii; assembly: GCA_016920855.1. Taxonomy (NCBI): domain Eukaryota; kingdom Viridiplantae; phylum Streptophyta; class Magnoliopsida; order Poales; family Bromeliaceae; genus Puya; species Puya raimondii. The sequence goes on from JABWPP010000050.1 coordinate 12,202,349, forward strand.
CATCCACTTGAGAACCCGAGCCGATTAGATGCTTTAAACTGTTTGCAGTTTTTTAAGTCTTGGGCTCATAGCGCCTGCTTTCCGACGCTTTATAGCGGCCGCTTTAGCGGGCCCTATGCTGCTAAAGCGGCCGCTATGAACCCGATCGGCTATATTCCGCTTTAGAGATTATGGCATAGCGGTAGCACATAAAATCTACTATAGCGGCCACTATGGCGGGCATAGCGGCCGCTATGTAAAACACTGGCTCCACCCACCACGGTCGTCGACCAGAGAGCCGCACTCTGCCCGTTGTATGACCCTTGCTCAGCCGAGGCTCATCTCACACTTTCAGTTGGTGATTGACTCCGATACCAACTATGGCACCCTACTTCCCAGGGGGGTCACCCATCCTAGAAGTACTCTAGCTCTAGCACGCTTAACCTTCTTAACCTTTTGGGCTTAGCCACCGCCCAACATGCTATAGCCCGGTTAAGAAACTCCCAAGCACCAAGCGATGTGAGACTCATATCGCTAGCATTAGTCGGCCTTGTGAGGAGCCATGCTCCACCTACCACGGTCGTCAGCCAAGGAGCCACACTCTGCCCGCTGTATGATCCTAACTCAGCCGAGACTCATCTACTATGATACCCCACTTCTCAGGGGGTCATCCATCCTAGAACTATTATAGTCTTAATACGCTTAACCCTCTTAACCTCTTGGGACTAACCATAGCCCAAAATGCCATAGCCAGATTAAGAAACTCACAAGCACTAGGCAATGTAAAACTCGTCTCGCTAGCCTTAGCCGATCTTGTGGGGAGCCGCACTCTACCCACAACGATAGTCAGCCGGGGAGCCATGCTCTGCCCACTATATGACCTAGCTCAATCGAGACTTATCTCACACTTCCAGCTGGTGATTCGCTCTGATACCAATTGTGACGCCCCACTTTTCAGGGGATCACCAATTCTAGAACTACTCTAGTCCTAACACACTTAACCCTCTTAACCTCTTGGGTCTAACCACTGCCCAAAATGCTATAGTCGATTAAGAAACTCATAAGCACCAGGCAATGTGAGACTCGTCTTGCTAACCTTAGCCGACCTTGTGGGGAGCCACGCTCCACCCACAACGGTTGTTTGTCGGTAAGCCACGCTCTGCCCGTTGTATAATCCGAGCTCAACATAGATTCATCTCCACTATGTTGAGCGTGCTAGAGGTTAAGAAGGTTAAGCGTACTAGAGCTAGAGTAGTTCTAAAATGGGTGACCCTATAGGAAGCAAGGCATCGCAGATACATATGCAATTAATCCAATTCATTAGGGGGGATAGAGCATTGCCTATAACACACCTTCCTACAATAGGAAATGGGAACCCAACCTTTGAGATAGGGAATCCCACAAAGAAGACTCGACCTGGTAAAAGCAAGATGCTGGGATAGGCAACAAAAACAATACACATTTATAAATGAATGAGCTTTAGCTTCAATTCTATCCCAAGGATGAGTGGTCTTATTTAATGGTTGAAAATGAGTTAATGGGACCCACAGCAGTAATTTTCACAAGATGAGACTCTACACACATCCATAAAGGGGGTCACCTATAACAAAATATTTATAAATGGCTAGAGCTATGAGATGTGGGTTATCTCTAGACATGGAATAATCAAGATACATGAACCATTAAAGCATAGGCCTGCATTGGCAAATTGTCTCGTGTGCTTGGCAATTGAAGTTTGGACTAAGGAACGTAGTCTGATATCTAGCTCACTCTGGTTCCTTCATACGGAAACTATTAACAAAGTGGTCAAGTCTTCAATCTTTATATGAAACCTCACCTATTGAAACGCATCGCAACATTTTCCTTTAGTTGTTAAAATTGAAATTTACTCTGCAAGTTTGAGTTTTTTAGGGAATTGTTGCAGGGAATATGGACAAAAACTAAAATTTCCCTAAATCTAATTGTTCTAATTTTATCTCTTGGTTCTGACTTGGTCAATATTTATACTTGTTTTCTTACTCTACTTCCTTGTTTTGATGTAAACGCATGCTTATTATGTATAGGAGATGGTTAAGTCACCTTTTTTAAGTGTAAATCTATAAATAACACTAAGAAATTTCCCACCATACAATTTTGCTCCCTAACAACAAACGAAATTTTTCTACCTAATATTTCCTCCCCTCATATTATTTGTTATTTGACATTTTTTACAACATTGAACTCCTTCCTTCCAATTATATTCCTTATTCAACTTTTGATTGATGGGTGTTGAAAGAGTCAATCTCCACCACAATCGTGCTCATAGGAGAATTACTCTCAGCTAATCCATCAGGAAGGACGTAAATATACCTTAAGATAGCATTTAACACGCTTCTCGATTTGTCAAATTTATTTTACTTTATACTACATCAAATGGTGAATATTTTAATGTTTATTTTGATTTATACATTTAAATTTGTTAGTCTCTTATTCACCGGCAGATCAATGTGATTGTTCTAACATACCTCACCTCTTATCCACATGCCTATGATATCCTCCCTATACATAAAGTGAGCAGGTGTTAATGTACTGCTGCTTATCAGGTTGATGTTTTGGCTAACAGCGGCATACACTCCATGTGAAATACCAGTTACATTTAAAGACTTAATCATAAATATTATGACTTTTTGCCTATAAAATTATGATATTTCATCCATTTCAATATAGTTTCAGTTATTTAGATCAAAATCAACAGGGGTCATCAGTCTGGGTTGTCCAAGTATAGCAGCCATAGAGTCCCTGTTGCTTCAAAAATCAAAATCAATTGCGATAATTTGAACATGTTCGAGAGAGTAGCAAATCCATGTACGATAAGACCCACCACTCCACTTGTTGTTCGTTGCTTACCTGCCTGAGCCGGAAGAGCTTGTGCACGAGGGTTACAGGCAGGTCGGGGCAGCAGCGCCGAACCCACTTGAGAGCCGTCGTAGTGTAGTCATCGCTGCTGCATCCGGCGGGGTATCCGCCCCCGCAGGACATCATCTTCTTGGCGAGGGAAGACGGGTCAATGGGAGGAGGAGCGGTGAACGGGGGCAGCGCGAGCCATCTCCCCCTCTCCACTTTCTCCCCCTCTTTGATTTCTTCTTCGTCCTTCGTCGGTGAGTCGGAAAGCGGGGTTAAATTGGTAGAGAGGGAGCGGGAGCGTCGATAGAGATAGAGACGGGCTTGGAGCAGCAGCCGCCGCCGAGAGGAGAGAGGGAGGAGGCCGGCGGCCATTTCATCAACGCGTGCTGCGAAGCAGCCGTGGGTCGTTGAAAAGTTAGGGGATCGGCATGACGCCCAAGAAAAGCCACGAAACCCAACCAAAATGAGTACTTTTTTACCATATAACCCTCCAAAATTTAAAATTTTGAAAAATAACCCTGTGAAAAAATAATTTGGAAAATTAACCCTCCTCTCGCCACGTCGGAGCCACGTCAGGTGTTTCTTTTGAAGACGGTGAACGCTAAGACGGTGAACGATTCACCGTCTTCGTAATATACGAGCAGAAAACGGTCAACCGTTCATCGCTTTACAAATGCGGTGAACGAATCACCGCCTTTAGTGCAAATATGCCTGCGCACCAAAGGCGGTGAATCGTTCACCGCCTTTAGTGCAAATGTCAGAAAGGCGGTGAATAGCTCCAAATTATTTCTAAGTGCTGGCCCCAAATTATTTCTAGTGGAAAGCGGTGGATCGTTCACCGTCTTCATGAAAGCGGTGGATCGGTCACCGTCTTCATGAAAGCGGTGGATCGTTCACCGTCACGGTCTCCATCTCCCGCTGCTGTTGGAGTTATGCCCGCCGCCCCTGTGTCACGGTCTCCATCTCCCGCTGCTGTTGGAGTTATGCCCGCCGCCCCTGTGTCACGGTCTCCATCTCCCACTGCTGTTGGAGTTATGCCCGCCGCCCCTTCGATATCTTCTTTGCCGTTGCACTTGCTTCCGCCACCAGTCTCGCGAGAGTATTTTAGATCCGTCTATCGTCGTCGTCATGCCCCGTCATCATCACAGCACCCCCCAGGATCTACACCGGCCATTGTCGAGGGTGATCGACCAGAGCCAGAGGAGACTCAGGCGATTCCGGAGCATCCTGAGGGCATCATTATCGCGAATCTCGATCAGATAGCCGGTATCGAGCCAATTGATGACGCACCTCCTGCTGAGCCGGATGGTGATCGTGGGCCTAGACGTGGACGTGGGCGTGCACGCGGACGTGGCCGAGGACGTCGAGGGAGAGGCAGATCGATAGATTGACATTGATATTATTTTGATCGAATATTGTATCATATTGGTTTTATCTTATTGTTCTGGATGTATTTTTGATTTTCTTCTTGAAATTTTTGTTCTTATGAAATTGTTTGCTCCAAACTTGTACAAATTGGTCTTAAAACCTTGCTAAAAATAGGTGTTGGTGTAGTTTGTACTGAAGGCGGTGAACCATTCACCGTCTTCATCAAAATTCATGAAGACGGCGAATGGTTCAGCGTCTTCATGAAGACGGCGAATGGTCCGCCGCCTTGTTTGTGTCACAACTTCCACTTAGGAGGGCCAGCACTTAGGGAAAAATTGGGCTCTCTGACATTTGCACTAAAGGCGGTGAACGATTCACCGCCTTCGGTGCGCAGGCATATTTGCACTAAAGGCGGTGAGTCGTTCACCGCATTTGTAAAGCGGTGAACGGTTGACCGTTTTCTGCTCGTATATTACGAAGACGGTGAATCGTTCACCATCTTCTCTGAAGACGGTGAAGCGTTCACCGTCTTCAAAAGAAACACCTGACGTGGCTCCGACGTGGCGAGAGAAGGGTTAGTTTCCCAAATTATTTTTTCACAGGGTTATTTTCCAAAATCTTAAATTTTGGAGGGTTATATGGTAAAAAAGTCCCCAAAATGATAATATAAGTTTTTTGTTTTAATTCGATTTCTCATTGCAGGTGCAGTTTGATTTTGCTTTAAAAAAAATTTTAACTAAAAATTTTAACTTGATTTTGCTTTCAAAAAAAATTTAACTAAAAATTTTATCTTGATTTTGCATTGAAAATTTTATAATTAAATCAAAAACATTGTGTTATAAAAAATTGTACACGGTATTCGCGCAGCTAAATCACCGCGTAGCATATACGCCAACGCAATGTATAAACCGCATAGCATCTATTCTATATCTATTAAACTATATGAAAGCTCAATATTTTAAGATGATTTGGCATACTCTCCTTATTTTGGGGAGAGATTTTTATTTTCATTATTTTGCCTTAATTGCCCACCTTCTAATTAATCCCCACCTCATTACTTTGCCTTAATTGCCCATCTTCTAATTAACGTTTTCACACGAGCTATAAACTTATCTCTTCTCAAAATCGAACCGTTTTTCTAAATTCTGAACCGAACCGTTTCATGCATCCTCAATCGATGAATGGAATTGAACCCCCTCTCTCCTTTTTCAGTTTTTCGTACGAAGAGCGTTTCATTTCCCCTCTCCTTGGCATCGTTTATTCTTCTGCTTCCGTTACAACATGCCCTTTTCCCCGATCCTCAACGTCTACGACCAGCACAACCGCGTCAAGGCGTGGACTCAGCACCTCTCCTCCGCCTCCGCCTTCGCCTTCGCCTGACCTTCCGCCTCCGCTGCGAACAAGAGCGCCGCCGTCGCCACTGTATCTCTCTCTCTAGGGTTTCCATTTCTCGATCTTATTCCCTTATCAAGGATTTTGGTCCTCGTATTGGTTAGGATGGATTCTAAAAAAAAAAAATTTAATTGTTTTGAATATATTCCTGAGAGTTATTTGAGGTTTCTTCTTGAACATTCCTTTTTTGTTTTTGGTTTATGCCCAGTATGTGCTTTATGTTGCCAAAACCTATTATCAGTAAAAATACTAATTCTGATTTTATAGAAGTTAGCAGCTAGCTATGTTGCATTTCTGAATCATGCATGAAAATTTTTACTCCTATTTCTTTTGTATTAAAATTAATTTTTAATGTTATTTGCACATGGATCATTTTTTGGCCTATTTTGGGTATTTCTCAGATATGACTTACTAGATTGCATTTTTCTGATTTCTGCCTGTTATTTATTTGCTACATCATCGTATGTTGGACAATTATATAGATGCTTACATACAGTTCTTTTTTTTTTTTCAAGCTCTCATCAATCAAGATAAGCTAACCGCACTGTTATATGTAACATCTATGTTCTTTATGGGGGCGATCAAACTTGGTCAGGTATGTGTATTTCTCAAGCTGAATATTTTTTTATTCGTATACAACGTTGGTTTCCTGATCTATATGAGCTTTTTTTTTAATTTTTAAATATTTGGTGTTGCATCATAAGAGTATATATATCAAATAACATAGAGAAGTAAATTTATTTGTAAATTATTTGCTGAAATGTTTTTATATCTCTTCTCTTTTTCGAGACTTTGTACTATTAGCCTTATGCCAAAATAATTGAAATGACCCGAAAATGCTGAAATAAAGATCTGCGGCAATTCATGCTTTCTCTTCTATTCATTCTTTCTCTTCTACTCTATATTAATTTTTCATTATCTTGTATTTGGTTAGACCGTCAATTAGTGTTCTATTCAATTGTAGGATAATTTTGTTTTGGTTTATAACATGCGAATGTGAAAAATATTGTATGTATGTCAAGTTAGCTATCTTATACAAGTCTATTTAGATTGTGTTGCTTTGATGTTTTGTTTGATGCCCTCCTAGCAACAAAGTTGATGTTATCGTTCCTATATCTTGCTGTCAGAATCTCTATGTCATAGTATTTTAGCAAGTATACTAGCTGCATATAATGTTGCTAATTTTAGCCTTTTATAGGTAAGGACACGTGTGTGTACTTAATAAGAAAATGCACTCTTAAAAACTCCTAAGTCAAAGTAAGTTCTCCCAATGAATGGGACTGCTGCCCTTTTTTATTTATTGGTAGGATTTACACTTTCGAAGAGTACTTATTAGAAAATTTGAATTTCACAGGGCTATATACATCTAGATGATTTTTCAAGAATATGTAATAAAAACTTATATGTACAGATTTTAGCGAGGCTCCAATTTTCAGAAATTATTGCCCAGAGTGATGTTGATGTGGCTCTACGACTAATGCAAATGTCGAAATTCTCCCTATACTCAGAAAATCGAGAGAGATCTGGTTATATTAATTTCTAATAATATTGCCATGTGGTAATATTTTCTTCACTTAAGCTATTTATTCTCTTGAATCATTTTCATTTGTCAAGTTCTTTTTAGGTTTGATCCGGTTTTTTTTTTTTTTGGATTCAATTTTTTTTCATTTTCTTTCTTTGTTCTTTACTATTCTCATTATAAATTTTTTTAATATATCATTAACCAATGAAATATATTTATGTTATTAACTAATCAAATATAGTGATTTTTTATTTTTTACACTATTATTTGTATATTTTAATTTATAAATTTTTACTATAATTTCTAACCGCCGCATCGCGCGGGTTCCTACATTAGTACATATATGAAAAGAGAGTTTTTAATACTTGTCACATCCTACCGACCGTCCGTAGCGCAAGTGGCAAAGGGTTTAGTGGTTAGTACCCGAGGTCCCAAGTTCGAATCCTAATTGATTCACATTTCAAGCTAAGTTTATTTCTAAAAATAATAAACGAAGCAGGTAGCGTGCTACCTTTCTCTCAACAAAAAAAAAAAAACACTTGTTACATCCTCCACTCCTCTCCTCCATTCCTTAAGCCAAAAAAAGAGTTTTCTTTTGCCACGTGTCACATTCTCTACTCCTCTTCTCCATTCTTTAGTGTAAAAATTATTGCCTACACCGGGTTTATTAGTATATCACATGAACCAAATTATTTTTTTTTAATAAATATAGTAAAGTCAAAATTAATTTGAAAGATGCAATGTGTATTATATACAAAGTCCATGTATAAAAAAATTACTAAGTTTGAATTTTTATAATAGAATTTATAAGTACGGTGTATAAGATATAGTTATACAACCGGTGCACTGAATAGTTCCTCCTTTCCCATCCCAAATGCTCATTGAATTTTTATCTTTTTTCTCAAATTCTTTTTTCACACATGATTTCATAAAATAACTTTAATTACTAATAAAAAAAATTAATTACTAATAGATCTTACATTTCTCTTATGCTCTGTCTTCTTCTTTTTGTAGCTAAATTAATTTATATTTCTTTTAATATATTATTGTTTATTTTTTATATTTATAATTAACAATGAATTGTTACAAAAGTTTTCTGTAAACAAATATTGTGATAAAATTGCTTCATTAAATGTACATATATATACACGATATTATTTATAATAATTTTAATTATTTAATACTAATATTATTGGCCATTTACTATAGAATAAGATTTTAGTGGCTGTGCCACACTTCAGAAAGGCCCGATTGGGATCCTACGCTCTTGCTTCGATTGCGTTATAAACTGGCTCTAAATATGCATAAAAAATAAATTATTTAAATATTTTATATTATATAATTTATATTTTATTTTATTTTATTTTACAGTACTAATTATCAAATGCTCTATAATGTATGGTGCGTTAGTATATACCAGGTGTAAGCAAAGACTTATCCTCTCTCATGGAACTATGAATGCATCCTATTAAGTATTCTCTGCACTAGGTGTATATATATACATGCATCACACACTTCAAACCCTTTAATAGAGATTTTAAATCTAATTCATTAAATAGAATCTAAATTATTAAACTTTATAGATCATACATATTTAATTAAGTTTTGATATTAAAATATTTATCATCTAATATAAGTTGCGGTATATAAAATATTAATATATATAATGTGCATGTAATATTTTTTTATTTCTCCAATCAATTTTAACAAGATAAAGACACCTTCGCCTTTTTAGCAATTTGAAATAAATCCTCCAATTTTAACTTTTTAGTTAAAAAATTATTTATAGAATAGCTACGAAAACTATTAAATTTGATTGAATTTTTAAATAGAGTTGTTAGAATAATTTAGCTCTTCAAATACTAAAAGTTAAGAAAATATTAATAAAAAAGTTATTTTTTATAATGTACATAATACTATTTTATAATTTTTTTATTTAGTTATAATATTTCAATTTTAAAATTTTAATAATATATTTTAAGTGACTAAAATACTATCTACCCGCCGCGAAGCGCGGGCCCTGCACTAGTATATATATAGGCGAATGCATATATAACTCAGCTTTTATAGCATAATGTATATGCTTATTTATGTATTAGTTAAGGAGCCCACACGATACAGGGGATAGACATTATTACAATTTATTAATATAATTTTTTTATTATACTCTCAATTAGGGCCGGCAAATAAGTGAGCCGGCTCGCGTTCGGCTCGGTATTCAGCTCGTTCGAGTTCGACTCGAAATTAAACGAGCCGAGCTTGAACAGAAAAAAAAAAAGACTCGAAATTTTTTCAAGTCGAGCTTGAGTATTACTGGGTTCGCTTAAATTAGGCTCGAAAAGTATATATATATATATATATATATATATATATATATAATTGAGCTGGAATACTATTGATAGTATTTGAGCTTTTTTGCTATCGAGTTTTTAACCCTTGGATGAAAAATTGTAGGGTTAGGATGATAGTGGTCCCCCAGGATTTAGTGGTGGTCCCCCTAGGGTTGAGTGGGTGGTTGGTTGAATAGTATGATCTAAAGGGTAAAATTAATTAAAGTGTAGATCATTAATTAAAGTGTAGATCTAACGGTTAAAAAATCGATAGCAAAAGAGCCCAAATACTATTAATAGTATTCCAGCTCAACTATATATATATATATATATATATATATATATATATATATATACTATTGTTATGAGCCGAATTGCTACACCGTTGACTCGGTCAAAAAGCCTGCTATGGAAAGCGAGCAGGAAGGCAGAAAGGCTTATGACGGTGACCCTCGAAGTTTGCGCCCACGACTGAGTCAAATGATCGGCTGATGAGGGATCTGATCAGCCGAGTTCAAATACTCCACTGTTTGTTCGGCTGAAATGAGCCGAGTAATTTCGATATGTATTGCAAAAGAGGAAAGATGTTTACAGAGAAATGGACTCCACTAATATCCTTGCTCACGAAGAAATCTAACTTAAAGCTACTCCTAGAAAGCGGAAAATGCAAGGAAAAAGTAAAGATTACAAGTGGACTACTCCTAGAAAGTTAAAAGGTGCAGGAAATAAAAAGGTCTTCTTGTTCTCGAGAGAAAAAGACCAACCCTTTTGGCAGGCGTATTCTGTCTATTTATAATCCTGCATGTTGTTTATTCAGTTATTTTCTACTACGGGGTGTGCTTCGGCCGTGTCCCTGTTTCTGCAGGCCACTCCTGGTCGATCTTAACTGCACCACGTCCAACCGCTTTCGGTTTTGGGTGTGTTCTTCTTAGATCATGATGCACCACATGTTGCTTTATATTTGGCTCTGGGAATCCTCTTCGTGGTGTATCCTGGCTCACCACGTGGTGTAATTTCTATGGAGCCAACAATGCCCCCTCTGCAGCTCCCGAACGATTGTTCGAGTAGCTGGCGTCATTTTGCTCAACAGCTTAGATTACAAGGCCGTCGTCTTAACTTCTGAGATTGCCCTGTATCGCTCATTTTTCTTAGCCGTACTTATATCTTTCCTTTCGTCCTTTGACGTCTGTGATTTCTCGCATTCTTTTGTCTTATGTAGGGTATTAATTAGGTCATTTATGGCTACCGTCACCCCATCATCAAAGTTTTCTTTTCGAAATTTCCTCTGACGGCCTCGCTTGTCGCACGTCTTCATCTTCTTCGTTTCCCTTCTTTTTTCCTTTTCTTCTGAGGTTTCTTTTTTTTACCTTCTTCTTTTTCTCCTTTGCTTCTAAGCTTCCCTCAATGACTCTGATTCTCTCTCTTCCTACTCCTCCATCTCTCAACTATACCTTCCTCAGGCAGTATGTCGAATCGGACCCTTTTCGATTTGTGCTTGGCCCTTTTTGTGGAGCCTCCTGCACCCGATGATTTCTCTTTCTCGGCTGATGGTCTTCCCCTGGTGGCTGACGCCATCCACCTCCCTTCTTGGTCCACCTTGAAGTCATCAGAAAAAAGTCTCCGGACCTGGCCCAGCGTTTCAGATGCTTATCTGACCTGGTTGAACCGAGTTGAGGATTCTTACGCTGATCTCTGGCGCGAAATCGGGATTTATGAGGCCATTCAACTCTCGAAGGTTCCTCCTCAAGCCGACAGTCTTCTTCTCGCTGCGGCTTTATATTTCTGGTCCCCAGTCTCCAACACCTTCTTCTTCAGGGCGGGGCCCTTCACCCCGACCTTTTTTGACGTGGCGGCGATCGTCGGTCTCCGTCCTCACGGCGTCACCCTTTCTATGGCCTATAATCCCGACGGAGTGACGAATTTCGAGGCCTACCTGGATCCGAAGGCGGACCTTGCTTATACCAAGTTTATGCGGCGGTTCGCAGGTCAGGCCCTCGCTACAGTCACCAGGAAGGAGCATACTGCCTTCCTTCTCTACTTGCTCTGCCACAAACTCTTCTGCACTCGCTCGCAGAAGATCAACCGAGATTTCGTCCCTATCGCCGTTGCACTGGCCAACGGCGAGAAGCTAGCACTAGGTGCATATTTTCTTTCTTTTGTTTACTGAGAAACTTTTGAGTCGATCAAACCGCTACCATCGAAAAATGGCGTAGTGATCGGCTTCGGTTGCGGTGTTCTCCTCCTGCCTCTGCCACAACAGAAACGCCCTGAAAAACGGCCGATCGAATACAACCCTCCGATTCATCCGCCGCAATAGAAACGGCGCAAAACTCTCGCGGTCAGATCTCGTTCTCCTCCTGCCTCTGCCTCGACTGAAGGCGCGCTCTCGGTAGGGTCAACTGTCCCTGCACCCTCGGCTCAACCTATTTTTTCAGCTGAGGAGATTATTGAACCTGGTTTGACGGCGGCCTCCGCCCTGCCGACTCTTACTGAACAAGTTTCTCCATCGGCCGAGGTAAATCCTCAGCCTATCTTAATCGATTCTTCTTCTTCTTTTCGCTCCTCAGTCGAGTCACCTACGTTATCCCCTTCGGTCGAGCAGCTGAAAGAAACATTTTCCGAAAAAACTTCAACGAAAGTCTCACACGCTCGCTTCGCCTCGGCGCTTGGAAAGGTGATTTCTTATGTTGAGAGACAGGCTCGTTGGGAGGCCCGTCTCGACAAGAAGTAGGAAGAAGAGAGAAAACGAGCAGAAAAGGAGAATAAGACTAAAGAGAAAGAGGAGAAGGAAGAGCAGAAAAAAAGAGGAAGGGAAGAAAACAGAAAGGGAACAGAAGAAGAAAGAAGAAGAAATTAGAAGAGAAAAAGAAGAAGAGAAGAAAAGAAAGAGAGAAGAAGAGCAGAAAAGAAGAGAAGACGAGAAGAAGAGAAGAGAAGAAAAGAGAAAAGAAGAAGAAGAGAATCAGAGAAGAAAAGAAGAAGAACAAAGAAGAGAAAGGGGAATAAAGGCAGAAGAGGAAAGAAAGAAGAAAGAGGAAAAGACAAGACAAGTGGAGGAGGAAATTAAACTGAGGGAGGAAATTGGTTTAGATCCTTCTGTCGAACCTTCCATAGAAACTTCTACTTCGGCTGTTGCGCCGGCACCCAGGCCGGCAGATGTGCTAGCCGTCTCTCTTCAGGAATTGGCCGCTCGGAGCCCTAAATCCAATGAAGAAGAAGAACTCTCTATCACTATGTCGACTGACACTCAACAAAAATTGGATGAGTGTCTGGGATTATACAGTAGCGGTCTTCCTACATTAGCTCGGAGCTTGGTGCAATTCGATCGGCTTTGAGTGCTTTTCCTCGATCTTTTGGACCAGCCTGATCTCCCTTCTTCAGGTAGATGTTTTGCAGAAACCTTATCTGCTCATCTTTCTTCTTTTCTAGCTCGGCAACAATCACTTTCTATCGAACATCTTGCTTTGGATGACTATTTCTCGCAAGTCGGCTCTCTTAAGGCGAAGGCCATTGAGGCAGCAGCTCCATTAACCGACTTCAACAAGCGAGATGATATTTTGAAAGATCAGGAGTCAGCCCTTCGGCAGCGCATTACTTACCTCAGGGACGAGCTTGCCGAAGCTGAAAAAGCCTTGGCTCAAACATCTGAAGAGCGCACTTTCTTGCAAACCCAATTCCAAGCCCAGAAAGATGAAGGGATGGCCATACATAGTCAGCTCCAACTCTACAAACTCCATCCCACAATGAAGCGAAGGAAACGAGCAGCCGACCTTGCCTAGTCCAATTTGGAAACCGAATGGAATTAGCTCATAGACTTATTATCTTGATTTTTCATTCAGCCTTTCATTCTAATATCGGATGTAATATATTCTGACATTTATCTTGTTCATGTTATTTTGACTTTTTTATTCGACTTCCCACATAGACGGGTAGTACTTTCTTAAGTATTTTTTATTAATTAGCTTGTTATTTTTCGATCCTTTCAATGTCTTTAGAAAGTATGCATTGCCTTTTGCAACTTCATATACTTGGAACGGTCCTTCCCAATTTGGGGACCATTTTTCATATAATCAGTTTTTTCGGTCGATTGGTAATACTAATTTTAAGACTAAATCTCCGACTGCGAAGGATTTAGCCTTGACTTTCTTATTGTGTGCACTACTTACTCAGCCCTGATAAGCTTGCAAGTGATCAAGCGCCAACAGCCGAGTTTCATCTATTTCGTCTAACTTTTCATTCATCAAAGTCTCATATTCCCTTACTGTCAGTTCTTTTTGTCCTTCGACTCTTAATGAGGGAATCATTATCTCAGCCGGTAATACGGCCTCGTGACCATAGACCAGTCGAAATGGGGTGACTCCTATCGCTGTCTTGACAGTTGTTCGGCATGCCCATAATACTTCAGAGAGCTTCTTACTCTACTTTCTTGGATGCTTTTCGATATGCCGTTTCATAAAGTTTATAATTATTTTGTTCATTGATTCGGCCTGTCCATTGGCCTGTGCATAATAAAGGTGATGATGGAGGAGCTTGACTTGTCTTGACTCCAAGAACTTCGAGAACTGTTCCTCTGTAAACATCGTTCCTTGGTCGGTTGTGATAGTCTCCGGAATCCCGAAACGATGAATGGAGTCTTCCACGAACTCTATAATGTCCTTCTGAGTGGCCAATCTTGTAGGTTTTGCTTCCACCCACTAAGTAAAGTAGTCTACGGCCACTATTAGAAATTTATGTCCAACCGAAGAGTTCGGCTGTATTTCTCCAATCAGGTCCATAGCCAACCACGAAAAGACCAAGGTCTGATGATTGCATGCATCTCAGAAGCCGGCACTCTTTGTACCGAGCTATGAAACTGACACTCTTGACATCCCCTAGCATACTTTATGCAATCTTCGTGCATGGTTGGCCAGTAATATCCCAGGTGCCGAATGGTCCACCTTAATCTTTTTCCAGCCATGCTCCACATAAACCTTCATGGACTTCCTCCCATAACTACCAAGGCTTCATCAGCTCTTAAACATTTTAGGAGTACTTCTTCGGTTGTTCTTTTATAAAATTGTCCATTTAATAAACAATAGCCAAGTGCTCTCTTTCGTAATTAATAGCTGACTCGTTTATTTGGATCATTGAGGAACTCCACCAAGGGTGTTCTCTAATTATCCTGTATTTCAACGGGAGCGATCATCGTCGGTTCTCGTGTATGAATCAACGGCAACAACCTTTTTTCTATTTTAACCTGACCCATTTTCTTCAGCTCTTTATATCCTGAAGCCGATTGAGCCAACCTGTTCGCTTGTTCATTCTCTTCTCTTGCTAAGTGCTTGAACTCTACTTCTCCAAATCTGCTAAGTAATTCCACCGTCTTACTCAAATAATTTTGCAGATTAGGACTTTCACATCAGTACTCTCCAGTCACTTGCTTTATCACTAGTTGTGAGTTACCGACAACCACAATAGAGCGTGCTCCTGATTCTTCTAAAATTTTAAGGCCGATTATCAAGGCTTCATATTCGGCCTGGTTGTTAGAGCAGCCGAAATCTAGTTCGAAGGCAAACTGAGAGGTTTCGCCCTCGGGAGATTGTATAACCATCCCAACTCCTGCCGAATCAGCTGTTCTGGACCCATCAAAGTAAAGCGTCCAAGGTCGGATGCTGACCAAGTTCTACATCGGCTCTTCAATTTCAACACACGGATGATCTGCTAAAAAGTCGGCTATTACCTGACCCTTAACAGCCTTTGCTGGAACGTATTTGAATGAAAATTCGGATAAAGCTAGCATCCAGCGTCCGATTCTCCCCCTTAGAACCGGCTTTGACAACATATATTTTATCAGATCGGTTTTACAAACAACCGACACTTCTATTGAAAGAATATAGTATCTTAACTTAGTGCAAGCATAATATAGTGTTAAGCACAACTTTTCTATAGCCGAATACCATTTCTCGGTATCTAGCAAGCGTCGGCTAAGATAATAAATAGCCTGCTCTTCTTTCAAGTCGTTCCCTTGGGCTAACAAGCATCCCAAGTTCTCCTCTGCAGTCGATTTATACAATTTCATCGTCTGTCCTTACCGGGGAGGAACGAGTATTGGAGGGTTCACTAAATATTTTTTAATATTCTCGAACACCTCCTGATGTTCCTCTGTCCATATGAATTCTTTCTGGTTCTTGAGCCGAAGTAGCAGAGTGAACACTCCTATTCTGCCGGCTAAGTTTGATATGAAACGCCTTAAATAATTTATTTTTTCCAGAAGGCTTTGTAACTCTTTTTTATTTTTCGACGGTGGTAACTCAATAATTGCCTTTGCCTTATTTTTGTCTATCTCGATTCCTTTTTGATGGACCAGGAATTCGAAAAAAATTTCAGTCGATACCCCGAACGCGCATTTTAAAGGATTCATTTTTAAATTATATTTCCTCATGCGCTCAAAGGCTAATTCCAAATCGGCCCAGTGATCGATTTGGGACTTGGATTTTACGACGATATCATCGATGTAAATTTTCAGCTTTTTATCGATCAGGTCATGAAAAATAAAATTCATTGCCCGCTGATAAGTGGCTCCGGCATTCTTTAAACCGAAAGGCATCACTATCCATTCGAAGGTCCCAATGGACCCCGGGCATCTGAATGTCATTTTTGCTACATCTTCTTCGGCAATAAAAATTTGATTATAGCCGGCATGACCGTCCATGAAGGACAGGATTTCATGTCCGGCTGTTGCATCTACTAGCATGTCAGCTATGGGCATCGGGTATTCGTCTTTGGGTGTAGCTGAATTTAAATTTCTAAAATCAATACAAACTCTAAGTTTGCCGTTCTTCTTTCGCACTGGAACGATATTGGACACCCAATCAACGTAGCGAGCCACCCTAATGAACCCGGCTCTTAAAAGATTTTCAATTTCACTTTTACTCTGCAATACAATACTCGGCTTAAACCTACGAGCTGGTTGTTTGTAAGGCTTATACCCCTTCTTTATGGGAAGCCTGTGTTCTACGATTTTTCGGCTTAACCCGGGCATTTCTTCGTAACTCCAGGCGAAGCAGTCTTTGTATTTTCTTAGCAACCTTGTCAACTCCTCCTGTTGTGGTGCCGAAAGTTTCGCGCTAATAAAGGTTGGCCTTTTGTCGTTGTCCGACCCTAAGTTCACTTCCAACAACGGATCTTGGGTTTCCAGCCTTTTCTCGCCGACCTTGATCAGCGATTTTTCTATGAACTTCGTCTTGATCGGAATCTCCGAACACAATTGTTGTTCGTACTACTTGTCAGCCTCATTGGCCGACGAAGTTTCTTTAAATTTTCCTTCATCAATTCCAAATTGATCACCCTTAGACAATTTCATTGTTATATCACCGGCCCAACGAGCCGAATCATTTTTGTTTAAATCAGCTTCTTGAATTGCAACCTTAACAAAAAAAATTTCATCGGCTGCCTCAGCCGATCCTGTGGAGTAGCCGACCTCCTCAATCGGCTTGTTATGCCAAAGCTCATCTAGAGCCTCGGCTCCTGACTTTTGACATTCTATTTCAACCATATTGGTGGCTCTTCAGTGGCCACCAACGCTTCTGCCTTTTTTAGAAGCACCAGTTGTACTCCTTCTTCTGTAACCCGAACGAATAAAATCTGATCCGGATCTGTGTCGGCCCAAGTGATATGGCCGATATCCTCTACATTGACGTCTACCGCTTGCGGCCTTCCTTCGGCCGCGATATCTTCAATACGGTCTCCAACCCATTAAAACAGTTTTTTGTGCAGGGTCGAAGGTACACATTCATTGGCGTGAATCCAATCATGCCCTAGCAACAAATTATAATGACTGTTGGCGTCCACCACAAAGAAGGCCGTTCGAAGGTTTTAGACCCGACTGTGAGCTCGGTGGTAAGGACGCCTCTGGCCGATTGGCCATTTCCAGTGAAATCGGTCATGGTTGTGTTAGTGGCTTGAGCTCGTCTTCGCTCTTGCCCAATTTCTTAAAAAATGACGTAGGCATGACATTGACCATGGCCCCGCCATCAATCATGACTCGGCCCACAGGTTGTCCTTCTATTAACGCCTTGATGAATAAGGATCGAACAAATCTAGTCTGCAAGGCTGATGGCTTCTTAAATACTACCACATCGACCATCTTGAAGTCTTCGAGTTGGAGTTGAGCTACTGCCATCTCTTCTCCATAATAGGGCTGTTCTTCAACCTCTACAGTTTCTGCTTTAAATGAGCATGTCAATGCGTACACCATACTTACGTCAGCCGAACTCCCTTTCGGTTGCGCCTTCTTGAATTTTCTGTTTCTTTTCCTTGGATTCTCTAGCTGCTTCGGCCGAAGAGTCACTTTCTGGCCGAACGTCCCTTTCCTTCGGAGGGCATCTGTCTCTCTTGATAATGATTTCCAGGGAAGCAATTTTTTCCTCCAACTCCTTACGAGTGACTTTCTTTGTCGGCTCTACCGGAACCGACTGCTCAATTTTAGATTTTAACCACGGTACGGGATTCGACCCGCCTGATTCATTGTCATTTTTCATGGGTCGATATGACGATCGCTGTTCAGGACGCTTCTATATGTTCGGCCGCATTCCTTTCACTTCTTCCTAATGATTTCTTGCCTCGGCTTACATCCTTTGTTGCCGCCGTTTTTGTGTTGTTGTTAACATCGGCCCATGCCACTTGGCCGGTGTTCTTGCCGTGTGCTATTGATCGATCGGCACATTGGCTGGTACCTTTACTGTCCTGAGGTGTTCCCTCAAGATTTCTCTTCTTTCTCAAGGTCTCGGCCATGGCTGGATGCCGAGTTCATTCACCAACCTTCGACCGAGGAATTCTATGTCCCCTTCGGTCATCCCTTCAAATTTTGGTTCGGGTCTCGGTCTAGACTGTTGATGCCATGCAGGCCGATATCCCGAGTGTCTTTGCTGGATAACGAAGGGCTTTTTTAGATAATCCCCTTGGCTTATTTTCTCTCTTGTTTGATGGTAGTAATCATCCAAGACTTTTCAGATCAGAAGATCCCTTTTATCCCTCTTAGATTCTACCTCCTTCTCTGACTCGTTCGAGGCCCCCTCTGAACATTCGTCTGCATCTCCCTCACCCTCAGGTAAATCTTTCCATTCTTCAGGGAAAGCTATGAATTCTTTTCATTCTCCGTACAACCTTTTCTCCTGGATGATAGCTTCCCAGTCACGACGCATCATTTCGGCCTTGCATCATATGTAGAGCCAAAGCGCTCTCTTTGTGCTGGCAATATCCTCTTCGACCTCCCCTCCAATTGGTGCCTTCCCTTTGATGTCCACCATATTGACCTGAGAAGGAAACGGGTTTTGATTAACTTCCATATTATTTTTGTTTTCTTGCTCGGCAAAAACTAGCCGACCTTCATTTATTTCTTTCTCGATCTGCCTTCTAAAGGCGGTGCATTCATTAGTCTTGTGGCTCCACGAGTGGTGCCACTTACAATATTTTCTCTTTTTAATTCTTCTCCAGAATGAATTGTTTGACCTTCCTGGAGTTTAATTCTTTCGTCTTTTAACAATCGATCAAATATTTGATCAGTTTTTGCAACATCGAACAAATAAGTGTACGCCGTCACCCGTGCCTTAGCCTCGCTAGCTTTTGTCGGTTTCAGCAGCGCACACTTATAAGGCTGGCGGTTCTTTATCATTTTCGCCACATATACCTCGGCCTCATCAGCCGAGTCTTTCATCTCACTTGAGGTATTCGGTTCATTTTGAACCGAAGTCTCTTCAAGGAAAGAGATATTCTTTTCTTTTCCTTTATTTCAATCTTTGTTTCGACTCCATCGCGGCCGATCCTCGTTATTTTCTTTCCTGAATTGTTTGTACTGGGCAACCCGGACGCCTAAGTCGAACAAGTTTGAAAAGTATTTATCTTCAAAATGGTCTTTTATTTTGAAGTGCAGACTGTTGAACGTTATTTTGGCAAACTCAGATTCCGGCATCCTTACGAAGCATCAGCTCCTGGCCGTCTTGAATCGGTTCAAATATTCCTCGACCGATTCGCCTGGTTTCTGCCGGTATTGAGCTAGATCGGCAACCGATAATTCCAGCTCTGACCTATAAAATTGTTTATAAAATTTTCTCTCCAATTCGTCCCAATCATAGACAGAATTGGCTGGTAAACTTGTATACTAGGTGAACGCCGTCTTAGTTAACGACGTATTGAATAATCTAAGTTTTAAAAATGGGTCTGCAGCCACTTCTCTGCACTGGGCCGTAAACCTAGCTACATGTTCCACCGTATTCTCGGTCTCATCGCCCGAGAACTTATCGAACTTTGGCATTTTTCAATTTGCCGGATACGGATGCTCCGTATCTATGTTTGCTGAATATGGGGACCTGAATACGGGCTGCATTGCCGGCCTAGCGCCTACATGGAACGTATTTCGGATCGCTTCCTCAATCTGAGCATACTGCTCGTTGTTTCCCACTGCTGGAGCGGGAACTGGGGCCTGAGCCACATTTGGCTCAGGAGGAAGTCCGTAGTTTTGTACTGCAGGGTTGAGTCCCTGCACTACATTGGGTCCCTGCCCCCCAGCAGGGACTTGCCCCCCAGCCCTTACGCCCATATTCTGGGGTTGATATGCTGGCAAGAGTGGTGGAGGAGGCAATCCCCACGCAATTTCTAGTTGTGGATCGACATTCAGGTTTGCTGGTCTATATAGAGCCTGAAAAGGCGCCATCTGTGGCTGTGCTTGCGTAACTGCCGGTATTGCAGGGGTTTGTGATACCGGCGCTGTCAGAGGTCCTGTCGGACCTCCATGAATTTGCTCATTTCGAGCCAACAATTGCACAATTCGGGTAATGTTCTCGTTGGAGGCCGTAATAGCGGCCAGTACCGCATCCAGCCGAGCAGTACTCTGATGACTGTTTTGGTCTAACGTTTGCAGGACTCGGGTCATCTGGCCGAGTGCATGTGTTAAGCTTGGCACTTGATGAGCCGAATGTCCACTAGTCTCATCCCCGGCTAGTAGCACCACACGATGCTCATTTGCATTCTCGGCACTACTAGCTTGGTCATTCCCTGAAGATCTGGGAATGACTCTGTTCCGGAGGTTCATGGCATTATCATCCACCATCACGTATGAAAACTAGGTGGGAGTTTACCTAAACATGTCCCACTGGGCGTGCCAACAATTTGTTATGAGCCGAATTGCTAGACCGTTGACCTGGTCAAAAAGCCTGCGACGGGAAGCGAGCAGGAAGGCAGAAAGGCTTATAACGGTGACCCTCGAAGTTTGCGCCCATGACTGAGTCAAACGATCGGCTGATGAGGGATCTAATCAGCCGAGTTCAAATACTCCACTATTTGTTCGGCTGAAATGAGCCGAGTAATTTCGATATGTATGGCGAAAGAGGAAAGATGTTTACAGAGAAATGGACTCCACTAATGTCCTTGCTCATGAGGAAATCTAACTTAAAGCTACTCCTAGAAAGCGGAAAATGTAAGGAAAAAGTAAAGATTACAAGTGGACTACTCCTAGAAAGTTAAAAGGTGCAGGAAATAAAAAGGTCTTCTTGTTCTCGGGAGAAAAAGACCCCTTTGGCAGGCGTATCCTGTCTATTTATAATCCTGCCTATTGTTTATTCAGTTATTTCCCACTACGGGGTATGCTTTGGCCGTGTCCCTGTTTCTGCAGGCCACTCCTAACCGATCTTAACTACACCACGTCCAACCGTTTTCGATTTTGGGTGTGTTCTTCTCAGATCCTGACGCACCACATGTTGCTTTATATTTGCCTCTGGGA
Source organism: Puya raimondii (assembly GCA_016920855.1). Classification (NCBI taxonomy): domain Eukaryota; kingdom Viridiplantae; phylum Streptophyta; class Magnoliopsida; order Poales; family Bromeliaceae; genus Puya; species Puya raimondii. Next base: position 12,223,578 of record JABWPP010000050.1, read on the forward strand.
ATCCTCTTGGTGGTGTATCCTGGCTCACCACGTGGTGCAATTCTATGGCACCAACATTTATATATAAAAGCGTATAGGAATGACCGACAGAATCAAAAATGAATAAAAGAATATTCCCTATGAAAGGTTATGATCAATTTATTAAAAAATATCTCAAATAAATAAGAATGGATGGTTATGATCAATTGCTTAAAAATATTTCAAATAAAAATGAACGGTTATGATCAATTTGTTAAAAAATAGCATTTATATCAATTTATTTTATATTAAAATTTAAATTTGAGTTTAAATCGTGAATTAAATTTAATTTTTGATACCAAATTTGAATTAACAATTAAAAGTTTTAATTATATAGACTATATATAAAAGCTTATAGGAATGACAAACGGAATTAAAAAGGAATAAAAGAATATTCCCTACAAACGGTTATGATCAATTTGTTAAAAGAATCTCAAATAGATAAGAACGAACGATTATGATCAATCTGTTAAAAAATAACATTCATATCCATCTATAAATCCAATTCTACGAACGGTTATGATCAATTTATTAAAAATATTTAAAATAAAAACGAACGGTTATAATCAATCTGTTAAAACATAACATTCCAATCCATTTATTTTATATTAAAAATTAATTTTGAGTTTAAATTGTGAATTAAATTTAATTTTGATACCAAATTTGAATTAACAATTAATTTTTTTTATTATATAGTGGATCAAAATTAAATTTTAAATTTTAAAATAAATGTGAATTAAATTTTGATGCTTTTAGTTTGAAACACATACTTAAATCTTAGATTCATCAGAAATCGAAAAATATATAAAAATATTTAATGTATAGAAAAAGAACAATATAGAATATTGCAAATATTTTCTAATAAAATATAACATATGAATTTATAAAATATAATTTTTATTGTAAATTTTTATATAAATATAATGTACAAATTTATATTGATTTTAAAATAATTAATATAATTATTACGTGCATTTGCACGTACACTCAACTAGTGTATATATATATATATATATATATATATATATATATATATATATATATATATATATATATATATATATATATATATATAGTCCTGCTGGAATACTATCGATATCACTAAGCACTTGGTGCTACCGAATTTTCTGTCGTTAGATTTAACCCTTTCATCATTTCTAACTGTTAGATCATACTATTCAACCAACCACCCACTCTGTGACGCCCCGGTGTCCACGTTTCCACGGACTCGCCAACAGATACGCGGTATACATAGGTATTTCCTGTGTATACGAGGCGATAGCTGAACCTGCAATCAATAATTACAACTACAAGAAAATACAGAGCTGCTAAAACTGAACAGAAAATATATAGATACGGCCAACTGTACATACAAGATCCCAAAATACATCTCTGTACCAACACCATACAAGATACCCCTGTATGTATATGGCAGCTCCAAAAGTAACTAGCTCCAAAATAGGGTACTCCTCTAGCTCAGTGACCGGGGTAGACATGGATCTAGCTCGCGACTCCCTTACCTCGATCAGACGATGCAGCAGCAGCAACAACCGATGGTGTCACGCCCCGGGCTAGTTTAAATGCGGAAAACGGGTCAAATTTATTTATTTTTCTGAAAGTCTAGCCCGCGCAGTGAACAGACCCGCCACAAATACAGGCACCTCTGTCTACACGGACAGAGTCTCCCCTGTATTTGCACGGCGTACCAACAACATACAACAGGATCACAATCACACTTACATTCACGATAATCCATACAATACAACATAGAGTATATTTGCATTCAGCTATACCTACATGCTTCTAAGCACTCCTTAAGCGAAGGATGATGCAATGCACAGTACAACAAGCATCCTATTAAAAGTGCTTCCCACACGAAAGCTTTATTTTCAAACTCTAATAAGCATTAAAGAAATCCAAGAAAACCTTTTTAAACCGTTCCCACACGGAACTTACTTTTGAAAACCAACTACCACGATGGGTAGACACCCACACGATAAAACACAAGTCAAAAGATGATAATAGAAGCTGAATCCGCATCTCATGCATAAAGGAAAACATCATCCATACAAGTCATGATTATTCAACATGCATAAAGATCGTCTAAACTGAACCAGTTTGTTTATTTTAAAACTAATGCAGATAAAGAGATGACCGGGTGAGGATCACTAATGCCAACTAGCTAGCTCGTCCTCACGTCGCACCTCGACCTGGCTCCTCGCCTGAGCCACCTGAAAAACAGGGAGTGAGAAACCACAACGAGGTTTCTCAGTGGGTACAACTGAGTCACAGGGGCATGTCGTAATCACTGAGAAACAAAGGATATACGATGATAATATAATCATAGATCTACAGTAGCTGTGTCAGTATGAATAGAATAAATAATCAAAACGCTACTGTACAGGAAAAACTAAGCTGCATATGCATCAATGGAATGAAAACTCAAAATACCCAATCTGGTGCCTGCCATATTGGTCTGCAGATCTCAAGCGTTGCCCTATTGGTCCGCAGACCTCAAGCGGTGCCCTATTGATCCACAGACCTCATGCGTTGCTTGTCACTTTGCTTACACCCGATCTAACTCATGCGCCCGCAGGTCGACTCATCCGGATAGTACACCTCTGATCGGTGGCCAAACCGAACTGGTGTCATGAATACACGCTGTGCAGTGACTGATCATGCGCTATGCTCAAGAAAAAGCCGGCAAGAAGCCGATATCTGGCCGAAGCCACAGGCGAAAGGAACGCCGCATCCTGATCAACAGATCAAATCAAAGTCGGCAAGAAGCCGATACCTGGCCGAAGCCACAGGCGAAAGGAACGCCGCATCCTAATCAAACAGATCAAATCCAAGCCGGCAAGAGGCCGGTACCTGGCCGAAGCCACAACAGATCGAAACACACGACAAGAGAGTCGATGTGTTGCCTGGACAAGAAGTCCACAAATCATCAATGCACAATCCTGCTCTACATGTCCATGACCGCAAATATACTATGCAAGTAAGGTAAGTATGAACGAATGCTGTAAAGAAGGAATCGACATGTAGAGCTATATCAAAGAAGGGACAGGGAATAGTGATACCGACTACTCCGTAGGCTCACCCACCTGTCGTACTCGCGTCGGGAACCTGGACGCGAAGCAGATCAACCGGACCTACGATAGGTCCACGAGTCAGAGACATGTCCCAAAGGACTCTACATATGCATCTCACACAAATCCCAAAACCCGAGACTCGGTTTCCCAAACCGATCTCCAAACAACACCGGAACTCCCGAAATCGCACCGGGACGTCCCCGAGACACACGAATAGTCCCGCAATGTACCGACTCAATCCACGAGTCAACCGTTGCGCCAAAACACATCCGTTTGGGTGTCTTGGCAGCAAGTACAAGATCAAACATCAAAACGATTATCGTCGGACAATCGTTCCGATCCGGGTTCCCGTAAGTGTCGATTTCGACACCGGAACCCACTGCCGCTCACCGGGCATCTCCGAAATACACGAGACGGCCGAGACAACCAGCCAACAAGGCTCAGCGGCAGCTCACAAGTCACACACATTGCGTCGAACATTTCCGAGCCGAAAACCACGTTTCGCCGACGGATTTCGTCGGGAAACGCATAAGAAATAGATCTTCGATTTCCGCGAAAGACAACGGACCTTGGACAATCAGTCCAGAGGTCACCCAAGTCTACAATTTCTGTCCACAGGACCCACCCGATGCATAATTGCATAAAAGTCCTCATACTTCTATAAAATCACATTATTTTATGTGATTTATCGGACACTATGGGTCGTTACGACGAACTGAGGGTCTTCGGGGTGAGCCGAGACACGCACCGATAGGTCTCGACGTGCCGGAGGCCGTGCTCACAACTGGGAGCACATCCGGACACTGTGGAGCGCGCGGGTGCGACGCGAACTACAGCGAACTATGCGCACTGCACGATGATCGCGCTTATTCCGCAGATCCGGGAGGCGCTGACCATAATGGAGGTGAGCATCGCGTTCAGCACTGACAGACGATCGCCGTGCTCACCTCCGAAAGCATCGGAACAGCCTCCGGATCATCGGAATATGGATCCGAACCTAGACTCATGCACAGACAGCATAAATTATAACTTACCGGCAGAGGGAGCTAGGGCACGGCCGGCGGCGGTTCTCCGGCGGACTCACCGGTGGCAAGGGGTTGCTGCCGGTCAGGGGAGGTCGGCGCGTGCGGTGGCCGACGGCGGGAGGCGGCCAGAGGCGGCGGCGGTGATGCCCTAGCTCGGTTTTTACTCCAGGCCGAGCCTTCGCTTCCCGGCGATCGGCGGCTCCGGCGGAGGTCCCGTCGGCAGACGACGGATGCGGAAGGGCCAAGGAGGTCGGTGCTCCGGTTAGTCGACGACGGAGGGCGGCGGTGGCGGCGCTAGCACAAACCGAGCCCGCACGGTTTTAGGGCTCGGGTTCTAACGGTCCAGCGGCCACGGCGGCGGCCGAGGTACTCTGAGGCGACGGCGGCGGGTTGCCTGAGGCCGGAGGAGAGCGGCCTGACAGATCCTGGGAGGCGGCAACGCGGGGAGATGGGACCACGCGGTTCTGGCTAGATCTGCACCAGATCTGGTGCAGACTGCTTCCGGCGGCCGAGGCGGCACGCAGGGACGGTGGTGGCGGCAGCAGGGGTTGGCCGGAGCTCGGGGCGCCGTAGGGATGAAGCCCGTTGCTTGGTTCCCCCCCCTCGGGTTGGTCCCTGGCAGAGATGGAGAGGGAGGGAGTAGGGATGGTGGTGATGCTGGGGTTGCGCCCTCTGCCGGCCGGGAACAGGGTCGCCGGCGGCAGCAGTCGCGCGCAGAGGGAGGAGCAGGAGGTGGGGATGTCGGCTGGGTGGCTGTGGAGGGAGGAAGAGGCCTAGGGTTAGGGTTTGTGTAGAGAAAACCCTAAGACCACCTATATATATAAGTTGGTAAATCGCAACTTAGCCCACCAACGCCAACTATTATCTGTTGAGTCCCTCACAGCGAGTATATTTTGCGCGTAAGTACCTCCCGGTCCAATGTCGTGCAATTTGGTACATAAAATATAGGGGTTTTTCTTGAAATACCAAAAGTGACATTTTAACCTTTCCTCGGGAAACGTGCTATATCTTACGATCCGTCCGTCGGATTTCCGAACGGATGCGCCAGCGCGATAAGCACTGTCGAGGCATCGAACTCACAATTTTGTTTCATTCGATTCTATTGCCGATTCGCCGATCAATAATCCCCTTTACCATTCACATGTAAAATCACCATTTGGTCCCTCAACCATCAAGTAGGCTTTTCTCGGAAACCATGCCTCAAATCCAAAATTCGTCAGTGCCATCAAGTCCAGAATAGTCGAACGGTTGAAAACGAGCTATTGGACCACTATGAACGAAGTCCGATACACTCTGAAATCCATCTCTAATCATCGGCCTATCCGGAAAACCAGAGTTACTATTCACTTAAGTGAATTTTCGAGATCGCGTAACTCTTTCATTGTAAATCATTTTCTCCCGAAACTTGACGAGTGATTATGTAATTAAAATACACACATAAACATCATCAACGGAGAGTTAAATTAAATATGAGAAAAATCTCGGTTCTTACAGATGGCTCTACAAGAAAAGTGGCAATAATGACTGTGAGAACTACTACAAAAAAAGTAGTCCTCAGTAGGTACCGCCACCGACCCCAACGACCTATCCATTAAGTCTACGAGACTAACAGTATAGCTGGTAGGTAAAGAAATAATATGGTATGCTGGAAAGAACTCTACAGCTATTATGCCATTACCCTACCACTAACCAAGTCATACTCTCAACATAATTACATCACTAGCTAAAGATAGTCACACCCGATCCGATCCAAAGGGGCCGCCAAATGGCCCGTCCAGCTGATGCCTATCCACACCGTACGCCACCCCGGGGGTAGCCGGTGAAAGGATCCTATCCAAAAGTACTGCAATGACATCAACGCAAGAAAAACCTCACTCCGGAGCGGCACTCGGGGGAGCTACCCAACCGAGTATGCAAGCGTATCTCTGTCGAGCTCAATTAGGCCCTGGCAGGCTATAATCAAAGTAAATGGTCAAACGGGTCAAAGACTCGATGCTCACGTGCCCTGGGCACAATCTGACACAAGAATCAAGAATCTGAGTCCACCGTCAACTCCGACGGCACCCGACAGTAAAGAACAGCCTAAACTCTGCTGTAAAAGTGAGCCCGGCATCACAGCACGAGCGTAATCTGAACTTATACTAGTCTAAGTATCCACGACGCACTAACAGCGGTGATACAATATAGATATCGACTTCTGAAACTAAATCTGATAAGTTTTTCGAAAAGTGACATGTATATGTTCTATAAGTTTTCTCCTAAGTCAAGTCCCAGTTCAGCATGTAAATTAATCTATAAATTATTAAATCATGCTCCAAATTCAGATTTCATAAGAACACATGCAAATCCATGAATTCGAGCTACTAGCAAGATAATACAATACAAATAATTGCATGCTGAAATTCTCTACAACTTAGGAGGAATTCCGAAGTATTCGGCCACATTAACCCACCTCAAACGCGAGTCCAACAACAGCTAGAAATCGATCGGAAGAGCCCTGCACAGGATCGGCCTCAACCAAAGCAAAACCAGGTTGCAGTCTAGTTTCGGATCCTTCTGCAGTCACTTCTGGGCGCTCAGATCCTAAGCCCAAAACAGCAAGCTGCTAGCCTCAACCTGCAGGGGATCAACTTGGAATTCAATTCAATTCCTGGGTCCAAATGCAGCGAAACTTCACCCAACTCACCTCTAGATGCTTAAGGACTAAATCCCCAGCTCCCTCACAAAATGGAGCTCAAAACAATTGCTAAAAGGGCCTCCAACCAGATTCGGACCCAACTTCTGGGTGCCCAAAACCTGCACCCAGATTTCAGCACATAAGCACTTGCTTGTTCTAACTAAATTCTGTGACTTCTAGCTTGTAAAACCAGTAGAGTAAGGTCACAAACCTCTAGAGATGAGGGAAGAAGTAATCTAAATCTAGCAATAAGCCCTCCACCAAAATCTGGACTTACAAAACCAAGAATTTCCATCAAAACCTCAAAAATCAGCATTTGAGCTTAAACTATCCAAAATCTGAGCTAAACTTACCTTCCAATCTACAATTCAGGTGAAGAGTAGCTCCAATACCAGTAGAGGGTGGAGGAAAACCGAATCCAACTCCAAAAATCCAAACACCAAAAGATCCGGATCCATGAAACCCAAGAAAATCACAATTTCAGCTCCAAAACACCAATTTCATGGAAATTCCCGCAATTCAAGTTTACATACCTAATTAAATTGCTGTTGGAATGGTTCAACACACTCTCCCTTAAGTCCACAACCCCCGAAATTAAATTTCACAGCAATTGGATGCTCCCATGCTGCACACGAGATGAAACTCCCAAGGTCGCTGCTGGATTTCTGCAGAATTTCCAAGTCCTCGATGAAAATGGATGAAATCCAAGGGGTTTAAGGGAAAATTTGGTGGAAATTTTAGGTTGGAAGTGAAGGAGTGTGAAAAGGAGCTCTTAGGGGACGTCCTCCCCTTTTTATAGAGGTATAGGTTGGGTATAATAAGCCTCAGGAACAAATAGAATTAACCTGTTATTCTGCTGTAATCTCAGGATTTGGGCGCCCTAAACCCAGAACTCGGCACCCATTTTCTCCAGCCTGCACAATTCAGCACTTCAGGCTCTCCGCCCAGCGGTCTGCTACTCCGCTATCCGGTTTTGGCGGATCTCACCTACCAAGGCCACGTGTCAGCACGTACAATACTCACGAGGTGAACTTTCGGGCCCACTTCTGGTCGCCCGAAACTGGATCCGAAATGACTCAGTATATATATATATATAATAGCACTCAGAATCTGGGCGCCCTAAACTTGACTTCTGGGCGCCCTAAACTGGCAGAACTTCAGTTTTGGCTTATTTGAGTGTCCTGAGTCCGTTTTCGCGTCCATTTTGTACCAAAACGACTCTGACTCGTCCCGACACTCTATAGATGTGTCGACCAGTCACTAATACTGTAGTCATTCCGCCAGTTAACCCTCAGGGGCACTACATCCTCTCCACTACAAAAAATTTTGTCCTCGAAACTTAAACTCATACCTCAATTCGGTGTCTCAAATAGGTAGGGGTAGGACTCCCGCATCTCAGTCTCCGGCTCCCAGGTCACCTTAAGCTCCTCGTGATTGCTCCACTGCGTACGGTATTACCCGGTTGCGCAACTCTTTCGTCTCACGAGCAAGAATCCGCACCGGTCACTCCTCGTACCTCAGGTCCTCGCCCAACTCAAGCGGAGTGAAGTCAATCACGTGTGAGGGGTCAAAAATATATCTCCTCAAAGTCGAGACATGAAACACATCGTGAATCCCGAAAAGTCGCGATGGTAGTGCAATCCTGTATGCTACAGGTCCAGCTCACTCCAAAATCTTGAAAGAACCAATGAATCGTGGACTGAGCTTTCCATGAACTCCAAATCTACGTATCCCTCTGGATGGCGAGACTTTCAAGAAGACATGATCTCCAACCTGAAACTCCAAGTCTCATCTCCTGGTATCAGTATAGCTCCTCTGTCGACTTTGGGCGGTCTCAAGATGTCGTCGCACAATCCTAACCTTTTCCTCTGCTTCCACTAGAATGTCTGGACCCAAAGTCTTTCTCTCACCCATATTGCTCCAATGTAGGGGTGATCAACACTTGCGTCCATACAACGCCTCAAACGGAGCCATTCGAATGCTCGCTTGATAGCTGTTGTTGTACGCGAACTCAACCAATCTCAAGTGTCGATACCACCCACCTCCAAAATCCAGGACACAAGCTTCCAACATGTCCTCTAGAGTCTGACTGACCATTCGTCTGTGGGTGAAATACTGTACTAAAGTGAAGCTCTGTACTCAAAGTTGTCTAAAGGCTCCTCCAGAAATGTGAGACAAATCTCGGGTCTCTATCTGATACAATCGAGGTAGGCACTCCATGTAGTCTCACTACCTCGTCCAAGTAAAGCTGAGCGAGTCGATCTCTGGACCAAAAAGTCTGCACGGGTAAGAAGTGAGCAGACTTGGTCAATCTATCCACTATCACCCAAATGGCATCAAATCCACCCTGCGCTCTCGGTAATCCCATGACAAAGTCCATGGTGATGAGATCCCACTTCCATTCAGGCACTGAAAGATTCTAAAGCTTGCCAACAGGTACTCGGTGCTCAGCCTTTACCTGTTGACAAGTCAGACACTGAGCCACGAATCTCCCAATGTATCTCTTCATTCCATTCCACCAAAAGTGTGTCTTCAAATTCTTATACATCTTAGTTCCACCGGGATGAACCGTGTAAGGTGAATAATGAGCCTCTCTCAAAATCTCCTTTCGGATCTCTAAATCCATAGACACACACAGCCCTTGCCACGAGTCCATGCTCAGATTCGAACGAACGAGGATTGAAACCTCATGAGAGCGTTCTATTACGCCCAAAGAGTGCGAGCTTGCCACGAGTTAATGCTCAGATTCGAACGAACGAGGATTGAAACCCCATGAGAGCGTTCTATTACGCCTAAGAGTGCGAGCTTGCCACGAGTACATGCTCAGATTCGAACGAAAGAGGATTGAAACCCCATGAGAGCGTTCTATTACGCCTAAGAGTGCGAGCTTGCCACGAGTACATGCTCAGATTCGAACGAACGAGGATTGAAACCCCATGAGAGCGTTCTATTACGCCCATAGAGTGAGTGCTTGCCACGAGAACATGCTCAGATTCGAACGAACGAGGATTGAAACCCCATGAGAGCGTTCTATTACGCCTAAGAGTGCGAGCTTGCCACGAGTACATGCTCAGATTCGAACGAACGAGGATTGAAACCCCATGAGAGCGTTCTATTACGCCTAAGAGTGCGAGCTTGCCACGAGTACATGCTCAGATTCGAACGAACGGGGATTGAAGACCCCATGAGAGCGTTCTATTACGCCCTAAGAGTGCGAGCTTGCCACGAGTACATGCTCAGATTCGAACGAAACGAGGATTGAAACCCCATGAGAGCGTTCTATTACGCCCTAAGAGTGCGAGCTTGCCACGAGTACATGCTCAGATTCGAAACGAACGAGGATTGAAACAACCCCATGAGAGCGTTCTATTAGGGCCCAAAGAGTGCGAGCTTGCCACGAGTACATGCTCAGATTCGATTGAACGAACGAGGATTGAAACCCCATGAGAGTTTTCTATTACGCCCAAAGAGTGCGAGCTTGCCACGAGTACATGCTCAGATTCGAACGAACGAGGATTGAAACCCCATGAGAGCGTTCTATTACGCCCCTTTAAAGAGTGCGAGCTTGCCCACGAGTACATGCTCAGATTCGAACGAAACGAGGATTTGCAAACCCCATGAGAGCGTTCTATTACGCCCAAAGAGTGCGAAAGCCATATGCCCACGAGTACATGCTCAGATTTCGAACGAACGAGGATTGAAACTCCCCAAGAGAGGCGTTCTAGTTTACGCCCACCCAGAGTGAGGATTGCTTGCCACCGTACATACCAGATTCGACAAATTCCACCGCCCCCCCCGAACATGCACCTCCCGAAACGACGAGGATGAAAACCCCATGAGAGCCCCTTATTACCCCAAAGAGTGCGAGCTTGCCACGAGTACATGCTCAGATTCGAAACGAACGAGGATTGAAACCCCATGAGAGCGTTTTCTATTACCCCAAAGAGTGCGAGCTTGCCCACGAGTACATGCTCAGATTCGAACGAAACGAGGATTGACCCCCCCATGAGAGCGTTCCCCCCCGCCCCAACACAGACGCCCCGAGCGAGCCTTGCACACGTAACATCCACCCCCCAGATTCGAAACGAACGAGGATTGAAAACCCCATGAGAGCGTTCTATACCACCCCTAATAGTGCGAGCTTGCCAACATGTCAGAGTACATGCTCATTCGAACGAACGAGGATTGAAACCCATGAGAGCGTTCTATCCCCCCCCCAAAGAGTGCGAGGCTTGCCACGAGAGTACCCCTCCCCCCAGATTCGAAATACGAATCGAGGATTGAAACCCCATGGAGGGTTCTATTACCCCCCCGACAACCCGAGTCCTGCGCCCTTGCCACCTGTACACCCCCACCCCCCCCATTTGAGACCACATTCGCGAACGAGGATATTGATTACCCCCCCCCCCCCATGTAATGAGAGTCACCCCCCCACCCCCCCTTGACAAAGAGTGCCCGAGCAACCCGTTTAATCCCGAGTCAAAACCAAAATAGTACACCCCCCCATTCAGACCCCCCCCCTACGAGACACCACCCCAATCCGCCTTATCACTGTTGACCGCCCCCCCCCCCCCCCCCCTACCGTTATCCCCTCCAGCCCCCCCCCGCTCCCCCCCCCGTTGCAAACCAGTCCCCCCCACCTATCTCCCCCCCCCCGTGGACCCCCCCCTTTACCCCAATAAGAGTGAGACTCCTCCCCCACCCCCCATCTATTGCGCAGGACTTGCAAGAAGGGAACCCCCCCCCCCCAAAGACCCAATCCCGACCCCCCCCCCCCCAACCTCAACCCCAAGCCCCCACCCCCCCCATCCCACAACCCCCTTCCAGCCCCCCCCCCTGAAGCACGAGTACATACCCTCTGACCACCCCCTCACCCCCCCCCCCCCCCCACCCAAGTCCCTACCCCCCCCACCCCAACGACCCAACCCCACCCCAACTACACCCCCACCCCCCTCCCACTTCGACCTCACAACGAACCCCCCCCCCAGACACACAACCCCCCCCCGATAACCACCCCCCATCGCCCCCCCCTCTAGCCCCCCCCCCCCCCCCCAACCCCATCACCCCCCCCCCCCCCCCCCCACCCCCCCCACCTTGACCAAGACCCTACACCCCACCCCCCCCCTTCCCCCCCCAAAGGGAGTACAGAAACCCCCCCCCCCCACACCCACATCCCCCCCCCAATCCCCAACCCCCACCCCCCCCACCCCCCCCCCCAACCACCCCCCAACTCCCAAACCACCCCCTACCAAACAGCTGCGGCGCGGCGGCGCTCGACGACGGCTCCCGACAGCGAAGCAGGTCGCCGGCAGCTGTGTCACCTCAGGGTGACCTAGGGCATGGGTTCACCCTGGGTGCACACTGTAGGGAGGAAAAAGAAGAAGAAAAGAAGAAGAAAAGCAAGGAGAGGAGGTTGCCGGAGTTCCCCGCCGGCCAGGGGAGGTCGGCAGTGGTCGGCGGCGCTCAGGGGGAAGGCAGGGGAGCTGAGGATAGGGATGGCTCCTGCTGGGAGCTGAGGGAGAAGAGAAAGAACAAGACACCTCTCTCTCTCTCTCCACTCACACACACACACAAATACACTCTTGCACAAATGCAATAAAACCTCTTCAACATGGGAAATTAGTCCCAAGTCCCTCTCAGCAAGCACAAAATGCCCAGACACCCCTCCACATTCGATCTCACACAAAACGGTGCGTGAAACAGGGTCCAATTCACGAAACGATCAAAATGCAAAACGATCTCTCAGCGAAGGTCTCGTGATATCTCATTATCCGACCGTCGCATGTCGGAACGGATTGCGCCATCGCGTTCAGCACTGCCGAGACATCGAATCTACCATTTTGGATCATCAGAAACGGACTCCGAATAGTGACACAATCCATCCTCTCTCCGCCAACAAAACTCAAAACTATAAAAACACATAAAATACTATATATATACTCCTATACATACATATATACATATACAAATACGTAAGCATAAAATGCAAAGTAGAGGGAGAGAAAACATAGAATCCAAATTCAAATTCCAAAGAATAAATTCGAATTCTCACATTAGATAAGGACGATGATTATTGGGATCAATTATTCGTGTTGCTAATTGACCAAGGATACTTGACATTTAGTAATACATTGAACAAGCAACAATGTCAAACTCGGCCTTTTATCGGACATCAGATGTTTTGTGATATTTTGAATGGTCATTCTGAGTGAGGCTACCATTACTTCCGTATGACAACCACTATATTCATTGCACTCTGCAATGAGCTAGTCGTGAGAGGGTTTATAAGTAGCACAAGGAATACGACTGCTGATGAACAGTTAGCAATTTTTTTATTTTGTGTAGACCATGGTGTGGCAAATAGGGTGCTCACGAAAACGTTCCAATATTCGTGGGAAACAATTAATAGGCATTTCAGCAATGTGATACGAGGTATTGTGATGCTAAAAGATGAGTACATAACGTTGCCGCCAAGTAATGCTCCGGTGCATCCAAGAATTAGGGATAATCCCAATTTTCATTCTTTCAAGGTAGATTATCATGCTTATATGTATAATAACTTCGCGTTAAAAATGACTTGTTACTAATTTATAAATGTATTGCATGTTGCATTGTAGAATGCAATTGGTGCGGTCGACGGAACACATATTCTGGTGGTTGTCCGAAGGAGCAAGCAACCACGATTTCGCTGTCGCAAAGGATTTACATCACAAAATATGATGGCTGCCGTCTCATTTGATCATCACTTATTATTTGTATGCATAGGTTGGGAAGGTTCTGCAGCAGATATAAGAGTACTTCGATGGGCTTGCGAAAGTGGTGGTTTTTATGTTCCAGAAGGTAATAGCCAAATACCTGTTTCTAATAATATGTGTGTACGTATTACTGATCATACTGATTCTTTTAACAAGTTTTTCTGGCAATGTTCGCAGGTAAATATTACTTAGTAGATTCGGGATACGCAAACACAGATAGGTTCCTTGCGCCCTATAGAGGAGAGCATTACCATCGTAGTCAATTTGATGGTAACACACGAAATCTCACACGTCGAAGTCCATGAGATTAGTATAATTATCGTCATGCTCAATTAAGAAATGTGGTCGAGAAGACATTTGGCATTTTAAAAAAGTGCTTCAAAATTCTAAATCAAGCAACACCATTTTCCTATAAAGTGCAAAGCTTGATTGCTATGGCATGTTGCGTGATACATAACTTTATTTGACGACATGAAGGAAATGATAGATATTGTAACGACGAGCTTGATGCACAGCTAGTAGAAGAGGAAGACGAAGATGCAAGTAATTTGGGAGGAACAGATGAATCACGGCGTGGCGAGGATCTTCATACTAGTATTACTGACCAATTATGGAATAGTAGATCTTAGTTTAGTAAACTTAAGGTTGTAATGATTTTAATTATATGGGATTGGACAAAACAATGATGAACTGTGAGAATTCGAATTTTGGAAATTTGGAATTCTGTGTTCCTCTCCCCTGATACTGTGTTTTTGATCCGTATACGTATATATATACAGGTATTTATATATATATATATATATATATATATATATATATGTATATAAGTGAGTTTAGTGGTTTTGTTAGTTGTTGGTTTTTCGTCGCGGAGAGAGAGAGCGGCTTAACGGCGCGATCCGGAGTCCGATTCTGACGATCCAAAATGCTAGATTCGATGTCTCGGCAGTGCTGAACGCGATGGCGCGATCCGTGTCGCCGTGCGACGGACGGATGGAATGATATTGCATCTTCTTCGCTGAGTGCTCGAATGGCACGTTTATTGTTTCGCGCTTTGGACCCCGTTTTTCGCACCGTTTCGCGCGAATTTGATTTTGGAGGGGTGAAATGGGTTTTTCCCTGCTGTGGGAGAGGGGACATGGGCTGAGAGGGTTGGTGAGAGGGTAGGTGAGTGTATTAATGAGCCTCACCCACCCCCTCTCTTTGTCCCTCTCACACTCAACCTCTCCCTCTCTCTCCCTCTCTCTCCCTTCTCTCCCCCTGCTCCCAGAGTTGAGCCCGAGCTCCCCCTGCCCCTTGGCCTCCTCCCCGGGCCCTGCCGGCCACCGCCTGGCCGGAGCAACTCCGGCCAAGCCTTTCTCCCCATTTCCTCTTTTTCTCCTTCTTCTTCTTCTTCTTCTTCTTCTCTGAGCTGAGCACCCAGGGGGAACCCACGCGTGAGCCCCCTGAGGTGACTGAGCTGCTGGTGCCGCCGGAGCGCCGCCGGAGCCGCCGCCAGGCTGCTGGAGCCACTGCTGGTGCAGCAGTTGGCCGAGCTTGGTGGGGCCGCGCCGCCGCCGCCTCCCGACGCCGGAGAGGGTGAGCATGGTCACCCTCGGGACCTCCGGCGCCGCCTCCTCCTTCCCCGGCCATCGCCGTGCTGCCGGAGCGCCGCCGCAGCCGCCGCAAGCTTCGGTTTGGCAGCTTGGGCAGCTGCGGCTGTGCTAGCTCCGCCGCCGCCACCGCCAGTTGTTGCTGTCGCGGCCGCCACCTACCCGACGTCCGGCGACGCCATCTTGCCGGTGCTCGCCGTCCGGGCCGCCGCCACCGCCGTTCCTTGCCGGTGTGGGCGTAGCAGAGCCTTCCCGGAGCTAGGGATCTCCCCTACGCCGCCGTCGCCGCACCCTGTCACCGTCTGAGGTGAGGGCTGCCACCCTTGGGTCCTCCGGCGCCGCCCCCTGCCTTCCCGGCCGTCGCCGTGCCGCCGGACAGGTGCCGGAGCCGCCGCGGGCTCAGTGTAGGCACCTTGGGCAGCCGCGGCCTACCTTGCCCCGCGCCGCCGCCGCCGGTTCCTGCTGCCACCTGAGGTGAGCCCCCACTTCCTCACCTCCCCCACACTCACCCCTGGCCGCCGCCGGCCATGCTTGTCCGCCGGCAGCCGGCCGGAGCTAGCTGCTCCGGCCGGGGGTCATTTTGTGGTGTTTTTGGTGCTGCGTGCTTGTTTGAGCTCTCCGTTGCCTCCCGAAGCTCGGGAAGGTGAGCACGATGATCGCGGCGACGCGCTGATCATCATGCTCACCCTGGTTTTCCATTTTGGTGGAGTATTTTGCCGCATAGCCGTTGTCGAGCCTTTTTGCCTTGTTAGCTCTGTTTTTATGCACTTTCCCGGACTGCGACCGTTCCTGTCGCAGTGAGGCTGTGAGCATGGCCTCCGTTACGTCGTTGCCGATCCGCTGGTGCTTGCGGAAGGTCGTGCGGATGTACGGTTTGCTCACACGGCCTTAGTTATGCTTGCTTTTGTGCGCGCGCTCACTGTTTTTATGGGATTTCCCGGCTTGCGACTGGTCCTGTCGCAGTGGGACAGTGAGCACGGTTTCCGTGACGTCGTTACCTATCCGCTGGTGCTTGCGGAAGGTCGTGCGGACGTACGGTTTGCTCTAGCGGCTCCGTTCATTGCTTGTATGTATGGAATTGTGCTTGTTTTGGGACTTTGGCGTTTGTGGCAGCGTTGCGACGCTGTGGGCAGCAAGGGTTTGGTCCTCGGGACCCTGTGGACTAGTTGTCCAACCCCTTCACCTTTCGTGGAGATTCGGATTCGTTTCCGACGCGTTTTTCGATGAATTAATCGGCGAAACGTGTGTTTCTAGTCGCGCGACTCACTCGCTGTTTTCGCGAGTGACTTGGCTTCGTCGTGTAGCCTCGTTGGCTGTTCCTCATCGCTGTCCCGAAGTTCCGAGGACAGCGGATGAGTGATGTGGGGTTCCGGTGCCAAATCGGCACTTTTCGGGAACCCGGGAAGCCTTTACGGGTGCGTTTGATGTTCGTGGCACCCCGAGCTTGTGCTCGCTGTCCCGTCACTTGGTTTTGTGTGTTCGGGGACAGCGAGGGACCTTGTTGGCTGTTTGGTACCCCTCTGGGGCTTTGTGTGGTTTCGGGATCGTCCCGGTGGGTTTCCCGGGCGATCCGTCGGTTTCGGGATATGAGAGCTTTGTGTTTAGCGTCGACTTGGTGGACCTTGACCCTGTGAGTCTTTCGTAGGTCCTGTCGCAGTTCCCGAGAGCCGTCGATGTTAGATTGGATCTTACCTACAGGTGGGTGCTTCGATCCGGAGTCGGTTCAGTGGACTACGGTGATACCTTTCTATCCCTTCTTTTGCATTACAGTTTTTAGTTCACTTGACTCCCGTAGACTCTACTTATGCGTGCTTGGATAGTAGAGTAGTTGTGGTTTGCATGGTTCTTGAGACGACCCAGTTGGTCGGAGGTGATCGCCTGTTGTTCCGAGCGATCCTAGTTGTAGTTTGCATGGTTCTTGAGACGACCCAGTTGGTCGGTGGTGATCGCCTGTTGTTCCGAGCGATCCTAGTTGAGGTTTATTGGTTGCTTCTCGGCTTGTTGCCGTTCTGTGGATTGAGCATACGCATCGATCGTCACAGCTCCCTAGCACCTCACGTATGCCTACAGTCTGATCCACCGTTTGAGCTTCTTTTCCGGAAAAAGGTTGTGGCGAGCGGTCCCGACCCATGAGCCTTACTGCGTTGCGTGCAGAAGGTTTGTGCCAGTTGGTTGAGCAAGTTGTGACAGTGCCCGGGGTGCGTCCCGGTGGTTTCAGATTGGGTTTACTTTGTGGTTATCTCCTTTGATGCATACTAGTTGCTTACAGTAGCATAGTTGTTTCAGTTGTATGTTAGCCTCATACCTATTTGTGCTACTGTATACCATATCTATCTTTTGTTGACCCTCGTGCCGGTGTGTACACCTCGCCTTCGTCGGCTTGCGGTACCCACTGGGAGGGGAGACATGTGTACATGTTCTCACCCCCCGCCCTCATTGTAGGTTTCAGGTGAGCAGGGTGGTGAGTGTCGGGACGCTGCGAGGCACGCCTAGATAGTAGCTCTAGAGGTTCCGACTCGTGAGGCTACTTCCCCAGATTTGGTTATCACCCTACCTTCGCCTATTAGATGTGATTTGTGGTTCAGTTATTCTTTGGGCTTATTCTAGCATGTTTGTGTTGTTGAATCATTCATTATCATTATGTGATGATTGCATGCTTGGACTAGTTGGTTATATAACTGTTTTTAGATGGTTTCATTATCGAGTATTTTGGCTTTCTACCCCTCGTGGTAGCGTCGTGAAATAAAGGTTTCCGTGTGGGAAACAGTTTTCAAATGGATTTCTGATTGTTCAGTTTTTGTGATCTCAAAAGAGAGTTCTCGTGTGGAGAACAGTTTTCAAATGATTCTGGAATGATTGAAATTAGGGTTTCAAATAAAGCTTCTGGGTAAGAAGCAGTTTTCTAGAATGACTGTTGCTTGTGCATTGCATCATCCTTCGCCTAAGGATTTGCTTAGATTCATACAAGTTTAAGGATGGTTAGCTGTATGAACCTCTCTGAGTTGTTGTGCTGTTGTGATGAATGAATGGTGATTGTGATCCTGTTGTAAGTTGTGGACGCCGTGCAAATACAGGGGAGGTTCTGTCCGTGTGTACAGTGGACCCTGTATTTGTGGCGGGTCTGTACGTGGCGCGGGCTAGGCTTTCAAAAAAAAAAAAAAAAAAAAATTGGCACATTTTTCCGCATCTAGAACTAGCCCGGGGCGTGACAGATTAAGATGGTATCAGAGCGTAAAGGGTACAGACACGCATTCATTCATCAACTTGTAACTGAACCACTGGTTAGGCTGACCCATAGGAAGACCTAGGGTGTATAGGCGCGCGAGTTCGAGGGGTTTGTTTCGGCTTGTGTTTTGTGGGAGTTGCCGACCCCTTTTCTCTTGCGCTGGTTTCTGCGTTTTGCAGTTGGCTTGTGGTCTTGGTAGACCTCCTCGTCCGGGTCGTGGTGGTGGGCGTGCGCCTGAGGAGCCGTCTGCTGGTGTTCTGTATCGGGCTGTTGTGGCTGGTTCGAGTGAGGAGCTGGCAGGAGGCGGACAGCCTGGTGTGGACCGTACCCTGTGTGCTTGAGGCCGAGGCGAGGGGTCTGTTGGCGACCCTCTCCGGCATGTTCCGGCTTGTTCCGGTGGTTTTTGCAGCAACAGGCTACGGCAGCTGCCGCTCCAGCCCCTCCTACTCCTTCGCCGTGTGCCCCGATGACTGCAGACCCTCCTGTGGCACCCACACCGTTGTGCGACGACCGGACGACGACAACAGCGACTTCGTCGGCTGTTTCGCGCGTGGACGCCGACCCCGTGTTTGGGGGTGGTGGCCACATCCGAGCGTGTTTGGGCGGATCTCCTGAGTTTTGATCTGCCCTTGTTCGCAGGCTCGTACTCCTTCTAGTAGTGGTGGTGGAGTACCTTACAGATCCCAAGTGGCAGGGTGCCTTTTCCCCTTGTGTAACCACTCATTGGTAGGTGGTAGCCCTTGTGGGCTTGGGAACGTCACTTGGTGGATCTGTGTTGTTGTTTGGGCTGTTCTTGCCCTGTCCCCACTTTTCGTGTTGAGCACGAGGGCCTCTGCGAGCGTCTCTACGGAGACGGTGCTTTGAGCGGTTTCGACCGCAGTTTGGGTGTTATCCTCTCTGTTTTGTTGGGTAGGGCGGTGAAGCTTACCCCTCTGACGTCTTGCTGGTGGCATCGTCAGTGTTGGTCTGTTGACCATTGGCTAGTTCTGGCGTCGAAATGGCGCGTACTAGACTGAGTGGACACTTTTGGGTGTCGGGTTTCTGTTGGTGCCTACGTGGTTTGCGGCTATCCTAACGCCTAAATTTGGTGTGTTTTGGGATTCCTGGTGGTGTTTGTAGGTTTCCGTGTTGCCGCGAGATCTTCCAGGTTCTTGTTGGGGATCTCACCGCGTTCGACGCTGGATAGTCGACGCTGGTTTTGTTCTTCCTCCGCTTTGGTACGGGTGGATTGACGACCCTTGTCGCCTGTAGCTGTCGGTTCGTCGTTGGAAGCCGATGACTCCTAGGGAGTTGGCTCAGGGCAGACTTTGTTTTGTGGGTCGGTTTGCTTTTCCCGTTAATCCGGTGACTCGTCTGTGACTTTGGTCCAGCTGTTGAGTGGTTGACCCGGTACCTTCGTGGTGTTGCCGACTGGTTGTTGGCTTTGACCTTAGGATATTTCATTTTTTTTTTATAAGTACGTTGGCTGCAGACAACGTAGTGTCGAAAGTTAGAACGAAATACCCTATCCCTTTTGGGGACTTTCTGGATTGGGTTGGTGCTTTCCCTTGCAAGACTCTTCTCGCTCCTTGTCGTCTTGCGGAAAGCTGTGTGTTGGTCATCCCCGTTCTTGTGGTGAACCTTGAGCTAATCCTGGCGTGGTTTTTGCGCAGTTGATTTGCCATCACTGCCGTTGGTTTGACTCCGGCTGAGTCAGGTTGCCTTTTAGCTCGGTTTCGGGATGACGGGAGCCTGGATGTTGGCTCCGAGGTCTCTGTGCTTGTGTTCGCGTGCTGGGTTTTCGCCGCGTCTTTCGTGTAGCTATGCTTTGGAGCGCGTGCCCGATCTTTTGGGATCTGATGTTCGGCATCGTTGGTGTTTTTATCGCTTGTTGCGATTGGCGATCCTCTGCACCTGAGTGATGGACTCGCAAGGTTTTCGTTGGTTGGATTGTGAGTCGAGCTTTCAGTTGACGGTGTTGTTTTAGTACCCTCTACCGCATACCTTCGATCTCTTCGACCGGCTTCTGGGAGCCTCGGTTTTCTCGAAGTGTGTTCTGCAGCCAGGTTATCCTTAGTTGAGGATCAAGGCCGCGGACGTTGCGTTAGACGGCCCTCCGGACTCGTTACGGGTTTTACGAGGTCACGGTTTTGCCGTTCGGTTTGACGAACGTCCCGGCAGCTTTTTTTTGGATTTGATGAACTGGGTTTTCGGCAGTTCTTGGAACAACTTGTCGTGGTCTCCTTTGACGACATACTGATCTATTCGAGGAGTTTCCTTCTTGGTTCGCATCGTGACGTGGGTTGGTTTTGTGGAGGAACCAAGGAAGGTGGACCTTGTAGTAGTTTGGCCTGTTCCGACTTCTGTGGCAGAGTTTAGGAGCTCCCTCGGCTTGGGCGTTGTTGCCGGCGATTTGTTGAGGGTCCTTCTCAAGATCGCCGCCCCTTTGAGCATGCTGTCGAGGAATGGCGCGTTGTTTCTGTAGACTCCCGCCTGTTTGATGAGCTTCTAGGACCCGATGGACTGTTTGACTCGTGCCCCTATCTTAGCATTGTCGCAGCCTGGTGAGGTTGTTATGGTCTTCTGCGATGCATCTTGGATGGGATTGGGGTGCGTGCTCATTTAGCATGAGAAGGTTATCGCTTATGCTTCGCGCTAGTTGATGGACTATGAGAGGATCTATCTGGCGCTCGATCTCGAGTTAGCAGCAGTGGTGTTCGCTCTCAAGCCTTGGAGACACTACCTGATTGGAGCGCATTGTGAGATCTTCACGGATCCCCTGAGTCTGTTGTATCTCTTCAAGGAGCCGTCTCTTTTGATCACCGACCAGGAGCGATTGGTGGTGGAGTTTCGTCGACCAGAGTTGGAGACTTTACCTTGTGGAGCTACCGCACGGTTGTTGTCTTTGGAGGTGCAACCCACCTTAGCGGATCAGATTTTCGGTGGGCAGCCGATGGATCCGCACTGGCAGTGAGTGCGAGCAGACGCCGAACAGGGCAGAGATGGTGACTTCGTGCTACATGCTGTTTTGGTTTTCCTTCGAGGACGGAGGTGTGTGCCCAGTGTTCGGGATTTGAGGTGAGAGTTTTGGCTGAGGCACACCGGTCGCCGTACATCGTTCATCCTGGAGAGACGAAGATGTACTGCGACTTGAGGTAGAGTTTCTGGTTGTAGCTCAGCATGTGGCACTGTGCCGGGTTTGTCAGCAAGTGAAGGCTGTGCATCAGCAGAGAAGCTTTGACCGTTACCTGTACCTGTAGGGAAGTGGGAGCGGATCACCATGGTTTTCGTCACCGGGTTGCCTCGTTCTCTGCGAGGTCATGTTGCGATCTGGGTTGTTTCGTGGACTGTTTGACGAAAACGGCTCACTTCCTACCGGTACACTCGACTTAGTCTCGGGATCGACTGGCGCAGCTCTACTTGGATGAGTTCGTCGGGCTGTTTGGAGTGCCAGTGTCGATCGTTTTGGATCGGGATTCTCGCTTCGTTTCCCAGTTCTGGAGGAGCTTGCAGTAGGCACTGGGGACGAGGCTCGACTTCAGCTCAGTTTACCACCCTTAGAGTGTTGGGCAGTCGGAGCGAGTCTTCTAGGCTCTCGAGGTTATGCTCCGGGCATGCGTTTTGGTTTTGGTGAGGTTTGGCTCGGGTATCTTTCCTCGTTGGAGCTTGCTCTCCTCTACAGCTTCCTAGCGAGCGTTGGTTTGGCACCGTGCGAGGCGTTGTTTGGTAGTCGTTGTCGATCACTGTTCTGTTTGGTTGACGTGGGTGAGCGTCGTGTGATCGGCCCGACAACGGTTCAACTGAGGAAGGACCTCAGTTGCGGTGAGGTGCCTGTGAGGTTTTTGGCTCGCAATGTGAAACAGTTGAGGAACCGGAGCTTTCTGTTGGTGAGACTGCGGTGGATGAGTCGCGAGGAGCGCGAGATTTCTTGGGAGCTGGAGTCTGCTTTGCGTGAGAGGTATCCGCTGTTGTGCGCGGATGGTGTGTGAGTAAGTTTCGGGGACGAAACTTCTTGTTAGGTGGGAGTGATGTGAGAATTCGAATTTTGGAAATTTGGAATTCTGTGTTCCTCTCCCCTGATACTGTGTTTTTGATCCGTATACGTATATATATACAGGTATTTATATATATATATATGTATATAAGTGAGTTTAGTGGTTTTGTTAGTTGTAGGTTTTTCGTCACGGAGAGAGAGAGCGGCTTAACGGCGCGATCCGGAGTCCGATTCTGACGATCCAAAATGCTAGATTCGATGTCTCGGCAGTGCTGAACGCGATGGCGCAATCCGTGTCGCCGTGCGACGGACGGATGGAATGATATTGCATCTTCTTTGCTGAGTTCTCGAATGGCACGTTTATTGTTTCGCGCTTTGGACCCCGTTTTTCGCACCGTTTCACGCGAATTTGATTTTGGAGGGGTGAAATGGGTTTTTCCCTGCTGTGGGAGAGGGGACATGGGCTGAGAGGGTTGGTGAGAGGGTAGGTGAGTGTATTAATGAGCCTCACCCACCCCCTCTCTTTGTCCCTCTCACACTCAACCTCTCCCTCTCTCTCCCTCTCTCTCCCTTCTCTCCCCCTGCTCCCAGAGTTGAGCCCGAGCTCCCCCTGCCCCTTGGCCTCCTCCCCGGGCCCTGCCGGCCACCGCCTGGCCGGAGCAACTCCGGCCAAGCCTTTCTCCCCATTTCCTCTTTTTCTCCTTCATCTTCTTCTTCTTCTTCTCTGAGTTGAGCACCCATGGGGAACCTACGCGTGAGCCCCCTGAGGTGACTGAGCTGCTGGTGCCGCCGGAGCTGCCGCCAGGCTGCTGGAGCCACTGCTGGTGCAGCAGTTGGCCGAGCTTGGTGGGGCCGCGCCGCCGCCGCCTCCCGACGCCGGAGAGGGTGAGCATGGTCACCCTCGGGACCTCCGGCGCCGCCTCCTCCTTCCCCGGCCATCGCCGTGCTGCCGGAGCGCCGCCGCAGCCGCCGCAAGCTTCGGTTTGGCAGCTTGGGCAGCTGCGGCTGTGCTAGCTCCGCCGCCGCCGCCGCCACCGCCAGTTGTTGCTGTCGCGGCCGCCACCTACCCGACGTCCGGCGACGCCATCTTGCCGGTGCTCGCCGTCCGGGCCGCCGCCACCGCCGTTCCTTGCCGGTGTGGGCGTAGCAGAGCCTTCCCGGAGCTAGGGCTCTCCCCTACGCCGCCGTCGCCGCACCCTATCACCGTCTGAGGTGAGGGCTGCCACCCTTGGGTCCTCCGGCGCCGCCCCCTGCCTTCCCGGCTGTCGCCGTGCCGCCGGACAGTCGCCGGAGCCGCCGCGGGCTCAGTGTAGGCACCTTGGGCAGCCGCGGCCTACCTTGCCCCGCGCCGCCGCCGCCGGTTCCTGCCGCCACCTGAGGTGAGCCCCCACTTCCTCACCTCCCCCACACTCACCCCTGGCCGCCGCCGGCCATGCTTGTCCGCCGGCAGCCGGCCGGAGCTAGCTGCTCCGGCCGGGGGTCATTTTGTGGTGTTTTTGGTGTTGCGCGCTTGTTTGAGCTCTCCGTTGCCTCCCGAAGCTCGGGAAGGTGAGCACGATGATCGCGGCGACGCACTGATCATCATGCTCACCCTGGTTTTCCATTTTGGTGGAGTATTTTGCCGCATAGCCGTTGTCGAGCCTTTTTGCCTTGTTAGCTCTGTTTTTATGCACTTTCCCGGACTGCGACCGTTCATGTCGCAGTGAGGCTGTGAGCATGGCCTCCGTTACGTCGTTGCCGATCCGCTGGTGCTTGCGGAAGGTCGTGCGGATGTACGGTTTGCTCACACGGCCTTAGTTATGCTTGCTTTTGTGCGCGCGCTCACTGTTTTTATGGGATTTCCCGGCTTGCGACTGGTCCTGTCGCAGTGGGACAGTGAGCACGGTTTCCGTGACGTCGTTACCTATCCGCTGGTGCTTGCAGAAGGTCGTGCGGACGTACGGTTTGCTCTAGCGGCTCCGTTCATTGCTTGTATGTATGGAATTGTGCTTGTTTTGGGACTTTGGCGTTTGTGGCAGCGTTGCGACGCTGTGGGCAGCAAGGGTTTGGTCCTCGGGACCCTGTGGACTAGTTGTCCAACCCATTCACCTTTCGTGGAGATTCGGATTCGTTTCCGACGCGTTTTTCGATGAATTAATCGGCGAAACGTGTGTTTCTAGTCGCGCGACTCACTCGCTGTTTTCGCGAGCGACTTGGCTTCGTCGTGTAGCCTCGTTGGCTGTTCCTCATCGCTGTCCCGAAGTTCCGAGGACAGCGGATGAGTGATGTGGGGTTCCGGTGCCAAATCGGCACTTTTCGGGAACCCGGGAAGCCTTTACGGGTGCGTTTGATGTTCGTGGCACCCCGAGCTTGTGCTTGCTGTCCCGTCACTTGGTTTTGTGTGTTCGGGGACAGCGAGGGACCTTGTTGGCTGTTTGGTACCCCTCTGGGGCTTTGTGTGGTTTCGGGATCGTCCCGGTGGGTTTCCCGGGCGATCCGTCGGTTTCGGGATATGAGAGCTTTGTGTTTAGCGTCGACTTGGTGGACCTTGACCCTGTGAGTCTTTCGTAGGTCCTGTCGCGGTTCCCGAGAGCCGTCGATGTTAGATTGGATCTTACCTACAGGTGGGTGCTTCGATCCGGAGTCGGTTCAGTGGACTACGGTGATACCTTTCTATCCCTTCTTTTGCATTACAGTTTTTAGTTCACTTGACTCCTGTAGACTCTACTTATGCGTGCTTGGATAGTAGAGTAGTTGTGGTTTGCATGGTTCTTGAGACGACCCAGTTGGTCGGAGGTGATCGCCTGTTGTTCCGAGCGATCCTAGTTGTAGTTTGCATGGTTCTTGAGACGACCCAGTTGGTCGGTGGTGATCGCCTGTTGTTCCGAGCGATCCTAGTTGAGGTTTATTGGTTGCTTCTCGGCTTGTTGCCGTTCTGTGGATTGAGCATACGCATCGATCGTCACAGCTCCCTAGCACCTCACGTATGCCTACGGTCTGATCCACCGTTTGAGCTTCTTTTCCGGAAAAAGGTTGTGGAGAGCGGTCCCGACCCGTGAGCCTTACTGCGTTGCGTTCAGAAGGTTTGTGCCAGTTGGTTGAGCAAGTTGTGACAGTGCCCGGGGTGCGTCCCGGTGGTTTCAGATTGGGTTTACTTTGTGGTTATCTCCTTTGATGCATACTAGTTGCTTACAGTAGCATAGTTGTTTCAGTTGTATGTTAGCCTCATACCTATTTGTGCTACTGTATACCATATCTATCTTTTGTTGACCCTCGTGCCGGTGTGTACACCTCGCCTTCGTCGGCTTGCGGTACCCACTGGGAGGGGAGACATGTGTACATGTTCTCACCCCCCGCCCTCATTGCAGGTTTCAGGTGAGCAGGGTGGTGAGTGTCGGGACGCTGCGAGGCACGCCTAGATAGTAGCTCTAGAGGTTCCGACTCGTGAGGCTACTTCCCCAGATTTGGTTATCACCCTACCTTCGCCTATTAGATGTGATTTGTGGTTCAGTTATTCTTTGGGCTTATTCTAGCATGTTTGTGTTGTTGAATCATTCATTATCATTATGTGATGATTGCATGCTTGGACTAGTTGGTTATATAACTGTTTTTAGATGGTTTCATTATCGAGTATTTTGGCTTTCTACCCCTCGTGGTAGCGTCGTGAAATAAAGGTTTCCGTGTGGGAAACAGTTTTCAAATGGATTTCTGATTGTTCGGTTTTTGTGATCTCAAAAGAGAGTTCTCGTGTGGAGAACAGTTTTCAAATGATTCTGGAATGATTGAAATTAGGGTTTCAAATAAAGCTTCTGGGTAAGAAGCAGTTTTCTAGAATGACTGTTGCTTGTGCATTGCATCATCCTTCGCCTAAGGATTTGCTTAGATTCATACAGGTTTAAGGACGGTTAGCTGTATGAACCTCTCTGAGTTGTTGTGCTGTTGTGATGAATGAATGGTGATTGTGATCCTATTGTAAGTTGTGGACGCCGTGCAAATACAGGGGAGGTTCTGTCCGTGTGTACAGTGGACCCTGTATTTGTGGCGGGTCTGTACGTGGCGCGGGCTAGGCTTTCAAAAAAAAAATTGGCACGTTTTTCCGCATCTAGAACTAGCCCGGGGCGTGACATGAACATTTGTGGTAGCAAAGTATAAGTAGGCACAAATAGTTTTCTTTGCATACTTAATATTGTTTGCCACTGTTGGGTTGTAATAGTCTGAGGTTATGTTTATAATTGCTGGTTTTTATGTATACATCTACTGCTGTATTTGAATACATGATATTTATATGCAAGTACATGTTTCGAAATGTTGTTAGTTTGCAACTTTTATAGTTGTATATAATTAATGATATGTTTTGGATGTATGGAAATGATGGTATACTCTCATTTGTTAGGTACTATTTTGCAAAGGATTCGACTATTATTAGGTGTGTGCTAAAATAATTTTATGTTCGAGAGAATTACATTTGGACAATGCAGCATAATAATTTTTTTTCAAGTATCTCCTGGATTGTTTGGTGTGGTGTCAAGTACAATTATATAAGTTGGGACAAATACTATTAACTACATCTAATTGGTTTAATTTGATTTAAATGTTTTGGGATCAAATTGGGATAAACTAATTTAAATCTTCAGGCAACAAAATTACAGTGGATCATATATAGAAATATGCTTTATCAGTCATTTTTCCAGCTAACTAGACCTCAATTTTATTTTACTTCAAGCTGTAATTTACATTGGGTTAATGAGAGGGATAATTTTGTCATTTCAAATTTATAACTACCCACTATTCTTTTTATTCCACCTTACATAACCAAACATTATTTTGCTTATATTAGACTAACCAAATACTCATCCAAACACAAAATTGCTCTTGTTCCAGTTTATACCTGAACTTGTACCTATTTTCCTAAGTCTCTCTCCCTCAACTTTTTCTTCTCCCATCTCTTCCTCTCTTCTTCTCCTTCTCCATTAAACACCTTCTCCTTCCTCTTCTTCTATCTCTAGGAGCTTTAACTTTCCTCAAGCTTGGAGTTGGAGTTAGGGATTTCTTAGAGCTTCCAAATTCCAATCCTCATCTGCATCCCTTTCGACGTAGCCTAGGGCTTTAGTTAAGATAAACTTCTATGCTTTGTGTAAGTTAGGGGGGGTGCCCTAGGATCTATCTAGATACTATCAATCACCTAGAGGGGGGTGAATAGGTGTATAACAAAAATCACAAATCTCAATGCGATAAAGTAATGCGGAAAATAAAATCAGCACACCGAGATTTACGTGGGAAACTCCACCTTGGAGAAAAAACCCACGGGACCAACACGCGATAACAATCCACTAAGAATAAAAGATTACAAGGTGATTACCGACTCCACGGACTTAACCTCTCCTTTATCTTCTTTGGATCTCGCGCACACCACCGGGTTGTCCACGCCCCACGTTCGAATCCACGAACGCCACGCCTCGAATCCACGAGACGCCCAACTTCGAATCCACGAAGCCCTCAACACGTCGAATCCACGACGCCCACTCGAATCCACGAGCGCACTCCGTCCGGAGCAAGATCAACAAAATTGATGATGATTTATTGCTTAGAATATCATGAAAAAAACTGTGGGGATAATCTCTAAGCAATCCTCAAATTGATTCTAAAAGAATATTGGGCATTGGGGCACCATGAATCAATTTGAGAGAAGCTTGATGTAGAAGATGAGGAAAACCGGTCACCTACAAGCTTCTAGGGTTTCTCAAAGATAATATGTGATTCCACCCTTTTTGAGACACCCCCACATCCTATTTATATGGTTTGGAGACAAAGAATTAGGTTAGGGTTGAAAAACTGGACAATCAGGAAATTTCGTCGGGTCGGGGTCCGGACCGCGGGTATGGGGTCCGGACCCGGACACTGCTTAGGCGTTTCATTGTCCGGACCCCAGCCATCAGGGTCCGGACCCGATCTGCCAGTCTGCTTTGCAGACCTACGGGTTCCGGACCTCAACTTCTGGGGTCCGGACCCGGACTGCGTGACTGCTTTGCAGCAGACCTACGGGTTCCGGACCTCAACCTTAGGGTCCGGACCTCGGAAGTTGGAAAACTTAATTTTTTTATTTTAAAACACTTTTTATCCATTCTAATGTCTTCCAAACACTTGTAAATGAATCTAAATCATCATCAAGATTATTTAAACTTACCAAGCATCGTGAATTCATACGTGGAGTCTTCGAGTCTTTGTTCTTCGTCTTTTCTTCTTCGAACCTTCAAGACTCCGACTCACTTCACGAAATATGCCAATATAAAATCCGTAACAATCTCCCCCTTTGGCAATTTCGTGACAAAAACACAAAAATACATAAAACACTCACGATGCTCATCTCTCTAAAAATGAAATTCATTGCCATCACCAAAACAATGAACTTCTCGCGTGAAAGATCCAAATGAAATTTAAAATTACAATTTAGTAACTCCTAAAACAAACTCTATGACTTAGACAAACATGGAGTCTTGAAGTCTTGAGAGACCTGCAAAATATTTTCATTCTCCACGAACAAAGTTAGTAGAAAAAGTATCAAAATCGCTCCCCCTTTGTTCATGCAATCTCTCCCCCTATGTTTATGCGTCTAAGTTATCATTACCATTTTCCTCTCTCCCCCTTTTTGTCAAAAATTGCCAAAAGAGAAACACCAAAAATAGAGAGAAGTTCGAGAGAAATCAATCAAAATACAAGTTTAAAGCTTTTTCAATTTTGAAACAACTTGTGATAAAAATTTCAAGCAATGTTAGTACATGAGAAATATAAATTCACATTGACTTCTTTCAATCCCTATTAATTTCATAAGAATTAAGAACTTTACTACACACTCATCATAATGTAGACAAAATATTATCCGATTTCTTAATTCATATAAACTTCAAAAACAAGTCATCAATGATAATCTAAAGGCTCAAAAACTATCAAGATGTAAACGGATTATGAAGATGACTTAAGTGATTCATCAAAGAGACAGAAAATTTGTCGCACAAACATTCAAATTTGAGATAAAACAAATAGCACAAGGGGTGGCTCTTTGAGCATCTTTCATGTATGTGGACCACCTTATAACTCCGAAAAATAAAAATTGTGACATTTTTCCTTTTGCATGCTTTTGCACTTATATTTTTTTTTTTTCGGATATGCAATTCAATTCTCATGTGGTAGCTTCACACACTAACCGGACGACCGGGGTGGTAGCTCTTTCCTCCATGTGGTGGTAGTTTTCACACTCCTTTTAAGGATGTAACTCTTTCCACATCTTTCAAAGCATATGAGCATTTTATAATAATAATTCCCCCTCGCTTATGCAATCTCTTATTTGAAAGAACATGTGACAAATTTTAGTCCATAAGAGAATGACTATTCATCAAATTCAACACACACAACCGAGATAGGTTAAGCTCCTAGAGATTACACATGATTGCCTAAATTTGATGAATATAAGTATTAAGAATTCTCATAATAGATTACCTTCAAATATAATGAAAATAAAGTAAAACCGATAATTATTATGAAATTCATTAAGAGTGAATGAAAGTGAACTTATTGATATTCAATGCACTATTTAATGTTCTAATCATTCAAAGAATCCAAAAAAATTGTAACAATGAAAGCACCAAAAACGTGTAATGCAATGAACAAAAGATATGCAATAAAAACCGATCAAAGCATTACTCTAAGTCAAAAACAAATTAAGGTTTAAGACAAGGAAAAATATCACCTTTCCGAACCCAAACTTGTCGGATTGTTGGTTGCCTTGGTTTGTTGACGTTGGGCACGGTTTGTTTTGACTTTTGATCAACCGTGGGTCTCACCATCGCATTCCGCTTTGGAGTAGTTGGTTGTTGTGGCTTTGACTTTCGGTTGACTTTGGGTACTCGACCTTTTTGATGTTGCTTTTGAAACCATGGGAGATGTCGAGTATTGGAAGATGCCGATAGATGTTGAGACGATGCCGGTTGAGTCTTCTTATTTTCCTTCTTAAGGCATGTCTTCTTGATATGTCCTTTCTTTCCGCATCTATGGCATACCTTCTCTTTTACACTTGTTGAGACTTTGGAAATAGAATTTTTTTACCTTCTCAACAAATGTCCGCTCATATCCAACATCAAGTTTGTCCGTTTGACCCAAACCGAGCATACTATCAAGTTTCTTTGATCCGGAGGAGAATTTTTGTATGTCGGACTTGAGTTGATGGACTTGTTTGGTCAAAACTTGATTAGAGACATGAATTTCCTTGTATTGTAGTTCTAGAAAGCCAATCTTCTCTTGATGTGATTTAATCGTCGTCTCCGATTGGTCTAGATTCTCTTGGAGGATTTTGTTGTTCTTCAATATCGACTCCCTTTCCTCCTCAAGAGCTTTAGTTGTGGTCTTCAACATTTTATTTTCATTCTCAAGTTCCAATAGATGGTTCCTCAACTTCTTATTGTACTTAGCCATCTTCTTCGATTCCTTAAGAAGTTGTTGATACGCCACTAAAAGATTTTCCTCATCCGACTCCTCTTCGCTCTCATCAAATAGAGATGGCCGACTAATATTACTATCTTCTTCACCCATAATGAAAGATAAAGCCTAGATCCCTGCTCTGATACCAATTGTAAGTTAGGGGGGGTGCCCTAGGATCTATCTAGATACTATCAATCACCTAGAGGGGGGTGAATAGGTGTATAACAAAAATCACAAATCTCAATGCGATAAAGTAATGCGGAAAATAAAATCAGCACACCGAGATTTACGTGGGAAACTCCACCTTGGAGAAAAAACCCACGGGACCAACACGCGATAACAATCCACTAAGAATAAAAGATTACAAGGTGATTACCGACTCCACGGACTTAACCTCTCCTTTATCTTCTTTGGATCTCGCGCACACCACCGGGTTGTCCACGCCCCACGTTCGAATCCACGAACGCCACGCCTCGAATCCACGAGACGCCCAACTTCGAATCCACGAAGCCCTCAACACGTCGAATCCACGACGCCCACTCGAATCCACGAGCGCACTCCGTCCGGAGCAAGATCAACAAAATTGATGATGATTTATTGCTTAGAATATCATGAAAAAAACTGTGGGGATAATCTCTAAGCAATCCTCAAATTGATTCTAAAAGAATATTGGGCATTGGGGCACCATGAATCAATTTGAGAGAAGCTTGATGTAGAAGATGAGGAAAATCGGTCACCTACAAGCTTCTAGGGTTTCTCAAAGATAATATGTGATTCCACCCTTTTTGAGACACCCCCACATCCTATTTATATGGTTTGGAGACAAAGAATTAGGTTAGGGTTGAAAAACTGGACAATCAGGAAATTTCGTCGGGTCGGAGTTCGGACCGCGGGTATGGGGTCCGGACCCGGACACTGCTTAGGCGTTTCATTGTCCGGACCCCAGCCATCAGGGTCCGGACCCGATCTGCCAGTCTGCTTTGCAGACCTACGGGTTCCGGACCTCAACTTCTGGGGTCCGGACCCGGACTGCGTGACTGCTTTGCAGACCTACGGGTTCCGGACCTCAACCTTAGGGTCCGGACCTCGGAAGTTGGAAAACTTAATTTTTTTTTATTTTAAAACACTTTTTATCCATTCTAATGTCTTCCAAACACTTGTAAATGAATCTAAATCATCATCAAGATTATTTAAACTTACCAAGCATCGTGAATTCATACGTGGAGTCTTCGAGTCTTTGTTCTTCGTCTTTTCTTCTTCGAACCTTCAAGACTCCGACTCACTTCACGAAATATGCCAATATAAAATCCGTAACACTTTGAGCCTCTAGTTGTGCGAATTTTGGGTAATTTTGAGGTTTTAGTAAAATATGAAAAATTAGGATTTATTTTGGAGCTTTTTAGTTTGGAAATTTTTAATTAAAAATTGACCGGTTAGAAATCTTCATATAGGTTGGAACAAATACCTCAACAATGCAAATTGAGTTTACGATAAAGATTAAGCAAGATGAGTGTAGAACACTGAACTTCAGTGTGTTGTACCGAACTTCTACAAATTGTGGAGTTCTGGTGGAAAGTGGCATGAGAGGCTATGTGAGTGCCTTCGGCCAAGTTTGGGACTTATACAAGTGTTTTCGGCGCGAGTGAGGCGCGAAAACGGACTTCGAAAAGTCAAGTATGCCAAACTGCAGAATTCTGCGATGCATTTCGGTATGGATGTGTTGATACCAGAATGGCGTGGTTGAACTGAAAATCCAGCTCTCGGGTTCTGCGGAATCAAGTGTTGAAACCGGAATAAACTCACTTGATTCCGGTATGGATGTGTTGATTTCGGAATGGATGTAATTAGTTCCGGTATGGATTGTGAGATACCGGAATGCAGTGGGAAATCTGGAAATCCAGCTCTCGGGCTTTGCGGAATTGCCTGTTGATATCGGAATAAACGCATGTATTCCGGTATACCAGTGCGCATACCGGAATGCAGAGCTGCGAGATGCCAGCTTTGGCTGGCTGTGTGTAGTGATATGTGAGGGCGGTAGTTTGGTCTTTTCACATGAGTGGGGGTGTATGAAAGGCTGAGACACCTTCCCCTTCTCATTTTCTTTCCCCTCTACTTCTCCTCTCCTTCTCCCTCACTTTCTCTCTCTAGAGATCTCTCCAAAGCTTGGAGAAAAAGGGTGGATTGAGCTTGGAAAAGGTTTCCAAAGTGGAGAAGAGGCTTCTTGGTGCAAGAAGAGCTTGGGGAACTCGTGGCTAAGGTGAGTTCCTCATATTTGGGTTCAAACCTTGGAATTTATCTAGTATTTTGAAGTTTTTGGAGACCCAAGGCAATCTAATCCACAAAACGTGGAGATTGGCCAAGAAATTTCGGGGTTCTACATGCATGCATGTGAAACCTAGGTGAAATGAGGGCTTTTGCCATGGAAGGTTCTAAAAATATTTGGACCTTCGGGAATTACAATTGAGGCATAGGAAATTATGTTAGAATAATTGATTTCAAGTATCGAGTTGATTTATGGGTTCGTAATGAGTAACGAACTATTTTCTTGTAGAAGCTTGGGTTGAAGCAAGAACTCAAGGTTTAGTGACCTAGGAGCTCAAGGAATTCAAGACTTGGAGCTCTTGAGGTGGGTTTGTGTTTACCGAAGTGATTACGTCACTTCCATGTCTAGGGTAAATAACCATTTGAAATTAAAATGGTGTAAAAGTATGTAACCCTAGAATTTGCATGTTGGCAAAATGAGAATCATGATGAATTGAGCCATGGGCTCATCTTGCATGTTAATGAATTCAAGTATTTCATTATTAGTTATACTTGTTATGTGATTGCATATATGAATTAGAACCTAGTGTTGTGGGACATAGGTTGAAAAGTGCAAATGGAACCTAGTGTCATTGAACATAGGTTGGAACGTGAGATTGGAACCTAGTGTCATTGAACATAGGTTGGAACATGAGATTGGAACCTAGTGTCATTGAACATAGGTTGGAACATGAGATTGGAACCTAGTGTCATTGAACATAGGTTGGAACATGAAATTGGAACCTAGTGTCATGGAACCTAGGTTGAGAATGTAAAGTAAATCTAGTGTCATTGAACATAGGTGAGACTTGGTGACTTGAACCTAGGGCCATTGAACTTAGGTTGTGTGAAATGTGAACATTGGGGTATGCGGCGATTTCGCTACCCCGGGTATGCGACGATTTCGCTACCCGAGCCACGTGATGGCGGCGACGAATTGGGGTATGCGACGATTTCGCTATCCCGGGTATGCGGCTATTCCGCTACCCGAATAAGGAGATGACGATTTCACTCCTTGGAGGTTGGGACCATGATGGGGATGGCGATTCCATTGCCCGGTGCCCAACACTATATTGTGTAAAGTGAAAACATTGGGGTACGCGGCGATTTCGCTATCCCGGGTATGCGGCGATTCCGCTACCCGAATAAGGAGATGACGATTTCACTCCTTGGAGGTTGGGACCATGATGGGGATGGCGATTCCATTGCCCGGTGCCCAATACTTGCGGCGATTCCGCTTTGGTTGTGAACCGAATTGGTGATGCGGCGATTCCGACACCATAAATAAATGAAAAGTAGTTGAACTTGGACAATGTGAGATATAGGATGAACCTAGGAGAAAATGAAAGTTATCATTTTATTTGGTTGCATCCTTTATGTTTATTTACAAGCATGTAAATATTTATATGCATAGTTAATTGAAATCTAACTTATGCTTATGGTGTTTCTTTGGACCTGGTGGGTCGAGCTTCTCTCCTGGGTGGTATTACCCACTGGAAACTATGTTTATAGTTCTCACCCCACGTTTTTCAGGTCCTTCCGCGAGTGAGGCGGCGGAGCGAGGCAAGGGTTTGGCTCTGTAGATAGCGGCCCTTCTATTTTGGTGTTATGTGTAGTTGTACCCCGAGTTTTGGACAATGGTAGCATAGGGGTTTTTATTAAATGTATACAACTTGTAATTCCATAGTTTTGGAACTTGATGTATGGAATAGGAATGAAGGAAAAGAAAATTTGGGCATGTATATATGTGCAAATGTGATGTAATAGAAGTAGAACTTCTTTATGTTGATGCTTTCCTTGTGCAACTCTTTTACTCCGTTCCTAGTTGGAACATCGTGGAAATGCTTGTGTTGTAACGCCTTGGGCGGATAGGGCAGACTCTGTCCGTTCGGCGGGTCTGAGGCATACGCCCGTGCGGTTTATCCTTTCCACCTAGTTAGTGTTAAAGGCCCGACGGAGCGTGACAGACTAAGATGGTATCAGAGCGTAGAAACAGTCTAGATGGACCTAAGAAACCCTAGGATGGAAAAAGATCCTAGGAGTGTAGGTTCGTGAGTGACGAGATCTTTGATTGTGACGAAAGATAAGTGATTGGGTTATGTCCTTATACCTCTAATTGGAAGTAGAGGTAGATTCGAGGTGCGTCTTATTCTTCACCAAGAGAGTTCATATTGGCGGCCGACAATATGAAACCAAGTGGGGGGAATAAGAGCCCTTGTGTGACTTTCGCCTAGATTGGGTTCACGTTTATTTTCGTGAAATGTTATGTTGTAAATGACCTTGAATGTCATGAAATGACCAAGGTCGTTGTGTTTTCAGAAGACAATGGTACGTGGAAGGCCTCCTACGAGGGCTAGGCCCGGGGAGCCGAGCGCGGCCCCCAGGCAACTCGGGGAGGGCGAGAACTCGGGTCTACACGAGCAGTTGACCGAGTTGATGGGCGTGGTTCAGCGACAGGCCGAATCCAAGCAGCGACAGGAGGAGCAGATTAAAAAGCTCCAGGACGAGATGGCGCAGCGAGCGGCTGCGACTGGGGAAGAGAGAACGGGTGCACCTCCGGTCTATGCTTCAGTACCGGCAGAGGGAGTGGCACCGGCGCCGGCTGTGGCGCCACCCGCACCACCGATTCCGGCTGATGGGTTGGGTGCTCCTATGCCCGATCCCGCGGCGGGGGATGCGGAGCGGGAGCGCGCACTTGCGGCTCTCATGACGTTCAAGCGGTTCAACCCTCCGACATTCGACGGGGAGAACGTGGATCCATGGGTCGTGGAGACGTGGATCGATGCGTTGGAGACACTCTTCGAGGATCTGTATACCTTGGAGAGGGACAAGGTACACCTCGCCGCTCATTATTTGGAGCGATCGGCGAAGGTATGGTGGAAGGGAGTCAAGCGTGATCGACTCTCTAGCCTTCCGCCACCTACTTGGGAGGAGTTTCGGGGTTTAGTATTCGCCGCCTACTTCCCCGATAGTGAGAAAAGGAAGCTTCAGGAGAAGTTTCAAAATTTGAAGCAAGAAAATCGAACCGTGCGGGAGTACGAGAGGGAGTTCTCGTATATCATTAATTGTGTTTCGCACGTGGTCTGCGGAGAATTGGACAAAGTCGATTGCTTCGTGCGCGGGCTTCGACCGGAGATCTTTCGGGCGGTTCACGCCTTCAAGCTGCAGACCTTTGCGGAGGTCTTGGATAGTGCTCTTTGGGTGGAGCACGGAAATGCATGTGCGCGCGAGGAGCGCGAATCTTGGGAAAAGGAGAAAGAAAAGGAGAAGGAGAAAGGAAAGAAGCGTCTGGCGGGTGGCTCGGGTGGTCAGTCTAGCTCCAAACGACCCACGAAGCACTCGCAGTCGCGAAACCGATCTCGAGGGTTTCAGCAAAATCGACCGTTGAGCCGGTGCCCGATTTGTAGCGGCCCCCACAACCCTCATCAGTGTGATTACCTTAAGGGCCGGTGCTACAAGTGCGGACAGCCGGGACATATGCGGTTTGATTGCCCGATGGGTGATGATCGGGCACCGTCGTCGGCATCGGCGTTCGCATCACCGAGGCAGCTTGCGGGCATTCCACCCGCGGCGATGTCGGCAGGCTGTATTCCGCCACCGAAACCAGTTGAGGGACAGCGGCCGGCGCCTAGTGGACGTGTGTTCGCCTCACAGGTGGAGGAGCCTTCTGCCCCGGATGACGTCGTGGCAGGTATTGTGTTGGTTAATGGCATTCGATGTAGAGCTTTGTTTGATACCAGAGCATCGCATTCATTCATTGCTCGACCATTTGCTACTACACATGGAATAAAAATTATATAAGCCACACATGCGAGAACTGCGCAAGTGCCAGAACACACCTTTTGTGTACATCAAGCGTGTGTTAACTGTCCAGTGAGGATTGAAAACTGGATCATGCCAGCTGATTTGCTGGTGCTGAATCGAATGAGTGAGTATGACTTAGTCCTGGGTATGGATTGGCTCTCTAAATATCACGCTACTATCGATTGTGAGAGTCGGATAGTAAAATTTCAAGAACCCGGGCACGAGGAGTTTGTGTACCGTGGATGCAAGAGTTCGCTCTTTGCATCGTTGGTGTCCACGTCGCAAGCAAGAAAACTCATTGCTAGCGGTTGCGTTGCTTACTTAGCGACGGTTGTGGATGACCGAAAGGAGGTGTTGGGGCTCGAGGACATCCCTGTGGTCCAAGAATTCTCGGATGTGTTTCCGGCGGAGTTACCCGGAATGCCACCGGATCGGGAGATTGAGTTTGTGATAGACCTACTCCCGGGGACAGCACCGGTTTCTAAAGCTCCGTATAGAATGGCACCGGCGGAGCTAAAAAAACTGAAAGCACAATTGCAAGATTTGTTGGACAAGGGTTTCGTAAAGCCAAGTGTGTCACCTTGGAGAGCCCATGTTCTGTTTGTGCGAAAGAAGGACGGTTCACTACGATTGTGTGTGGACTACCGTGAGTTGAATAAGGTGACCGTCAAGGACAAGTACCCGTTACCCCGTATTGACGACTTGTTTGATCAGTTGCAAGGGTCTCGGGTGTATTCGAAGATTGATTTGCAGTCCGGTTATCACCAATTGAAGATCAAACCGGAGGATGTGCAAAAGACCGCGTTTAGGACGCGGTATGGATACTATGAATTCACGGTTATGCCTTTCGGGCTTACGAATGCCCCGGCGGCGTTCATGGACTTAATGAACCGTGTATTTAAACCACTACTGGATCGATTTGTGGTAGTGTTCATAGATGACATTCTTGTATACTCTCGGAGTGACGAGGAACATAAAGAATATCTAAGGATTGTGCTCCAGGTTCTTCGAGAGAACAAGTTGTTCGCCAAGTTAAAGAAGTGCGAATTTTGGATTCGTGAAGTCGCTTTCTTGGGTCACGTTATTTCCGAGGGCGGAGTATCGGTGGACCCTAAGAAAGTTGAGGCAATCAAGGATTGGCCTCGTCCGACCAATGTCACAGAGGTGCGAAGCTTTTTGGGTCTTGCGGGATACTATCGACGGTTCGTGGAGGGATTTTCAAAAATATCCGGTCCACTAACGCGTCTTACCCGCAAGGGCACCAAATATATTTGGAGTGAGGAATGCGACCAAAGCTTTAAGGAGCTAAAGGAAAGGTTGACATCGGCTCCGATTCTCTCCTTGCCGGTTGCGGGGAAGAGCTTTGTGGTGTATAGCGATGCATCACGGCGCGGTCTTGGGTGTGTGCTTATGCAAAGAGGGCAAGTGATAGCATATGCCTCTCGTCAGCTGAAGAGCTATGAGCATAATTATCCCACCCACGACCTGGAGCTTGCAGCGGTGGTCTTCGCGCTTAAATTGTGGAGACACTACTTGTACGGAAAACATTGTGAGGTGTACACGGATCATAAAAGCTTAAAGTACTTATTCACTCAAAAGGAGTTGAACTTGAGGCAACGGAGATGGTTGGAGTTGATAAAGGATTATGACTTAACCATCTTATACCACCCCGGTAGAGCCAATGTGGTGGCCGATGCGCTCAGTCGAAAATCCGTGGAGAACTTCGCAATTGAGATGACGGGACAAATGCCGTTGATCAAGGAAATGGGCCGGTTTGACTTGGAAGTCGTGGCCCCGGGCGTCCCCGCAACACTCATGAATCTCGAGGTTTGGCCGACCTTGTTGGAGCAAATAAAAGAAAAGCAATCCGGAGATCCGGAACTCCAAAAGGTGCGGAGTGCTATCGAGAGTGGACGCGCCGGTGACTTTCACGTGGATTCGAAGGGCGCCATTCGATTTCAAAATCGATTGTGCGTGCATAAAATCGAGGACATTCGTGGGGAGATCCTGAAAGAAGCTCACTTCTCCCTATGCGATTCACCCGGGCGGCACCAAAATGTACAAAGATCTTAAAATGCATTATTGGTGGCTGGGGATGAAGCTTGATGTTGGGCGCTTCGTGGCACAATATTTGGTATGCCAACAGGTGAAGGCCGAGCGTCGATTTCCAGCAGGAAAATTGCAAGGGTTGCCCATTCCAGTTTGGAAGTGGGAGAATATAGTAATGGACTTTGTTGTGGGTCTACCTCGATCGCAAGGTGGCCACGACGTGATTTGGGCGGTGGTGGATCGTTTGACAAAGTCGGCACACTTTTTGCCAATCCACACCACTTGGTCGGAAGACAAACTAGCACAAGTCTACCTGGACGAGATTATGCGGTTGCACGGGGTCCCGACCTCGATAATTTCAGATCGAGATCCCCGTTTCACATCGCATTTTTGGAAAAGCTTGCAAGAAGCTTTGGGTACACGGCTCAATTTCAGTTCGGCATTTCATCCTCAAACTGACAGTCAATCGGAGAGGACAATTCAGATTTTGGAGGATATGCTGCGTGCGTGTGTGTTGGACTTCAAGGGTGCATGGCCTACTTATTTACCGATGGCTGAATTCGCTTATAATAATAGCTATCAATCTAGCATCGGTATGGCACCATTTGAAGCCTTGTACCGAAGGAAATGCCGTTCTCCTATTCATTGGAGTGAGGTCGGCGAGAGAAGGGTCTTAGGACCAGATGTTTTGCGTGAAGCGGAAGAAAAGGTCCGCTTGGCACGTGAACGCTTATCTACAGCGCAATCAAGGCAAAAGAGCTATGCGGATTGGCGTCGACGAGATTTAGAGTTCGCGGTGGGAGACCGCGTATTCTTGAAAGTGTCGCCCATGAGAGGGGTAAAGCGATTTGGTGTACGGGGTAAGTTGAGTCCCCGCTACATTGGGCCCTATGAGGTTTTAGAGCGCGTGGGATCTTTGGCTTATCGGCTTGCCCTACTCCCAAAACTTGCGGGGATACACAATGTGTTTCATGTATCGACGCTCCGCAAGTATGTGTATAATCCGGCGCACGTTCTCAAGTATGTGCCTATGGAGCTTCATGAGGATATGATTTACGAGGAATTTCCCTTGTGTATCATGGATCGCGAGGTGAAGAAATTGAGGAACCGTGAAATTCCTTATGTAAAGGTGCAATGGACGAATCATGACGAGCGCGAAGCTACATGGGAATTGGAATGCTCGATGAAGGAGCGATTTCCCAACCTTTTCGCTGATTCTAGCTGAGGTATGATTTTAGTTTCGCGGCCGAAACTCTCTTTAAGGGGGGAGGAATGTAGAACACTAAACTTCAGTGTGTTGTACCGAACTTCTACAAATTGTGGAGTTCTGGTGGAAAGTGGCATGAGAGGCTATGTGAGTGGCTTCGGCCAAGTTTGGGACTTATACAAGTATTTTCGGCGCGAGTGAGGCGTGAAAACGGACTTCGAAAAGTCAAGTATGCCAAACTGCAGAATTCTGCGGCGCATTTTGGTATGGATGTGTTGATACCGGAATGGCGTTGTTGAGCTGAAAATCCAGCTCTCGGGTTCTGCGGAATCAAGTGTTGAAACCGGAATAAACTCACTTGATTCCAGTATGGATGTGTTGATTCCGGAATGGATGTAATTAGTTCCGGTATGGATTGTGAGATACCGGAATGCAGTGGAAAATCTGGAAATCCAGCACTCGGGCTTTGCGGAATTGCCTGTTGATACCGGAATAAACGCCCGTATTCCGGTATACCAGTGCGCATACCGGAATGCAGAGCTGCGAGATGCCAGCTTTGGCTGGCTGTGTGTAGTGATATGTGAGGGGGGTAGTTTGGTCTTTTCACATGAGTGGGGGTGTATGAAAGGCTGAGACACCTTCCCCTTCTCATTTTCTTTCCCCTCTACTTCTCCTCTCCTTCTCCCTCACTTTCTCTCTCTAGAGATTTCTCCAAAGCTTGGAGAAAAAGGGTGGATTGAGCTTGGAAAAGGTTTCCAAAGTGGAGAAGAGGCTTCTTGGTGCAAGAAGAGCTTGGGGAACTCATGGCTAAGGTGAGTTCCTCATGATTTGGGTTCAAACCTTAGAATTTATCTAGTATTTTGAGGTTTTTGGAGACCCTAGGCAATCTAATCCACAAAACGTGGAGATTGGCCAAGAAATTTTGGGGTTCTACATGCATGCTTGTGAAACCTAGGTGAAATGAGGGCTTTTGCCATGGAAGGTTCTAAAAATATTTGGACCTTCGAGAATTGCAATTGAGGCATAGGAAATCATGTTAGAACAATTGATTTCAAGTATCGAGTTGATTTATAGGTTCGTAATGAGTAACGAACCATTTTCTTGTAGAAGCTTGGGTTGAAGCAAGAACTCAAGACTTAGTGACCTAGGAGCTCAAGGAATTCAAGACTTGGGAGCTCTTGAGGTTGGTTTGTGTTTACCGAAGTGATTAGGTCACTTCCATGTCTAGGGTAAATAACTATTTGAAATTAAAATAGTGTAAAAGTATGTAACCCTAGAATTTGCATGTTGGCAAAATGAGAATCATGATAAATTGAGTCATGGGCTCATCTTGCATGTTAATGAATTCAAGTATTTCATTATTAGTTATACTTGTTATGTGATTGCATATATGAATTAGAACCTAGTGTTGTGGGACATAGGTTGAAAAGTGCAAATGGAATCTAGTGTCATTGAACATAGGTTGGAACGTGAGATTGGAACCTAGTGTCATTGAACATAGGTTGGAACATGAGATTGGAACCTAGTGTCATTGAACATAGGTTGGAACATGAGATTGGAACCTAGTGTCATTGAACATAGGTTGGAACATGAAATTGGAACCTAGTGTCATGGAACCTAGGTTGAGAATGTAAAGTAAACCTAGTGTCATTGAACATAGATGAGACTTGGTGACTTGAACCTAGGGCCATTGAACTTAGGTTGGCAAGTGTGAAATGTGAACATTGGGGTATGCGGCGATTTCGCTACCCCGGTTATGCAACGATTTCGCTACCCGAGCCACGTGATGGCGGAGACGAATTGGGGTATGCGACGATTTCGCTATCCCGGGTATGCGGCGA
Source organism: Puya raimondii (assembly GCA_016920855.1). Lineage (NCBI taxonomy): Eukaryota > Viridiplantae > Streptophyta > Magnoliopsida > Poales > Bromeliaceae > Puya > Puya raimondii. The sequence goes on from JABWPP010000050.1 coordinate 12,265,586, forward strand.
TTACGCTACCCGAATAAGGAGATGATGATTTCACTCCTTGGAGGTTGGGACCATGATGGGGATGGCGATTCCATTGCCCGGTGCCCAACACTATATTGTGTAAAGTGAAAATATTGGGGTACGCGACGATTTTGCTATCCCGGGTATGCGGCGATTCCGCTACCCGAATAAGGAGATGACGATTTCACTCCTTGGAGGTTGGGACCATGATGGGGATGGCGATTCCATTGCCCGGTGCCCAATACTTGCGGCGATTCCGCTTTGGTTGAGAACCGAATTGGTGATGCGGCGATTCCGACACCATAAATAAATGAAAAGTAGTTGAACTTGGACAATGTGAGATATAGGATGAACCTAGGAGAAAATGAAAGTTATCATTTTATTTGGTTGCATCCTTTATGTTTATTTATAAGCATGTAAATATTTATATGCATAGTTAATTGAAATCTAACTTATGCTTATGGTGTTTCTTTGGACCTGGTGGGTCGAGCTTCTCTCTTGGGTGGTCTTACCCACTGGGAACTATGTTTATAGTTCTCACCCCACGTTTTTCAGGTCCTTCCGTGAGTGAGGCGGCGGAGCGAGGCAAGGGTTTGGCTCTGTAGATAGCGGTCCTTCCATTTTTGTGTTATGTATAGTTGTACCCCGTGTTTTGGACAATGGTAGCATAGAGGTTTTTATTAAATGTATACAACTTGTAATTCCATAGTTTTGAAACTTGATGTATGGAATAGGAATGAAGGAAAAGAAAATTTGGGCATGTATAAATGTGCAAATGTGTTGTAATAGAAGTTTGTGCAACTCTTGTACTCCGTTCCTAGTTGGAACATCGTGGAAATGTTTGTGTTGTGACGCCTTGGGCGGATAGGGGAGACTCTCTCTGTTCGGCGGGTCTGGGGCATGCGCCCGTGCGGTTTATCCTTTCCACCTAGTTGGTGTTAAAGGCCCGACGGGGCGTGACAATGAGGTAAGTTTTTATATTTCTATATAATCTATTCGGAAAGTTCGTAAATGAGGATTTTGATGGTTTTAATAGGTTAGAACTCTTCCCTAGGGTAGGAGAGTGGATTCAACAACATAGAACAAGAATATGATGGGATTTTGCCAACTATCCGGTAGGTGCAACCTAATCTTATAAATATTCGATTTTTCACTTTTTCTTCTTGACTTGTAAATTCTTATATTTTAGCCCCTCAAAATTTTAAGTTGATACACTTAACCCCCCTTCGTCAGGGTTTCGTCACTGTTCCGTTTGTTTCTTATAATTTGTAATTGGATATACTGAAAATGCTCTTGAAAATGATAGGAATATATTAAAAAATTTACCTTTTGTTTTCCTCTAGAACAAGAAAGGGCAACTTAGTCATTTCATCCTCTCCATTAACGTCGTAAGTCCTTAAAAGCATTTTTCAAATTTTTAGAGGGCAAAATATAGATTTCTGAAAGTCAGGAAGAAAAAGAAAACGACGAGTATTTACCCACGTTTTAAATACCGGGTTGAGCAACGACCTAAAAATATTAGTAGGTCAAGGGTCACTAGTTCAACCATTGGGTCAACTACTAGTTGTCCAGTGACGTCAGCATGACGTTATAATTAGTTAATTATAATTTTTAATTTTATAATATGAAAATATAGAAATATTATTATTTTAATATCATACTTAATTATAAAATATTAATTTCTAAACCAAATTAAATATATTTAAGTTTTTAATTTTCACTTTTAATAAGGCTAATCAGTGCTAATAGAAAATAATATCAATTAAATTGATTTTAAACCGTTGAATCTTAATATAATTTGATAAATAAAAATTCGGCTGGCTTGGTTAAAACCAAACCGGTTTACCAATTCGATGGTTGAACTATAACTTCGAACAGCTCAAAACATTTTTTTTAACTATCTGGTCCAAGAAATTGAATGGAATCATTTTATAGAATGGGTCGCGATCGATCCAGTCAAACATTGACGGATTCAACCCAGATTTTGAATCATTGACATTTACAAGAAAATTTATGTATTTTAGCTTATTAACAATATGCATATCTGCTTCCCCTCCTCTTACCGGTGTCGAGAGGAGCGTACGGAAGCTCCCCCTCCTGGTAATTGACTAGCAGGAAGAAGAGGGATGGGGAGGGGGGTTTCTAATCTTACTGAATTTTCAAATTTAGTAAAATAATTGGAGACTCCCTCATCTATAGACACTCTGAAATATGGTCCAACTTTACATTTTAAATTAACATATTTTTAAGGCTAAATTATAAAAAACTCTCTTATAAATACCTGCTTTTTTACTTTTCTTTCCTAACTTTCAAAAACTTATATTTTACCCTCAACATTTCAAGTTGTTGCATTTAGTCCCCTTCGTCAGGATTCAATCATTATTCCATCCATGTCTTACAATTTATATCGAAAATATCCTTCAAAATGACAGAAGTATATTAAAAAATTATTTTTTCTAGTGCAATTTGGTCATTTTGCCCTCTTCATTAACGTCGTACCCCTTGAAAACATTTCTAAAATTTTAAGGGGGCAAAATGTAGGATTTTTAAAAGTCACAGAGGGAGAGTGAAAAAGCGATTATTTATAGGAGGTTTTCTGTAATTTAGTCTATTTTTAACTCTTGTTATTCTTAATTAAATTTTAGCCAAATATATTGGAAATTTTTATTAAATTTATCCGTGATTTAATAATAAAATAAATAATTAATAGTTAATAGATAATAAAGCCATTAAATTTAATAAACTTTTCAACTTAGCAAAATTAAAACTCAATTAAAAAAAAATCAGAAGGTAAGGCTTTCTTTAGCATTGTTGTCGAAAGTTGTTTTTCAAACAAAAATTTTTAATACCAAGTATGGGAACAGACAGGGAATTGCTTGCTGTCTTTGTTTCTAAGGTGTTTATTTAACAACAACAAAAAAGGCCAATTTGCATAAAAAATCTACTAGTTTTGAGCTTTTGCAAAATCGGACGGCCTTTTTTGATTTTGCAGATTCGGTCCGGATTTTCAACAAACTGACCAAAATACCCTTATTCCTTGTTCTCTCTCCTTTTTTTTCTCTCGTTCTTTTTCTTTTTTCTCCGAAGAAGGCGGCGGAGGCGGAGGCAGAAACGGCCCGCCTCGCCTCTGCCCTTCACGCCCTCGCCCTCGCCCTCGCCCGTGCACCCCCCGCCCTCCTCGCCTCCGACCCCGCCGAAGCCGCGTCACGACCCTCTTTTTTTTTTCCTCTCCGACCCTCCTCCACCTCCTCCGCGGCCCTCCGCGACGATCGTGAGGACGGTACCGCTCCTCTTCCTCCGCCTTCGCCCTCCACCTCTATTGCAGCAAATTTTCTACCCGCCAAACCTACTTTTGGGAACCCGCCGTCCCCACCGCCGCCGCCGGCGACAAAGAGGAAGTGCTTCTCGGGGCCGAGAAGCACGCCGGCGAGGGAGGGGGAGAAAAATAGTTACACTCCGGCGAGGGCGGTGGCTGCGATAGAGGGCAAGGGAGAGGTCGTGACCAAAAAATATTGTAGAAGAAGGAAGAAGAAAAAAATAAAGACAAAAAAAATATAGAAGAAGGAAAAAAAATATAGAAGAAGGAAGAAGAAAAAAATAAAGACAAAAAAAATATAGAAGAGTGAAGAAGAAGATGAAATTGCACTATTATAATAAAGTTACACTGTTTAAAAAAAAATTTGCACTGTTTTAAATGAAAGTTGCACTTTTTGAGACAGAACTTATACTTTTTGGGATGAGATTTACACTCTTTAGGCCAAAGTTGCACTATTTATGTGAAATTTACACCATTTCTCTTTCTCTTCTTCTTCCTCCTCCTCCTTCCCCTCATCCTCATCCTCATCCTCATCCTCATCCTCCTCCACCACCAGAGTCGCTGAGATCGGACCCGGAGGGGCTACCGGGGCTGAGGCAGAGCCCCGCCGACACCGCGGGCCCGGCGCTGCTCGCCCGCTTCATCGGCCGCGGCGGCGGCCCCGCCGCCACCTCATCGTCTCCAAAATCTGACGCGGCGGAGGTGTCGCCGGCGGTCGCGATCCCGGCGGCGATGTACTTGCGCTTGAGGGTGGAGTTCCAGTGGTTCTTAATGGCGTTGTCAGTGCGGCCGGAGAGGAGGCGCGCGATGGTGGCCCACTCGTTGTCGAAGCGGCGGTGGGCGCGGATGATGGCTACCACCTCCAACGACGTCGCAGCGTTCGGGCGCGCAGTGGAGGAGGAGGGCCTGCCCCTCGACGTCGCCGTGCCCTGGTACGGGCGCTCCTTCTCCGGTGGGGGGCGGATGAGGATGGGGGTGGTGGAGGATGAGGATGAGGATGAGGATGAGGGGAAGGAGGAGGAGGAAGAAGAAGAGAAAGAGAAATTGTGTAAATTTCATCCAAAGAGTGCAACTTTTGTCTAAAGAGTGTAAATCTCATCCCAAAGAATGTAATTTCTATTTCAAAGAGTGCAATTTTCATTTAAAACAGTGTAAATTTTTTTAAAATAGTGTAACTTTATTTTAACAGTGCAATTTCATCTTCTTCTTTCTTTTTCTATAATTTTTTGTCTTTATTTTTTTCTTCTTCCTTCTTCTACAATTTTTTTGTCACGACCTCTCCCTTGCCCTATATCGCAGCCACCGCTCTCGCCGGAGTGTAACTATTTTTCTCCCCCTCCCTTACCGGCGTGCTTCTCGGCCCCGAGAAACACTTCCTCTTCGTCGCCGACGGCGGCGGCGGGGTCGGCGGGTTCCCAGAAGTGGGTTTGAAGGGTAGAAAATCTGCTGCAGTGAAAATGGAGGGCGAAGGCGGAGGAAGAGTACGCAGTACCGTCCTCACTATCGTCGCGGATGGCCGGTGGAGGAGGGTCGAAGAGAAAATGGCCGGTGAAGGAGGGTCGAAGAGAGAAAAAAAAAAGAAAAAGGATCGCTGCGCGGCCTCGGCGGGTCGGGGGAGGAGAGGGGGGGGGGGGGGGGGGGGGGTGCGCAGGCGAGGGCGAGGGCGTGAGGGGCAGAGGCGAGGCGGGCCGTTTCTGCCTCCGCCTCTGCCGCCTTCTTCGGGGAGGAAAAAAAAAGAACGAGAGAAAAAAAAAAAAAAAGGAGAGAGAAAAATGAATAAGGGTATTTTGGTCAGTTTGCTGAAAATTCGGACCGAATCTGCAAAATCGAAAAAAGCGACCCAATTTTGCAAAAGCCCAAAACTAGTGGATTTTTTATGCAAATTGGCCAAAAAAAAATCTTAGAAATAAATTTTAGTTGCTTCTTGAGAAAATGTCAACAAAGAAAAGAAAGAATTCAAAGAACGAATTTTAAAATTGTTTGCTGTTGACGGATCTGCATGCACTTTTACTTTTCAGTTTAAATTTTTTTTGTATTTTACAGAATTTCGCAGAATTTTCACAAAATAGCTTTCTATAATAAACAACACTTATGATAAAATCAACTAAACACTCAATAATATTTTTTTACAGTACCACATTATTTCCTACTAGACTTTTTTAACAGCACTACATCTCACTTCTTGGACAAACAAACTTATAATTTCAGATTTGAGGGCAAGAATATAATTTTTTGAAATGCCTGAGATAATTTTCGCTGTTCATCAGTGGCGGAATACCTTAAATGAACGCTTCTTTTTTATAGCTCTGCACAAAAAAATTTATTGCTATCTAATCAAACTGTTTATCCAATAATACAAATTTCACATTTTCAGCGTCGTTCTTTGAAAATCAAAAGACAGTTCCATGGAATTACAGATTGTCTGATCTCTCTCTTTTTCTTTTTCTTTTTCTTTTTTTTCCCTATGATTGTTTTTATTTTATGTTGTCCGGAAGCTCTTCAAACTCTTTCGTCTTTTTGATCTTTTAGGTTTCCAAAACAAACTGTTTTTGGATTGTGTACATTTTAACCTTCTAAGGCTGTCTTTTATACATAAGAACCGTTTCATTATCAACAAAAGAGAAGCTTGCTTACTTCCTGCTCAAGTCGAAATCACTGAAAGCATAAACTTATAAATTGTTTACATGTCAAAACCTGATCTATGCTTTTCATATAAAACAGCTCTCCGAAAGGTAGAGCAAAACGAAATATGCCAACTTATGAAAAGAATGTAAAAGAATGATGTAAGCTAGCAAAGAAATTCCGAGTTTGAGCCCAAAATCTTTGTAATTTAGATCTAGGTTTAAAGCAGATTGCTTGGAAGCCATCGATCTTTTATTTCCAAACAACAGTTTGTCTCAAGGACACATCTGTTCCATTCATCAAATAAATCTGCTTCACAGTATATAGCATAGCTTTCTCAAACTAACCCTAAAAAAATCACACTATAGGAGTCAACAGCGGCTTGTTCGTCACGTGTGCCTCTAGGTTTCCAAGAACCAGGTCCGCCATTGCTTTGCGGGTCTCCCATGTCGCACTTCCCACATGCGGCACAAGCACAACGTTTTCCAAACTAAACAGCTCCTCTGGCACGTACGGCTCCTTCTCAAACACATCTAAACCAGCCCCCCCTAGTCGCCCCTCAACTAGGGCAGCAATGAGCTCAGACTCGTCTACGTGCGGCCCGCGGCCGATGTTTATGAGCACCCCACTCGGGCCTAGGGCGTCAATGATCTGGCGGTTGATGATGTGACGGGTCTCCTCTGTCAGCGGGCATGCAACCACCAGTACGTCGCAGTTTGATGCCAGGTCAATAACACTTGGGTAGTATTTGTAGTTTGGATACGGTTTTTCTGATCTCGAGTAGTAGCTGATGGGACAGTCAAATGCTTCGGCGCGCTTAGCAATGGCTAAGCCAATCCTGCCAAGCCCAAGAATGCCAACTCTTTTGCCACTGAACTGCAGAGACATAACACTAAATACAGAGTCAAGAGCATTTTAACTCAAATTTATCAATTACCTGATTGAATTGAAAACAATTTGTCGATAAGTTCTTTCACAGCTGCATATACAACAACAAATCTAACAGCAGCTGTGGAGAAAGTAAGTTTTCACATATATAACAAGATTTAGACTCATCTATATAAGCCCTTTCAATGCAGAAAAGTAACTTAGGACAAAACCCAACCAAGGACTGGCACGACATAGATGTTCCCAATCCTGATCTTCGGAAAAAGAAAAAAGAAAAGTGTAAAACAGAGAAACATTTTTGGTGGTATGCAACCTTGCTATAAAAGAAGAGAGGCAGAAAGACTACATAAATTGAGCCGCTGGGCAAAAGAAAGGTGTGTCTGGGCCTGTTTGGCCATGCAGTGCGGCCCGTCTGTGCAGCATTTTCAGACAGCTCCCATCGGGGAGCTTTCTCAAAATGGGCCTTTTGTGTGGTCGCACGCCGCGAACGCACGTGTGACCGCGTGAGCAGACACACACTGTGTCTCACATTGTTGTTTCGCACCTATGGTATTCCCAGAAAAGGAAAAAAAAAAAATCTGGTAAAAAGGTAAAGTCTCATTTAAGAGTGCTATGTTATGGGCAACAGGATTAACTCATTCAAGCTAGCAACAAGAACTTAGCATTATGTAACAGTGAAAATGAATACATACAATTTAGGATGGATTGGATGAGGGTACAATAATTTAGTCATGCAACAACACTTAAAATAGGAGATATTCATATATCTGCATGGTAATTTGTTAAGGTACCGACATAACTGGCTCAAAAAATTTAGGATTATTCCTCAACATATTATAAGCATACAATTTTTTATGTACTTTACAAGTCTCTAAGTAGGCTATGAAGCATTCAAGAGTCAGAAAAGCGACTCAATAGATAGTAGGCACTATATCTTGTTTAACTTCACGAACTTAGAAATCTAAGATTCAGTAAATCTCGAATGAAATATCAATAGATATTGGCCCACATTCGCATGATTGGCAGTTGATCATTCTCCTCCAGTTGTTCCATTGAGGTACTTTAAAATCCATGGGCGGTGATGGATGAAGTTTGGTCCTGATAAGCAACTTCATCACGTGGATGACTATCTCTTTGACTTTGACCTTAGGAGCTTTCAAGCTGATACCATTGTGATGCAACTTTTAGTGTGTAGGATATGTAGGGCTTGTGAGTGCAGGTATGCTGAAATAGGTGTCATAAATTCTTGGCCATTATTGTTAGGGATAAGATCAAAACAGGAATAAGAGAACTACATAGAACGAGGATGACGCTATATTGGGGCTCTCCTGAGACCATTAAATGTCTCTAAACATATTTTAGCCACCAGGACGATTATTTGTAAAATCTTATTATCTTACAACATTAACTAGGATTCTCTCTCATTAAATGTGTTCATTCTAAATCACTAAATAAACACATCTTCAATGTGAAGTCGAATTTAGCCAAATTAATTCATGACGCCAAACGAGTTAACTGTACTATTCAGCAGACCCAATTTAGACTCAATCTACATCAACCTGATCTAATCTATTAAAGTTGGACCTGAACGCTGGCCATTTTATTATCATCTGTACAGTATCTACTCTCTCATTTTGTCATCTTCCCTCACTCTCTCATTCTGCCATCTTCCCTTTCAGTCTTGTGCGCTAAATTAGATGACTTTCGTAGTCTTCGAGTGGTAATTACATATTTTCTTCTTGGCAAAGCTGCAGGCCTGCAGCTGAGTCGATTCAGAATTTCTCTCTTTCAACTCTCGTTTCCTTACCGTTTCTCCCTCCTACTTGTATGCATTCTTTTTTTTCCCCCAAATTTCTACCACATAGTTCCTATGCTTCTAAATAACTCTGCAAATTTACTAGCAATAAGGTTATACACAATCTAACTCCCAACACCACAAAATCTGCCAAGTATTAATACCTATTCTCCGCACGAGAATAGAGACGGTAACTCTGACGAACTGTTACACTAAATCAATTGTTCCTCATAAAAATGTTAATACAACGTCCTTTAGCCAAATGATAAGTTTCTCAAGCTAATTTGTAAAGCAAAATCAAACCCCTAACAAAGTAACAACATGTAGGTAAAAGGGATCATCAATCCCATACCTTGGTAGTGAGCTTGAAATCCCCCATTGTCGCCCACGCCCCGCTACGAACGTACCGGTCGGCCTCGCAGATCCGGCGTAGGACGGCGATGGCAAGCCCGATGGCGAGGTCGGCGACGTCGTCGGTAAGGACGTCGGGCGTGTTGGTGACGCGGATCCCGCGCTCGCGGCACCTGGCGAGGTCGACCTTGTCGAGGCCGACGCTGAAGGAGGCGACGATCTCCAGCTTGGGGAGCGCGTCGATGGTGTCGGCGTCGGCGCCGGCGTTGGAGTTCCCCACCAGCGCGCGGATGGAGGGGGCGTTCGCGCGGAGGAACTCGGCGCGCCTCTCCGGGGGCGCCTCCCACAGCCGGAAGAGCTTGCACCGCCGCTCGAGCTCCTCCTCGAGGTAACGGTTCATCGGGAAGGTCATAAGGACGCCGAGCGACTCCATCGCCGCCGCCGTCGCCGGAGAACGTAGGAGCTAGGGTTAGGGTTTGGGGCTTCCGACGGGTGCAGCCTTCGTCACGTTTCGTTTGGTGGCCGGCGATGGGGTATTATATTATATAGGAAGTGACACGTGTCGCGCTGTGGTGGAAGGTGCGGGCCGGCCACAGGTTCCATGCGGAAGAGGATGAGAGTGACTGCCATATTAGCCAGATTTTCATAGCCACATTTTCAACTGATTTTAGGCTTAAAAGGCATCTGCTATTATATTAGTTTTATCGAAATAGTAAATAATAATAACATTATAATTTCTTAGCAATTCCAACCTACTACCATTGTCTTAAGTTTAAGTATTCTGTGTAAACAAATACTTAAGATTTTTGTGATCTATATAACTCTCACAATATTCTCGATCAAGATAATGACGCCACGACTTGAGGGCAAAGATCATTGCTGCTAACTCCAAATCGTGTGTTGAATAATTTCTTTTATATTCTTTTAATTGCTGAGAGGCGTAGGTAATTACTCTTCCATTTTGTATTAACACATAGCCTAGCCCTCTTCGTAAAGCGTCACTATAGATCACAAAGCATTATCCTGAAATAGGCAATGCAAGGATCGAGGCTGACATTAATCTATGCTTCAACTTCTCGAAGAATTGTTGACACTCGTCACTCCGGATAAATTTAATTTCTTTATGCGTCATACGTGTGAGGAAGTAGAAATCTTTACAAAGCCTTCTACAAATCGACGATTATATCTGGCCAATCTCCGGAAGCTTTGCACTTTTGTTACATTCATTGGTCGAGGCCAGTCCTGAATTGATTCAATTTTCTTCGAGTCAATAGAAATTATAGCCTCTAATATTACATGTCATAGGAAAGCAACTTCTCGAAACTAGAATTCACATTTCTTCAACTTTGTGAACAACTTCTTCTCCAGATGAACGATAATTGCTTAAGATGCTGCTTATTATCGGCATCACTTCGAGAGTAAATCAAAATGTCATCAATGAATATCGCTACAAACTAATCCAATAAGGGCTTAAAAACATGATTCATTAAATTCATGAATGTCGTTTGTGCATTAATAAGCCGAAATGGCATTACTTTAAACTCGTAATAACAGTATCATGTCCTAAATGCCGTTTTGGGTACATCCTCTAGTTTAATCTTTAGTTGGCAGTATCTGATTGGAGACCGACCTTTCAGTACACCCTGGGAGCCTTGAAGTTGATCGAATAAATTATCGATATGTGGCAATGGATATTTATTCTTGATAGTAACTTTATTCAACTCCTTGTAATCCATGTATAGCCTTAGGGTTCCCTCTTTTTACAAATAAAATTGGCGCTCTGCAAGGGAACACACTTGGTCTAAAGAATCCTTTCTCAATTAAATTTGGTAGTTCCGCCTTCAACTCTCGAAGTTCTGTCAGTACTATTCATAAGGCGCTTTAGAAATTAGCGCAGTTTCAGAGATCACATAAATAACAAACTCGATTTCTCTATTTGGCGGCATACTCAGCAATTCCGGAGGGAATACATAAGGAAACTCTTAGACCACGTGAATATCTAACCTAGGCACTACTATCACTGTTGCTAAATATGTTATACATCCACGGTTCATCAATTGTTTTGCCTACGATGTGGAAATTGTGGTTGCGAACGAAGTACTCTTGCAACCATGATACACGAATTCCTCTTAACCGGGCTCACGAAAAATTATCGTGCAATATTCACAATTAATTATTGCATAATAGCAGGTAAGCCAATTCACTGCCAAGACCACATCGAAGTCCTCCAATTGCCTTACAGCCAACAGGTCCATAGGTATAATCCAATCTCCTACTCGCACTGGGTAAGATGGGCAGTACTCCACAACATATAAAACATGATCCAGAATGCAAACTTCCTCTGTATGCGGCAAGGAAACTAATGCAAATCTATACAATGCAGCAAATGCTAAATTGGTAAATGAATGAGATGCGACTGTATCAAACAATGCACGTACTCTTATGCTATTAATTAAAAGAATACATACGACAACGTTGTATGTAGCTGATGCATTATACACTTGGGCTGCATATACTCTGCCACCCAGCGCCTGCCTGGGAGCCTCAACTTGGTGCTGTACTAGAGGACGACTTGCTTAGGTATAAGCGGAAGGAGCTACTGTCATCGGTCTTGGAGTCAAGGGAGTAGAAGCCGTAGAAGGAGCTGACAAAGCACCCCATAGGCAATCCGACTATAAATGGCCGGGCTATCCACATCGATAACACCGGCCAGCATGTTGTGTAGTGTACTGAATTTCTATACACTTCTCCAAACTTTGGCCAAATTAGGCAAAGTTTGTGGATTAAGTGAAAAATAGCGTTTTCATGGGGGTTAAGTTGTAATTGTGTTGGAGTTTATGGATAAGTTCTAATCCACTTTCCCACCCATTTCTCTTCCTCTCACATAAAAAACAAAAGTCACCTAAGAGAACAAAATCTATTTCTCTTCCTCTCACATAAAAGACAAAAGCCACCTAAGAGAACAAAACTCATTTCTCTTCCTCTCACATAAGAGACAAAAGTGACATAAGAGAACAAAACTCATTTCTCTTCCACTCACACAAAGAGAAAGCTCTTCTCTTTCTCTTAAACCCTCTCCCTCACTCTCTAACATCCCCCCCCCCCCTCCCTCCCCCTCCTTAGTGATCTCTCCAACAAGTGAGGATTGGAGGAAATAAGCTTGCTTAGGGGTAAAGCAAGCTCTTGTGCAAAGGAGCTTGAGGAGAGCTTGGTGCTAAAGGTGAGATTACATGGATTTGAGTAGATTAAATCCTTTAATCTTGATGTATTGGAGATTAAGTGTTTCTAGACTAGTTTAATCAAAAGATTCACCTTGATTTTGGGTGTTCTTGAAGATTATGAAACCTAGGGCTTGGTTTTTGGGGTTTTTGTTCCTAAGTGCTATGGGACCAAATTGACCTTGTAAATCTTAAATTGAAGGGTAGTTCGACGCGAGGGACAACTCCAATTTGGATTACGACAAGGTCACGACATCCATTTGGGAGATTTCGCCGAATTTCATCCGATAGGCTTGGGTCGAGCCGAATCGACGTCGGAAATCAAATTGCTTGGAAATCCTAGCAATTGGTAATTAAACGAGGTGGGTGGTGCTATCCAAAATGGTTGAATTTCTTCCTATGTCTATGTTGTCATTTTATTCATATGTGTATATATGTGAAAATTCTATGCATATAGGGTGTTATTATTGTGTTTGAGCTTTCATTTCCTTGCATGCTTTCTAAAGTAGGGTTGGTCAAATTGAATTGAGAACTCGGTACTCGGATGCATGAGAATTGGGTATTGGACATTGGAAACCCTATGAATGCAATGAACTAGAATGTGAACATAGAAAATATTGTGGAACATTGGTGGCATCTTGACTAGTTGTTTGGACATAGAAAATAAAGTGTGGACATTAGAACAAAGTGAAATACTAGGTGTCATTGTGAGTCTAAAAATAACCTAGTGATAGAAATATAGATTGGGTATCCTATTGTGCAAGTAGAAAACATGAACATTGTGTGTCATGAGTGTACTTGTGGATTGTTGCCGTAGTTGCACAGGATTTGAGATGAGAATGCGAGAGATTAAAATAGATCCTCTGGACCATGCTAGGAATTGGTGGATTTTCGTATGTTGTTACCCTGGTCAATAGGGTGCCCTTGGGATGAGAGGGCGGATCATACTCACATTGTCTATTTGTCTTGTTGGTGTTCGCGCCACCACAAGCAGTGAGCTCCAGAGTCGTCACACATGGGTTAACGTATCTACCCAGCAAACGGCCCTAGATTGGTGATAGTCCCCGTGGGCCCTGGTATTGTGAGTTTGGCTTGACTTCGCATGAGCCGGCAAGATTGGGTCATGAGGTAAAAGAGAAAGTGAGATGAGCATAGTAGATCATATCTTTGAGCATAGTAGCATCATATGACAGGTGACGAGTCGATTATGCCTCCTCTATAGATAGTCTGCGTTGGGTTGAGCTGTCATCTTCCCAGTAGACGATCGAGAGGAGGGAGTTGGGCTTGACTTTGCGTGAGCCAGTATGATTGGGTTAAAAGGTAAAAATGGTAAGCATCTTGAGCCTAATAGCATTTATTGTTTACCTAGCTTCATTCTGCAAAGGCATAGTAGTGTTTATTCCAGTTTATGCATAGTGTGGTTGTTGTACTACTTTCTTGTTGTTTATCTATTTATGCCTTGATAGACTTAGTGGAAAAATTGGCGAGGTCGGTGGCCGAACCCACTGGGAACTTCTTTTAGTTCTCACCCCACTATTTTGCAGAGCCAACCATTAGCGGAGCGGCACAGGACCAAGGCGTGGGCGTTGCGCCCTAGATAGCTGGGTCACCAAGTGTAGGTCACCCGTGTACAAATAAATGAATGTAAATGTATTTTGGAAACAATATATATAATTGAGAGCGAGGTTGTACTTTGAGGAAGCTTTCATGTATTAATGTAATGCGGAAAAATATATGTAAAATGTGAATGTTTAAATGTTGTAATAGTTAGGTTTAAATTCTCGCTCTTATGATATACCCTCGTGCAATTCATGTATATTGATTGTTTGTCCTGGACAAAACTCTATGTACGTGATGTTGTTGAGTCTTGGACGGACAGGGGAGGCTCTGTCCGTTCGGCGATCTGTGTGCGCGCCCGGACCGACCAAAGTAGCGGTCGCGGGGCGTGACATGCTGTGAGGACACACTAGGTAAATATGGGCCACCACAAATGATGCACGTCGTCTGCTGCGGCTATCAAAGTATAAACAGTCGAGAGTACTTCGGAGGCCTTCTCAAACTCGACTGGCTACTCGATTCCTTAGCGGAGCGCTTCTTCTCCTTATACTTTGCAAGGGCTTCAATTTCTTCATGCACTACCGCTGCTTCTTGTTTCACCCATAAAGCTAACTTAAATACATCCTGGAAAGCGTACAAGTGCAGGGCATGAACAAGTTGATAGATTTCAGGATAGTCCTTGCTCAAAGCAGTGTGCTTTTGCTTTTCATCACGTACTGCATAGGAAACACACTTTAGGAGATGAGTAAACTCTTGTTCGTACTCCCTAACTATTCAATTCCCTTGCTATAGTTTTTTGAAATCTTTTTCCAACTTGACACTTTCTAGGAAATATGTACTAAAAGGCATTCCCCAAAATTCCTTCCACGTTGGTGAAGCAGTACCATTGGGTTACCTAAATCGTGCCCTTTTCCACCAATTATGTGTGTCACTTTCCAAACAATGAGTAGCTAGCTATATGCTATCTCGCTCAGGAATGTATAAATCTTCAAAGAATTTCTCCATGGTGTTGACGCATACTTCTGCCACCTATGGCTCCACAGTCTTTCCGTCAAACTTGAGCGGGTCAAACTTCCAAAAATTTCTGAGAGTCAATTGGACTCGCTCTTGCTTAGCCTCAAGTGAGGCCTAATCCGTAGCCAAAGTATCATAAGTCGCCAATGGAGGATGAGTGGTCACTAGCTGCTACATTGGCATTTGATGAAGTAGTAGGGAGCAGATTCGGTTCATGAAGTCCGTGTGTCGCACCTGCCTGCTACGAAACCAATTCATGTGATTTGCTTTTTCTGTTGTTGAGAGGCCTCAACCTGCCTCTCAACCATCATCATCATCTGTCTCTGAACTATTCCTATCAGGGCAGCCATTTGTTCCGGAAGCTCTCGAATTTCATTAGACCCAGCCTGGTCCTAAGCTTCGGGTGGCGCTAGTGTTGACCTTGTCGGGGTTCTCCCATATCGCTCTAACTCAGCTCTTTGCAATATAACGAGATTAATTACTTGATAAATTAGATAAACACTTAACACTAATTAGTATAAAGTATAACTTGGCCCAATTATGCAAAGTAGATAAAGAGCATCCCTTTTTCTATCTACAACATCATGTTGTCTATAGCCAATATGATTGTCAGAAGGAAAAGGGCTTACCTTTTCAATCAGTCTCCATTATCCACTTGGAGGCTCAACATAACCCAATCGATTCACTTTTGCCATATAGTCATGTTCACTCACGTTCGAAGCCCTTAAGATCACCATCAGCCTAAGGTTTGCTCGACCCACCTAATAGTTTTCCTATGCTCTGATACCAACTTAATCTGTCATGATCCGGATTGCACCGGATGCTCTCCCAGAAGCGCTAATAGATCTGCCATAGGCATAGGGTCGCCATTATATATACGAAACGTACATAATCTAAACAAGCAATATTAGTAAGTTAAACATGAATATGGAGTAATATGGTATTAAAGCCATGTATAAGCATTCTATCAGCATTTTACAAGCACTTCTATTTATTTTTACAACTATCTCCAACTTTATTTACATTCTGTTTCTATATACATCATGTGTGCAAGTCGCCACTATAGGTCTCTAGGGACGACGGGTGCTATCTAACTGGCAATCTCTTTCCCGCTGTCATGGACTTAAGCAAACTTGCTTATCTAGTCTGTGCGGCGCTCACCTTTCTTCGCGAAGTGAGCAAGCCTACCTCTCTACTTGCTAAGTCAGGACCTACTCGCCTTATGAGTAAGTACGAGAGAGAGAGAGTATGAGGAAAACTCTTCTATTAATTGGAAGTAGAGAATTACAAATGAGGAGTCTGAGTTGAGAGGGTGGAGGCCACAACTATTTAAAGGCCACTCGCCGCTCATAAGGCAAATGAAAAGACGCCAAATGGCATAATATTACAAGTCAAAAGGAGAAGCTACGAGCTCCCAAGAGACTACATTTATTGCCCTCCTAGAAAAATCTAAGGGATTCTTGACCTTTTGGCATCCGCACCCTTAGTCTTAAAATCCATAGAGATGTTTCTAGAATACTCTAGCAAAACCTCCAATAGAACTCTCCTTCGCAGTTTGGGTGCTTGCAAAGAAAAAGTCAGCAAAAAATATTTTTTTCGTGACTACCTCCCCCACCTAGCGTGTAGACGCCCTCGTCGTGTGCTAAGCTGCTCCCGATCTATGCGCCTTGCGTGCAGTCCGCCGTGCCTTCGTGCTCACACTACCCCCCAGTGCCTTGCCCCTCTTAACATAAGCACCAACGAGCTCGCTACACGAAGAATTTGTCGAGTGTGCTTGTCCTCTGTGACACACACGTGCACGCCGCCAAGCTGTGGGACGCTCCTTGGTCCCCCGGCTATTTTTTGGCTTTGTTCTTGGTAGAATGGATTACACCTTGATTGGATGCTAGCTGCTCCAGTGCCACTTGACAGCCTCACCCTCGCTCAGGTCCTCCTCCACGAGGTCCTTAGCCTTCCTACACTTCACCTCCTCGTAAAGTTGCAGGGCTATAATAATTTGGTTCTTCGTCAGCTCGCCCCAACACATTGGAACCTTGCAAGAGGGTGACTCATCTAGGAAGCTCAGCACCCACAAGTGTGGCATAGGCGCCACCTTCGACGAAACTAGGAAGTCCATCCCAAGGATCACTCCAAAGTCGTCGAGTGGCCCAACAGTGAGATTAGCCGTACCCCTCCACGAGCTGATGACTATCTCCATGCCCTTGGCAACTCTCGTAATTGGTCATGCCTCGGAGTTGACCGCCTTGATGCGGCTTGCATCCTTCTCAAGCATGAGGTCCAGCCGCTTGGCCTTCATCTCTACGGTGAAGTGTGTGTCGCACCAGTATCGATCATTGCTCTCGTGGTCCTCCCATTGAGGATCACATCAACGAACATTAGCTCCCTCCTGCAAAGCTTGTCATCACTTGGCTGACCACGAACTGCGTTGACGAGCCTTAGCATGCATATCCTCGGCAGTTCCACCACGTCCTTGCCCTCCTTGGCTTGGACTGTTGCCACTTGTTTCCCCTCCTTGTGCTCCTGTTTGGGCAGTCCCGTGCCCAATGATTCTCGTCGCATATATAGCACATGATCTTTGCAGGCGGCGGGGCAAGATTCTTTTGTGCCCCCTTGCGTCATGGTTCTGCTTGTACCCCTTTGCGTCCGCTGGATCGCGGTTCCCTCCCCCACCTTTGGCCTCGTTCGCCTTCAGTGGTTCACCCTGATCACCCTCGGTTTGCTCGCGCTTGGGCAATTTCTCCACCAAAGTGATTGCAAAGTTCATGTCCTTCACATTTCGCCCAACGAGCTCCTTATTCGCCCATGGTTGAAGGCTGTTTAGGAAGAAAAATAACCGATCCTCATCAGCAAGGTTGGATATTGCCAACATAAGTTTGGAGTACTCTTGGACATACTTCTAAGTGTCCCATGATATTCGACGTGTTCGGGGTAGAATTGCACCTTCAGTTTGCGCACGAAGTCCTCCCATGTCTTTAGCTCACATTGGCCTTTCTCAGCCTCTGCTGACCGCCATAGCCACCAAAGCATTGCATCCTCGATGAGGTACATAGAAGTGGTTTGGACTTTGTCCTCCTCGTCTTCCAACCGCAGCGCCTTGAGGTAACGCTCCATGTGCCATAAGAAATTATCAATATCCTTCTCATAGCGCGTGCCCATAAAACATTGGGGCTCAAGGACGTGGATCTTGGGGGTGTACTCCCTTTGCATCTTGACATCATAAGCCACCACCTTCTCGAGGATCGTCACCCGCATCTTGAGGTCCTCAACCTCATCGACCTTGGTCACAAGGTCCTCCACCAACACCTTCCGCTCCTCCTCGTGATGGGCGAGGTCGCTGCGGAACTGCTCGAGCTATTGGCGGAAGGTCGCTATGGAAGCCACAACACTGTCCTCTATGGCATGCAACCCCTCCTCCATCATCCACACATATAGGGAGAAGACGGAGTAATGCTCCTTCGCCCGCACAATAGGATCCTCCAATGAGTCCACGCGGTCCTCGAGCGAGGCGGACTACTTTGCAAGGGTCTGCGGCTCCTTGCTCTTGCCATGCTTGGCCACCCTTTCGTTTGGGCACAACATCGACGACGACAGCTTCAAATGAAGACATGGGTCCCAGCTCCGAACTCGCTCTGATACCAATTGTCACGGACTTAAGCGAAATTGCTTATCTAGACTGTGCAGCGCTCACCTTCTTTTGCGAGTGAGCAAGCCTATCTCTCTACTTGCTAAGTCAAGACTTACTCACCCTAAGACTAAGTACAAGAGAGAAGAGTTTGAGGAAAGCTCTTCTATTACTTGAAAGTAGAGAATTGCTAATGAAGAGTTTGAATTGAGGGGGTAGAGGCTACAACTATTTAAAAGCCACTCGCCGCCTATAAGGCAAATGAAAAAATGCCAAGTGGCATAATATTACAAGTCAAAAGGGGAGGCTATGAGCTCCCAAGAGACTATACTTATTGCCCTCCTAAAAACTCTAAGGGACTCTTGACCCTTCGACACCGTGCTCTCAGTCTTGAAACCTATAGAGATGCTGCTAGAATGCTCCAGCAAAACCTCCAATAGAACTCTCCTTTGGAGTTTGGGTGCTTGGAAAGGAGAAGTCAGCGAAAATATTTTGTCCGTGACACCATGCTCACTAACGGATTATAGCCCTAAAAAGAAAAACAACAACAAAGGCATGAGAACTATATAAAAATAGTTCCCAGTGCGTTCTGCCGCTAAAAGGAGCGACCTACATTACTAGATCTACTCGAGGCGTTAATAGTAACATAATACTAAAATGGCGATAATATAATGTGAATGATAGGTAATAAATGCAATGCTACTACTATGCCTCTATAGGAAATAGAGTTCATTACCAGGGTTCTAATTCACTTTATTATGCATCAATTACGATTGAAGAACTTAGTGAATGTTACCCAATCACAGTGACCCGCTCTGGGTTCAGCCAAGCCTGCACCATGCCTAGCAAGTTGCTGATCAATCGTGCAAACACACTCAGGCGCTCAACTAAAGTGGTTCAAGCAATCACAGTCGCAAGTGGCTCAAGCAATCGCAACCACATGGTTGTACCTCCGGAGGGCCATCTTGCTGGGGAGCCACCCTATATGAGTAAACATGTAGTCGAGTTCAATTGGGCTCGCAGGCTAAAGTCGTATGTCATGATCAACCGGATCTCATCAAGCTTTTCTGTTTCCCTTAAATTATCAATTTCTCTGTTTTACTCTTTCTACTATATACTCATGCAGGTGAAAAGAAGGAAATAAACACTTTGATGTAGATAGTTCTCATAGTAATACAATAAAGAATTGCATGCTATATATAAAAAGAAAGAGACATAGAGGGAGGTCACCAATTTGGAGTGCTATTACCCAACGAAATTGCCGAACTACCTACACAATTGTCCTAACCCTCGTCACCAGCATGAAACCTATAACCAACAATTTCTGTCCATTAAAACCCATCTAAATAGATCCTAAATTAAAATCTCTAATTTCTTCTTTTCAAAATAGTATGCTAGAAAAATTATTCAAAACCCAATCCTCTCAATTGTTAAATTACTCAATTCTTACCTCTTTCTCCACGGAATTCGAGTTGAAGCTCTAGAACATATCTCTCTGGACCTCCTGCTACTGACCCGAGGTCAATTTCCTAGCTTCAGAGGGAATCTGAGACTTACGTAGGATTCAGATTCAATAGAACTAGAGAGAGAAAAAAAGAAGAGAAGAAGATAGTAGAGAGAATTGAGGAATTCTATGTAGAAGAGATAGGAGAGGCCAGCTGAGGTGACATGTATTTGTAGAGTAGTAACAATTTCGTTTAAACCCCTCAAATAAAAGAAAATTGCAACATAATTTATTCTCAGCAAGCGACAATTTTTGAGCACCCAGAACATGTTTTAGCGCCCGGAAGCATTCTTTTGGGTTCTCAATCCTTAGGTTTCGGATTCCCCCAACACCATTCGATCAGTTTCTAGCACCCAAAAGAAGTTCCGGGTGCCTGAATAATTAATTGGAACATGTGTTGAGCATCCAAAATAAGTTTTGAGCGTCCGATTCACTGTCCAGATGATTCAGGCCTCTGCAAGACAATTCAGGCACTCGAAGCTAAGTCGGTTCATGTCCAACTAAGTCGGTGCCATGGTCCATACAAGTTCTAAGCGCTCGAAGATTTGTCTGGGCATCCGGAAGTGCACTGAAACTTAAGTTTTTGGCAGATTAATTTCTCGAACTCAATTTTCGCATCCGTTTCCCCTCAAAATTGAACCAACTTAGTGTTCCCCCAAAACCTTTCAACTAGCACCCAAGACTACTTCATACTTGAACTCTAGTAATTTGGGTCCAGTATACTACACTTTATCTAGCAAAACCTGCAACTAACACTTTAGTACCCTCAACTAGGCCGACAATATTTGGTATGAAGCCTTCGACATGGGCATGGTCCCGAGAATCAAAAATATCACAAACTAGACCTCTTGGTCTGGCGGCATGGTAGGTAACTTTGTCGGGAACACTTCTAAAAACTTTCGAACTATTAGGATGTTCTCGAGCAATTGAGTCTCTAGTCGATCCTCTACCACTGTTGCAAGGTAGGGAATTACTTATTGTTGATCAACTTTTTCGCTCGTGATGTGGACACAGTCATCGCAAAGAGTGAGCTCCTACATCTTGGTCAATTTTCTTGTGAGTAATTTTTAGAGGATTCTAGCTAATCCATGCCTAAATAGTAGCTGATTCAAAGTTGCTCCAAGCTGAATTGTGGGGTATATTGGCTCTGAATTAAGTAAATTTGATTCCAAATTTGAATTCGTATGTATTATTGACTTCCGTTAGAAATTTTATTCGACTTTTAATTTCATTAAATCTGGCATGGATTTTTGGATTTCATCTTCACTTCTCTTTTAATTGAAGCTAGGGGAAGTTGCTTGTGGAGTTTCAGTTCGATCCGTGATTAGATTAGCGCGCTAGGTGGGTTAATGTCTACCGAATTCTATGAAATTCTTTCTAAATTTTGTAGAATTTTAGCATGTCTTATCATATATGATTCATCATATTTAGTAGCTCAAATTGTAGATTTATATGTTAATATATGAAATTTGAATTTGGAGCATGATTTAGATATCTTAGATGATTACTACATGCTGAATTGGGAATTGACTTAGGAGATAACCTACACATTGAACTTGTCATGTAATTGATCAGATTTAGCTTCAGGAGCTGTTTTTATTATTGTATCGTCACTATTAGTGCATCACGAATTCTTAGAGGTGTAGGTTAAGATTACGCTCGTGCTGAGATGCCGAGTGATTTTTTACAGCAGTGTTTAGGCTGTGTCGTGTTGTCGGGTGCCGTCCGGACTGAGGATGGACCCAGATCTTTACTTTTTGCATCAGATTGTGCTGACGGCACGTGAGCTTTGGTCTTCGAACCGTGTGAGCATTTGCATCGATTACAGCCTGCGTGAGCCTGATTTAGCTCGATAGAGTACGCTCTTTTGCTCGGCTGGGTAGCTTCCCCGAGTGCCGCTTCGGAGTGAGGCCTTTTCATGTTCTTGTCATAGCAGCCCTTTTGGGCATTCTACTTAGATCGGCCACCCCCGCGGTTGGTGCGCGAAGTAGCTTAGGCACAGGATGGACTGACCGATTGGCGGTCCCTGTGGATTAAGTCAGTTGTAACTGTTTCTTAGCTAGTGATGCATATATACATAGAGAGTGTGGCAAAGTAGTGGTAGTGTAGTGGCATATTAGCTGTAGAGTTTTTTTCAGCTTATTATATTATTCTTGTCACGCCCCGGGTTACCTCTTCCCAGGCACATGACAAGATCCGCCGCATACACAGTATCTCTACCATGTATACGAAGCGAAAACAACAACAACCACACAGAGCTAAAGGTATCAACAGAGCTGCTATATAAATAAATCAAAGGATCACTGTACATACATACATCATCCATAACTCTCATATATAACTCTCATATACATCACTGATAATATCCAACTCACTGTATGTACAAACTCATACCATCTACCAAAATGGGGTATACCTCTAGCCAAGTATCCGGGGATCGACTCTACCCGACGGTCTCCTTTCCGCGCTCAGTATACACAACTGGAGAAGAAGACTCTGCAAAAAGGTGTCAACAACGGGTGTGAGAACTACTATCATACAAGTAGTCCTCAGTGGGTACCGCCACCAGCCTCAGCGGTCTGCCCACTAAGTCCTCAATCTCAAAAGATATATATGGAGCAATAAAGAAAGTAGGAGATATACTACCACTATTATGCACAAAGCTCAACTGTCAGTATGAATACCAATGAACTGAATATATCAAATGAGGACTATCACGAATCCATAATGCCATACAACATAATACAATACGATACCTGCGGCCTGATCATGCTCAACCCTACAGGGAGCCTGCTAGTACAGGAAACCCGTCTGTTCCTAGCCCCTCGTACAACCCTCTGTACGGAACATGCCAACTCCGGAGCGGTACTCATGGGAGCGACCCAACCGAGTATAGTACAACCACATCAGCGCCAAGCACCCACAGGTATATGATCGACACGACTGGGTCAACAAAGAATCACATGCCCTCGGCATCTCAAAGGATAATCAACAAGTATGACCCAATCCACTGATCTCACAAAGAATCACGTGCCCTCGGCACCTCAAAGGATAGTCAATAACATGACCCAATCAATGCTCCAGTGCTCACAATCAATCTCAACTCTACCACAAAGAGGAGGTACAACAATATAGCACGAGCCTCAACATGATCACCTACACTAGTATGTACAACAACTGGTACAAGAGATATCAACAGGATAGGTGTAGGTCAAATCATACAACAAGGATACAAGAAAATCATGCATGCTCATATATATATCATTAGCATATCATGCACATGCAAATCTCAACCTAACAGGTCATATCTAACATAATCTCAGCATGTCATGCTATCATAATCCCAATAGTATCACACTATCATAATCCAATATCATCATATCATGCTAACATAATCCAACACTATCATGCTAACATGAGAGTAAACACATAGGAGGAAGTCCACTGAATCTGGCAAACATCAACCCACCTCAAGAGCTAATCCAACCACGGTGGGAAAAACAGTATCCTCAGATCCAACCCTCCAAGATAATCAAGCTCCAGCAGCACTCCGATCTGAATATCATCAAAAGGCTGCTAACTTCGACAGAACAACAGCTCAGCACCAGATCAGATCAACAGAATAGAGGAGAGCAAGCTAGGTTACAACTAATGCCAACACATGGCCCTAAACCCAACTTTCTCTCTCTAGAAACGAAGTCACGAAGTGGGAAAATGAGCTCAATACCATAGGGACTCACCTATTTATAGGCTCCCAAAAGTCCCACATTCGGGCGCCCGAATCCAACTTCCGGGCGTCCGGAAACCCTGCAATCCAGGTGTCAGCTGGCGGCCAAGCGGTCGGTCGTCGGTCGGCAGGCGGTGGGGCGGCGTGTCTTCGACGGTCGACACGTGTCCTGCGTCGCGACACGTGGCTCTCCACGTCATAAGCCAATCCGGATCCACAACTGGGCGTCCGATTCCTGCGTCTAGAACTCAAATCAGTCGGCCACTTCCGGACCCATACAAAACGTCCACTGGTTCCGGATCATTCGGGCGTCCACTTCACAACTTCCGGGCGCCCGAAATGTCTCAAGCCCGAAACCCCTCCAAGTCCAGAAACTCGTCGAAATGCCAAGTATTACAGTTTTTCTACCTACCAGCTATACTGTTAGCCTCGTAGACTTAGTGGGTAGGCCATTGGGGTCGGTAACGGAACCCACTGAGGACTACTTTGTTTACAGTAGTTCTAACATCCATTATTGCCACTTTTTTATAGAGCCATCGGTTGCTGCTGCTTCTGATCGAGATAAGGGAGTCGCGAGCTAGATTCCTATCTACCCCAGTCGTCGTGCTAGAGGAGTACCCTTTTATGGAGATAGTTCACTTTTGTTTAGTCATGTACATACAATTATATTTTATTTCATCTGTTCAGAGTTGAAAGATGTTGATATTGTATTGGATACTATATATACCTTGAATTATATGTATGTACAGATCACTAGTTACTTCTATTTTTAGTAGCTCTGTTACTCTCTAGTAGTGGTTCTTGTGCAGGTTACAGGTGCTTCTATCACTTCATGTATACAGGACTTTCTATGTATGCGGTGGATCTGTTGGCGAGCCCGGGTAGTGCTGGAAGCGGGGGCGTGATAGATTAAGTTGATATCAGAGCTTAGGGATAGGTTGTTGGGACTTAGAAAGCCCTTAGGAAGGCAAAACGTGAGAGATGTGACTTGTTGCAAAAGTCGATGATTGAATTATTTGTAAATCTTCCGGGAGAGTGAAGAGTGATCGAAGAGTGATATTTTCTCCTGCTGGATGATTATGTCGGCTACAGATGATATAATGTTGTGGGGAAAAAGAGATGTCCTTCTTCGCTTGATTGGGTAAAGTGATGTGTTTTCTTTGTGTATTTTATGCATGTTTTTGTTGCTGGTGATTACTATACCTCATAAGCATCGACCTTTGACACGGGCTGTACTCGTACCATCAATAGAGTCGGAGCAGGTTGGATTGAGTGAAGCACGGTAGCAGCGGGCACAGTTGGTTAGTTTGATTGAGGCCACCCAGTAGCAGGGAGTGCTTTTACAATAGATGTGTGAGATGTGGATGCGGCAGGCATTTTGGGTAGAGCGAGGAGCGACAGTTGTCAGGGAGCGGACGACAGCATCTGGGCAGCGTCAGGATAGGAAGCGCCCGGTACCTGGCGACGGAGGAAGACCAGTGGGAGATGACTGCCAAGGTCTCCACAATCACACTCTCAGGGTCGTGGGCCTTCGGGGCAACAACGGTTTGGTGGATCCCGCTAGCAGAGACGGCAACGGAGGTGGTCGGAGCAGTGTGTCATTTGTGGAGGACCGCATTCGCCACGGCAGTGTGAGAAGAGAAAGGGGCGATGTTTTTGATGTGGTCAGGTGGGGCACATACTGTCAGCTTGTCCCTGAGCGACATTATCAGCTCCGTCGACAGCATAGGCTCCTTCCCTACCTCAGCAGTTGTCAGGGGTTCCACTCTCTTTTGTTCCGGCAGATCGAGCATTTGTGGCATCTTCAACAGGTCAACCGCGGCAGGCACGAAGTGATCAAGTTCTCGTGGCGAAGGTCTAGAACTCTACGACCGACAATGTAGTGACATGTATCATGTTAATTTATGGCAGTAGAGCACGTGCATTATTTGATACCGGTGCATCACATTCATTTACTAATCAAGCATTTGCATCACTATATGGACTAGAGATAGTGTCGTTACCACATGCACAAGATGTGCAGATTTCTGATTATGTTTTGCATGTGCGGAGTATTGTTGGGCTTGTCCAGTGCAGTTGGGACCATGAGTCATGCCTGCAGACCTGGTCTTAAGGCAATTGCAGGATTTTGATGTTGTGCTCGGGATGGACTGGCTGGCAGGTTACTTCGTGGTGATCGACTATGGAGCTAGGACACTGACGTTTCGCGAGTTTTGACAGGAGGAGTTTGTCTTTAGGGGATGCAGGAGCATGCTATTTGCGACCATGATTTCCACTTCTAGAGTCAGACAGATGACGAGTAGAGGTTGCGTTGCCTTTCTGGCGACTATTGTAGAGGTGCCTACGGCGGCACCGGGACTCGAGGATATTCCTATAGTCCGTGAGTTTTCAGATGTATTTTCCTCGAAGTTGACGACTATGCCACCAGATAGGGAGGTTGAGTTTCTGATTGAAGTGGTCCCTAATACCACGCCAATCTCGAAGGCACCCTACAAAATGGCACTGGCTGAGGGAGTTAAAGGCGCAGCTTCAAGAACTGATGGAAAAAGGGGTTTGTGAGACCCAGTGTATCTCCTTGGGAAGCGTCGGTGTTATTCGTGAAGAAGATGGATGATTCACTTAGCCTATGTGTGGATTATCGAGAGTTGAATAAAGTGACTATCAAGAACAAGTATCATTTGCTTCGTATTGATGATCTATTCGATCAGCTATAAGAATCTTGTGTCTTCTCAAAGATTGGTCTACAGTCTAGTTACCACCACTTGAAGGTAAGGGCCGAGGATATTCCCAAGACGGCTTTCAGGATAAGGTACAGGCATTATGGGTTTACAGGGATGCCTTTTGGATTGACTAATGCCCCTGTCGTATTTATGGATTTGATGACCGAGCGTTCAAACCGTACTTGGATAGAGTTGCAACGGTGTTCATTGACGACATTCTGATTTACTCCCGGAGTGATGCTGAGCACGAGGAGCACTTTAGGATAGTGCTACAGCTTCTGAGAGAAAAAATTTTGTATGCTAAGTTAAAGAAGTACGAGTTTTAATTTTGGGAGGTTGCTTTCTTGTGCCACATGATTTCAGCCGTAGGTGTGGCAGTTGACCCGAAGAAGATCGATGCGGTTCGGGATTGGCCCAGACCGATGACGATTACAGAGGTGAGGAGTTTCCTTGGATCAGCCGAATACTACCATCGACTTGTGGAAGGCTTTGCGAAGCTTTCCACAACCCTCACTCGATTGATTCGGAAGGGAATTAAGTTTATCTGGGGTGAGAATTGCCAGAGGAGCTTCGAGGATTTAAAATAGAGGCTTATGTCGGCCCCAATCCTTTCCATCCTAGTTATGGGGGAAGGATTTGTGATCTACAGTGATGCGTCACATAGTGACTTGGGATATGTGTTGATGCAACATGGTAGGGTAATTGCTTATACTTCACGGCAATTGAAGGATTATGAGAAGAACTACCCTATGCATGATTTGGAGCTTGCCGCTGTGGTTTTCACACTAAAGTTGTGACGTCACTACCTATATGGAGAACACTGTGAGATCTTCTCTGATCATAAAAGTCTCAAGTATTTGTTCGCGCAGAAGGAGCTGAATATGAGGCAACACTGGTGGTTGGAGTTGTTAAAGGATTCTGATATCAGAATTCAGTATCACCCCAGCAAGGCAAACGTGGTGGCAGATGCGTTGAGTAGGAAGCCAGTGCAGAGCCTTTGCATGTTGATCACTCAGCAGGTGCCATTGCTTGAGAAGATTCAGCGGTTTGGAATGGGGATTGTGTCCCTTGGGGTTACTTCAAGACTTATGTCTATGATTTTGCAGCCCACTTTGTTAGACAAGATCAGGGAGAAGCAGAGTGTAGACCCCCACTTGATGAGGATTTGAGACCAGATTGTGAACGACCAGGTAGGGAACTTTACTGTTGATAGCTCGGGAGTACTGAGGTATAGGGACCGATTGTGTGTGCCTATGGATTCAGGGATCCGAGAGAAAATTTTGCGAGAGGATCATTGCTCACCTTATATTATTCATCCTGATGGAACTAAGATGTAAAAGGATTTGAAGGCACATTTCTGGTGGAATAGATTGAAAAGAGACATTGGAAGGTATGTAGTATAGTATTTAACTTGTCAGCAAGTAAAAGCAGAGCATCGAGTACCTGCTGGTAAGCATCAGAGTCTTCTAGTTCTAGAGTGGAAGTGGAATCAGATCACCATAGACTTCAATGTGGGTCTATCGAGGACGCAGGGTGGATTTGATGCAGTGTGGGTGATAGTGGACAAACTGACCAAGTCTGCTCACTTCTTATTAGTGCAGACTACTTGATCCAGGGATCGACTCGCTCAGCTTTACTTGGACAAGGTAGTGGGATTACATGGAGTGCCTACCTCGATTGTATCAGATCTAGAGCCGAGATTCGTTTCACATTTCTAGAGGAGCCTACAAACCGCCTTGCATACGCAGCTTCACTTCAACACAGCATTTCATCCACAGACCGATGGACAGTCAAAGCGGACGATCCAGATTCTGGAGAACATATTGAGAGTTTGTGTCCTGGATTTTAGAAGAGGGTGGCATCGACATTTGAGATTGGCTGAGCTTGCGTACAACAACAGCTATCAAACGTGTATCTAGATTGCCCTGTTTGAAGTATTGTATGGACGCAAATGTCGATCGCCTCTGCATTGGAGTGAAATGGGGGAAAGGAAGAGTTTGGGACCAGATATTCTGCTGGAGGCAGAGGAGAAGGACAGGATTATGCGACGAAATCTTGAGACCGCCTAGAGTCAACAGAAGAGGTACTCTGATACCAGGAGACAAGACTTGGAGTTTCAGGTTGGAGATCATGTCTTCTTGAAAGTCTCGTCGTCCAGTGGGATATGTAGATTTGGAGTTTGTGGAAAGCTCAGTCCACATTTCATTGGCCTTCTATGGTTTTGGAGCAAGCTGGGCCTGTAGCATACGGGATTGCACTTCCACCGCAACTGGCTGGTATTCACGACTTCTTCCACGTCTCGGCATTGAGGAGATATGTGTTCGATCCTTCGTACGTGATTGACTTCACCCCACTGGAGTTGGAAAAGAATTTGAGATATGAGGAGCGACTAGTGCAAATTTGCTCGAGAGGTGAAAGAATTGCGCAATCGGTTTATTCCGTATGTGAAAGTGTAGTAGAGCAATCATCAGGAGCTTGAGGCGACTTGGGAGCCGGAGATAGTGATACCAGAGTCCTACCCTACCTTTTTTTAGCCTTCTTCATGAGGTATGAGGTTAAGTTTTCAGGACGAAACTTTTTGTAGTGGGGGAGGATGTGATGCTCTGGAAAAATATTATTTTTTCAGAAAGATTATAGTCCGTAATTTAATCGACACGTCGAGTAAGTGTCAAAACGAGTCGGAATTGATTTGAACGCGAAATCGGCATCACAAGGAACTCCGAAACGTCATTTATTTTCAGCTGGAACGTGCTATGTTATATTTGACATGGGCACAACTTAACTTGGCCAACCACCCTTAATTGGATTTTTGTCCTTTAGTAACCAGCTGAGTAATCCTATACACATCCCTCTCATTCTCTTCTTTTCCTCCCTCTCATTCTTCCTCAATTCCTCCCTCTTATCCTTCTCTCCCTGCTAGACATCCTGCGAAAGTGCAGCTTGGAGGCTCTCCTTAGCAGCAGCAGCTGCAAGTTGATAGTTGAGGTTGTAGAGGTTGGTAGGTGGCAATTCTGTCTTTCTTCTTCTTCTTCTTCTACTTCCTTTCCTTCTCCTCCCTCTCCCCTGTCCTGTATTCCTATACATGCTGTGGAATTGCTGCTGCTGCTAGCAATTGTGGTCCAGCCAACAATAGAGGAGGAGCAGGAGGTGCAGTTTGTGGTAGTTGCAGCAAGATAAGAGTTAAAGTAGTTGGGATCTAGCTCTAACTTATCTTTCCCTTGTTTTTTTCCTTTCCTACACCCTCTTTAGCTGCAGCCAAGGAAGGAGTAATTTTAAGAACTGCTGCCAGCAGCAACTAGCTGCAGGTTGCATCAACAGCTGTAGTAAGGCTGCCAGCAGCAGTAGTTCAGCTGGGAACAGGATCAGCTGGAGTTTGGGAGTTAATTGGAGGAGTTTCGAAGGTCCAAATTCGAAATTGAACGCATAAAGTTGTGTGGGGGGGAGTTCGGAACCAGTTTTTACCTTCCTTGAGCTGGAATTACAGGTTAGTAGCTCTAATTTTAAAGTTGATCATAGATTGTACACATGCTGATTTTCTGGACTGAACTAGACCAACTTCGGATTTTGATGAAATCGATTTGAATTTCTTCTACGAGCTGAGCTTTAGAAGGGTTGGGAGTGATCTTGACTTCATCCTCTCATGATTGGAGTCTTGTTGGACCAATTTAGAGATAAAATGAATGAGAATTTTACTTTTCATTGAGGTCGAAAATCGAAAAATAGTTTTTACGTCGAAGTTGAATTCTTGACCTCTATTTCTTAATTGTGATAGAATTTCGTAATGAATTATGAACTTTTCTTATAGTGTAGAAGTCAGAGATCACTCATGGATTGCCCCCTAATCTCATCTTGCTCTGAATTTCCTTGTGGAGCAAGAAATTGGCAGCACCAAGGTGTAGTCCAGCTGTAGCTATAGCAGTGCATTCCAGCAGTGCCTACTGAACTTGAGGGTGAAATTGCTGAATTTTGATGCTTCAAGCTGATAAATTGGGATCTACTCTTGATCTACCTTATTGTGTGGAATAGAGGGAGCAAGCTATTTAGCCGAATTGGCAAGGATTTGCTTTTGGGAGTTGTGACTCCAACTTTCTTGCGAGTGATTTTAGGGGATTCTAACTAATCCATACTTAAATAGTAGCTGATTCGAAGTTGCTCCAAGCTGAATTGTAAGGTACATTGGCTCCGAATTAAGTAAGTTTGATTTCGAAGTTGAATTCATATGTATTATTAACTTTCATTAGAAATTTTATTCGACTTTTGATTTCGTTAAATCTGGCAGGAATTTTTGGATTTTATCTTCACTTCCCTTTTACTTGGAGCTAGGGGAAGGTGCCTGTGGAGTTTTAGTTCGATCCGTGATCGGATTAGCGCACTAGGTGGGTTAATATCTACCGAATTCTACGAAATTCCTCAAGTTTTTTAAAATTTCAGCATGTCTTATCATGTATGATTCATCATGTTTAGTAGCTCAAATTAGATTTGCATGTTAATATATGAAATCTGAATTTGGAGTATGATTTATATATCTTAGATGATTACTATATGCTGAATTGGGAATTGACTTAGGAGAAAACCTACGCATTGAACTTGTCATTTATTTGATCAGATTTAGTTTCAGGAGCTATTTTTACCATTGTATCGTCGCTATTAGTGCATCGCGGATACTCATAGTGGTGTAAGTTGAGATTACGCTCGTGCAGAGTTGCCGAGTGAATTTTTGCAGTAGTGTTTAGGCTGTGTCGTGTTGTCGGGTACCGTCCGGACTGATAGTGGACCCAGATCTTTACTTTTTGCATTAGATTATGCTGAGGGCACGTGATCGTTAGTTCTTCGAACCGTTTGAGCATTTGCATCGACTACAGCATGTGTGAGCCTAATTGAGCTCGACAGAGTATGGTTTTTTTGCTCGACTGGGTAGCTTCCCCGAGTGCCGCTTCGTAGTGAGGCCTTTTCGCGTTCTTGTGGCAACAGTCCTTTTGGGCATTCTACTTAGATTGGCCTCCCCCGTAGGTGGTGCGCGGAGTAGCTTAGGCACAGGTTGGACTGGCCGATTGGCGGTCCCTTTGGATTAAGTCAGTTGTGACTGTAGCACTCTGAATTTCGGTGCGTAGTATCGAACTTTACTAAATTTGATAAAGTTCGATGGAAGCCGATAAAGGCTGGTGTGGAATTGGGTTCTGAAGGTTTCGGAACAATTATGGGTACGAGTGGAAACCCGAAAATCGAAAAATTTTGAAAAAGGGACCAACTGGAGCAAAACTGCTCACGGGGTCCGGACCCTGGAAGTTGGGGTCCGGACAATGAAGTCCGCGGGCAGCCACGGTCCGGACCCGGATGTCACGGTCCGGACCCGAGCTGGTTTTCGAGTTGGGGTGCGTACGGGTTCCGAACCCGGACACCAAGGTCCGGACCCGGCCTGCGCGGTGGATTGTCACCTGTGCGGGGTCCGGACCCCACTTGCAAGGTCCGGACCCGGCTGAGGCAGAATGCCCAGTGAGGGATATTTTGGTAATTTCGCAGTGAATGGGTTATGTAGGGGGGCTGAGGTCTCTCCCCTCATTCCTTCTTCACTTTCCTCTCATTCCCTCTCCCTCTCCCTCACTTTCTCTCTCTAGAGATTTCTCCAAAGCTTGGAGAAGTGGTGGATTGGAGCTTGGAAAAGGCAAAGAAGCTTCTTGGTGCAAGAAGAAGCTTGGGAGCTAGGGCTTTGAGGTGAGTTCTTGTGATTTAGGGTTTAAACCTTGGATTTAATCCTTCAAGATGAGGTTTTTGGAAACCCTAGGCAATCTTAACCACAAAAGGTGGAAGATTGGCTATGAAATCTAGGGTTTGGCTTGCATGCATGCAAACCCTAGGTAGATTTGGGGCTTTTGTCATGGGAGGTTCTAAAAGTATTTAGACCTTCGTGAATTGCAATTGAGGCATAGGAAATCATGTTAGAACACTTGATTTCAAGTATTGAGTTGATTTAAGGGTTCGTAATGAGTAACGAACCATTTTCTTGTAGAAGCTTGGGTTGAAGCAAGAACTCAAGGATTGGACACTTAGGGGCTTGAAGAATACAAGAATTCGGAAGCTCTTGAGGTGGGTTTGTGTTTACCGAAGTGATTAGGTCACTTCCATGTCTAGGGTAAATATCTATTTAAAGATAAAATAGAATGTGTTGTGAACCCTAGAACTTGCATGTTGGCAAAGATGAAAATCATGATAGGTAGAGCCATGAGCTCCTATTGCAAGTTATAGAATTCAAGTATATTTCTATTATCTATACTTGTTACATGGTTGCATGTATGATTGGAACCTAGTGTTATTGAACATAGGTTGGATATGAGATTGGAACCTAGCGTCATGGAACCTTATTTTTACAATAGAAATGCAAAAAATCAAATACAACGATTATGCCTCAACATATACACAATATGCCACAATGATTAATTATGTCATTGACCTATGCTATTATCTCAATTCATTTCCTAACTTTAATCAACTTATTAGTTTGCTTTTCATTCTTATTACACACCTCATAGAGAGTTATGGGAGATCGACATCTCTCCAATCGGTGGGCACTTAGAGTCGAGGGCTGTAGTGTACTGGACCTTGGGAAATATGCAAGATTACAGTGTGAGATGTTAGTGAGCACCTTTGGAGTGTTGGACTGAACTGGAGCTGTTTTGGTGCAAAATTGATGCAAAAACAGACTCCGAAGAGTTAACTCAGCTCACTGGGCATTTTGGACACATTTCGGACGTCTGAAAATTGGATTTGGATGCCCGAATGTGGTGATTCGGGCTGATGTTGTTTCGGACCCTGGTTGCGAACGCCCTGTATTGAGGGTGCATTAGAGGGATTTAGGCTCATATTTTGGGCCGAATTTTACTGTAGCAGCCCAAAAGTGAGTTGGTGAGTGATGTGACGGGTGTTGTGAAGCAGGTAACTCAACAGTTGAGTCATCAGGATTTCGTATGCCCGAAAGTGGTTCCGGGCGCCTGAAACCCGGTATTTTGGCTGAGGACTTTATATTTGATGGCTGAGGCTATTTCTCTCTCTTCTTTTTCATTTTTTTCATTTCTCACAGCTAGAGAGAGAGAAGAGGGGAGAGGTATAGTTGATACTAGAGGTGATTTTGGGTAATGATTTTGGACTTGCACGTGTGACTACTTCCCCACGTGATATTCGAAGAGTTGATCCTATACGAGTTTTATTGTGACTTCTAATTCCACTTCTTCCTTTTTGGGACAGCACTTACACGTATTCTAGTCGCCGAAACAGGCAGACTAACTCCTATGTCTATTCTATATTTATTAAAATGTGAGATGCTTCATTGATATAGTAGAGATTGTTAGTATCATGATAGATCTTCATCCTTGGCATGGATGTGTTGAGCTGGTTGTATTATACCTAATTATTCAATGTTTCTTCCTTGAAATTGATAGAGGTAGATGTGCTGTAGAGCTATCACAGATTATCCTGTATATTGACAGTTGATTAGACAATGAGACCTCATCTAGTAGTACTATGGAAAATTACCTGTTGAACTGATCAATGATAAATTATTGTATTCCTACTGTCAGAGATCATAGTAAATTTAAAATATGTTGTCACGCCCCGGGCTAGTTTAATTGCGGAAAACGGGTCAATTTTTTTAAAAAGCCTAGCCCGCACGGCATACAGACCCGCCACAAATACAGGTTCCTCTGTCTATGCGGACAGAGTCTTCCCTATATTTGCACGGCGTACCATCAACATACAACAGGATCACAATCACACTTTCATTCACCAATCCACATATACAATTATTTGAATACAGTTGCATTCAGCTATCCCTACATGCCTCTAAGCACTCCTTAGGCGAAGGATGATGCGATGCATAGTACAACAGACATCCTATTAAAAATATTTCCTACCCGAAAGCTTTGATTTTGAACTCTAATAAGCATTAAAGAGAATCTACCAGACCTTTTAAAATTGTTCCCCACACGGGAACCTCATTTTGAAACACTAGCAGCCAAAAGAACAAAAATTACTTGAAAGCCTTTTTATTTAAAAACGAGCTACCTCGAAGGGTAGGAGACATCATTTGCAAATCAAATAAAACCATTCTGAGTCATTTTTTTTTTTCGAAACCCGTTTTAATTCGAATTGATTTCAATTCAATCCAATCTCAATCTAAACTTCTCAAAACTCATTTAATCATATCTAGCACAATTTAATCCGTACTTTGTCAATTTAGCCAAAATTCGGTACGTTATAATTTAAGAGAGTGAAGTAAATATTTCCTCTTAGACACTGTCTAAGATATAACATTTTTATGCCCTTGATTTAGAACTATGTTATGAAATAGAGGTTCAATGTAACTAACTTAGCATGTATCTCGCGGCATCATGACAAGAATTGCTCTCATGGAGCATGTCTTGAAAAGTGTTTGGACCTATTTGGATTGAATTAAGTCAGAGATGTTGTAGTACACTGAACTTCAGTGTGTCGTACCGAACTTCTACAAATTATGGAGTTTCGGTGGGAAAGTGGCATGAGAGGCTATGTGAGTGGCTTCGGCCAAGTTTGGGGCTTGTACGAGTGTTTTCGGCGCAAATGAGGCGCGAAAACGGACTTCGAAAAGTCAAATCTGCCAAACTTGTGAAGTCTGCAATGGATTCCGGTATGGATGTGTCCATACCGGTACTGAAGTGATTAGTTCCGGTATGGAGTGTGACATACCGGAATGCGATGGGAGAATCTGGAAATCCAGCTCTCGGGTTTTGCGGAATTCCTCGTGGCATACCGAAACTAACACCCGTATTCCGGTACCCAGTGTGGGTACCGGAATGCAGTGCTGCGAAATGCCAGCTATGGCTGGCTGGGCGTAGTGAAATGTGGGGGGGGTAAATTAGTCTTTTCACATGAGTAGGGGTGTATGAAGGGCTGAGACACCCTCCCCTTCTCATTTTCTTCCTCCTCTACTTCTCCTCTCCATCTCTCTCTCTTTCTCTCTCTAGAGATCTCTCCAAAGCTTGGAAAAAAGAGTGGATTGAGCTTGAAAAAGATTTCCAAAGTGGAGAAGAGGCTTCTTGGTGCAAGTAGGAGCTTGGGAAACTCGTGGCTAAGGTGAGTTCCTCATGATTTGGGTTCAAACCTTGGAATTTATCTAGTATTTTGAGGTTTTTGGAAACCCTAGGCAATCTAAACCACAAAACGTGGAGATTGGCCAAGAAATTTTGGGGTTCTACATGCATGCATGTGAAACCTAGGTGAAATGAGGGTTTTTGCCATGAGAGATTCTAAAAATATTTGGACCTTCGGGAATTGCAATTGAGGCATAGGAAATCATGTTAGAGCAATTGATTTCAAGTATCGAGTTGATTTATGGGTTCGTAATGAGTAACGAACCATTTTCTTGTTGAAGCTTGGGTTGAAGCAAGAACTCTAGGCTTGAAGACTTGGGAGCTCGTAGAACTCAAGAATTTGGAAGCTTTTGAGGTGGGTTTGTGTTTACCGAAGTGATTAGGTCACTTCCATGTCTAGGGTAAATAACCATTTGAAAATAAAATGGTGTGAAAGTGTGTAATCCTAGAATTTGCATGTTGGCAAAATGAGAATCATGATGAATTGAGCCATGGGCTCATCTTGTATGTTAATGAATTCAAGTATATCCTTATTATCTATACTTGTTATGTGATTGCATATATGAATTAGAACCTAGTGTTGAGGAACATAGGTTGATAAGTGCAAATGGAATCTAGTGTCATTGAACATTGGTTGGAACATGAGATTGGAACCTAGTGTCATTGAACATAGGTTGGAACATGAGATTGGAACCTAGTGTCATGGAACCTAGGTGTAGTACCCCTGGGGCCTAACTGACGGAATGACTGCAGTATCCCAGACTGTTCGACACTTCTAGAGAAGGTCGAGACAAGTCGGAGTCGTTTCGGCGTCAAATAGACGCGAAAACGGACTCGAAACACCGAAGTAAACCAAAACTGGAGTTTTGGGCTTTTGAACTTTAGGGCGCCCGGAAGTCTTGTTTTGGGCGCCCAGATGTTGAGTGCTTGTTTTCTGAAACTGCTAAGTCATTTCGGATCCAGGTTGTGGGCGCCCGGAAAGTGGATCCGGAAATGTACCTCGTGAGTATCGATCCGCTTGACACGTGTCGATTGGTTGGTGAAATCCGCCGGACCAGGTTAGGGCGCACCGGATCGCGGCGGAGAGTCCGATGCTCCAGCTTTGTGCAGGCTGAAGAACCGGGCGCCCACTTCTTGGGTTTCGGGCGCCCGATTGTGAGGTTTTCCTGCTGAGAAACAGGTTAGGGCATTTCTGTTCTTGAGGCTTATTGCACCGAGATCCTTTGTCTATAAGAGAAGTGGACGACCTCCCCTGAGGCTTTTTCTCCCCTCTTCATGGTGAACCCAGGATTTTGCAAGGAAACCCTCTCTTCTCTCCCAAATTTCATCTTCCTCCATTGAAGACCTTGGATTCCTGCTGGAACTGCATCGTCGACCCGTGGTGTTCTAGCTTGTGTGCAGTGTGGGAGTGTCCAAATCCTTTGAAACTTGGTTTGTTGGATAGAAGACTCGTAGAGGAAGAAGTGGAATCCTTCCAATTGCGATTTGGACAGGTATGTAAGCTACGGTTGATGTTTCACTGGACCCTTTGTGTTCTTGAGCTGAAACTTGGGTTTTTCCTTTGATCTTTTGGATCCAATCTCTTGGGAGCTGGAATTACGAAGTGAAGATTGGTCTTCCTCATTCCTTACTGGTTTGGAGGTTCTTCCCACCTGAATTGAGGATTCAAAGGTGAGTTCTAGCTCAGATTTTGAGTAATTGCTTAAGTGCTAAATTTTTGGGTCATTGATGGAATTTCTTGGATTTTTAGATCCAGATCCTTGTGAGGATCTTTGGAGAGGTTTTGGATTGTTCCATCACTGTATTTGGGAGGTTTGTGACCCTTTTCCATGAGCTAGATTCGTAGGAATCCCTGAATTTTTTTGCTGTTTTTGAGATTTGCTTAAGTGCTGGAACTTCTGGATCCATGTGCAGGAGGGTCCAGAAGTGAATCCGGTTCAGTGTGTGGACCTTTTGGACATCGAGTCGAACTCCGTTTTGGCTGAAATTTGGAGGGTGTGTTCTTGAGCCCCTACTGGTGAGTTGAGCCAAATTTCACTGCATTTGGATTTAGAATTTGGATTTTATCGCATGTTGAATCCATGTGGGTTGTGCTGCCAGGCTGCAGTTCTGG
The DNA here is from genome assembly GCA_016920855.1 of Puya raimondii. Taxonomy (NCBI): domain Eukaryota; kingdom Viridiplantae; phylum Streptophyta; class Magnoliopsida; order Poales; family Bromeliaceae; genus Puya; species Puya raimondii. Next base: position 12,303,152 of record JABWPP010000050.1, read on the forward strand.
GCTGATGTTCTGGGCGCCCAGAACGTTGAGCAGGTGGGTCCGAATCTCGAGGTTGCAGTTTTGAACTCGATTTCAGCCGGCGTTGTTTGGAGGCCTTCCACTCGACTCCTAGCCGTTGTTGGATAGCTTTCGAGGTGTGTTAATGTTACCGAAATCGCCGGATTTCCTCCTAAGTTGTAGAGAGTGTAGCATGCTGTTTTATCATCTGTTAAATCATGTTAGTAGCTCGAATTCATGAATTTGCATGTATTATTATGAAATCTGAATTTGGAGCATAAATTGATAATTTATAGACATGACTTTACATGCTGAACTGGGAATTGACTTAGGAGAAAACTCGCGAACATTCAACCGTCACTTTTCGAACTATTATCAGATTTAGCTCTAGGAGCCGTTTATGTTCTTGTATCACCGCTGTTAGTGCGAGGTGGATACTTAGTTCGTTGTAGGACGAGTTTACGCTTGTGCTGGGATGCCAAGCTTGTGTTTACAGCAGGGTTAGGCTGTTTTGTTTTACCGGGTGCCGTCGGGGCCGACGGTGGACCCAGATCCCTTTTCTGGTATCAGGTTGTACTGAGAGTACGTGAGCCTTGGTTGTTAGACCGACTTGACCCATTTATAGTGACTTAGCCTGTATGAGCCTGATTGAGCTCGACAGAGAAACGCTTGCATACTCGTTTGGGTAGCGCCCATGAGTGCCGCTCCGGAGCCTGGCTACTTGCGTTGATGTCGTCTTAGTCCCGGTGGGACTCTCGCTCTCCACCCAGTGCCTTTGAGGTAGCGTACGGTGTTGCTTAGACAGGCGGGACGGGCGTATTGCAGTCCCTGTGGATTGGGTCAGTGCTGGTTACCTATTGGTTGGGGATGCTTTTACTTTAAGAGTTGGACTGGGATAGTGGTAGGGTAGTGGCATGGTAGCTGTTGAGTTTATTCCAGCTTATTTTATTATTCTTTACCTACCAGCTATACTGTTAGTCTCGTAGACTTAGTGGGTGGACCGTTGAGGTCGGTATTGGTACCCACTGAGGACTACTTCTTTTGATAGTAGTTCTCACACCCATTGTTGCCACTTTTTCTTGCAGAGCCTTCTTCTGTTGCGGCTGCTGCGCCTGTTTCCGCGGATCGAGGTAAGGGAGTCGCGAGCTAGATCCCTACCTGTCCCTGTTGTTCCTAGAGGAGGACCCTACTGGAGATAGTTTATTTTGAGTTGAGCCATGTACATATACTGTGAACTTGTTCCTATTTTGGTTCTGGATGGACTGTTGTATCTTGAATCCTATATGTACATGTGACTTTTGTTATTAGTATGTTTTATTGCAGCTCTATATATCTCTTGTAGTGGCTTGTATGTTTGTTTACAGGTTAGCTATCGCTTCGTATACATAGAAAAATCTATGTATACGACGGATCTGTTGGCGAGCCCGGGGAAACGAGTAATCCGGGGCGTGACAGATTAAGTTGGTATCAGAGCTTAGGAATAGGTCGTTGGGACTTAGTAAACCCTAGGCTTTGGCAGACCCTAGGAATGCAAGACGTGAGAGACGTGACTAGCCGCGAAAGTCATCGATTTGACTGTTGAACTCATCCTTAAGTTGAGGGAGTGATCGAAGGCGTGTGTCCTTTCCTGTCGCGAACTTGCGTTGGCTGCAGACGACGTCAAGCAGCGAGGGAAAAGAGACGACCTTCTAGACTTTCGCTTGATTGGGTCGAGGTTTGTTTCGTGTGATGTGTCTGATGTTTGTGTTGTTGTAGGTGGTCAAGATGCCGCCTAAGCATCGAGATTCACCCCCGACAGAGGCCCCTTCTGTACCACCTACTCCGCTGGAGATGGGCGGATCGAGTGAAGGACGAGAGCTGCGGGCACAGTTGATCTGTTTGATTGAGGCGTCACGACAGCAGGGGGTACTCCTACAACAACTGTGTGAGTTGTGGACGCGGCAGACGTATTGGATGGGACATTATACCCCTTGCCAAGGAGAGCAGACTGTAGTGCAGGAGCAAGTCCAGGGAAGGAAGCGCTCTACCCCAGAAGATGGGGGACTTACCAGGGATCGACGTTTATCGAGGCAGTCCCGACCACACCCTCCCAGTCATGGGTTTTCTGGGCAGCAGCAGTCTGGCGGATTTCGCCGGCAGAGACAGCATTGGAGGAGGCCACTGAGGTGTATCATCTGCGAGGACCACATTGGCCGCGACAGTGTGTACAGCGCGAGGGCCGATGTTTTGGATGTGGCCAGTCCGGACATCTACGGGCAGCTTGTCCCCGAGCAGCGTCGCATGTACCATCGATCGCGTCGGCACCCCCAGTTCATCAGCAGACTTATGGAGCTTCACCGACTTATAGACAGATGGATCGGGCTTCTATACCCCGTCCAGGTGAGCGGCGACAGCAGGCACAGAGCGGCAGAGTCTTCGCGGCTCAACTGGAGGACTCCACGGCGGCTGATCATGTGGTGGCAGGTATCATTTTAATTTCTGGCATTAGAGCTTGTGCATTATTTGATACCGGCGCATCACATTCTTTTGTTAGTCGAGCATTTGCATCTTTGCATTGGCTAGTGTTTGGGCCGTTACCCTGTGTACGAGAGGTACAGATTTCCGAGCACGTTTTGCTTGTGGAGGAGTGTTGTCAGGCTTGCCCTGTGCAGCTTGGACCTTGGGTGATGCCCGCAGACCTGTTGGTCTTGGGGCGATTGCAGGATTTTGATGTGGTGCTCGGCATGGATTGGCTGGCACGCTACTTCGCAACGATCGACTGCGGCGAGAGGACCGTGACGTTTCGCAAGCCAAGCCAGGAGGAATACGTGTATCGAGGCTGCAGGAGCACGTTGTTTCCGACGTGGATTTCGTCGGCACGAGCGAGACAGATGATGTGTCGAGGATGTACCGCATTTCTTGCGACTGTTGTTGAGGTATCTACGGTGGCACCAGAGCTCGAGGACATCTCTGTAGTCCGTGAGTTCCCGGACGTGTTTCCCCCGGAGTTGACTGAGATGCCACCAGACAGGGAGGTCGAGTTTGTGATTGACGTAGTCCCAGGAACTGCGCCAATCTCAAAGACACCCTACCAAATGGCACCGGCTGAGCTGAGAGAGCTTAAGGCGCAGCTTCAAGATTTGATGGATAAGGGGTTTGTGAGACCCAGCGTATCGCCTTGGGGAGCGCCGGTGTTATTCGTGAAGAAGAAGGATGGTTCACTTAGACTTTGTGTGGATTACCGAGAGTTGAATAAAGTGACCATCAAGAACAGGTATCCTTTGCCGCGCATTGATGATCTGTTTGATCAGCTGCAAGGATCTAGTGTCTTCTCGAAGATTGACTTGCAGTCTGGTTACCACCAACTGAAGGTGAAAGCCGAGGATATTCCCAAGACGGATTTTAGGACTCGGTACGGGCATTATGAGTTTACGGTGATGCCGTTTGGATTGACTAATGCCCCTGCCGCGTTTAAGGATTTGATGAATTGAGTGTTTAAGCCGTTCTTGGACCGGTTTGTGGTGGTGTTTATTGATGATATCCTGATCTACTCTCGGAGTGATGCTGAGCATGAGGAGCACTTGAGGATAGTGCTGCAACTTCTGAGGGAGAAGAAGTTGTATGCCAAGTTGAAGAAGTGCGAATTCTGGCTTCGAGAGGTAGCTTTCTTGGGCCATGTGATTTCAGCCACTGGAGTGGCGGTGGACCCGCAGAAGATTGAGACTGTGCGGGATTGGCCCAGACCGACGACGGTTACCGAGGTGAGGAGTTTCCTCGGGTTAGCTGGATATTACCGTCGATTTGTGGAAGGCTTTGCAAAGCTCTCCACACCCCTCACTCGTCTGACGAGGAAGGGGATTAGATTTGTTTGGAGTGCTGAGTGCCAGCATAGCTTTGAGGAGCTGAAGGAGAGACTGATATCTGCTCCCATCCTTACCCTTCCAGTTATGGGGGAAGGATTCGTGATTTATAGTGATGCATCACATAGTGGCTTGGGATGTGTGTTGATGCAGCATGGTAGGGTAATTGCCTATGCCTCACGGCAACTGAAGGATTATGAGAAAAATTACCCTACGCATGATTTGGAGCTGGCAGCTGTAGTGTTTGCACTGAAGCTGTGGCGGCATTACTTGTATGGTGAGCACTGTGAGATTTTCACAGATCACAAAAGTCTCAAGTATCTGTTCACTCAGAAGGAATTGAACTTGAGGCAACGCCGGTGGTTAGAGTTGTTGAAGGATTATGATATTACCATTCAGTATCACCCCGGCAAGGCGAATGTAGTGACAGATGCGTTGAGCAGGAGATCAGTGCAGAGCTTTAGTATGATGATCACTCAACAGGCGCCGTTACTTGAGGAGTTGAGGCGGCTTGAGCTTGAGGTGGTACCCCTTGGGGTTACTGCAAAACTTATGTCTTCGGTTTTGCAACCCACTTTGTTGGATAGGATCCGAGAGAAACAGAGTGCGGACCCCTTTTTGTTGAGGATTCGAGATCAAATTGCCAGCGGGCAGACAGGGGATTTTGGTGTTGACAGTTCGGGAGTACTGCGGTACAGGGACCGACTGTGTGTGCCTATGGATTCTGAGATCCGAGAGAAGATTTTGAGAGAGGCACATTACTCGCCTTATACGGTTCACCCCGGTGGAACCAAGATGTATAAGGACTTGAAGGCACACTTCTGGTGGAATGGAATGAAGCGGCATATTGGGAGGTTTGTGGCTCAGTGTTTGACTTGTCAACAGGTAAAGGCGGAGCACCGAGTACCTACTGGCAAGCTTCAGAGTCTCCCAATACCCGAGTGGAAGTGGGACTAGATCGCCATGGACTTTGTCGTGGGATTACCGAGGACACAGGCTAGTTTCGATGCTAATTGGGTGATAGTGGACAGACTGACCAAGTCTGCCCACTTCTTACTAGTGCAGACTACTTGGTCCAGGGACAGACTCGCTCAGTTATATTTGGACGAGATAGTGAGACTGCATGGAGTGCCTACCTCGATTGTGTCTGATCGAGACACCCGATTTGTCTCACAGTTTTGGAGGAGTCTACCGACAGCATTGGGTACTCAGCTGCGGTTTAGCACGGCTTTTCATCCACAGACAGATGGTCAGTCTGAGCGGACCATTCAGACTCTGGAGGACATGTTGAGGGCATGTGTCCTAGACTTTGGTGGAGGGTGGCATCGACACTTAGGACTGGTTGAGTTTGCGTACAACAATAGCTATTAAGCGAGCATCCAGATGGCTCCGTTTGAGGCATTGTATGGGCGCAAGTGTCGTTCGCCCTTGCATTGGAGCGATGTGGGTGAGAGGAGGACTTTGGGTCCCGATATCCTGTTGGAAGCGGAAGAGAAGGTCAAGATGGTTCGACGACGTCTTGAGACCACCCAGAGTCGACAGAGGAGCTATGCGGATACTAGGAGACGAGACTTGGAGTTCCAGATTGGAGATCATGTGTTTCTGAAAGTCTCGCCGTCCAAAGGGATTCGCCGTTTTGGAGTTCGTGGAAAGCTCAGTCCACGGTTTGTTGGCCCGTTCGAAGTGTTAGAACGAGTGGGGCCGGTAGCATATAGGATCGCCCTACCATCGCGACTCTCTGGAGTCCACGATGTGTTTCATGTCTCGGCCCTGAGGAGATATGTGTTCGACCCCTCCCACGTGATTGACTTCACCCCACATGAGATGGCTGAGGACCTGCAGTACGAGGAGCGACCGGTGCGGATTCTTGCTCGCGAGACGAAAAAATTGCGCAACCGAGTCATACCGTACGTGAAAGTGCAGTTGAGTAATCACGAGGAGCGTGAGGCGACTTGGGAGCCGGAGACGGTGATGCGGGAATCCTATCCCCACCTTTTCGAGCTGCCTTCTTGAGGTATGAGTTAAGTTTCGAGGACGAAACTTTCCGTAGGGGGGAAGGATGTAGTACCCCTGGGGCCTAACTGACGGAATGACTGCAGTATCCCAGACTGTTCGACGCTTCTAGAGAAGGTCGAGACAAGTCGGAGTCGTTTCGGCGTCAAATAGACGCGAAAACGGACTCGGAGCACCGAAGTAAGCCAAAACTGGAGTTTTGGGCTTTTGAACTTTAGGGCGCCCGGAAGTCTTGTTTTGGGCGCCCAGATGTTGAGTGCTCGTTTTCTGAAACTGCTAAGTCATTTCGGATCCAGGTTGTGGGCGCCCGGAAAGTGGATCCGGAAATGTACCTCGTGAGTATCGATCCGCTTGACACGTGTCGATTGGTTGGTGAAATTCGTCGGACCAGGTTAGGGCGCACCGGATCGCGGCGGAGAGTCCGATGCTCCAGCTTTGTGCAGGCTGAAGAACCGGGCGCCCACTTCTTGGGTTTCGGGCGCCCGATTGTGAGGTTTTCCTGCTGAGAAACAGGTTAGGGCATTTCTGTTCTTGAGGCTTATTGCACCGAGATCCTTTGTCTATAAGAGAAGTGGACGACCTCCCCTGAGGCTTTTTCTCCCCTCTTCATGGTGAACCCAGGATTTTGCAAGGAAACCCTCTCTTCTCTCCCAAATTTTATCTTCCTCCATTGAAGACCTTGGATTCCTGCTGGAACTACATCGTCGACCCGTGGTGTTCTGGCTCGTGTTCATTGTGGGAGTGTCCAAATCCTTCGAAACATAGTTTGTTGGATAGAAGACTCGTAGAGGAAGACGTGGAACCCTTCCAATCGTGATTTGGACAGGTATGTAAGCTACAGTTGATGTTTCACTGGAACCCTTGTGTTCTTGAGCTGAAACTTGGGTTTTTCCTTTGATCTTTTGGATCCAATCTCTTGGGAGCTGGAATTACGAAGTTAAGATTGGTCCTTCCTCATTCCTTACTGGTTTGGAGGTTCTTCCCACCTGAATTGAGGATTCAAAGGTGAGTTCTAGCTCAGATTTTGAGTAATTGCTTAAGTGCTGAATTTTTGGGTCATTGATGGAATTTCTTGGATTTTTAGATCCAGATCCTTGTGAGGATCTTTGGAGAGGTTTTGGATTGTTCCATCACTGTATTTAGGAGGTTTGTGACCCTTTTCCATGAGCTAGATTCGTAGGAATCCCTGAATTTTTTTGCTGTTTTTGAGATTTGCTTAAGTGCTGGAACTTCTGGATCCATGTGCAGGAGGGTCCAGAAGTGAATCCGGTTCAGTGTGTGGACCTTTTGGACAACGAGTCGAACTCCGTTTTGGCTGAAATTTGGAGGGTGTGTTCTTGAGCCTCTACTGGTGAGTTGAGCCAAATTTCACTGCATTTGGACATAGAATTTAGATTTTATCGCATGTTGAATCCATGTGGGTTGTGCTGCCAGGCTGCAGTTCTGGGCTGATGTTCTGGGCGCCCAGAACGTTGAGCAGGTGGGTCCGAATCTCGAGGTTGAAGTTTTGAACTCGATTTCAGCCGGCGTTGTTTGGAGGCCTTCCACTCGACTCCTAGCCGTTGTTGAATAGCTTTCGAGGTGGGTTAATGTTACCGAAATCGCCGGATTTCCTCCTAAGTTGTAGAGAGTGCAGCATGCTGTTTTATCATCTGTTAAATCATGTTAGTAGCTCGAATTCATGAATTTGCATGTATTATTATGAAATCTGAATTTGGAGTATAAATTGATAATTTATAGACATGACTTTACATGCTGAACTGGGAATTGACTTAGGAGAAAACTCGCGAACATACAACCGTCACTTTTCGAACTATTATCAGATTTAGCTTTAGGAGCCGTTTCTGTTCTTGTATCACCGCTGTTAGTGCGAGGTGGATACTTAGTTCGTTGTAGGACGAGTTTACGCTTGTGATGGGATGCCGAGCTTGTGTTTACAGCAGGGTTAGGCTGTTTTGTTTTACCGGCTGCCGTCGGGGCCGACGGTGGACCCAGATCCCTTTTCTGGTATCAGATTGTACTGAGAGTACGTGAGCCTTGGTTGTTAGACCGACTTGACCCATTTATAGTGACTTAGCCTGTATGAGCCTGATTGAGCTCGACAGAGACACGCTTGCATACTCGTTTGGGTAGCGCCCATGAGTGCCGCTCCGGAGCCTGGCTACTTGCGTTGATGTCGTCTTAGTCCCGGTGGGACTCTCGCTCTCCATCCAGTGCCTTTGAGGTAGCGTACGGTGTTGCTTAGACAGGCGGGACGGACGTATTGCAGTCCCTGTGGATTGGGTCAGTGCTGGTTACCTATTGGTTGGGGATACTTTTACTTTGAGAGTTGGACTGGGATAGTGGTAGGGTAGTGGCATGGTAGCTGTTGAGTTTATTCCAGCTTATTTTATTGTTCTTTACCTACCAGCTATACTGTTAGTCTCGTAGACTTAGTGGGTGGACCGTTGAGGTCGGTATTGGTACCCACTGAGGACTACTTCTTTTGATAGTAGTTCTCACACCCATTGTTGCCACTTTTTCTTACAGAGCCTTCTTCTGTTGCGGCTGCTGCGCCTGTTTCCGCGGATCGAGGTAAGGGAGTCGCGAGCTAGATCCCTACCTGTCCCTGTTGTTTCTAGAGGAGGACCCTACTGGAGATAGTTTATTTTGAGTTGAGCCATGTACATATACTGTGAACTTGTTCCTATTTTGGTTCTGGATGGACTGTTGTATCTTGGATCCTATATGTACATGTGACTTTTGTTATTAGTATGTTTTATTGCAGCTCTATATATCTCTTGTAGTGGCTTGTATGTTTGTTTACAGGTTAGCTATCGCTTCGTATACATAGAAAAATCTATGTATACGGCGGATCTGTTGGCGAGCCCGGGGAAACGAGTAATCCGGGGCGTGACACTAGGTTGAGAATGTAAAGTAAACCTAGTGTCATTGAACATAGGTGAGACTTGGTGACTTGAACCTAGGGCCATTGGACTTAGGTTGGCAAGTGTGAAATGTGAATATTGGGGTACGCGACGATTTCGCTACCCCGGATATGCGACGATTTCGCTACCCGTGCCACGTGTTGGCGGTAATGGATTGGGGTACGCGACGATTTCGCTATCCCGGGTATGCGACAATTTCGCTACCCGTGCCACGTGTTGGCGGTGATGGATTGGGGTACGCGACGATTTCGCTATCCCGGGTATGTGACGATTTCGCTACCCGTGCCACGTGATGGCGGTGATGGATTGGGGTATGCGACGATTTCGCTATCCCGGGTATGCGACGATTTCGCTACCCGTGCCACGTGATGGCGGTGATGGATTGGGGTACGCGACGATTTCACTATCCCGGGTATGCGACGATTTCGCTACCCGAACAAGGAGATGACGATTTCACTCCTTGGAGGTTAGGACCATGATGGGATGGCGATTCCATTGCCCGGTGCCCAACACTTGCGGCGATTCCGCTTTGGTTGAGAACCATTATGGTGATGCGGCGACTCCGACACCATAAATAAATGACAAGTAGTTGAACTTGGTCAATGTGAGATATATGGTGAACCTAGGAGAAAATAAAAGTTGTCATTTTATTTGGTTGCATCCTTTATATTTATTTACAAGCATGTAAATATTTGTATGCATAGTTATTTGAAATCTAACTTATGCTTATGGTGTTTCTTTGGACCTGGTGGGTCGAGCTTCTCTCTTGGGTGACCTTACCCACTGGGAACTATGTTTATAGTTCTCACCCCACGTTTTTCAGGTCCTTCCGTGAGTGAGGCGGCGGAGCGAGGCAAGGGTTTGGCTCTGTAGATAGCGGTCCTTCCATTTTGGTGTCACATAGAATTGTACCCCTAGTTTTGGACAATGATAGCATAGGGGTTTTATTAAATGTATGCAACTTGTAATTCCATAGTTTTGAAACTTGATGTATGGAATAGGAATGAAAGAAAAGAAAATTTTGACATGTATAAATGTGCAAATGTGTTGTAATAGAAGTAGAACTTCTTTATGTTGATGCTTTCCTTTTGCAACTCTTGTACTCCGTTCCTAGTTGGAACATCGTGGAAATGCTTGTGTTGTGGCGCCTTGGGCTGGTAGAGGAGACTCTATCCGTTCGACCCGTGCGGTTTATCCTTTCCACCTAGTTGGTGTTAAAGGCCCGACGGGGCGTGACAGATGTACTATGTTAGTTAGGTGATGACTTAATATAAACTCTTGCATTGTGTTCTTCATCAAGTCGCACACTTTATTACCCGTATGAAGAGAAGAATGCGCGAGAAATGAATAGTGTGATCGAATGTGGGCAAGTAGGAGATGAAGTAATGTAGTGTGTTCACATTCGACGTATCATATCACAACAACCATATGGTGCATACTTTTTTTTTTTTTTGAGAGAAAGGTAACATGCTACCCGCTTTTTTTTTATTTTTTTAGAAATAAACTTAGCTAGAAATGTGAATCTACAAGGATTCGAACTTGGAACCTCGGGTACCAACCACCAAGCCTTTGCCACTTGCGCTAGGGACGATCGGTGGTGCAGACTATTATCCTCATATATTTATTATAAGAAGATAAGAATATTATAGTAACATTATTTGTGGTTAGTAACCTAGAGGATCTATACAAATATATCTATTGACGGTTTCTTGGATACACGTGGCAGTATTTCGAGCCTCCACAATTTTTTTCTATTTGATCTGTATCTATCCCTCTCTTCTCTATTTTGAATTTCATGATTACCTTACCTCGGTAAAGTACCAAATCTGGATTTCATAATTACACCTCGGGAAGGTACCAAATCTTTCTAAATTCACCTCGGAAAGGTACCAAATCTTTCCAAATCTATCTCGGAAAGATACCAAATCTATCTAAATCTTTTCTTACCTCGGTAAGGAACAATATCCTCATTTTCTTACCTCGGTAAGGAACAAAATCCTCATTTTCTTACATCGGGAAGGGATAAAATTCTCACCTTGATTCGGGTGTGTATATGTGTATATAGGAGAACATGTACTCATGAGGTTGGAACCTTGAAATTTTTTTCTAATTGCTTCTTCCTCCTCTCTCCCTCATGCAGCGAACTTCACCTCTCTTTACACTGAGTTTTACATTTCGTTTGTATTTTTTGCTGGATCTCTGAGAGCTACTTGGGTTTGTGTTGCACCACCCTGAAGACGTGCCGACGAGGTGGAAGGTGGTCGTTGTATCGCTAGGAGTGATTGCCGGAGCCTCGCACGTGGAGGGGCAATCTCGCTTCTAGGACAGTGCTTTCGCACGCCTCGACTCACAGGCCTGATCTAAACCTCTAATTAATCCGTTCTTATAATTTTTCAAAAATAAAAGTTAAAATTATTTTTTTTTAAATTGTTTAAAAAGTAAATTGTATTAAAGATTTAGAAAGATATTTTTTCGACATTCTAGGTCCTCAAAGTAAATTGTTCTCCAAATTATATTTAACCAATACATAAAATTATTATTTTTGGTTTGAAGCATCTTACTGTTGTATTTTCGGGTGACAATGTATATGGTGTGCTATACACTCGGGCGTTCCACATTGTATACTGCTCCTAATTTATATATATTAAAATAATTAGTAATCATTCAAGCTAAATATATGTTTGCATATTACATAATTACATATTTTGTTGTCATTCAAAATTATTTATATATATATATAAATAATTAGTAATCATTCAAACTAAATATATGTTTTGCATAGTTCATAATTACATATTTGTTGTCATTCCTTCTTATTTTTGCAGGATAAATCATTCTTGGCTACTGTTCTTTTGCTTCCTCTTACATATATATGTGTTGATATTTTAATTCTGTTCTTTTCCTTATTTTTCGTAATTATTATATATTAATTTTTGGCTACTATTCTTTTGCCTTTCTTACATACATATGTGTTGATATTTTAATTCTATTCTTTTCTTCCTTTTTCGTAAATATTAGTGTCAAAATTGTTCGCGGCGAAGCACGGGTTCAACACTAGTATTATAAAAGAGAAGGTGTTCTCTCGTATGGGTCAGAGAAGCATAAAAATTAATTTTTCTTCCCCTCATTCCTTAAAAAAAAAAAAAAAAAAATCTCACGTCCCTCTAGGATTCTCACCTCCATTCTTGGGTTTCGGAGGGTGGATTGGTTAAGGACTTTGGTAATCCTCCGAACATCGAAGACGCGTGAGCGAAAGATCCTGGAGTGAGATCAGAAGAAGACGATCCCCGAGGCTAGTAAGATAATCGTGGGATCCTAATTTCGTGGAAATATATATATGTTATCCATGTTGTAGGTTTTTCCCTCATACTTCTAACATTAACAAAATATTTTATAATCTAATAAAATATTATGTTACTTAATATAATATTTTATTAAAAATGTGAGATTAATCTTACACTATTTCTGCTAATTAATTTTACACTATTTCTACCATTTAACAAAATATTCTATAATCTAACTGTAGGAATTTATAGGGCAGCGAAACTTACAATCTGGATAGCCAACGTATCTAGGAACCGAAATCGGATCGGATTGCTTGTTCCATATGGCAACACTAACAAAATATTATGTGGCTTATAAAATATTTTGTAAAAAATATAAAAAATAATGAAAGATTACTAACAAAACATATTAATATTTGTTTTAAATATTTTTCACTGATCAGATATTTTTCTTACGCCATTTTGACAGAATTTTTCGCTAATATTCAAGATCTTTTTTTCGCACATTTGAAGGCATTTAAATATGACGGCAAATGTAAATATGCTATATTAAAGAATTACCGTCATAAAAATATGAATATAATGAAATAAGTGGTTGCCAAATAGACCCTAAGTTACAGATCCTAAAATTTCACATTAATATTTCAGTGTTAAATTTCTATCTCCCATTTTTTTCTCCAATTCATATGCTCGGATGTAAAAGTGAGTTGTTCAGACTACTTTTAAATCTTTCGCATAAATTTTAAAATACATGTTCTCGACTGCTAATTTAGTTATCAAATCATATTTTTAAGATGATATAAGAGTTGAATAATAATAATTGTGAATTAATACCACAGTTAAAAGCCTATCGATTGCTGCGATGCCATTTCTTGATAATTGAGTTAGTTGTAATATTTTTTGTAATAAAAAAATCATAATTAATTCAAGCAATAAAAATTAAAGTTAAATATTTTGATTAAAAGAAATTAAAGTTTGATAAATTTTACCAAAGGTTTGATAATATATATATCATAATTTATCAAAATTAAAATATTTGAAATTTTAATATTTATTTTAAAATATGGTATAATGTAGATAAGGCATGCATAGTTTTGCCTAATTAATTTTTAGGTCTTTTTTGGTTGGGGGCAAAACCAGTGATAAGCAACCACACGGGATGTGCGTTTCGAATATCCGTTAGTTAGACCGTAGAGAAAAGAGGCAGAAGGAGTGACGTCCTTTTGGCTAGAAATTACTCGCTGTACTTGATGTAACCTCTACTTGCTCTACACCTGATAAAAGTATGGATATAACGATCAAATATATATTTAATCGCACTAATAAGTAACACATACTTTTCATAATCCCCAGTGGAGTATATATTATGTTAAAAAAGAAGTTTTATCAAATATGTGAAAATATTATCTTTCTATCGGTAAAAATATACAAAATTTATTTTACCTATAGATTATTTTGAGCCTGCTATCTAACTCTTCAAAATTTTATTTTATTTTATATTATATTATATGATCTCTTAATTTATTTGATTTGAATCGAGCAACAAAATTTTAATTTTAAAATCTAAGCTTATTATTTATTTATTTTTATATATTTAGTTAGTATACTCGGGTACGATTCACTGGTTCAATTAAATTAGCGATTCATCCACTATGCGGTAAACCCGTGGCTTGGTTTTTAAAAACATTGAGATTTACTAGTAGGTAGGAAGGTAGGTAGGCCACCACTGCAGTCTCACGATCTCATCCACATCTCACGCACACCTCTCACACAGACACTCGATCTCTTTCAGTTCAGCAGCTCTCCACTCGCTATCCATCCCCGGTAACTGATGGACGGCAGTCCTCCCGAGGAGACCCAGACGGAAGCGGCGGCGGCGGTGGAGGCGGGGCCCGGTGCGGGGCGGGCGGTCGGGGGCACGGAGCTGAGCTGGTGCCGGGCCGTCCCGGGGGGCACGGGCAACACCGTGCTGGCGCTCCTCCTCTCCCGCCCCGCCCCGCTCCTCCTCCCCTCCCTCGTCTCCGCCCTCCGCTGCCTCCTCCGCTCCCACCCCCTCCTCCGCTCCCTCCTCTCCCCGATCTCCTCCCCGACTCCCTCCTTCTCCATCCCCCACGACGATCCCCCGCTCCTCCTCGTCCTCCCCCCCGACCCCTCCTCCGAGTACTCCTCCTTCCACTCCGTCCTCGAGCTCGAGCTCAACCTCAACCCGTGGAGCTCCCCCGCCCCCTCCGACCCCCTCCCCGTCTTCTTCGCCGCGCTCCGCCCCCTCTCCCACGGCCACGGCGACGCCGACGGCCATCTCCACAGCTCCGTGCTCGCCCTCAAGTTCCACACCGCCGCGTGCGACCGCACCTCCGCGGTGACGATCCTCACCGAGCTCATGCGATTAATGGCGGCGGAGGGAAGAGAAGAAGAAGAAGTGGCAGAAGAAGAAGAAGATGCGGGGTGCGAATTGGGGATCGAGGATCGGATTCCGAAGAGGGACGCGTGGAAGCCGTTCTGGGCGAGGGGGAGGGATTTGATCGGGTACTCGCTGAACGGGTTGAGAACGTCCACGCTCCGGTTCGAGGACGCCGCTTCGGACCGCTGCTCCGAAGTGGTCCGGTTCGTCATGCACGCCGACGAGACACGGAGGCTCCTCCATGTAAGTTTTACTATTTCTGTCTGTTATTAATTTTGGGAAGGGATCGAAACTCCAACAATATTTATTTTTGACCGGATTTTATTTTGGCCGTCAATCTTTTTAAATTTGACATTTCAAATCATTTTATTTTTAAATTTTTTTTTCTTTGTTTGAGCAATGCCAGCGTATACCACGCCTATATATAGCACATGCCACTCATTCTAGGACCCACGTTCTTCTGCTAACCTTATCACCTTTTTTTTATTTTTTATTTTTTATTTTTTATTTTTTATTTTTTATTTTTTAACCAGACATTGTGAATTAATGAAGTTTTTGGTACCTGAAAAATGACCTGGTTGTAAAATTTAAAAGATTGGGAACGTAAATGAAAAATTAGGTAAAGATTGTGCAATTAACCCATAAAGTAAAACACTAGCAAACATTTGGAATGTCAAATAAAGAACTTTAGGACCAGAGTGAAACTTGGATAGACATTCTGGAACTGATGTTGTAATGTATTTGTTGTCTAATTTCATTTTTAAAATGTTGATCTTTAAATATTGATTGTGGTTGATAAAATATGCAAGTACTCCCATGCAGGTAAGGATCTTTTTACATAATTGTAAATGCTCTCCATCTTTACAAAAGGTTTCTTGTAAGTTGCACCCTGTGCATAAGTACGCCTCATATGTATCATATGCTGCACCTAGTTTTTGATACTTGATAACTTAGATTCTAACCAATAAATGTGATCTACACAATTTAAAGGCAATCATGTAGAAAAAGTTACAAGATTTGAAAAGCTATTACTATGATATTAATTAGTCTCAATAATTAATTGTAGGAGAATGTCATTGTCTGATTTGAAAAAAATTGGTTTCTAATAATTATGATTGTAGACATGTACATGTTATAAATCTCATCGAAAACATTTAATGAGTTACATTTTGGAGTCCAGCTACTATACTATCGATAGTACCAAGCGTTTGCTGCTATCGAGTTTTTCGCCGTTAGATCTACCACTTTGACAATTTCAATCCGTTAGATCATACTATTCAACTAACCACCCATTCAATCCTAGGGGACCACTATCATCCTAATCGGGGACCACTATCATCCTAACTGTACATCTCTTCATCCAAGGGCCGAAAATCTAATAGCACCCATGACTTGGTGCTATTAATAGTATAGTAGCATAATTCTTACATTTTGATAGTAAAATCTATATGAAGGGGTTAAAGGGGTGCGCTGCGTGAAGTGTATTTAAACACCCAGTGAAGGCAAATAATTTCTACAGTACGTAGTAGTGCAATACTCTTTTTTGTCTCTAACGCTTTTTTTCCACAAAGAAGTGATGTGGACGTGCAACTAAAGTGCTACCTCGAAGGACTAATCCGTTTGTCTGATTTAATGTACTAGTGTTTCGTTGGGGTGCCAAGACGGACAGATAGTGATAAATCTCATATGATGTTTATGCCTATAAGGGGCTTGCCAACCATGGGCCCAATAAGATTCATGGGTAACTAGTTATTTGAATAGTTATTTCTCATTTCTACCCCTGAAATGTGAATTTGGGTACTATTGGAGTACATCAAGCACTTTTTGTTTTGTAGTGGGTTGTTTCAAGGAAATGCTTCGGATATCTGCAAAGGTTTTTCTATAGATTGTTAATATGTTGGCAAACTCGTGTGGCACTTTGAACTGTGTACACGAATCAGTCGAAAACTTCCACCTTATGTATGCCAACATATTGGCAATCAATAAGGGAAGCACTCTTGGGAACCTGTAATAGTACTCTTGTTTCAAACTTTTATTACTCAAATCTCTTGTGCATATAAAATGGAATTGAGTTTATTGGGCCCAGATCAAATTGGGCCTTGTGGGCTTCCATTGTTTGAACTTACTGAACTTAGTAGGATATGTTTTGTTTAGATAGCTAATGAGCAGAGGTCACTGTACTTCTAGGCATGCAAGGCAAAGGGAGTTAAGCTCTGTGGAGCCATTGCAGCTGCTGCATTAATAGCTGCGCACTCGTCAAAACAGCTCGAGAATGATTGCTACGAGACGTACTCCGTTGTGACCCTGATTGATTGTCGGAAATATTTGGAACCTGTTCTACACAAGCATAATGTTGGTAAGTTTCTTTCAAATGTCGATACAAACAACAATAGTTAGTCACAATGAAATTCTTTTGTTGTAAACCACCTCAATTCAGTATTTGTGTGGTAGACTTGAGTCGCTTGACCATGTTCAAGGCGCTTGCTATATTGATAGCAATTCATGCTCTGGTAATGTCTCTATCCTCTTTTAACTCTAATTCTACGTTGACACCTTATTTGCCACTTTCTTGACTTGAGTCATCCATATTTGCTATCAAAATCACCAGCAGTTTTGTACTAAGACAATAGCCATGTGACGACGTGTATTAATTCCTTATAACAATGCACTTGGATAGACATAAATGCATGATTGTATTAAAAGGTCCAATTGCGATATTGACAAATAGATCCATTAAATATAGTCACTATTAATAGTCTGCATTTCATGTTATTCAATAAATCTCACATGCTCCTATGAAAAGTGGATTTGTTAATAACGCTTGCTGACAAATTCCCAAAAATAAGAAACATGATTATTAAAGAGGTCTTAATGATAACGCTTGCTGACAAATTCCCAAAAGTTATATTTATGGGACCTATATCAAAATGGCCTGAAGTTGGAAGGAGTATATATAGCTTTTCACTTTTCAAAGTACTAGAGCCATGCGTTTCGTATATGTTCTGTGACAAAAACTAACAAATATCTTCAAGTATCACGATTATTGCATTGCTATTCCTCATTACAACCAGTGAAGTGTTTTTATGTATAGAAAGCTATAATTCAACATGACTGTTCATGGTAAAGGCGTTTGCTACACATCATTATTAGCTTGGACTTGTACATTGAAAAATTACATCCATCGATGAGGATAAGGATGCCCCCTTCCTGCTTTCCGAAAAATCTCATGCACGAGAAATTACATGTATTTTATGAAACATTTATATCATTGTTATTGTTCTAGCATTTTCTTAGTAAGATTTCAAGTGTATGTGTAATTCCTATCTGCTTTGGTATGTATGTCTAAATGCATGCTCTCGTAGTGTTGGAAAATGAAAAGCAAGATTAGGAACATAAATAAGTTCCACGTCTACTTGGCAAGCTTATTCAAAAGGCTAAACTTTTGCAGGATTCTACCACTCGGCAATCACGAACACACACTCGATCCACGGGGGTGAAGAACTATGGGAGGTAGCCATTCGGTGCCACAACTCCTACTCCAACGCGATGAGCAACAGGAAGCACCTCACAGACATCGGCGACCTCAACTTCCTCATGTGCAAGGCCATTGAGAACCCCCAACTCACCCCGAGCTCTTCTCTCCGCACGGCAATCATTTCTGTGTTTGAGGAACCCGTGGTCTACGAAACCTCTGACCTGCAAAAGGCGCTCGGGGTGGAGGACTATGTGGGCTGCGCGTCGGTCCACGGCGTGGGGCCCTCTATTGCCGTATTTGATACAATCCGGGACGAGCAGCTGGACTGCGCCTGTGTGTACCCTGCCCCCCTCCATTCGAGGAAGCAGATAGAAGGGGTGGTGGAGCATATGAAGCGTATTCTGATTGAAGGAAGCAGTCATTTAGACGATCAGGAGGGCTTTGTCAAAAATAATGATTGAGTAGTAGGGCATTATGTATATGTTGTGTTGAGAAATAATTCTATTCTCTTTTATTAAAATCGGAGAGGACAATTTGGTATTGTATGTAGCCCATAATTAAGGTGATCTTACTGGTAATGCTATGCAGACCCTGCACTTTTCAGGTTCTTGTACCGATTCAAAACTATGATTTAGAAGCATCAGAATAGAGAAATTCCTGCTATTACGAGGCTGTGTGCTCTTTTGGTACCAATACATGCAAGTGGGACCTTTTCCTGTGTCTCCAGATTATAGATGTTAGATTATAACCTTGTTTATTAGTTTAATATTTGTTTCTTTTGTTGAAAGGTTGTGTACCTTATGAAAATATATGTCCTTTTGAAAGGTTGTGTCTTTTAGTTTAGGATTATGTCCTTTAGTGAAGGGATGTCTATTTTCGTGAAAAGTTGCGTCGTTTCATGCTCTATAAATAGAGGGCATGTAATTTGTTGTGTTGTGTGGATCAAATTGTACTAAGTTCTTGTGTACTTAAATTCAGTCATATTTAAATAAATTTGGTTGTTCCAGTTTTAATATAGTTTATAGTTTAAAGCCTACTAACATTTGGTATGAGAGCGAGGTTGCTAGAAAAAAATTCTGTCAAAAAAAAAAGCCAATCAACTTCTCCAAACTCAAATCCCAAAACTATTAAAAGACAATTACAAGATTTGATGCATTTAAATGAAAACACTTCTTGATTCTCAAGATCTTTGGGAATTAGTTAAAATTGGGTACTAAGAATACATAGAGCAAGAAGAAGTTGTATTAATTATAGCCCGGCGAAACGATTTGAAGGATGCAAGAAAGAAGGACAAAAATGCCCTCTTCTATCTTTACCAAACAGTAGAAGAGTTGACGTTCGAGAAAATTGCCGAAGCAACTTCGAGCAAAGCAGCATGGGATATTCTTGCCGCCGTCTTTAAAGGAGATGACAAAGTGAAGCGGATTCGTTTGCAAAAGCTTTGAGCAGAATTTGAAGCAATCCGAATAAAGGAGTCCGAAAGTGTCACGGGCTATGTTTCTCGCATTTTGGTAATTGTAAACCAAATGAAGCGAAATGGAGAACAACTCGATGATGAACGAGTTGTAGAAATGGTTCTTCGTTCCCTCACATCAAAATTTGAGCATATTGTTGTCGCCATAGAAGAGTCAAAGATGTCAGTACTCTTTCTATCGACCAATTGACAAGATCCCTCCAAATACATGAGCAAGGACTACAAAAAGTATCCGAAGACGAGTCGACTAAGCAGGCTCTCAAGTCAAAATTGAAGCTTTATTATAGAAAAGACAAAAATCGTGGAGAAAATAATCATAATAAATATAAGAATCAAAAGAGATATAACAATGACCGACAGAGTAGCAACAACAGTGGTCACAATTCATGACACGGATATGGACCAAAAAGAGGCGAACACAATAACAATCGCCCAGGATCTTATGGTGGGGCAAGATCGAACATTCAATATTATAATTGTAAAAAGTATGGTCACTGCAGCAAAGATTGTTGGTATAAAAATACTGAAGGAATGAATCACTACATCGACAGTACTTTAGAAGATGAAGTTGTAAAAACTTCACTACTACTTGCATGCCAAGACGAAGTTAAAGATCTATAATACGTATAGTTTCTGAATTCCGGTGCTTCAAATCATATGTGTGGAAGGAAGGAACTATTTGTTGAAATGGATGAGAATGTTGATGGCAATGTGAAATTTGGTGATTCATCAAAAATACCTATTAAAGGAAGAGGAAATATTATGAAGAAAAATTATGTTTAGATCGAAGAGTGGTGAAGAAGAATTCATCTCGAATATATATTATATGTCAGAATTAAAGGGCAACATACTAAGTATCAGACAACTAATGGAGAAAGGATATATTGTTCATATGGAAGGCTTGTTAGATGTATGCCCTAGAAGCCAATCGGGCTGACACATGTATTCTTTTTAGGACATAAATTTGTATTTGACTTTAAATATTATGAATAAATATGGGTTCCTATTTCCATTCATGTTGTGTATGTGTCCATGAATCGTCCAAGGAATTAATAAGATGATGACATGTATTCTCAAGAGTTGAGAATTTGAGACATGTGTCATTGATGGTTAATTCCTAAATGCTCCCGATCGATGGATCATCGCGGGGACGGTGATTGATCCGATGAGATTGGTGCACAGGTCGCTTCCCTTTTGGGTAGATGAGTCTCGAGTCAACAGTGTGGAGACACTGGAGCGAATGTGCAGGTGGTTGTTAGAGAACAAGGGTACCGAGCGTGACCAATGCGAGAAGTCACTTGGATGTCTACTCACTCGTCAGTGACTTACTCAATGTTGCAGTAGTGTGACTGGTCCTTTGACCTGCGGTGCCTCGGCTATTCACAATGAGGTTACTGTAGTTTGACTGTACATACACTTGGTCCCTAGCCATTCGGGTCCTTGCGGTGCATGTTGGCTGCAGTAGGTTCGTTGTAGGAATATGGTGTGCACCTATATGGAATCTATCTCCCTTGGTAGATAGGGGTGTTAGTCCTATGTGATTTATGAGACCGAGTTTAGAAGACCTTGGCCAAGGCAAGCTAAATAGCGGAAAGGGTTTCCGATATTAGAAACTCGAGTCGAATAAATTTGACATATGACAGATGATGGGGTTTGACGAGTTGTTCCATGATCTCCGTCTAGTCGGGACTCATGATAGAAGGACTGTATCACACGGTAACTGCACCAAGAGGTTCAGTATTCCATTCTACTGGAATGCCACTACATGCTGCTAGGCATCACTGGTGGATTGTGAGACTCATGAGAATCATTTGGATGATCGATAATTCTCATTGGGCTGAGTTGGAATTGTTCCGACCCACTGAAAGGAGTTTCAGTGATTTTATTGATAGTGATCAGAATATATCTCACTACCAGATAGAATAGAACCTATGGGGTCACACACATAAGAGGTTGTGACTGATCGGATAGCTAGATTGCGATTTTTGAATCGCCGGAGGACTTAATTGTCAATATGTTGATAATTGGACTAATTTGTAATTATTACAAATTAGTGGTATTAAAGTGTAAATGTTACAAAAGAGGACTTACTAATAGTTAGTAATTTATGAGAGGGCTTATGTGCAAATGTTGCATTATTAATTTGATATGATCAAATTAGGATAAAGTTTAAGTCGAATCAAATTAGGATTTGATTGATGTAACCAATTAAGGAAAAGATAAATTTAAATCTAAATTTATTCTTATCCTTAATGGTTATTATATTATTAAAAGAGGATTATATCCCTCTATATAATATATGGGAGTTTTTAGAAAACCCTAGCCGTCATCTCTCTCAATTTCTCTCTTCTTCCTCTAGCAAAAAGACGCTCTTTGCAAGGGAGCTAGCACCCCGGTGAGGACATCGATTGGATCGTCAACCTCGTGTGGATACCTATAGAGGCCGGACGCGTGTGCGGCTTCAAGAGAACCTAATTCCACGATCATCGGATTGCGGTGAAGAACAACTCGCGCAAAGGTGAAGATTAGATCTTGCTATCTCGTTTTAATCTTGAATAACATGAGGGATCCTAATTGCGTGGTTTAGAGATTGGATCTCGAAAGTTTTCTAAAATCAAATTTGTTTGATTTTGTTCCGCTGCGTTTTGTTTTTACCGTACGCAATTTTCTTACAAGGCTCTACTCTGACTTTGAAGGATAAGAATGGCAAAATGATTCTAAAAGTGCATATGTCAAAGAATCGATTGTTTCCTATAAATATGAAGTCAGAAATTGAAAGGTGCTACCACTCTGAATTTAAAGAAGAATCAAGACTATGGCATGTGAGGTACAGTCATTTAAATTACAACAGTTTAAAGTTGTTATCCTCTAAAAGATTGGTGCATGGTCTTCCCATTATCAAACATTCAAAAGAAGTATGCAGAGGTTGTATAATTGGAAGACAAATAAGACTTCCTTTTATTAGTAGCAAAATAAAGTTTGCAACGAAACATCTAAATTTAGTCCATACAGATATATGTGGTCCTCCTCCTGAGTCTCATGGAGAAAATAAGTATTTTATTACTTTTATTGATGATAGCACCAGAAAGATATGGGTTTACTTTATCAAATAAAAATTTGCTGCATTTTCTACTTTCAAAAAATATAAAGCTTTGATAGAAAGGAAAAGTGGAAACAAAATAAAGATATTGAGATCCGATAGAGGAGGAGAATACACTTCCAATGAATTTAAAGATTCGGTAGTAAAGAAGGTATTCAACAACAATTCACAACGTCATATAGTCCACAACAGAATGGAATAGCCGAGCGAAAAAATAGAACCATTTTAGATATGACAAGAAGTATGCTCAAACAGAAGGCTTTAGCTAAGTCATTCTGGGCAGAAGCAGTTGCATGCGCAGTATATTTAATTAATAGGAGTCCAACTAAGAGTCTAAAGAATATGACACTGGAAGGAGGGTGGAGTGATATAAACCTGGAGTTAAAAATCTCAAGATATTTGGATGCATTGCTTATGCACAAAATCCCAAGGAGAAAAGAAAAAAATTAGATGATCGAGACAAAAAATATATTTTTTACTGGTTATAGTGAGCATTCTAAAGCTTACAAACTCTATAATCTAATTACCAATAAAGTAATCATAAGTAGAGATGTCATATTCGACGAAAATGCCACATGTAAAAATGACAAGAATTAATAGATTACGAAATTGAAGAAACCGACAATGTGCCAAATGATAATGACACTCCATCATCAATGACTCCAGCATTAGCATCACCAACTCCTTCATTATCCACCCCTTCAAGTTCTTCAAGTCCAGTCAGACTAAGAAGACTTGAAGAAATATACAATGAGACGGATGTGATTGATAGTGAGAATTTACTTTGTTTATGTTAGTTATACGCCCTATAAGCCAATCGATATGGTTGATATCAGTGTACTTTTCTTAAAATTAATAAACTGACATTCTTCATTCATATTATTGCCAAATGCATATATATGAATCGTCCATAGAATTAATAGTAGAAGAATTATATTTCTAAGATGTTAGAAATTTGAGACATATATTCTTCTGTAATTAATTCTTAAATGCTCCCGATCATAGGATTATCACGAGGGCGGTGATAAATCCGAATAGATCAGTGTATGCTGTACTTCCCTTATGGGATGACGAGTCTCAAGTTATTAGTGTGGTGACACTAGAGTAAGCATACAGGTGAATGTTGGAGAACAATTTCACTGAGCGTGACCAACTATGAACAATCACATGGATGTCTACTCACTCGTCAGTGAATTGTTCCATACTGTAGTGGTGAGTGATCCTTTGACCTGAGGCACCACGGTTATCTTGCATGTGGGCTATTATAGTTTGACTGTGTAAATACTTTATACCCTAATCATGGGTTAAAGTCAACACATGTTGGCTGCAGTGGGTCATACGTGGAGGTATGTGTGTGCCAAGATGGAATCTATCACCCTCGGTAGAGAGGTAATTGTCATATGCTATCTGTTTTACAAGAGATAAAAGCCCTTGGCCAAGGCAGTGTGATTTTATGGAAAGGAGTTTCCATATATCAGTTGTTAATCAGATAAGACATATGATTGAGTAATGGGTTTGACGAGTTATCCATAACCTCGGCTCAATTGGGACAAGTGATAGAAAGATTTTATCACATGATAACTACACTTAGAGGTTCAGTCTGTTATTCATTCTACTTGGATTGCCGCGATATATTGCTAGGTGTCACTCGTGGATTGTGGGACCCACGAGGCTGATTAAGACAGTCAATCACACTCAGTTGGGAGAATCAAAAATGTTTTGGTCCATCGAAAAGAGTTTCGATGGTGATACTAAAAGAGTTTAGTGTCACGTCTCACTACCAAGTGGAATTGAACCTATGTGGTCACACACAATAAAGACTGCGTGTGATCTAATGCTTGGAGAATTAATACAGATAATTTTGCTGAAGTAGCAAAGCAAGAATTCATTTGCTAAGGTGGTTAGCAAAACTTTAATTGCAAAAGATTAAATTTATGTGGAGTGACCTAATACTAAATTTGATTTAGTATAAAAACTTATGTGCAAAAGTTGCAATAATTTTATAGAGGAATGGAGAGCGAAAACTTACAAACCATTCGCCTCTCTCTTAATTTAATTAATCATCTACTTATTACTTGATTAATTAGAAGTAAGAGAGAGTAAAGGGAAATGAAACCTACAACCCATTAATGGCATGGTTTAGTGAGAGGAATAGAAAATCTCCTCATCTCTCTTTCTCCTCTCGTTTCTCTCCTCTCCACCTATTAAATAAGAGGAGTTTATTTTCTCATTTATGGTGATGATTTCCTTAACCTCCTTTCTCTTCTCTTTGTCAAAAAACGAGAGGAGTTTACTTTCCTCATATTTATGGCTCTTAAGCCTATAAATAGGGGAGGAAGTAATCTCTCTCAATGATATGTGTGTGACTTGAAATAAAATTGAGAGAAAAGAAAGGAAGTTCTCCCAATCATATAAAGCTCTCCTTTAATCATAAGAGAGAGGTCCTCCTATAATAATTAATCTCTATATTGTAGTTAATCCTCTTGAAATTGCTAGCACAATTTTGAGGATTAATTCTTCTCCATATTGACACGAGAGATCACGAAAGGAGTTTCGAGATTACACTGTGATTGTGTAAAGCACTGATCCCGAAGTAGCCTTGTGTGGATACGCATAGAGGCCGGACACTTGTACGGCTCAAAGGACAAGAAGTTCAGATCCATATCAACCGTGAACTAATTTCGGTAATCAGCAAAGGTTGTAATCAGCAAAGGTTGAAATTCGAACCCTTCTTCTAATTAGATTAGAATAATATTTTTTGTGTGTCACACGAGATGATCTTGCTACATATATACTAATATCATAAATGTTATGATATTAAAGTATACATGATTGGATCATATTTTATAAATAAAATTTATTTCCGCTGCATTAATGTGCATGTACATGTATGCACTTTCTTACAGTTTACATCTTAACGAAGAACCATTATCTGTTGAAGAGGCCATGTGTTGTAAGGTACCGAGTTTTGAAACACTAAACTAAACTTGGGCCAATCGGACAAAGTACAATTGAGAAGTAATTTAAACATGCTTAAAAATGAGATTTGAGGGTTTTAGAATGATTAGAAGTGGATTAGAACTTCAAGGAGCGAAAACGAGAAGTTTCGGAAAAATGCATTTTTGAGCTCTGGACCTACGGGGTCCGGACCCTGGATCCCAAGGTCCGGACCCTGGCTGCGTTTCGCGAAAACGGGGTACGGGTTCTGGACCCTGGAAGCCAGGGTCCGGACCCTGCGCGTGCTGGCAGCCCAGAATGAGGGCATTCTTGTAATTTTGGGTGGAGGCTTTAAGGGGAAGCCTCCCCTCTTCCCCCTCAGCCAAGAGCACACACACACACACACGCATAGAGAGAGAGAGGGAAGATCTCCCTCTCCCTCACAACCTCCTCTCCCTCTCTCTAGATCTCTCCCAAACTTGGGATTTTGGTGGAGATTGAGCTCGGGAACGCGTGGAGGACGGTGAATCGAGCTCTAGCGCGCGTGGTGGCTTGGGAAGCTCGCGTCATGAGGTGAGATTTTGAGGTTTAAGGGTTAGGGTTTTGCTAAATCCCTTGAAATTGGTGTTTCTAGTATCCTAGATGATTCTATAGTAGTTTAATCATGATTTCTCCATGAATTTTGGAGTATTTTTGGAGAAATGAGAATCTAGGGTTAGAATTGGGGGTTTTGGGGTTTTGAGGTTTTGAACCAAATTGATCCTCTTGTTCTCTAATTGAAGGTTAGAGGAGAGCCCCAGACAACTTTGATTTGGAAATCGACGGTCGTTCGGTGATCAATTTCAAGTAACGAACCGAACGGGACAACGTTGGCCGCGGGAGCCCGATTGCAAGTGTCTACAAGCAATCGGGAGCGTTTCGAGGTGGGTTGTGCTTACCGAAGTGATTAGGTCACTTCCATGCCAAAGAGTAAAGTTTAATGTATTTTATTGATGCATGTAATGGTAGACTAATTGGGTAAATGAGTAGGCATAGATTATATGCTACTTAGTGTAAATTATCTACCATTGGACGTATAACACTAGGCAAGTGGTGACATATGAGTGTATATATATATATATGTGTGTGTGTATGCCTAGGTGTGGATGTGAACATAGGTCGATGAACTCTAGGAATATTAGAGAATTCGACAAAATGGAAACAAGGACTAGTTGTCATGAATCCTAGATGAGAACAACTAGGATTACAAGGAACGCGATTGAACATTGAATCTAGCGTCATTGAACCTAGGTCATAGAATATAGTGGTAGGTAGACCACTTAAGATGAGATGTCATGGAACCTAGTGTCATTGAACATAGGTTGGAAAACGTAGTGGTAGGAAGACCACTTGGATTGGAATGTCATTAAACCTAGAGTCGAGTGAACCTAGGTGGGAAAGACATAGAACCTAGTGTCATTGAACATAGGTTGGAAACATAGTGGTAGGATGACCACTTGGACATGTGACCATGAACCTAGAAAGGTTGGTAACATAGGGTATGTGACGAACCCTTGAGACTTGGAAAGTGGATTCCGGAATCCCTAGACTTATACTTGCAGGTATGTGTGGTTCTCCTCGCCTGGCAAGTGAATCATAACTGCGGGTATGTGTGGTTCTCCTCGCCCGACAGTGATTCAACGGGTATGTGTGGTTCTCCTCGCCCGGCAGTGATTTATCGGGTATGTGTGATTCTCCTCGCCCGATAAGCGACTTATGGTCAAGGGTATGTTGGTATTTTCTCGCCCGATGGACGACCTATAGTCGAGTGGATTTAAGGCTGAGGTGCAAGTGAGACGTCCTTCTCCTCAAGCCTGGACAAGAGCGGTAGTCCACTGATAATTGACTCAAGACCGAGTCGGGTGGTATAGTTTGGCTAAGGTAATAGAACCTTAGGAGCGGATTGGATATGCAATGGATTGTGAAATAGAAGGTAGAAATGATAGATCTACTTGCATGGATTTCATATTGCATTTAGTTGAGGCATAAGCATGGATGATTTTATTACTTGCACATGATATATGTTTATATATTGGACTAACCTGCTTATGTTGCCTCCTTTGGACCTGGTGGGTCGAGCTCTTCCCTTGGGTGGCCGTACCCACTGGGAACTATGTATATAGTTCTCATCCCACTGTTTTTCAGGTCCACACGTGAGCGGCGCGGCGGCGCGAGGAAAGGGCGTAGCTCGATAGATAGCGCCCTACCACTTGTGATCAGAGATAGATGTACCCTGGGTCAGCATAGCTTAAGGGTATAGAAAAGAAAAGAATGTAACATGTAATGTGAATGCTTGTAATAGCGTAGTTGTTTTATGTTTTCGATACCTTCCTTATGCAATCTGTGTATGAATTCTGTTCCTGTTTGGAACCTCGTGAATTGTATTGATTGCAACGCCTTGGACGTACAGGGGAAACTCTGTCCGTTCGGCGGTATGTCGGCGCGCCCGAATCCGACCAAAGTGGCGGTGCCGGGGCGTGACAGATAAAGGGGTATCAGAGCGTAGAATTTGTTTAGGCAGACCTAGGAGACCCTAGGAGGATAAACCATAAGGACTTAAGCTCGTGAGAGACGAGAACTTGTGACTTGCGGCGAAAGGTGAATCGATTGGGTCGTGTGTTGTATGCCTCTAAAAAGGATGTTAGAGGTAGATTCAAGGTGTGATTTATTCTCAGCCGAGGGTGTTCATGTTGGCGGCCGACAACATGAAACCGAGTGATGAGAATAGGC
This sequence comes from Puya raimondii, assembly GCA_016920855.1. NCBI lineage: Eukaryota > Viridiplantae > Streptophyta > Magnoliopsida > Poales > Bromeliaceae > Puya > Puya raimondii. Next base: position 12,331,368 of record JABWPP010000050.1, read on the forward strand.
GCCCTTGTGTGACTTTTGCCTGATTTGAGTCCGTGATTGTGTAAACTATTGTACTTGACCTTGAAGGTCGAGGATTTTGACGGAAGTTGTCGTGTTTCAGGATACGATGGCGTCACGTGGGCGATCTCCGACGAGATCAACGTGGGATGGACCTAGTGAGGTCCCTGTGCAGTCTGGGGCAAGTGGAGACCCGGAGCTTCGTGAACAGTTGGCCACACTCGTTGGAGTGGTGCAACAACAAGCTGAGATGGTGCAGCGACAGCAGGAGGCTGCCCTGCGCCAGGAGGAGCGGATTAAGAGACTCCAAGAGACTGTGGAGCAATTGGTAACCGCACCGGTTATGGCGCACTATGTGCAGCGTGGTGTTCCGGCGGAGACCATTCCGACTGGGTCGGGCAATCCGGCCCCTGCCTATGTGGAGGTGGAGGCCGAGAGGGAGCGGGCTTTAGCTGCCCTCATGACGTTCAAGGGATTCAATCCGCCTACCTTCAACGGGGAAGAAATGGACCCGTGGACCGTAGAAACGTGGATCGATTCTATGGAGTCCCTGTTTGAGGACTTGTACACCTTGGAACGGGACAAGGTGCATTTTGCCGCACACTGTTTGGAAAAGTCGGCAAAAGTGTGGTGGAAAGGGGTTAAGCGAAATCGATCCCCCAGTCTTCCTCCGGTCACTTGGGAGGAGTTCCGAGGGTTAGTGTTTTCTGCTTATTTTCCCGACAGTAAAAAGAGGAAACTTCAGGAAAGATTCAGGAAGCTGCGGCAAGGAGATCGCTCGGTGAGAGAGTACGAGAGGGAATTCTCGCACATTGTCAACTGCATCCCTTACGTGGTGCGAGATGATAAGGATAAGGCCGATTGTTTTGAGCGGGGACTTCGGCCAGAAATTTTTGAGGTTGTGCATCCTTTCAAATTGCAGACCTTTGCCGAGGTGTTGGATCGAGCCTTGTGGGTGGAACAAGGTATGGTCATCACGCGGGAGGAGCGCGAGGCTTATGGCGGAGTAGAGGAGAGAGAGCGATCATCAGGCGGTTCGGGTGGTCAGTCGAGTTCCAAGCGACACCCGAAGCATCCGCAATTGTAATATCAAGCCTCGAAGTCTTCCGCCACTCGGTCCTCCTCAGGATGCGTTATTTGTGGTGGTCCCCATTGGGCACGACGTTGTGCGCTGCGGGAAGGAAGATGCATTCGGTGTGGGCAACCGGGCCATATGCGGGATGAGTGCCCGCAAGGGGATAGCCGGGCCCTGACGCTTGCGACGGCCTTCTCCTCTCCAGGACAAATTGCGGGTATGCCACCTACGGCAAGGTCTAGAGAGCATAAGCCGATGTTGAGGCAGCCGAGTGGTTCGCGACGGGCACTGAGTGGCCATAGGTACGCGACCCAGGTTGAGGAGCCTACTGCTACTGACGACGTCGTGGCAGGTATGATTTAATTAAAGAAGTTATATGTTGAGCATGATGTGACACTGGAGCATTGCATGTATTTACCATGTATAAATATAGTACGGACCAAGTTATGGGTAAGAGTAGGTACCCCTGTATGCTCATGTCATGAAAGGGCATCGCCTACCAAAGCAGATAGGTGATTAGATGGTACTAGCGAATTGCTGGTAATGAGCCAAGGATAGGGCTCGAGGTAGGGATGGAAATGGTGGACCGACTCTCAAGGCAATATAGGTAATTGATTGCGAGAGCCGAGTCATGGCGCTCGAGGACGTTCTAGTAGTCCAAGAGTTCTGGATGTCGATCCGGCGGACCGAACGGTGAAAGTGGAATCACTATTGCGGAAACAATAAGACAGTCGCCAAGGTTTGGCAAGTGGGTCTAGTAGTACCTCAACCCGAGGTAGGGAATTTGTCCTTGTGTAGTTCGTGTGCATAGGCAAGATTGCCTAGTGCTTGACTTAGCATGGAAAGCGTAGATGCGTAAAAGCGTAGAACGCTTGAGTAGAGGTACTTGTGGAGTGCGGATTTGGCTCAGCCGAGAGGGTTTGTTGGCAGTAGAACTTGAGCATTGCTAAGTGTGAAGCGGGCCATGGATCGCTCGTAGGGCTGGTGGCTCGCACTAGGTGCTTAGGAGCCGATAGAGGTTTGTGTTGCTCGGTAGAGCGTGTCGTGTGTGACGACTGTGACGGGTATTGCTTGGGGACGCCGTGCCTAGACCATGTGTGGACTGTGGAGCCTGGGGCCATATGGACAGGTGCAGTCAGCTGTGTGTGACAGCGGCCCGAGACCTACGGGTGGGGCAGAGACTTATGGTCGGGGCGGTAGTCCGAGCTATGACCCGGGAACGTGGAATGCCACGTGTGAGATTTAGTGATCGTTAGTACACCGAGGGTGTGGATGTGACCCAACCCGAGGACTTGTACTGGTTTGGGTCTTGGTTGCTCCTGGTTGGAGCATGTGTGCGAAGTCTCAAGTGGGGACTCCGCCAAGTAATGATTGGTTCTACGCTTGCGAGCGAGAGACGTTGTGCGATGTTGAGATGGAGTTAGGCGGTAGGCCTACGTGAAAAATTTTGGTCTGTGGACCCTCCGTGATAACCGAGATATGCGGTTTAGTAGATGGCTCTCGTAGTATGAGAGCGTTGGTCGTGTCCAGGAGGATTGAGGGTAGTGACCATAGGAGCATAGGCTCGGTCATACCGCTCGCCTAGTTGGAACCGCCGAGTCTGGCATTATCGATGAGATGAAATCGAAATTACGAATGGAGTGTTCGTGTGGACTTGTCGCGAGAGCGACATGATGGTGACCCGTGGCAGATGGAAGTAATGTGAAGTGCTCTTTGTGAGACATTGGACTAGTGGAAGCCACGTGGGGTTTGGGGACTATACTCTCGAGTGAACAGGAACTTGTGGATGTGCCGAATGTGCCATCTCGCTGTAGAGCTGAAAGTCCATGTAGGGTTGGAGCATTCATGATCGAGCGATGCACCAACGATATTGATTCTAAGCAATGCCGGTGATCGAATCATGGTGAGCTCCGCAATGGAAAGGTAAGTGTGAAGGAGAGTCGCTTGTGACGACATAGACTCTAGAATGGCCAAGGTGTTGGGCCAGTTATGTGAATGGATGTAGATAGCGCCAAAAATCTGGTCGTTGACAGAATAAGTTGACGATGCAAAGTGTTGGGCCAGGGTATAGTATGTTACCCTGTGGACCCTGGTGTGAATCAAGGAGGTCTACCCGTGTGCAGGGCGTAGTGGTGGTGGACCATTTGACTAACCAGTTCATTATTGTCCGATCCACACCGCGAGGATAAAGAGTAGTCCTGACCTCGGAGGATGGTAGTATCCAGTAGCATTAATAAGTTTGTCGTCTATTGATGACAATTGACGATGACACAGGCCCGATGAGAAAAAGTTTTCGGGCGATCGTCGGTTGAATGGGAATGTACGCGGTAGATGACCGCAGTCCCTTGGAAATGCCACCCGAGCAGAGGGTGAAGTTGGAGTGAAATTCGAGACAAGATAAGTCTTCGATATGCCGGACTGTGAGAGGTGTTGGAGCGTGTAGGGTCGTTACATATCGACTTGTGCTGCCACCGACTTGCGGGAATTCATAACATATTACATGTATCGTATTCCACAAGCATGTTCATGATCGGACCCACGCCCTTTATTATGAGCCGCTTGAGCAATCACGAAGAACGTGAGGCCACTAAGGAGTGGAAGAACTTGATGGTACCCTCACCTTCTCGATAAGTTGAACTAAGGTGTGATCTTAGTTTCGCGGACGAAACTCTTTTAAGGGGGGGAGAATGTAAGGTACCGAGTTTTGAAACACTAAACTAAACTTGGGCCAATCGGACAAAGTACAATTGAGAAGTAATTTAAACATGCTTAAAAATGAGATTTGAGGGGGTTTTAGAATGATTAGAAGTGGATTAGAACTTCAAGGAGCGAAAACGAGAATTTTCGGAAAAATGCATTTTTGAGCTCTGGACCTACGGGGTCCGGACCCTGGATCCCAAGGTCCGGACCCTGGCTGCGTTTCGCGAAAACGGGGTACGGCTTCCGGACCCTAGAAGCCAGGGTCCGGACCCTGCGCGTGCTGGCAGCCCAGAATGAGGGCATTCTTGTAATTTTGGGTGGAGGCTTTAAGGGGAAGCCTCCCCTCTTCCCCCTCAGCCAAGAGCACACACACACACGCATAGAGAGAGAGAGGGAAGCTATCCCTCTCCCTCACAACCTCCTCTCCCTCTCTCTAGATCTCTCCCAAACTTGGGATTTTGGTGGAGATTGAGCTCGGGAACGCGTGGAGGACGGTGAATCGAGCTCTAGCGCGCGTGGTGGCTTGGGAAGCTCGCGTCATGAGGTGAGATTTTGAGGTTTAAGGGTTAGGGTTTTGCTAAATCCCTTGAAATTGGTGTTTCTAGTATCCTAGATGATTCTATAGTAGTTTTAATCATGATTTCTCCATGAATTTTGGAGTATTTTTGGAGAAAATCGGAAAATCTAGGGTTAGAATTGGGGGTTTTGGGGTTTTGAGGTTTTGAAACCAAATTGATCCTCTTGTTCTCTAATTGAAGGTTAGAGGAGAGCCCCAGACAACTTTGATTTGGAAATCGCAAGAAACGAAATTGTTTTGAGTCGTTCGGTGATCAATTTCAAGTAACGAACCGAACGGGACAACGTTGGCCGAGGGGAGCCCGATTGCAAGTGTCTACAAGCAATCGGAAGAGCGTAAGGTGGGTTGTGCTTACCGAAGTGATTAGGTCACTTCCATGCCAAAGAGTAAAGTTTAATGTATTTTATTGATGCATGTAATGGTAGACTAATTGGGTAAATGAGTAGGCATAGATTATATGCTACTTAGTGTAAATTATCTACCATTGGACGTATAACACTAGGCAAGTGGTGACATATGAGTGTATATATATATATATATATGTGTGTGTATGCCTAGGTGTGGATGTGAACATAGGTCGATGAACTCTAGGAAGATTAGAGAATTCGACAAAATGGAAACAAGGACTAGTTGTCATGAATCCTAGATGAGAACAACTAGGATTACAAGGAACGCGATTGAACATTGAATCTAGCGTCATTGAACCTAGGTCATAGAATATAGTGGTAGGTAGACCACTTAAGATGAGATGTCATGGAACCTAGTGTCATTGAACATAGGTTGGAAAACGTAGTGGTAGGAAGACCACTTGGATTGGAATGTCATTAAACCTAGAGTCGAGTGAACCTAGGTGGGAAAGACATAGAACCTAGTGTCATTGAACATAGGTTGGAAACATAGTGGTAGGATGACCACTTGGACATGTGACCATGAACCTAGAAAGGTTGGTAACATAGGGTATGTGACGAACCCTTGAGACTTGGAAAGTGGATTCCGGAATCCCTAGACTTATACTTGCAGGTATGTGTGGTTCTCCTCGTGGCAAATTCGAACTCTTTGGGCGTAATGGAATGCTCTCATGGGGCTTCGATCTTCGTTCGTTCGAATGTGATCATGTACTCGTGGCAAATTCGAACTCTTTGGGCGTAATGGAATGCTCTCATGGGGCTTCGATCTTCGTTCGTTCGAATGTGAACATGTACTCGTGGCAAATTCGAACTCTTTGGGCGTAATGGAAATCTCTCTTGGGGCTTCGATCTTCGTTCGTTCGAATGTGATCATGTACTCGTGGCAAATTCGAACTCTTTGGGCGTAATGGAATGCTCTCATGGGGCTTCGATCTTCGTTCGTTCGAATGTGATCATGTACTCGTGGCAAATTCGAACTCTTTGGGCGTAATGGAATGCTCGTATGTGATCATGTACTCGTGGCAAATTCGAACTCTTTGGGCGTAATGGAATGCTCTCATGGGGCTTCGATCTTCGTTCGTTCGAATGTGATCATGTACTCGTGGCAAATTCGAACTCTTTGGGCGTAATGGAATGCTCTCATGGGGCTTCGATCTTCGTTCGTTCGAATGTGAACATGTACTCGTGGCAAATTCGAACTCTTTGGGCGTAATGGAATGCTCTCTTGGGGCTTCGATCTTCGTTCGTTCGAATGTGATCATGTACTCGTGGCAAATTCGAACTCTTTGGGCGTAATGGAATGCTCTCATGGGGCTTCGATCTTCGTTCGTTCGAATGTGATCATGTACTCGTGGCAAATTCGAACTCTTTGGGCGTAATGGGATGCTCTCTTGGGGCTTCGATCTTCGTTCGTTCGAATGTGATCATGTACTCGTGGCAAATTCGAACTCTTTGGGCGTAATGGAATGCTCTCATGGGGCTTCGATCTTCGTTCGTTCGAATTTGATCATGTACTCGTGGCAAATTCGAACTCTTTGGGCGTAATGGAATGCTCTCATGGGGCTTCGATCTTCGTTCGTTCGAATGTGAACATGTCCTATGGCAAATTCGAACTCTTTGGGCGTAATGGAATGCTCTCATGGGGCTTCGATCTTCGTTCGTTCGAATGTGAACATGTACTCGTGGCAAATTCTCTGGCAAATCTCGAACTCTTTGGGCGTAATGTGAATGCTCTCAAATTCGGGGCGTAATTCGAATCTCTTGGGGCTTCGATCTTCGTTTCGAATGTGATCATGTACTCGTGGCAAATTCGAACTCTTTGTCGTAATGGAATGCTCTCATGGGGGCTTTCGATCTTCGTTCGTTCGAATGTGATCATGTACTCGTGGCAAAAATTCGAACTCTTTGGTAATAATGGAATGCTCTCATGGGGCTTCGATCTTCGATTCGTTCGAATGTGATCATGTACTCGTGGCAAATTCGAACTCTTTGGCGTAATTCGAATGCTCTTTGGGCGTATGGAATGGGGCTTCGATGCTCTCATTCGATCTTCGTTCGTTCGAATCTCTGGGGCAAATTCGACTCTTTGGGCTCTCTTCGATCTTCGTTCGTTCGAATGTGATCATGTACTCGTGGCAAATTCGAACTCTTTGGGCGTAATGGAATGCTAATGGGGCTTCGATCTTCGTTCGAATGTGATCATGTACTCGTGGCAAATTCGAACTCTTTGGGCGTAATCGCTCTCATGGGGCTTCGATCTTGTCGAATGAATTCGTGGCAAATTCGAACTCTTTGGGCGTAATGGAATGCTCTATGGGGCTCGTCGTTCGGTGAAATTCGTGGCAAATTCGAACTCTTTGGGCGTAATGGAATGCTCTCTTGGGGCTTCGATCTTCGTTCGTTCGAATGTGATCATGTACTCGTGGCAAATTCGAACTCTTTGGTCGTAATGGAATGCTCTCATGGGGCTTCGATCTTCGTTCGTTCGAATGTGATCATGTACTCGTGGCAAATTCGAACTCTTTGGGCGTAATGGAATGCTCTCTTGGGGCTTCGATCTTCGTCCCTTCGAATGTGATCATGTACTCGTGGCAAATTCGAACTCTTTGGGCGTAATGGAATGCTCTCTTGGGGCTTCGATCTTCGTCCCTTCGAATGTGATCATGTACTCGTGGCAAATTCGAACTCTTTGGGCGTTTGGGGCGTAATGGAATGCTCTCATGGGGGGGACTCTTCGATCTTCGTTCGTTCGAATGTGATCATGTACTCGTGGCAAATTCGAACTCTTTGGGCGTAATGGAATGCTCTCATGGGGCTTCGATCTTCGTTCGTTCGAATGTGATCATGTACTCGTGGCAAATTCGAACTCTTTGGGCGTAATGGAATGCTCTCTCTCTCATGGGGCTTCGATCTTCGTTCGTTCGAATGTGATTCGAACTCGTGGCAAATTCGAACTCTTTGTAATCGAATGCTCTCAAATTCGAATCTTTTGGGCATAATGGATCATGTACTCGTGGCAAATTCGCTCTCTTTCGTAATGGAATGCTCTCTTCGGGCTTCGAATGTGATCATGTACTCGTGGCAAATTCGAACTCTTGGGGGCGTAATGGAATGCTCTCATGGGGCTTATTCGATTGATCTCTCGTGGCAAATTCGAATGGGCGATCATGGGGCTTCGATCTCTTTCGAATTTCGAATGAATGCTCTCATTTCGTATGTGATCATGTACTCGTGGCAAATTCGAACTCTTTGGGCGTAATGGAATGCTCTCATGGGGCTTCGATCTTCTTCGTTCGTTTCGAATGTGTGATCATGTACTCGTGGCAAATTCGAACTCTTTGGGCGTAAATGAATCTCTCTCTCTTGGGGCTTCGATCTTCGTTCGTTCGAATGTGATCATGTACTCGTGGCAAATTCGAACTCTTTGGGCGTAATGGAATGCTCTCATGGGGCTTCGATCTTCGTTCGTTGTGATCATGTACTCGTGGCAAATTCGAACTTTGTAATGAAATGCTCTCATGTACTCGTGGCAAATTCGAACTCTTTGGGCGTAATGAAATGCTCTCATGGTGCTTCGATCTTCGTTCGTTCGAATGTGATCATGTACTCGTGGCAAATTCGAACTCTTTGGGCGTAATGGAATGCTCTCTTGGGGCTTCGATCTTCGTCCCTTCGAATGTGATCATGTACTCGTGGCAAATTCGAACTCTTTGGGCGTAATGGAATGCTCTCTTGGGGCTTCGATCTTCGTTCGTTCGAATGTGATCATGTACTCGTGGCAAATTCGAACTCTTTGGTCGTAATGGAATGCTCTCATGGGGCTTCGATCTTCGTTCGTTCGAATGGCAAATTCGTGGAACTCTTTCGAACTCTTTGGGCGTAATGGAATGCTCTCTTGGGGCTTAGATCTTCGTTCGTTCGAATGTGATCATGTACTCGTGGCAAATTCGAACTCTTTGGGCGTAATGGAATGCTCTCATGGGGCTTCGATCTTCGTTCGTTCGAATGTGAACATGTACTCGTGGCAAATTCGAACTCTTTGGGCGTAATGGAATGCTCTCTTGGGGCTTCGATCTTCGTTCGTTCGAATGTGATCATGTACTCGTGGCAAATTCGAACTCTTTGGTCGTAATGGAATGCTCTCATGGGGCTTCGATCTTCATTCGTTCGAATGTGATCATGTACTCGTGGCAAATTCGAACTCTTTGGTCATAATGGAATGCTCTCATGGGGCTTCGATCTTCGTTCGTTCGAATGTGATCATGTACTCGTGGCAAATTCGAACTCTTTGGGCGTAATGGAATGCTCTCATGGGGCTTCGATCTTCGTTCGTTCGAATTTGATCATGTACTCGTGGCAAATTCGAACTCTTTGGGGGTAATGGAATGCTCTCTCATGGGGCTTCTCTTCGTTCTTCGTTCGATGTTGAATGTGAACATGTACTCGTGGCAAATTCGAACTCTTTGGGCGTAATGGAATGCTCTCATGGTGCTTCGATCTTCGTTCGTTCGAATGTGAACATGTACTCGTGGCAAATTCGAACTCTTTGGGCGTAATGGAATGCTCTCTTGGGGCTTCGATCTTCGTTCGTTCGAATGTGATCATGTACTCGTGGCAAATTCGAACTCTTTGGTCGTAATGGAATGCTCTCATGGGGCTTCGATCTTCGTTCGTTCGAATTTGATCATGTACTCGTGGCAAATTCGAACTCTTTGGGCGTAATGGAATGCTCTCTTGGGGCTTCGATCTTCGTTCGTTCGAATGTGTTCATGTACTCGTGGCAAATTCGAACTCTTTGGGCGTAATGGAATGCTTCTCTCTCATGGGGCTTCGATCTTCGCTTCGATTCGTTCGAATGTGATCATGTACTCGTGGCAAATTCGAACTCTTTGGGCGTAATGGAATGGGGCTTCGATCTCTCGAATTGATCATGTACTCGGGGCTTCGATCTTCGTCGTTCGATAATGTGAATCGAATGTGATCATGTCTCGTGGCAAATTCGTGGAACTCTTTGGGGCGTAATGGAATCTCTCTCATTGGGGCTTCGATCTTCGTTCGTTCGAATGTGATCATGTACTCGTGGCAAATTCGAACTCTTTGGGGGCGTAATGGAATGCTCTCATGGGGGCTTCGATCTTCGTTCGTTCGAATCTGTGAATCATGTACTCGTGGCAAATTCGAACTCTTGGGGTAATGGAATGCTCTCATGGGGGGCAAATTCGATCTTCTTTGTTCGTAATGTGATCATGTACTCGTGGCAAATTCGAACTCTTTGGGGTAATGGAAATCTCATGGGGCTTCGATCTTCGTTCGTTCGTATGTGATCATGTACTCGTGGCAAATTCGAACTCTTTGGGCGTAATGGAATGCTCTCTTGGGGATTCGATCTTCGTCCCTTCGAATGTGATCATGTACTCGTGGCAAATTCGAACTCTTGGGGCGTAATGGAATGCTCTCTTGGGGCTTCGATCTTCGTTCGTTCGAATGTGATCATGTACTCGTGGCAAATTCGAACTCTTTGGTCGTAATGGAATGCTAATGGGGAATGCTCTCATGGGGCTTCGTCTTCTTCGATCGTTCGTTCGTTCGAAATGTGATCATGTACTCGTGGCAAATTCGAACTCTTTGGGCGTAATGGAATGCTCTCTTCGATCTTCGTCGATCTTCGTTCGTTCGAATGTGATCATGTACTCGTGGCAAATTCGAACTCTCTTGGGGGCGTAATGGAATGCTCTCTCTTGGGGCTTTCGAATCTTCTTTCGATCATTCGAATTGATCATGTACTCGTGGCAAATTCGAACTCTTTGGGCGTAATGGAATGCTCTCTTGGGGGGCTTCGATCTTCGTTCGTTCGAAATGTGATCATGTACTCGTGGCAAATTCGAACTCTTTGGGCGTATTGGAATGCTCTCATGGGGCTTAGATCTTCGTTCGTTCGAATGTGAACATGTACTCGTGGCAAATTCGAACTCTTTGGGGCGTAATGGAATGCTCTCTTGGGGGGCTTCGATCTTCGTTCGTTCGAATGTGATCATGTACTCGTGGCAAATTCGAACTCTTTGGGCGCGTAATGGAATGCTCTCATGGGGCTTCGATCTTCGTTCGTTCGAATGTGATCATGTACTCGTGGCAAATGTCGAACTCGTGGCAAAATCGAATGGGGCTCTTTGGGGCGTAATGGAATGGCAAATTCTCTTTGGGCTTGAATGCTCTCTTGGGGCTTCGATTTCGTTCAAATTCGAATGTGAATCATGCAAATACTCTTTGGGCAAATTCGAACTCTTTGGGCGTCGAAATGGAATGCAAATCTCTTTGGGGGCTTCGATCTTCGTTCGATTCGAATGTGATCATGAACTCGTGGCAAATTCGAACTCTTTGGGCGTAATGGAATGCTCTCTTCGATCTTCTTTGGGTTCGTGATCATGTACTCGTGGCAAATTCGAACTCTTTGGGCGTAATGGAATGCTCTCATGGGGCTTCGATCTTCGTTCGTTCGAATGTGAACATGTACTCGTGGCAAATTCGAACTCTTTGGGCGTAATGGAATGCTCTCTTGGGGCTTCGATCTTCGTTCGTTCGAATGTGATCATGTACTCGTGGCAAATTCGAACTCTTTGGGCGTAATGCAAATTCGTTCGAAAATCTCTTTGGGTAAATGGAATGCTCTCTTGGGGCTTCGATCTTCGTTCGTTCGAATGTGTGGCATGTGCTCGTGGCAAATTCGAACTCTTTGGGCGTAATGGAATGCTCTCTTGGGGCTTCGATCTTCGTTCGTTCGAATGTGATCATGTACTCGTGGCAAATTCGAACTCTTTGGTCGTAATGGAATGCTCTCATGGGGCTTCGATCTTCGTTCGTTCGAATGTGATCATGTACTCGTGGCAAATTCGAACTCTTTGGTGGAATGCTCTCATGGGGCTTAGATCTTCGTTCATTCGAATGTGAAAATGTACTCATGCCAAATTCGAACTCTTTGGTCGTAATGGAATGCTCTCATGGGGCTTCGATCTTCGTTCGTTCGAATTTGATCATGTACTCGTGGCAAATTCGAACTCTTTGGGCGTAATGGAATGCTCTCATGGGGCTTCGATCTTCGTTCGTTCGAATGTGAACATGTACTCGTGGCAAATTCGAACTCTTTGGGCGTAATGGAATGCTCTCATGGGGCTTCGATCTTCGTTCGTTCGAATGTGATCATGTACTCGTGGCAAATTCGAACTCTTTGGGCGTAATGGAATGCTCTCATGGGGCTTCGATCTTCGTTCGTTCGAATGTGAACATGTACTCGTGGCAAATTCGAACTCTTTGGGCGTAATGGAAATCTCTCTTGGGGCTTCGATCTTCGTCCCTTCGAATGTGATCATGTACTCGTGGCAAATTCGAACTCTTTGGGCGTAATGGAATGCTCTCTTGGGGCTTAGATCTTCGTTCGTTCGAATGTGAACATGTACTCGTGGCAAATTCGAACTCTTTGGGCGTAATGGAATGCTCTCATGGGGCTTCGATCTTCGTTCGTTCGAATGTGATCATGTACTCGTGGCAAATTCGAACTCTTTGGTCGTAATGGAATGCTCTCATGGGGCTTCGATCTTCGTTCGTTGTGGCAAATTCGAACTCTTTGGGCGTAATGGAATGCTCTCATGGGGCTTCGATCTTCGTTCGTTCGAATGTGATCATGTACTCGTGGCAAATTCGAACTCTTTGGGCGTAATGGAATGCTCTCATGGGGCTTCGATCTTCGTTGGGAAATCGTTCGAATGTGATCATGTACTCTCGTGGCAAATTCGAACTCTTTGGGCGTAATGGAATGCTCTCTCTCATGGGGCTTCGATCTTCGTTCGTTCGAATTTGATCATGTACTCGTGGCAAATTCGAACTCTTTGGGCGTAATGGAATGCTCTCATGGGGGCTTCGATCTTCGTTCGTTCATGTACTCGTGGCAAATTCGAATGTGATCATGTACTCGTGGCAAATTCGAACTCTTTGGGCGTAATGGAATGCTCTTTTGGGGCTTCGATCTTCGTTCGTTCGAATGTGATCATGTACTCGTGGCAAATTCGAACTCTTTGGTCGTAATGGAATGCTCTCATGGGGCTTCGATCTTCGTTCGTTCGAATGTGATCATGTACTCGTGGCAAATTCGCACTCTTTGGGAGTAATCGAAAATGTGATCTTCGTTCGTTCGAATGTCATGTACTCGTGGCAAATTCGAACTCTTTGGGCGTAATGGAATGCTCTCATGGTGCTTCGATCTTCGTTCGTTCGAATGTGATCATGTACTCGTGGCAAATTCGCACTCTTTGGTCGTAATGGAATGCTCTCATGGGGCTTCGATCTTCGTTCGTTCGAATGTGATCATGTACTCGTGGCAAATTCTAACTCTTTGGGCGTAATGGATTGCTCTCATGGGGCTTCGATCCTCGTTCGTTCGAATTTGATCATATACTCGTGGCAAATTCGAACTCTTTGGGTGTAATGGAATGCTCTCATGGGGCTTCGATCTTCGTTCGTTCGAATGTGATCTTCGTTCGTTCGAATGTGATCATGTACTCGTGGCAAATTCGAACTCTTTGGGCGTAATGGAATGCTCTCATGGGGCTTCGATCTTCGTTCGTTCGAATGTGAACATGTACTCGTGGCAAATTCGAACTCTTTGGGCGTAATGGAATGCTCTCATGGGGCTTCGATCTTCGTTCGTTCGAATGTGATCTTCGTTCGTTCGAATGTGATCATGCACTCGTGGCAAATTCGAACTCTTTGGGCGTAATGGAATTCTCTCATGGGGCTTCGATCTTCGTTCGTTCGAATGTGATCTTCGTTCGTTCGAATGTGATCATGTACTCGTGGCAAATTCGAACTCTTTGGGCGTAATGGAATGCTCTCATGGGGCTTCGATCTTCGTTCGTTCGAATGTGATCATGTACTCGTGGCAAATTCGAACTCTTTGGGCGTAATGGAATGCTCTCATGGGGCTTCGATCTTCGTTCGTTCGAATGTGAACATGTACTCGTGGCAAATTCGAACTCTTTGGGCGTAATGGAATGTCGTTCGTTCGAATGTGATCATGTACTCGTGGCAAATTCGTACTCTTTGGTCGTAATGGAATACTCTTACTCGTGGCAAATTCGAATGCTTTGGGCGTAATGGAATGCTCTCATGGGGCTTCGATCTTCGTTCTTCTTGTATTGCTTTTTCTTATTTAATATGTCATATGACATATATTTATAATGAGAAAACCCTAATCCTAAACCTAATCCTTATCGAATCCTAATCCGATTGGATTATCCATTAACCCTCAAGTTGGTTTTAATTTGAACCGAATCCGAATCCGAATCCTAATCCTAATTCGGTTCGTGTGTAACATTTACACATAAGTCTCATATTATTTACTAATAATTAGTAAATACACCATGCAACTTTTGCACTTAAATACATCTAATTTACAACAATTGCAAATTAGTCCTTTTACTAATAAATTAGTAAACTTTAGTATTTAACTATATTGCAATTAACCCATCCGATAAACTTCTTTTATCGTCACCTTAATATCGATCATGCGCGATTTCTTATGTGTGTGACCTAATAGGTCCAATTCTGTCTGGTAGTGAGATATGATGCGATCCCCATCGACATCATCATCGAAACTCTTTTCGATGGATCAAACACTTTTGATTCTACCCTAGTAGAATAATTATTCGCCTATAATTATTCTTATTGGTTCCCACAATCCACCAGTGACGCCTAGCAGCATATAGTGGCAATTCAGTCAGAAGTGAATATCGGACTGAACCTCTAGGTGCAGTTACCGTACAATACGATCCTTCTATCGCATAGTCCCAACTGAGTGGAGGTCATGGAATACTCGTCAAACCCCATCACCCGTCATATGACAAATTTGATAGGACAGAAGCTCTTATGGTTACTCTTGGAAACATCTTTCCATACACCATACTACCCCGGCCGAGGATTTCTGAGCTTTGTCTTACAAATAGCATAAAACTAATTATCTCTCTACCGAGAGCGATAGATCCCCTATAAACACACACCCATTCCTAATATGAATCTACTGTAGCCAACATATACTACTAAGACCCGTGGCAAGGATCAGAGTTTGTTGCATAGTCAAACTACAGTAGCTTCACATTGAATGGCCGTGGTGTCGCAGGTCTAAGGATCAGTTGTATCACTGCAACATCGAACCAGTTACTGACGAATAAGTAGACATCCATATAACCGTTCGTAGTTGGTCACGCTCAGTACCCTTGTTCTCTAACAACCACCTGCATGTTCGCTCCAGTGTCCCCACACTGATGACTCGAGACTCGTCATCCCATAAGGAAGCGGCACATACATCAATCTTACCGGATCAATCATCGTCCCCATGATGATCCACCGATTGAGAGCATTTATGAATTAATCACCAATAATATGTATCTCAAATTCTCAACTCTTGAGAATACATATTATCATCTTATTAATTCAAAGGACGATTCACGGACACATTAAACATGAATGGCATAAAAAGGCCCAAATTTATAAATTATAAAGATTAAGTACAAAGATATGTCCCATAGAATATAAAATGCGTCAGCCTGATAGGCTTCTAGGGCATACAACTAACAATCTCCCACTTGCACTAAAGCCAATCAGTCATGTATCTAATGCCCATCTTCTCAAGATGAGTCTCTAGTTTCTGCTGAGTCAAAGACTTAGTTAACGGGTCCGCCACGTTATCCGCGGAGGCAACCTTCTGCACTTCAATATGTCTATCCTTGATGTACTCTCTGATCTTGTGATACCGCCGCTCAATATGCTTGGATTTCTGATGAGATCTTGGCTCCTTAGCTAATGCTACGGCGCCATTATTATCACAATATAGCGGCAGGGGATCCCTACTAGAAGGAACCACGCCAAGCTCAGTGACAAATTTTTTGATCCAAACAGCTTCCTTGGCAGCTTCAGATGCAGCAATGTACTCCGCCTCCATAAACCAAGAACATATCCTTTGTTCTTCTCAAGTACTTAAGGATATTCTTTACCGCTACCCAGTGTTCTTCGCCTGGGTTCGACTGATATCGACTAGTGACACTCACAGCCTGTGCTATATCAGGTCGAGTACATAGCATCGCATACATCAAACTCCCTATTGCTGAAGCATAAGGGATTCTGCTCATGCGACTCCTCTCTTCAGGTGTCTTAGGAGACATAGTCTTAGAGAGGTGAATTCCATGTCTTAGAGGTACCATACCTCTTTTGGAATTCTCCATGCTGAACCTTTTCAACACTTCATCTATGTACATAGCTTGCGATAAACCAAGCAACTTCTTAGGTCTATCCCTATAGACCTTTATCCCAAGGATATAAGATGCTTCTCCAAGATCTTTCATAGAAAACTCTTTTGATAACCATAACTTGACCGATGTTAGCATAGGAATGTCATTTCCAATTAGGAGTATGTCATCCACATATAATACGAGGAAAGTTACAGCACTCCCACTAACCTTTTTATATACACACGGCTCCTCCTCATTTCTGATGAAATCGAACGATTCGATTGCATCGTTGAAACGAGTGTTCCAACTCCGAGAAGCTTGCTTCAATCCATAAATGGATCGTTGAAGCTTACACACCTTATGACTTCCATCTTTGGAAGTGAAACCCAAAGGCTGCTCCATATAGATATCTTCTTCAAGATATCCATTTAGAAAAGCAGTTTTCACATCCATTTGCCAGATCTCATAGTCATAGTGTGCAGCAATAGCAAGCAGAGTTCTGATAGACTTAAGCATGGCTACAGGTGAAAAGGTGTCCTGATAGTCAATGCCTTCGCGTTGACTATAACCTTTTGCTACTAGCCTAGCTTTGTAGGTCTCTACCTTTCCATCAGATCCAATCTTTCTTTTGAAGATCCATTTGCATCCAATGGGTACAATACCCTCTGGCGGATCAACCAAAGTCCAAACTTCATTGGAGTGCATGGAGTCCATTTCGGACTTCATAGCTTTCAACCATTTATCGGAGTCGATGTCTGACATCGCCTCGCTATAAGTCTTAGGATCATCTCTATGATCCTTATCTCCCATTAGGAACATTTCCTCCATTTCCTCTATAAATAATCCCATATATCTATCCGGAGGTCGGGAAACTCTAATAGACTTGCGAGGTGGCAGAGTAATCTCTTGTGTCACAGAGTTATCAGGAAGGGCTCTTGGAATACTCAATCCTGAAGAGACTTTCTCCTCTAGTTCTATTTTCCTCCCACTGCCTCCATCTAAAATAAATTCATTTTCAAGAAAGAAGGCATGACGGCTCACAATCACATTATGGCTTTCTGGGAGATAGAAATAGTATCCAAGTGATTCTTTGGGGTACCCAATGAATCTTCCCTTGAATGATCTGCTTTCCAATTTGTCCGTCTTTAATTTCTTAATATAAGCTGGACATCCCCAAGTCTTAATATGAGTAAAACTTGGCTTCCTACCATGCCACATCTCATATGGTGTGGTCGGAACATATTTGGAAGGCACTCTGTTCAAAATATAAATAACCGTAAGAAGTGCATAACCCCAACGTGACGTAGGTAAATCTGTAAAGCTCATCATAGATCGAACCATATCTAATAAAGTTCGATTCCTCCTTTCAGACACCCCATTCAATTCTGGTGTTCCAGGAGGAGTCCACTGAGAGACAATACCATTATTCTTGAGGTAGGTTAAGAAATCCGTGCTAAGGTATTCCCCTCCTCGATCTGATCGAAGAGCCTTAATCGGTTTTTCCATTTGCTTTTCTACTTCTTGTCTAAACTCTTTAAACTTTTCAAAGACTTCAGACTTGTGTTTAATTAAATACACATACCCATACCGTGAATAATCATCAGTAAAAGTAATAAAGTAGAGATAGCCGCCCCAAGCAGACACATCGAATGGTCCATATACATCAGTATGTATCAGGGCGAGTACTTCGGTAGCTCTCTGTCCTTGTCCAACAAAGGGAGACTTAGTCATTTTTCCTTGAAGACATGATTCACAAGCTGGTATATGGTTCAGAGAGTAAGGACCCTAAGATACCATCCTTAGCCAACTTGTTAATTCTGTCCTCTCCAATGTGACCAAGTCTAAGATGCCATAAGTACGTTTTATTTACCTCCTCTCTTGGTCTTTTGAAACCAATAGTATTCTCATTCATGCCATTGTCAACTGTATTAATACTAACATCCATATGTAAGTAATAGAGATTGTCTATTAGGGAACCATAACCGATCAAATTATTTCTCAAATAAATTGAACAAATGTTTGATTCAAAAATAAAGTTATAACCGTCCAACACCAAACGTGAAACAGAAATAAGGTTTCTAGTCGCACTAGGAACATAAAGACAATCTCTAAGTTCTAAAACTACTCCTGTCGGTAGACATAAAGGATAAGTCCCCACAGCAACAGCAGCAACTCTTGCTCCGTTTCCAACGCGTAGGGTAAGCTCTCCATCTCTAAGTCTTCTACTTTCCTTTAGCCCCTGCATTGAAATACATAAATGCGAGGTGCATCCCGAGTCAATGACCCATGTGAAAGTAGAACAAACCGATAAGCTAGTAGTTTCAATAACATGAATCTCGGATATACCTTCAAAAGTCTTGTCCTTTACCTTGTCCTTTAGGCTAGCCAAATAGTCCGGGCAATTCCTCTTCCAGTGGCCATCCTTTTGACAGTGGAAGCAAGTTCCTTTGGCGGCCTTCTTTTTAGGAATTACCTTGACAGGTTCAGTCTTTGGCTTCTTTGCAGGCTTCTTCTTTCTCCATTTAGACTTTCTTTTGGAGGAAGCCCGTTCAATAGCCAAAACTGACCCCTTATTGACTTTCAGCATTCCTTCAGCAGTGACCAACATATTCAATAGCTCAGCGAGAGTGCAAGTAATTTTATTCATTTGAAAATTTAAAATGAACTGAGAAAATGAATCAGGTAGGGATTGTAAGATCAAATCAATTTGGAGTTCTGCGTCCATAGTCATTCCGAGCTTCTCAAGCTCCTCAATGTCTTTAATCATCGCCAAGCAATGATTATTGACTGAGTGACCATCTGACATCTTAGTCCTGAATAATCGCTTCGCACTCTTGGGGCGTAATAGAATGCTCTCTTGGGGCTTCGATCTTCTTTCCTTCGAATGTGAACATGTACTCGTGGCAAATTCGCACTCTTGGGGTAATAGAATGCTGCTCTTGGGTGGCAAATTCGCACTCTTGGGGCGTAATAGAATGCTCTCTCTTGGGGCTTCGATCTTCGTTCCTTCGAATGTGAACATGTACTCGTGGGCATTCGCACTCTTTCGCACTCTTGGGGCGTAATGAATGCTCTCTTGGGGCTTCGATCTTCTTCGTTCCTTCGAATGTGAACATGTACTCGTGGCAAATTCGCACTCTTGGGGCGTAATATGAATGCTCTCTTGGGGCTTCGATCTTCCTTCGAATTGAATGTGAGCATGTACTCGTGGCAAATTCGCACTCTTGGGGCGTAATAGAATGCTCTCTTGGGGCTTCGATCTTCCTTCTTCCTTCGAATGTGAACATGTACTCGTGGCAAATTCGCACTCTTGGGGCGTAATAGAATTCTCTTGGGGCTTCGATCTTCGTTCCTTCGAATGTCATGTACTCGTGGCAAATTCGCACTCTTGGGGCGTAATAGAATGCTCTCTTGTGCTTCGATCCTCGTTCCTTCGAATCTGAGCATGTACTCGTGGCAAATTCGCACTCTTGGGGCGTAATAGAATGCTCTCTTGGTCTTCGATCTTCGTTCCTTCGAATGTGAACATGTACTCGTGGCAAATTCGCACTCTTGGGGCGTAATTGAATGCTCTCTTGGGGCTTCGATCTTCGTTCCTTCGAATGTGAACATGTACTCGTGGCAAATTCGCACTCTTGGGGCGTAATAGAATGCTCTGTTGGGCTTCGATCTTCGTTTCTTCGAATGTGAGCATGTACTTGTCGCAAATTCGCACTCTTGGGGGGCGTAAGAATGCTCTCTTGGGGCTTCGATCTTCGTTCCTTCGAATGTGACATGTACTCGTGGCAAATTCGCACTCTTGGGGTGTGATAGAATTCTCTCTTGGGGCTTCGATCTTCGATCCTCGTTCCTTCGAATGTGGCTCGTGGCAAAAATTCGCACTCTTGGGGCGTAAATGAATCTCTTGGGGCTTCGATCCGTTCCTTCGAATGTGAACATGTACTCGTGGCAAATTCGCACTCTTGGGGGCGTAATAGAATGCTTCTCTTCTTGGGGCTTCGATCTTCGTGTCCATGTCGCAAATGTGGGCATGTAACTCGTGGCAAATTCGCTCTCTTGGGGCGTAATAGAATGCTCTCTTGGGGGCTTCGATCTTCCTTTCCTTCGAATCTGAGCATGTACTCGTGGCAAATTCGCACTCTTGGGGCGTAATAGAATGCTCTCTTGGGGCTTCGATCTTCGTTCCTTCGAATGTGAACATGTACTCGTGGCAAATTCGCACTCTTGGGGCGTAATAGAATGCTCTCTTGGGGCTTCGATCTTCGTTCCTTCGAATGTGAACATGTACTCGTGGCAAAATTGGCACTCTTGGGGCGTAATAGAATGCTCTCTTGGGGGCTTCGATCTTCGTTTCTTCGAATGTGAACATGAACATGTACTCGTGGCAAATTCGCACTCTTGGGGCGTAATAGAATGCTCTCTTGGGCTTCGATCTTCGTTCTTCGAATGTGTTCCTTCGAATGTGCAAAACATGTACTCGTGGCAAATTCGCACTCTTGGGGGGGGGCGTAATAGAATGCTCTCTTGGGGCTTCGCTTCGATCTTTCGTTCGAATTCGAATGTGTACTCGTGGCAAACATGTACTCGTGGCAAATTCGCTCTCTTGGGGCGTAATTGAATGCTCTCTTCGATCTCTTGTTCCTTCTTCTCTTACTCGTTCACATTCGAATGTGAACATGTACTCGTGGCAAATTCGCACTCTTGGGGCGTAATAGAATGCTCTCTGGGGCTTCGATCTTCGTTCCTTCGAATGTGCATGTACTCGTGGCAAAATTCGCACTCTTGGGGCGTAATAGAATGCTCTCTTGGGCTTCGATCTTCGTTCCTTCGAATGTGAACATGTACTCGTGGCAAATTTCGCACTCTTGGGGCGTAATAGAATGCTCTCTGGGGCTTCGATCTTCGTTCCTTCGAATGTGAACATGTACTCGTGGCAAATTCGCACTCTTGGGGCGTAATAGATGCTCTGCTCTGGGCTCTGGATCTTCGGTTCCTTCGAATTCTTCGTTCCTTCGAATGTGAGCATGTACTCGTGGCAAATTGGGGCACTCTTGGGGCGTAATAGAATGCTCTCTCTTGGGGCTTCGATTCGATCTTCGAATTCCTTCGAATGTGAACATTACTCGTGGCAAATTAGAAATGCTCTCTTGGGGCGTAATAGAATGCTCTCTTGGGGGCTTTCGATCTTCGTTCCTTCGAATGTGAGCATGTACTCGTGGCAAATTCGCACTCTTGGGGCTAATAGAATGCTCTTGGGGGATCTTCGTCGAATGTGAATGTTCGTGCTCTCTTGGGGGGCTTCGATCTTCGTTCCTTCTAATGTGAGCATGTACTCGTGGCAAATTCGCACTCTCGGGGCGTAATAGAATGTGCTCTTGGGCTTCGATCTTCGTTCCTTCGAATGAGAGCTTGTACTCGTGGCAAATTCGCACTCTTGGGGCGTAATAGAATGCTCTCTTGGGGGGCTTCTTCGATCTTCTTCGTTCCTTCGAATGTGAACATGTACTCGTGGCATTCGCACTCTTGGGGGGCGTAATAATGCTCTCTCTCTTGGGCTTCGCTTCTTCTTTCCGTGAAACATGAATGTGAACATGTACTCGTGGCAAATTCGCACTCTTGGGGCGTAATAGAATGCTCTCTTGGGGGCTTCGATCTTCGTTCCTTCGAATGTGAGCATGTACTCGTGGCAAATTCGCACTCTTGGGGCGTAATAGAATGCTCTCTTGGGGATCTCTTCGATCCTTCGTTCCTTCGAAATGTGAAATGTCTCGGGGCAAATTCGCTCTCTTGGGGCGTAATCGAATGCTCTCTCTTGGGGCTTCGATCTTCGTTCTCTTCGAATGTGAACATGTACTCTCGTGGCAAATTCGCACTCTTGGGGCGTAATAGATGCTCTCTTGGGGCTTCGATCTTCGTTCCTTCGAATGTGAACATGTACTCGTGGCAAATTCGCACACTTGGGGCGTAATAGAATGCTCTCTTGGGGCTTCGATCTTCGTTCCTTCGAATGTGAACCTGTACTCGTAAAAAAATCACACTCTTGGGGCATAATAGAATGCTCTCTTGGGGCTTCGAGCTTCGTTCCTTTGAATGTGAACATGTACTCGTGGCAAACTCGCACTCTTGGGGGAATGTAAAGAATGCTCTCTTGGGCTTCGATCTTGTTCTCGTGGCATGCTCTCGTGGAAAATTCGCTTCTCTTGGGGCGTAATAGAAATGCTCTTTGGGCTTCGAATCTCTTCGTTCCTTCGAATGTCATGTACTCGTGGCAAATTCGCACTCTTGGGGCGTAATTGAATGCTCTCTTGGGGCTTGATCTTCTTCGTTCTCTCTTCGAATGTGAGCATGTACTCGTGGCAAATTCGCACTCTTGGGGCGTAATAGAATGCTCTCTCTTGGGGCTTCGATCTTCGTTCCTTCTTCGAATGTGAACATGTACTCGTGGCAAATTCGCTCTCTTGGGGCGTAATAGAATGCTCTTCTTGGATCTCTTCGGCTTCTTCGTCGTTCCTTCGAATGTGAACATGTACTCGTGGCAAATTCGCACTCTTGGGGCGTAATAGAATGCTCTCTTGGGCTTCGATCTCGTTCCTTTTCGAATCGAATGTGATGTGCATGTACTCGTGGCAAATTCGCTCTCTTGGGGCGTAATAGAATGCTCTCTCTTGGGCTTCGATCTTCTTCTTCTTGTGAACATGTACTGTCATGGCAAATTCGCACTCTTGGGGCTAAAATGCTTCTCTGGGCTCTTTCGAATCTTCGTCGAAGCATTCGCAAATTCGCTCTCTCTTAGAATGCTCGATCCTTCGAATCTTCGTTCCTTCGAATGTGATGCATGTACTCGTGGCAAATTCGCACTCTCTTGGGGCGTAATAGAATCTCTCTCTCTTGGGCTTCTTCGATCTTCGAATTCCTTCGAATGTGAGCATGTACTCGTGGCAAATTCGCACTCTTGGGGCGTAATAGAATGCCCTCTTGGGTCTTCGATCTTCGTTCCTTCGAATGTGAACATGTACTCGTGGCAAATTCGCACTCTTGGGTCGTAATAGAATGCTCTCTTGGGGGGCTTTGATCTTCGTTCCTTCGAATGTGAACATGTACTCGTGGCAAATTCGCGCCTCTTGGGGGTAATGGGAATAATGCTCTCTTGCTCTCTCTTCGATCTTCTTTCGATCTTGAATGTTCCTGTGAATGTGCACATGTACTCGTGGGCAAATTCGCTCTCTTGGGGCGTAATAGAATGCTCTCTTGGGCTTCGATCTTCGTTCATTCTTCGAATGTCGTGGCAAATCGCACTCTCGTGGTAAAAAATTCTCTCTCTTGGGGCTTCCTTCGAATCTCTCTCTTGGTTTCTTCGAATTCGATCTTCCTTTCCTTCGAATGTGAGCATGTACTCGTGGCAAATTCGCACTCTTGGGGCGTAATCTTGAATGCTCTCTTGGGCTTCTTCGATCTTCGATCCTTCGTTCCTTCGAATGTGAACATGTACTCGTGGCAAATTCGCACTCTTGGGGCATAATAGAATGCTCTCTTGGGGCTTCGATCTTTGTTCCTTCGAATGTGAACATGTACTCGTGGCAAATTCGCCCTCTTGGGGTGTAATTGAATACTCTCTAGGGTCTTCGATCTTCGTTCCTTCGAATGTGAACATGTACTCGTGGCAAATTCGCACTTTTGGGGCATAATAGAATGCTCTCTGGGCTTCGATCTTCATTCGAATTCCTTCGAATGTGAAGCATTCGCACTCTACTCGTGGCAAATTCGCACTCTGGGGGGCGTAATAGAATGCTTCAAATTCTCTTGGGGGGCTTCGATCGATCTCCTTTTCTTCCTTCGAATGTGATGCATGTACTCGTGGCAAATTCGCACTCTCTTGGGGCGTAATAAATTGGGCTCTCGATCTTCGCTTCTTCCTTTCGAATGTGAGCATCGTACTCGTGGCAAATTCGCACTTGGGGCGAATGAATGCTCTCTTGGAATCCTCTTCGAATGTGAGCATGTACTCGTGGCAAATTCGCACTCTTGGGGCGTAATAGAATGCTCTCTTGGGGCTTCTTCGATCTTCGTTCCTTCGAATGTGAGCATGTACTCGTGGCAAATTCGCACTCTTGGGGCGTAATAGAATGCTCTCTTGGGGCTTCGATCTTCGTTCCTTCGAATGTGAACATGTACTCGTGGCAATTCGCATTCGCACTCTTGGGGCGTAATAGATGCTCTCTTGCTCTCTTCGATCTTCTTTCTTCGAATGTTCCTTCGAATGTGAATGTGAGCAATTCGCACTCGGGGCGTAAAGAATGCTCTCTCTTGGGGGCGTAATAGAATGCTCTCTTGGGGCTTCGATCTTCGTTCCTTCGAATGTGAATGTACATGTACTCGTGGCAAAAATTCTCTCTTGGGGCTTAATCGTTCTCTTCGAATCTCGTTCTCTCTTGGGGCGAATTCGATCGCATGTTACTCGAATGTGAAGCATGTACTCGTGGCAAATTCGCTCTCTTGGGGCGTAAATCTAGAATGCTCTCTCTTGGGGCTTCGATCTTCGTTCGTTCTTCGAATGTGAGCATGTACTCGTGGCAAAAATTCGCACTCTTGGGGGGGCGTAATAGAATGCTCTCTTGGGGCTTCGATCTTTCTCGTTCCTTCGAATGTGAACATGTACTCGTGGCAAATTCGCACTCTTGGGGCGTAATAGAATGCTCTCTTGGGCTTCGATCTCGTTCCTTCGAATTCGAATGTGAGCATGTACTCGTGGCAAAATTCGCACTCTTGGGGCGTAATAGAATCTCTTGGGGGGCTTCGATCTTCGTTCCTTCCTTCGAATGTGAACATGTACTCGTGGCAAATTCGCACTCTCTTGGGGCGTAATAATGCTGCTGCTCTCTGGGGCTTCGATCTTCGAATCTTCCTTGTCGAAATGTGAAAATGTACTCGTGGCAAATTCGCACTCTTGGGGCGTAATAGAATGCTCTCTTGGGGCTTCGATCTTCTTCGTTCCTTCGAATGTGAACATGTACTCGTGGCAAATTCGCACTCTTGGGGCTAATAGAATGCTCTCTTGGGGCTTCGATCTTCCTTCCTTCGAATGTGAATGTGCATGTACTCGTGGCAAATTCGCACTCTTGGGGGCGTAATAGAATGCTCTCTTGGGCTTCTTCGATCTTCGTTCCTTCGAATGTGAACATGTACTCGTGGCAAATTCGCACTCTTGGGGGGGGCGTAATAGAATGGGCTCTCTTGGGGCTTCGTTCTTCGTTCCTTCTTCGAATGTGAGCATGTACTCGTGGCAAATTCGCACTCTTGGGGCGTAATAGAATGCTCTCTTGGGCTTCGATTCACGTTCCTTCGAATGTGAGCATGTACTCGTGGCAAATTCGCACTCTTGGGGCGTAATAGAATGCTCTCTTGGGGCTCTTCGATCTTCGTTCTTCGTTCCTTCGAATGTGATGTGCATGTACTCGTGGCAAAAATTCGCACTCTTGGGGCGTAATAATAGAATGCTCTCTTCTTCGGGCTTCGAATTCGTTCTCTTCGAATGTGTGCATGTCGTACTCTCGTGGCAAATTCGCACTCTTGGGGCGTAATAGAATGCTCTCTTCTTCCTTTCTTCTTGTTCCTTCGAATGTGAAATTGTCTCGGGGCAAATTCGCACTCTTGGGGCGTAATCGAATCTCTCTTGGGGCTTCGATCTTCGATCGTTCCTTCGAATGTGAACATGTACTCGTGGCAAATTCGCACTCTTGGGGCGTAATGCTCTCTTGGGCTCGATCTTCTTTCTTCCTTCGAATGTGTGCACATGTACTCGTGGCAAATTCGCACTCTTGGGGCGTAATAGATGCTGCTCTCTGGGCTTCGATCTTCGATCTTCGTTCCTTCGAATGTGAACATGTACTCGTGGCAAATTCGCTCTTGGGGCGTAATAGAATGCTCTCTTGGGCTTCGATCTTCGTTCCTTCGAATTGAATCTCGTTGGCTCTTGGGGCTTCGAATGCTCTCTTCGATCGTTCTTCCTTCGAATGTGAGCATGTACTCGTGGCAAATTCGCACTCTTCTTCGATCTTAATTCAATGCTCTCTTGGGTCTTCGATCTCAAATCCTTCGAATGTGAATGTGAATGTACTCGTGGGCAAATTCGCACTCTTGGGGCTTAATAGAAATGCTCTCTTGGGCTTCGATCTTCGTTCCTTCGAATGTGAACATGTACTCGTGGCAAAAATTCGCACTCTTGGGGCGGGAATGCTCTCTTGGGCTTCGATCTTTTCGTTCCTTCGAATGAATGTGAACATGTACTCGTGGCAAAATTCGCACTCTTGGGGCGTAATAGAATGCTCTCTTGGGGCTTCGATCTTCTTCGTTCCTTCGAATGTGAAGCATGTACTCGTGGCAAATTCGCACTCTTGGGGCGTAATAGAATGAATCTCTTTGGGCTTCGATCTTCGTTCCTTCGAATGTGAAGCATGTACTCGTGGCAAATTCGCTCTCTTGGGGGGGAATATTAAACTCTTGGGGCTTCGATCTTCGTTCCTTCGAATGTGAGCATGTACTCTCGTGGCAAATTCGCACTCTTGGGGCGTAATAGAATCTTCTTGGGCTTCGATCTTCGTTCTTCTCTTCGAATGTGAAGCATGTACTCGTGGCAAATTCGCACTCTTGGGGCGTAATAGAATGCTCTCTTGGGGCTTCGATCTTCGTTCCTTCGAATGTGAACATGTACTCGTGGCGTAAAATTCGCACTCTTGGGGGGCGTAATGCTCTGCTCTTCTTGGGGATCTTCGATCTTTCGTTCCTTCGAATGTGAACATGTACTCGTGGCAAATTCGCACTCTTGGGGCGTAATAGAATGAATGCTCTCTTGGGGCTTCGATCTTCGTTCCTTCGAATGTGAACATGTACATGTACTCGTGCAAAACTCTTTGGGGCACTCTTGGGGCTCTAATAGAATGCTCTCTTGGGCTTCGCTTCGATCTTGTTCCTTCGAATGTGAACATGTACTCGGGGTAAAATCGCTCTCTCTTCGGGGGGCGTAATAGAATGTTCTCTTCTCTTGGGGGCTTCGATCTTCGTTCCTTCAAATTCGAATGTGAACATGTACTCGTGGCAAATTCGCACTCTTTGATTCGCTCTCTAGAATGCTCTCTTGGGGCTTCGATCTTCGTTCCTTCGAATGTGAGCATGTACTCGTGGCAAATTCGCACTCTTGGGGGCGTAATGAATGCTCTCTTGGGCTTCGATCTTCGTTCCTTCGAATGTGAATGCATGTACTCGTGGCAAATTCGCACTCTTGGGGCGTAATAGAATGCTCTCTTGGGCTTCTTCGATCCTTCGTTCCTTCGAATGTGAACATGTACTCGTGGCAAATTCGCACTCTTGGGGCGTAATAGAATGCTCTCTTGGGGCTTCGATCTTCGTTCCTTCGAATGTGAGCATGTATCGTGTACTCGTGGCAAATTCGCACTCTTGGGGCGTAATAGAATGCTCTCTTGGGGCTTCGATCTTCGTTTCCTTCGAATGTGAAGCATGTACTCGTGGCAAAATTCGCACTCTGGGGGGCGTAATAGAATGCTCTCTTGGGGGCTTCGTTCTTCGTTCCTTCGAATGTGGCATGTACTCGTGGGGGCAAATTCGCACTCTTGGGGCGTAATGTGAATGCTCGAATGCTCTCTTGGGGCTTCGATCTTCGTTCCTTCGATGTGCATGAACATGTACTCGTGGCAAATTCGCACTCTTGGGGCGTAATAGAATGCTCTCTTGGGGCTTCGATCTCGTTCCTTCGAATGTGAACATGTACTCGTGGCAAATTCGCACTCTTGGGGCGTAATAGAATGCTCTTTGGGCTTCTTCGATCCTTCGTTCCTTCGAATGTGAACATGTACTCGTGGCAAAATTCGCACTCTTGGGGCGTAATAGAATGCTCTCTTGGGGCTTCGATCTCCTCGAATGTGAACATGTACTCGTGCAAATTCGCACTCTTGGGGCGTAATAATAATGCTCTCTTGGGCTTCGATCTTCGTTCCTTCGAATGTGAACATGTACTCGTGGCAAATTCGCACTCTTGGGGCGTAATAGAATGCTCTCTTGGGTCTTCGATCTTCGTTCCTTCGAATGTGAACATGTACTCGTGGCAAATTCGCACTCTTGGGACGTAACACAATGCTCTCTGGGGCTTCGATCTTCGTTCCTTCGAATGTGAACATGTACTCGTGGCAAATTCGCACTCTTGGGGCGTAATAGAATGCCCTCTTGCGGGGCTTCGATCTTCGTTCCTTCGAATGTGAACATGTACTCGTGGCAAATTCGCACTCTTGGGGCGTAATAGAATGCTCTCTTGGGGCTTCGATCTTCGTTCCTTCGAATGTGAACATGTACTCGTGGCAAATTCGCACTCTTGGGGGGGCGTAATAGAATGCTCTCTTGGGGCTTCGATCTTCGTTCCTTCGAATGTGAGCATGTACTCGTGGCAAATTCGCACTCTTGGGGCGTAATAGAAGCTCTCTTGGGCTTCTTCGATCTTCGAATTTCCTTCGAATGTGACTCATGTACTCGTGGCAAATTCGCACTCTTGGGGCGTAATAATAGAATCTCTCTTGGGGCTTCGATCTTCGTTCTTTCGAATGTGAACATGTACTCGTGGCAAATTCGCACTCTTGGGGCGTAATAGAATGCTCTCTTGGGGCTTCGATCTTCGTTCCTTCGAATGTGAACATGTACTCGTGGCAAATTCGCACTCTTGGGGCGTAATAGAATGCTCTCTTGGGCTTCGATCTTCGTTCCTTCGAATGTGAACTCGTGGCAAAATTCGCACTCTTGGGGCGTAATAGAATGCTCTCTTGGGGGGCTTTGATCTTCGTTCCTTCGAATGTGAACATGTACTCGTGGCAAATTCGCTCTCTTGGGGCGTAATAGAATGCTCTAATGCTCTCTGGGGCTTCGATCTTCTTTCCTTCGAATGTGAACATGTACTGTGGCAAATTCGAACTCTTGGGGCATAATAGAATGCTCTCATGGGGCTTCGATCTTCGAGGGTAAATATATGTAAACTAAACTTAGTGCTAAATTTAGTACAAAGTGGTGAGTTGTATTCCATTGAGGGGCAAAGTGGTAAATTGCTATAACTTTTCTAGAGTTCATCGACCTATGTTCAATGTCCACACCTAGGCATACATATATATACATACTTATATGTCTCATATGTCCACTATTCTTGTCCAATGGTAGGTAATCTCATCTAGTAACATATGATTCATATATCCATATTTATCAATTAACCTACCATTCATTACATGCATCAAGTAAAACATATTAAATTTTACTCTTTCGACGTGGAAGTAACCTAATCACTTTGGTGAAGCATAACCCACCTTGTGGTACCCTCAATTACTTGTAGACACTTACAATTGGGCCAATTTTCTTGAATCTCCAAGCTTGCTCCCAAGCTTTCCTTGTCCTATACAAGAGATCCATTTGTTACCACTTTCGAACCCCTAAATGATTTTTTCTCTTGAAATCAAGTTGCCCCACTTGATTTCCTAACCCTCAATTAGGATTTTAAAGGGTTAAAACATTTTTAAAACCCTCCCTAAGAAAATTTCTCTTTCAACCTAGGTTTTTCCAAAATAATGGCAAAACCCAAAATCATATGCTAATCCCTACAATTTGTAGCCTAGATTAGCCTAGGTTTGATAAATATCCATTTATAAGGTTTAAATCCAAAACTCTAACCCAAAACTCCAAGAAACTCACCTTTGCCCAAGGCTTTTCCACCTCTTCTTGCTCAAGAAGAAAGCTCTCCACCTCCAAATCCTTCCTCCAAGCTTGATTTCCCAAGCTCCAAGAGTTGGAGAAGAAGAAGATGATGATGAAGAAGAACAAGAAGAAGAGAGGGAGGGAGAGGAGCTCCTCTCTCCTCTTTCTTTTCCTGTGTGTGTGTGCATGTGGGATTAACTGAGAAAAGGGGAGAGAGCTCCCCTTTATATAGGCCCACTTGAATTTACCAAATTATCCTTCAAAAACTGCATTCTGCGAAACTGCGTACCGGTACTCGGGTTCGCGTACCGGTACTCGGGCATTTAGTTCCGGTACCCAGTTTTCAGTTCCTCAGAACTCGAACGTTGGATTCTCAGCTTTTCTATTGCGTACCGGTACCCAGATTTCAGTACCGGTACACAGTTTTTTAGTACCGGTACTTAGGTTCAGTTCCTCATAACCCGAGAGCCAATTCCTCACCATTTTGTATTGCGTACCCGTACCCAGTTTTCAGTACCGGTACTCAATACAAATTCTGCAACTTAGGCAGAATTAACCCTCCGGAGTCCGTCTTCGCACTCGGTTTGCGCCGAAAACACATGAATACTCCCCAAACCTCGCTGAAACTATTTTAATAGCTTTTTAAGCTACTTCCACTAGAACTCCACAATTGTAGAAGTTCGATACACTACATCAACAACATTAGAGCCTCGCTCTTCCCGCTGTACAATCCTGGCTCAGCCGAGACTCATCTCACACTTCCGGCTGGTAATTGGCTTTGATACCAACTGTGACGCCCCAACTTGCTAGTGGTTACCCATTCTAGGACTACTGTCCTAGCACGCTTAACTCTCTCAACATCTTGGGCCTAGCCACCGCCCAAAATGCTTAAGCCGGGTTAAGAGTTTAGCCCTATTATATCTTATATATACGACTATCTAGGGTCTCACATTCTAATTGCTTTCAAACCTTTTTAAAATCAGTTTTTAATTCTAATTTAATTCGAATTGCTTACAAGCCTATAAATAAGATGTGTGGATGTCTCTAAAACATGGAGAATAATATATTATCTTTTAAAAACTCTAGAAGCTTGTAGGTGGCCGTCTTTCACATCATCTGCAACAAGCTTCTCTCAAATTGATTCTTGGTGCCCTAAATCTTTAATGTTCTTCGAGAATCAAGTTGAGATTTGCTTAGAGACATATTCTACAGTTCTTTCATGATCATCTAAGCAATAAATCATCACCAACCTTGTTCATCTTGCTCCGGACGGAGTGCACTTGTGGATTCGAGTAAGCGTCGTGGATTCGACGTGTTGAAGGCTTCGTGTATTCGAAGTTGATCGTTTCATGGATTCGAGACAGGGCGTTCGTGGATTCAAGCGTGGACATGGACTAACCATTGGTGTGCTCGAGATCCATAGAAGATACAAGAGAGGTCTGAATCCGTGAAGTCGGTAATCACCTTATCTTTTGTTTCTGAGTGGATTGTTATCGCATATTGGTCCCGTGGGTTTTTTACTCCTAGTTGTAGTTTTTTTACGTAAATCTCGGTGTGCTATTTTTATTTTTCGCATTTATTTTGTTGCATCGAGATTTGTGCTTTTGGCTTTCATACCTAATCACCGCCTAGTATCTAGATAGATCCTTGGGATCCCCATAACTTATAGAAGTATCTATTCACTCAAAAGCAGTTAAATTTGAGGCAACAAAGGTAATTGGAACTATTAAAGGATTATGATATAACCATTCTTTACCACCCAGGCAAGGCTAACGTGGTGGCCGATGCACCCCGTAGGAAATCTGTGGAAAACCTTGCAACTATGATCACAATTCAACTGCAGTTGATCACGGAGATGCGGCGATATCAATAAGGCACTGGCCGAGCGGGAGCTGACGAAAAAAAGCAGGGACAAGAAGCGTCCTTATTCCAAATCGGCAGGTGGCTCTCTTCCAGTAAGAAGCCTCCAAGTCGGCCAGGACTGCACCTTCAGGCAGCTACCCGTAGGGTGATCGACCCTGCATCATCTATGGGCAGGGGCACCTAGTGAACACGTGCCCTCAGCGTCGGAACACTTTTTTCATTGCGGCCAACATGGGCATATACGGCAAAACTGCGCTAAGGGTAGTGGGCTGGCTCAGAGTATTGCTTTCTCTCCAGCTGCTTCGCTCTAGAACCGTGGTACTCCTACTGCTACAACGTCGTCTTGGCACCCCTCCACCTCACGCCAAAATGAGGGGGCATGCCAGGCATCTGGTGGACGTGTCTACAACATCTCTAAGTCAGAAGGGGACGCACCTAGAGACATCGTCGCACGTATTACCTTCCTCTTTGGTACTCGAGTTAGGACTTTGTTTAATACTAGAGCTTTCCACTCATTCATATCTCGTTCTTTTGCATGCAATCACGGCTTCGCGACATGTCTACTGGCGTCAGCACTCCGGATACAGACGCGCGAAGTTGATCTTGACGCGGATAGATACATTCGGTCGTGCCTAGTGATGTTGGGCGACCGAGTGTTTCTGGCGAACCTGGTGTTACTACAGATAAGGGTGGTAGTTGAAGTCAGGATCAAAGGAACATAATTCAAGATCTGATTTACTTTGATTCCTTCTAATTGAAGCTACTTACACTAAGGGGCCGTTTGGTTACATATAGTTGCAACTGCACTGTAGTTGTAACTGCATGTAAATACAAGTTCGGCGTTTGATTTGATGTATTTAACTCCAACTGCTGCAGGAGGAGGCCCAACTGCAGCAGTTCGAACTACGCGCAAATTGGCCGCAGTTCCAACTGCAATAATTAGAGAGAGTAACTTTAAACAAAGGTATGCTTACCTCCTTAATTATTTTTGAAACAATTTTTTTTTTTTTTTACATTGGAGGTAATCTCACCATTATATATGTAAAATGATAAAATTTTAAAAATAATTTTTCAACTGCATGTAACCAAATAAATTATTTATAGTTGCAGCGTTTTCTACTACATCCAACTAAACAGGATGCATGCAGTTGCAACTACTACATTTTCAACTACATGCATCTCCAACTATACTATATTTATAATTACATCTAACCAAACGGTCCCTAAGTGGAGCTAAGTCTCTTAAAGACACCACGCCCAAACCTAGTGATTTTTTATCTTATTTTTTAATTATAGAGTTTAGTTCTCGCTTCAAAATTTGAGTTTATGGGGGATTGTTAGTATAAAATCCAAAACTTCAATCTATTTATTTATTTATTTATTTATTTATTATTTTAATTATTTATTTTATTAATTAGATGGAAACCTTCTTTGCGCCAATTAAAGGTACTAATTAGATGAAACCTTCTTTACGCCAATTAAAGATGTTTTTAGTAATTATATGGAAACCTTCTTTGCGCCAATTAAGGTGTGTAGCCGAACGTTGTTTCCAACGTTCGATTCCCGCTTCCCCTCTATATATATTATGTCTGTTGTATATATATATAGAGTAGGGCTATTGTGCTATTAATAGCACAATAGCCCTTGTGCTATAAAGTTTTTAGCCACCCATCAATTTTGATGGGTGGTTGGGATTAGAGAAAGGAGAGAAATTGATAATAAATTAGATGTCTCAATTTCTCTTCTCTTTGAATTTCTCACCAATTTCTCTCCTCTCTCTAATCCCAACCACCCATCAAAATTGATGGGTGGCTAAAAACTTTATAGCACAAGGGCTATTGTGCTATTAATAGCACAATAGCCCTACTCATATAGAGTAGGCTATTGTGCTATTAATAGCACAATAACCCTTGTGCTATAAAGTTTTTAGCCACCCATCAATTTTGATGGGTGGTTGGGATTAAAGAGAGGAGAGAAATTATATATATATATATATATATATATATATATATATATATATATATATATATATATATATATATATATATATAGTAGAGCTACTATACTATTGAAAGTATAAGAGAGTTGGTACTTCGACTTTTTAGCTCTTGGATCAAAGATTGTACAGTTAGGATAATAGTGGTCCCCTTAGGGTTGAGTGGTCTCCCTAGGGTAATAATATTAATTCAATGGTTAGAAATGATTAAAAGAGTTGATCCAATGGTCAAAAAATCAGAAGCACCAACTCCTTTATGCTTCCGATAATATAGTAGCTCTACTCATATATATATATAGAGTAGGGCTATTGTGCTATAGCACAATAACCCTTGTGCTATTAAGAGCACAATAACCCTTGTGCTCCAAACTTTTTAGTCACCCATCAATTTTGATGGGTGGTTAAGATTAGAAAGAGGAGAAAAATTGGAGAGAAATCCAAAGAGAAGAGAAATTGAGATATTCAATTTCTCTCCAATTTCTCTTCTCTCTCTCATTCTAACCACCCATCAAAATTGATGGGTGGCTAAAAAGTTTGGAGCACAAGGGCTATTGTGCTCTTAATAGCACAATAGCCCTACTATATATATATATATATATATATATATAGAGTTAGGCTAGAATACTTGTGGAAGTACCGGGGCTCCGGTACTTCCACGTCGTTTTCGATGTTGGGACTTCCGAATCGACGATCGGCTCCGTTAAACTTGATCTAGAGTATTTGAAGTATCTAGAAAATAAATTTCGCGATTTTTCGATATCATTTGCCTGGTGATCGAAAGGGCTCAAAATCAGCAATTTCAATGGTCGTGGTGAGCCGTTTGCAAGTTTAACGGTGTAGAAATATCCAAATCACGTAAAATTTTGATAGAAAATTCTTTATACTATATAAAACAAGATCAATATCTTTGATCTAAAATTTTAGAGTCATATTATCATTATCACATTTTGTGAGATTTTTATTTTCAGCCATTGATTTTGAGCCCTTTCGATCACTAGGTAAATGATATCGAAAAATCGCGAAATTTATTTTCTAGATAGTTCAAATACTCTAGATCAAGTTTAACGGAGCCGATCGTCGATTCGGAAGTCCCAACATCGAAAACGACGTGGAAGTACCGGAGCCCCGGTACTTCCACAAGTATTCTAGCCTAACTCTATATATATATATATATATATATATATATATATATATATATATATATATATAGAGTAGGGCTATTGTGCTATTAATAGCACAATAGTTCTTGTGCTATAAACTTTTTAACCACCCATCAATTTTGATGGGTGGTTAGGATGAGAGAGAGGAGAGAAATTGGAGAGAAATTAGATGTCTCAATTTCTCTTCTCTTTGAATTTCTCTCCAATTTCTCTCCTCTCTCTCATCCTAACCACCCATCAAAATTGATGGGTGGTTAAAAAGTTTATAGCACAAGGACTATTGTGCTATTAATAGCACAATAACCCTACTCTATATATATATATATATATATATATATATATATATATATATATATATAGTCCGACTACTATGCTATCAATAGCACCAAGCACTTGGTGCTACCAAGTTTTCTGCCGTTAGATCTACTCCTTTGACTATTTCCACCCGTTATATCATATTATTCAACCAACCACCCACTCAACCCTAGGGGACCCACATCATCCTAACCGCATATCTCTTAATCCAATGGCTGAAAACTAATAGCACCAATGACTTGGTGCTATTAATATTATAGTAGCATAAATATATATATATAAATATATATATATATATATATTTATATATATGAACATTGTAGAGAGATTAAAAAAAAAGGGAAAAACTTCAAATACCACCCCTGTGATTTCGCACCTTCTCATTTTAGTGTCCTGTGGTTTAAAGTGTATCACTGTAGTATCATGTAATTTTGTTTTTAACTGGTAGAGGACATTCATGATAATCTTTTACATATTGGAAAGTATTCGGGATATTATCAATTTTAGAAAGATATTGATGAAATTATTGGTCCCTAGAAGGGCATTTATGAAATTATTCCAAAAAAAATTTATGCATCCAAATAAGCCCGAAAGATAAATCTACTAGAAAACAATTCTGGAGTAATTTTAGCACTCTCATTTCACATGCGTGATAGAGATCAAGTGAACAATGGAATGTGTATACAGGTATAAGAGAGATAGTAGGCAGAAATTTGCGCCACTAAACAACAAATGCGGAATTTGATCCCAAAGGCCTCTTGGAATGAAGAGGCTTAGGAATGGCATTGCTTAAATACATTATGAGTCAAAATTAACTCATAAAATAACTTTCAAGCAACATGATATAAAAGTACATACTCAAAACCGAAAATGAGGAAACAGACCATCTTTCTTCAAGATTCAGCTCACTGCTAGTTAGTATATGCTGTACAGAAACCAACCTCAGGATCTAAAATCTAAAAAACAAGAACAAAACCCTTCAATGCCCACACGCACTAGGATTTCCTCTCCGAATAACTCTAGGAGAAATGCACTGCATGCCCTTTTTTCACACATCATATGAAAGATGACCATTATAATTGGTCGAGATAACTAGCCTACACCATTATATTTATCGTCCCAAGAATGTTTGCAACCTCATATTCAGCAACCCGTCAAGACATACACTCATAACAGGAGAGAGGAGACAGCCAATTTACTTTTGACCGAAGTAAATATGCTTTTGCTCCATTATAGGCCAACCCACTTAACCCATGTAAATGCCTGCCCAACTTTAAAAGGCAGTTCATAGTCCCTTGATACAGCTGGTTCTCTTCTTGCCACCTCTGCTTCCGACCATAGATATACCCCGCGCTCTTGCCGGCTACCAGGAACAGTATTATCAAGTATGACCGCTATGAGAAATGCAATCACCATGTTGAACGATAGCAATGTGTTGAGAACATAATTCAGCTGAGAAAAAAGAAAGAAAAATGAATAGGGACATGTATAACAACAGGGAAAACTTTAACTCGTCCCTCCTAATGCATAATGCATTTTCACTTACCACTCGTGGTTTAAAAGTGTCACTTTGCTACCCTATGGTTTTAAGTGAGAGATCAAAATGCTACAATTTACAAACCATAGGGTAAAACTTCAATTTGAATTTAGTTGTCCTATGGTTTATAAAACATACGACTTTACCATCCTATTTAATGGCATGTCCTTACAGTAAAATAAAGACAATCATAGGGTAGCAGAGTGAAACTTTTCAAACCATAGGTGAAAATGCACCACAAGGGGGGGCTAATTGAAGTTTAACCATAAAATAACTAAAAATCTATATATGACAAATCAAAGTGACCAGCATGTCCATGTTACGTAGCGTGAGCTGTAATGAATTAACCATTTTGACTGGGAAAAGTAATCAATCGCCGTTACATTATACAATCGTTGGTAATTTTTCCTGCTAAAAGATAGCTAATGGTTCACTATGAAGCTGTCATATCCAATGATCAACCTGATGAACGGTGCCCAACCTTAACAGGTATTGCAAGGTCTCATCTAGGATAACATTAAAGTGTCATGTAATTCGTGTCGATCATGCCTTCCAAAATTTTCAGATAATCAGCAGAGTAACCCAGAAGATAATCCCAATAATTGCTCATTATGTAATGTCTATGCCCACGGCCAAACTTTAAGGACCTCATCAAAACATTTAGATTGATTCTCATTATTTACTATTTGCAGAGGTTTGAAATCACAGAATTTTGGTCAAGCAAAGCTGTTGAGACAACCCCAAGGACCTCATCGAAACATTTAGATCAAGTCTCATTATTTACTATTTGCAGTGGTTGTGAAATCGCAGAATTTTGATCAAACCAAGCTGTTGAGCATGGAAACATGCAATAACAGTTGTAATGCATGATTATATATGAGCAAACCGATGAGCAAAAATTACTGAGTGGTTCAAAGTTCAAACTAAACTAGGGCAAATTATTATTATGTGTTTATCAAACATACGAGAGTATGTGCATGAGAACCTATCCGAAAGTTTATAAAGAAATAATTATGCGACTTGTTACCGCTCATCCATAAATTAGACGAGATAGTGCAAAATGTGGTTGTAGCTGAGAAGTGGAAATGCTAGCAAGTAGAAAATTTGTTTAACCCAGAGCTCGTTGATGAAAAAGTCGGGAACATACCCCACCATATCCAGTACGGAAAGGTCCATGAGACGCAACAACATACGGTTGGAAGTAACTTGGAACTGATGGATTTGCGTTGGGGCTGAGCCCATATTGCTGAAAATACGAAGGCACTGACAAGGAGAAAAATAAAGCCAACCCAACTATGATACTGTTTCTGGAGCTTCCGGTCACACTGTAACGAAGGTTGGATAAGCCAAGAGCAGTAAGCATGGCCCACATGAAGCAAAGGAGTGCAGCAACCATGACATCAGGAATTGAAGCAATAAAACCGCCGACTTTACCTGCACACACATATGAGAGACAGGTGAGCTGTTGACAACAAATTCTGGTAAGAACAGCAACACTAAGAAGAATTCTTGCATGCACATGATAAGACTATTTTTTAAAACTTTTTGCAGGCTTTTTGCACGGACTTGTTAATACACGTGCTTATATGCCAACCATGGCTTACCAACAAAAGAAAGAAGTATCAGAACAACAGCGCCAAATTCAACAGCTCTGCGGCTACCCATTTTGGTTACAGCAATGGTGTGCACATTCTCTGTAAGTGTAGTCGACCCAAGTCCAGTTCCCCAGAGGCCAGCCAAAACACTAGAAATACCTTCCAGACCAATTCCCCTGCTGACAATTCCAGGCGTAGGTGGTCTTGATGCTACAAACAAGGATGATGCATGGTATGAACCAACCTTAAGCAGCAACCAAAAAAGAAATTATTAGGAAAGTGCAAATATGAAGCCCCAACAAACAACAAGAATAGTTTCAATGCTTTTCGCAGGAAAAAACAATATAGTAAGCATTTATGAATTGCGCTTCAATTTTTCAGGAAGGTCACATTAGGATCTGAAAATGGCTTCGGGGAGAGAAGTATTAAATTTATTCTATTTAATTATTCTACAATAGACCACTGATCAATGTTTTATTCACTGCATTGTTGTTGTTAGGATTAGCATATTAGGATATATTTAGCATGTATATTTTACATTACATATATAGTGGAACCTATATAGTATATTCCAAATATACTATAAGGTTATATGGTAATTCTATAAGGTTATATGGTAACGATAGTTACCATATATATACATCTCTTCTAATTATATATACACATCAATGAAACCCTAAGCGGACAAGCTCTTAAGCCTATCTTTCATAGTATCAGAGCCAAACCCTAATTCTAGGGTATAGCGATCCAGTGCCACCCTTATCACACGCCGGATCTCATCGGCGTTGATCGTGTCTTTTCTTCTCTCATAGTAATCTTCCTTACTGCTACAGTACCAGCACTATAGTAGTATTGGTGCTATAGTACCAGCGATACAGTATCATGCTACAGTATTTTCAGCCTATTTGTGATCTCTCTTTTGTCTCCCGGTGATCTCCCCGCTTGTTTTTCTGGTGTTTTTGGTGCTGGTTGGTTATTCTTCAGCTGCTCAATTCACCTGTCCTACTTGACTCTGGTGATATTGCGTTCATCTATCGGTAACTTGTGATTTATTCTTTTTCTCTTTTGGTGGCAAACATGTCTTCCTCAACATCTAGTCTTCCAATCGTTAATATCAAAACTCTTGTACCGTTAGAACTCACCGAATCTGCTTGGCGTAGAAACAAGTTTTTTTTAATATTTTAGAGAGTTTTTATGTTGTTTCATACGTGACCGGGACAAGTATTATTCTTCCTCAAGCTATTGAAGCTGCTGATAAGAAAATAATTATAAATCCTGAATATTTAGTCTGGAAAAAGACGGACACCACTATACTGTCCTGGATAAATGCTGGTCTCTTAGTATTTTACAGATGGTAATATCCAGTTCACCAAAAACTGCTCGTGACGTGTGAAAAATTATTGAGGCTACTTCCTCGATAAGACTGCTTCTACGGTATTTTTTCTGAAATCTGAGTTACGGAGCATCAAAAGGGGATCAATGGGGATGACTGACTACATGCAAAAAGTCAAGTCGATAGATGATGATGCCCTTCAAGCAATTGGTGAACTTGAGTCTGATCATAATTTGGTCATGACTGTTCTTCTAGCGCTACCAGAGGACTACAGAAGTTTTGTCAGCGCTCTTAATACACATCGGACAAAACCTACCTTCGAACAGCTCCGTCCACTTCTTACGCAAGAAGAAACTGAAGTTCAACGTCGTGCTATCTTGACGACTCCAGCTATTCCTTCCACCACTGGCGGTTAGGCCTTCTATGCAAATCGTGGTCGAGGCAACCACGGAGGCCGTGGTGGTAGATATCGCGGAGGCCGAGGACAATGTGGTAAAACATAACTCTAATCCTGGCCATGGATTTTATGGAGCATATCCAAATCCTCAATCTTACCTCAACCTAGTCCTAAACAACAGTCTACTATGCCTACTGTTTCCCGATCTGACACACAGTGTCAGATTTGTGAAAAATTTAATCATTCGGCCCTTCAATGCAGACATCGTTTCAATCATTCCTTTGTTGCTGATGATATTCCACAGATTTTCGCTGCCATGAGTCTTCATGAGCCTGGTGAGGAAGTTTGGTACCCAGACACTGGAGCATCCAATCATATGACTGCTAATCCTGATATTCTCTCAACTTCTAAACCTTATACTGGGTAAGAAGATAAGATTCTAGTTGGTAATGAAAATTTGTTGAATATTACTCAGACAGGTGAAACAAATCTGAAAACTTCTTCCATTTCCTTTGCTCTCAAGAATGTTCTTGTTGTTCCTTCTATTAAATGAAACCTACTTTCTGTTTGTCAATTTTGTCATGATAACAATTCCCTTTTGGGTTTGACTCATCTGGTTTTATTGTGAAGGACAAGGGAACGGGGAAAGAGCTTTTCAGATGTCGTAGTTTGGGCACTTCACTCTATCCTATTTCTTCTCGAGTTGCAAGTGTGGAGAATAAGCAATAGTTCACTTTGGTTGCATCTAGATTTAGTGGAGATATTTGGCATAGACGTGTTTAGGTCACCCTAGTTTACCTGTTCTTTCAAAGATTATTAAATCAAACAATATCATTT
The DNA here is from genome assembly GCA_016920855.1 of Puya raimondii. Taxonomy (NCBI): domain Eukaryota; kingdom Viridiplantae; phylum Streptophyta; class Magnoliopsida; order Poales; family Bromeliaceae; genus Puya; species Puya raimondii. Next base: position 12,372,167 of record JABWPP010000050.1, read on the forward strand.
CTGATAGTAGTTCTGAAATTAATTTATCTATTTGCAATGCCTGTTATATGGAAAAACATATCAAACAGTCTTTTTCTACTTCTGAATCGAAGTCTGATTTTTCTTTTCAACTTGTTCATTCTGATATATGCCGTCTCCTGTTGCTTCAGTATCTGGCTATAAATATTATGTAATCTTTGTGGATGATTATTCTCGGTATTCTTGGCTTTACTTTTTAAAATTTAAACATGAGGTTTTTGAGAAATTTTTAGAGTACAAGGCAATGATTGAAAATATTTTTCATCGAAAAATAAAAACTTTTCAATTTGACAATGGCACGGAATATGTAAATGAAAAAAATTTCACTTTATTTTCTCAGAATGGGATTATTCATAGGTTTTCCTGCCCTCATACACCACAGCAAAATGGTGTAGCAGAGAGGAAACATAGACATTTAGCTAACATCATAAAAAGTCTGCTTCTTCAAGCTTCTATGCCTTCTCAGTTTTGGGCTGATGCTCTTCAAACTGCTGTTTTTCTTATCAACCACACTCCTTTTACTGTCTTAAAAGGACAATCGCCCTATGATATCTTGTATGGTTGTGTCCCCTCTGACTTGCAACTTGTGAAGATGTTTGGGTGTTTGTGTTATCCCAATCTGCAGGATATTGCTGATCATAAGCTCTTTCCCCGATCCCTTGTGTGTACTTGGGATTGTTTGATAAGCATAAAGATTTTCGCTCTCTATTCGAGTACTTGTACGATCTTTATTTCTCGGCATGTTACCTTTGTTGAAACATTTTTTTTCTTTTTCCTGTCTTTCCAAATTTTCTAACTCTTCAATTTCTACGACTTCAAACTTTCAACTGTTTCAAAACTCTCTCTAATCCTCCCTTACAGGGTGAGAGTCCGTCTCTCCTTGACGCTATCTCTGGCTTCAGTTTTGTGCGTTCCGGTGCTTCTGGCACCAATCATCTTATCCAGTCTGTTTCACCACCATCTGGGAACCTATCTCAATTTCCTACCAACTTGGACTTTGATAATGCACAGATTAGAGATGAGAATGATACCTCCGCTCCTGGTCACAAAGAGCTCCATGTCTATACCCGGCGTCACCTCTCTAGACTCGCACCCACTGACCTTGCTTCACCATCATATGATCTCTTCCGCGTCCACCCATACAACTACTGAGCAACCCGCATCGTCATCTACCTTACCTACTTCACCTGTAGCTCCACCACACCCTTCTCGCTTACACCCTATGCTCGCACGGTCCATGACACAGAATTTGACTCAGTCTACCTCGCTCCTGGCTTCTACACAGTCTTTACTTCCTACTGAGTCTACTTCTTTTGCTGAGGGGCCTCTCAAGATGCAGGTTGGCGTACAGCTATGACTGACTATAATGCCCTATTAGCAAATTCTACTTGGAATCTTGTTCCTTCTCCATCATCAATAAATCTTATTGGTTGCAAGTAGGTATACAAGGTCAAACAGAAAGTGGATGGTTCTCTTGAGTGTCTCAAAGCTCGACTGGTCGCTCTAGGCTATAAGCAGCAACAAGGTGTTGACTTTGATGAGACGTTTTTTTCGGTTGTTAAGCCAACTACTATTCGTACTGTTCTTTCGGTCGCTTTCTCTTTTGGGTGGACACTTCGACAGCTTGATATGAATAATGCATTTCTTCATGGCTCTCTCTCTGAGGAAGTTTGTATGAAACAACCGCCTAGCTTTATACATCCATCATTTCCTAATCATGTCTGTCGACCGAAGAAGGCAATTTATGGACTCAAGCAGGCACCTCGGGCTTGGTTTCAGTGGTTTACCTCCTTCCTTTCAGATATTGGTTTTGTTGGCAGCACTGCCGATCCCTAGATGTTCACTTGCCGCTCACACTCTGGGACTCTCATTCTCCTTTCTATATGTTGATGATATTATTGTTACTGGGAGTTGCTCTCTTATTCGTTCTCTACAGCGAGAGTTCGCGATGAAGGATTTAGGTCCTTTGCATTATTTTTTGGGCATTGAAGTCACATACTCTTCTTCTGGTCTTTATCTGACTCAACAGAAATATGCGCACCAGCTCCTTAAGCGTCATGGTTTTCTTGTTAGTAAGCCGGTTTCTACTCCTCTTTCTCCTAGCACTCGCCTCTCGTCTCATGAAGGGCGTTGTAGTACACCGAATTTTTTTTAATATAAAAGCAAGTGTAAATAAAAAGTGTGAGATACTATTTTTATTGACTTAGAAAAGTAAAAGATAATTTAGAAATGATTTATGGTGAAATTGGAATAGAAACAGGAGATTTAAAATTTTCTGTAAGGAACAGAGCTTATCTTTCACCTGAAAATTCAGTGTCAGAAAATTATGAAAATTTGGGAATATGTTGAAACTATTTTTCTGAGGCCAGATTTAAAGTTTCATATCATTCCGACACCCGAGCAGTGAAAACGGAACTTGACTGCAATCTATTAAAGATTCTAGTCGGTAGAACTTTCAGTGACCAAAAATGATTCAAACCTGAAAAGTTAAAATCACGTACTTCTGATTGATTTTATTTGAGCCTGCCTGTCAAATTTGAGCGCAAATGGATATTTAGAAGGGCTCCAATTAGAAGTATCAGATTTGAACTGAGCTGAAACTGCAATTTCTAATAAGTGCAGGGGGGTTTCCTGCGATTTGTCCAACCCAACCCTTTTTCTCTTGCACCAACTGAGCACCCTCTCATCCTCTCACTCTCTCCCACACACACAAAAGAGGAAAGGCCTCTCTTTCTCTCTAACATCTCTCCCTCCCTCTCTTGTAATCTCTCCATCAAAGAGAAGAAATTGGAGGAGATTAAGCTTGGAAAAAGAAGCTCAAGAAAAAGTGCAGGAGCTTGGTGGACTTGGGGGGCATGGTGAGCTTTTGTGATTTGAGTTATGGTTTGGGTTAAATCCTTTAAAATTGATATTTTTAGTATCTCTATATAATCTAAACTAATTTAATCAAAAGATTCACCATGAATTTGGGGTATTCTTGATGATCTAGAAACCTAGGGTTGAAATTGGGGTTTTTGTCCCTATGAGGTTTTGAACTAAATTGACCCTCTAATACTCTAATTAAAGGTTAGAAAAACACGCCCAACAACTTTAATTTGGAAGCGTAGCGGCCTCGGCGATTAATTGGAGGAAACGAGCCGATTCATGAAGTCTTGGGTTCGTTAGGACTAAAGCGCGGCGAATCGTCGTTGGGAGACTAAATGCAAGTGTCCACAAGCAATTAGGAAGCATTGTGAGGTGGGTTATGCTTCACCGAAGTGACTTGGTCGCTTCCATGTCAAAAGAGTAACGTATGGTATTATTTGTTGATGCATGTATATAATGGTAGGTTGTATGTGGTAAATATGGATATATGAATCATATGTTGCTAGATGGAATTATCTACCATTGGACAAGAACAATAGGCATGTGAAAACATATAGGATATATATATGTATGCCAAGGTGTGAACATTGAACATAGGTCGATGAACTCTAGGAATATTAGAGAATTCGACAAGTGGGAAATCAAAGACTAGATGTCATAGAAACTATGAATCCTAGGTGTGGACAACTAGGATTGGAAAGAACACAATTGGATATTAAACCTAGTGTCATTGAACATAGGTTAGAAAAATGTAGTGGTAGGAAGACCACTTGGATTGGAATGTCATTGAACCTAGTGTCATTGAACATAGGTTGGAAAACATAGTGGTAGGATGACTACTTGGACATGAAAATATAAACCTATAAAATTTGACAACATAGGGTAAATGATGAACCCTTGAGACTTGGAAAGTGGATTCCGGAATCCCAAGACTTGTGACCGTAGAAGATTCTTGACTGTGGGTGTACGGCATGTTCCTCTCCCACCGCAAGATCTTCGTGAGCTAGGGTGTACGGCATGTTCCTCTCCCTATCGGGGGTCTTGGCCGTGGGTGTACGGCATGTTCCTCTCCCACCGGAGGATCCCTGACAGAGGGTGTACGGCATGTTCGTCACCCGTTGGGCTTCATAGTATCGGAGGTGCATGTGATACATTCCTCACCTGCCGAGTGGATTCAAGGCTGAGGTGCATGTGGCACGTTCCTCTCCTCAGGCCTGGACAAGAGCGGTAGTCCACTGATGATTGACTCAAGAGTGAGTCGGGTGGTATAGCTTGGTTAAGGTAAGAGAACCTTAGGAGCGGATTGGAAATATGATGGATAGTGAAATAGAAAGTAGAAATGGTAGATCTACTTGCATGGATTTTATTATTGCATTTAGTTGAGACATAAGCATGGATGTTTTATTAATTGCATATGGTAGAGTTATATGTTTTCATTGTTATATGTTTATTTATTGGACTAACTTGCTTATTGTTATGGAAAGTCAAAATTGAATATATTATATTCCTATTTAGTTAGCATAGTTTTAGGCGCCTTTCTTTATGCATCTTTCCTTATTAGATATCTTATTATAGAAATATTTGTGTATATATATCTTTGTAATTGATCATGGAATAATAAGAAGAATTTCTATTCCCTTCTTCATTGGTATTCTCTTCTTCATGGTATCAGAGCTAAACCCTAATTCTAGGGTATAGCGATCCAGTGTTGCTCTTCTTCCTCGCCGGATCTCATCGGCGTTATTTTCTCTGCTGCTACAGTACGGCGCTACAGTACGGCGCTGCAGTGCTGCTGCAGTACGGCGCTACAGTGCTGCTGCAGTACGGCGCTACAGTGTTGTGTGTTTACGATTTGTGCATCTGGTTCCTGTTTTGATCCTTAGGTGGCATACATAGGGTTGTTTTATTTGCCTCGCCGTGAGGTGTAGAGTACAGCCCTGAGAGCTGCTTTGTGACTTGGTTAAGACGCCATGTCTGAAGCTAAGTCTGCTAGGAGCGAACCCAAATCTGTGATTGCTGATGTAATCCCAGTAATGACCAAAATCACAGAACACAAACTCAATGGCTCCAATTATCTGGAATGGAGCAAGACGATTCGTGTTTATCTACGAAGCATTGATAAGGATGATCACCTAATTAGCGATCCACCGAACGATGATACAAAGCAAGCTTGGTTGAGGGAAGACGCTCGGTTGTTCTTACAACTCAGGAACTCCATTCAAAGTGAGGTAATTAGCCTAATTAATCATTGTGAGTTTGTGAAAGAATTGATGGATTATTTAGATTTTTTATACTCTGGCAAAGGAAACATTTCCCGCATGTATGATGTTTGTAAGGCATTTTATCGATCTGAGAAGCAGGATAGATCTCTGACAGCCTACTTTATGGATTTTAAACGTGTTTATGAAGAGCTTAATGTTTTGTTACCTTTTAGTCCTAATGTAAAAGTGCAGCAGGTCCAACGCGAGCAAATGGCGGTTATGAATTTTCTTGCTGGTTTACCCCCAGAATTTGAGACAGCTAAATCTCAAATTCTTTCTAGCTCTGAGATTTCCTCTTTGCATGATAGTTTCACCCGAGTGCTTCGTACAGAGAATTCTCAATTTTCGCAACCTACTAATAGCGCGCTTGTGAGTCGCAATGATAATGGACGACATTATAGTAGAGGAGGCAATAGAAGGAATACTGCCAATAGAGGTAATCATCGTCATGGAGAAACCGCCTCAAATAGAGATTTTGGAGTTGTTTGCTATTACTGCCATGAACCAGGTCATACAAAACGCACATGTTTGAAACTTCAAAATAAGAACCAACGATCTCAGATGGCCAACATGGCAACCGGGGAGTATACAACCCCATCCTCAGATCCATCCTTAGAGAAAACTGTTTTGGTGTCTGCTGAAGAATTTGCACAGTTCTCCCAATATCAGGCATCCTTAAAGTCCACCAGTTCCCCTGTCACTGCACTTGCCGAGTCAGGTAAATCCACATCATACCTTGTGTCTTCCCATTCCAAATGGGTCATTGATTCTGGTGCCACAGACCATATGACAGGAAACTCTAGTCTTTTATCTGCCTTTCAGTCTCATATAGCATCTTCTACTGTTACTTTAGCTGATGGATCTACCTCTTGTGTCATGGGTTCTGTCATTGCAAATCCAACATCATCAATTTCTGTGTCATCTGTTTTATGTTTACCCCAGTTTTCTTTCAATTTGCTATCTGTCAGTAAACTCACTCGAGCTTTAAATTGTTGTCTCTTTTTTTTCCGATCATTGTTTGTTTCAGGATCTTACGACGAAGCAGACATGAGTCCGGAGGTCTCTATATCCTTGACAACCAGGTGTCGAGGTCTCTTGCTTGCTCAAGTAATCTAACTCCTTTTGAAGTCCATTGTCGGTTGGGACATCCTTCGTTATCCACCTTGAAGAAATTATTTTCGCAGTTTCAGTCTTTGTCCAGTCTAAAGTGTGAGTCATGTCAGTTTGCTAAGCATCATCGTTTACCTTCTGTTTCTAGAGTCAATAAATGTGCATCGTCCCCTTTTGAGTTAGTTCATTCTGATGTTTGGGTACGTGTCCTATTGTTTCCAAATCAGGATTTAAGTATTTTGTTACCTTTGTTGACGATTATTCTCGTGTTACTTGGTTATATTTAATGAAAAATCGTTCAGAACTATTCTCAATTTTTTCTGCCTTTTGTACTGAAATCAAAACACAATTTAATGTTTCTGTGCGTATATTGCGAAGTGACAACGCTAAAGAATATTTTTCAAAAAAATTTCATAGTTATATGACACAGAACGGCATCCTTCATCAATCCTCATGTGTTGACACTCCATCCCAAAATGGGGTTGCTGAAAGAAAAAATCGACATCTCCTTGAGGTAGCTCGTGCCCTTCTCTTTCAAATGAAAGTTCCTAAACACTTTTGGGCCGATGCAGTTTCCACAGCTTGTTTTTTAATTAATCGCATGCCTTCGTCTGTCTTGAATGGTGATATTTCTTATACTGTTTTGTTTCCATCTAAATCTTTATTTCCTATTGAACCTCGTCTTTTTGGTAGTACGTGTTTTGTGCGAGATGTTCGTCCACAGGTAACTAAATTAGATTCGAAGTCCCTTAAGTGCGTCTTCCTTGGGTACTCTCGTCTGCAAAAGGGGTATCGGTGCTTCTCTCCTACTCTTGATCGATATATTGTGTCTGCAGATGTTACATTTTTTGAGTCTACTCCATTCTTTCCTCTCCCATCTACTTATGAAAGTCAGGGGGAGGAAGATGATCTCCTTGTTTACATTGTCAGACAAGCGTCCAGTCCTCCAACACTTATTCCTGCTCCATCGGCAACAGTTCGACCCCCTATTGTTCATGTCTATTCTAGGAGATTGGCGACTCCTGACTCAGATCCTCTACCAGCTTCTTCGTCGGAAGATCCAGCCACTATTGTCACCGACCTTACTTCTGACTCTGATCTTCCCATTGCTCTTCGCAAAGGCAAACGTAAGTGTACTTACGCTATTTCATCGTTTGTTTCTTATGACTGTTTGTCATCCTCTTCTCGTTGTTTCATTACCTCTCTGGAGTCAGTTTCTGTTCCTAAATCTGTTGTGGAAGCTTTGTCTCATCCTGGCTGGCGTGCTGCAATGGAAGAGGAAATGGTGGTTTTAAACACTAATGGTACTTGGGAACTGGTGCCTTTACCTGCCGATAAGAGAGCTATTGGTTGCAAATGGGTATTCACTGTGAAAATGAATCCATATGGTTCTGTCGCTCGCCTCAAAGCCCGTCTTGTTGCCAAAGGCTATGCTCAGACTTATGGGGTTGATTATTCTGACACCTTTTCTCCTGTAGCTAAACTTGCTTCTATTCGCTTATTCATTTCGTTGGCGACCACCTCTCGTTGGGCTTTACACTAGCTGGACATTAAAAATGCTTTTCTCCATGGTGATCTTCAAGAAGAGGTATACATGGAGAAACCACCTGGTTTTGTTGCTCAGGGGGAGTTGGGTCGAGTTTGTAGACTTCGAAAGTCCTTATATGGCTTGAAGCAAAGTCCTCGAGCTTGGTTTGGCAGATTCAGTGAAGTAGTTCAGGAGTTTGGCATGAAAAAGAGTAAGTGTGATCATTCTGTGTTTTATAGACATTCTGAGACTGGTCTAATTCTACTAGTAGTGTATGTGGATGATATGGTCATCACTGGGAATGACACTACAGGAATCTCATCTCTTAAGGTTTTTCTTCAAACCCAGTTTCAGACAAAGGATTTGGGGATGTTGAAGTATTTTTTGGGTATCGAAGTTACAAGATGCAAAAAGGCATCTTCTTATCTCAAAGAAAATATGTGCTTGACTTACTAGCAGAAACAGAAAAATTAGGAGCTAAACCTTGCAGTGCACCAATAGCTCCTAATCTTCAACTTACAGCTAATGATGGTGAATTGTTTGAAGATCCAGAGAGGTATAGGAGATTAGTTGGGAAATTGAACTATCTTACAGTGACTCGGCCAGATATTGCATACTCTGTCAGTGTGTTAAGTCAGTTTATGTCTTCTCCGACTGTTAATCATTGGGAAGCTTTGGGACAAATTTTGTGTTATCTGAAGGGAGCTCCAGGGCGAGGTATCTTGTACGAGAACCATGGACATTCAAATATTGAATGCTTTTCAGATGCGGATTGGGCGGGTTCAAAGGTTGATAGGCGATCGACTACAGGATATTGTGTGTTTGTTGGAGGTAACTTGGTGTCATGGAGAAGTAAGAAGCAGAGTGTTGTCTCCCGTTCTAGTGCTGAATCGGAATATAGGGCTATGGCACAATCTGTGTGTGAAGTAATGTGGATACAACAATTATTGGATGAGGTTGGTCTTAAGAATCCACAACCTACTAAATTATGGTGTGATAATCAAGCTGCTCTCCATATTGCCTCTAATCCAGTATTTCATGAGCGAACTAAACATATTGAGATTGATTGTCACTTTATTCGTGAAAAGATACAACAGAAGATCATTTCAACAGGGTATATCAAGACCGGAGACCAGTTGGGGGATATCTTCACAAAAGCTTTGAATGGAGCTCGGGTTGACTACATTTGTAACAAGTTGGGCATGATTAATATCTATGCTCCAACTTGAGGGGGAGTGTTATGGAAAGTCAAAATTGTATATATTATATTCCTATTTAGTTAGCATAGTTTTAGGCGCCTTTCTTTATGCATCTTTTCTTATTAGATATCTTATTATAGAAATATTTGTGTATATATATCTTTGTAATTGATCATGGAATAATAAGAAGAATTTCTATTCCCTTCTTCATTGGTATTGTCTTCTTCACTTATGTTGCCTCCTATGGACCTAGTTGGTCGAGCTCTTCCTTTGGTTGGCCGTACCCACTGGAAACTATGTTTATAATTCTCACTCCCATATTTTTCAGGTCCACACATGAGCGGCGCGAGGAAAGGACGTAGCTCCATAGTTAGCGTCCTACCATTGTGACCAGAAATAGATGTACCCTGAATCAGCGTAGCTTAAGGGTATAGAAAAAGAAAAGAGAAAAATTGTAATAACAACTTGATTGTATTTGGAAGGAAAAGAATGTAAATATAATGTGAATGTGACGAATGCTTATAACAGCGTAGTGATTTTATGTTTTTGATGCTTCCTTATACAATCTTTGTATGAATTCTATTCCTGATTGAAACGTCTTGAATTGTACTGATTGTGACGCCTTGGACGAACAGGAAAAAACTCTATCCGTTCGGCGGGTCTGGCGCACGCTGTGCGGGGCTCCTTCCACCTATTTGGGGAAGGGACGGCGGGGCGTGACAGGCGCCCTCTTGATGATCCTACATCTATCGTCAGATGGTTGGTGCATTGCAATATCTTACTTTCACAAGGCCCGATATTTCCTATGCTGTCAATACCGTTACTCAATATCTTCATGCACCTCACGAGCCTCACATGCAAGCTGTCAAACGTCTCCTTCGTTATGTTCGTGGGACACTATCATATGGTATTCCTATCTCTCGATGTGATAATCCCCCGCTCATGGCCTTCTCTGACGCTGATTGGGCTGGTTGCCCAGATACACGCCGGTCTACCTCTGGATATTGTATCTTTCTTGGACCTAATCTTATCTCATGGCCGGCCAAGAAGCAACCTACTATCTCTCGTTCTAGCTCTGAAGCGGAGTATCGCTCTGTGGCATACGCGCTTGCTGAGACTATTTGGATCTGGCGCCTTCTTCGTGATCTTGGAGTGTCTCTCTGGCGATCTATTTGTATCTATTGCGACAAGCTTAGCACCACATATCTTGCTGCCAATCCTGTCTTACATGCTCGCACGAAGCACATTGAGCTTGACCATTATTTCCTGCGGGAGAAAGTTCAGTCGGGTGACTTGGATTTAGTCCATATCTCGTCTGAAAAGCAACTTGCTGATATCTTCACCAAACCCTTGTCAACTTCTTGGTTTTTAACATTGCAAACCAATCTTCGCATCTGTGCGAAGGATGCTCCACTTGCGGGGGGATGTTAGGATATATTTAGCATATTAGAATATATTTAGCATGTATATTTTACATTACATATATAGTGGAACCTATATAGTATATTCCAAATATACTATAAGGTTATATGGTAATACTATAAGGTTATATGGTAACGATGGTTACCATATATATACATCTCTTGTAATTATATATACACATCAATGAAACCCTAAGGGGACAAGCTCTTTAGCCTATCTTTCAGTCGTGACTAGTCCATTCAGTCAATCTTTTCTCTTTAACTAAGGTTATATATTTGATTATTTAATTTTACACACTGTATAGAATAATTAGATGCCCTTATTAACTAGTTTTGAAGTTTTACAAATAACAACAACACTACGTGTATCAAATTTACCTAATTGTCGTAGAATTAAGAGCATTCGAAAATTTTCACTAGACACCGTGTCCCCACTGAACCAATACAGTTAATACAGCCACCTACACCACTCTTTTATCTCTTCCTTATTTTACCTTCCCCCACCCTCTCACTTTTTCTCATTTTACCTTCCTAACCAAATGTGGCAGCAACGGTCTGATAGCAGCGCCATGTAGTAGTAATAATGATGATGGTAATAGTGAGGGCAGTAGAGCAGAAGATGGAGAGTCAGTAACAGTGAATGTCAAGATAAGAGAGAAAATAGTGGCAGTTGATGAGCAGTTGTCGGTAATTGTACTACACCGAATTTTTAATATAAAATCAAGTGAAAATAAAAATAGTGTGAGATACTATTTTTATTGGGCTTAGAGAAATAAAATATAAGTCGAAAATAACTTGTGCTGAAATTGAAATGAAAATAGAAGATTTAGAATTTTCTGTAAGGAACGGGGCTCATTTTTTTAGCAGAAAATTCACATTGTCAGAAAATTATGAAAATTTGAGAATATGTCAGAATTATTTTTCTGAGGCTAGATTTAAAGTTTCATGTCATTCCGACACCCAGAAAGTGGAAACGGAATATAACAGCAATCTAATAGAGATTTTTGTCGGTACACCTTTCGGTGACCAAAAATGGTGCAAAACTGAAAAATTAAGATCACGTTCTTCTGAGTGATTTTAACCCGAGCCTGACTGTCAAATTTGAGCGCAAACGGACATTCAGAAGGGCTCCGGCGAAAAGTATCAGATTTAAACTGAGCTGGAGATGTAATTTCTAAAAAGTGTAGGAGGTTCCTGCGAATTTGGCTAGCCTTATTCATCTTCCCCTCACAGCAGCCACTTTCTCGCTCTCTCTCATACACACGTTGGAAAGAAAGAGAAGAGAGAAGCTCCTCTCTCTCACTCTCTACTTCTTCTTCTTCTCCGAAGGAAACGAGCCGATTCATGAAGATTTGGGTTCGTTGGGTTTAAAGCACGGCGAATCGTCATTGGAAACCTAATTTCAAGTATCTACAAGCAATTAGGAAGCGTGTGAGGTGGGTTGAGGTGGGTTGTGCTTCATCGAAGTGATTAGGTCACTTCCATGCCAAAAAGTAAAGTTTAATATTTGTATTACTTGTTGATGCATGTATGTAATGGTAGGTTATATGTTGTAATTATGAATGTATAAATCATATGTTGCTAGGTGAGATTACCTACCATTGGATGATGACATAGGCAAGTGAAAACATATAGGATGTATATATGTATGCCTAGGTATGAACATTGAACATAGGTCGATGAACTCTAGGAAAATTAGAGAATTCAACAAGTGGAAAATCAATAGCTTAGATGTCATAGAAACTATGAATCCTAGGTGTGGACAACTAGGATTGGAAAGAACATAATTGTCATTAATTGTCATCGAACCTAGTGTCATTGAACATAGGATGGAAATGTAGTGGTAGGAAGACCACTCGTATTGAAATGTCATTGAACCTAGAGTCAAATGAACCTAGGTGGGAAGGACATAGGACCAAGTGTTGTCGAACCTATGTTGTGAAACATAGTGGTTGGGTGACCACTTGGATATGAGAATATGAACCTAGAGAGGTTAACTTGGAAATGGAAAGATGTGCACATCTAGTCATCTTGGTGATCTTGGAATCAGAGCTCAGGCGTGTGCGACGATTTCGCCGCCGTAGGCTTGATTCCTGGGGCGTGAGCTTGATTGTATTTGGAAAGAAAGAACGAAAAATGTAATATGTGAATGTAATGTGAATGCTTGTAGTAGCATAGTGGTTTATGATGCTTTCCTTATGCAATTTGTGTATGAATTCTGTTCCTGTTTAGAACCTCTTGAATTGTACTGATTGTGACGCCTTGGACATACAGGAAAAACTCTGTCCGTTCGGCGGTCTGTTGGCATGCCCGAATCCGACCAAAGTGGCGGTGCCGGGGCGTGACAGTAATTGTGGCAGCAAAAATGGTGGTATTCAATGCCAATATTAGTGATGGTAGAGATTATGGTAGATTGGTGGTGACAGTGATTGAAGAAGGAGATTGAACAAGAAAGAGGTAACTATCACTTTGACTAATTATATTTATATACAAAAACTCCTTTCGTCTGACAATATCTTAATAGATGCGACCTATTTTGAACTTCTATAACAAGTAGAATAGTACAAAAAGTTCACTGCAAGGAAATATTTAAAATCTATCAGTAACTTCATGGGGGGGGGGGGGGGGGGGGGGGGGGGGGGGGGGGGGGGGGGGGAAAAAAGACCATCCACTTGGATTGAGGTTTCTGGACCTACGGCCATTTCACGAAGAAACAGGAGTCTCCCAAACAAAGCACTGCAGTAACACCCAGACGTTTACAGACACCTTTACAACCAAGCAACCAAAATTGCACATAGGATTTCATGCAACATTTAGTATCTGAGAGTGGATACAAGGAACATTTTATTAATTGTTTCATATTAAGAATTCAGGGAAGGTTTTCCAAATATTTGGACTGAAAAATGGTTTTAGTGCAGGAAGAGCATCTAAGAGGACTACTGTTTCTGATGTTTGTAAGTATCACAAGTAGCATGATAAACAACAACAATATAGATATACAAAATGAACAGTGGAACTTACTGAGTCAATTATTGCAATTGCCGACACAGCACACATTACAAGGGCCATTTTCCAATTAAAAACAGGTGTGCCCCACTGCAGAGGATATGGGAACCTGAACCAGGGTGAAGATTTTAACGCATGAGAGGTATCAATACGGCAGTGTTTCATTCTTGGTACGTGCTTCCTGCAGTAAGGCGATACACTGTTTGAGGCAGGCACATTCATGTCACAACCTCTATAGTTGTATACTCCAGTTTCTGTGAGAAGGAAAGCAATAGCCCATGTGATACCCAGGGCAAGGGGAACCTGAAGGTCACAAAAAGGGCAGCTAGTAATCCTGATTCACCAATGGTTTTCAGATAACACTTTGTAACAGAGATTTAATAACCAAAGAGGAACTGTGGATAATAAAAAAAGGCATCTAAAAGCTCACCGCATAGATTAAAAATATTCGAAACCCAAATAACTTTATCTTTCGAAGATACTGCAACAAGAAATAAAGGCAGCTAAGTCTACCGGAAGAAAAAAATTAGCAGCATATACGATTTTTCAAAATTAAATTGCATAATCTTCAATGATAAGGACGTGTGCAGCTTACACGAGAATACTCACAAGTGAAAAGATAATGACCAGAAATATCTGTAAAAGACCGATCTCCAAACAGGCTCCTACTTTAGTAAAACCATAACTGAAAAAGGAAAGCCCAATAGCTGCAATAGTTGGAGACACAACAACTGGATTTATCAACCTGAGACAAGAAAAGAAAAGAGGCGAGTGAAAAAGAATGAGTCAGAATGCTATAAATGTGCAAATGCAAGGTAGAATGTAGCTTAGGAGCATGTTGCATTTCAAACATTACAAGTATGGCAGCATATTACAAGAAAATAGTATAGATTAATTTCAGATATATGTCAATGACGTAAAGTCATCAATTATATCATAAAAGTAAGAAATTTTTTTAATATAATTTAATATTTATATTATATTATAGAGCTAGGCTCCTATGCTTTCGAAAATACGGAGGCCTCCGTACTTGTAAGTTGTTTTCGATGATGGGACATCCGATTTGGCGATCGGTTCCGTTAGACATGATCTACGCTATGATCTACGCTATTGGAACTATCTAGAAATCAAATTTCATAATTTTTTTTCTTCATTTGCCTAGTGAACGAGTAGCCTCAAAATGAACGGCTGAAAATAAAAATCTCATTAATAACAGTGATAAAAGACTCAAATTTCAAATCAGAAGTATTGATCTTGCTATTGATGTTAAGTAGAAATTTCTATTAAAGTTTCATGTAATTTGGATTGTACATCGTTGAACTTAAAAACATGTCACATCGACCGTTAAAATAGTCATTTTTGAAACCTTTTGATCACTTGGTAAATGATATCGAAAAATTATGAAATTTGGTTTCTAGATAGTTCCAATAAGATTATGCTTAACGGAGCCGATCGTCGCATCAGATGTCCTATTATCGAAAACAACTTACAAGCACGGAGGCCTGCATACTTTCGAAAGCACAGGAGACGTACTCTTATATTATATATGTATCATTTGATGTTTATGAGAGGCATGAAAGTGTGGTTCTTGGAATGAGTGCAGGTTATTCATATTTAAAGGACTTGTCAAAGAGGTTTTAGAGTTTAGACTATAGCCTTTTATTACTGTGGTCCAAATATAAAGGTCCAAGTGACTAGTTAACCGCCAATTATAATTTGAATTGACATAATTAGTTGTCGTGGTCGTTATTCATATGAATTAAACCTTGCATCCTTTTAAGTTGGATATGGTCATAACCATCTTGTGGCAAATTTGAGTTGCAACGTTTCAGTTTTGAACAGTCACTTGGAAAAAGCATATATGTTCACATTCTGATCCAGTCTATAAACAGCAAGTCCAGAGCACTGAAACAGATAACAACAATATTGTATACAAATACTCTCCAGCCTCTCATTACACTCAGTTCCTGACGACTTAATACTTGTAGATTGCTCTCGATCTAACTTTGTGTGTGCAAATGCGGTCACAGATCATGCTTCATTGTGTCCTGGGAGGCTATTTATTGACCCGGTGCATACTAATTCTCTTGAACAATGGGAACGAATTAAGCCTTAAGGAGAGCATCACTACACTCCGTGAAGCCATTTCATCTTTCTACCTCACGTTCTCTCTATCTGATACAACTTTAAGGCTTAATTTCGAAGATCTTGGCTGCTACCCTATGAGAGATGGCAACAAAATTTGCGAGGCTAGAAAGATTCGACGACATGGACATTTAGCATTGGCAGAAAAAATTATTATTTTTCCTGCCAACTCTCAAAGTGGCTTATATCCTCTCCCACTCCAAGATCGAAAACCATTGATAATGATCCCATTGCACAAACATGCGCAATTCAAAAATGGGATATAGATGACAATATATGCCGAGGCAACATATTGAACGCTATGCCAGATGTGATTTTCTACGTCTACCAAAGTGTGGTGCCAAAGGAAGAAAAGTCTTTTGAAGAAGAGTACAAATCCGAAGTTGCCACAAGTAAGAAGTTCCTTGTTAGCAAATTTAATAATTACAAAATGGTTGAAAGTAGATCGATTCTTGATCAGTTGCATGAAATTCAACATATTCTGTAAAGTACTAGACGTTTGCAAATTAGCAAGGCCGCAGTTTGAGTTGGTGGTTGGAACTTATTATTGATATCTGGAGGTTACTAGGTTCAGTTGGAACTGTTTTGTCGCAAAGCGGGCGTGAAAATGGAATCCGAAAATGTACTTAAGCTGAAACTGGAGTTTCAGGCTACTTCCAAACGCCCGAAAGTGGTTGCGTGCGCGCAGAAGTACTGTTGTGTGTTGTGTGTTAGAGTGTGTTCCGAGTCATGTTGTAGATGCCCGAAGATTTCAAGCAAGTTTCCGGACGTCCGCCCGGAGAAACAAGTCCGAAAGATTGAGGTTGAATGAGCACCCGGAAATACTGTGGATGCTAGAATGTTTACTAATAGGTGCAACCTAGTGCAAAGCGGCGAGCAGGTGACTCATTACGTGGGTTTCGGACGCCCGAGGA
Organism: Puya raimondii; assembly: GCA_016920855.1. NCBI lineage: Eukaryota > Viridiplantae > Streptophyta > Magnoliopsida > Poales > Bromeliaceae > Puya > Puya raimondii. Next base: position 12,388,634 of record JABWPP010000050.1, read on the forward strand.
GGTTCCGGGTGCCCGGAAGATCTGAGCTGGCAATTGCTAATTAAGTTCTGGACGGCCAATTGAGGTCCCAGGCGCCCGAAAGAAGCGAGCTGGCTATATTAATGAGGTTTCTGACGCTCGAAAAATGGTTTCAAGCGCCCGAATCATGTTTCGGGCTGAAAGAGTATTGAGGATAATTTTTGGTACCTGAGAGACTTAATGCAATTGTTAGGCTTCTCTAAATAGGTTCTCAGCCCCAGCTGCTCCATGGTTGTTTCCCAACTAAAGAAATCTCCTCCTCTCTTCCATCCATTCTGCTTTGGTTTTCAAGTTGTGGATCCTTGGTTGGCGGGCCCTAAAGTTGATTAAGCTTCTCCTGGTGACTTCTGATTTGTACGCAGCTCAAAGTTTGGGCTGAGGATTGAGGAGAAGAGCTTATAGGTGATTCTAAGTTGTGTCCAACCTGTTGATACTCAACTGAGGTAGGAATCGAAGGATTAAAGTGAAAGATAGTAATTTTGGATGGTTTATAGTTGTTGTTGAGAATAGTGGTTGATCTGAATAGGATGAATTGCACAAGGTGATGTTGATTTGTGGAGTTGTTTTGGTGTTGTGTTGTAGGAAGGTTTCGAGGAGCCGAGATGGGTATACTTCGGATTGGAATATTGGTCAGGTGGCTACTTATTGGCCAAAATCGGCGGACTAATTACTAGGCCTATGCCTATATATCCCAATTGAGATTGTGTGATCTTAATGATCTGTTAAGCCTGCTAGTGTGCTATTTATTGTTTTGTCTTGCTTTAGAGAGCAGGCTAGAGGAGTTAGCATTTGGTGACACTATACTGACATAGTAAACGTTACACTGTGATATTGAAACCAAAGCCGACACTTATCATTAGCCATTGCCTAAAGATATATACTATGTTGTGGTACATGTGGTACTGATATGAGGTTAGCAAATGTGAAAATGTGCATGTTCCAAGTGGCAGGTGTAAAGTAGAGTGTACAACAAGTGAAGTGAAAGTTCATGTGATCTGTTGATCATAGTATATGACTATAGCCTGTTAGAACCAAGTGAACTCAACTATATATTTGTATACTTATGTGGGGTCGCTCGCTCCCCAGCAAGACGGTCCTCCAGAGGTAAACCAAGTAGCTGTGTGAGTGATCGAGCTGCGGCAGCTGTGCGAGGGTTCGAGCTACCTAGTTGAGAGCGTTAGTGGTGCAGATGCGATGGTTCACTTTTTCACTAGGCGAGGCACAGGCTAGACAAGACTGATACGTCAATCGATGTGATTGGGTGATATGGCATTTAGTATCAGTTGTTCCAGTTGATACATATGAAACATGCTTTATAGTTCCCAGTATTTATTAATAAAGGCATGATAATAGGTACTTGCTTACAGTTCATTATATCATGTGATTATTTATTCAGTTTCGTTTATACTATTGATGTCTCGAGTAGAAATAGTGTTGTAAATCATCGTTATCGTCGACTATGCACATTGAAAACTATTTTTCAATAGTTCTCATGCCCTTCCATTGTTGTTTTTATTTCAGAACCCTCAGTGCCGGTTGTTGATCGAGATAAGGGAGTCGCAGGAAAGATAGCATCTCCTACCTAGGACTAGTAGAGGAGGACCATATACAAAGCATGTAGCTAGCTGTACATATTGAGCCCGGTGGGGCAGATGATGTATTACGTTGTGGTTGTACAGTTGTAGCTATAGTGAGATAGTTGTCTGTAGACTTTGATACAAGTTTTTATATATACACACTATGTATATGTTTTGGACAGGTGGATAGTTCTACGCTTCTTATGTGCGGGGTACGTCCTAGCGCATACAGCGGATTTGTTGGCGTACCTGGAGGCTTCCGCTATAACCCGGGGCATGATATATTCTCAATCAATTTACTCAACGTAATATGAATATGGATGAATGCATTATTGTGGCTTCTATTATTGATAAGATTCCTCCACCAGGAAAAGACTTTAAAAAAAGTCTTAAACATAAAAAAGAAGAAAGTACTTTTAAAGAATTGGGTAACCATCTCTGCGTAGAAGAGGAATATCAAATGTAGGATGGCAAGGAGCAAGATGATCAAGAGGCCAAAGTTCATGTGATGGAGGATGGTTATAATATGCCCCATCAACCCACAAAGGAAAATCCAAAGAGAGCCAAGCATCCGACCAACTACAACAAGATGAACAACAAAAGGAGAGGTGCATGCTTTTATTATGGCAAACCAGGCAATCACAAGAAAGAATATTGATTTCTCAAAAAGAAATATGTACCTGAGTCCAAAAAGAATTTTCTCGCTATGATACCAGAGGCTAACGTTCTCGAAGAAAACAGATCTTGGTGGATTGATTCGGGTTCCTCAAGGCATGCGTGCAAAAATAAAAGTTAACTCAAAACTAATGAAGCATTGGAGAATTAAATGTTCTCTACATAGGCAATTCTTCAACTGCACAAATCAAGGGAAATGGCAAAGTGAAACTTGATTTCACGTCACAAAAAGCTCTCACCAATGTGTATCACATACCCGAAGTTAGGGAGAACTTTGTTTCAAAGAGTTCTCTTACTAAATTTGGGTTCAAACTTATATTTGAGACCAACAAATTTTTTTTGTCGATGGTAGAAATTTTTGTGGGAAAAGGATATTAGTATAAGGGTATGTTCAAACTCAAATCTTATTAATAAAATGAATGTTTCTACTTATATTGTTGATTATTCTTATTCATGGCATAGTCGTTACCAACATGTTGATTATAGAAGATTGCATGATATGGTTAAGTTAAAATTAATCCCTAATTTTGATAGTAAATTAGAAAAATGTAAAAGTTGCATGCTTACTAAAATTACTAGAAAGCCTTTTCCTAAAATTGTAGATGTTCTACTTTATTTGAATTGGTGCAGAGTGATATTTGTGACTTGCATGGTTCTCCTACTATTGATGAACAGAAATATTTTCTTACATTTATTAATGATTTTTCTAGATACTATATTATTTAGAAGTGTTAGATAAATTTAGAATCTTTCAATATGCAGTTGAAGTGACGTGTGAGAAAATAATTAAATGCTTAGAATCTGACATAGAAGGAGAATACTATGATCCTTCCTTCTTTGAGTCAATCGGCCTAGTACATAAAACCTTTGCACCTTACACTGCACAACAAAATGGAGTTGCGGGAAAAAAATAAAAATAAAAATTTGATGGAAATGGTCAATGCAATGCATTCTAACTCTGGATTGGGATCTGTATGTTGGGGGAAAACCTTATTAACAGCTTGCTATTTATTATATAGAATCCCGACAAAAAGGAGTAAAAAACTCCTTACAAATTATTCAAGCCTTTTGAAGCCTAGACGCGAGGCGCGCACCTCAAGAAGGCGAGGCGCACTTCTAATAAAAATAAAACTCTCTTAACAAGCCTAGTTTAAATTGATGGTTTACATAAAAAATTTCAAAATACCCATACAAAAACAAAATAACCATAAAAAAATTATAAAAAAATCACATGAATAAATGTTCTCAAACTAAAAGAAAAAAATTATATTTCAACTTACAACTTAAAAGCGCTTGCTACCTTGTTGCCATAAGGGAAGAGAGAACGACCAAGAGAAAAGGGGAAGAAAGTGTTGATGAAAAAAATCAAAATATTTAGTTGAGTTTATTTTATTTATATTTAATATTTATTGTTATTTATTAATTATTATCTTTATTATTTATTTATTTTATTCTCTTTCTTGGCGCGAAAGAAACCCAACGGGATTTTCTCCCGTTCCATTTCTTGCGCCAAACGAAAGAGGAACGTGGGTTCCTTTTTTTGCCTAACAAGAAAGAACATGGCTCCCTCGACTCCCTCTTTCCTTTATAGTCTTCCTCCTTTCCTCTGTTCTGACAGAGCAAGAGGAAAGACATTGAGATAAAATGACAATCATGATCTCTTCATTCTTTATTCTTTACTCATTTTCACATTTCCCTTATTTATTGGTTTTTGAAAGAATCTCCGTCAACCTCCGCCACGATCGTGCTCGCAGAAGGAGGAATTCCGGTAGTACCTTGGGACGGTGTTCTCAGTTAATCCCGCGCGAAGGACGGAAATACGCTTTAGGACAGTGCTATGCACGCATCCGGATTGATCAAATCTTTTTGAAGAAGAGAATATGAATACTTCTTATTCTTTCAATGATGAATTACAAAGATATATATACATAAATGTTTCTATAATAAGATATCTAATAAGGAAAGATGTCTAAGGAAAGGTGCCTAAAACTATGCTAGCTAAATAGGAATATAATATATACAATTTTGACTTTCCATAACACTCCCCCTCAAGTTGGAGCATAGATATTAATTAATCATGCCCAGCATAGATATTAATCATGCCCAACTTGTTACAAATATAGTCAATCCGAGCTCCATTCAAAGCTTTTGTGAAGATATCCCCCAACTGGTCTCCAGTCTTGATATACCCTGTTAAAATGATCTTCTGTTGTATCTTTTCACGAATAAAGTGACAATCAATCTCAATATGTTTAGTTCGCTCATGAAATACAGGATTAGAAGCAAACACCATAATTTAATGGGTTGTGGATTCTTAAAACCAACCTCATCCAGTAATTGTTGTATCCACATTACTTCACACACAGATTGTGCCATAGCCCTGTATTCCGATTCAGCACTAGAACGGGAGACAACACTCTGCTTCTTACTTCTCCACGACACCAAGTTACCTCCAACAAAAACACAATACCCTGTAGTCGATCTCCTATCAACTTTTGAACCCGCCCAATCTGCATCTGAAAAGCATTCAATATTTGAATGTCCATGGTTCTTGTACAAGATACCACGCCCTGGAGCTCCCTTCAGATAACACAATTTGTCCCAAAACTTCCCAATGAGTAATAGTCGGAGAAGACATAAACTGACTTAACACACTGACAGAGTATGCAATATCTGGCCGAGTCACTGTAAGATAGTTCAATTTGCCAACTAATCTCCTATACCTCTCTAGATCTTCAAACAATTCATTATCATTAGCTGTAAGTTGGAGATTAGGAGCCATTGGTGCACTGCAAGGTTTAGCTCCTAATTTTTCTGTTTCTGCTAGTAAGTCAAGCACATATTTCTTTTGAGATAAGAAGATGCCTCTTTTGCATCTTGTAACTTCAATACCCAAAAAATACTTCAACATCCCCAAGTCCTTTGTTTGAAACTGGGTTTGAAGAAAAGACTTGAGAGATGAGATTCCTGCAGTGTCATTCCCAGTGATGGCAATATCATCCACATACACTACTAATAGGATTAGACCAGTCTCAGAATGTCTATAAAACACAGAATGATCACACTTACTCTTTTTCATGCCAAACTCCTGAACTACTTCACTGAATCTGCCAAACCAAGCTCGAGGACTTTGCTTCAAGCCATATAAGGACTTCCGAAGTCTACAAACTCGACCCAGCTCCCCCTGAGCAACAAAACCAGGTGGTTGCTCCATATATACCTCTTCTTGAAGATCACCATGGAGAAAAGCATTTTTAATGTCCAACTGGTGTAAAGCCAATGAGAGGTGGCCGCCAACGAAATAAATAAGCGAATAGAAGCAAGTTTAGCTACAGGAGAAAAAGTGTCGGAATAATCAACCCCATAAGTCTGAGCATAGCCTTTGGCAACAAGGTGGGCTTTTAGGCGAGCTACAGAACCATTTGGATTCATTTTCACAGTGAATACCCATTTGCAACCAATAGCTCTCTTATCGGCAGGTAAGGGTACCAGTTCCCAAATACCATTAGCATCTAAAGCCATCATTTCCTCTTCCATTGCAGCACGCCAGCCAGGATGAGACAAAGCTTCCACAACAGATTTAGGAACAAAAACTGACTCCAGAGAGGTAATGAAACAACGAGAAGAGGATGACAAACGGTCATAAGAAACAAACGATGAAATAGGATAAGTACACTTACGTTTGCCTTTGCGAAGAGCAATGGGAAGATCAGAGTCAGAAGCAAGGTCGATGATAGTAGTGACTGGATCTTCCGACGAAGAAGCTGGTGGAGGATCTGAGTCAGGAGTCGCCAATCTCCTAGAATAGACATGAATAATAGGGGGTCGAACAGTTGCCAATGGAGCAGGAATAGGTGTTGGAGGACTGGACACTTGTCTGACAGTGTAAACAAGGAGATCATCTTCCTCCCCCTGACTTTCATAAATAGTTGAGAGAGGAAAGAATGGGGTAGATTCAAAAAATGTAACATCTGCAGACACAATATATTGATCGAGAGTAGGAGAGAAGCACCGATACCCCTTTTGCAGACGAGAGTACCCAAGGAAGACGCACTTAAGGGACTTTGGATCCAATTTAGTTACCTGTGGACGAACATCTCGCACAAAACACGTACTACCAAAAAGACGAGGTTCAATAGGAAATAAAGATTTAGATGGAAACAAAACAGTATAAGGAATTTCACCATCCAAGACAGACGAAGGCATGCGATTAATCAGAAAACAAGCTGTGGAAACTGCATCAGCCCAAAAGTGTTTAGGAACTTTCATTTGAAAGATAAGGGCACGAGCGACCTCAAAGAGATGCCGATTTTTTCTTTCAGCAACCCCATTTTGGGATGGAGTGTCAACACATGAGGAAGCTTGCTTCGTATCATCGTCCGGTGGATCGCTAGTTAGGTGATCATCCTTATCAATGCTTCGTAGATAAATACGAACCGTCTTGCCCCATTCTAGATAATTGGAGCCATTGAGTTTGTGTTCTGTGATTTTGGTCATTACTGGGATTACATCGGCAATCACAGATTTGGGCTCACTCCTAGCAGACTTAATTTCAGACATGGCGTCTTAAACAACGACACCAAGTCACAAAGCAGCTCTCAGGGCTGCACTCTACACCTCACTTAGACACGCAAGTACTGTAGCATTAGCAGTAATGTAGCGGTACTGTAGCACCGTACTGTAGCGGTACTGTAGCACCGTACTGTAGCGCCGTACTGTAGCGCCGTACTGTAGCAGAACTGTAGCGGCAGAGAAAAGAAAAAGGACGAGCAACGCCGATGAGATCCGGCAAGGGAGAAGAACAGCACTGGATCGCTATACCCTAGAATTAGGGTTTGGCTCTGATACCATGTGAAACAACCGTTGTACTCTAAAAGTTTAAGCTGTTAGAGAACGGTATTTATATATTTTTATATTTACCACTCCCACTCACGTTTGGCCTCGAGACTTCTCGTAGGCCCATGACGTTGGCTTGAATTAAATAAGAGGAAATTAATAATGCTAGGAGCCTGACGTGACTCAAACTCAGGACCTCCTGCTCTGATACCATGAAGAAGAGAATATGAATACTTCTTATTCTTTCAATTGTTTGAGTTAAAAAAGAAAAGGAAATGTACAAAAAAAAAAAGGAAAGAAAAAAAAAAGGAAAGTAAAGGGGAGGTGACTCACCTCCCCTGAGCCGTACAAGGGGAGGTGAGCCTACCTCCTTTTTCTTCCAAATAAGCAAAAAAAAAGGAAAAAAGAAAAAAAAGGAAATGTACAAAAAAAAAAGAAAGGAAAGTGTGCAAAAAAAAGGGGCAATAAATTATTTGATTGAGGTTTTCTTCCTCAATAGGTTGAGATTTTTTTTTGTTAGATTGAGATTTTCTTCCTCAATAAATTAAATTCTTCTTTTTTTCTCTTTAAGTTTGAATTATTTCCAAAAAAATGTGGCCTTTGACTCCCCTATAAGATGCAATCCAAATTTTTTTACAAAAGGAGTTTTTTTTTGGAGAAAGATTCATGGGTAAGAAAAATTCTGCAAGAGAAGAAAAAAAAGAAAAAAAAAAGAGAAAAGGTAAAAAAAAAAAAAAAAAAAAGTAGCTTTTGTTTAATTCATTTTCTACTCTCTCCCTCTCTCTCTCTCTCTCTCTCTCTCTCTCTCCCGCACGCATGCATGAGGTGGGATTCCCTCCCTCTTTGCTTTCCTGCGTAAGCAGCAGAGGGAGGTGCCACCACCTCCCCCACTCCCTCAATCCGTACACACCAAACAAAAGAGGCTCTTTCACGCAACGACGACGACCAAAATCACGACGGCTTCCACGGCGACAAAAGGGTGACGCACGCATACGAACGGTGTAAGTACGATTTATTTTGTCAGTTTGATCAACCCGACCATCTTCGTGATAGGTTCGAACCGATCAAATTTGACAATAAATCGCTACTTTCGTCATTCGCATGTATTGCTAATCCCTATACCGAGCGGCCATCTTCGTGATAGGCTCGACACGGTCGAAGGATTAATCGAGCGGCCATCTTCATGATAGGCTCGACACGATTAAATCCGCTTATTTCACGATACCGAGCGGCCATCTTCGTGATAGGCTCGACACGGTCGAAGGGTTGATCGAGCGGCCATCTTCGCGATAGGCTCGACACGATCAAATCCGCTTATTTTACGATCTTCTATACCGAGCGGCCATCTTCGCGATAGGCTCGACACGGTCGAATCCGCATACTTGGACAAAATATGATAACGAAAAATGCAAAAATAAATAAGTAAATAAATAAAATGACGAACATGTTTCGACTCGCCATCTTCGTGATAGGCAATATTTGAACCATATGCCATCTTCGCGATAGGCACGGTTCGATTCGATCGCATTGCCATCTTCGTGATAGGCACATATTTGATTAAATCGCCATCTTCGTGATAGGCGTAATGTGGCTTAATCGGACTTCATGATTGGAATGGGTTGTAAAGCCTTATGAGTGCACAAAGAAAAGAAGGGGATTTTGATATTAGCTCAAATTAATTCAAATCATTTCTTTCTTTTTTTAAAAAAAAAAAAGAGAAGGAAGAAAGAATGATTTAGAGTTAATAAAGACCTAATCTACAATTTATTCATAAGCTTAATGAATAAAACCTCGTATGCAGCCCACAAAATAAATTAAATGCAGTCCAGTCCAAAGTCTGAATGTAGCCCATAGTCAAATGCAGGCCCAGTCTACATGCGGGCCTGAATCCAGCCTATGTACAAATGCAGGCCCAGTCTACATGCGGGCCTGAATCCAGCCTATATACAAATGCAGGCCTAGTCCACGTGCGGACTCCAATCCAGTCCACATACAAATGCAGGCCCAGTCTCCATATAGGCCAGAATTCAGTTTGTATGAAAATAAAGCCCGAACTGCGCACGGGTTTCAATTTCAGCCCGCATACAGATTTGAGCCCAGAATCAAATTTAGAATTCAGTCCATATATATAAATAAATCTTCTCTGGATCAAACCCATATGTAGATTCAGGCCTAAAACAAATAAAATCCAAAATCCAAAGTCTACAAAATAAAATCCAAAACCCAAAGTCTACAAATAAACCCAAAACCCAAAGTCCACAGATGAACCCAAAACCCAAAGTCCACAAATAAACCCAAAACCCAAAATCCAAAGTCTACAAAATAAAATCCAAAACCCAGTCTACAAATAAACCCGAAACCCAAAGTCCACAAATAAACCCAAAACCCAAAGTCCACAAATAAACCCAAAACCCAAAATCCAAAGTCTACAAAATAAAATCCAAAACCCAAAGTCTACAAATAAACCCAAAACCCAAAGTCCACAAATAAACCCAAAATCCAAAGTCCACAAATAAGATTCAAAACCCAAAATCCACAAATAAACCCAAAATCCAAAGTCCACGAATAAAACCCAATTCAATTTATAAACCCACCAAAGCCCAAAAGCATGAAACCCATACTACCAAACTCATATCATTTAGGCACCTCCAACCCAAATTCAATTTAGCCCAAATAGAAAACCGGCCTTTCATGAATTATTTTCATGAACCAAAGTGGATTTCTTTCCAATGGGCTTCTCATGAATTATTTTCATGAATCAAAACGGGCTTTCCAAATAGTCCTTCTTGTGAATTAATTTTATGAGTCAAAATGGGCTCTCCAAATAGGCCTCTACTCATGAATTATTTTCATGAATCAAAATGGGATTCCATCATGGGCCTTTCTTATGAATTAATTTCATAGGCTCCTATTCATGAATTAATTTTATGAATCACGTGAATTAATTTAATGAATCAAATCCAAACCAAATTGACCGCCAAGTCGTTAAACTGTGCAAACCAAATTGACCGCCAAGTCGTTAAACTGTGCAAACCAAATTGACCGCCATGTCATTAAACTGAACATCTCAAAATTAATCGACCGTCATGTCGCTAAACTGAGCACGTCAACCTCAAAATGACCGCCAAGTCGTTAAACTGAGCAAATCAGATTCGAGCTCAAATTGACCGCCATGTCGCTAAACTGAGCATGCCAACTTCAAATCGACCGCCATGTCATTAAACTGAGCATCTCAAAATCAACCGACCGCCATGTCGCTAACTGAGCACGCCAACTCCAAATCGACCGCCAAGTCATTAAACTGAGCATCTTTGTTTTACCAAATTCATGTACAGTGGGGGTATGCCCCTGCTTAAGCCATGTACTCAGCAAATCATATTAATGAAATTTCATCTTCATGCCTCGGTCTCTTTCATTATCAGCATTTACATTCGGTCTCTTAATCGAGGGTTCCTTAACACTGAAAGTGTGGGGTAATTAACAGTAGATGCTTGCATCTATTGGAAGCCATGAACCTATAAACCTAATTTCAAAATAAAACTAAAACAAATCTAATCTGTACCATGAATGACCACTCGCCTTGCGGCGGGGCCGGATTCGTTCGCGGCAGACATCAATGATGAATTACAAAGATATATATACATAAATGTTTCTATAATAAGATATCTAATAAGGAAAGATGTCTAAGGAAAGGTGCCTAAAACTATGCTAGCTAAATAGGAATATAATATATACAATTTTGACTTTCCATAACACTTTTATTTAATTTTTTAGCATTTATCTGTAAGTTTAATTTTATCTTTTATAACTAAATTAGTTAGATTTTGATTACAATCAGATTTAGTTATACAATATTTTCCCTAACAGAAAGGGTTCAAATTAGGGATTTTTTCCAATCCCTTAAGATTTTAGAATATATATTGAGAAAAACTCAAGACCCGAAAACCCAAACCCTAGACCCATTAAATTTAGATATCACAAGTCGTGTCTAAAGCGCGCGTCTCGCACCTTACCTAAGGCGCGCGCCTTAGCTACCCTGAGACGCTAAGGCCCGTGCCTCACTCCTAGGCGCCAAGGCGCGTGCCTCAGGTGCACCTGCTCAAACACTAATTTAAATAATGTAAAAGTTTGGGCTTGTCGGCCTATTGTGAGGTTCCACAACCTAAAAGAAAGAAACTGGGTGGAAGAGGAATTGAGTACATATTTATTGGATAGGCACAGCGTAGTAAGGCATACAGATTCTATGTAATTGAATCGAAAGATTTTATTGAAGTCACTACAGTTATTCAATCTAGAAATGCCATACTTGATGAAAATAGTAGATCTATTTAAATTCCAATGCCCAAAGAATATATTGTAAGTAAAGAACCCTCCAATCAGAGATGATGTTTAAAAAAAAAACCATAAACTTAGAAGCAGTAAGAGTTAGAAATGTTAAAACATTTGAACCAGGTTTTTATATTTTTCTTGTTGCGAGTAGTAGAGAAATTATTAAAGAAGGTTTTCAAATTTGTTTAAACATTAAATCAAAACCCCACATCATTTGAGGAGGAAATGAAATCTCTTGATGTTGCTTTTTGAAAAGAAGCGATAAATGATGAAATGGACTCAATCCTGGCCAACAAAATATGGACATTAGTCAATTTTTCCCCTGGATGTAAACCCACTGGATGCAAATGGATTTTCTAAAAGAAAATGAAAGTAGATGGCACCATTGATAAATACAAAACAACATTTATTGCCAAAGGGGTTTACACAAAATAAAAGGCATTGACTATTTTGATGCATATGCGCCTGTTGCTAGATTAGCAACTATCAGAGTTTTGATTGCACTTGCTTCTATCAATAAACTTGTTATTCATCAAATAGATGCAAAACTGCATTTATTACATGGAGAATTAGATGAAAAAGTTTTATATGAAACAGCCTAAAGGCTTTCTTATTCCTGGACAAGAGCGTAAAGTGTGTAAACTTGTTAAGTCATTGCATGGGCTTAAACAAGCACCAAAACGAAAGCATAAAAAATTTAATCAGATAGATTGTTCTTTCCAATGGTTATAAAACTAACCAATTTGACAAATGTGTTTATATTAAGTTTTCAAATGGTAAAGGTACTATTATTTGTCTCTATGTTGATGATATTTTAACTTTTGGGTAATTGTCTCTACGTTGATGATATTTTAACTTTTGGCACTAATCTTGAGCAAGTAGAAAATCCTAAAAAAAAAAATTATTTTACAATTTTAATATGAAAGATATGGGTGAGGATTATGTTACTAAGGAAATTAAAATTATTTGTGATACTAATAGTTTGTTTTTAACTCAATCCCACTATATCAAAATGATTCTTAGAAAATTTAGTTGTTTTGATTGTACTCCTGTTTCCACTCCTTTTGATCCCAATTTGAAGTTGATTCGCAATACTAGTAGATTAGTTAATAGGTTAGAATATTCTAAAATTATTAATAGTTTGATGTATGTCATGCCTTGTACTAGCCCAGATATCGCATTTGCTATTGGCAAATTAAGTAGATTTACCAGTAACCCTAGAGATGAAGACTAGCATGCTATCTACAGAATTTTGAAAATTTTGAAAAAGACCACGAACTATGGAATTTTCTTTTTGAGAGAATGGTAGATGCTACCGCCTCGTACATTTAAAAAAAAAATTAACTTAGCTGGAAATATAAAGCAACTAGGCTTCGAACTTGGGACCTCGAGTACCAACCATCAAGCTCTTTGCCACTTGTGCTAGGGACGGTCGGTAAATATGAAATTTTCTATAGTTGATATCCAACAATATTATAAGGTTATATAGATGCCAATTGGATAACAGATCGAAAAAAATCATGCATCCACAAGTGGATGAATATTTTCATTAAGTAGGGATACTATTTCTTGCGGTTCCAAGAAACAGACATGTATAACGAACTCTACCATGGCAACAGAATTCGTGGCGCTGGCGTCATTTAGTGATGTGAAATAGTTAAGAAATTTATTTTATGAATTTCCATTTTGGCCCAAACCAATGCTGCCATTATCGCTATATTGTGATACTGAGGCTACGCTCTCAAGACTCAAGAGCATATAGCAATACACATAATGAAAAGTCAAGACATTTGATTGAGACATAGCTATGTAAAACAATTAATATCAGATCAGATGATATAATTACCATTGATTTTGTGAGATTAATCCAAAAATTGGTTGATTCGTTGACTAGGGATTTCTAAGGCATTAATATTTAAAACATCGATAGGGATGGGACTCAAGCCCATATTCCAAAATCACCAACGATGGAAACTCGACTTAACACTTGAAATATCATCAAGTTTTAAGTTCAATGAGACAAAATACATTATACGAAGTGATTGCCAGCACTGCAATATACAAATTTCCACCCCAAGTATAGCACTTCGTATCCGTATTGCAGAAGGAAGGTTAAGCAAAGAAAGCGCTTAATAGAACTATAGTAAAATTTTACTAAAGTGTTAAATACGGGACACTTTCGATAGAGTCTACCAATATGAATGTGAATTGTTGGCGCTTCTAGGAGTAACGGCTTGACTCTAACAGCATTCATGAAAACAGGATATAGACGCAAGGCTATAAATGTGTCGGCAACAAAATAAAGCAGTCGATGGATAGTAATCTCTATATGTGAGATACGTCTGATTAGTCAGAAATAGTTGTTGGTTCAAGTGACTTGTCCACAATTCAATTTTAGCTAATTTTGATAGGTCACTAGTAAGTGTAGGTTCAAGTTTTAATATACTTGCAACTATGCATAGGATTTAGTAAAGTTGTTAAATATTTGTTTATTTTGATTCTTTATGTGTTTCGCTTTATTTGATTATATATTTGGATATATTTCGAAAAATTAGTGGAAATTATAAAAAAATTAAAAATAATTTAATATTCATATTATATTATATATGTATCTTCTGATGTCTATAAGAGGCATGAGAGTGTGGGAATGAGTGCATATTATTCATATTTAAAGGACTTGTTAAAGAGTCTTTAGCTATAGCCTTTTATTACCCTGGTCCAAATATCAAGGTCCAACTGACTAGTCAACGGCCAATTGTAATTTGAATTGATTTAATTAGCCGTTGTGGTCATTACTCACATGAATTAAACACTGCGTCCTTTCAAGCTGGATACGGTCATAATCGTCTTGTGGCGAACTTGAGTCGCAAAGTTTCAGTTCCATACAGTCACTTGGAAAAAGCATCTGTTCACATTTCAATAGAGCCTATAAATAGCATATCTTGTGCGCTAAAACAGATAACAACTAAATTTTATACAAGTACTCTTCAACCTCTCATTGCACCCAGTTCTTGACAACTTAATAATTTAGAATTGTGAGACCCCAAGTAATCCTATATATAAGATATAATAGGGCTAAACTCTTAATCCGGCTTAAGCATTTTGGGTGGTGGCAAGACCCAAGAGGTTAAGAGAGTTAAGCGTGCTAGGACGAGAGTAGTCCTAGGATGGGTGACCCCCTGGGAAGTTGGGGCGTCACAGAAGGAAAAAGAATTAAAAACTTATGATCCCTTGGATGCAAGCTTTATCAATGATGAATCAGACCCTATACTTGATTGGCTATAAGATAGAGACAATCGAGAGGACCCATTACTTGATGAGCCTGGAGATCCACCACGACCATTCAGAATAATTGTTGAGGAAGCAGGAATCAGTGATGTTGAAAGATGGGCTGACGAGAATATAGGAAGGTCTCAAGGTAATGTGCAAGAACAAATAGGTTTCGACGAAGAATCCCAAAATCCTGCAGATGACTCTTATGCAGAATTTGAACGTCTAATGCAAGGACCTGGACATGGTCGTCCACGTCGCACTCAGAGTCAATCTGGAAAGGAGAAAACGTCTTGTACCGCAAAGAGGCCTTCAACAACAGTCCGAAGTGGTAACAGTAAAAAAAGTATGACCTCGATGGATCCATTAGATGCAGCTGATGCACTTCCACAAGATGATGATAGTGATACATCGACACCAGCAGATTCTGGATTACCACAGTCCAAAGATGAATGTAGTGATGATGATGATACCACTGATAGCAGTGAGGATGGTGGCGACTTTATTCCACCAACACAACAGGAGGGTGGAGGTGGTCTTATATTTACTGAAGAGCAAGACTTCATGCATGCCACTCATGGATCTCGACCACGTCAAATAACTGGAGTGGTATATGATCGTAGAAGAGGTAATACGTCCTCACAACGAAATTATGGGGAGATGAGAGAAGGTTTGGAGGCGGTGTCAACTAGACACTCACGAAGGGATGATACTTTGCACACAGAATTTGATAGTACTTCGGTATCATCGTATCCCTCATATCAACAAGGCCTTTATGGAGGGATATTTGATTATGATGCATCTACGTCCACTGATACAAATGCCTACCCACATTATGGTTCTTCTATTCCATACAATCCTTATCCTTATGATGTTTCAGTTCATATGCCACAAATGACTGTTGTCCATTACATCCACGATCCAGTTGCATATGCAGATCATCTACGACAATACAATGAGATATACCGAGAATATATGACGTTCTCACAATACCAGCAATATTTGTATCAACATTGTCGAATAAATCTTGTATCTGCAGCTGATAATATGCCATATGATCTACCGCGACAATCTATGTGGAATTAAGCAGTCATCCCTATGTAAAGATGTAAATAATTATAATTATTGTACTTGTGAATTTTATTATTGTATTTTAATCTCTATTTTACATCAGGTATAGTTGTACTTTACATACAAAAAGCTTACATGCATGTTAATCGATGAGTATAGTAAACTATACATAGCAAATATTCATAATTATTTGATTAAATCTTTCAAAATAATATTATAAGAGCTTATTGGAACCAAAAAAATTGAAATATGTCCGTGCCAAAGCGTGCCAGTAGGAGGTCATGCGTATCCGTCGGCACGCAAGCGTACCACGTGCCCGTGCCGTACCGTGCCAGGGACAGAGCGGCACGCTCCCGTGCCACGGCACTTGATTCCTTGACTGTAGCAATATACCAGCAGTGGTATTGTAGCGCAATTTTTTTAGCAACAATATTATAGCATGCACGAAGAGAGAAAGGAGGGAGAAGAAAAAGAAAAGGCAGAAATAGGAGAAAACCTTGCAAGCCTATTTCATAAAGCATAGGCTTAAGAGATAGGATGAATCCTAAATTTACTAATTCCAAAAAGCACTTATTATAGGAGAACCCCATGGCCCGGTTATAAGGGAAGATCCTAACTTAATCCCTAAACAGGATCCCTCAAATTTAGGGAATTTGATTCGTTTCTAACTTGTAATTCCTGAAAAGATCCTTCAAAGGCAGGGAATATATTCTCATCCTAACACAAACTTCCAACAACGATAAGACTAAATCCCTCAATGTTCTCATCCTGAACCACTATAAAAAATAATAATAATTAGAACAAAAATCTAAAACTAAGAAAACTGAGATAAAAATAGACTCAAAACTTGAATCAAGAAGACCACCAATGGCTGGATGCAGCGCATTGAATCATTATCATGCTTCAATTGTCGAGTTGTCATTTTTCTTTACTATATTTTGTCGTGCTTGATTCAATATAGGCTTAATTATTTAGAGAATGGATGGATAGGTTGACCCAAACCCTAACTAAAATCAAATAGACCTAATCCTGAACCTATAACCCAATAAAACCAACAAAACAAGCCCAAACCTGAACCAAATCTTTTAGTTTATTTTTAGCCAATAGGAAATGCCAAAAAGGGATTTGCGGGGCCCACATGATTCTCCAATCTTTATTAGGCTATATTTTGGACAAATCAGAAGCCGCCATGTGGCGTAGGGGGAGAGAGAGAGAGAGAGAGAGAGAGAGAAAGAGAGAAGAGGAAGCCCTAAAGCCCTCTGCCCCTTTCTCGATTCTGGGTGGCTCTTAGGGAGCCGTACGTGAGTTTTTTCAAAGGCAAAAACAAAAAAAAGGAAAAAACACAAAACGAGAGAAAGAAAAGAAAGGAAATATATATAGATAGATATATATATATATATATATAGATAGATAGATATATAGAGAGAGAGAGCTATGCTCCTATACTATCTATAGTACCGGGGCTCCGGTACTATAGTCTCATTTTCAACCTTAGAATGTTCAAATCAACGATCCATACCGTTAAAACTGATCTAGGGTATTTGAATTTTTAGGAATAAAATTTTATATTTTTTCGACATAGTTTACTTTATGATCAAATCATTTCAAAATTGTCAATTTTTAATGGCTAGTATGGCGAGTTTGTAGTTTAACGGTGTCAAGAATCTAAATTTATTCAAATTTTGATAGAAAATACTTTAAACTATCTAGATCAAGATCAACATCCTTGATCTTGAATTTAAAAGTTCTATTCTCAAATTTTAAAGATTGTTCAATTTCAACCGTTCATTTTGACATGATTTACTTACTAAATAAACGATGTCGAATAAAAATTAAAATTTTATTCCTAAGAGCTTCATATACCGTAGATCATATTTAACGGTGTGGATTGTTGATTTGAACATCTTAAGATCGAAAATGAGACTATAGTACCGGAGCTCCGGTACTATAGATAGTATAGTAGCTTAATTCTATATATATATATATATATATATATATAGGGTAGGGCTACTATACTCTTATGAGTATAGGACCCTTCGTACTCATAAGTCGTTTTCGATGATGGAGCTTCCGAATCGACGATCCACACCGTTAAATATGATCTAGAGTATTTAAAACTTCTAGAAAATAAATTTCGTAATTTTTCGAAATCGTTATAAAGTTCATCAAGTGGGCATAAAATGAACGGTCAAAATTGAACGACGTCCTAAAAATGGATGATCGGATTCTTCAATTTAAGATCCGAGTTATTGATCTTTATCTATATAGTAAATAGAATTTTCTATCAAAAATTCAACAGATTCCGATTCTTTTACACCGTTAAACGAGCAAGTATCCCATACCGACCGTTAAAAATTGTCTACTTTGAGATCTTTTGATCATAGGTCAAATGATGTCAAAAAATTATGAAATTTAATTTCTATAAGTTTTAAATGCTCTAGATAATATTTAACGGTATGGATCGTCGATTCGAAAGCTCCATCATCGAGAAAAACTTATGAGTACGAATGCGATCATACTCATAAGAGTATAGTAGCCGGACCCTATATATATATATATATATAATATATATATATATATATATATATATATATATATATATATATATATGTGCTCTTGGTGCATTTGGGCACTTTTAGAATCATTTGACAAAAACCCTACCTCCTCTCCCTACATAAGGCTTCCCCTCTGCCTTTTGGATTCATGGTCGCTTCTCCTTCACACTCGAATTGATCTCTCCTTCCTGCCTAGTTCTTTTGGATCCTCCTAGCCCTTAATCCATCATGTGTTGGAGTTTGCCCACCATGGTGCCCGCTAACCTTCATGGCCATGGGTACCCGCATCTTGTGAAATGGTTGCAACCTTGAATATTCACCGATCTTCTCCTTCTCATCCAAGATAATTGACATTTCACCATAGCCTCCCTTCACCTTCCACCTTCTAAACCTTCCACTATAACATGTCCACTCATTTTTTTAATAAATAAGCTTGGAAAGAATTGACTCCCTGATGTTTCTTTTTGGGGACCATTATATGCACTTGGTGTCGGTGTATTGAACTTAGTTAGTTGCTCTTTTATTATTAGTTCTTATAGTTGCTATTAATCAAAATCTTGATTATATTGCTGCTGAAATTTGCTTTATTTCTTGTGTCAGACTTTAGAATTCATCTTAAAAGGTCTTATAAAATTCAGATTTAGGACCTAGGATTGTATCTTTTCTTCTAATTTTGTTTTCAGCAAATACCTATATATCATGGTTTCAACTCGTGGCTTCAAATTATCATTTATTATAACTTTTATAGAATGATTTGGTGAGCAAAATCTTCATTAACATCTACAAGCATGATTCTACATAATCTAACAAGCACAGTAACATGTCCAACAGGTCATGTGTCACTATCATAAGCTAGCAAGTAGCAACGTCCAATAGCTCTAGTTTCTCTATTTATTCCTCTTCAATTAAGATACTTGTCAACTTTCTCATCTAGGTTATGCTCATGTCGGAAGGAAATTTTGGAGGACAACTTTCAAATTACATGAACTAAATTGCAATTTAGAAGATATGTTATTCCACCGGCAAATCACCCTTATAGTTTTCATGGCAAGCTCCTTAGTTGTTTTCTTGCTTTCTGTGGAAGTCTGCGCAAATTTATATAGTGATGATAGATAGATAATCAATTATAAAACTCAATAAGAATCCTTTTAAAGCTTGAGAATAAATTGATGATGGTGGTGGTGTTGCAACCATCACATTTCCAGAGGAAGTGTGTGACTCATCTACATAGTCAGTCCCATAAAGTTCCATTTACATTATCTTATAAAAAATTTAGAAGTTAGAACTAACTCTATTTCTAGTTCATTCATCGACTAAATCATTCTTGATTAATCCAGTATCTCTTTTACGTCCTTGCATGCATCAACAACTTGTTTTACATCTAGTGATACTTCTTGCACAATTTTGTGTACTCATTGTACCAAACCTTTTGGTATAATAAAAAAAATGAATGGAATAGCTAATTCAGGTTCAAAAAGCATACCTCCTTGTTAGTTCAAACATAATTCAAGAGAATAACTATGTCTGTAATTAATCGTCACAAAATAGACAGCTAAGATTTTGCTGATTAATTAATTTGGCCTAGTTCTTTTCTCCCATATAATTTACTCACCTTCAACTAGAAATATCAAAGAGATGAATATAAAGACACGATCAAAATTTCTCTGTGGAACCAAAAGTACGGAAGAGTAAAATAAGAAAAATAATGCTGCAGAAGAAAACGAGACTTGTGAAATGATAAGATGCATATAAATACTACTATACAATGGATTCCAATCAAAATTGCATGGAGGGAGAAAAGTCAAAATGGTGAATTGCACAATCATAGCATAATTACAAAGCAAACAAATTTGTATATGCTAAATAGCAAGAAATAATGTTGCTGCATAAAGATTAGGAGAGACCGAGCATGCCAATGTGAGTAAAATCACTTGTGTAAAAACCCATGCAAAAAAAAGTTTGATAATCCATAATTGCACAACTGGCAATACTATACTCTATTTTCAGCAAGGACTATTGTTATATATACATGTCATGGCATGCTGTCATGGTAATGGGCCATGTCACTGCTCCAAGGCACCAGCTGCACAGTATTGACTCTAAATTGGCATATTCGCCCACTCTCATATGTTATCTAGAAGAAAGCTCAAACAGTATACAGCTGCCACAAGCACTTCAGAAGCAAAATATTAAAATATTTTAAATGTTTCTTGTTATTACAACTAACCATCGAAACAAATGGCAAAGCAACGAAACATACAATAGAAAACTTGGAAGGTTTAGCAAGGTATTTAAGTTTGCTGATAGCTCAAGCTTAGAAGAACATGGAATGAAAGATGAATTCAAGCAATGCCAAGAGAAGCACACCTCAGTAGCAAGGACATGAGCCCAGTATATCCAACTATCGCTTGAAAGGCAGAGGATATAATTAAAGCTCCTTGTATCTCCTTCATGATATGCTTGAAGTTCTGCAGTAAATTTGTGATTTTTGAGCTCAAAGGGATGACATGTAGAAACCAAGCAATAAACAAAGACATAATAGTGGTTACAACATAAATACCAAGACTAACACAGTTATTTTTCCCCACCTGCACTTCAATGAAACTAGAGGGTATATTTAAGTAAGCAAGACGCTTAATGAAGCATTTATCCACATTTGCCCAATTAGAGGGTGTGCATGAGTGTGTGTATCTCTTGTGTTACAGGCAAGAGCATCATCTACAAAGATGCGTTCAATGCTACACGATAAGAGATGTATATGCCATTTACATACTCTGTTGACACAATGTCCATTATAGAGAAGGCAATGAGGTGATACATAGGTTCCGTATACTCATAGCACATATTATATGTGTGATATTCAAGGCGTGTATTGACTCTTTCACTATGGTTTAGAAGAACAGCAAAGGACTGCAGCAGACAAGTTAACATACATTCCCATTAAGACCCTGGAATTCTGGGGAGTTAATTAGTGCCAGCGCGGGAGCCAGATACACAAAAGATGGACCTTGCACAAGTGGTAGCCTCGTCCCAAAGGAAGTATGCAACAATGTGGTTACACCTGACACAAATAGCACCGTCGACACCACTGCTGCTGTGTCCTCCTGCAAGATTATGTTTTTTTTTTTTTCCCCTCATCAAAACCACCTTCGTTGCAAAGAACTAACCTAAATAGCTTTTATAAAGAAAAGAATAGAGGAGGAAAACTCACGCCAGTTCCACCCATCGCAGGAACTATGACCAGAGGGATTAGAATCAAGGAACCCAGCATAGAGAGGTAGTGTTGTAATCCGTAGATCATGATGGGGACTGAAATGATAGAGAGGGAAAATGAGTAGTTGAGGGGAAATGAAAATATAGAGAGTGGAGGCAAGAAGAGCTGTCTCACTGAGGCCGGGCGTGTCTCTGAGCTCGTACTTGATATGAGCCTGTCGTTCAGTGAAGACCTCGTCGTCCGCCGTCACCTGCGGCAATGAGGGCGGAAGTGGCAGATCAGACCGAGCCTGGCCGTTGGGCCGTGGGCCCACGCCGCTGCCGCTGCGACCTCCGTCGGCTGCATCTCTCCTCCTCCTGGCCGCCTGATCCGCCGAAGCCGGGACGGCGCGGCTCTCCGGTTCCCCATTGGCGGCGCCGGCGCCAACGGAGGCAGCAGGGGGAGGGAGGGCAGAGGCGGCGGCGGCGGCGGTGGCGGTGGCGGGACGGCAGGACTCGAGATCCGCGGAGGGGTGGGGCTCCGAGGGCGGGGGGAGAGCAATCTGGCCGGAATTGCTCGCATTGGACTCCGCGGATACCCTACCCTTGAATCCGGTCCGCTTGGCCCACGACAGCGGCGGAGGCGGTCCCGATGGAGCTGGAGCAGGCGGCCACGGCCCCGGCCGGGCCCGCCGCTGCTGCTGGTCGTTGCTCGCCATGGGCTAGCTAAATAAGCCCTCTTCTTTTAGAGATCCGACCGATCGCTCGCTGCGGTTGCAGAGGAACAAGATTTTGGAGAAGATGGCGAGGGAGAGAGATCAGATGGTATCCTTGTGCTGCTGCTGCGTTGCGAATGGGGGCCAGGAAGGGGGAGTGAGAGTGCGGGAGAGTGAGTGAGAGTAACAAGTGGGAGGATGGGTAGCTGCGGAAAGAAACAGGACGAAAAAGGAGACGGTCGGAAGGGGGAGTTTGGGTTTGGGTTTGGGTTTGGGTTGGGATGGAGGTTGACATCATGACATGTTTAAGAGTGGGGTGACGCATTTCATGCGCAATCAGTAAGAAAGCAACGGATTCAACGACCTAAATCTTAAATGCTTTGGCGTTCCTAATGACACATTGCAGCTAATCAAACAAATCCTTTATTTCTGTAGATTAATATTTAGGGACTGTTTGGTTTTCAGAAATACGGTGAAAAAAAAAAATTATAAAAAAAAATTTATAAAATTTTTTTTGAAAAAATAAGTTTTTCATTAAAAAAAAAATTTGCAGTTTTCATCCATTTAGTTAAAAAAAAGTTAATTTTAAAAAAAACAAATTTTATGAAAAACTAGCATTTTTGTTTTTTCTAAAAAAACTTTGAAAAGTAAATTGTTAATTTGCCTTAAAATTTGAAAAATAAATTTTCAAAAAAGGATAATATTTTTTAAACCAAACGGATAAAAAACTATTAAAAAAATTTCATGAAAAAAATATTTTTTTCCACAAATTTTTTTCATGCTTTTTCGACCAGTCAACCGCCTTAGTTGACGGTAGAACCAAGTCAGCTCGATCCCATGTAAAAGTCAGGCTTGACCCAGCATTAAAGATTTGAGCCGGGTGGTTAATTTGGGCAGGTCGGACCATTTTGCTTAGGCCAACTTGATACTGAGAGGACTTGGGTCTAAACCAAACACCACCTTAGATTATAGAAAATAATTTTAGAACTAAAAAGTAATTTTTTTCATCAATTGATCGTTCCATAATCTCTTTTCTAAAATCTAAAAGATCAAAAATAACCTCCTTCTTAAAATTTGATTCTGATTTTGAACTCAAATTTTAAACTAAAATTTAAATTTTGTATTCAAATTTTAAATATACTTTAGATTTTTAAACTTAAAATTTTAAATTTTAAATTTAAATTCAAATTTCAAATTTCAAATTTTAATTTAATTTCAAATTTTAAATTTTAAATTTTAATTTAATTTGTAAATCTTAAATCTTAAATCTTAAATTTTAAATTTTAAATTTTGATTCCAAATTTCAAGATTTAAATTTTAATTCTAAATTTAAAAAATTTAAATTTAAGTAATAAATTTTAAATTTTAAATACAAAATTTCAAAATTTTAAATTTTAAATTTTAAATTTTAAATTAGGATAAATTTTAAAATTTACGATTAGAATTATCCTAAGCATGACTTAAAGTTAGCAATTGTGGTGTTAGCACTGAAGATTTGGCGTCACTATTTATACAGAGAGTACTGTAAGATTTATACAGATCACAAGAGTCTTAACTATCTGTTCACCAAAAAAGAGTTGAATTTGAGACAGCGCCAGTGATTGAAGCTGTTGAAAGACTATGATATAAGTATCTTTTATCACCCCAGCAAGACTAATATGATGGCAGATGCATTGAGTAGGAAGTCAGTACAGAGTCTGAGTATGATGATCACCAAGTAGACGTCGTTACTTGAGGAGATAAGGTTTTTTTGGATTGGAGGTTGTATCCCATAGGGTTTCTGCAAGACTTATGTTTATGATTTTGCAGCCCACTCTATTGGACGGGATCATATAAAAGCAGAGTGAGGACCCACATTTGACGAAAATTCACACTGAGGTTAAGAGCGGACAGATAGGGTATTTCGATATAGACGCCTCAGGTATTCTGCGGTTCAGGGGCCAACTTTGTGTACTAGCGGATTCAGGACTCCGCAAGGAGATTTTGAGAGAGGTTTATTGCTCACCTCATATTATTCATCTCGGTGAAGTCATAATGTATAAGGATTTAAAGGTAAACTACCGGTGAAATGAAATGAAGCGAGATATTGGGAGATTTGTATCTTAGTATTTGACTTGTCAGCAAGTGAAGGCTGAGCATCAAGTACCTGCTGGCAAACTTCAAAGTCTTTCAATCCTAGAGTGGAAATGGGACCGGATCATGATGGATTTTGTCGTTGAATTACCTCGAGCTCAGGGTGGATTTGATGCAGTGTGGGTGATAGTAGACAGATTGACTAAGTCTGCTCACTTTCTTCTAGTACAGACTACATTGTCCTGGGAATGACTTGCATAGTAGTATTTGGATGAGGTGGTGAGGTTACATGGAGTACCTACCTCAATAGTATCAGATCGAGACCATAGATTTGTATTGCATTTTTGGAGGAATTTACAGGCAGCCTTGGGTACTTAGCCACACTTCAGTACACAGCCTTTTACCCACAGATAGATGGACAGTCAAAACGGACTGCACAGATCTTAGAGGACATGTTGAGGGCTTGTGATCTGGACTTTGGAGAAGGGTGGCATCGATACTTTGTAGAATCCGAGGGTTCTAAGTGAAAAAATGTAAAACTTGGGGGATCTAACTATAACTTTCGCACTTTTATTAATGAAAATTGAATTTTTAGCGATGAGGTTCAGGCTGAAAATTTGTGGATATCATCATGGGAGTGAATTAAGGTGACTGTAGCTTTCTGGTCGCGAACCGGAAAGGTTTAAGTCAAAACAGAAAATAGAAAATCATGAAATCTATTAGAAAATCGCGTGATCATCAGTCCGGTATCAAAAAGGTCGACATTTTATGCACGAAAATTAGTAATTTTATAGTCTATTTTGTGGAATCAGAGCTCTACGAATGCTTGAAATTTGAGTAGAAAGTTTGAGGATTCGATGGTGAACCAGACGCTCGAAGGTTACCGTAGCGACCATTTAACGTGTAATCGGGCATTCAGAATTGAAAAGTGCCAACATTTTGCGTGTAAAATCACGACATTTTTTTACGGCATGGCTGTAAGCGCGGTAGTTAACGTTCACTTGAAATTTGGGTAAAAAAAAAAGGCGTTTTGGTGAGGTTTTTCGTGAGAGAAATATCGAGTAAAAACATTAGTCGCATTTTGGCCCTCGATTTTGGGTCGTTGTGGGTTTAGTCGTACATGGGGAGGGTTTGAGCATAATTTGTTGCCTTGAAGGGAGACGTACTCATGAATTTAGGTAGCGGTGGGCATCTACGCAATTGAGTGCATAATGCTTAAGATAATGAACGTGAAACCCTAGGTTTCTATTCCAAGATTTACCCTAGCTGCCCTTCCTCTTCTCTCATCCCAATGACCGTATGCCCCTATCATCGGCCGCCGGCACCTAGCCGCCCTGCAAGGAGAAACTTTGTAGTGCACTGAACTTTAGCAAATTGCAAGGTTCCAGTGTGAGATTAGTATATTGTACTAGTCAGGAGATTTTGGTCGTGATGCGAGAGCTTGGGAGCATTTTCGGGACTTGGGAAGGGCGAAAATGGACTCCGGAGATCAAAATCTGCGAAAGCCGCAGGTTTTGATGTTGTATTCCGGTATGGTATTGAGGTACCGGAATAGATTTAAAGTATTCTGGTA
The DNA here is from genome assembly GCA_016920855.1 of Puya raimondii. Taxonomy (NCBI): domain Eukaryota; kingdom Viridiplantae; phylum Streptophyta; class Magnoliopsida; order Poales; family Bromeliaceae; genus Puya; species Puya raimondii. The sequence continues at coordinate 12,414,519 of JABWPP010000050.1, forward strand.
CTAATGCCAACTCATGGCATGGTAGCGAAATCGTCGCCTACCCGGGATAGCAAAATCGTCGCACATCACGTTGTTCACATTTTTCACTTGCCAACCTAAGTCTCATGACCTTAGGTTCAAGTCACTAAGTCTCACCTATGTTCAATGACACTAGGTTTACTTTCTTAGGTTCCATGACTCTAGGTTCCATTCTCATGTCCAACCTATGTTCAATGACACTAGGTTCCATTCTCACATGTTCCAACCTATGTTCAATAACACTAGGTTCCATTCTCACATGTTCCAACCTATGTTCAATAACACTAGGTTCTATTCTCACATGTTCCAACCTATGTTCAATAACACTAGGTTCCATTCTCACATGTTCCAACCTATGTTCAATAACACTAGGTTCTATTCTCACATATTCCAACCTATGTTCAATAATACTAGGTTCCATTCTCACATGTTCCAACCTATGTTCAATAACACTAGGTTCTATTCTCACATGTTCCAACCTATGTTCAATAACACTAGGTTCCATTCTCACATGTTCCAACCTATGTTCAATAACACTAGGTTCTATTCTCACATGTTCCAACCTATGTTCAATAACACTACGTTCAATCATACATGCAACCATGCAACAAGTATAGATAATTGAATTATACATGCAACCAAGATTCGGGCGCCCGAAATGGCCAAAACCCAGTAACGTCACAAAACACCAAGTATCATATGTGCTGATGTGCCAAGTAGATTTGTACATCAGTTTTTACATTGAGATGTATAGTAGGGCATCGTCAAGGTCGACGGTGGTCCCAGATATTTATGTTTTGCATTGAATTATGCCTAGGGCATGTGAGTTACAGTTGTATGATCTGATTGATCATTCACATCGACTATAGCCGACATGAGCTAAATTTGAGCTCGACAGAGACTACACTTTTTGCTTGATTGGGTGCTCCCCCAAGTGCCGATCTGGGGTGAGACTTTACGCGTTAGTGTTGCAGCAACCCTTTTGAGCGACCTACTTAGCCGGCTGTCATGTCCCGAGTTACAGTGGAAGATCGGGTCACATCAACAAGTTTGCCTTATGCACCAGGATGCACCTTATGCATGTGAAACATCAATAAAATCTATTCAAAGAAGTTACTAAAATCTAACAACAACAGGTATCAGAGTAGAATAAAAACTATATACTATAGCAATACTGTAAATATACAATCATCACCACGCCAATCCTCAAAATGATACAACATCTTTGGCTACTCCAAACCTCAAAACACTGTACAGGCTGCTACATACACTAATAGGTGGTCCAGCTACACACACAAGAAGGGTAGGAGATGCTAACTATCCGCAATCCCCTTACCTCGATCAGTCGCTATTGCTGAAGACTCTAAAACAAAAATAAGAATAAAAAGGGCATGAGAACTATAACTATTAGTCCCTAGTGAGTACGGTTGACAATGTCGTCTGTCTACACCGCTAGGTCTATAAGAGGCAGAAATAGCAAATAACTGAGCAGTATGAATGAACAAGTAACAATATGAATAATTGAAAAAATAACTACTGCTATCATATCATGCCTGGGCCCCAGCGGAAGCCTACCTAGAACGTGCACAGACCCGCCGTGTGCACAGGGCATCCATGGTACACACAAGGCATTTAAAACAAACAATACAGAAAAGGGAATAATATACACATCCTAAACAAGGCGATCATAGCATATAAACATAATCTAAACATAAACGATTATGTCTGCAACAACTACCGAAATCATAAGATATACAATATGAGTCTCCATATAAAATTGTCCATCTCATGAACTCAAGGTGGTCACTACAACAATACAAGTACACCTCTCATAACTAAAACGAAAAGAAAGGTGCCTCAGGTCCACCTCTAGACAACCCAGTAGTATGCACTAGTTAGACACGATTCCCTTGTCGCAGTCCCTAACCTCTCCCGCTGTGGAAGGCTCTAAAATGAAAACAACCAAACAACGGTGGTGAGAACTATTAAACAATAGTTCCCGGTGGATATGCTGTCAAGAGAAGTGAAATACACTACTAGTTCAACTGAGGCATCAGAAAATAAACTGCTGCAATGAAAAACTAGAATGTAATAATTGGAATGAAATAGCTCTAATACCATCATGCCTCTATGCAACTATACCAATCAATATGTATATAGGTTTACTATTATCATGTATACAGGTGTGTAATAGCTAACATTTATGCCCAACAACCATATAAGCATCAACTAATGGTAATGTCAAGTTTAATTAATTTTTACCCAATCATCAGGGACTTATACAAGGTTGTTCCAGCTTGTGTCTGTCACGCCCCGGATTACAGCAGAAGTTCGGGTTACGTCAACAGACCCGCGCATGCACAAGGATACACCTTATACATACGAAGCATCAATAAATCCTGTCCAACAAAAATTAACTAGAATCTAACAACAACAGGTATCAGAGTAAAATAAAAATTATGTACTATAGCAACACTGTAAATATACAATTATCACCACACCAGTCCTCAAAATGATACAATATCTCTGACCACTCCAAACCTCAAAATACTGTACAAGCTGCTATAGACACTGATAGGTCGTCTAGCTACACACACAAAGAGGGTAGAAGATGCTAACAATCCGCGATCCCCTTACCTCTATCAGTCGCTGGTGCTGAATGCTCTGAAATAAAATATTAATAAAGAGGGTATGAGAACTATAATCAATAGTTTCCAGTGGGTACGGTCAACAATGCCGACGGTCTACACCACTAGGTCCATAAGAGGCAAAAATAGTAAATGACTGAGCAGTGTAAATAAATAAGTACTAATATGAATAATTGCTGAAAGTAACTACTACTATCATGCCTCTACAATATAACTGAAATCTACAATTCGTATATGTCATGCATCAATTAGTTACTGAATAAAACATTGCAATAAGACCCAATCATAGTGACTGACTCAACGGTCAGGTCTTGCCTGCGTCGCCTCGTGTCCAACACCCATCTATAGTGGTCTGCTACCACACAGGCTACTGTCTGGCCCATGCCATAATAATACCTTATATAGCCTAACCTCCGGAGTGGCACTGGCGGGGCGCTACCCCAACCGAGTATAATATCACTATCAAACTCAAAGTAGCATGTAGGCTGTAGTCAAATACGATGATCAAACAGATCGTGATAATACTGTCATAGTGTTTGAAATACAGTTATAGTCTCACACTATCTGTCACTCCTAAAAATATGCATGTCTCAAATATACTCTACAGGTTGGTGTCAAAATACTATTATTATCTCAACAATGTCAATAGTTCATCTCATAGGCTAAATAATATAATATGGACATAGAAGTCAGTCGCCAATTTTGACCACACGAAACCCACCTATATCGTAAATCCAAGGAACAAAATGGCAGTTTGGATAGTGAGACGATAGCTACTGCTCTCCTAGCGTGAACGACAGTCACAAAATCAGCTCCTAAAATGTATATAAAAATATCAGTTTCTAACTCTCAATTTATACAAAAATCCCTCAAAAGAGTCTGAACCAAAAATAATAATATTATAATACTAACGCCGACATCGAAACATCGAAAAAAAATCACGCACGCGCGCTGACTCGCTCGCTTGAAAAACCAAGCTTGCCTCTCTCTTTTATTTTTCTCCTCTCAACCGCCTATCCTACCCTCTCTCTCTCTTTCTCTTAACAACTAAGGCAAATGATAAGGATGAGAGCCTCGTGGACTCCATCTACATAAAATGTCAAAATGCATTTAAGCCCCCCCAAAAATAAATATTTCAATTTTAGTCCCCTATAAAATAAATCTTGAGTTTTTGAGTCCGTTTTTGCGTCTATTTTGCGTCAAAATATCCTCAACTAAATCAAGCGTTTTAAAAAAATAATGCTGACTAAAAATTCATACTACAACCTTGCCAATTTGCTAAGGTTTAGTATATCACATTCTCCCCTCCTTTAAAAAAGTTTCGTCCTCGAAACTTAAAATATACCTCAAGTCAGGTGCTCAAATAAATAGGGATAAGATTCTCGCATCGCATCCTTAGGCTCCCATGTCGCCTCTCGCTCTTCCTGGTGACTCCATAATACCTTCATATAAGGAATAACTCGGTTTCGCAAATCTCTTACCTTCTGGATTTGAACCGGTCACTCAATATAGCTCATGTCCTCATTCACCATAGCTCATGTCCTCATTCACCTCTAGGGGAACATAATCTAATACATGTAATTGATCAAAAATATATTTTCTCAAGGCTGGGACATGAAACACATCATGTACACCTACTAAACTTGGTGGCAAAGCTAATCAGTATGCAACAGGTCCAACTTGCTCTAATATCTCAAAAGGTCTAATGAATCGTGGACTAAGCTTTCGACGCATTCCAAACCTCTTTTTTCCCTTAGATGGCGAAACTTTGAGAAATACATGATCTCCAACTGAAAACTCTAAGTCTCGACGTCGTGTGTCAGCATAGCTTTTCTATCGACTCTGGGCGGTCTGCAAATACTGTCGAGCAATTCTATCCTTTTCTTCTGTTTCCACTAAAATATCTGGACCCAAAGTTTTTCTCTCACCCACTTCACTCCAATATAGTGGTGATCAACACTTTCTTCCATACGATGCCTCAAACTGAGCCATTCTGATACTTGCTTGATAACTATTATTATATGCGAACTCTGTCATTGCCAAATGTCGATACCATCCACCAATATACTCGAGGACATATTCTCTCAACATATCCTCCAATATCTGAATCGTTCTCTCGGACTGTCCATCTGTTTGCTGGTGAAAAGCTGTACTGAACTGTAACTGGGTCCCCTAAGCCGTCTTAAAGCTTTCCAAAAGTGTGCTACAAACCTCGGGTCTCGATCTGACACTATAGAGATAGGAACTCCATGTAGTCTTATGATCTCATCCAGATAAATCTGAGCAAGTTTTTTTCTAGGCCATGTCACTTGAACTAGTATGAAGTGAGCAGATTTAGTCAATTTGTCCACTATCACCCAAATCGCATCATGTCTATCCTGTGATCTTGGTAAGCCAGTTACAAAATCCACAGTGATCCTATCCCATTTTCATTCAGGAACTAAAAGATTTTGCAGTCTGCCAGCAGGTACACAATGTTCTGCTTTTACTTGCTGACAGACCAAACACTATGATACGAATCTTTCAATATCACTTTTCATACCATTCCACCAATAATGTGTTTTTAAATCCTTATACGTCTTCGTTCCTCCAGGATGTACAGTATAATGGGAACTATGTGCTTCCCTCAATATCTCCTCATGGATCTCAGCATCCATAGGTATACATTAAACGATTCTGAAATCTCAATACCCCCGTGGCATGAACACAAAAGTCCTTCACTTGTCCACTCGCTAATTGTAACACGCCAATAATTCCACATTGGATGGAAAACTGATTCTGATTAGAATATACGAGGCCACAAATGCTAGTACTAATAACTGAGTTTAAGCATTTTGGGCCGGTGGTTTAGGTCCAACGAGTTCTTATTGCTAGCGGGTCAGGTCGTTACAATTGGTTTCAGAGCCGGTTTACCAGCCGGAAGTGTGAGATGAGTCTTGGCTGAGCCAGGGTCGGAATGACGGACTAAGCCAGGGTCTATGAATAACAGGCTAAGTCAGGGTCGGAATGACAAAGGCTAGCGAGACAAGTCTCATATCGCCTGGTAATCTTTGGCTCTGTGTGTGTTTAGGGCTGACGAGGACGTCAGGGCCTTAACGAGGGGAGTCTGTCACACCCCAATAATCCCACATCGGATAGAAATAAGGATGTGATTGGGTATATGTCACGCCCCGGGCTAGTTCAGGATGCGAAAAAACGTGCTAAATTTTTTTTTTGAAAGCCTAGCCCGCGCCACGTACAGACCCGCCACAAATACAGGGTCCACTGTACACACGGACAGAACCTCCCCTGTATTTGCACGGCGTCAACAGCATACAACAAGATCACAACCACTATTCATTCATCCCAACAGCACAACGACACCAAAGATTCATACAGCTAGCCGTCCTTAAACCTGTATGAATCTAAGCAGGTCCTTAAGCGAAGGATGATGCAATGCACAAGCAACAAACATTCTAGAAAGCTGCTCCTTACCCAGAAGCTTTATTTGAAACCCTAATTTCAAACATTCAAGAATCATTTGAAAACTGTTCTCCACACGAGAACTCTCTTTTTGAAATCACAAAACCGAGCAATCAGAAATCCATTTGAAAACCGTTTCCCACACGGAAACCTTGTTTTACGACGCTACCACGAGGGGTAGAAAATCGAAATGCTAGATAACGAAACGATTGAAAAACAAGGATACAATCAACAAGTCCAAGCATGCAGTCATCACACAAGCATATAGAATGAATCCACAACATAAGCATGCTAGAATTTACAACGGGGTAACTGAACCACACATCACATCTATCAAATAGGGGTAGGGGAATAACCAAATCTGGGGAATTAGCCTCACGAGTCGGAACCTCTAGAGCTACTATCTAATCGTGCCTCGCAGCGTCCCGACACTCACCACCCTGCTCGCCTGAAACCTGCAACGGGGGTGGGGGGTGAGAACATGTACACATGTCTCCCCTCCCAGTGGGTACCGCAAGCCGACGAAGGCGAGGTGTACACACCGGCACGAGGGTCAACAAAAGATAGATATGGTAAACAGTAGCACAAGTAAATATGAGGCTAACATACAACTGAAATAACTGTGCTACTGTAAACAACTAGTATGCATCAAAGGGAAAACCACAAAGTAAACCCAATCTAAAACCACCGGGACGTATCCCATGCACTGTCACCTGCTCATCTATAGGCACATAAAACCTTCTGGACGCACTGCATCAAGGCTCACGGGTCGGCACAAACTCAACGACCCTTTTCCGGAAAAGAACACCTCCAAACGGTGGATCAGACCGCGGTGTACGTGAAGTGCTAGAAGAGCTGTGACGATCGATGCAAATGCTCAATCCACAGAACGGCAACAAGCCGAGAAGCAACCAATAAACCACAACTAGGATCGCTCGGAACAACAGGCGATCACCTCCGACCAACTGGGTCGACTTAAGGAACATGCAAGCCACAACTAGGATCGCTCAGAATGACGAGCGATCACCGCCGACCGACTGGGTCGTCTCAAGGAACATGCAATCCACAACTACTCTACTATCCAAGCAGGCATATAAGTAGAGTCTACGGGAGTCAAGTGAACTAATAACTGAAATGCGAAAGAAGGGATAGAAAGGTATCACCGTAGTCCACTGAACCGACTCCGGATCGAGGTACCCACCTGTAGGTAAGATCCAATCTAACACCGACGGCTCTCGGGAACCGCGACAGGACCTACGAAAGACTCACAGGGTCAAGGTCCACCAAGTCGGCGCTAAACGTAAAGCTCTCACATCCCGACCCGACGGATCGCCCGAAAAACCGCCGGGACGATCCCGAAACCACACCAAGCCCCCGAGGGGGTACTAAACCATCGAACACGTCCCTCACTGTCCCCAAACACGCAAAACCAAGTGCTGGGACAGCGAGCGCAAGCTCGGGGTGCCACGACTAAAAACGCACCCGAAAAGGCCTCCCGGGTTCCCGAAAAATGCCGAAATGGCACCGGAACCCTTCGTCGCTCAACCGCTGTCCTCGGAACTTCGAGACAGCGTTGAGGAACAGCCAACAAGGCTGAATGACGAAGCCAAGTCGCTTGCAAAAACAGCGAGCGAGTCGCACAACTAGAAACGCGCGTTTTGCCGATTATTTCATCGAAAAACGCGTCGGAAACGAATCCGAAACTACACGAAGGGCGAGGGGGTTGGACAACCAGTCCACAGGGTCTCCAAGACCTTACCCTTGCTTCCCACAGCGTCGCTACGCTGTCACAAACGCCAAAGTCCCCAAACAAGCAACATACACATACATACAAGCACTAAATTAAGCCGTTCGAGCAATCCGTTCGTCTGCTCGACCTTCCGCAAGTACCAGCGGATAGGTATCGTCGTCATGGAGACCGTGCTCACAGCCCCGCTGCGACAGGACGAGTCGCGAGCCGGGAAAATGCATAAAAACAGCGAGACATACATACTAAACAAGCATAATTTAGGCCGTTCGAGCGCTCCGTTCGTCCGCACCACCTCTCGCAAGCACCAGCGGATAGGCAACGACGCAACGGAGGCCGTGCTCGCAGCCCCACTGCGACAGGGCAAGTCGCAGGCCGGGAAATCCCATAAAAACAGAGCTAACAAGGCAAAAAGGCTCGACAACGGCTATGCGGCAAAATACTCCACCAAAATGGAAAACCAGGGTGAGCATGATGATCAGCGCGTCGCCGCGATCATCGTGCTCACCTTCCCGAGCTTCGGGAGGCAACGGAGAGCTCAAACAAGCGCGCAACACCAAAAACACACTACAAAATGACCCCCGGCCGGAGCAGCTAGCTCCGGTCGGCTGCCGGCGGACAAGCATGGCCGGCGGCGGCCAGGGGTGAGTGCGGGGGAGGTGAGGAAGTGGGCTCACCTCAGGTGGCGGCGGCAGGAACCGGCGGTGGCGGCGCGGGGGCAAGGTAGGCCGCGGCTGCCCAAGGTGCCTACACTGAGCCCGCGGCGGCTCCGGCGACTGTCCGGCGGCACGGCGACGGCCGGGAAGGCAGGGGGCGGCGCCGGAGGACCCAAGGGTGGCAGCCCTCACCTCAGACGGTGACAGGGTGCGGCGACGGCGGCGTAGGGGAGAGCCCTAGCTCCGGGAAGGCTCTGCTACGCCCACACCGGCAAGGAACGGCGGTGGCGGCGGCCCGGACGGCGAGCACCGGCAAGATGGCGTCACCGGACGTTGGGTAGGGGGCGGCCGCGACAGCAACAACTGGCGGTGGCAGCGGCGGAGCTAGCACAGCCGCAGCTGCCCAAGCTGCCAAGCCGAAGCTTGCGGCGGCTGCGGCGGCGCTCTGGCAGCACGGCGATGGCCGGGGAAGCAAGAGGCGGCGCCGGAGGTCGCGGGGGAGGTAATGCTCACCTTCCCAGGTGCGGGAGGCGGCGGCGGCAGGGGCTCACCATCCTCGGCCAGCTGCTGCTCCAGCAGCTGGCCGCAGCAGCTCAGGCTGCTTCCGGCGGTCCTCCGGCGGCACGACGGCGGTCCCCCGCGTCACAGCAACCTCAGGGGGAGCTCGGCGTGGGTTCCCCCTGGGTGCTGACCTCAGAGGAGGGGAAGAAGAAGAAGAAGAAGAAGAAAAGAGAAAAAAGGAGAGGGAGAGGTGGCCGGAGTTGCTCCGGCCAGGCGGTGGCCGGCGGCGGCCGGCGCTGCTCAGGGAGGAGGCCAAGGGGCAGGGGAGCCTCGTGCTCACCCCCTGGGAGCAGGGGAGAGAAGGGAGTGAGAGAGGGAGAGAGAGGGAGTGAGAGAGGGTGTGAGGGGATGTTTCACCCACCCCCTCCACCTACTAAACCCACTCAAACACTCCCCCTCCCTCTTCACTCAAAACACAAAAACCCCTTCTCAGCCAGCACAAGATGCTAAAACACCCCTCCACTTGCGATCTCACGCGAAACGGTGCGAAAACAGGGTCTAAATCGCGAAACCGAAAAACGTGACGTACGATCTCTCGGCGATCAAGATGGAATAACTTTTAATCCGTTCGTCGCACGGCGACACGGATCGCGCCATCGCGTTCAGCACTGCCGAGACATCGAACTTAGCATTTTGGATCGCCAGAATCGAACTCCGGGTCGCGCCGTTAAGCCGTTCACTCTCCGCGACGAAAATTCGAAAACTTAAAAACTCCACTAAAACTCACTTATATACCTATATATACATATATCTGTATTATATACGTATACCGAGCAAAAACACAGTAATGGGGGAGAGGAACACTGAGAATTCCAAATTCCTAAAAAATTCGGATTCTCACAGTATATAAGAGACTTAGACACTATTAATAATAACTGGGCTTAAGCATTTTGGGCTGGTGGTTTGGGCCCAACGAGTTATTGTTGCTAGTGGGCTGGGTCGTTACATTTTGGTATAAGAGCAAGTTTACCAGCCGAAAGTGTGAGATGAGTCTTGGCTAAGTCAGGGTCGGAATGATAGACTAAGCCAGGGTCTGTGAATAATAGGCTAAGTCAGGGTCAGAATGACAAAGGCTACCGAGACAAGTCTCACATCGCCTAGTGATCTTAGGCTGTGTTTGTGTTTAGGGTTGACGAGGACATCAGGGCCTAAATAGGGGGAGTCTGTGACACCCCAATAGTCCCACATCGGATGGAAATGGATTGTCATTGGGTATATAAGATGACTCCACCCTAGTAATAATAACTGGGCTTAAGCATTTTGGGCCGGTAGTTTTGGCCCAACGAGTTATTATTGCTAGCGGGTCGGGTCGACCGGTTATCCCGCTTTGCTCCTAAACCCGTTGAGGATGACGAGTCTAGAACCAAAAGGTTTGAAGAAGGCCTTAACGCACATTTGTACCGGGTTAGCGGCGCTACACTTGGATAGCTACGATGACGTTGTGGGCCGAGCAAAATCCTTGGATGCTGTGTGGAGGCAAACGCGCGAAGAGAGAAATAAGAATTCGAAGAAAAGGGATAGAGAATCATTTTCAAAAAGTGGATAGAAAATAGAGAGTCAACCAAATCTCCAGCTTCAGAAAGGCCTCCCCATTCGCCAACCCCTTGTGGTGGGCCGTCAAGTGAAAATTCTGTGGACGCGAAGTGCTCCAATTGTGGAGGACGATAGAAGAACGCTGATTGCAGACATGTCATTGGAGCATGTTTTAAGTGCGGTGCAATGGATCATCGAATCACACAATGTCCCAAGCTTAACTCGGACTCAAAAGCTTAACTCGGACTCAAAAGCTATGACAAAGCCTCAAACCACTCCTGATGCCTTAACCGATGGTACTCCTCTTGCCAAGCAGTTTAAAGGCGGGAGACCTCGAACCCAGGGCGGTGTCAACGCCCTTTCTCAGCAAGACGCCCAAGGTGTCAGGTGAATGGAGTAATCATTCTGAACGCAAGATTACTTAGGAGCAGATGAAATTAAAGTACTCTCAGCTTTTTGAGAGCTGGGGTAAGTTTAGAGGACTATGTATGTAATATTTGGCATTTCGAGGAGTTTCTGGACTTGGAGGAATTTGGGCGCCCGGAACTTAGGAAGTGGACGCTCGAATGTTCCCGACGAGATTTCGGATCTGGATGCAGGAACCGGACGCCCGGACTATGGATCCGGATTTGGCTTGTGACGTGGAGAGCCACGTGTCGTGCCGTTGGACACGTGTTGACCGTCGGAGACACGCCGCCCCACCGCCTGCCGACCGCTGCCGACCGTTTGGCCGCCAGCTGACACCTGGCATTTTGGATTTTCGGACGCCCGGAAGTTGGATTCGGGCGCCCGAATGTGGAATTTTGGGAGCCTATAAATAGGTGAGTCCCTGATGGTTTTGAGCTCATTTCCACTTCGTGTTGCTACCTTCTAGAGAGAGAAAGCTAGGGTAAGGGCCATGTGTTGGAATTAGTTGTGACCTAGCATGTACTCCTCTACTCTGTTGATCTGATCTGATTCTGAGCTGTTGTTCTGTTGGAGTTAGCAGTCCTTTGGAGGTATATTCAAATCGGAGTACTGCCCTAGCTTGCTTATCTTGGAGGGTTGGATCTGAGGATACTGTTATTCCCCACCGTGGTTGGATTAGCTCTTGAGGTGGGTTGATGTTTGCCAGATTCAGTGGACTTCCTCCTATGTGCTTACTCTCATGTTAGCATGATATGATAGTATTGGATTATGCTAGTATGATATGATAATGTTGGATTATGTTAGCATGACATGCTGAGATTATGTTAGATATGACATGTTAGGTTGAGACTGATTTACTGCTTGCATGTGCATGATATGATCTTAGGTGAGATTATGATATATATAAGAGCATGCATGATTTTCTTATATCCTTGGTGCATGATTTGGCCTACACCTATTCTGTTGATATCCCTTGTACCAGTTGTTGTACATATTAGTGTAGGTGATCATGTTGTGGCTCGTGCTATGTTGTTGTACCTCCTCTATGTGGTAGAGTTGAGTTTGATTATGAGCACTGGAGCATTGATTGGGTCATACATGTTGTTGATTATCCTTTGAGATGCCGAGGGCATGTGATTCTTTGTTGACCAAGTCGTGTCGATCATATACCTGTGGGTGCTTGGCGCTGATATGTGTTACTATACTCGGTTGGGTCGCTCCCACGAGTAACACTCCGGAGTTGGGTTTTTCGTACAGAGGGTTGTACGAGTGCTAGGGACAGAGGGTGTTTCCTGTACTAGCTGGCTCCCTACGGGTAGAGCATGATCAGGCCGCAGGTATCGTATTGTATTGTATTATGATTTTATGATAGTCCTCATTTGATATGTTCAGATCATTGGTATTCATATTGACAGTTGAGAATTGTGCATAGTAGTGGTAGTATATCTCTACTTTCTTTATTGCTCTATATATATCTCTTGAGATTGAGGACTTAGTGGGCAGACCGCTGAGGCTGGAGGCGATACCCACTGAGGACTACTTGTTTGATTGTAGTTCTCACACCCGTTGTTGACACCTTTTTGCAGAGTCTTCTTTCCCAGTTGTGCATACTGAGCGCGGAAAGGAGACCGTCGGGTAGAGTTGATCAACGGATACTTGGCTAGAGGTATACCCTATTTTGGTAGATGGTTATGAGTCTGTACATACAGTGAGATAGAGATATCAGTGATGTATATTTTGGTTATGGATGATGTATGTATGTATAGTGATCCTTTGATATATTTATATAGCACTCTGTTGATACCTTTAGCTTTGTGTGGTTGTTGTTGCTTCGCTTCGTATGCTCAGTTTTATTACTGTGTACGGCGGGTCTGTTGATGTGCCCGGGGGTGGTAACCCGGGGCGTGACAATGTAAGTTACGAGGAGCCCTAGGATCTATCTAGAGTATATCAATCACCTAGAGGGGGGTGAATAGGTGTATAAATAATAATCACAAATCTCAATACGATAAAGTAAATGCGGAAAATAAAATCAGCACACCGAGATTTACGTGGGAAAACTCCACTTTGGAGAAAAACCCACGGGACCAATCACGCGAAAAATAATCCACTAAGAGTAAAGAATTACAAGGTGATTACCGACTCCACGGACTTAACCTCTCCCTTCTCTTCAGCGGATCACGCGCACCAACGGCTGTCCACGCCACACGTTCGAATCTACGAACACCACGCCTCGAATCCACGAGACGCCTCACTTCGAATCCTCGAAGCCTCCACGATTCGTATCCGCGAACCGCCTCGATCACGTCGAATCCACGACGCCATTTGGAACACAAACTCAGGGTTTATACTGGTGATTCCATGCTTAGAAACTCATTAAGAACCAAACGAAGAAGATCTAAGCAAGATGAAGATCAATTCGACATATGGAAATAGAGATTAAACTATCTCGAATTGATCTCGGAGGCTATTTTTGTCGAAAAAAGGTTTAGAACGAAAATCCTAGCCTCTAGGGTTTCTCTCTCATGAATTCTGAGTTGTTCAACGTCAAAGAGAACCCTAACATGTTATTTATAGGCGTTGGAATCAAACAGAGTCGGATTAGATCAAATATTACCATATCTGGACACTGTATTCCGGAATACGTAATGAGATACCGGAATGCAATGACGGAATAGAAACTTTATGCCACAGTATTTCGGTATAGATTGAATCAGTACCGGAATATTTTAAATCCATTCCGATACCAAAAGGACATTCCGGAATGCAGTTCAGATTCCAGAAATTTTAACTTTCGGGTTTTGATGAACTTCAAATATGATTTTGGAATTCAATATAATATAGTTTTAAATAAGAAACTAAAGTTCCCAAAAACTCGTCTAATCCAGTTTAAGCATATAATATGATTCCAATACCATAAATAACTATGAATCACTATATAAACAGTAAATCATACCTTCACGTCGTGATTCACCCTGCGAGTCGTCGATACATTATTCTTGAAGTCTCGGATTCTTCAACTTGTTCAAGTAACACCTCGACCTTCAAGACTCCGACTCAACAGCTCACGAAATGTGCCAATACAAAATCCGTAACAATCTCCCCCTTTGGCAATTTCGTGACAAAACCGAAAATACAAAGTTCTACCCGAACCAAGAAAAATAAAATCCAATGTCATCACCAAAACATTGAACTCCACGCGTGTATGATCCAAAAAAGAAACAAAATTACATATGATCAACTCCTAAGACAAACTCTATGACTTAGGACTTGGAGTCTTGAAGTGTTCAAAAAGTTTCCTGCAAAACAAACTCCAAACAGTCAAGTAGAACAAGCAAGTTATGTTTAAAATACTCCCCCTTCGTGTATGATCAAATTAATCATTTCTTCACCTCACACCAGTTCATCTTCTTCTCCCTTCTATGTTCAATGTTCAACTTCTTCTCTATCATTAGCATGGTTCTCTCCCCCTTTGTTCATGCGTTTAAGTTCAAAAACTTATCATATCTCTCTCCCCCTTTTTGTCAAGAATTGCCAAAAAGACACAAAGAGATAACAATAAAGGCAAACTAAGAGAGTAGCAGTTAGTCCATAGTTACAAGTCCAAAACAGAGAGATAACAAGCATAAAGCAAAGACAGGCATAACATAAAGACAATGAAGAACTACACCAAAATAAGTAGAAGATAACATCACTCCTCGTCGTCACTGTCGTCGTCACTATCTCCTTCTTCTTTACCCTCAGTGCCATGAAGCTGCTGCTCAACTGAGGAAGGAACAGGTGGATGTGAAGTGCTCGGTCCAGCACCGCCGGCAACATCGTCATGTCGGCAGCCAAGCATCTCCAAAATTTTCTTGACACCATCTTCCAATTTTTTGAAACGGTCCTCCATTGCCTTAAATCCCTGTTCAATCCGCTTCTTAAAGGATCGAACTTCATGAGGGAGAGACTCAACTGTAACAGCTTCCCTTGAACTAGATTATCCCTCATGCTCAATAGGACGAGCTGTTGTACCGGGGGTAGAAGAAGTATAACCCTTGACTTGTTGATACGTCTTCAAAGTACTGATCGACTTAGCCAAGGTAACGCCATCAATGGGACCCAAGCCATAATCATACTTGGTACATGTGATATCCACTCCAGTTGCTTCCAAAATCCGTGTGATCAAGATAGGAAAAGGAAGATACTCACGACACCCGGAGGCTTGAATCACATTAGCCATGCACTGCCACATCAAGAACGGAATATTGATGTTTAGTCCCTGTGCACGCTCCGGATGACCAAGCAGATAGAGAAGCACTAGACGATCCCACCGGATGCGTTTTGTTCCAATTGTCGGCACAATGTTGTAGCAGACAATCAAGGAGAGAATATGAAACTCGGGCTTCAACTCCCTTGACTCCACATACAACCGTTTTGTATAAGTGCCCGATTTACATAAAGCAAGACTCATGGTATTCCAATGTGAGGAAGGCTGAATATTTCCTTGTGTATAATGCAAGCCCGTAGTACTGACATTTAAGCCAAAAATGTCTCCAACAGTTTGAGGAGTGACCACAACGCGTATTCCTCGGACAGAAGTTTCAAAGCAATAATTCCCCATCTCCGAATCTTCATCAGTGACCTTTCCATGCATGTAAAATTCACGTATCAATTCATCGCAGAAAGGGGCACGGGCCGGGATGCGACCAACTGGTTCTATCGGAACTCTTTGAAGTAGGCGAGCAAAGTCTAGAACTTCACGTGTCAGCTCACTGAAGTTCACATAACGCTCTGCAAAACAAGTTTTACTAGCAAATGTTTTTTGTCGCTTGGAAGAAACAGCATCAGGTTCTTCAGCTCATTTGGTGCGGCGTTCACGCTCAGTTGAACTAATTTCTCGAATGACCGGGCCGCCGGTGCTTCGACGAGGTGGAGAACGAGCTTGCGCCCTTCGCGTCGAAGTCTCAGGAGCTTTCCCTTTGCCTTTATCAGTAGGCTCTTCCGGGACATACTCTGATTCCGTCGATTCAGCGCTCGACGAATTTTCCTCGGCACGTGTCCTTTTGGTGACACGTTTCTTACCACGTCCACGTCCACGGCCTCCGCTGGCAACCATCAGCACCATTAAAACAAGGATGATTGAGAAACCCATTTTTCCTATGCAACATGAAACAAAAAAAAATGAAGCTCAAGATCAAATTTTTATTTATCTTGTAAAAACATGTAATAAGCTTACTAATCATCATGAAATGCATCAAAACATTATTTTCATGAGTTTCATGAAATTTGATTCATCGAAAATGATATTATAGCAAAAACCTCAAAAAGTGTACATACAAGCTAAAAAATCATAGATCTAAGGTGAAAAACATGTAATACCCGAATCTAAGCACACTAGAACCTAGCTTGCATGTAACTAACATGATTTTAAGCAAAAATCCACAACAAATCGCAGTAAAAACGAAGATCTTTCATCAACCCACAAAAACAATGTAAAAACATGAAAACTAGGGTTTTGATGAATAAAAACGAGATTGAGATGATAAAACTTACAAATCCAAGTAGAAAACCCACGAATCTGGAGGAGAAGGACTTTAGAAAGGTTTTAGAGAGAGAAAGGGAGTGTTTTTGAAACGATTTGAATGAATTTCGAAACATCATTCCGGTATATAAAACCTTGTTGCGCAGACCTCATTCCGGTATGGGCATCGCATACCGAAATGCCGTGCAAATTCCAAAAAACTGCATTCGGAATTTTGCGGAATCAGCACTCAATACCAGAATACAGTACAGAAAATCCAAAAAAATTTAAATGTAAGTGCCTTTTAAATGATGAATTCACATACAAATATCCAATCCATGATAATTTCACGAAAAGTATGAATTTTACTCCAAAATTATCACGATGCAGATAAAATAGTGTAAAATTTCTTAATGCATATATAAATCAAAATCAAGTTATCACAAATAGTCTAAAGGCTCAAAAGCAATCAAGATGTAAACGGTTTATGAAGAATATGTAGTACACTGAATTTCAGTGCGTCGTACCGAACTTCTACAAATTGTGGAGTTCCAGTGGAAAAGTAGCATGAGAGGCTATGTGTGTGGCTTCGGCCAAGTTTGGGGCTTGTGCGAAGTGTTTCCGGCGCAAATGAGGCACGAAAACGGACATCGAAAAGTTATAACTGCTGAACTTGTGAAGTCTGCAGTGGATTCCGGTATGGATGTGTCCATACCGGTACTGAAGCGATTAGTACCGGTATGGATTGTGGCATACCGGAATGTGAGGGCTGAATCCGAGAACCCAGCTCTCGGGTTTTGCGGAATTCCCCGTGGCATACCGGAACTAACACCCGTATACCGGTATGCCAGTGCGAATACCGGTACGCAGTGTGCGAAATGCCAGCTTTGGCTGGTTGTTAGTGTTGAATGGTGAGAGGGGCAAAATGGTCTTTTCACATTCGAGGGAGTGTTAGAAAGGCAGGGACACCCCTCCTTTCTCAGTCTTCTTCCTCCTCTACTTCTCCTCTCTATCTCTCTCACTTTCTCTCTCTAGAGAACTCTCCAAAGCTTGGAGAAAAGGGTGGATTGAGCTTGGAAAAGGCTTCCAAAGGGGAGAAGGGGCTTCTTGGTGGAAAGGATAACCGCACGGGCGCATGCCCCAGACCCGCCGAACGGATAGAGCCTCTTCTACCCGCCCAAGGCGTTACAACACAAGCATATCCAGGAGGTTCCAACTAGGAATGGAGTATAAGAGTTGCACAAGAAAAGCATCAACATAAAGAAGTTCTACTTCTATTACATCACATTGCACATTTATACATGCCCAAAATTTTCTTTTCTTTCTTTTCATTCCATACACCATGTTCCAAAACTATGGAATACATAAGTTTCATACATATAATGGAAATCCCCTATACTATCAAAGTCCAAGACTAGGGGTACAACTCTATGTATCACCAAAATGGAAGGGCCGCTATCTAGAGAGCTAAACCCTTGCCTCGCTCCGCCGCCTCACTCGCGGAAGGACCTGGAAAACGTGGGGTGAGAACTATAAACATAGTTCCCAGTGGGTAAGGCCACCCAAGAGAGAAGCTCGACCAACCAGGTCCAAAGAAACACCATATGCATAAGTTAGATCACAAATAACTATGCAATAATTATTTACATGCTTGTAAATAAACATAAAGGATGCAACCAAATGAAATATAACTTATCATTCTCTCCTAGGTTCAACCTATATTTCACATTAACTAAGTTCAATTACTTGTCATTTACTTATGGTTTCGGAATCGCCGTCTCACCATAAGGGTTCCAACATTCAAGGAGTGAACTCGTCACCTCCTAGTTCGAGTAGCGAACTCGTCGCATACTCGGGATAGCAAAATCGTCGCATACCCCATCTCAACACCGCCATCACATGGCATGGGTAGCGAACTCGTCGCATACCCGGGATAGCAACCTCGTCGCACATCCCATCTCGACACCGCCAACTCATGGCGTGGTAGCGAAATCGTCGCATACCCGGGATAGCAAAATCGTCGCACATCCCGTGTCAACACCGCCAACTCATGGCATGGTAGCGAAATCGTCGCCTACCCGGAATAGCAAAATCGTCGCACATCCCGTTGTTCACATTTTTCACTTGCCAACCTAAGTCTCATGACCTTAGGTTCAAGTCACTAAGTCTCACCTATGTTCAATGACACTAGGTTTACTTTCTCATTCTCAACCTAGGTCCCATGACTCTAGGTTCTAATCTCATGTCCAACCTATGTTCAATAACACTAGGTTCCATTCTCACATGTTCCAACCTATGTTCAATAACACTAGGTTCTATTCTCACATGTTCCAACCTATGTTCAATAACACTAGGTTCTATTCCCACATGTTCCAACCTATGTTCAATAACACTAGGTTCTATTCTCACATGTTCCAACCTATGTTCAATAACACTAGGTTCTATCCTCACATGTTCCAACCTATGTTCAATAACACTAGGTTCCAATCATACATGCAACCATGCAACAAGTATAGATAATTGAATTATACTTGAATTCTATATCATGCAATAAGAGCTCATTGCTCTACCTATCATGATTTTACCTTTGCCAACATGCAAGTTCTAGGGTTCACAACACATACTATTTTATCTTTAAATGGATATTTATCCTAGACATGGAAGAGACCTAAAATCACTTCGGTAAACACAAACCCACCTCAAGAGCTTCCGAATTCTTGTTTTCTTCAAGCCCCTAAGTGTCCAAGCCTTGAGTTCTTGTTTCAACCCAAGCTTCTATAAGAAAATAGTTCGTTACTCATTACGAACCCTTAAATCAACTCAATACTTGAAATCAAGTGTTATAACATGATTTCCTATGCCTCAATTGCAATTCCCAAAGGTCCAAATATTTTTAGAACCTCCCATGACAAAAGCCCCAAATCTACCTAGGGTTTGCATGCATGCAAGCCACACCCTAGATTTCATGGCCAATCTTCCACCATTTGTGGTTGAGATTGCCTAGGGTTTTCAAAAACCTCATCTTGAAGGATTAAATCCAAGGTTTAAACCCTAAATCACAAGAACTCACCTCAAAGCCCTAGCTCCCAAGCTTCTTCTTGCACCAAGAAGCTTCTTTGCTCCTTGGAAGTCCTTTTCCAAGCTCCAATCCACCACTTCTCCAAGCTTTGGAGAAATCTCTAGAGAGAGAAAGTGAGGGAGAGGGAGAGGGAATGAGAGGAAAGTGAAGAAGGAATGAGGGGAAAGACCTCAGCCCCCCCTACATAACCTATTCACCGCGAAATTACCAAAATACCCCTCATTGGGCATTCTGCCTCAGCCGGGTCCGGACCTTGCAAATGGGGTCCGGACCCCGCACTGATAACTGACCAGCGCGCAGGCCGGGTCCGGACCTTGGTGTCCGGGTCCGGAACCCGTACGCACCCCAACTCGGAAACCAGCTCGGGTCCGGACCGTGACATCCGGGTCCGGACCGTGCCGCGGACTTTATTGTCCGGACCCCAGCTTCCAGGGTCCGGACCCCGTGAGCATTTTACTCTCCTTGGTCCCTTTTTTATAATTTTTCAATTTCCGGGTTTCCACTCGTACCCATAATGTTCCGAAACCTTCGGAACCCAATTCCATACCAGCCATTATCGGCTTCCATCGAACTTTATCAAATTTAGTAAAGTTCGATACAACGCACCGAAATTCAGAGTGCTACATTCCTCCCCCCTTAAAGAGAGTTTCGGCCGTGAAACTGAATCATACCTCAGCTGGACTCAGCGAAGAGGTAAGAAAACCGCTCCCTCATTGAGCTTTCCAATTCCCACATAGCTTCGCGCTCACCGTGATTCGTCCATTGTACTTTTACATAAGGAATTTCACGGTTCCTCAAATTTTTCACCTCGCGATCCATGATACACAAGGGAAATTCCTCATAAGTCATATCCTCATGTAGCTCCATAGGCACATACTCGAGGACGTGCGCCGGATCATACATATACTTGCGGAGCGTCGATACATGGAACACATGGTGTATCCTCGCAAGTTTTGGCGGCAAAGCTAGCCGATATGCCACGGATCCCACACGCTCCAAAACCTCATAAGGTCCAATGTAACGAGGACTTAACTTACCCCGAACACCAAATCGTTTCACCCCTCTCATGGGTGACACTTTCAAGAAGACGCGGTCTCCTACTGCGAATTCAAAATCTCGTCGACGTCGATCCGCATAACTCTTTTGTCGAGATTGCGCCGTCGATAAGCGTTCGCGTGCCAAGCGGACCTTTTCCTCCGCTTCACGCAACACATCAGGTCCTAAGACCCTTCTCTCGCCGACCTCACTCCAATGAATAGGAGAGCGGCATTTTCTTCCATACAAGGCTTCAAACGGTGCCATACCGATGCTAGATTGATAGCTATTATTATAAGCGAACTTAGCCATCGGCAAATGTGTAGGCCATGCACCCTTGAAGTCCAACACACACGCTCGTAGCATATCCTCCAAAATCTGAATTGTCCTTTCCGATTGACCGTCAGTTTGAGGATGAAATGCTGAACTGAAATCGAGCCATGTACCCAAAGCTTCTTGCAAGCTTTTCCAAAAATGCGATGTGAATCAGGGATCTCGATCTGAAACTATCGAGGTCGAGACCCCGTGCAATCGCATAATCTTGTCTAGGTAGACTTGTGCTAACTTGTCTCCCGACCAAGTGGTGTGGATTGGTAAAAAGTGTGCCGACTTTGACAAATGAACCACCACCACCCAAATCGCGTCGTGGCCACCTTGTGATCGAGGTAAACCCACAACGAAGTCCATTGCTATGTTCTCCCACTTCCAAACTGGAATGGGCAACCCTTGCAATTTTCCCGCCGGAAAGCGACGCTCGGCTTTCACCTGTTGGCATACTAAGCATAGTGCCACAAAGCGTCCAACATCAAGTTTCATCCCCGGCCACCAATAATGTAATTTAAGATCCTTGTACATTTTGGTGCCGCCCGGGTGAATCGCATAGGGAGAAGCATGAGCTTCTTTCAAGATCTCCCCACGAATATCCTCGACTTTTGGCACGCACAATCGATTTCGGAATCGAATTGCGCCCTTCGAGTCTACATGAAAATCACCGGCGCGTCCGCTCTCGATAGCACTCCGCACCTTTTGGAGTTCCGGATCATCGGATTGCTTTTCTTTTATTTTCTCCAACAATGTTGGCCAAATCTCGAGATTCATAAGTCTAGCGGGGACGCCCGGGGCCACGACTTCCAAGTCAAACCGGCCCATTTCCTTGATTAACGGTATTTGTCCCGTCATCTCAATTGCAAAGTTCTCCACGGATTTTCTACTGAGCGCATCGGCCACCACATTGGCTCTATCGGGGTGGTACAAGATGGTTAAGTCGTAATCCTTTATCAACTCCAACCACCTCCGCTGTCTCAAATTCAACTCCTTTTGAGTGAATAAGTACTTTAAGCTTTTATGATCCGTGTAAACCTCACAGTGTTCCCCGTACAAATAGTGTCTCCACAACTTAAGTGCGAAGACCACCGCCGCAAGCTCTAAGTCGTGGGTGGGATAATTTTGCTCATAGCTCTTTAGCTGTCGAGAGGCATATGCAATTACTTGTCCTCTTTGCATAAGCACACACCCAAGACCACGCCGTGATGCATCACTATACACCACAAAGCCCTCCCCCGCAATCGGCAAGGCGAGAACCGGAGCCGAAGTCAACCTTTCCTTTAGCTCCTTAAAGCTTTGGTCGCATTCCTCTCTCCAAACATATTTGGCTCCCTTGCAGGTAAGACGCGTTAGTGGACCGGAGATTTTCGAAAATCCCTCCACGAACCGCCGATAGTACCCCGCAAGACCCAAAAAGCTTCGTATTTCCGTGACGTTGGTTGGGCGAGGCCAATCCTTGATTGCCTCAACTTTCATAGAGTCCACCGATACTCCTTCCGCGGAGATCACATGACCCAAGAAAGCGACCTCACGAATCCAAAATTCGCACTTTTTCATCTTGGCGAACAACTTGTTCTCTCGAAGAACTTGAAGCACAATCCTTAGGTGCTCTTTATGTTCCTCTTCACTCCGAGAGTAGACAAGAATATCATCTATGAACACAACCACAAATTGATCCAATAGTGTTTTGAACACACGGTTCATTAAATCCATGAACGCCGCCGGGGCATTTGTAAGCCCGAAAGGCATAACCGTGAATTCATAGTGTCCATACCGCGTCCTAAATGCGATCTTATGCACATCCTCCGGTTTGATCTTCAATTGGTGATAACCGGATTGCAAATCAATCTTTGAATACACCCGAGACCCTTGCAACTGATCGAACAAGTCATCAATTCGGGGTAACGGGTACTTATTCTTGACGGTCACTTTATTCAACTCGCGGTAATCTACACATAACCGCAGCGAACCGTCCTTTTTCCGCACAAATAGAACAGGGGCTCCCCAAGGTGACACACTTGGCTTTACGAAACCCTTGTCCATCAAATCTTGCAATTGTGCTTTCAATTCCTTCAGTTCCGCGGGTGCCATCCTGTACGGGGCCTTAGAAATCGGCGTCGTACCCGGGAGCAAATTAATCACGAATTCTATTTCCCGGTCCGGTGGCATTCCGGGCAACTCCGTCGGAAATACATCCGGGAACTCTTGGACTATAGGAATGTCCTCGAGCCCCAACACTTCCTTTCGGTCATCCACTACCGTCGCTAAGTAGGCAATGCATCCACTAGCAATAAGCTTCCTTGCTTGCGATGTGGACACCATTGACGCAAAGTGCGAACTCTTGCAACCACGGTACACAAACTCTTTGTGCCCGGGTTCTCTAAACCTCACTATCCGGCTCTCACAATCAATAGTGGCGTGATACCTCGAGAGCCAATCCATTCCTAGGATTAAGTCATACTCATTCATTCGACTTAACACCAACAAGTCAGCTGGCATGATCCAGTTTTCAACCCTCACTGGATAGTCTACACACGCGTGATGTACGCAAAAGGTGTGTTCAGGTACTTGCACAGTTCTTGCATGGGTGGCATCTACAATTTCTATTCCGTGTGCAATAGCAAATGATCGAGCAATGAATGAATGCGATGCACCAGTATCAAACAAAGCTCTACATCGAATGCCTTTAATTAACACAATACCTGCCACGACATCATCCTGGGCAGAAGGCTCCTCCACCTGTGAGGCGAATACCCATCCACTGGGCGCTGGCCGCTGGCCCTCGGCTGGTCTCGGCGGCTGAGTACGGCCTGCCGACATCGCCGCGGGTGGGATGCCCGCGAGCTGTCTCGGCGATGCAAATGCCGATGCTGATGACGGTGCTCGGCCATCATCCATCGGGCAATTGTATCCCATATGTCCCGGCTGTCCGCACTTGTAGCACCTGCCCTCACGGTAATCACACTGCTGAGGGTTGTGGGGGCCGCTACAAATCGGGCACCGGCTCGAGGGTCGGTTCCGCTGGGACCCACGAGACTGATTCTGCGACTACGAGCGCTTCGGGGGCCGCTTAGAGCTAGACTGCCCACCCGAGCCACCCGCCGGTCGCTTCTTTCTCTTTTCTTTTTCTTTTTCTCTCTCCCACGACTCGCGCTCCTCGCGCGCACAGGCATTCCCGTGCTCCACCCAAAGAGCACGGTCCAAGACCTTCGCAAAGGTCTTTAGCTTGAGGGCGTGAACCGCCCGAAAGATCTCCGGTCGAAGTCCGCGCACGAAACAGTCGACCTTGACCAACTCTCCGCGGACAACGTGCGGTACGCAATTAATAATGTACGAGAACTCCCTCTCGTACTCGCGCACGGTGCGGTTCCCTTGCTTCAACTTTCGGAACCTTTCTTGAAGTTTTCTTTTCTCGCTATCGGGGAAGTAGGCGGCAAATACCATACCCTGAAACTCCTCCCACGTCGGTGGCGGAAGGCTAGGGAGTCGATCACGCCGGACTCCCTTCCACCACACCTTCGCCGATCGCTCTAAACAATGAGCGGCGAGATGCACTTTGTCCCTCTTCAAGGTATATAGATCCTCGAAGAGTGTCTCCATGGCATCGATCCATGTCTCTACATCCCATGGATCCACGTTCTCCCCGTTGAAGATAGGCGGGTTGAACTTCTTGAACCTCATGAGAGCCGCAAGTGCGCGCTCTCGCTCCGCATCCTCCATCTCGGAGTCGGGCATAGGAGTACCCGACCCACCGGCTACAATCGGTGATGCCGGTGGCGCCACAGCCGGCGCCGGTGTCACCTCCTCGGCCGGTGCCGAAGCAGAGGCCGTAGGTACTCCCGTTCTCTCCTCCCTAACCGCAG
This sequence comes from Puya raimondii, assembly GCA_016920855.1. Classification (NCBI taxonomy): domain Eukaryota; kingdom Viridiplantae; phylum Streptophyta; class Magnoliopsida; order Poales; family Bromeliaceae; genus Puya; species Puya raimondii. The sequence continues at coordinate 12,439,356 of JABWPP010000050.1, forward strand.
CCGCTTGCTGCGCCATCTCGTCTTGGAGCTTTTTAATTTGCTCCTCCTATCGCTGCATGGCTTCGGCCTGTCGCCAAACCACGCCCATCAACTCGGTCAACACATTACGAAGACCCGAGTTCTCGCCCTCCCCGAGGTGTTCGGGAGCCGCGCTCGATCCTCCGAGCCCAGCCCTCGTAGGAGGCCGTCCACGTACCATTACCTCCTGAAAACACAACGACTTTGGTCATTTCATGACCTTCAAAGTCATTCGCAACACTATACTTCACGAAAATAAACGTGAACCCAATCTAGGCGAAAGTCACACAAGGGTCCTTATTCCCCTCACTTGGTTTCATGTTGACGGCCGCCAACACAAACACACTTGGTGAAGAATAAGACACACCTCGAATCTACCTCTATTTCCAACTAGAGGCATAAGGACATAACCCAATCACTTATCTTTCGCCACATCAAAGATCTCGTCACTCACGAGCCTACACTCCTAGGGTCTTTTCCATCCTAGGGTTTTTCTTAGGTCCATCTAGACCGTTTCTATGCTCTGATACCACCTCAGTCTGTCACGCCCCGCCGGGCCTTTAACACCAACTAGGTGGAAAGGATAACCGCACGGGCGCATGCCCCAGACCCGCCGAACTGATAGAGCCTCTTCTACCCGCCCAAGGCGTCACAACACAAGCTTATCCACGAGGTTCCAACTAGGAACGGAGTATAAGAGTTGCACAAGGAAAGCATCAACATAAAGAAGTTCTACTTCTATTACATCACATTGCACATTTATACATGCCCAAATTTTTCTTTTCTTTCTTTTCATTCCATACACCATGTTCCAAAACTATGGAATACATAAGTTTCATACATGTAATGGAAATCCCCTACACTATCAAAGTCCAAGACTAGGGGTACAACTCTATGTATCACCAAAATGGAAGGGCCGCTATCTAGAGAGCTAAACCCTTGCCTCGCTCCGCCGCCTCACTCGCGGAAGGACCTGGAAAACGTGGGGTGAGAACTATAAACATAGTTCCCAGTGGGTAAGGCCACCCAAGAGAGAAGCTCGACCCACCAGGTCCAAAGAAACACCATATGCATAAGTTAGATCACAAATAACTATGCAAACAATTATTTACATGCTTGTAAATAAACATAAAGGATGCAACCAAATGAAATATAACTTATCATTCTCTCCTAGGTTCATCCTATATTTCACATTGACTAAGTTCAATTACTTTTCATTTACTAATGGTTTCGGAATCGCCGTCTCACCATAAGGGTTCCAACATTCAAGGAGTGAACTCGTCACCTCCTAGTTCGAGTAGCGAACTCGTCGCATACTCGGGATAGCAAAATCGTCGCATACCCCATCTCAACACCGCCATCACATGGCATGGGTAGCGAACTCGTCGCATACCCGGGATAGCAACCTCGTCGCACATCCCATCTCGACACCGCCAACTCATGGCGTGGTAGCGAAATCGTCGCATACCCGGGATAGCAAAATCGTCGCACATCCCGTGTCAACACCGCCAACTCATGGCATGGTAGCGAAATCGTCGCCTACCCGGAATAGCAAAATCGTCGCACATCCCATTGTTCACATTTTTCACTTGCCAACCTAAGTCTCATGACCTTAGGTTCAAGTCACTAAGTCTCACCTATGTTCAATGACACTAGGTTTACTTTCTCATTCTCAACCTAGGTCCCATGACTCTAGGTTCCAATCTCATGTCCAACCTATGTTCAATAACACTAGGTTCCATTCTCACATGTTCCAACCTATGTTCAATAACACTAGGTTCTATTCTCACATGTTCCAACCTATGTTCAATAACACTAGGTTCTATTCCCACATGTTCCAACCTATGTTCAATAACACTAGGTTCTATTCTCACATGTTTCAACCTATGTTCAATAACACTAGGTTCTATCCTCACATGTTCCAACCTATGTTCAATAACACTAGGTTCCAATCATACATGCAACCATGCAACAAGTATAGATAATTGAATTATACTTGAATTCTATATCATGCAATAGGAGCTCATTGCTCTACCTATCATGATTTTACCTTTGCCAACATGTAAGTTCTAGGGTTCACAACACATACCATTTTATCTTTAAATGGATATTTACCCTAGACATGGAAGTGACCTAATCACTTCGGTAAACACACCTCAAGAGCTTCCGAATTCTTGTATTCTTCAAGCCCCTAAGTGTCCAAGCCTTGAGTTCTTGCTTCAACCCAAGCTTCTACAAGAAAATGGTTCGTTACTCATTACGAACCCTTAAATCAACTCAATACTTGAAATCAAGTGTTCTAACATGATTTCCTATGCTTCAATTGCAATTTTCAAAGGTCCAAATATTTTTAGAACCTCTCATGACAAAAGTCCCAAATCTATCTAGGGTTTGCATGCATGCAAGCCAAACCCTAGATTTTATGGCCAATCTTCCACCATTTGTGGTTGAGATTGCCTAGGGTTTCCAAAAACCTCATCTTGAAGGATTAAATCCAAGGTTTAAACTCTAACTCATAAGAACTCACCTCAAAGCCCTAGCTCCCAAGCTTCTTCTTGCACCAAGAAGCTTCTTTGCACCTTGAAAGTCCTTTTCCAAGCTCCAATCCACTACTTCTCCAAGCTTTGGAGAAATCTCTAGAGAGAGAAAGTGAGGGAGAGGGAGAGGGAGAGGGAATGAGAGGAAAGTGAAGAAGGAATGAGGGGAAAGACCTCAGCCCCCCCTACATAACCTATTCACCGTGAAATTACCAAAATACCCCTCACTGGGCATTCTGCCTCAGCCGGGTCCGGACCTTGCAAATGGGGTCCGGACCCCGCACTGATAACTGACCAGCGCGCAGGCCGGGTCCGGACCTTGGTGTCCGGGTCTGGAACCCGTACGCACCCCAACTCGAAAACCAGCTCGGGTCCGGACCGTGACATCCGGGTCCGGACCGTGGCTGCCCGCGGACTTCATTGTCCGGACCCCAGTTTCCAGGGTCCGGACCCCGTGAGCAGTTTTGCTCCACTTGGTCCCTTTTTCATAATTTTTTGATTTTCGGGTTTTCACTCGTACCCATAATGTTCCGAAACCTTCGGAACCCAATTCCACACCAGCCATTATCGGCTTCCATCGAATTTTATCAAATTTAGTAAAGTTTGATACAACGCACCGAAATTCAGAGTGCTACAGTTTTTGCCATGGGAGGTTCTAAAAATATTTGAACCTTCGGGAATTACAATTGAGGCATAGGAAATCTTGTTAGAACAAATGATTTCAAGTATTGAGTTGATTTATGGGTTCATAATGAGTAACGAACTATTTTCTTGTAGAAGCTTGGGTTGAAGCAAGAACTCAAGGCTTGGAGACCTAGGAGCTCAAAGAATTCAAGAAATTGGAAGCTCTTGAGGTGGGTTTGTGTTTACCGAAGTGATTAGGTCACTTCCATGTCTAGGGTAAATAACTTTTTAAAGATAAAATGGTGTGTAAATGTGAAACCCTAGAACTTGCATGTTGGCAAAATGAGAGTCATGATAGATAGAGCCATGAGCTCCTCTTGCATGTTAAGGAATTCAAGTATATTTCTATTATCTATACTTGTTATGTGATTGCATGTTTGAAATGGAACCTAGTGTCATTGAACATATGTTGGAACATGAGAATGGAACCTAGTGTCATGGAACATAGGTTGGAACATGAGAATTGGAATCTAGTGTCATGGAACCTAGGTTGAGAAGGTAAAGTGAACCTAGTGTCATGGAACCTAGGTTGAGAATGTAAAGTAAACCTAGTGTCATTGAACATAGGTGAGACTTAGTGACTTGAACCTAGGGTCATGGGACTTGGGTTGGCAAGTGTAAAATGTTACGGATTGGGATGTGCGACGATTTCGCTATCCCGGGTATGCGACGATTTTGCTACTCGTGCCATGAGTTGGCGGTGATGGATTGGGATGTGCGACGATTTCGCTATCCCGGGTATGCGACGATTTTGCTACCCGTGCCATGAATTGGCGGTGACGGATTGGGATGTGCGACGATTTCGCTATCCCGGGTATGCGACGATTTCGCTACCCGTGCCATGAGTTGGCGGTGACGGATTGGGATGTGCGACGATTTCGCTACCCGTGCCATGAGTTGGCGGTGATGAATTGGGATATGCGACGATTTCGCTATCCCGGGTATGCGACGATTTCGTTACCCGTGCCACGTGATGGCGGTGTTGAAATGGGGTATGCGACGATTTCGCTATCCCAGGTATGAGACGATTTCGCTACCCGAAGACGGAGGTGACGATTTCACTCCTTGGACGTTGAAACTATTATGGTAATGCTGCGATTCCGAAACCATAAGTTAATGACAAGTAGTTGAACTTGGTCAATGTGAAATATAGGATGAACCTAGGAGAAAATAAAAATGGACATTTTATTTGGTTGCATCCTTTATGTTTATTTACAAGCATGTAAATATTTGTTGCATAGTTATTTGTGATCTAACTTATGCATATGGTGTTTCTTTGGACCTGGTGGGTCGAGCTTCTCTCTTGGGTGGCCTTACCCACTGGGAACTATGTTTATAGTTCTCACCCCACGTTTTTCAGGTCCTTCCGCGAGTGAGGCGGCGGAGCGAGGCAAGGGTTTGGCTCTGTAGATAGCGGCCCTTCCATTTTGGTGTTACGTAGAGTTGTACCCCTAGTCTTGGACTATGATAGTATAGGGGTTTTCATTAAATGTATGCAACTTGTATATTCCATAGTTTTGGAACATGATGTATGGAATAGAAATGAGAGAAAAGAAAAATTTGGGCATGTATAAATGTGCAATTGTGTTGTAATAGAAGTAGAACTTTTTTATGTTGATGCTTTCCTTGTGCAACTCTTGTACTCCGTTCCTAGTTGGAACCTTGTGGATATGCTTGTGTTGTGACGCCTTGGGCGGGTAGAATAGACTCTATCCGTTCGGCGGGTCTGGGGCATGCGCCTGTGCGGTTATCCTTTCCACCTAGTTGGTGTTAAAGGCCCGACGGGGCGTGACATATAACTTAAGAAATTCATCAAAGAGACATAAGTTTGTCGCATAAACGTTCAAATTTTGAGATAAACATATTTCGCACAAGGGGTGGCTCTTTGAGCATCTTACATGTATGTGGACCACTTTATAACTCCCCAAAAAAAATTGTAACATATTTCCTTTGCAAGCTTTTGCAATTATATTTTTCTTTTAGATATGCATTTCAATTCTCATGAGGTAGCTGCACACACTAACCGGACGAGCGGGTGGTAGCTCTTTCCTCCATGTGGTGATAGTTTTCACACTCCTTTAAGGATGTAACTCTTTCCACATCTTTCAAGCATATAATAACACTTTTCTCAATAATAATTATGACTCCCCCTCACTTAAGCAATCTCTTAGTTGAAAGAATATGTGACAAATTTTAGTCCATAAGAGAATGACTATTCATCAAATTCAACACACACACAACCGAGATTGATTAAGCTCCTAGAGATTATACATGATTACTTAAATTTGATGAATATAAGTATTATGAAATCTAACAATATAGTATCTCCAAAGACAATAAAGATGAAGTAAAATCGATAATTAACGTGAGATTAAGAGGGAATGAATAGATGTGAACCAAGTAAGTTCAAGGCAATGTTTAATGTTGAATAAAAACATAAGTCGTCAAAGTCTTAAAGCATAAAAACAACAAAGAAAGCATCATAAACCAATGATCAAATAAGTTATGCAATAAATACCGATCAATGCAATATTCTAAAACGAATTAATGCTTAAGACAAAGAAAGATATCACCTTTCCGAACCCAAACTTGTCGAATCTTCGGTTGACTTGGTTTGAGAGTATTGAGCACCGTTTGCTTTGACTTTTGATTGCTCCGGGGAACTCGACTTGATTGATGTTGCATTTGAGACCTTGAAGGTTGTCGAGTATTGGATGATGCCGGTAGATGTTCAGACAATGCCGGTTGAGTCTTCTTATTTTTCTTAGGGCATGTCTTCTTAATGTGTCATTTCTTCCCGCATCTATGGTATGTCTTTACTTTTAGATTGGTTGAGGCTTTGGATGCTGAATGTTGAACTTTCTCAACAAATGTCCTCTCATATCCAACTCCAAGTTTATCCGTTTGACCCAATCCGAGCATATTATCAAGTTTCTTCGAACCGGAGGAGAATTGTTGTATGTCGGATTTGAGTTGATGGACTTGCTTAGTCAAAACTTGGTTGGATATGTGAACTTCCTTGAATTGTTGCTCCAGAAAATCAGTTTTCTCTATATAGGATTTGATTGTGATTTCTGATTGGTCTAGCTTTTCTTGTAGGATTTTGTTGTTGTTCAATATCGACTCCCTTTCCTCCTCAAGAGCTTTATTTGATGTACTCAACATCTTCTTGTCATCCTCAAGTTCCAAAAGTTGCTTCCTCAACTTCTTGTTGTGCTTAGCCATCTTCTTCGATTCAATGAGTAGTTGATTGTATGCCTCGGCTAAACTTTCATCATCCGACTCCCCCTCACTTGTGCCATTGTCGCTCGATGTATCATTCAAAGAGGAAGAAGTAAAAGGGTCAGCAATAATAGATGATAAACAAAAAGCAGAAGAAGAAGAAGTGTGTGAACATAAAGCAATTGCATCATTATTTTCTTCTTCACTAGAACTCGATTCATTAGAAGTAGAGTCATCCCAAGTTCTAGCTTGTAAAGCCTTTTTTTTATAGGACTTTTTAGTGGGACAATCCGTGGAGATATGGCCGTAGCCTCGACACTTGTAACACTGAATTTCCCCCTCAAATTCATCCTTTTTTTTAGAAGACTTTGCAAACTTCTTCTCTTTAGAGGATTTAGAACGTGAAGTTCTGTTAGAAGAAGGCTTTCGGTTGGAGGATGAAGCTTGAATGCTTTGGTTCTTCCTAAACTTCCGACGAAACTTCTTAGTAAGAAATGCCATTTGATGTTCGAAATTTGCAAGTGAAACTTCATCATCAGATTCTGTGTCCTCGTCTTCCTCTTTTGTCGATTTAAGTGCAACACCTGTACTTTTAGAGAAAGACTTGGAAGAAGATTGATTAGTAGGAAAAGTCATTTCATAGGTTTGAAGAGCACCTACTAGTTCTTCTACTTTCATATCATCCGGATGATTAACCGTTTCAATAGCCGCTACTTTAGCCCTAAAACGCTCCGGAAGTGTTCGAAGGATTTTTCTAACGACCTTAGATTCTGGGATCTTCTCTCCTAAGTTAGCACGTGTATTGATAATATCTTAAAGTCTAGTAAAATAATCAATAAACGATTCATCCTCCTCCATACGAATAGAATCAAATTGACTCGTAAGCATTTGGAGCTTTTGTATTTTAACTAGACTTGTACCCTCATGTGTAACTTGTAGAGTATCCCAAATCTCTTTAGCCGTATCACACGCCGAAACACGTGTGAACTCAGTAGGGGAAAGAGCATTAAATAAAGCGTTAATTCCTTTCCCATTAAACGATGAAGCTTCATTATCATCCTTCGACCACTTATTCCGTGGCTTAGGTACAGTCGTGTCATTAACAACTTCGGTTGGATGTTTCCATCCGAATTCCACGGCTTGCCATACTCGCTCATCAATTGCGATGAGGAAGGCTCTCATCCGGACTATCCAATAGGCGTAATTGGTTCCATCAAATAACGGTGGCCTATTTATATTACCTCCTTCACCCATTATGAAAGATAAAGCCTAGATCCCGCTCTGATACCAATTGTAAGTTACGGGAAGCCCTAGGATCTATCTAGAGTATATCAATCACCTAGAGGGGGGTGAATAGGTGTATAAACAATAATCACATATCTCAATGCGATAAAGTAAATGCGAAAAATAAAATCAGCACACCGAGATTTACGTGGGAAAACTCCACTTTGAAGAAAAACCCAAGGGACCAATCACGCGAAAAACAATCCACTAAGAGTAAAGAATTACAAGGTGATTACCGACTCCACGGACTTAACCTCTCCCTTCTCTTCAGCGGATCACGCGCAACGGCTGTCCACACCACACGTTCGAATCCACGAATGCCTCGCCTCGAATCCACGAGACGCCTCACTTCGAATCCTCGAAGCCTCCACGATTCGTATCCACGAACCGCCTCGATCACGTCGAATCCACGACGCCGTTTGGAACACAAACTCAGGGTTTATACTGGTGATTCTTTGCTTAGAAACTCATTAAGAACCAGAGGAAGAAGATCTAAGCAAGATGAAGATCAATTCGACATATGGAAATAGAGATTAAACTATCTCGAATTGATCTCGGAGGCTATTTTTGTGGGAAAAAGGTTTAGAACGAAAATCCTAGCCTCTAGGGTTTCTCTCTCATGAATTCTGAGTTGTTCAACGTCAAAGAGAACCCTAACATGTTATTTATAGACGTTGGAATCAAACAGAGTCGGATTAGATCAGTACCGAAATATTTTAAATCCATTCCGGTACCAAAAGGACATTCCAGAATGCAGTTCAGATTCCAGAAATTTTAACTTTCGGGTTTTGAGGAACTTCAAATATGATTCCGGAATTCAATATAATATAGTTTTAAATAAGAAACTAAAGTTCCCAAAAGCTCGTCTAATCCAGTTTAAGCATTTAATATGGTTCCAATACCATAAATAACTATGAATCACCATATAAACAGTAAATCATACCTTCACGTCGTGATTCACCTTGTGAGTCGTCGATACATTATTCTTGAAGTCTCGGATTATCCTTGAAGTCTCGGATTCTTCAACTTGTTCAAGTAACACCTCGACGTTCAAGACTCCGACTCAACCGCTCACGAAATGTGCCAATACAAAATCCGTAACAGACTAAACTTATTTTTAGGGGGGAAGAATGTAACACCTCATCATTATTAATTTTATTTTGTTTTAATTTATTTAATTTATTTATTTTGATAGAGAGGGACTATTTTGCATAACTTAAAAGTTTAGGGGTCTAAGTGAAATTATGCAACCCTAATTAATTAAGAGCTCCCAAATCTTTCTTTTTCTTTTTTGTACGACACCCCAAACCGGGGGCTTCTCTCTCTTGACCGTACGCCCACGTCTCCGTTGACATCTTTGCCGTGCGCGTGATCTCTCTCGTTCTCACACGCGCCTACTAAGGCTTTTGTTTCTCATTCTTCGGCAACGACATCGCAAACTACACCTCTCGTTCATCGTTGGTGTCGTTTCGTTCACAACCATCATCCGTTTCTTCGTCTAAGACATCTCATTTGATACATTCCTAAATTAGGAATCTATTATTTTAGGATATTTTAGTTATTTCCAATAAAATGTAATTAGGGTTAGGTTAGGGTTAGGTTTATATAAATGTGTATCTTCTAGGGTTTGGACAATAAGAAGAATTTAGCCGTCTTGTTCTATCTCTCTCTATCTCTCAAATATCATCTCTCTATATCTCTCAAATATCTCTCTCTTTAGGAGGTTCGATCCCCTCGAAGTGATCGTTTATCCATATCGATACGGTAGGACCGTATCAATTGGTATCAGAGCCTTGCATGGTGTTGACTCGAGCACAAAAAGATTTTCTGAAAAAGATGGACGGGGAGTTCGTAAGAAAAGAGGAGATGAACGCTCAGTTCGTTACCTTCGACGCCCGACTCAACAAACTAGAGACCGAGGTAAAGCTCATTGGCGATTCTGTTAATGATATCAGAAATCTGATCATCGCTATGAGCACGAAGATGGATCTGCGGCCGCATGCGCCATTTGAAGATGCATCTGTTTCGAGTTTCGACAAAAATCGCCCCTTACTTCCAACTCCCATGAAGGAAGGAGCGTTGATTCCTCCTATAGAAAATCATACAATGGTGCAACCTCGCGTCACACGCTTAGAGTTTCCGCGGTTTGATGGAGAGGATCCAACTGGATAGGTGTATCGAGCGGAGCAATTTTTTAAATTTAATCAAATACCGGACGCGCAAAAGGTTCCACTCGCATCTTACCATATGGAGAAGGAAGCATTGCAATGGTTTCAATGGCTTGAGAAAAGCAGTGGAGTTGTAGCGTGGGCGGATTTTGTGGAAGCCCTCTGCACTCGTTTTGGTCCAACCATGTATGAGGACTATATGGGTGAGTTATCAAAATTACAACAAGAACCTACTCAAAGTGTTCGTGACTATCAGACTCGATTCGAAATACTTGCCAATCGCACTTCAGGACTAACCGAGGTATTTTTCATAAGTTGTTTCGTTAGTGGGCTAAGTGAGGATCTAAAGCATGAGGTTCGAGCCTTCCGACCAACTTCTATGTCAGCCGCCATTGGTCTTGCTCGTCTACATGAGGAGAAGTGTGAGGACCGAGATTTTTCTCTTTGATTGTTTGACATCTTTTATCGAGTGTATTTTGATTTCAAACAAGCTCGCCTGATTTCAGCGAAAAATTATTTAAAATAAAGTTTTTATGCGATTTCTAAAAACGACTTAAAATGAATAGTAACCGGCGTTTCCGGAATTGGCCGAGGAAAGTGAAGGGCTCCGGACGCGAATTGAATTTCGATTCTGGCGCTCCAATAGCTCGTTTTCTATGTCTCGACTATTCTGGAACCAATGATGCTATTGGTTTTCATATTTGATGCACGGTTTTTGAGGAAAATGAGTTTTATCGTTGGAAGAGTTTTTGTGCATTGATGTTTATGCTTTTTAGAAGTATTCATCGCTCCGTTTTGCGTGAAACTTCGTGAGTAGGGATGTTTCTGCGTGAGGATGTCTGTGTTGGGGTGTTGTGGATTCAATTTCGCGTATCGGGCGATTTTGACGCAACTTTTGGTTCGTGTGTGTGCGAGCTATTGGCTGATCGTGAGGGGATGGGTTTTGTCGCGAATCGACGACCGTTTCTGGTGATCTAAAATCGTGAGTTCGATGATCCGGCAGTGCTGATCGCGATGGCGTGATCCGTTCATGGATCCGACGGTCGGATCGCGGGATATCGCTAAATCATCGCCGTGGGGTCGAAAGTCCGATTTTGGTGTTTTCGCGAAAGGGCCCATATTTCATGTACCGTTTCGCGTGAAATCAGACGTGGAGGGGTGTCTACGCGTTTTACACGCGCTGTGAGGGGCTTGTGTTAAATTGTAGGGTTTTCTTGGACCTTGTTGCATTTGTGTACACTTATATATAAGAGCATGTGTGTGTGTGTTGGGAAAACCCTAACCCTAACCCTATTCTTGGTGTGCCCTAGCCCCCAGCCGACTATCCTCCTCCTCCTGCTCCATCCCCGAGCGCCGCCACCGCCGCCGGCCTGTCCTTGGTCGGCCGGAGTTCTCCCTCTCATGTTTTCTTCCTTTTCTTCTTCTACGTCCTGCTCTGGCCGAGCTCTGCGAGGAGGACCCTGTCGCTTTGGGACCTCCTCGGGCTTGCCCTCCGACCGCCGGCGACTCTCGGCCCCGCCGTCGTCGCCGCGCACCGCCGAGCCACCGTGCGTGGCTGCTGCTGCTGCCGCTGCTGCGTTTGGTGCGGGCTGCGGGTTCTTGACCCGAGCCACCGCCACCCTCCGCCGCCTTGGGTGTGGAGCCCCGGCTTCTGGGGGTCAACCGCCACCGACCTGCACCTCCCCGGCCATTTCCCGTGCCGGTGGCCGCCGCGGCTGAACGGGGCCAACTCGGGTCTGGGGCGGCAGCAGCACTGCTTCGCCGCCGCCGCCGCATTCCCCCGTCGCGGCCGCACGCTGTTCGACGTCCGGCAGCCTTCCGCTGCCGGCGCTCGCCGTCCTCGCCGCCGCCGTGGCCGTTGGTTGCTGCTCGGCCGTGCCCTAGCCTCGGCCGAGAGCGCGGCTTGTTCCAGTGCCGTCGCCGCCGCTTCCCGTCGCCAGCCAAGGTGAGCGCCGTGTTCCTCACCACCCCCGCACCCGACCTGGGCCCGCGCGCGCGCTGTCGTGCCGCCGGCCGCCGGCCGGAGCTTGCTTGCTCCGGCCAGGCCCAAATATAGGGCTGGTTCTTGGTGGTGCGCTGTTCCGGGCCCTCTGCTGCCCCCCGATCTTTGGGAAGGGGAGCACGATGACTGTGGTGATGCGCTGATCATCGTGCTCACCTCGGTTGACAACAAGGGTGCCCCACTTCGCTGGTTTTTGTGAATCGAGCCCTTTATTGTATGTTTGTGTGGTTTTCTTGGGCTGTTTGAGTCCCGCGACTATCTTTGTCGCTTCGGGCTGTGAGCACGGCGTCCTCTGCATCATTCCCTGTATGCTGGTGTTCGCGGAGGGTTGTGCGGATGAGCGGAGTGCTCAAACGGCCCATTTATTGCTTTTATTTGTATTTATGTTGCTTGTTTGGGCTTGTTGGTACTTGTGGCAGCGTGGTGACGCTGCGGGCAGCAAGGGCATGACCCTCGAGTCCCAGTGGACTAGTTGTCCAGACTCGTAGCACCCTCGTGGAAATCCGGTTTGATTTCCGGTGCGTTTTCCGACGAAATAGTCGGCGGAACGCACGTTTTGGTCGTGCGACTCACTGGCTGGTTTCGTGAGCGACCTGGTCGTCGTAAAGCCTTGTTGGCTATTCTCCTTCGCTGTCCCGAAGTTCCGAGGACAGCGGATGAGCGACGGAGGATTTCGGTGCCAAATTGGCACTTTTTGGGAACCCGAAAAGCTATTTTCGGGCGCGTTGGTGTTTCTGACACCCCGGTTGTGTGTTCGCTGTCCGACCACCTTCTTTGGTGTGTTTGAGGACAGCGGGTGGCTTGGTTTGTTTGTTGGTACCCCTCTGGGGCTTGGTTTGGGTTCGGAATCGTTCCGGCGGGTCTTCCGGATGTTCCGACGGTTTTGGGCTTGTGAGCATATGTGTTTGTGTCGACTCGGTGGGTCTTGATCCTGCTAGTACTTTGTAGGTTCTGTCGACGTCCCTGAGAGCCGTCGGTGTTAGGCTCTTCTGTTGTACAGGTGGGTACTTCGATCCGGAGTCGGTTCAGTGGACTACGGTGATACCATTCTACCCCTTTCTCTTGCATGGTTTATTTTCAGTTCTCTATACTTCTTTTGTCTCTACTTTTGTGAGCTTGCCATTAGTATAGTAGTTGTGATTGCATGTTTTGTTGATGACCTGGTTGGTCGGTGGGGATCGCCTGTTGTTTCGGCGACCCTCGTTTACTCGTTTATCAGTTGCTATTCTTGGCTGGTTGCCGTCCTGTGGTTTGAGCATATAGCGTCGATCGTCACTGCTCTTCTAGCACTTCACGTACACCAGCGGTTTGGCCACCGCTTGGGTGTTCTTTTCCGGAAAAGGGTCGCGCGCTTCCGACCCGTGAGCCTCTTGGCACGTGCATCTGCGGAGGTTATGTGTGGACAGTTGAGCGTGTGGTGCCAGTGCCATGGTCTGCGGTGCGTTCCATGTGGCCTGGTGGTGATTGGGTATTATTTGTGGTTACTTACATTTGATGCATGTGTTTCTTATCGGCAGTAGCTTAGTCTTTTCATATCTGGTTATTTGTGCTAACCTGTGCTACTGTTCTTGTTTATCCATCTTTTTGTTGACCCTCGCGCCGGTGTGTACACCTCGCTTTCGTCGGCTTGCGGTACCCACTGGGAGGGGAGACGTGATTTATCATGTTCTCACCCCCCGCCATCGTTGTTGTTTTCAGGTGAGCTGGGTGGTGTGAGTCGGGACGTGGTGAAACGCGAGTAGCTAGCGTGCATTAGAGGTCCCGACTAGTACCTCGTCAGATTTGGTTTACCCTGACCCTCTCTTATAATAGATTTGTGTTTATAGTATGGTTCAGTTACGTTGATTGTTGAATATCTATGTTTTATTGTGATCTTGTGATATCGTTTTATCGTGGGTTTCTACCCCTCGTGGTAGTCGGATTTCAAAATAAGGTTTCTGTGTAGGAAACAGCTTTCAAAAGAATTTCTGATCGTTTGGTTTTGGTTTATCAAAAGAGAGTCCTCGTGTGGGGGACAGGTTTCGAAAAGATATTTGAATGATTGAACTTAGGGTTTCAAAATAAAGCTTCTGGGTGAGAAGCACTTTTCTAGAATGATTTGGTGTAATGTGCATTGCATCATCCTTCGCCTAAGGATTTGTTTAGATTCATGCAGGTGTTAAGGACGGTTAGCTGTATGTGGTGAATGTTGTTTGTGTGGATGAATGGATGATGTTTGGGATCCTGTTATGTATGATGGCACGCCGTGCAAATACAGGGGAGACTCTGTCCGTGTGGACAGAGGGACCTGTATTTGTGGCGGGTCTGTACGTTGCTCGGGCTAGGTATTTCAAAAGAAAAAAAAATGGTACGCTTTCCGCATCTAAAACTAGCCCGGGGCGTGACAGATAAAGATGGTATCAGAGCGTAAAGGTTACAAACATTCATTCATTCATAAACTTGTAACTGAACCATTGGTTAGGTTGACCCATAGGAAGACCTAAGATGTATAGGTGCGCGAGAACGAGGGTTTGTTCGCTTTCGGCTTGTGTGTTGTGGGTGTTGCCGAACCCTTTTTCCTTATTAGGTTTCTTTGTTGCAGATGGCTCGTGGGAGTGGTAGACCTCCCCGTCCTGGTCGTGGTGGTGGGCGTGTGCCTACGGGACGGGCTGCCGGTGAGCAGACCCGGGCTACTGCGGCTGGTTTGAGCGAGGAGCCGGCAGGAGGCGAGCAGCCTGGTGTTGACCGTACCCTGCAGCTTGAGGCTGAGTTGGCCGAGGTGAGGGGTCAGTTGACGGCCCTCTCCGGCATGTTTCAGCAATTCCTGCAGCAGCAGGCTATGGCGGCTGTCGCTCCAGCCCCTCCTTCTCCTCCGTCGAGTGCCCCGGCGACTTTAGACCCTCCCGTGGCACCCACGCTGTTTGTGGTCACGACCGCGACGACAACAGCGACTACGTCGCCTGTTCCAAGCGTGGATGCCGATCTTGTGACTGGGGATGGTGGCCACATCCGAGTGCGACTGGCGGAGACATCGTTACTGGTATTGCCTCCCTCATCAACCCTTGTGTTGGGACTTGGTTGATGTTGGTTTGTCGACGCTCGCACTGGGTCGTGCGGTTGGCGACCTTATGTCGCGGGTAGTCGTTAGTTTGTTGTTGTGAGCCAAAAGACTCCTTGGGAGTGGGCTCATGGCAGATCTTGTTTCGTGGGTCGGTTTGCAGACTCGATGATTCAGGGATGCTTCCGTAATTGTTGGTCCAGCTTAAGAGCTGAGTTGGCTTGGTACTTTTGTAGTGTTGCCCACTTGTTGTTGGCAGGTGATCTTCGGACATTTCGCTTTTCTTTTGATAAGTACGTTGGCTGCAGACAACGTAGTGTCAAAAGTTAGGACGAAATATCCTTTCCCTCTTGGGACTCATCCAGATTGAGTCTAGTTGTCTATTAGCTCTGTAGCAGTGCGCTACACAGCTAAAAGCTTTGTTTTGTGTGGTGACCTCCGAAGTCACTGTGTGTGGAAGTAAGTTTCGGGGACGAAACTTCTTATAAGGTGGGAGTGATGTGAGGACCGAGATTTTTCTCTTTGATTGTTTGACATCTTTTATCGAGTGTATTTTGATTTCAAACAAGCTCGCCTGATTTCAGCGAAAAATGATTTAAAATAAAGTTTTTATGCGATTTCTAAAAACGACTTAAAATGAATAGTAACCGGCGTTTCCGGAATTGGCCGAGGAAAGTGAAGGGCTCCGGACGCGAATTGAATTTTGATTCTGGCGCTCCAATAGCTCGTTTTCTATGTCTCGACTATTCTGGAACCAATGGTGCTATTGGTTTTCATATTTGATGCACGGTTTTTGAGGAAAATGAGTTTTATCGTTGGAAGAGTTTTTGTGCATTGATGTTTATGCTTTTTAGAAGTATTCATCGCTCCGTTTTGCGTGAAACTTCGTGAGTAGGGATGTTTCTGCGTGAGGATGTCTGTGTTGGGGTGTTGTGGATTCAATTTCGCGTATCGGGCGATTTTGACGCAACTTTTGGTTCGTGTGTGTGCGAGCTATTGGCTGATCGTGAGGGGATGGGTTTTGTCGCGAATCGACGACCGTTTCTGGTGATCTAAAATCGTGAGTTCGATGATCCGGCAGTGCTGATCGCGATGGCGTGATCCGTTCATGGATCCGACGGTCGGATCGCGGGATATCGCTAAATCATCGCCGTGGGGTCGAAAGTCCGATTTTGGTGTTTTCGCGAAAGGGCCCATATTTCATGTACCGTTTCGCGTGAAATCAGACGTGGAGGGGTGTCTACGCGTTTTACACGCGCTGTGAGGGGCTTGTGTTAAATTGTAGGGTTTTCTTGGACCTTGTTGCATTTGTGTACACTTATATATAAGAGCATGTGTGTGTGTGTTGGGAAAACCCTAACCCTAACCCTATTCTTGGTGTGCCCTAGCCCCCCAGCCGACTATCCTCCTCCTCCTCCTGCTCCATCCCCGAGCGCCGCCACCGCCGCCGGCCTGTCCTTGGTCGGCCGGAGTTCTCCCTCTCATGTTTTCTTCCTTTTCTTCTTCTACGTCCTGCTCTGGCCGAGCTCTGCGAGGAGGACCCTGTCGCTTTGGGACCTCCTCGGGCTTGCCCTCCGACCGCCGGCGACTCTCGGCCCCGCCGTCGTCGCCGCGCACCGCCGAGCCACCGTGCGTGGCTGCTGCTGCTGCCGCTGCTGCGTTTGGTGCGGGCTGCGGGTTCTTGACCCGAGCCACCGCCACCCTCCGCCGCCTTGGGTGTGGAGCCCCGGCTTCTGGGGGTCAACCGCCACCGACCTGCACCTCCCCGGCCATTTCCCGTGCCGCCGGTGGCCGCCGCGGCTGAACGGGGCCAACTCGGGTCTGGGGCGGCAGCAGCACTGCTTCGCCGCCGCCGCCGCATTCCCCCGTCGCGGCCGCCCGCTGTTCGACGTCCGGCAGCCTTCCGCTGCCGGCGCTCGCCGTCCTCGCCGCCGCCGTGGCCGTTGGTTGCTGCTCGGCCGTGCCCTAGCCTCGGCCGAGAGCGCGGTTTGTTCCAGTGCCGTCGCCGCCGCTTCCCGTCGCCAGCCAAGGTGAGCGCCGTGTTCCTCACCACCCTCGCACCCGACCTGGGCCCGCGCGCGCGCTGTCGTGCCGCCGGCCGCCGGCCGGAGCTTGCTTGCTCCGGCCAGGCCCAAATATAGGGCTGGTTCTTGGTGGTGCGCTGTTCCGGGCCCTCTGCTGCCCCCCGATCTTTGGGAAGGGGAGCACGATGACTGTGGTGATGCGCTGATCATCGTGCTCACCTCGGTTGACAGCAAGGGTGCCCCACTTCGCTGGTTTTTGTGAATCGAGCCCTTTATTGTATGTTTGTGTGGTTTTCTTGGGCTGTTTGAGTCCCGCGACTATCTTTGTCGCTTCGGGCTATGAGCACGGCGTCCTCTGCATCATTCCCTGTATGCTGGTGTTCGCGGAGGGTTGTGCGGATGAGCGGAGTGCTCAAACGGCCCATTTATTGCTTTTATTTGTATTTATGTTGCTTGTTTGGGCTTGTTGGTACTTGTGGCAGCGTGGTGACGCTGCGGGCAGCAAGGGCATGACCCTCGAGTCCCAGTGGACTAGTTGTCCAGACTCGTAGCACCCTCGTGGAAATCCGGTTTGATTTCCGGTGCGTTTTCCGACGAAATAGTCGGCGGAACGCACGTTTTGGTCGTGCGACTCACTGGCTGGTTTCGTGAGCGACCTGGTCGTCGTAAAGCCTTGTTGGCTATTCTCCTTCGCTGTCCCGAAGTTCCGAGGACAGCGGATGAGCGACGGAGGGTTTCGGTGCCAAATTGGCACTTTTTGGGAACCCGAAAAGCTATTTTCGGGCGCGTTGGTGTTTCTGACACCCCGGTTGTGTGTTCGCTGTCCGACCACCTTCTTTGGTGTGTTTGAGGACAGCGGGTGGCTTGGTTTGTTTGTTGGTACCCCTCTGGGGCTTGGTTTGGGTTCGGAATCGTTCCGGCGGGTCTTCCGGATGTTCCGACGGTTTTGGGCTTGTGAGCATATGTGTTTGTGTCGACTCGGTGGGTCTTGATCCTGCTAGTACTTTGTAGGTTTCTGTCGACGTCCCTGAGAGCCGTCGGTGTTAGGCTCTTCTGTTGTACAGGTGGGTACTTCGATCCGGAGTCGGTTCAGTGGACTATACGGTGATACCATTCTACCCCTTTCTTCTTGCATGGTTTATTTTCAGTTCTCTATACTTCTTTTGTCTCTACTTTTGTGAGCTTGCCATTAGTAGAGTAGTTGTGATTGCATGTTTTGTTGATGACCTGGTTGGTCGGTGGGGATCGCCTGTTGTTTCGGCGACCCTCGTTTACTCGTTTATCAGTTGCTATTCTTGGCTGGTTGCCGTCCTGTGGTTTGAGCATATAGCGTCGATCGTCGATCGTCACTGCTCTTCTAGCACTTCACGTACACCAGCGGTTTGGCCACCGCTTGGGTGTTCTTTTCCGGAAAAGGGTCGCGCGCTTCCGACCCGTGAGCCTCTTGGCACGTGCATCTGCGGAGGTTATGTGTGGACAGTTGAGCGTGTGGTGCCAGTGCCATGGTCTGCGGTGCGTTCCATGTGGCCTGGTGGTGATTGGGTATTATTTGTGGTTACTTACATTTGATGCATGTGTTTCTTATCGGCAGTAGCTTAGTCTTTTCATATCTGGTTATTTGTGCTAACCTGTGCTACTGTTCTTGTTTATCCATCTTTTTGTTGACCCTCGCGCCGGTGTGTACACCTCGCTTTCGTCGGCTTGCGGTACCCACTGGGAGGGGAGACGTGATTTATCATGTTCTCACCCCCCGCCATCGTTGTTGTTTTCAGGTGAGCTGGGTGGTGTGAGTCGGGACGTGGTGAAACGCGAGTAGCTAGCGTGCATTAGAGGTCCCGACTAGTACCTCGTCAGATTTGGTTTACCCTGACCCTCTCTTATAATAGATTTGTGTTTATAGTATGGTTCAGTTACGTTGATTGTTGAATATCTATTTTTTATTGTGATCTTGTGATATCGTTTTATCGTGGGTTTCTACCCCTCGTGGTAGTCGGATTTCAAAATAAGGTTTCCGTGTAGAAAACAGCTTTCAAAAGAATTTCTGATCGTTTGGTTTTGGTTTATCAAAAGAGAGTCCTCGTGTGGGGGACAGGTTTCGAAAAGATATTTGAATGATTGAACTTAGGGTTTCAAAATAAAGCTTCTGGGTGAGAAGCACTTTTCTAGAATGATTTGGTGTAATGTGCATTGCATCATCCTTCGCCTAAGGATTTGTTTAGATTCATGCAGGTGTTAAGGACGGTTAGCTGTATGTGGTGAATGTTGTTTGTGTGGATGAATGGATGATGTTTGAGATCCTGTTATGTATGATGGCACGCCGTGCAAATACAGGGGAGACTCTGTCCGTGTGGACAGAGGGACCTGTATTTGTGGCGGGTCTGTACGTTGCTCGGGCTAGGTATTTCAAAAGAAAAAAAATGGTACGCTTTCCGCATCTAAAACTAGCCCGGGGCGTGACAAGAAGTTGATAGCTCAACATCGCATTAGGAAACCTAAGCCTTCCATTTTAACGGCTTCCACGACACCAACATTAAATGAGGCGTTTCCTCCCATAAAACGCCTTACACCGACTGAAGCAAAAATAAGAAGAGATCAAGGTCTTTGGTACAACTGTGATGAGAAATATAGTCCTGGACATCGATGCAAATCAAAACAACTGTTTTTAATCGAGGCTGAACCCGATCTAAAGGGAATATATGAGGTTGAGGATTTTCCACCTTGAGGACAAGGTGGCTTTCAAGGGCGGTGGAATGATACATTCCTAAATTAGGAATCTATTATTTTAGGATATTTTAGTTATTTCCAATAAAATGTAATTAGGGTTAGGTTAGGGTTAGGTTTATATAAATGTGTATCTTCTAGGGTTTGGACAATAAGAAGAATTTAGCCGTCTTGTTCTATCTCTCTCTATCTCTCAAATATCATCTCTCTATATCTCTCAAATATCTCTCTCTTTAGGAGGTTCGATCCCCTCGAAGTGATCGTTTATCCATATCGATACGGTAGGATCGTATCATCATTCGTCATCATTTCCATCATCAAAAAGGTTTTCTATTTGTTCTCTTTATCTTTTTCTCTCCCTATTCCTGAAAGAATTTTTTTGATAGACTTTCGATCTAAAAACTATTTTTTTAGAATTTGAAATTTGTGTTAAATATTGATCTTGAATCAATAAAATTTTTGGATTATTTGAATCTTTGTAATTCCATAAGATTCCAATATGTAGATTTATTATTTCTATATGTTATTTGGAACGCCCACCAAGTGTTCGACCTAATGCCTAAGAGAATATAAATATAAATTTTACTTCTGAATTTGACCTATTTGGATTACAATTAGCAAAATTATGTTTTCCTATTTAAAAATAATTCTTTCGAACATAGAAGCCTTCATTCAAAATTTTTGTTTAAAAATTTGATCCTATTCATTGCACTATCTTTTTGAATATGATAGCCCATCAAATTCTTCCTTTTTATTTCATAGTTGTTATTCCTCAACTTATTGTATTCGAAATCTTTTTTCGATATAATATTGGCCTTTTAGCGATTTACGCTAGTGCTAGTATTCTATTTGAGCCTATCTAATTATTATGTTGGGAGTTACTTGATTTCTTGTGAACTAATTAGTGCTATGTTAGACGTCTTGGACGTCTATTAGAAACTCAATCGGAACCTAAAACTTTGGCTATTATTTTGTGTTTTGCTTTTGTAATGATATTTTGGTTCTTATATTAGGTTCCGTTGATTAATTTGATACCCGACGTTTCACCGATCAATACTCGGGTTAATTAGAGGTAAGTGACCTAACGCATGTTAGTTATTTTGTAAAATTCTAGTAATATGTTCTGAAAATTAAAAAAACTCTTTTTTATAGACTTTCTTTTTAAAATGGGTTAACCGTGCTTATATAAATTATAAATCATCGAAAGATTTCTAAAAGGCTTTGAATCAATTGCTATGCAATTTCTGAAAATGTATACTTTCAATATTGTGCTTGTTTGATAAAAGTTTAGTATTCGATAATTGCTCTCTTTTAAAAATTGACTAGGTAAATAATCTCAAAATGTGATGTCTCTTGGTATATTGCTATATTGTTGGCCATGTCGACATGAACTTTGTGATAGAAGCTAGCTTCGATTTTGTGATGCACCACCGAGTGCAATTTTGTGATGCGCCTTTGGGTGCAATTTTGTGATGCGCCTTCGGGTGCTATTGAGATACACCTTCGGGTGATTTTGCTCTGCGATCGCGCCTTCGGGTGCATTTGATATGTGTTTAGGACCTTTGCCAACAGGTTGCTAGTTATCGGAGACTTCTGTTTTAAATTCTAATAGAATAAGAATGCTTTTATTTAAATTTCGTTATTTCCTTATCCTTTTGTGAAATATATTTATAAAGCTCAAAATTTTAAATGAGACTTTTGATTTTTCCTAAACTCAGTCATCTTTATATTGTTGGTAATGAAATTATAACTGTGTATTTATAAAATATTTTGGTTGTATGCTTAATCCAACTAATGTGGTGTATGGTCACTTACCTAGGTATGGAGTCTGATCAGCATATGGGGGCTGGGACCGAGTGAATGCTAGATGCTGAGATTCGTTTGTTTCAGAGCTATTGTTAATTAATTAGATAGTTTAGTTAGTTTAAATTTAAGTTGTGATGGACATTTAATATTTTGCTTAGTTAGAATTATTATGAAATTTGATGAATTTAGTTGATTATTTGTGGAACTTTCAACTATGGATTTAGTTTTTGGATTCAAGTCGGATTGGTATTTAATTTAAATTTGTGATAGATTATTTTTACTCGATATCAGCATGTTTTGTTGCCTTGCATGTTTGCAATTGAATAATTGCAGATATGCGGCGTCTGTTACGTCTCGCGTTCGGGGCATGACAGAAATGTTAGTTTTAATATTTAAAACTATGATTTAAACTTCAATTACAGCCCATGGGCTTCCTGGGCAGCCCACTCTCTATGGGCCTTGCCTGGGAGCCCGTGCTGAGGTTTCCACATGTGAGGTTTAGTCCGACATTAGAAATCAAAGGCTTGTTACTCCTATATATATACTCCTTTACTCCCTAGTTGTTTACTTGGGAGAAAATGAGAGTTATCCTCTCGACTAAACACACGCACGGCACGAGCACGAGCCGAGCCGGGCCGGGTCGGGCGGGCGGCGGCGCGCGTGAACCCGGTTCACTTACATATTTTCTTTTATTTTACTACATTGTTAAGGGGCTAATCTGGATCTTGTCCAGATTTGGTCCAACCTCGGTAAGGGCCTAACCAGATCTTACCCAGATCCGGTCTTACCTCGGTAAGGGCCAACGACTTCCCCGAGATAGAGCCGTTGGACCCTACTGTTGGACCTTACCTGTATAAGAGGGGAGAGGGTGCAGGAGCATGGCAACCCGAAACTGAGCTGAGACTTCATCCTCTTCCTCCTCTACTTCTTCACAGAGCTTCATCTCCTCTTACAGTTTTCTACACTGAGCTTTAACTTGTTTTACACTGAGCTTTCCTTTTGCTAGATCTTCTAAACTCTGTTGGGTTCGTGTTGCGCCACCCTAGAGACGTGCCGACCGGGTGGACGGTGGTCGTTGTATCGCTAGGAGTGATTGCCGAAAGCCTCGCACGTGGAGGGGCAATCTCGCTTCTAGGACAGTGCTCTCGCACGCCTCGACTCACAGGCCTCATCTATTCTCTACATCTCTATAGTGCTATTAAACTCTTGCTTGCGGTTTTCAAAAACTGAAGTTTAATTATTTTTGTTTGAAATTGTTTAAAAGGATATTTTACTAAAAGTTTTAGAAAGAAATTTTTGCCAACAAGAAATTGTGGTATCAGGCCACAGACATATAGATCAGAATTACCAAGCGATGTGAGATTCTAGAGGTGGCTCCTACGGGTTCAAGAGGTGGCTCCCACCAAACCTGTTGGTGTAGCACTTTGCCCCGCATAGCACTTAGCTCTCACACTTCCGGCTGGTATTCGGCACATGTACCAATTGTCACGATCCGGCCCACTAGCAATAATAACTTGTTGGGCCCAAACCACCGGCCCAAAATGCTTAAGCTCAGTTATTATTAATAGCATGTGGGGCCTCATATATTCTAATCAAAATTAGCTTCCCATCCGATGTGGGACTATGGCACGTTACAAACTCCCCCTGTTTAGACCCTAACATTCTCGTTAGGTCCAAACCCATATCACAGACAGACAGATTAGGACCAGAATTATCAGGCGATGTGAGATTCTAGAGGTGGCTCCTACGGGTTCAAGAGGTGGCTCCCACCAAACCCGTTGGTGTAGCACTTTGCCCCGCATAGTACTTAGCTCTCACACTTCCGGCTGGTATTCGGCTCTGATACCAATTGTAACGACCCGACCCACTAGCAATAATAACTCGTTGGGCCCAAACCACCGCCCCAAAATGCTTAAGCCCAATTATTATTACTAGCATGTGAGGCCTCATATATTCTAATCAGAATCAGTTTTCCATCCGATGTGGGACTATTGGGGCGTTACAAACTCCCACTGTTTAGACCCTGACATCCTCTTCAGGTCCAAATCTAGATCACAGACAGACCAGAGTTTAGGAGTAAATTTACGGCCTAATATTGAGCTGCGCAAGTGAAACTTTCCATTTTGGGGCTATTAACGAGAGTTACCAAATTGTAACGACCCGACCCGCTAGCAATAATAACTCGTTGGACCTAAACCACCGGCCCAAAATGCTTAAGCTCAGTTATTATACTGACTGTTCAAACCCAGACCACAGACATATTGTAATACTTGTCATTTGAGGGTTTCTAGACTCGGAGGAATTCGGGCGCCCAGAACTTATATGTTTCGGATGGTCCGGAAGTGGCTGGCGAGTTTTGGATCTGGACGCAGGATTCGGACGCCCGATAGTGGATCCGGATTTGGCTTGTGACGTGGAGAGCCACGTGTCGCGACGCAGGACACGTGTCGACCGCCGGAGACACGCCGCCCCACCGCCTGCCGACCGCCGACCGACCGTTTGGCCGCCAGCTGACACCTGGCCTGCTGGGTTTCCGGACGCCCGGAAGTTGGATTCGGGCGCCCGAATGTGGGACTTTGGGAGCCTATAAATAGGTGAGTCCCTGAGTTGTTTAGCTCATTTTCCCACTTCGTGTGATCCTGTTTCCTAGAGAGAGAAAGTTGGGTTTAGGGCCATGTGTTGGCATTAGTTGTAACCTAGCTTGTTCTCCTCTTTTCTGTTGATCTAATCTGGTGCTGAGCTGTTGTTTTGTCAAAATTAGCAGCCTTTTGGTGATATTCAGATCAGAGTGCTGCTGGAGCTTGATTAGCTTGGAGGGTTGGATCTGAGGATACTGTTTTCCCCACCGTGGTTGGATTAGCTCTTGAGGTGGGTTGATGTTTGCCAGATTCAGTGGACTTTCTCCTATGTGTTTACTCTCATGTTAGCATGATAGTGTTGGATTATGTTAGCATGATATGATGATATTGGATTATGATAGTTTGATATTATTGGAATTATGATAGCATGACAAGCTGAGATTATGTTAGATATGACCTGTTAGGTTGAGATTTGCATGTGTATGATATGCTAATGATATATATATGAGCATGCATGATTTCCTTGTATCCTTGTTGCATGATTTGACCTACACCTATCCTGTTGATATCCCTTGTACCAGTTGTTGTACATACTAGTGTAGGTGATCATGTTGAGGCTCGTGCTATGTTGTTGTACCTCCTCTTTGTGGTAGAGTTGAGATTGATTGTGAGCTCTGGAGCATTGATTGGGTCATGTTATTGACTATCCTTTGAGGTGCCGAGGGCACGTGATTCTTTGTGAGATCAGTGGATTGGGTCATACTTGTTGATTATCCTTTGAGATGCCGAGGGCATGTGATTCTTTGTTGACCCAGTCGTGTCGATCATATACCTGTGGGTGCTTGGCGCTGGTATGTGTTACTTTACTCGGTTGGGTCGCTCCCACGAGTACCGCTCCGGAGTTGGCATGTTCCGTACAGAGGGTTGTACGAGGGGCTAGTGACAGACGGGCTTCCTGTACTAGCTGGCTCCCTGTAGGGTTGAGCATGATCAGGCCGCAGGTATCGTGTGGTATCATATTGTGTTGTATGGTATTATGGATTGAGCTAGGGACAGACGGTGTTTCCTGTACTAGCTGGTTCGCAGGTATTGTATTGTGTATGGATTCATGATAGTCCTCATTTGGTATATTCAGTTCATTGGTATTCATACTGACAGTTGAGCTTTGTGCATAGTAGTGATAGTATATCTCCTACTTTCTTTATTGCTCTATATATATCTCTTGAGATTGAGGACTTAGTGGGCAAACCGCTGAGGCTGGTGGCGGTACCCACTGAGGACTACTTGTCTGATAGTAGTTCTCACACCCGTTCTTGACACCTTTTTGCAGAGTCTTCTTCCCCAGTTGTGCATACTGAGCGCGGAAAGGAGACCGTCGGGTAGAGCTATTCCCCGAATACTTGGCTAGAGGTATACCCATTGTGATAGATGGTTAAGTCTGTACATACAGTGAGTTGGATATTATCAGTCATGTATACAAGAGTTATATATGAGAGTTATGTATGATGTATGTACAGTGATCTTTTGATTATATATATATAGCAGCTCTGTTGATACCTTTAGCTTCTTTGTGGATGTTGTTGTTTTCGCTTCGTATACACGGTAGAAATACTGTGTATGCGGCGGATCTTGTCATGCGCCTGGGAAGAGGTAACCCGGGGCGTGACACATATAGATCAGAATTACCAGGCGATGTGAGATTCTAGAGGTAGCTCCTACGGGTTCAAGAGGTGGCTCCCACTAAACTTGTTGGTGTAGCACTTTGCCTCGCATAGCACTTAGCTCTCACACTTCTTGCTGGTATTCGGCTCTGGTACCAATTGTCACGATCCGGCCCACTAGCAATAATAACTTGTTGGGCCCAAACCACTGGCCCAAAATCCTTAAGCTCAGTTTGTAGTACCCCTGGGGCCTAACTGACGAAATGACTGCAGTATCCTAGACTACTCGACACTTCTGGAGAGGGTCGAGACAAGTCGGAGTCGTTTTGGCGCAAAATAGACGCGAAAACGGACTCGGAGCACTGAAGTAAGCCAAAACAGAAGTTTTGGATGATTGGTACTTTAGGGCACCCGGAAGATAGGTTTTGGGCGCCCGGATGTTGAGTGCTTGTTCTTCGAATCGCTAAGTCATTTCGGATCCAGTGTTAGGGCGCCCGAAAAGTGGGTCCAAATGTTACCTCGTGAATATCGATCCTCTTGACACGTGTGATGTGGTAGGTGGGTTCCGCCGGACCACGTTAGGTTACACCAGACCGCGAGGCGGAGAATCCGAGGGCTGTTCTGTGCAGGCTGGAAGAACCGGCCGCCCACTTCTTGGGTTTCGGGCGCCCAAATGTTGGATTTTCAGCTGAGGGACAGGTTAGCAGCAATTGTCCTTGAGGCTCATTGTACCCTATTCCTATGTTTATAAAAGTTTGGGGACGACCCCCCCTGAGGCTTTCTTCTCCACTCCTTCATAGTGAACCCTGGAAAATTGCATGGAACACCTCCAATTCCTCCAAATTTCTATCTTTTCCATTGAAGGCTTTGGATTCCTGCAGAACAGCAGCGTTGACCTGTAGCGTTTCTGCTCGTGTGCAGTGTAGGAGTGTTAAAATCCCACGAAACGTAGTTTGTTGGATTGTGGACTCGTAGAGGAAACTGTGGGATCCTTCCAATCGCATTTTGGACAGGTATGTACGCTGCAGTTGCTGTTTTACTGGACCCTTTGTGTTCTTGAACTGGAATTTGGGTTTTTCCTTTGATCTTATGGATCCGAATCTCTATGGAGCTGGATTTTTAAAGTGAGGATTGGTTTTCCCTCATCCCTTGCTGGTTTGGAGGTTCTTTCCACCTAGATTGAGAATTCAAAGGTGAGTTCTAGCTCAGATTTTGTGAATTAAGCTTATGTGCTGAATTTGTGGATCCTTGCTGGATTTCTTGGGATTTTGAATCTAGATTTTTGTTTGAAGCTTTGGAGAAGTTTTGGATTCATCCATCACTGTATCTGGAAGGTTTGTGATCCTATTCCCTGGGCTAGACTTGTTGGAATTCCAGGAATTAAGCTAGAAGTGTTATTTACTTAGTTGCTGGAACTTCTGGATGCAGTTTTGGACGGTCCAGAAGTTGGGTCCGAATCAGTGCTAAGGCTTTTTGGAGATCGATTCGAACTCCGTTTTGGCTGAAATTTTGTGGGATTGTTCTTGAGCCCTTGCTGGTGAGTTGGGTAAATTTTCACTGCATTTGGTTTAGGATTGGGATTTTATCGTATGTTGAATCCCTATTGGTCGTGCTGCCAGGCTGCAGTTCTGGGCTGATGTTCTGGGCGCCCAGAACTTGAGCAGGGAGATCCGAATCCTGTTTTGGCTGTTTTTGGTTTTGTTTGGAGGCCTTACACTCGACTACTAGCCTTTGTTGGATAGCTTTTGAGGTGGGTTGATGTTGCCGAAAGCTTCAGAATTACTCCTAAGTTGTAGAGAGTGCAGCATGTTGTTTTATTATCTGATTGATCGTGTTAGTAGCTCGAATTCATGAATTTGCATGTGTTTATATGAAATCTGAATTTGGAGCATAAATTAATAATTTATAGACATGATTTACTTGCTGAACTGGAATTTGACTTAGGAGAAAACTCGTGAACCTACAACCGTCACTTTTCGAAACTGTTATCAGATTTAGCTCTAGGAGCTATTTCTGTTCTTGTATCATCGCTGTTAGTGCGAGGTGGATACTTAGATTGTTGTAGGATGAGTTTACGCTCGTGCTGAGATGCCGAGCTTATGTATACAACAGTGTTAGGCTGTTGCGTACTGTCGGGTGCCGTCGGGGTTAACGGTGGACCCAGATTCTTGTTTCTGATATTAGATTGTGCCAATGGCACATATGCATGGGTGGTTAGACCAGCTTAACCCATTCAGGTTGATTATAGCTTGTGAGTGGATTATTACAGCAAGATTAGACTGTTTGGTACTCTCAGGGGCCGTCGGGGCCAACGGTGGACTCAGATTTCTTCTGTTGCATCAGATTGTGCCGTGGGCACGTGAGCCTTGGTTGTTAGACCGACTTGACCCTTTTATTTCGATTTTAGCCTGTATTTACCTGATTGAGCTGTCATATTCGCAATTACACTCGGTTGGGTCGCCCCCACAAGTGCCACTCCGGAGTTGGACTTTTTTGCGTCGCAGTAGTCCCGGTTGGGTGCTGCTCTACACCGAAAACCCTCGTGGGTGAAGTACGGTGCAGCTTAGGGTACAGGCGGGACTGGCTTGTTGAGGTCCCGATAGACTTGGGTCAGTTTGGGCAGTTTATTCATAGTGAGAGTTGCATTTACTCCTGTGACTGTTATGCATAGTGGTAGGGTAGTGATATTACAGCTGTAGAGTTTATTCCAGCTTACTTTATTAGTTCTTTACCTACCAGCTATACTGTTAGTCTCTTAGACTTAGTGGGTGGACCGTTGGGGTCGGTAGCGGTACCCACTGAGGACTACTTCTTTTGATAATAGTTCTCACACCCATTGTTGCCACCTTTTTCTTGCAGAGCCTTTGACTATTGCGGCTGATGCTTCTGTTCCTGCGGATCGAGGTAAGGGAGTCGCGAGCTAGATCCCTACAATTCCCAGTTTTTCCTAGAGGAGGACCCTACTGGAGATAGTTTTATTTTGAGTTGTGCCATGTACATATAGTGTGAACTGATTGTTCCTGCGGGAGTGTGGACTTGTACCTATTTTGGCTTTTGAGGAACTGTTGTATTTTGGATCCTATATGTACAGGTGGCTTTTGTTCTATTAGTATGATCTTATTTCAGCTCTATATCTCTTATAGTTGCTTGTATGCTTTGTTTACAGGTTAGCTATCGCTTCGTATACATAGATAATTCTATGTATACGGCGGATCTGTTGGCGAGCCTGGGGAAACGAGTAATCCGGGGTGTGACAGATTAAGTTGGTATCAGAGCTTAGGAATAGGTCGTTCGGACTTAGTAAACCCTAGGCTTTGGCAGACCCTAGGAATGCAAGACGTGAGAGACGTGACTTGCTGCGAAAGTCATCGATTTGACTGTTGAACTCATCCTTAAGTGGGTGGAGTGATCGAAGGCGTGTGTCCTTTCCTGTCGCGAACGTGCGTTGGCTGCAGACGACGTCAAGCAGCGGGGGAAAAGAGGCGACCTTCTAGACTTTCGCTTGATTGGGTCGAGAGTTGTTTGTGTGTTGTAGCTGATGTGTGCTGTGTTTAGGCGGTCGAGATGCTGCCTAAGCATTTGGATTCACCACCGACGGGGACTCCTCCTATACCGCCCGTACTACTGGAGTTGGGCGAACCGAGTGGGGCACGGGAGCTGCGGGCGCTGTTGACCAGGTTGACTGAGACTTCACGGCAGTAGGGAGTGCTCCTACAACAACTGTACGAGTTGTGGATGCAACAGGCTCTTTGGATGTAGCGCAGTACTCTTGGCCAGAGAGAGCAGACTGTAGTTCAGGAGCAAGCTCAGGAGAGGAAGCGCCCGGCTCCAGACGACGGGGGATAGACCAGTGGTAGACGTCCGCCGAGGCCCCCACGATCGCGTTCTTAGGGTCGTGGAACCTCGGGGCGACAGCGGTCTGGTGGATTCCGTCAGTAGGGACAGCAGCAGAGGAGGTCATCGAGATGTGTCATTTGTGGAAGTCCTCACTGGCCTAGGCAGTGCGAGCAGCGGGAGGGCCGATGTTTTGGGTGTGGTCAGTCAAGACATCTTCGGGCAGCTTGTCCCAGAGCAGCGTCGCTAGCATGATCAACAGCATCAGCACCCCCAGCTTATCAGCAGACCTATGGAGCTCCCCCTACTCATAGTGTAATACTTGGCATTTGAGGGTTTCTGGACTCGGAGGAATTCGGGCGCCCGGAACTTGTGAAGTGGACGCCCGAATGTTCCGGAACTTGTGAAGTGAACTTGTGAAGTGGACTCGGAGGAATGTTTCGGATGGTCCGGAAGTGGCTGATGAGTTTTGGATCTGGACGCAGGATTCGGATGCCCGATAGTGGATCAGGATTTGACTTGTGACGTGGAGAACCACATGTCGCGACGCAGGACACGTGTCGACCGCCGGAGACACGCCGCCCCACCGCCTGCCGACCGACGTCGACCGCCTGGCCGCCAGTTGACACCTAGCATTTCAGATTTTCGGACACCCGGAAGTTGGATTCGGGCGCCCGAAAGTGGGACTTTTGGGAGCCTATAAATAGGTGAGTCCCTGGTTGTTTTAGCTCACTTTCCATTTCGTGTTACTACTTTCTAGAGAGAGAAAGTTAGGTTAAGGGCCATATGCTGGCATTAGTTGTGACCTAGCTTGTTCTCCTCTACTCTGTTGATCTGACCTGGTGCTGAGCTGTTGTTCTGTTGGAGTTAACAGTACCTTGGAGATATTCAGATCAGAGTACTGCTGGAGCTTGGTTATTTTGGAGGGTTGGATCTGAGGATATTGTTATTCCCCACCGTGGTTGGATTAGCTCTTGAGGTGGGTTGATGTTTGCCAGATTCAGTGGACTTCCTCCTATGTGTTTACTCTCATGTTAGCATGATAGTGTTGGATTATGTTAGCATGATATGATGATATTGGATTATGATAGTGCGATATTATTGGGATTATGATAGCATGACATGCTGAGATTATGTTAGATATGACCTGTTAGGTTGAGATTTGCATTTGCATGATATGCTAATGATATATATATGAGCATGCATGATTTCCTTGTATCCTTGTTGCATGATTTGACCTACACCTGTCATGTTGATATCCCTTGTACCAGTTGTTGTACATACTATTGTAGGTGATCATGTTGAAGCTCGTGCTATGTTGTTGTACCTCATCTTTGTGGTAGAGTTGAGATTGATTGTGAGCACTGGAGCATTGATTGGGTCATGTTATTGACTATCCTTTGAGGTGCCGAGGGCACGTGATTCTTTATGAGATCAGTGGATTGGGTCATACTTGTTGATTATCCTTTGAGATGCCGAGGGCATGTGATTCTTTGTTGACCCAGTCGTGTCGATCATATACCTGTGGGTGCTTGGCGCTGATATGGTTGTACTATACTCGGTTGGGTCGCTCCCACGAGTACCGCTCCGGAGTTGGCATGTTCCGTACAGAGGGTTGTACGAGGGGCTAGGAACAGACGAATTTTCTGTACTAGCAGGCTCCCTGTAGGGTTGAGCATGATCAGGCCGCAGGTATCGTATTGTATTATGTTGCATGGCATTATGGATTCGTGATAGTCCTTATTTGATATATTCAGTTCATTGGTATTTATGTTGACAGTTGAGCATTGTGCATAGTAGTGGTAGTATATCTCCTACTCTTTTTATTGCTCTATATATCTCTTGAGATTGAGGACTTAGTGAGCAGACCGCTATGGCTGGTGGCGGTACCCACTAAGGACTACTTGTTTGATAGTAGTTCTCACACCCGTTGTTGACACCTTTTTGCAGAGTCTTCTTCCCCAGTTGTGCATACTGAGCGCGGAAAGGAGACCGTGGGGTAGAGTTGATCCCCGGATACTTGGCTAGAGGTATACCCCATTTTGGTAGATGGTTATGAGTCTGTACATACAGTGAGATAGAGATTATCAGTGTTGTATTATATTATGGTTATGGATGATGTATGTACAGTGATCTTTTGAATATTTATATATACCAGCTCTGTTGATACCTTTAGCTTCTTTGTGGATGTTGTTGTTTTCGCTTCGTATACACGGTAGAAATACTGTGTATGCGGCGGATCTTGTCATGCGCCTGGAAAGAGGTAACCCGGGGCGTGACACATAGCCAGGCAGATAGGGCTTCAGCGCCACAACCGACTGAGCGGCGACAGCAGACGCAGAGCGGCCTGGTCTATGCGGCTCAGGTTGAGGACTCCACGGCAGCAGATCATGTGGTGGCAGGTATCATTTTAATTTCTGTCATTAGAGCTCGTGCATTATTTGATACCGGTGCATCACATTCTTTTATTAGTCGAGCATTTGCATTACTGCATGGGCTAGTTATAGGGCCGTTACCACGTGCACGAGAGGTGCAGATCCCCGAGCATGTGTTGCTTGTGGAGGAGTGTTGTTGGGCTTGCCCAGTGCAGCTTGGATCTTGGGTGATGCCCGCAGACCTATTGGTCTTGGGGCGATTGCATGACTTTGATGTGGTGCTCGGTATGGATTGGCTGGCGCGCTATTTCGCGACGATCAACTGCGGCGAGAGGACCGTGACGTTTCGCGAGCCAGGCCAGGAGGAGTACGTGTATAGAGGCTGCAGGAGCACTTTGTTCGCGACGTGAATTTCGTCGGCACGAGTGAGACAAATGATGAGTCGAGGATGTACTGCATTCCTGGCGACTGTTGTAGAGGTACCTACGGTGGCACCGGAACTTGAGGACATCTCTGTAGTCCGCGAGTTTCCGGACGTATTTCCCCCTGAGTTGACTGCTATGCCACCGGACAGGGAGGTCGAGTTTGTGATTGACGTAGTTCCAGGAACTGCGCCAATCTCAAAGGCACCCTACCGAATGGCACCGGCTGAGCTGAGAGAGCTTAAGGCGCAGCTTCAGGATTTGATGGATAAAGGGTTTGTGAGACCAGTGTATCGCCTTGGGGAGCGCCGGTGTTATTCGTGAAGAAGAAGGATGGTTCACTTAGACTTTGTGTGGATTATCGAGAGTTGAATAAAGTGACCATCAAGAACAGGTATCCTTTGTCGCGCATTGATGATCTGTTTGATCAGCTGCAAGGATCTTGTGTCTTCTCGAAGATTGATTTGCAGTCCGGTTACCACCCGAGGATATTCCCAAGACGGCTTTTAGGATCCGGTACGGGCATTATGAGTTTACGGTGATGCCATTTGGTTTAACTAATGCCCCTGCCGTATTTATGGACTTGATGAATCGAGTGTTTAAGCCGTTCCTGGACTGGTTTGTGGTGGTGTTTATTGATGATATCCTGATCTACTCTCGGAGTGATGCTGAGCATGAGGAGCACTTGAGGATAGTGCTGCAACTTCTGAGGGAGAAGAAGTTGTATGCCAAGTTGAAGAAGTGCGAGTTATGGCTTCGAGAGGTAGCTTTCTTGGGCCATGTGATTTCAGCCACTGGAGTGGCGGTGGACCCGCAGAAGATTGATGCTGTTCGGGATTGGCCCAGACAGTTACCGATGTGAGGAGTTTTCTCGGGTTGGCTGGATATTACCGTCGGTTGGTGGAAGGCTTTGCGAAGCTCTCCACACCCCTCACTCGTCTGACGAGGAAGGGGATTAGATTTGTTTGGAGTGCCGAGTGCCAGCGTAGCTTTGAGGAGCTGAAGGAGAGACTTATATCTGCTCCCATTCTTGCCCTTCCAGTTATGGGAGAAGGATTCGTGATTTGTAGTGATGCATCACACAGTGGCTTGGGATGTGTGTTGATGCAGCATGGTAGGGTAATTGCCTATGCCTCCCGGCAATTGAAGGATTACAAGAAGAATTACCCTACGTATGATTTGGAGCTGGCAGCTGTGGTGTTTGCACTGAAGCTGTGGCGGCACTACTTGTATGGTGAGCACTGTGAGATCTTTACGGATCATAAAAGTCTCAAGTATCTGTTCACTTAAAAGGAATTGAACCTGAGACAACGCCGGTGGTTAGAGTTGTTGAAGGATTATGATATTACCATCCAGTATCACCCCGGCAAGGCGAATGTAGTGGCAGATGCGTTGAGCAGGAGATCAGTGCAGAGCCTTAGTATGTTGATCACTCAGCAGGCGCCATTACTTGAGGAGTTGAGGCGGCTTGAGCTTGAGGTGGTGTCCCCTGGGGCTACTGCAAAACTTATGTCTTTAGTTTTGCAGCCCACTTTGTTGGATGGGATCCGAGAGAAACAGAGTGTGGGCCTCTATTTGATGAGGATTCGAGATCAGATTGCCAGTGGGCAAACAGGGGACTTTAGTGTTGACAGTTTGGGAGTACTGCGGTACAGGGACCGACTGTGTGTGCCTACGATTTCTGAGATCCGAGAGAAGATTTTGAGAGAGGCTCGTTACTCGCCTTATACGGTTCACCCCGGTGGAACCAAGATGTATAAGGATTTAAAGGCACACTATTGATAGAATGGAATGAAGCGGCATATTGGGAGATTTGTGGCTCAGTGTTTGACTTGTCAACAGGTAAAGGCGGAGCACCGAGTACCTGCTGGCAAGCTTCAGAGTCTCCCAATACCCGAGTGGAAGTGGGACCAGATCGCCATGGACTTTGTCGTGGGATTACCGAGGACGCAGGCTGGTTTCGATACCATTTGGGTGATGGTGGACAGACTGACCAAGTCTGCCCATTTTTTGTCAGTGCAGACTACTTGGTCCAGGGACAGACTTGCTCAGTTATATTTAGATGAGATAGTGAGGTTGCATGGAGTGCCTACCTCGATAGTGTCGGATCGAGACACACGGTTCGTCTCGCAGTTTTGGAGGAGTCTACAGACAGCACTGGGTACTCAGCTTCGGTTTAGCACGGCTTTTCATCCACAGACCGATGGTCAGTCTGAGCGAACCATTCAAACTCTGGAGGACATGTTGAGAGCATGTGTCCTAGACTTTGGTGGAGGGTGGCATCGACACTTAGGACTGGTTGAGTTTGCGTACAACAAAAGCTATCAAGCGAGCATCCAGATGGCTCCGTTTGAGGCATTGTATGGACGCAAGTGTCGTTCGCCCTTGCATTGGTGTGATGTGGGTGAGAGGAAGATATTGGGTCCTGACATCCTGTTGGAAGCGGAAGAAAAGGTCAAGATGGTTCGACGACGTCTTGAGACCGCCCAGAGTCGACAGAGGAACTATGCGAACACTAGGAGACGAGACTTGGAGTTCCAGGTTGGAGACCATGTATTCCTGAAAGTCTCGCCGTCCAGAGGGATTCGCCGTTTTGGAGTTCGTGGAAAGCTTAGTCCACGGTTTATTGGCCCATTCGAGGTGTTAGAGCGAGTGGGGCCGGTAGCGTACAGGATTGCCCTACCACCGCGACTTTCCGGAGTCCACGATGTGTTTCATGTCTCGGCCCTGAGGAGATATGTGTTCGACCCCTCCCACATGATTGACTTCACCCCACTTGAGCTGGCTGAGGACCTGCGGTACGAGGAGCGACCGGTGAGGATTCTTGCTCGCGAGACGAAA
The DNA here is from genome assembly GCA_016920855.1 of Puya raimondii. Lineage (NCBI taxonomy): Eukaryota > Viridiplantae > Streptophyta > Magnoliopsida > Poales > Bromeliaceae > Puya > Puya raimondii. The sequence goes on from JABWPP010000050.1 coordinate 12,474,571, forward strand.
GAATTGTGCTACCGGGGCATACCGTACGTGAAAGTGCAGTGGAGTAATCACGAGGAGCGTGAGGCGACTTGGGAGCCGGAGACGGTGATGCGGGAATCCTATCCCTACCTTTTCGAGTTTTCTAGTTGAGGTATGAGTTTAAGTTTCGAGGACGAAACTTTTCGTAGGGGGGAAGGATGTAGTACCCCTGGGGCCTAACTGACGAAATGACTGCAGTATCCTAGACTGCTCGACACTTTTGGAGAGGGTCGAGACAGGTCGGAGTCGTTTTGGCGCAAAATAGACGCGAAAACGGACTCGGAGCACCGAAGTAAGCCAAAACTAAAGTTTTGGACGATTGGTACTTTAGGGCGCCCGGAAGATAGGTTTTGGGCGCCCAGATGTTGAGTGCTTGTTCTTCGAATCGCTAAGTCTTTTCGGATCCAGTGTTAGGGCGCCCGAAAAGTGGGTCCGAATGTTACCTCGTGAATATCGATCCTCTTGAGACGTGTGATGTGGTAGGTGGGTTCCGCCGGACCACGTTAGGGTACACCAGACCGCGAGGCGGAGAATTCGAGGGCTGTTCTGTGCAGGCTGGAAGAACCGGGCGCCCACTTCCTGGGTTTCCGGCGCCCGAATGTTGGATTTTCAGCTGAGGGACAGGTTAGCAACAATTGTCCTTGAGGCTCATTGTACCCTATTTCTATGTTTATAAAAGTTTGGGGACGACCCCCCCTGAGGCTTTCTTCTCCTGTTCTTCATAGTGAACCCTGGAAAATTGCATGGAACCCCTCCAATTCCTCCAAATTTCCATCTTTTCCATTGAAGGCTTAGGATTCCTGCAGAACAGCAGCGTCGACCTATGGCGTTTCTACTCGTGTGCAGTGTAGGAGTGTCCAAATTCTATAAAACTTAATTTATTGGATTGTGGACTCGTAGAGGAAACCGTGGGATCCTTCCAATCGCATTTTGGACAGGTATGTACGCTGCAGTTGCTGTTTTACTGGACCCCTTGTGTTCCTGAACTGGAATTTGGTTTTTTCCTTTGATCTTATGGATCCAAATCTCTATGGAGCTGGATTTTTGAAGTGAGGATTGGTTTTCCCTCATCCCTTGCTGGTTTGGAGGTTCTTTCCACCTAGATTGAGTATTCAAAGGTGAGTTCTAGCTCAGATTTTGTGAATTAAGCTTATGTGCTGAATTTGTGGATCCTTGATGGATTTCTTGGATTTTTGAATCCAGACTTTTGTTTGAAGCTTTGGAGAAGTTTTAGATTGATCCATCACTGTATTTGGGAGGTTTGTGACCCTATTCCCTGGTCTAGACTTGTTGGAATTTCAGAAATTATGCTAGAAGTGTTATTTACTTAGTTGCTGGAACTTCTGGATGCAGTTTTGGAGGGTCCAGAAGTTGGGTCCGAATAAGTGCTAAGACTTTTTGGAGATCGATTCGAATTCTGTTTTGGCCGTAATTTGGTGGGATTGTTCTTGAGCCCCTGCTGGTGAGTTGGGTAAATTTTCACTGCATTTGGATTTAGGATTGAGATTTTATCGCATGTTGAATCCCTATTGGTCGTGCTGCCAGGCTGCAGTTCTGGGCTGATGTTCTGGGCGCCCAGAACTTGAGTAGGGAGATCCGAATCCTGTTTTGGCTGGTTTGAGTCCGGTTTCAGCTGGTTTTGTTTGGAGGCCTTCCACTCGACTCCTAGCCTTTGTTGGATAGCTTTTGAGGTGGGTTGATGTTGCCGAAAGCTTCGGAATTCCTCCTAAGTTGTAGAGAGTGCAGCATGTTATTTTATTATCTGATTGATCATGTTAGTAGCTCGAATTCATGAATTTGCATGTGTTTATATGAAATCTGAATTTGAAGTATAAATTAATAATTTATAGACATGATTTACATGCTGAACTGGGATTTGACTTAGGAAAAAACTCGTGAACCTACAACCGTCACTTTTCGAGATTTAGCTCTAGGAGTCGTTTCTGTTCTTGTATCACCGCTGTTAGTGCGAGGTGGAGACTTAGATTGTTGTAGGATGAGTTTATGCTCATGCTGAGATGCCGAGCTTATGTATACAACAGTGTTAGGCTGTTGCGTACTGTCGGGTGCCGTCGGGGTTGACGGTGGACCCAGATTCTTGTTTCTGATATTAGATTGTGCCAATGGCACGTATGCATGGGTGGTTAGACCAGCTTAACCCATTCAGGTTGATATAGCTTGTGAGTGGATTATTACAGTAGGATTAGACTGTTTGGTACTCTCAGGGGCCGTCGGGACCAACGGTGGACTCAGATTTCTTCTGTTGCATCAGATTGTGCCGTGGGCACGTGAGCCTTGGTTGTTAGACCGACTTGACCCTTTTATTTCGGCTTTAGCCTGTGTTTACCTGATTGAGCTGTCATATTCGCAATTACACTCGGCTGGGTCGCCCCCATGAGTGCCACTCCGGAGTTGGACTTTTGTGCGTCGCAGTAGTCCTGGTTGGGTGCTGCTCTACACCGAAAACCCTCGTGGATGAAGTACGGTGCAGCTTAGGGTACAGGCGGGATTGGCCTGTTGAGGTCCCGATAGACTTGGGTCAGTTTGGGCAGTTTATTCATAGTGAGAGTTGCATTTACTCCTGTGACTGTTATGCATAGTGGTAGGGTAGTGGCATTACAGCTGTAGAGTTTATTCCAGCTTACTTTATTAGTTCTTTACCTACCAGCTATACTGTTAGTCTCTTAGACTTAGTGGGTGAACTGTTGGGGTTGGTAGCGGTACCCACTAAGGACTACTTCTTTTGATAGTAGTTCTCATACCCATTGTTGCCACCTTTTTCTTGCAGAGCCTTCGACTGTTGCGGCTGCTGCTTCTGTTCCTGCGGATCGAGGTAAGGGAGTCGCGAGCTAGATCCCTACCATTCCCAATTTTTCCTAGAGGAGGACCCTACTGGAGATAGTTTTATTTTGAGTTGTGCCATGTACATATAGTGTGAACTGGTTGTTCCTGCGGGAGGTGGACTTGTACCTTTTTTGGCTTTTGAGGAACTGTTGTATTTTGGATCCTATATGTACAGGTGGCTTTTGTTCTATTAGTATGATCTTATTTCAGCTCTATATCTCTTGTAGCTGCTTGTATGCTTTGTTTACAGGTTAGCTATCGCTTCGTATACATAGAAAATTCTATGTATACGGCGGATCTGTTGGCGAGCCAGAGGAAACGAGTAATCCGGGGCGTGACACAGTTATTATTAATAGCGTGTGAGGCCTCATATATTCTAATCAAAATTAGCTTCCCATCCGATGTGGGACTATGGCGCGTTACAATAATTCTGTCCAATTTTTTGCTAAATGCGGGTCAACACCTTGTTTCTCTTTATTCCTTTCTAGCAGATTGGGTTGCAAGACCATAGCCATAAGTCTTGTAGAAACTCCAGAGAGTACAACCTCCAACTCTAACCGCCTCATCTCCTCTAACAGTGGCGCCTGACTAGTAATCATCATACTCAAATTATGTACTTATTTATAGCTTAATGCATCTGCCACTATATTAGCCTTACCGGGATGATAAAGTATAGTTATATCACAATCCTTCAGTAATTCTAACCACCGGCGTTGTCTCAAATTCAATTCTTTTTGCGTAAACAAATACTTGAGGCTTTTGTGATCAGTGTAGATTTCACAATGTTCTCCGTAAAGATAGTGGCACCAAAGTTTTTGTAGTACACTGAATTTCAGTGCGTCGTACCGAACTTCTACAAATTGTGGAGTTCCGGTGGAAAGATAGCATGTGAGGCTATATGTGAGGCTTTGGCCAAGTTTGGGACTTATGCGAAGTATTTTCGGCGCAAATGAGACGCGAAAACGGACTTCGAAAAGTTAAAACTGCTGAACTTGTGAAGTCTGCAGTGGATTCCGGTATGAGGATCTCCATACCGGTACTGAAGTGATTAGTACCGGTATATGGTGCGGTATACCGGAATGCGAGGGCTGAAACCGAGAATCCAGCTCTCGGGTTTTGCGGAATTCTCCGGGGTATACCGGAAATAACACCCGTATATCGGTATGCAAATGCAAATACCGGTATACAGTGTTGCGAAATGCCAGTTTTGGCCGGTTGGAAGTGTTGATTGTGGAGAGGGGCAAAAGGGTCTTTTCACACTCGAGGGAGTGTTAGAAAGGCAGGGAACACCTTCCCTTCTCAGTCATCTTCCTCCTCTACTTCTCCTCTCCATCCCTCTCACTTTCTCTCTCTAGAGATCTCTCCAAAATTTAGAGAAAATGGTGGATTGTCCAAAGGCTTCCAAAGGGAAAAAGAAGCTTCTTGGTGCAAGTAGAAGCTTGGGGAACTCATGATTAAGGTTAGTTCCTCACGTTTTGGGTTCAAACCTTGGAATTGATCTAGTATTTTAAGGTTTTTGGGAACCCTAGGCAATTTAAACCACAAAACGTGGAGATTGGCCAAGAGATTTGGAGGTTCTACATGCATGCATGTGAAACCTAGGTGAGATGAGGGTTTTTGCCATGGGAGGTTCTAAAAATATTTGGACCTTTGGAAATTGCAATTGAGGCATAGAAAATCATGTTAGAACAAATGATTTCATGTATTGAATTGATTTTAGGGTTCGTAACGAGTAACAAACCGTTTTCTTGTAGAAGCTTGGGTTGAAGCAAGAACTGAAGGCTTGGAGACTTAGGAGCTTGAAGAATACAAGAATTTGGAAGCTCTTGAAGTGGGTTTGTGTTTACCGAAGTGATTAGGTCACTTCCATGTCTAGGGTAAATATCTATTTAAAGATAAAATGGTATGTGTTGTGAACCCTAGAACTTGCATGTTGGCGAAGATGAAAATCATGATAGGTAGAGCCATGAGCTCCTATTGCATGTTATAGAATTCAAGTATATTTCTATTATCTATACTTGTTACATGGTTGCATGTATGATTGGAACCTAGTGTTATTGAACATAAGTTGGAACATGAGAATGGAACCTAGTGTCACTACACCAAAAGGGATTTTTAGGGGCAATTTAAACTGCCGGCAAAAATATAAAAAGTGCCGGCAAAAGTTTTTCCCGGCACAATTTTGTGGCACTCGTAAGTGCCGGTTAAAAGTCCGTCGGCAATTATTTGGCCGGCACTTCTTGTCAACCGCCAGTAAATGATAAAAAGCCGGCACTTTAAACTGCCACCTATAAGAACTTATAATGGCACTCATAAGTGCCAAAAAAATTATCTTTTCCGGCACTCACAACTGCCGGCTTTTCTTATTTTCAACGGTAATTCTTTCTGCCAGCAAAGTTTTAAGGGCACTTGATAATGCCGACAATAAATATAAAATTATAATTCCTAATTAGATATCCCGACAAATAAAAGTGCCAGCAAAAATGTATTTTGTAATTAGATGAATAGGGATTTATGCATTAACATATACAAACGATATCGAACACAACATCCATAATAAACCAAAATAATTAACAATATCTAATACAGTTGTTCACGAAAAAGGATTTAAACACAAGCAAAACATCATGCTATAATTAGTAGCCAAAACTAAATACAAAATAACATCTATTTAAAGGTTCACAAAAAATCATTTCGTCTCCATCCATAATAAACAAAAAAATAAGTAGTTTAGTCTCATAACAAAACATGCAACACTAATATACTCCAATCATATATTTCTTGCTAGACAAAACGAAGGAATTGAAGCGTTGCGATCGGTCAATAGATGGCTTCATCTTCTCGCTGGCTTAATCTGCATTAGAGTAAAAACCCAAAGTTTCAATAAAGATTTCTAACTAGCTTTTCAGCAAATTACTAATATGCAACATATACTTACTCTAACTACATATTCTTTTACTACACGAAATGAAGGAAATGAAGACTTGCGACCAATCAATAGATTTCTTCACCTTCTCACTGGCTTAACCTGCATTAGAGAAAAAAGAAAAAGGAGTACTAAATATTTGGTCTAGTATTATATTCCTATTCATCAAAGGAAAGAGATTATTCAATTTTGGTAACTAAACATGAATGTTTCGTTTTTAGCAAGAAAAGAAAATATTAACTAGGTCATTAATTTTCAAAAGAAACAAAACTAATACATGCAATTTTAGATGTATATATATATATATATATTATACTTACAAGATAGGATGGCTAAGCAATAGATTTTCTTACAGCATCACGTATAGTCGTCATACCATGATAGCTCTGAATCAGACTTTCTCTAGGCATCATTACTACCTCAACATAAATCTCCCAATATTGTTGACCTAGTCTTTCGCCTCCTACGATAGTAGAAGGATCCTTACTAAATAAAAGTCCTCATGCTATGGGGCGATGAGGTTGTCCAAGGGACATCAAGAGCACTTCTTTTTCACCCTATTCAGGATTATTCTATATAGAGGCACATATATTTCACCATCAAATAACTTTTAACAAATAATATTAATTAAAATAGATGTTATCCATATACTAACATAACTCAATAATCATAACTTTAGAAATATTGGTTAAATTACCTTGGCTTAAGAATCCAAGTCTTATCCATATTCCGGATAAATACTTTAGGTACTCTTGATAATAGAATTATGGATCAGTGAAGACTATTTCATGCAGTTTGACGTCCTGGACTGACAAGAAAAAGCACAATATCAAGGCAAATCTTGAGGAGCAATATCTGTTGAATCTACACTAATCCTGTAGGTTTTCCAGAATTATTTTTGGGCAAAAGTTAGAAATCTTTAGAAGCCTTTTCTCCGACTTTAAACTCCTTAAAATTTGGAGTTTCATTTATATTAGGTTGAATAAATGTTTCATATGAAAATTTAGCACTTTGATGCTTCCAGCTCAAATTATGTGAAAAAAATTCTAAAATACTAATAGATTGATTCAGGGCAACTTAATCTAACATTCCACGTTTTGCCCATATTGATGCCAAAATACATGTCACTATGTTGTGAGTTGTTCTGAGAATATAGTAATGATCTTTAAAAAGATTTTTTTATTAAAATTGTGTAAATTTTGAGATGCACAATCAACAATGAAACAATAAAACAGCTAAAGTCCATTTTTTCTCATATCAGACCTAACCAAAATCATATCAAAATTTTCTCTTTTGCTGATACTTAATCAAAGACCAGATCTAAACTAAAGCAGCCCTATGTTATCCAGTTTACTAAAAATTGAGAGTAGCTAGAACTCAATCAGTTTACAAACAAAACACATATAACTATCCAAAAATCGAGCAATTGAGTGCCAAACTTCGTACAAAATCCCAAATTTCAATAATTCAAACATTTCTAAAGGATAACAATTTCACCATGTATGGCATAGTACCACATACCTACTAACCTCAGCAACTATCCAAGGATAACAATTTCACCCTATCCTTCTCATTTCATTTATACATAAAAGAATAAATCTCAACCTATAATTGAAGATTTAGGGCATCTAATTACAACTACATATAGACCAAATCCCACAAGCTTAAATCACACAAATCCATTAAATATTTCCTATAAATTTTGCTCAATCAACAAAATAAATCTTTCATTCCCCATTCCATCAAAATAGAGACACCCAAAAATAGATGCTGCTCAAGAACAAATATAGCATGCTTTGATTGTACCAATATCCCACATCATTCCCTCAAAATAATGTCCCAAGAAAAAAATCCACAGATTCACCTAAAGAAAAAGACGTATCAAAATTTGTCAAAAATCCATCAAAGAAACCCACCCACTCTGTGGAGGGAGATGAACCAAGCTCTACAACATCCTAGAACAGGGGAAGCAATATACTATAGATTCAATACCTCACACCGAATTTGTTGGCTGAAGATATTGTAGGTCGCGTGCGTCGTTGGAGAAGACGCTCCACAAAGCTTCGAGCTTCAGCCTGAGAATAAGGTTGCGTGCGTGGAGATGTGGGTTTCGCCGAAGTTGTAGTCATGGAGGTGGAGAACGGGGCCGGGGATGGTGGTGGAGCGGGGAACAAGCCGGAGTCGCCAGCAGCTTCGCGTGGGTTACGTTTTGGGAACGAGCTAGGGTTTTTTGTGCGTATGCGCGAAGGGAAAAGATAGCAGCCAAAAAAATCCCGCGCGAAGGCGAAGGGTTTCTGGCGGTTCAGGATTTTTTTTTGGGTGAGATCAATCTTAAAAAATAGGGTGGGTTCCAATAAAAGTAATAGTAAGGGCAATTAAGTAAAATGCCAGTAAAAGGTAGCTTTTACTGGCACTTTTAACAACTGCCACTAAAATAATGTCGGCAAAGATGGGTTTTGGTGTAGTGTGTTATTGAACATAGGTTGGAACATGAGAATGGAACCTAGTGTTATTGAACATAGGTTGGATATAAGATTGGAACCTAGCGTCATGGAACCTAGGTTGAGAATGAGAAAGTAAACCTAGTTTCATTGAACATAGGTGAGACTTAGTAACTTGAACCTAGGATCATGAGACTTAGGTTGGCAAATGTAAAATGTGAACAATGGGATGTGCGACGATTTTGCTATCCCGGGTATGCGACGATTTCGCTACCTGTGCCATGTGATGGCGGTGTTGAGATGGAATGTGCGACGAAGTTGCTATCCCGGGTATGCGACGATTTCGCTACCCATGCCATGAGTTGGCGGTGTTGAGATGGGATGTGCGACGAGGTTGCTATCCCGGGTATGCGACGATTTCGCTACCTGTGCCATGTGATGGCGGTGTTGAGATGGGATGTGCGACGAGGTTGCTATCCCGGGTATGCGACGAGTTCGCTACCTGTGCCATATGATGGCGGTGATTGAATGGGGTATGCGACGATTTCGCTATCCCGAGTATGTGACGGTTTCGCTACTCGAACTCGGAGATGACGATTTCACTCCTTGGATGTGGGAACTATTATGGAGACGGTGATTCCGAAACCATAAGTAAATGACAAGTAGTTGAATTTGGTCATTGTGAAATATAGGATGAACCTAGAAGAAAATGAAAATGGATATTTTATTTGGTTGCATCATTTATGTTTATTTACAAGCATGTAAATAATTGTTGCAAAGTTATTTGTGACCTAACTTATGCATATGGTGTTTCTTTGGACCTGGTGGGTCGAGCTTCTCTCTTGGGTGGCCTTACCCACTGGGAACTATGTTTATAGTTCTCATCCCACATTTTTCAGGTCCTTCCGTGAGTGAGGCGGCGGAGCGAGTCTAGGGTTTGGCTTTCTAGATAGCGGCCCTTCTATTTTGGTGATACATAGAGTTGTACCCCTAGTCTTGGACTTTGATAGTATAGGTGATTATATGAAACTTGTATATTCCATAATTTTGGAACATGATGTATGGAATGGAAATGAAAGAAAAAAAAATTTGGGCATGTATAAATGTGCATTGTGATGTAATAGAAGTAGAACTTCTTTATGTTATTGCTTTCCTTGTGCAACTCTTGTACTCCGTTCCTAGTCGGAACATTGTGGATATGCTTGTGTTGTGACACCTTGGGAGGGTAGAAAAGACTCTATCCGTTCGGCGGGTCTGGGGCATGTGCCCGTGCGGTTATCCTTTCCACCTAGTTGGTGTTAAGGGCCCGACGGGGCGTGATAGACTGAGGTGGTATCAGAGAGTAGAAACGGTCTAGATGGACCTAAGAAACCCTAGGATGGAAAAGATCCTAGGAGTGTAGGCTCGTGAGTGACGAGATCTTTGATGTGGCGAAAGATAAGTGATTGGGTTATGTCCTTATGCCTCTAATTGGAAATAGAGGTAGATTCGAGGTGTGTCTTATTCTTCACCAAGAGTGTTCATGTTGGCGGCCGACAACATAAAACCAAGTGAGGGGAATAAGGACCCTCGTGTGACTTTCGCCTAGATTGGGTTCACGCTTATTTTCGTGAAATATTATGTCGTAAATGACTTTGAATGTCACGAAATGACCAAAGTCGTTCTGTTTTCAGGAGATAATGGTACGAGGACGGCCTCCTACGAGGGCTGGGCTCGGAGGATCGAGCGCGGCTCCCGAACAACTCGGGGAGGGTGAGAACTCGGGTCTTCGTGATCAATTGACCTAGTTGATGGGCGTGGTTCGGCGACAGGCCGAAGCCATGCAGCGACAGGAGGAGCAAATTAAGAAGCTCCAGGACGAGATGGCGCAGCAAGCGACTTCGATTAGGGAGGAGAGATTGGGAGTACCTCCGGCCTCTGCTTCGGCACTGGCCGAGGAGGTGACACCGGCGCCGGCTGTGGCGCCACCGGTACCATCGACTGTAGCCGATGGGTCGGGTGCTCCTATGCCCGACTCCGCGGCGGAGGATGCGGAACGAGAGCGCGCACTTTCGGCTCTCATGAGGTTTAAGAAGTTCAACCCGCCTATCTTCAACGGGGAGAACGTGGATCCATGGGATGTGGAGACGTGGATCGATGCCATGGAGACGCTCTTCGAGGACCTATATACCTTGGAGAGGGACAAAGTGCACCTCGCCGCTCATTGTTTAGAGCGATCGGCGAAGGTGGGTGGAAGGGAGTCAGGCGTGATCGACTCTCTAGCCTTCCGCCACCGACCTGGGAGGAGTTTCGGGGTATGGTGTTCGCCGCCTACTTCCCCGATAGTAAGAAAAGGAAACTTCAAGAAAGGTTCCGTAAGTTGAAGCAAGGGAACCGCACCATGCGTGAGTACGAGAGGGAGTTCTCGTACATCATTAATTGTGTACCGCACGTTGTCCGTGGAGAATTGGACAAGGTCGACTGCTTCGTGCGCGGGCTTCGACCGGAGATCTTTCGGGCGGTGCACGCCCACAAGCTACAGACCTTTGCGGAGGTCTTGGACCGTGCTCTTTGGGTGGAGCACGGAAATGCTTGTGTGCGCGAGGAGCGCGAGTCTTGGGAAAGAGAGAAGGAAAAAGATAAAGAAAAGGGAAAGAAACGACCGGCGGGTGGCTCGGGTTGGCAATCTAGCTCTAAGCGGCCCCCGAAGCACTCGCAGTCGAAGAACTAGTCGCGAGGGTCCCGGCGGAATCGACCCTCGACCCGGTGCCCGATTTGTAGCGGCCCCCACAACCCTCAGCAATGTGATTATCGTGAGGGCCGGTGCTACAAATGCGGACAGCCGGGACATATGCGATACAATTGCCCGATGGATGATGGCCGAGCACCGTCATCGGCATCGGCATTTGCACCGCCGAGACAGCTTACGGGCATCCCACCCGCGGCGATGTCGGATGGCCGTACACAGCCACCGAGACCAGCCGAGGGCCAGCGGCCAGCGCCCAGTGGACGGGTATTCGCCTCACAGGTGGAGGAGCCTTCTGCCCAGGAGGATGTCGTGGCGGGTATTGTGTTAATTAAAGGCATTCGATGTAGAGCTTTGTTTGATACTGGTGCATCGCATTCATTCATTTCTCGATCATTTGCTATTGCACATGGAATAGAAATTGTAGAAGCCACGCATGCAAGAACTGTGCAAGTACCTGAACACACCTTTTGCATACATCACGCGTGTGTAGATTGCCCAGTGAGGGTTGAAAACTGGATCATGCCAGCTGATTTGCTGGTGTTAAATCGAATGAATGAGTATGATTTGATCCTAGGAATGGATTGGCTCTCGAGATATCACGCTACTATTGATTGTGAGAGCCGGCTAGTGAGGTTTAAAGAACCCGGGCACAAGGAGTTTGTGTACCGTGGGTACAAGAGTTCGCTCTTTGCGTCAATGGTGTCCACGTCGCAAGCAAGAAAGCTCATTGCTAGTGGATGCATTGCCTACTTGGCGACGGTAGTGGATGACCGAAAGGAAGTGTTGGGGCTCGAGGACATTCCTGTAGTCCAAGAGTTCTCGGATGTATTTCCGACGGAGTTGCCCGGAATGCCACCGGATCGGGAAATAGAATTCGTGATCGATTTGCTCCCGGATACGGCGCCGATCTCTAAGGCCCCGTACAGGATGGCACCCACGGAGCTGAAGGAATTGAAAGCATAATTGCAAGATTTAATGGACAAGGGTTTCGTAAAGCCAAGTGTGTCACCTTGGGGAGCCCCTGTTCTATTTGTGCGAAAAAAGGACGGTTCACTACGGTTATGTGTGGATTACCGCGAGTTGAACAAAGTGACCGTCAAGAATAAGTACCCGTTACCCCGAATTGATGACTTATTCGATCAGTTGCATGGGTCTCGGGTGTATTCAAAGATTGATTTGCAATCCGGTTATCACCAATTGAAGATTAAACCGGAGGATGTGCACAAGACCGCGTTTAGGACGCGGTATGGACACTATGAATTCACGGTTATACCTTTCGGGCTTACCAATGCCCCGGCGGCGTTCATGGATTTAATGAACCGTGTGTTCAAACCACTATTAGATCGATTTGTGGTGGTGTTCATAGATGATATTCTTGTCTACTCTCGGAGTGAAGAAGAACATAAAGAGCACTTAAGAATTGTACTTCAAGTTCTTCGAGAGAACAAGTTGTTCGTCAAGTTAAAAAAGTGCGAATTCTGGATTCGTGAGGTCGCTTTCTTGGGTCATGTGATTACCGCGGGAGGAGTATCGGTGGACCCTATGAAAGTTGAGGCAATCAAGGATTGGCTCGCCCGACCAATGTCACGGAGGTACGAAGCTTTTTGGGTCTTGCGGGATACTATCGGCGGTTCGTGGAGGGATTTTCCAAAATCTCCGATCCACTAACGCGTCTTACCCACAAGGGAGCCAAATATGTTTGGAGCGAGGAATGCGACCAAAGCTTTAAGGAGCTAAAGGAAAGGTTGACTTCGGCTCCGGTTCTTGCCTTGCCGATTGCGGGGGAGGACTTTGTGGTGTATAGTGATGCATCACGGCGTGGTCTTGGGTGTGTGCTTATGCAACGAGGACAAGTGATAGCATATGCCTCTCGACAGCTGAAGAGCTATGAGCAGAATTACCCCACCCACGACCTAGAGCTTGCGGCGGTGGTCTTCGCACTTAAGTTGTGGAGACACTATTTGTACGGGAAACATTGTGAGGTATACACAGATCATAAAAGCTTAAAATATTTATTCACTCAAAAGGAGTTGAATTTGAGGCAGCGGAGGTGGTTGGAATTGATAAAAGATTACGACTTAACCATCTTGTACAACTCCGGTAGAGCAAATATGGTGGCCGATGCGCTCAGTAGAAAATTCGTGGAAAACTTTGCAATTGAGATGACGGGACAAATGCCGTTGATCAAGGAAATGGGCCGGTTTGACTTGGAAGTCGTGGCCCCGGGCGTCCCCGCTAGACTTATGAATCTCGAAGTGTGGCCGACCATGTTGGAGCAAATAAAAGAAAAGCAATCCGGTGATCCGGAACTCCAAAAGGTGCGGAGTGCTATCGAGAGCGGGCGCGCCGGTGATTTTCATGTAGACTCGAAGGGCGCAATTCGATTTCGAAATCGATTGTGCGTGCCAAAAGTCGAGGACATTCGTGGGGAGATCTTGAAAGAAGCTCACACTTCTCCCTATGCGATTCACCCAGGCGGCACCAAAATGTATAAGGATCTTAAATTGCATTATTGGTGGCCGGGGATGAAACTTGATGTTGGACGCTTCGTGGCACAATGTCTAGTATGCCAACAGGTGAAGGCCAAGCGTCGCTTTCCAGCAGGGAAGTTGCAAGGCTGCCCATTCCAGTTTGGAAGTGGGAGAATATCGCAATGGACTTCGTTGTGGGTTTACCTCGATCGCAAGGTGGCCACGACACGATTTGGATGGTGGTGGATCGTTTGTCAAAGTCGGCACACTTTTTGCCAATCCACACCACTTGGTCGGGGGACAAGTTAGCACAAGTCTACCTGGACGAGATTATGCGGTTGCACGGGGTCCCGACCTCGATAGTTTCAGATCGAGATCCCCGTTTTACATCGCATTTTTAGAAAAGCTTGCAAGAAGCTTTGGGTACACGGCTCTATTTCAGTTCAGCATTTCATCCTCAAACTGACGGTCAATCGGAAAGGACAATTCAGATTTTGGAGGATATGCTGCGAGCGTGTGTGTTGGACTTCAAGGGTGCATGGCCTACACATTTGCCGATGGCTGAATTTGCTTATAATAATAGCTATCAATCTAGTATCGGTATGGCACCGTTTGAGGCCTTATACCGAAGAAAATGTCGCTCTCCTATCCATTGGAGCGAAGTCGGCGAAAGGAGGGTCTTAGGACCGGATGTGTTGCGTGAAGCGGAGGAAAAAGTCCGCTTGGCACGTGAACACTTATCGACGGCGCAATCCAGGCAAAAGAGCTATGCGGATAGACGTCGACGAGATTTGGAATTCGCGGTAGGAGACCGCGTCTTCTTGAAGGTATCACCCATGAGAGGGGTGAAGCGATTTGGTGTTCGGGGTAAGTTGAGTCCCCGTTATATTAGACCTTACGAGGTTTTGGAGCGTGTGGGATCCTTGGCATATCGACTAGCCTTGCCGCCAAAACTTGCAGGGATACACAATGTATTCCATGTATCGACCCTCCACAAGTACGTGTATGATCCGGCGCACGTCCTCGAGTATGTGCCTATGGAGCTTCATGAGGATATGACTTATGAGGAATTTCCCGTGTGTATCATGGATCGCGAGGTGAAAAATTTGAGGAACCGTGAAATTCCTTATGTAAAGGTGCAATGGACGAATCACGGTGAGCGCGAAGCTACGTGGGAATTGGAAAGCTCGATGAAGGAGCGGTTTCCTTACCTTTTCGCTGAGTCCAGCTGAGGTATGATTTAGTTTTGCGGCCGAAACTCTCTTTAAAGGGGGAGGAATGTAGTACACTGAATTTCAGTGCGTCGTACCGAACTTCTACAAATTGTGGAGTTCCGGTGGAAAGATAGCATGTGAGGCTATATGTGAGGCTTTGGCCAAGTTTGGGACTTATGCGAAGTGTTTTCGGCGCAAATGAGGCGCGAAAACGGACTTCGAAAAGTTAAAACTGCTGAACTTGTGAAGTCTGCAGTGGATTCCGGTATGAGGATCTCCATACCGGTACAGAAGTGATTAGTACCGGTATGTGGTGCGGTATACCGGAATGCGAGGGCTGAAACCGAGAATCCAGCTCTCGGGTTTTGCGGAATTCTCCGGGGTATACCGGAACTAACACCCGTATATCGATATGCAAATGCAAATACCGGTATACAGTGTTGCGAAATGCCAGTTTTGGCTGGTTGGAAGTGCTGATTGTGGAGAGGGGCAAAAGGGTCTTTTCACACTCGAGGGAGTGTTAGAAAGGCAGGGAACACCTTCCCTTCTCAGTCATCTTCCTCCTCTACTTCTCCTCTCTATCCCTCTCACTTTCTCTCTCTAGAGATCTCTCCAAAATTTGGAGAAAAGGGTGGATTGAGCTTGGAAAAGGCTTCCAAAGGGGAAAAGAAGCTTCTTAGTGCAAGTAGAAGCTTGGGGAACTCGTGATTAAGGTTAGTTCCTCACGTTTTGGGTTCAAACCTTGGAATTGATCTAGTATTTTGAGGTTTTTGGGAACCCTAGGCAATCTAAACCACAAAACGTGGAGATTGGCCAAGAGATTTGGAGGTTCTACATGCATGCATGTGAAACCTAGGTGAGATGAGGGTTTTTGCCATGGGAGGTTCTAAAAATATTTGGACCTTCGGGAATTGCAATTGAGGCATAGGAAATAATGTTAGAACAAATGATTTCATGTATTGAGTTGATTTTAGGGTTCGTAACGAGTAACGAACCGTTTTCTTGTAGAAGCTTGGGTTGAAGCAAGAACTCAAGACTTGGAGACTTAGGAGCTTGAAGAATATAAGAATTTGAAAGCTCTTGAGGTGGGTTTGTGTTTACCGAAGTGATTAGGTCACTTCCATGTCTAGGGTAAATATCTATTTAAAGATAAAATGGTATGTGTTGTGAACCCTAGTGTTATGATAGGTAGAGCCATGAGCTCCTATTGCATGTTATAGAATTCAAGTATATTTCTATTATCTATACTTGTTATATGGTTGCATGTATGATTGGAACCTAGTGTTATTGAACATAGGTTGGAACATGAGAATGGAACCTAGTGTTATTGAACATAGGTTGGAACATGAGAATGGAACCTAGTGTTATTGAACATAGGTTGGACATGAGATTGGAACCTAGCGTCATGGAACCTAGGTTGAGAATGAGAAAGTAAACCTAGTGTCATTGAACATAGGTGAGACTTAGTGACTTGAACCTAGGGTCATGAGACTTAGGTTGGCAAGTGTAAAATGTAACAATGGGATGTGCGACGATTTTGCTATCCCGGGTATGCGACGATTTTGCTACCTGTGCCATGTGATGGCGGTGTTGAGATGGGATGTGCGACAAAGTTGCTATCCCGGGTATGCGACGATTTTGGTACCCGTGCCATGAGTTGGCGGTGTTGAGATAGGATGTGCAACGAGGTTGCTATCCCGGGTATGCGACGATTTCGCTACCTGTTCCATGTGATGGCGGTGTTGAGATGGGATGTGCGACGAGGTTGCTATCCCGGGTATGCGACGAGTTCGCTACCTGTGCCATATGATGGCGGTGATTGAATGGGGTATGCGACGATTTCGCTATCCCGAGTATGTGACGGTTTTGCTACTCGAACTCGGAGGTGACGATTTCACTCCTTGGATGTGGGAACTATTATGGTGAGACGGCGATTCCGAAACCATAAGTAAATGACAAGTAGTTGAACTTGGTCATTGTGAAATATAGGATGAACCTAGGAGAAAATAAAAATGGACATTTTATTTGGTTGCATCCTTTATGTTTATTTACAAGCATGTAAATAATTGTTGCATAGTTATTTGTGACCTAACTTATGCATATGGTGTTTCTTTGGACCTGGTGGGTCGAGCTTCTCTCTTGGGTGGCCTTACCCACTGGGAACTATGTTTATAGTTCTCACCCCACGTTTTTCAGGTCCTTCCGCGAGTGAGGCGGCGGAGCGAGGCAAGGGTTTGGCTCTCTAGATAGCGGCCTTTCCATTTTGGTGATACATAGAGTTGTACCTCTAGTCTTGGAGTTTGATAATATAGGGGATTTTCATTGATTATATGAAACTTGTATATTCCATAATTTTGGAACATGATGTATGGAATGAAAATGAAAGAAAAAAAAAATTTTGGGCATGTATAAATGTGCAATGTGATGTAATAGAAGTAGAAAACAGCAACATCCACAAAGAAGCTAAAGGTATCAACAGAGCTGCTATATATATAACCAAAGGATCACTGTACATACATCATCCATAACCATAATGTAATACATCACTGATACAATCTATCTCACTGTATGTACAGGCTCATAACTCTCTATCAAAATGGGGTATACCTCTAGCCAAGTATCCGGGGAACAGCTCTACCCGACGGTCTCCTTTCCACGCTCAGTATGCACCACTGGGGAAGAAGACTCTGCAAAAAGGTGTCAACAACGGGTGTGAGAACTACTATCAAACAAGTAGTCCTCAGTGGGTACCGCCACCAGCCTCAGCGGTCTGCCCACTAAGTCCTCAATCTCAAGAGATATATATAGAGCAATAAAGAAAGTAGGAGATATACTACCACTACTATGCACAAAGCTCAACTGTCAGTATGAATACCAATGAACTGAATATACCAAATGAGGACTATCATGAA
Organism: Puya raimondii; assembly: GCA_016920855.1. Lineage (NCBI taxonomy): Eukaryota > Viridiplantae > Streptophyta > Magnoliopsida > Poales > Bromeliaceae > Puya > Puya raimondii. The sequence goes on from JABWPP010000050.1 coordinate 12,492,125, forward strand.
TCCATACACAATACAATACAATACCTGCGGCCTGATCATGCTCTACCCGTAGGGAGCCTGCTAGTACAGGAACTCCATCTGTCATTAGCCCCTCGTACAACCCTCTGTACGGAACATGCCAACTCATGAGTGGTACTCGTGGGAGCGACCCAACCGAGTATAGTACAACCATATCAGCGCCAAGCACCCACAGGTATATGATCGACACAACTGGGTCAACAAAGAATCACATGCCCTCGGCATCTCAAAGGATAATCAACAAGTATGACCCAATCCACTGATCTCACAAAGAATCATGTGCCCTCGGCACCTCAAAGGATAGTCAACAACATGACCAAATCAATGCTCCAGTGCTCACAATGAATCTCAACTCTACCACAAAGAGGAGGTACAACAACATAGCACGAGCCACAACATGATCACCTACACTAACATGTACAACAACTGGTACAAAGGATATCAACAGGATAGGTGTAGGCCAAATCATGCAACAAGGATACAAGGAAATCATGCATGCTCATATATATATCATTAGCATATCATGCAATATCAACCTAACAGGTCATATCTAACATAATCTCGGCATGTCATGCTATCATAATCCCAATAATATCACACTATTATAATCCAATATCATCATGCTATCATAATCCAATACCATCATGCTATCATAATCCAATCTTATCATGCTAACATAATCCAACACTATCATGCTAACATGAGAGTAAACACATAGGAGGAAGTCCACTGAATCTGGCAAACATCAACCCACCTCACAAGCTAATCCAACCACGGTAGGGAATACAGTATCCTTAGATCCAACCCTCCAAGATAGCCAAACTCCGGCAGCACTCCTATCAGAATATCTCCAAAAGGTTGCTAACTCCGACAGAACAACAACTCAGCACCAGATCAGATCAGAAAAATAGAGGAGAGCAAGCTAGGTTATAACTAATGCCAACACATGGCCCTAAACCCAACTTTCTCTCTCTAGAAAAGGTTCACACGAAGTGGAAAATGAGCTAAACAACTCAGGGACTCACCTATTTATAGGCTCCCAAAAGTCCCACATTCGGGCGCCTGAATCCAACTTCCGGGCGTCCGGAAACCCTGCAATCCAGGTGTCAGCTGGCGGCCAAGCAGTCGGTCGTCGGTCGGCAAGCGGTGGGGCGGTGTGTCTCCGGCGGTCGACATGTGTCCTGCGTCACGACACGTGTCCTGCGTCACGACACGTGGCTCTCCACGTCATCAGCTCAATCCGGATCCTCTTTCGGGCGTCCGGTTCCTGCGTCCAGATCCAAACCTCATCAGCCTCTTCCGGACCGTCCAGAATGTCCACTGGATCCAGATCTTTCGGGCGTCCACTTCCTCACTTCCGGGCGCCCAAAACCCGCTAAATCCAGAAACCCTCAAAATCCACAAAATTCGAGTACTACATTCTCCCCTCCTTAAAATAGTTTCGTCCTCAAAACTAAGGTAAAGCACTCACCTCAAGATGCAAATAGGTGGGGATAAGATCTCTGCATAATAGTTTCCAACTCCCATGTCGCCTCTCTATCATCATGAAAATCCCATTGTACCTTGACATAAGGTATGACCCGATTACGCAATTCCCTCGTCTCACGAGCAAGAATTTGTAGCGGTCGCTCCTCGTAGTGCAAATCCTCGGTAAGCTCCAGTGGAGGAAAATCTATCACATTGGAAGGATCATGCATGTATCTCCTCAGAATAGATACATGGAAAACATCGTGCACTCCTGCTAGTCGAGGCGGAAGGGCTAACCGATATGCCACAGGTCCTACTCTCTCCAAGACCTCAAAAGGACCAATAAATCACGGACTGAGCTTTCCGCGAATCCCAAATCTCCGTATGCCCTTCGATGGTGAGACCTTCAAGAAGACATGATCACCAACCTGAAATTCCAAATCTCGCCTCCGAGTATCAGAATAACTCTTCTGCCTGCTCTGAGCCGTCTCAATATACCGTCGTATCACTTTAACCTTCTCTTCGGCTTCAAGTAAAAGGTCTAGACCCAACGTCTTCCTTTCACCAACATCATCCCAAAACAAAGGCGATCGACATTTGCATCCATACAATGCTTCAAACGGAGCCATCTTAATGCTCGCTTGATAGCTATTGTTGTACGTAAACTCTACCAATCTCAGATGTCGATCCCAACCCCCACCAAAATCCAAGACACAAGCTCTCAGCATATCCTCGAGTGTCTGTATAGTGCGCTCGGACTGACCATCAGTCTGGGGATGAAAAGTAGTACTAAAATGAAGCTGGGTCCCCAAGGCTGTCTGTAAACTCCTCCAAAAATAAGAAACAAACCTTGGGTCTCTATCAGATACTATTGAGATTGGCACTCCATGCAATCTCAATATCTCATCCATATAGAGCTGCGCAAGTCGCTCACGTGACCAAGTAATCTACATCGGCAGGAAATGAGCCGACTTCGTCAGCCTATCAACAATCACCCAAATAGAATCATAACCGCTCGAAGTCCTCGGCAGTCCAACAAAGAAATCCATCGTAATATGATCCCACTTCCACTCAGGTATTGGAAGACTCTGTAGCTTACCAGCTGGTACTCGATGTTCAGCCTTCACTTGCTGACATGTCAAACATTGAGCTACAGCTCTACCAATATCCCGCTTCATACCATTCCACCAGAAGTGAGTCTTCAGATCCTGATACATCTTAGTCCCTCCAGGATGTACAGAATAAGGAGAATAATGTGCTTCCTTCAATATCTCCTCTCGAATCTCCTGATTCGCTGGTACGCAAAACGTCCTCTATAGCGAAGAACTCCAGAATCATCACAAGTAAAACCTTCAAGATCACCATTTCTCAGTTGATCACGAACCTTCATCAGATAAGGATCTACACTCTGTTTTCCTCGAATCCTATCCAACAGAGTGGGCTGTATGACCAGAGTCATCAATCTCGCCGTCATCCCAGAAGTAACCACTTCAAGAGACAATCTCCGCATCTCCTCCACTAGGACAGGCTGTTGAGTGATACACATACTCAAAGTTGCCACAACCTTCCTACTCAAAGCATCGGCAACAACATTAGCCTTGCCGGGATGATACAGAATAGAGATGTCATAATCCTTCAATAATTCCAACCATCTCCGTTGCCGTAGATTCAACTCTTTCTGCGTAAACAGATACTTGAGGCTCTTGTGATCAATATACACTTCACAATGCTCGCCATAGAGATAGTGGCGTCATAGCTTCAGAGCAAAGACTACCGCTGCTAACTCCAGATCATGAGTGGGGTAGTTCTTCTCATACTCCTTTAGTTGTCTTGAAGCATATGCAATCACTCTACTATGTTGCATCAGCACGCAACCCAAGCCACTATGCGAAGCATCACTATAGATAACAAATCCTTCGCCCATCATTGGTAGTGCAAGAATAGGGGCTGTCATCAACCTCTGCTTAAGCTCATCAAAGCATTCTTGGCACTCATCACTCCAAACATATTTAATTCCTTTCCTGGTTAACCGAGTAAGAGGCGTAGAGAGTTTCGCAAAACTCTCCACAAATGTCGATAATACCCGGCTAAGCACAGAAAACTCCGCACCTCAGAAATGGTCTTTGGTCTAGGCCAATCACGAATCGCCTCAACCTTCTTCGGATCAACAGCTACTCCCGATGCTGAAATCACATGGCCTAAAAAGGCTACCTCCCTCAACCAGAACTCGCACTTCTTCAGCTTGGCATACAACTTCTTCTCTCGCAAGATGTCACGCCCCGGGCCCTCGAGGGAGCCTACCAGGCACGTGCACAGACCCGCCGTGTACCTCAAACAACACAATGTACACAAGGCGTCTATGCTAACAACCGTCAAGAAGGATAAAGAATACATCCTAAACAAGGTAATCAGAGCGAGAACATATGTCTACAACTAGAATAAAATCAACACAACTAAAATCTCAAGATATACAATAACATTATACATCTTATCGACAATAGATCAACCAACATCTATACACCTTTCATATAAATACAATGAAAGGACAACATGGTATGCCTACAATAATAACACCGTAGAGGCTCTAGCTAGCTGCTAACCCCTCGCTGCGATCCCAAGCCTCTCCTGCTGCGGAAGGCTCTGAAAAACCCAACAACAATGGGGGTGAGAACTATTATCAATAGTTCCCAGTGGGTAAGCCGCCGAGAGTGGCGAATTACACCGCTAGGTCAACTGAGGCAAGATAGTAAAATTTAAACATAAAGCAGAAAGCATATAATATTTAATGCTAAACAGGTAGTTCTACACCTATCTTGCCTCCAATGACTAAATCATCTACATGAACATGAACATGTTCTATTGTCATATGCTCAATAATTAACTTCATGATTTACATGCATGTCAAATTAATGCTATGATCAACTACACATATTCTAATGTCATAAACTTACTATATGTCAAGTTTACTAATACATAATGACTTGTCTCTAATTACAAGTATATAATGTATATTCACTTTGCCACTACATGTATGAACTATGTGACTTGTTCTCAACAATATAAAAGTTATGTTCACTACATGTAATGCCACAATATCACCACCCTATACTATGTCCATACACTACATGTATATGCATCAATTAATTAGGGTGTCAACTGTCACATTCCTCACGATATTTCCTACCATAAAAGACTTTTTGAGTCTTGGCTTGAGCCGTGCCTAATGGCCCCGTGGTAGTCAACATTCTCGCTAGAATGAGCCTCCCCCACGGCAATCCACTTCGGCGCCCATATAACCTGCACAAAAACGATCGACGTCGCGAAAGGCCCACTCCGGAGCTGCCTGCTTGTAGGGAGCGACCCTCACAAGCGTGTGCGAATGAGCACAATGGCATACAAGCATAGTCAACAGCATAGGAAGTACGTTCGTCATGTCTCTAACATGGAATAGTCAACCGATGTCCAAGGGTCTAACACTAAATCATAATGTCAACCTTGTTGTTCACCTAAGTGAAAGTCATATGTTTAACCTCTCTATGTCAAAACATGTCATTTTATGTTTACTACATCCAATAGCCAATATGCTAAATGTCAACAATATCATGTTATTCTCAATGTTTGATGGTATGTCCCTACCAATGTATCCATGTCTGTAACATGTAAATGTTCATCTCTTTGGTTACAAGTTCATAATCCTTGCATTCTTCTAATGCTACATATCATGCATTCTACAAATGCCAAAATCATGCATACTACAGTGCTATAACAATGCATTCTACGATGCCAAAACAAGTCCATAATCATGCTAAATATGAGCTACAACAACCTCTATATCTAGAGTATGAAACTATCATACAAGTGTTTAATCAATTATAATATCAATGCAAATATAATCCCTTTCCTCATGTCTTAAACATGGAATCAATCCACGACCAAAAGGTCGAGCCAAAGCCAACGATGCCCGTCAAAGTTGCCCACCTAAAAGAGGTGCAACAACTTATCCTGCATGTGCTATAATCTCTCCTTTCTCTATACAAGCATACTTTAGTATGCGAAGAGGATCCACTAGATCAACAACCAAATAATGTCTTCTATGACACTCTTTTCTAACATGCATAACTTACTTAGCATTTCCAATGCATCAATGCACTATTTGTACAATCACCCTAGCATGCATGTTATTCTCATAATACCACTCTATATGTACTATGCCTTTTGCATACACAATATATATATGTCTCATGCAATTACAACTATCATAACATAAACTCTACCATATAGAGTATGCAATTCTCATATGTGCTATACATATATCATGATCCCAATATTTCTATCATGTCAAAATAAGCATGATTATGCAACAATTCAACTCTAAATATTAGAGGAGACATAGGGGGAGTTCACCCATTTCGGTGAGGTCAAACCCACCGGATACCCATCGAAACCTCGCAGTACTTCGAAACGAAGTCGTCCCTCGAGCTTCTCATACCCTAAGATATTTTCCAAGGGGTTAAAAGTTTCGAACAAACAAATTCGAAAACCACCAAAATCTATGAGGTAAAAGGGTGAAAAATACCTTGAGCAAGTAAAACTTGTTCTAAGTCCAAATTGAGGTTAGAGATCATCAAATCCAACCTACAACAACGTTTTACACCCATCAATTTCACCTCAAGAACTCTCATTCAAGAAACCCCAAGTTAAAACCCTAATTTCAAGAAACTAGGTTTACAAGCTAAATCTTAAGCAAAAAACACAAATAGAGGTTGTAAAAGAGTTTACTAACCTCAAAACAAGCTTCCACTCAAGCTCACACAAGCTAGGGTTGAAGATCCATCCTCCAACAAGCTTCTCTCCTCAGCCCCGAGCTCCCTCCAAGCCTAGGAGCACTCCTCCACGAAGAAAATGGAGAGAAAAGAGATCAAAACCATGATCTAAGGGGTTGGGAGCAAGAAAACCTAGAGAGAGAGAGAGAGACCTACCTTCTTCCTCTCCTCCAACCTCAGCCAACAATGGCTGTGAAGGGGTGAAGGGGTAAGTTATAGAGATGTAACAATATCCCCATAAGCCCTTCCAAAGAACAAAATCACAAAACTGCACAAATAGCATTCTGCAGCATTGTATACCGGTATGCGCATGGGCATACCGGTATCCAACCAAAATCCCGCAAACCCGAGCCTCGGCCAAGCGGTCTGCGCAAAGGGATTCCGGTATGCGCCTTCCCCATACCGGTACTAACACTCCAGTACCGGTATGCGCATTGAACATACCGGAATGCCAGTGTATTCCGGTATCTCCAGCCAGATTCCGCAGAACCCGAGAGCTGCGCAAACCAGTTCTCACTGGATTCCGGTATCCCTAAACCAGATACCGGTATGCAATTGCAAAATCTGCACTTTTGCAGATTTTGACTCCCGGAGTCCGTTTTCGCACTTTTTAAGTCCCGAAAACACTCCGAAGCTCACCAAACACAACCCAAAACTCCAGAATAGCACGAGCCACTATTCTCACACTAGAACTCCGTAATTTGCAAAAGTTCAGTGTACTACACAAGAGTTGTAGCACTAATCTCAGATGCTCCTCATGCTCCGCATCATCATGGGAGTAAATTAAAATGTCATCAATGAAGACTACCACAAACTTGTCCAAGAAAGACTTAAAGACTCGGTTCATCATATCCATAAATGCAGCAGGGGCATTGGTCAATCCAAACAGCATGACTGTAAACTCATAATGCCCATACCGAGTTCTAAAAGCTGTCTTAGAAATATCCTCGGCCTTCACCTTCAATTGGTGGTAACCGGACTGAAGATCAATCTTAGAAAAGACACACGCTCCCTGTAATTTGATCGAACAGATCATCGATACGTGGGAGGGGGTATCTATTCTTGATGGTCACTTTATTCAATTCCCGATAATCCACACACAACCTAAGTGAACCATCCTTCTTCTTTACAAACAACACAGGTGCTCCCCAAGGCGACACACTAGGTCTGATAAATCCTTTATCCATAAGATCCTGTAGTTGCGCCTTCAGCTCTCTCAATTCAGCTGGTGCCATTCTATAAGGTGTGTTCGAGATTGGCGCAGTTCCTGGTACCACATCAATCACGAGTTCAATCTTCCTATCAGGAGGCATCGAGGATAACTCAGAAGGAAAGACATCCGAAAACTCACGGACAATAGGACTATCCTCGAGTCCTGGTACAACGGTGGGCACCTCAGTCACTGTTACAAAATAGGCCATACATCCACTACTCAACATCTGTCTGGCCTTAGAAGAAGAGATCGTCACTGCGAACAGTAAACTCCTACATCCTTTATAAATGAACTCCTCATGTCCAGGCTCACGAAAAATCACCGTCTTGGTTCCACAATCGATCGTGGCAAAATATCGAGATAACCAATCCATGCCAAGGATTATATCAAAATCCTGCAACTGTCTCAATACCAATAAATCGGCAGGCATGATCCAAGGCCCTACTTGCACAGGACATCCTAAACAACCCTGCGTCACCTGCAAGCTATGGTCGGGTACCCGCACCTCCTGTGCCTGGGGTAACGACCCTATCTCTAAATCATGATGCAATGCGAATGCTCTACTAACAAAGGAATGCGATGCACCAGTATCAAATAAAGTACGCGATCTAATGCCACAAATCAAAACAATACCTACCACCACTCGATCAGCTATCGAGGCGTCCTCAATCTGAGCGGCATAAACTCGTCCGCTCGCCGGTGGCTGGCGTCGATCCGGCTGTCGTGGCATAGAAGATCGCTCCTGAGAAAATACCGGGGAGGCTCCAGAATACTACGGTGGGGAGAAAGGTACAGACGCCATAGAAGGAGCTGCTACAAGCCTGGGACAAGTCTTCCTCATATGTTCTAGCTGCCCACACTGAAAACATCGACTCTCACGTCGTTCACATAGGTAAACGAAATGAGGTCCTCCACAAATCACACATCGGGGAGATCCCCTCGACTGCTGCTGTCGCTGCTGGCGATATCCTCCAGACTGCTGGCGACTAGAAGATCCACGTCCCTGGAAACGCGATCGTTAGGGAGGTCTAGGTGGTCGTCTTCTACTTGACTGCCCTCCATTATCAGGTGCCGGGCGCTTCCTCTCCTGACCCAGAGCTGGGTCCACAAGCTGTCCTCTCGTCACAAATGCACCTCGCTCTACCCACAGAGACTGCTCGATAGTAGCATCCAAAGTCTGAAGTCTCTGTGAGTGGACAAACGGGAAAGATCTCAGGTCTCAAACCCTTCTCAAACAAATAGACCTTCTGTATCTCGTCTCTCGCTTCTGAGGGAACGCAGTTAAGTAGTCTCATAAACTCCCTCGCATACTCCTGCACCGAACGATTCCCCTATTTCAGATTCTTCAAGTCTTCCTCTATCTTCATCTTCACACTACTGGGAAAATAGGCTCCATACATAATCCCCCGAAACTCACTCCAAGACATCTGTAGGGGATTCAAGGACTTATGGTCGTGGATCCTTCTCCACCAGACATGGGCATCACCAGATAAACAATGCACTGCCATATGCACCTGCTCCCGTGCTGGCACAAACAGATCCTCGAATAACTTCTCCATCTCACAGATCCAGGCTTCTACCACCCACGGCTCTATGCTACTTCTATTGAATCGCGATGGATCAAACCTACAGAAGCGAGCCAATCTATCCGCCATCCGCTCCTGCTCCTCTTCAGAAAGTGTTTGACTAGGCTGGGTACTTCCTTCTCTGGGTTGAGATGTGGTTGGAGTAGTTGCCGCCTGAGGTTCCATAGCTCGAGGCGTAGAGAAAGCGTCACACATCTTCTGTAACAAGGCACTCTGCTGCCTTCCAACTGCAGCTATGTCTGCTAGCTGCTCCTGCAAATCGGGCCATTCACTAGGACCCGTCTGCACAGGCATATCCGAAGGCGTCGGATGCTCTCGCGTCGATGGTCGTCGAGGAGGCATAGTAACAACCTGCAACAGAATACCCGATTAGGACCATAACGATCTCACGACGCAATCTAGCGAAAGTCTAGAAGGACACTTCTTTTCTTCTCAGATTATTATGTCGTCTGCAGCCAACATAATTCCTCTGATAAGAGAAGGCGTAATCCCTCAATCACACTTCCTACACAAGGAAGTTTTCATAACCCAATCTGTGACTTCCGCGATTAATCACGTCTCTTTCGTCATTCTTAGGTCTGTTTATCTTAGGTTTCCTAGGCCCTCTTGACCTATTCCTAAGCTCTGATACCAACTTAATCTGTCACGCCCCGGGTTACCTCTTCCCAGGCGTATGACAAGATCCGCCGCATACACAGTATTTCTACCGTGTATACGAAACGAAAACAACAACATCCACAAAGAAGCTAAAGGTATCAACAGAGCTGCTATATATATAACCAAAGGATCACTGTACATACATCATCCATAACCATAATGTAATACATCACTGATACAATCTATCTCACTGTATGTACAGGCTCATAACTCTCTATCAAAATAGGGTATACCTCTAGCCAAGTATCCGGGGAACAGCTCTACCCGACGGTCTCCTTTCCACGCTCAGTATGCACCACTTGGGAAGAAGACTCTGCAAAAAGGTGTCAACAACGGGTGTGAGAACTACTATCAAACAAATAGTCCTCAGTGGGTACCGCCACCAGCCTCAGCGGTCTGCCCACTAAGTCCTCAATCTCAAGAGATATATATAGAGCAATAAAGAAAGTTGGAGATATACTACCACTACTATCCACAAAGCTCAACTGTCAGTATGAATACCAATGAACTGAATATACCAAATGTGGACTATCATGAATCCATACACAATACAATACAATACCTGCGGCCTGATCATGCTCTACCCGTAGGGAGCCTGCTAGTACAGGAACACCATCTGTCATTAGCCCCTCGTACAACTCTCTGTACGGAACATGCCAACTCATGAGTGGTACTCGTGGGAGGACCCAACCGAGTATAGTACAACCATATCAGCGCCAAGCACCTACAGGTATATGATCGACACGACTGGGTCAACAAAGAATCACATGCCCTCGGCATCTCAAAGGATAATCAACAAGTATGACCCAATCCACTGATCTCACAAAGAATCACGTGCCCTCGGCACCTCAAAGGATAGTCAACAACATGACCCAATCAATGCTCCAGTGCTCCCAATCAATCTCAACTCTACCACAAAGAGGAGGTACAACAACATAGCACGAGCCACAACATGATCACCTACACTAACATGTACAACAACTGGTACAAAGGATATCAACAGGATAGGTGTAGGCCAAATCATGCAACAAGGATACAAGGAAATCATGCATGCTCATATATATATCATTAGCATATCATGCAATATCAACCTAACAGGTCATATCTAACATAATCTCGGCATGTCATGCTATCATAATCCCAATAATATCACACTATTATAATCCAATATCATCATGCTATCATAATCCAATACCATCATGCTATCATAATCCAATCTTATCATGCTAACATAATCCAACACTATCATGCTAACATGAGAGTAAACACATAGGAGGAAGTCCACTGAATCTGGCAAACATCAACCCACCTCACAAGCTAATCCAACCACGGTGGGGAATACAGTATCCTCATATCCAACCCTCCAAGATAGCCAAACTCCGGCAGCACTCCGAGCAGAATATCTCCAAAAGGCTGCTAACTCCGACAGAACAACAGCTCAGCACCAGATCAGATCAGCAAAATAGAGGAGAGCAATCTAGGTTATAACTAATGCCAACACATGGCCCTAAACCCAACTTTCTCTCTCTAGAAAAGGTTCACACGAAGTGTAAAATGAGCTAAACAACTCAGGGACTCACCTATTTATAGGCTCCCAAAAGTTCCACATTCGGGCGCCCGAATCCAACTTCCGGGCGTCCGGAAACCCTGCAATCCAGGTGTCAGCTGGCGGCCAAGCGGTCGATCGTCGGTCGGCAGGCGGTGGGGCGGCGTGTCTCCGGCGGTCGACACGTGTCCTGCGTCGCGACACGTGGCTCTCCACGTCATCAGCTCAATCCGGATCCTCTTCCGGGCGTCCGGTTCCTGCGTCCAAATCCAAACCTCATCAGCCTCTTCCGGACCATCCAGAATGTCCACTGGATCCAGATCTTTCGGGCGTCCACTTCCTCACTTCCGGGCGCCCGAAACCCGCTAAATCCAGAAACCCTCAAAATCCACAAAATCCGAGTACTACATGCTTTCCTTTTGCAACTCTTGTACTCCGTTCCTAGTCGGAACATTGTGGATATGCTTGTGTTGTGACGCCTTGGGCGGGTAGAAAAGACTCTATCCGTTCGGCGGGTCTGGGGCATGTGCCCGTGCGGTTATCCTTTCCACCTAGTTGGTGTTAAGGGCCCGACGGGGCGTGACAGTTTTAATGCAAAAAATCACGGCAGCTAACTCCAAATCATGAGTAGGATATTTTTTCTCATATTCTTTCAACTGTCTGGAAGCATAAACAATTATCCTATCATTCTGCATCAATACACAACCCAATCCACTCCGTGATGCATCACTATAAATAACAAATCCCTCACCCATAGTAGGAAGGGCAATGATAGGAGCTGACATCAGACTATTTTTCAATTCTTCAAAGCTCCTTTGGATTTCTCACTCCAAATGTACTTAATGTCTTTTCGAGTAAGTTGAGTGAGGGGTGTGGAAAGTTTTGCAAAATCTTTCACAAACCGATGATAATAACCAACCAACTCCAGAAAACTCCGCACCTCAGAAACACTCGTCGGTCTAGGCCAATCTCGAATTGCTTCAATTTTCTTTGAATCAACCGCAATCCCATCAGCTGAAGTTACATGGCCAAGAAAAGCAATCTCCCGTAACCAAAAGTCACACCTTTTCAGTTTAGCATAAAGTTTCTTTTCCCTCAAAATCTATAATACAGTCCTCAAATGCTCCTCATGTTCATCTATGCTTCAGAAATATATCAAGATATCATCAATAAATACCACCATAAACCTATCCAAAAACGGCTGGAACACCCGATTCATCATATCCATAAACGCGGCTGGAGCATTTGTTAATCCAAATGGCATTACTGTAAATTCATAATGCCCATATCGTGTACTAAATGCCGTTTTGGAAACGTCCTCAGGTTTAATCTTCAATTGATGATACCCTGACTGCAAATCTATCTTGGAATACACACAAGATCCTTGCAATTGATCAAACAAATCATCAATGCGCGGCAATGGATACTTATTCTTAATAGTCACCATTCAATTCTTGGTAATCTATACATAATCTTAGTGATCCATCTTTCTTCTTCACTAACACTTGTGCTCCCCAAGGTGACACACTGGGTCGAATAAATCCTTTCTCCAATAAATCTTGTAGTTATGCTTTTAATTCCCTCAATTCCGCTGGAGCCATCCTGTAAGGTACCTTTGAGATTGGCGCAGTTTCTGGGACTACGTCAATCACAAACTCTATCTCCCTATTCGACGGCATGCTAAACAACTCAGAGGGAAACACATCTAGAAACTCTCGAACTACAAGAATGTCCTCAAGTTTCGGTGATGCCATAGAGACATCCACTACTACTGCAAAAAAGACTACACATCCACGGTTCATCAACTGTTTTGCCTTTGATGTAGAAATCATCGTGGCAAACAAAGTACTCTGACAATTTCTATACATATACTCCTGGTCTGGCTCGCGAAATATCACTGTCCTATCCCCATAATTAATCATCGCATAATAATGAGCCAATCAATCCATTCCTAACACAATGTCAAAGTCCCGTAACTGTCTCAAGACTAATAGGTCTTCAGACATAATCCACTGCCCTAACTGCACTAGACACAACATGCAACACTCTCCCACATGCAAAGTATGATCAGGAATATGAACCTCATGTACATGCTATAATGTTTCTATCTCTAGTCCATGCAGTAATGTGAATGCTCGACTAATAAAAAAATGAGATGCACTAGTACCAAATAATGCTAGAGCTCTAATGTCTCTAATCAAAATAATACCTGCAACCACCCTGTCGGCTGCTGATGCATCCTCCACCTGTGCAGCGTAGACACGCCCACTCGGTGCCTGTGACTACCTCTCGGTCGAGCGTGAGGCTAAAGCTCGATCAGTAGGAACATATGCCGGTAAGGCTCCTGCTGTCCGTCTAAAGGTAGAAGGGGAAGAGGCTAGCGAGGGGGCTCGAGCGGTACCACGAGGACACGCTGCCCAAATATGTCCTGTTTGCCCGCAATGAAAACATCTGCCAGCTCGCTGAGCACACATATGCGGTAAGTGTGGTCCATCACAAATCACACATCTCTCTTGTCGCCGCTGCTGCTGCTGTGGTCCCCCAGACCTCCGTCCTACAAAGACCCACGACCCTAGAAGTGAAATCGTGAATACTTTGACGGTCTTCTCGAACTAGACTGCTCCCCACTACTCTCTGGTAGTCTCTTCTTCTCCTCCTCCCTTTCCCACATATCTGTCTGCTCTTCATTACTGCCGCACCCCTCTCAACCCATAAAGCCATCTCAATCATCTTATCTAAAGTCCGAAGATGCTGTGGCTGTACAAATTGATAAATCTTTGGTTGCAGTCCTCTCTCAAATAAATATGCCCTATACCGCTCATCTCATGCTGCAAAGGGTATGCAGTTTAGAACCCGAACAAGCTCCCTTGCATACTCTTGTACAGATTGATCTCCCTTTCTCATCTTCTTCAAATCATCTTCAAGTTTTTCCTTCACACTATCGAAAAAATAGGCTCCATACAACATCTCTCGAAACTTCTCCCAAGTAAGATTCTCAGACCTGTCTTTAGTGTCCTTAACCACCAAGAATGAGTATCTCTCTCAAGACAATGTACTGCCAAGAATACTCTATCCCTCTCTGAAATGTACAGATCCTTAAAGCGCTTCTCCAAAGCTCTTACCCAAGCCTACATCACCCACGGCTCTACGCTCAAACTATTGAACCTGGGCGAATCAAATCTCCTCAACTCAGTCAACCTCTCACGTGCCCTTTCCTGCTCTGCCTCTAACATCTCCTGTTTGCCCTCTATCATCACTCCAGTCGGTCTCAGCCTCTCAGTAATAGTCTCTGCTGGAGGTACCATGACTCTAGGAATATTTACCAGAACACCCAATGGTGGAGCATCATGTATTGGCCTCTGCTGTTAAGTATTAACCTGCTGTGCTAACAACTCACAAAACCTCCCCATCATCTCTATCATCCCAGCCATCTTGTAGCACACTGAACTTTAGCAAATTACGGAGTTCTAGTGAGAGAATAGTACTTTATACTATTCTAGGGGTTTAGATTGAGTTTGGAGAGCTTGGGAGTGTTTTCGAGGCTTATTAAGCGCGAAAAAGGACTCCGGAGATCAAATTCTACAAAAGGTGCAGAATTTGTATTGAGTATCGGTACTGGATTTGGGGTACGGGTACTGATTTAGTTAGTTCTGGTACTAATTTTTGATGTACCGGAACACAGTACAAATTGGAGATTTCAAAGTTCGGGTTCTGCGGAACTAGGCTCTTGGTACCGGAACCGCCAGTACCGGTACGCCAATTCGTGTATCGGTACACAGTGCTGCAGAACCAGATTTCGTGCAGTTTTGTAATTTCTGAGTTTTGAGGGGCCTTAGGGGATATTGTTACATCATGTAATATATGCCCTCAACCCTCTCATTGTTGCCCTTTATGCTGAGACCATGGAGGAGAAAGGTGAGCTTCTTCCCTCTCTCTCTCTTGATTTTCTCTCCTCCAAACCCTCTAAAGCATGGATTTGATCTCTTTTCCTCCATTTTTTTTTCTTCTTGGAGGCTTGCTTCTTGGCTTTGAGGGGAGCTCGGGATTGGAGAATGAGACTTGTTTGTGGACTTAGCTTCAACCCTAGTACCTTGTAGCTTGTTTTGGAGCTTGAAATGAGGTTTGTAGCCTTCTAGCTATCTCTATGTATGAGATTTGTAGAGATTTTGTTGGAAAACCTAGTTTCTTGAAAACTATGGTTTGTTTTGGGGCTTTTCTTATGAAGGCTTTTGGGGTTGAATTGATGAGTGTAGGACACTTTTGTAGGTTGGATTTGAAGCTCCGTTGTGTTGATTTGGAGTTTGCACAAGTTTTTCTTGGATGAAGGTAATTTTCATCTATTTTCCTCATGATTTTTGGTGAATTTCGTGGTGAGCTTGTTCGAAGCTCCTAACCCTTGGAAAATTTTCTTAGGGCATATGAAGCTTAGGGGACAACTTCGTTTAAAGGAACGAACAAGTTTTGATGGGTATCCGGTGGGTCTGACCTCACCGAAATGGGTGAACTCCCCATATATCTCCTATCTTGTTATAGGATTGATTAGATGCATATTCATGCTATTTATGACATGGTAGAAATTGTGAACACATGATATCTTCTTGTTACATGTGGAATTTGGCATACTCTATATAGTAGAGGATTATGAGGTTAACATTCATGCTAGAACACATACAATGGCATTGTGATGTTAGGTTCCTCCTTCGCGAATTATGAGATGCATGTTAGAGATAAGTGGTATCATGTGAGACACTACATGACTAGTGGATGATTGAATTTAGTTACGCATATCGTAGTATGCTTGCTATAGAGAAAAGGAAGAACATGACATATTGCACAAGATGCAGAGCTAAGTGTGTTGCACCTCATTTAGGTGAGCAACTAAAATTGGCTTTGTGACATTGTACTCGACCTTTAGGTCGTTGATCAAAATTCCATGTTTAAGACATGAGGAAAGGGTTCCCTACACACTTGATTATGTAAATGGCAAAAGCATGTAATTGCTTAGTTAAATGAGAGTTAGATTACTTGCATGGTGATTTCCATACTCCATGTAGTGGAGGATTATGTAGTAAGGCATATGCACATCATGAACTATGATTTTGTTGGTATTAGTATAATGCATTGAACATAGCTTTGGTTATGGTATATGATAGTAACCCGTTGGGGTCATGAATGAGACATAGATCCATTCTTATTAGTATAAGTGAGATGTAAACATTCACATGTTAGAGACATGTTGCATATTGGTAGAGACATACCAACGAATAAGTGAGAGCATATGGCATATGTGTTATATATTCCGACCCTCGAGTCGATGTTGTGATTCCATGTTTTAGACATGATGAACAAATTTCCTATGCTGTTGACTATGCTTGCTTGCCATTGTGCTCATTCGCACAAGCTTGTGAGGGTCGCTCCCTACAAGCCGGCACTCCGGAGTTGGCCTTTTGCAACATCATGCTCGCCCGTGCGGGATTGGGCGCCGAAGTGGATTGCTGTGGGCGAGGCTCATTCTTAGAGTGAGAATGTTGACTACCACGGGGCCATTAGGCACGGCACAAGCTAGGACTTTACCTTTGGGAAGTCCCCTATGGTAGGAAAATCGTGATAAAAGTAATATTTGACATTACAACTAAATAGATCATGGTATATGAACATGAATGGTCGACATTGCATATTCAATCATATGATAGTGTAGAATTCTTGCATGACATATAGCATGCTACTTGGAACATAAGTGAACACATAATTTGTGGCATTATTTACCCTGATACCGTTTGGATGCATTCATAGTAGTTGGACATTCATGATAGTCACTACTTGTATTGGCAACCATAGTGGTAGTAAAACTATACACATGATGATTAGTATAGTGACATGGCTATATGATGATAATGGAAGGTTTTTCCTTTAGCTAGTGGTTATAGCATAAAGATGGACACGCATGTAAACTAGTATGGATAAAGTACTTGTACATATGATAGTAGAAAATCATATTCATGTTAGACGGCAATGACATGTGGAGGCACGATAGTAGTAGAATCATTGCATATTCTTTACTGCTTTATGCTTTATTTTTGCAGATATATATATCATTGCCTTAGTTGACCTAGTAGTGTATTTCGCCACTCTCGGCGGCTTATCCACTGGGAACTATTGTTTAATAGTTCTCACCCCCATTTGTTGTTGGTTTTTATTTCAGAGCCTTCCGCAGCGGGTGAGGCTTGGGATCGTGGCGAGGGGTTAGCGACTAGCTAGAGCCTCTACGATGATGTTATAGATGGACCCTTGATGCCTTTCCTTTTGTTTTGAGTGAAAGGTGTATAGTTGTATCCAATTGGGTGATCTTTTAGCAATCAAGATGTGTAATCTTATTGTATATCTTGATATTGTGGTTTTGTGTTAGACTGGATTTAGTAGTTGAATTATATACTTGCTCTGATCACTGTATTTAGGATGTACTCCGGCTACTTCATTTGTTGTTGTTGTAGACGCCTTGTGTGCATCGGGGGGTGCTCGGTGTACACGGCGGGTTTGTGCACGTGCCTGGTGGGCTTCCGCTAGTGCCCGGGGCGTGACAGATTATGTTGGTATCAGAGCCTTGTGTTGAGTCTTAGTGGACCTAGTAAACCTTAGGCCGGTTGGACGATAAGGAATAAGAACGGGAGAGACGGGATCTCTTGTGACTTATTGGCGAAAGCAACATGATTGGGTCATGTCTTTAACTCCAACAGTGTTGGAGTTGGATTGGAGTGAACGACTTCTATGCCCTTGGAGGGTCACGTTGGCGACCGACAATGTGACATCGGGGAATAGTAGGAGTCCACTTCATTACTTTCGCATGATTGGGGTTGTAGCTATGTGTGGGGATGCGTTGGCGTGGGGTGTTTCACCTGCGCACGTTATGTTTGTTATAGCTTGAGATGTCGACGACGCGCTCCATGGCGGCAAAGACAGCCGATACGGGAAATTTCGCATCCTCCGGATCTGGTGAGATCCTGAAGTTGAGAGAGTAGCTAGTTATTATAGCGAGCACGGTGGAGCGGCAATCATCTGCGATGTTACTCCAGGTTGAGGCTTTACGCCGACAAGACGAGGGAATTAAGCGGCTGGAGGACTTGTTGATCCAGCGGGCAGCCGATCTCAAGAAACTCCATAAGACTACATATCGCACCTCGACAGTAGCGAAAGGCAGAGAGACTGTTGGGACAGCAAGAGAAGCCACTAAGCGTGGCCAGTCGTATGTAAGAGGACTATCAAGGCATCCAAAGAGAAATTGATCTTGAGGACGTGGTTCCTTGGCTGGAAGAAGGACATTTAATCGTCATCGATCATTACGATGTGGAAGTGGTGGAGTCCGCATGTACCCCACAATGCCCTCGACGTGGAGGCGAGTGCATTCCTAGGGTTTCCCAAAGCCTAGGGTTTATTAAGTCCCAACGACCTATTCCTAAGCTCTGATACCAACTTAGTCTGTCACGCCCCAGATTGCTCGTTTCCCCGGGCTCGCCAACAGATCCGTCGTATACATAGAATTTTTCACATATACGAAGCGATAGCTGAACCTGTAAACTTAGTCTGTCACGCCCAGAACTGCAGCCTGGCAGCTTCAACCTATACGAGTTAAAAATAGAATTTAACCAAATTCCCAAGTCCAAAAGCAGTGAAACTTCACCCAACTCACCTCTAGATGCTTAAGAATAATTCCCCAGCTTCCTCACCAAAATTGAGTTCAATTCAATCACCAAAAAAGCCTTTGCAAGAATTCGGACCCAACTTCTGGATGCCCAGAACCTGCATCCAGAAGTTCAGCACAAGAGCAAACTATGCAACTCGGCTCAATTTTGGGATTTTTAACTTGAAGATTCAGTAAGGTTGGGTTCAAACCTTTCACAAGTGAGGGAAAAACACCTCTATTTTCAGGAATTAGCTCTCTACAAAGATTTGGATACACAACATTCAAAAATCTCCATTAACATCCAAAATATTGCACTTATAGCTCAATTCACCAAAATCTGAGCTAAACTCACCTTGAGATCTAAAATTCAGGTGGGGAAATCCTTCTAAACCAGTAGGGGATGATGGAAAACCAAATCCAATTCCCAAAGCATTCGGATATAAGAAAATCGAAAAAACCACAATTTCAGCTCAAGAAAATAAGGGGTCCAGTAAAATAGCAATTAAAGTTCACATACCTATCCAAGTTGTTGTTGGAAGGATTCCACAACTTGCTCTACGGGTCCACAATCCAGAAAACAAAGTTTCACGGGATTTAGACACTCCTACACCGCACACGAGTTGAAACGCCACAGGTCGATGCTGGAAAACTGCTGGAATCTCAAGCCTTTAATGGAAAAAGATGGAATTTTGAGGAATTGGAGGGGTTTCCTGCAATTTTTCAGGGCTCACCATGAAGAAGGGAGGAAAAGAGCTTCAGGGGGTTGTCCACCCTTTTTAAAGGCGTAGGGAAAGGGTAAAATGAGCCTCAAGAACATATGCTGCTAACCAGTCCCTAAGCTGAAAATTCACAATCTAGGCGCCCTAAACTCAACTTCTGGGCGCCCACTTCCTCTGGGCTGCACTAACCCAACACTTCGGGATCTCCGCTCGGCGGTCTGGTGTGCCTTAATGTGGTTCGACGGCACTCACCTACAACGCACACGTGTCAGCACGTTCGATACTCACGAGGTGAACTTTCGGATCCACTTTTGGGCGCCCGAAACTGGATCCGAAATGACTCAGTATATACGTAAAACAGCACTCAGAATCTGGGCGCCCTAAACTCAACTTCTGGGTGCCCTAAACTGACAGAACTTCAGTTTTGGCTGATTTTGATGCTCCGAGTCCATTTTCGCATCTATTTCGCGCCAAAACGACTCCGACTCGTCCCGACACTCTATAGAAGTGTCGGCCAGTCTCTGATACTGCAGTCATTTCGCCAGTTAGGCCCCAGGGGTACTACATCCTTCCCCCCTACAAAAAGTTTCGTCCTCGAAACTTAAATTCACGCTCCTCGTGATTACTCCACTGCACTTTAACATACGGTATGACACGGTTGCGCAATTCTTTCGTCTCACGAGCGAGAATCCGCACCGGTCGCTCCTCGTACTTCAGGTCCTCAGTCAGCTCGAGTGGAGTGAAGTCAATCACGTGGGAGGGATCGAACACATATCTCCTCAAAGTCGAGACATGAAACACGCCGTGGACCCTGAAAAGTTGTGGTGGTGGGGCAATTCTGTACGCTACGGGCCCAACTCGCTCCAAAACTCAAAAGGGCCAATGAATCGTGGACTAAGCTTTCCACGAACTCCGAATCTGCGTATCCCTCTGGACGGCGAGACTTTCAGGAACACATGATCTCCAACCTGAAACTCCAAGTCCCGTCTCCTGGTGTCGGCATAGCTCCCCTGTCGGCTCAGAGCAGTCTCAAGACATCGTCGAACCATCTTGACCTTTTCTTCTGCTTCCAGCAGAATATCGGGTCCCAAAGTCTTCCTTTCACCCACATCACTCCAATGTAAGGGCGATCGACACTTGCATCCATACAATGCCTCAAACGGAGCCATCTGGATGCTCGCTTGGTAGCTGTTGTTGTACGCAAACTCAACCAGTCCTAAGTGTCGATGCCACCCTCCACCAAAGTCCAAGATACATGCTCTCAACGTGTCCTCAAGAGTCTGAATGGTCCGCTCAGACTGACCATCGGTCTGTGGGTGAAATATCATACTAAATCGAAGCTGAGTACCCAGTGCTGTCTGTAAGCTCCTCCAAAACTGTGAGATAAACCGCGGGTCTCGATCCGACACAATCGAGATAGGCACTCCCATGCAACCTCACTATCTCATCTAAATACAACTGAGCGAGTCGATCCCTAGACCAAGTAGTCTGCACTGGTAGGAAGTGGGCAGACTTGGTCAGTCTGTCCACTATCACCCAAATGGCATCAAATCCACCCTGCATCCTCGGTAAGCCCACAACAAAATCCATAGTGATCTGATCCCACTTCCACTCAGGTATAGGGAGACTCTGTAGCTTGCCAGCAGGTACTTGGTGCTCCGCCTTTACCTGTTGACAAGTCAGACAGTGGACCACAAATCTCCCAATGTCTCTCTTCATTCCGTTCCGCCAGAAGTGTGCTTTCAAATCCTTATACATCTTGGTTCCACCAGGGTGAACCGTATAAGGTGAGTAGTGTGCCTCTCTCAAAATCTCCTCTCAGATCCCAACGACCATAGGCACACACAGTCGGTCCTTGCACCGCAGTACTCCCAAACTGTCAACATGAAAGTTCCCTGTCTGCCCCTTGACAATCTGATCTCGAATCCTCATCAAATAGGGGTCCGCACTCTATTTCTCTCGGATCTTATCCAATAGAGTGGGCTGCAAAACCAAAGACATAAGTCTTGTAGTAACCCCAGGGGACACTACCTCAAGCTCAAGCCGCCTCATCTCCTCAAATAATGGCGTCTGCTGAGTGATCATCATACTAAGGCTCTACATTGATCTTCTGCTCAACGCATCTGCCACCACATTTGCCTTGTCGGGGTGGTACTGGATGCTAACATCATAATCCTTCAACAATTCCAACCACCAGCGTTGTCGCAAGTTCAATTCCTTCTGGGTGAACAGATACTTGAGACTTTTTGTGGTCTGTAAAGATCTCACAGTGCTCACCATACAGGTAATGCCGCCACAACTTCAGTGCGAACACCACAGCTGCAAGCTCCAAGTCATGCGTAGGGTAATTCTTCTCGTAATCCTTCAGTTGCCGGAAAGCATAAGCAATTACCCTACCATGCTGCATCAACACACATCCCAGGCCACTGTGAGTTGCATCACTATAGATCACAAATCCTTCCCCCATAACTGGAAGGGCAAAGATAGGAGCCGTCATCAGTCTCTCCTTCAGCTCCTCAAAGCTACACTTGCACTCGTCACTCCAAACAAATCTGATCCCCTTCCTCGTCAGACGAGTGAGGGGTGTGGAAAGCTTCGCAAAGCCCTCCACAAACCGACGGTAGTACCTAGCCAATCCAAGGAATCTCCTAACCTCAGTAACCGTCGTCGGTCTGGGACAATTCGACAGCATCTACCTTCTTCGGGTCTATTGCCACTCCAGCGGCCGAAACTATATAGCCCAAGAAAGCTACCTCCCGAAGCCAAAAGTCGCACTTCTTCAACTTAGCATACAACTTCTTCTCCCTCAGAAGCTGCAGCATAATCTACAAGTGCTCCTCGTGCTCCATATCACTACGGGAGTAGATCAGGATATCATCAGTAAATACCACCACAAACCTGTCCAAGAACGGCTTGAATACTCGATTCATCAAATCCATAAATGTGGCAGGGGCATTAGTCAATCCAAATGGCATCACTGTAAACTCATAATGCCCGTACCGTGTCCTGAAAGCCATCTTGGGAATGTCCTCGACCCTCACCTTCAATTGGTGGAAATCGGACTTTAGATCAATTTTCGAAAAGACACAAGATCCTTACAGCTGATCAAACAAATCATCAATGCGCGGTAAAGGATACTTGTTCTTGATGGTCACTTTATTCAACTCTCGATAATCCACGGAAAGTCTAAGTGAACCATCCTTCTTCTTGACGAATAACACCGGCGCTCCCCAGGGTGACACACTGGGTCTCACAAACTCTTTATCCAACAAGTCCTGGAGCTGCGCCTTCAGCTCTCTCAGCTCCGCCGGTGCCATTCGGTAGGGTGCCTTCAAGATTGGCGCAGTTCCTGAAACTACGTCAATCACAAACTCAATCTCCATGTCCAGTGGCATAGCAGTCCAACAAGTCCTGGAGCTGCGCCTTCAGCTCTCTCAGCTCCGCCGGTGCCATTCGGTAGGGTGCCTTCAAGATTGGCGCAGTTCCTGAAACTACGTCAATCACAAACTCAATCTCCATGTCCAGTGGCATAGCAGTCAACTCAGGAGAAAACACGTCCGGAAACTCGCAAACTATAGGGATATCCTCGAGGCCCGGTGCCACCGTAGGCACCTCTAAAACAGTCGCAAGAAAAGCAGTGCATCCTCGACTCATCATCTGTCTCGCTCTCGCCGACGAAATTCAAGTCGCGAATAGTGTGCTCCTGCGGCCCCTAAACACAAACTCCTCTTGGCCTGGCTCGCGAAATGTCACCGTCCTCACTCCACAGTCGATCGTTGCAAAGTAACACGCCAGCCAATCCATGCCGAGCACTACATCAAAATCCTGCAATCGCCCTAAGACCAATAGGTCTGCGGGCATAACCCAAGGTCCGAGCTGCACTGGACAAGCCCAACAACACTCCACCACATGCCAAACATGATCGAGAATCTGCACCTCTTGTGCATGTGGTAACGGCCCTATCTCTAGTCCATGCAGTGATGCAAATGCTCGACTAATAAATGAATGTGATGCACCGGTATCAAATAATGCACGAGCTCTAATGCTAGAAATTAAAATGATAGCTTCCACCACAAGATCTGCTGCCGTGGAGTCCTCAACCTGAGCTGCATATACCCTGCCGCTCTGCGCTTGCTGTCGCCGCTCGGCTGGACGCGGTGCCGAAGCCCTGTCTACCTGGCTATGAGTTCGTGGAGCTCCATAAGTCTGCTGATATACTGGGGGCGCTGATGCTGTCGATGGTGCTGGCGATGCTGCTCGGGGACAAGCTGCCCGTAGATGTCCTGGCTGACCATACCCAAAACACCGGCCCTCTCTCTGTTGACGGAATCCACCAGACCTCTGTCGCCCGAAGACCCACGACCCTGAGAGCGTGATCATGGAGGTCTCGGCGGACGTCTACCACTGGTCTGTCCCCCGTCATTAGGGGTCGGGCGCTTCCTTCCCTGAGCTTGCTCCTGCACTACAGTCTGCTCTCTCTGGCCAATAGGACTGCGCTCCATCCAATGAGCCTGCTGCGTCCACAACTCACACAGTGTCTGTAGGAGCACTCCCTGCTGCCGTGAAGCCTCAGTCAACCTGATCAACTGCGCCCGCAGCTCCTGTGCCCTACTCGGTTCGCCCAACTCTAGTGGTGCGGGCGGTATAGGAGGAGTCCACGCCGGTGGTGAATCTCGATGCTCAGGCGGCATCTCAACCACCTACAACACAGCACACATCAGCTACAACACACAAACAACTCTCGACCCAATCAAATGAAAGTCTAGAAGGCCGTCTCTTTTCTCCCACTATGTTGTGTCGTCTGCAGCCGACACAAGTTTGCTGGCAGGAAAAGGCAACACCTTCAGTCACTGCCTCCACTCTGGGAAGAGTTTCAACAATCAAATCAATGACTTTCACATCAAGTCACGTCTCTCACGTCTTGCATTCCTAGGGTCTGCCAAAGCGTAGGGTTTATTAAGTCCCAACGACCTATTCCTAAGCTCTGATACCAATTTAATCTGTCACGCCCCGGATTGCTCGTTTCTCCGGGCTCACCAACAGATCCGCCGTATACATAAAATTTTTCACGTATACGAAGCGATAGCTGAACCTGTAAACTACATACAAGCAACTACAAGTATACAGAGCGGATAAATTAAACATAACTCGATAAATATAAACCAACTGTACATACAAGATCCAAAATACATCATGGTCCAACCATAACTATAAGGTACAAGTCCATCTCACTGTACACAAAATAACTATATCTGTATGTACATGGCAACTCCCAAAAGGAACTATCTCTAATTTGGGTCCTCCTCTAGAATAACGACCGGGGTAGACAGGGATCTAGCTCGCGACTCCCTTACCTCGATCAGAAGGAGCAGCAGCAATAGTCGATAGCTCTGCAAGAAAAAGTGGCAACAAAGGGTGTGAGAACTACTATAAAACCAAGTAGTCCTCAGTGGGTACCGTCACCGACCCCAACGGCCCACCCACTAAGTCTACGAGACTAACAGTATAGCTGGTAGGCAAAGAAACAAAAACGTATGCTGGAATAAACTCTACAGCTGTAATGCCACTACCCTACAACTATGCACAACAATCACTGAAGTAAATGCATCTCTCACTATGAATAAACCGCCCATACTGACCCGAATCTATAGGGACCTCAACAGACCAGTCCCGCCTGTACCCTAAGCGGCACCGTACTTCACCCACGAGGGTTTCCGGTGTAGGGCAGCACCCAACAGGGACTACTGCGACGCACAAAAGTCCAACTCCGGAGTGGCGCTCGTGGGCGCGACCCAGCCGAGTGTATATGCGTATCTGACAGCTCACTCAGATAACTACATGCTATAATCAACATAAATGGGTCAAACTGATCTAACAATCAAGGCTCACGTGCCCTCGGCACAATCTGATGCAGAAGTAAAAATCTGGGTCCACTGTCAACACCGACAGCACCCGATAGTACGGAATAATCTAAACTCTACTGTAAAAATAAGCTCACAAGCTACAAACAGTATAATTGGTCAAATTGGTTTACCAACCAAGACTCACGTGCCCTCGGCACAATCTGATACAAGAAGTAGAGATCTGGGTC
The DNA here is from genome assembly GCA_016920855.1 of Puya raimondii. Taxonomy (NCBI): domain Eukaryota; kingdom Viridiplantae; phylum Streptophyta; class Magnoliopsida; order Poales; family Bromeliaceae; genus Puya; species Puya raimondii. The sequence continues at coordinate 12,517,923 of JABWPP010000050.1, forward strand.
CACCGTCAACCCCGACGGCACCTGATAGTACAGAACAGCCTAAACTTAGCTGTAACAGTGAGCTCGGCATCCCAGCTCGAGCGTAATCTCAACCTACACTAATCCCAGTATCCACCTCGCACTAAAAGCAGTGATACAAAAGGAAAATCAGCTCCTGAAGCTAAAACGAGTCTGTTTCCGCGTCTATTTCGCGCCAAAACGACTCCGACTCGTCCCGACACTCTATAGAAGTGTCGGCCAGTCTCTGATACTGCAGTCATTTAGCCAGTTAGGCCCCAGGGGTACTACATCCTTCCTCCCTACAAAAAGTTTCGTATTCGAAACTTAAATTCATACCTCAAGAAGAGCTCTCGAACAGGTAGGGGTAGGACTCCCGCATCACTGTCTCCGGCTCCCAAGTCGCCTCACGCTCCTCGTGATTACTCCACTGCACTTTAACGTACTGTATGACACGGTTGCGCAATTCTTTCGTCTCACGAGCGAGAATCCGCACCGGTCGATCCTCGTACTTCAGGTCCTCAGCCAGCTCGAGTGGAGTGAAGTCAATCACGTGGGAGGAATCGAACACATATCTCCTCAAAGCCGAGACATGAAACACGTCGTGGACCCTAAAAAGTTGTGGTGGTAGGGCAATTCTGTACGCTACTAGCCCAACTCGCTCCAAAACCTCGAAAGGGCCAATGAATCGTGGACTAAGCTTTCCACGAACTCCGAATCTGCGTATCCCTCTGGACTACGAGACTTTTAGGAACACATGATCTCCAACCTGAAACTCCAAGTCCCGTCTCCTGGTGTCGGCATAGCTCCTCTGTCGGCTCAAAGCAGTCTCAAGATATTGTCTAACCATCTTGACCTTTTCTTCTGCTTCCAGCAGAATATCGGGTCCCAAAGTCTTCCTATCACCCACATCACTCCAATGTAAGGGCGATCGACACTTGCGTCCATACAACGCCTCAAACGGAGCCATCTGGATGCTCGCTTGGTAGCTGTTGTTGTACGCAAACTCAACCAGTCTTAAGTGTCGATGCCACCCTCCACCAAAGTCCAAGATACATGCTCTCAACGTGTCCTCCGGAGTCTGAATGGTCCGCTCAGACTGCCCATCGGTCTGTGGGTGAAATGCCGTACTAAATCAAAGCTGAGTATCCAGTGCTGTCTGTAAGCTCCTCCAAAACTGTGAGATAAACCGCGGGTCTCGATCCGACACAATCGAGATAGGCACTCCATGCAATCTCACTATCTCATATAAATACAACTGAGCGAGTCGATCCCTAGACCAAGTAGTCTGCACTGGTAGGAAGTGGGCAGACTTGGTCAGTCTGTCCACTATCACCCAAATGGCATCAAATCCACCCTGCGTCCTCGGTAAGCCCACAACAAAATCCATGGTGATCTGATCCCACTTCTACTCAGGTATAAGGAGACTCTGTAGTAGCTTCGCAGCAGGTACTTGGTGCTCCGCCTTTACCTTTTGACAAGTCAGACACTGGACCACAAATCTCCCAATGTCTCTCTTCATTCCGTTCCACCAGAAGTGTGCTTTCAAATCCTTATACATTTTGGTTCCACCAGGGTGAACCGTATAAGGTGAGTAGTGTCACGCCCCGCCGGGCCTTAACACCAAATAGGTGAAAGGATAAGCCGCGCGAGCGCGTGCACCAGACCCGCCGAACAGACAGAGTCTCCCCTATCCGCCCAAGGCGTCACAACACAAGAATTTCCACGATGTTCCAACTAGGAACGGAATACAAGAGTTGCACAAGAAAAGCATCAACATAAAGAAGTTCTACTTCTATTACATCACAATTACACATATATACATGCCAATTTTTTTCTTTCATTCATCTCAATTCCATACATCAAGTTCTCAAAACTATGGAATTGACAAGTTGATTGCATTTACAATAAGCCCCTATGCTATCATTGTCCAAAACACGGGGTACAACTATCCATAACACCAAAATGGAAGGGTCGCAATCTACTAAGCCAAACCCTTGCCTCGCTCTGCCGCCTCACTCACGGAAGGATCTGAAAAACGTGGGGTGAGAACTATAAACATAGTTCCCAGTGGGTAAGACCACCCAAGAGAGAAGCTCGACCCACCAGGTCCAAAGAAACAACACAAGTATAGGTTAGACTATGCTTAACCATACATACAAATATTTACATGCTTGTAAACAAACATAAAGGATGCAACCAAATAAAATGACAACTTTCATTTTCTCCTAGGTTCATCCTATACATTACTCTGCCCACGTTCGTTCACTTTTATTTACTTATGGTGTCGGAATCTCCGCACCACCAATTTGGTTTCCAACCGATGCGGAATCACCGCTTAGTATTGGGCACCGGGCCATGGAATCGCCATCCCCATCATGGTCCCAGCCTCCAAAGAGTGAAATCGCCAACTCTTTGATCGGGTAGCGAAATCGCCGCATACCCGGGGTACCGAAATCGCCGCATACCCCTATGTGTTCTCATTACACATCTTAGCCTTGGGCACCGGGCAATGAAGTCGCCATCCCCTTCATGGTCCCAACCTCCAAAGAGTGAAATCGCCAACTCTTTGATTGGGTAGCGAAATCGCCGCATACCCGGGGTACCGAAATCGCCGCATACCCCTATGTGTTTAAATTACACATCGCTCGGGTAGCGAAATCGCCGCATACCCGCATTATTCACATTTCACATTCCTCGGGTAGCGAAATCGCCGCATACCCGTGTTATTCACATTTACACTCGACAACCTAAGGTCATTGGCCCTAGGTTCAAGTCACAAATCTCACCTAGGTTCAACAACACTAGGCTTCATATTTTACATTCCAACCTATGTTCCATGACACTAGGTTCCATTTTCACATTTCCAACCTATGTTCCATGACACTAGGTTCCATTTTCACATTCCAACCTATGTTCCATGACACTAGGTTCCATTTGCACATTCCAACCTATGTTCCATGACACTAGGTTCTATTTTCACATTCCAACCTAGACATACTTGAATTCACTAACATACAAGATGAGTCCATGACTCAATTCATCATAATTATCATTTTGCCAACATGCATTCTAGGGTTACACGCTTTTACATCATTTTAGTTTCAAATGGTTATTTACCCTAGACATGGAAGTGACCTAATCACTTCGGTAAACACAAACCCACCTCAAGAGCTCCCAATTCTTGAATTCTTTGAGCTCCTAAGTCTCCAAGCCTTGAGTTCTTGCTTCATCCCAAGCTTCTACAAGGAAAATAGTTCGTTACTCATTACGAACCCTAAAATCCATTCGTTTCTAGAAATCAAGTTTTCCCACATGATTTCCTATGCCTCAATTATAATTTTCGAAGGTCTAAATATTTTTACAACCTCTCATGGCAAAAACCCTCATTCAACCTAGGGTTCACATGCATGCATGTAGAACTCTAAAATTTCTTTGCCAATCTCCACTTTTTGTGGGTTAGATTGCCTCAGGTCTCCAAAAACCTCAAAATAAAAGATCAATTCTAAGGTTTGAACCCATTTCATCAAGAACTCACCATTGCCACGAGCTCCCCAAGCTTCTTCTTGCACCAAGAAGCTTCTTTCCCACCTTGGATTCCTTTTCCAAGCTCAAATCACTCTTTTGTCCAAGTTTTGGAGAGATCTCTAGAGAGAGAAAGTGAGGGTGAGGGAGAGGGAGAGGAGAAGTATAGGAGGAAGAAGATGAGAAGGGGAAGGTGTCTCAGCCTTTCATATATCCCCACTCATGTGAAAAGACCAAACTACCCCCCTCACATATCACTACACACAGCCAGCCAAAGCTGGCATCTCGTAGCTCTGCATTTCGGTATGAGCACTGGAATACCGGAATACGGGTGTTAGTTCCGTTATGCCACGAGGAATTCTGCAAAACCCGAGAGCTGGATTTCCAGATTTCCCACTGCATTCTGGTATCTCACAATCCATACCGGAACTAATTACATCCATACCGGTATAAACACTAGATTCCGCAAAACCCGAGAGCTGGGTTTCCAGATTTCCCACTGCATTCCGGTATCTCACAATCCATACCGGAACCAAGTGCAGAATCTGCAAATTTGGCAGACTTGACTTTTCGAAGTCTGTTTTCGCACCTTATTTGCGCCGAAAGCACTCGTATAACCCCAAACTTGGCCAAAGCCATTCGCATAGCCTTTTCACGCTATTTTCCACCAGAACCCCACAGTTTGTAGAAGTCCGGTACAACACACTGAAATTTAGTCTACTACATTCCTCCCCCCTTAAAGAGAGTTTCGGCCGCGAAACTAAAATCGTACCTCAGCTGGAACCAGCGAAGAGGTAGGGAAAACGCTCCTTCATCGAGCTTTCGAGTTCCCACGTAGCTTCGCGCTCGTGATGATTCGTCTATTGTACCTTGACATAGGGAATCTCGTGGTTTCGCAATTTCTTCACCTCGTGATCCATGATACACAAGGAAAATTTCTCATAGGTCATATTCTCATGAAGCTCAATTGGCACATATTCGAGGACGTGCGCTGAATCATACACATACTTGCAGAGCGCTGACACATGAAATACATTGTGTATCCCCGCAAGTTTTGGCGGTAGGGCAAGCCGATACGCCAAGGATCCCACGCGCTCTAAAATCTCATAGGGCCCAATGTATCGGGGACTCAACTTACCCCGAACACCAAATTACTTTACCCCTCTCATGGGCGATACTTTCAAGAATACGCGGTCTCCTACCGCGAACTCCAAATCTCGTCGACGCCTATCCGCATAGCTCTTTTGCCTTGATTGCGCTGTAGATAAGCGTTCACGTGCCAAGCGGACCTTTTCCTCCGCTTCACGCAACACATCCGGTCCTAAGACCCTTCTTTCGCCGACCTCGCTCCAATGAATAGGAGAACGGCATTTTCTTCCATACAAAGCCTCAAACGGTGTCATACCGATGCTAAATTGGAAGCTATTGTTATAAGCGAACTCAGCCATCGGTAAATGAGTAGGCCACGCACCCTTGAAGTCCAACACACACGCTCGCAGCATATCCTCCAAAATCTAAATTGTTCTCTCTGATTGACCGTCAGTCTGAGAATGAAATGCCGTACTGAACTCGAGCCGAGTACCCAAAGCTTCTTGCAAGCTTTTCCAAAAATGTGATGTAAAACGGGGATCTCGATCTGAAACTATCGAGATCGGGACCCCGTGCAACCGCACAATTTCATCCTGTTGGCATACCAAATATTGTGTCACGAAGCGTCCAATATCAAGCTTCATCCCCGGCCACCAATAATGCAATTTAAGATCCTTATACATTTTGGTGCCGCCCGGATGAATCACATAGGGAGAAGTGTGAGCTTCTTTCAAGATCTCCCCACGAATCTCCTCGACTTTGGGCACGCACAACCGATTTCGAAATCGAATGGCGCCCTTTGAATCCACATGAAAGCCACCGGCGCGTCCACTCTCGATAGCACTCCGCACCTTTTGGAGTTCCGGATCCCTAGATTGTTTTTCCTTTATTTGCTCCAACAAGGTCGGCCAAACCTCGAGATTCATGAGTATTGCGGGGATGCCCGGGGCCACGACTTTCAAGTCAAACCGGCCCATTTCCTTGATTAACGGTATTTGCTCCGTCATCTCAATTGCGAAGTTCTCCACGGACTTTCGACTGAGTGCATCGGCCACCACATTGGCTCTACCTGGGTGGTACAAGATGGTTAAGTCATAATCCTTTATCAACTCCAACCATCTCCGCTGCCTCAAGTTCAACTCCTTTTGAGTGAATAAATACTTTAAGCTTTTATGATCCGTGTAAACCTCACAGTGTTCCCCGTACAAATAGTGTCTCCACAACTTAAGTGCGAAGACCACCGCCGCAAGCTCTAAGTCGTGGGTGGAATAATTCTGCTCATAGCTCTTCAGCTGACGAGAGGCATATGCTATCACTTGCCCTCTTTGCATAAGCACACACCCAAGACCGCGCCGTGATGCATCACTATACACCACAAAGCTCTCCCCCGCAACCGGCAAGGCGAGAATCGGAGCCGAAGTCAACCTTTCCTTTAGCTCCTTAAAGCTTTGGTCGCATTCCTCGCTCCAAATATATTTGGCTCCCTTGCGGTAAGACGCGTTAGTGGACTGGAGATTTTTGAAAATCCCTCCACGAACTTCCGATAGTACCCCGCAAGACCCAAAAAGCTTCGCACTTCCGTGACATTGGTCGGGCGAGGCCAATCCTTGATTGCCTCGACTTTCTTAGGGTCCACCGATACTCCGCCCTCGGAAATCACATGACCCAAGAAAGCGACCTCACGAATCCAAAATTCGTACTTCTTTAACATGGCGAACAACTTGTTCTCTCGAAGAACTTGAAGCACAATCTTTAGATGCTCTTTATGTTCCTTGTCACTCCGAGAGTACACAAGAATGTCATCTATGAACACCACCACAAATCGATCCAGTAGTGGTTTAAATATACGGTTCATTAAGTCCATGAACGCTGCCGGGGCATTTGTAAGCCCAAAAAGTATAACCGTGAATTCATAGTGTCCATACCGCGTCCTAAACGCGGTCTTATGCACATCCTCCGGTTTGATCTTCAATTGGTGATAACCGGATTGTAAATCAATCTTTGAATACACCCGAGACCCTTGCAACTGATCAAATAAGTCATCAATACGGGGCAACGGGTACTTGTTCTTGACGGTCACCTTATTCAACTCACGGTAATCCACACATAACCGTAGTGAACCGTCCTTCTTACGCACAAATAGGACAGGGGCTCCCCAAGGTGACATACTTGGCTTTATGAAACCCTTGTCCAACAAATCTTGTAGTTGTGCTTTCAACTCCTTTAACTCCGCCGATGCCATCCTGTACGGGGCCTTAGAAATTGGCGCCGTACCCGGGAGCAAATCGATCACGAATTCTATTTCCCGATCCGGTGGCATTCCGGGTAACTCCGCCGAAAATACACTCGAAAACTCTTGGACTACAGGAATGTCCTCGAGCCCCAACACCGCCTTTCGGTCATCCACAACCGTCGCTAAGTAAGCAATGCAGCCGCTAGCAATGAGCTTTCTCGATTGGCGATGCTTCGCGGTCAGGTGGACAGATGTAAGAGGCTGAGCAGGAGCGGATGACTGAGAGGCTGGCTCATTTTTGCCGGTTTGATCCGCCTCGCTTTGATGGTAGCCATACCGAGCCATGGGTGGTGGAGGCCTGGGTGGGTGAGATGGAGAAGTTATTCGAGGATCTCTTCATACCAGAGCGGGATCAGGTTCACTTGGCGGTTCATTGCTTGACGGGTGACGCACGTGTCTGGTGGAGGAGGACAAGACAAAGCAGGTCGCTGGATGCGCTGCGGTTGAGTTGGGACGAGTTTTGCGGGATGCTGTACGGGTTCTATTTCCCAAACAGCGTGAAGCTAAAACTCGAGGAGGATCTGAAGAATCTCATACAGGGAGAACGCACAGTGCAGGAGTATACTCGAGAGTTCACCAGACTCCTGAACTGTATTCCATTTGCAGCGAGAGATGAGGCTCACAAGGTTTACTTGTTTGAGCGGGGATTGAGGCAGGAGATCTTTGTTTTAGTTCAGGCGCAAAGTTTGCAGACCTTGGATGCGTCGATCGAGCAGGCACTATGGGTCGAGCGAGGAGCCTTGACGACGAGAGAGCGGGCGGCCGCAAGTCAAGGTCTGGATAGGAAACGCCAGGCTCCAGACGATGAAGGATAGACTAGCGGCAGACGTCCGCCGAGGCCTCCACGATCACGTTCTCAGGGTCGTGGATTTTTAGGGCGACAGAGGTCTGGTGGATCAAGTCAGCAGGGACGGCAGCAAAGGGGAGCACTGAGATGTGTCATCTGTGGAGGACCACATTGGCCTAGGCAGTGCGAGCAGTGAGAGGGCCGGTGTTTTGGGTGTGGTCAGCCAGGACATCTGCGGGCAGCTTGTCCCCGAGCTGCGTAGCTAGCACCATCGACAGCATCGGCACCCCCAGCTTATCAGCAGGCCTATGGAGCTCCACCGAGTCATAGCCAGACGGACCGGGCTTCAGTGCCACGCCCGGTTGAGCGGCGACAGCAGGCGCAGAGCGGCAGGGTCTTTGCGGCTCAGGTTGAGGACTCCACGGCAGCAGATCATGTGGTGGCAGGTATCATTTTAATTTCTAGCATTAGAGCTCGTGCATTATTTGATACCAGTGCATCATATTTATTTATTAGTCGAGCATTTGCATCACTGCATGGACTAGTGATAGGGCCATTACCACATGCACGAGAGGTGAAGATTCCTCAGCATGTTTTGCTTGTGGCGGAGTGTTGTTGGGCTTGTCCTGTGCAGCTTGGACCTTGGGTGATGCCCGCAGACCTATTGGTCTTGGGGCGATTGTAGGATTTTGATGTGGTGCTCGGCATGGATTGGCTGGCACGCTATTTTGCGACGATCAACTGCGGCGAGAGGACCGTGACATTTCGCGAGCCAGGCCAGAAGGAGTACGTGTATAGAGGCTGCAGGAGCACATTGTTCGCGACGTGGATTTCGTCGGCAAAAGCGAGACAGATGATGAGTCGAGGATGTGCTGCATTCCTGGCGACTGTTGTAGAGGTGCCAACGGTGGCATCGGGACTCGAGGACATCTCTGTAGTCCGCGAGTTTTCAGACGTGTTTCCACCTGAGTTGACTGCTATGCCACCGGACAGGGAGGTCGAGTTTGTGATTGACGTAGTCCCAGGAACTGCGCGAATCTCGAAGGCACCCTACCGAATTGCACCGGCTGAGCTGAGATAGCTTTAGGTGCAACTTCAGGATTTGATGGATAAAGGGTTTGTGAGACCCAATGTATCGCCTTGGGGAGCGCCGGTGTTATTCGTGAAGAAGAAGGATGGTTCACTTAGACATTGTATGGAATCGAGAGTTGAATAAAGTGACCATCAAGAACAAGTATCCTTTGCCGCGCATTGATGATCTGTTTGATCAGCTGCAAGGATCTTGTGTCTTCTCGAAGATTGATTTGCAGTCCGGTTACCACCAATTGAAGGTGAAGGCCGAGGATATTCTCAAGACGGCTTTTAGGACCCGTTACGGGTATTATGAGTTTACGGTGATGCCGTTTGGATTGACTAATGCCCCTGCCGTATTTATGGATTTGATGAATCAAGTGTTTAAGCCGTTCTTGGACCGGTTTGTGGTGGTGTTTATTGATGATATCCTAATCTACTCTCGAAGTGATGCTGAGCATGAGGAGCACTTGAGGATAGTGCTGCAACTTCTGAGGGAGAAGAAGTTGTATGCCAAGTTGAAGAAGTGCGAGTTCTGGCTGCGAGAGATAGCTTTCTTGGGCCATGTGATTTCAGCCACTGGAGTGGCGGTGGACCCGCAGAAGATTGATGCTGTTCGGGATTGGCCCAGACCGACAACGATTATCGAGGTTGTAAGATAGGGGGTGCCCAAGGATCTATCTAGATACTATCAATCACCTAGAGGGGGGTGAATAGGTGTATAAACAAAAATCACAAATCTCAATGCGATAAAGTAATGCGGAAAATAAAATCAGCACACCGAGATTTACGTGGGAAACTCTACCTTGGAGAAAAACCCACGGGACCAACACGCGAAAAAACAATCCACTAAGAGTAAAGAATTACAAGGTGATTACCGACTCCACGGACTTAACCTCTCCCTTCTCTTCAGCGGATCACGCGCACCAACGGGTTGTCCACGCCCCACGTCCGAGTCCACGAACGCCACGTCCCGAATCCACGAGACGCCCAACTTCGAATCCACGAAGTCAACAACACGTCGAATCCACGACGCCACTCGAATCCACGAGCAAGAACAAATAACGTTGATGATGTAACGTTGGTGATGGTTTATTGCTTAGAATAACATTGAAAATCTGTGGGAATAATCTCTAAGCAATCCTCAAATTGATTCTAAAAGAATATTAGAAATTAGAACACCATGAATCAATTTGAGAGAAGCTTGATGTAGAAGATGAGGAAAACGGTTACCTACAAGCTTCTAGGGTTTCTAAAAGATAATCTGTGATTCACACCGTTTTAGAGACACCCCCACATCATATTTATAGGTTAGAAGCAATCCGAAAAAGATTAGGATTAAAAAACAGTTTTTAGAAAGGTTTGGAAGCAAACCGATTTCGACTAGGATTGAAAAACTGATTTTAGAAAGGTTTGGAACCAAATTAGGATTGCAAAGATATTTTAAGGAATCTACCATCTTATTTACATGTTTGGGAGACATTAGAATCAAAGTAGGATAGAAAAAATAACTTTCCAAAACTTCGCAACGGGTCGGGGTCCGGACCGCGGGTATGGGGTCCGGACCTTGACACTCTCCAGGCGTTTCATTGTCCGGACCTCAGCCATCAGGGTCCGGACCCGGTCTGTGAAACAGCCTGGGGTCCGGACCTCAGCCCTCAGGGTCCGGACCTCCGCCCTCAGGGTCCGGACCTCATCCGCAGGGTCCGGACCCTCCCTGCGTGACAGCCAGGGAGGCGTACGGGTTCCGGACCTCATCCTCAGGGTCCGGACCTCGGAAGTTGGAAAACTTATTTTTATATTTTAAAACACTTTTTATCCATTCTAATGTCTTCCAAACACTTGTAAATGTTTCTAAATCATCATCAAGATTATTTAAACTTACCAAGCATCGTGAATTCAAACGGTGAGTCTTCGAGTCTTCAATCTTTGTCTTTTCTTCTTTGAACCTTCAAGACTCCGACTCACTTCACGAAATATGCCAATCTAAAATCCGTAACAATCTCCCCCTTTGGCAATTTCGTGACAAAACTCAAAATTACATAAAACACTCACGATGCTTATCTCTCCAAACAATGAAATTCATTGCCATCACCAAAATAATGAACTTCTCGCGTGAAAGATCCAAATGAAATTTAAAATTACAATTTAGTAACTCCTAAAGCAAACTCTATAACTTAGACAAACATGGAGTCTTGAAGTCTTGAGAGACCTGCAAAATATTTTCATTCTCCACGAACAAAGTTAGTAGAAAAAGTATCAAAATCGCTCCCCCTTTGTTCATGCAATCTCTCCCCCTATGTTTATGCGTCTAAGTTATCATTACCTCTCTCCCCCTTTTTGTCAAAAATTGCCAAATGAGAAACACCAAAAATAGAGAGAAGTTCGAGAGAAATCAATCAAAATACAAGTTGAAAGCTTTTCAATTTTGAAACCACTTGTTATAAAATTTCAAGCAATGTTAGAGCATGAGAAATATAAATTCACATTGACTTCTTTCAATCCCTATTAATTTCATAAGAATTAAGAATTTTACTACACAATCATCATGATGTAGATAAATCATTACACGATTTCTCAATTCATATAAACTTCAAAATCAAGTCATCAAAAATAATCTAAAGGCTCAAAAGCTATCAAGATGTAACGGATTATGAAGATGACTTAAGGGATTCATCAAAGAGACAGAAAATTTGTTGCATAAAAATTCAAATTTGAGATAAAACAAATATCGCACAGGGGGTGGCTCTTTGAGCATCTTTCATGTATGTGGACCACCTTATAACACCGAAAAAATAAAATTTTGTGACATTTTCCTTTTGCATCCTTTTGCACTTGTATATTTTTTTTTTCGGATATGCAATTCAATTCTCATGTGGTAGCTGCACACACTAACCGGACGACCGGGGTGGTAGCTCTTTCCTCCATGTGGTGGTAGTTTTCACACTCCTTTAAGGATGTAACTCTTTCCACATCTTTCAAAGCATACGAGCATTTCATTTTATATAATAATAACTCCCCCTCGCTTATGCAATCTCTTAGTTGAAAGAATATGTGACAAATTTTAGTCCATAAGAGAATGACTATTCATCAAATTCAACACACACAACCGAGATAGGTTAAGCTCCTAGAGATTACACATGATTGCCTAAATTTGATGAATATAAGTATGAAGAATTCTCATAATAAATTATCTTCAAATATAATGAAAATAAAGTAAAACCGATAATTAATATGAGATTAATTAAGAGTGAATGAAAGTGAACTTATTGATATTCAATGCACTATTTAATGTTCTAATCATTCAAAGAATCCAAAAAATTGTAACAATGAAAACACCAAAACGTGTAATGCAATAACCAAAAGATATGCAATAAAAACCGATCAAAGCACTACACTAAGTCAAAACAAATTAAGACTTTAGAGAAGGAAAGATATCACCTTTCCGAACCCAAACTTGTCGGATTGTTGGTTGCCTTGGTTTTTTGACGTTGGACACGGTTTGTTTTGACTTTTGATCAACCGTGGGTCTCACCATCGCATTCCGCTTTGGAGTATTTGAGTGTTGTGGCTTTGACTTTCGGTTGACCTCGGGTACTCGACCTTTTTGATGTTGCTTTTGAATCCGTGGGGGTTGTCGAGTGTTGGAAGATGCCAATAGATGCTTAGAAGATGCCACTTGAGTTTTCTTTTTATGGCATGTCTTCTTGATATGTCCTTTCTTTCCGCATCTATGGCATACTTTCTCTTTTACACTTGTTGAGACTTTGGGAATAGAATTTTTTATCTTCTCAACAAATGTTCGCTCATATCCAAGTCCAAGTTTACTTGTTTGACCCAATCCGAGCATATCATCAAGTTTCTTTGTACCGGAGGAGAATTTTTGTATGTCGGACTTGAGTAGATGGACTTGTTTGGTCAAAACTTGGTTGGAGACATGAATTTCCTTATATTGTAGTTCGAGAAAGCCAACCTTTTCTTGATGCGATTTGATCGTTATCTCCGATTGGTTTAGCTTTTCTTGGAGGATTTTGTTGTTCTTCAATATGTTTTCCCTTTCCTCCTCAAGAGCTTTAGATGTCTTCTTCAAGTTGTTGTTCTCATCTTCAAGCTCGAGTAAATGCTTCCTCAACTTCTTATTGTGCTTAGCCATCTTCTTCGATTCGATGAGTAGTTGATTATACGCCTCGGCTAAGTCCTCATCATCCGACTCCCCCTCACTCGAGCCATCGTCGCTCGACGTTTCATGCACAGAGGAAGAATCAAAGAGGTTAGCGATAATAGATGATAAGCAAAAAGTAGAGGGAGAAGGAGAAACATGTGAAGAGAAAGCGATTGCATCATTGGTTTCTTCTTCACTAGAACTTGAATCATTGGAGGTAGAATCATCCCAAGTTCTAGCTTGTAGAGCCTTCTTATTATAGGACTTCTTAGAGGGACAATCCGTGGCGATATGGCCATAGCCTCGGCATTTGTAACACCGGATTTCCCCTTCAAGTTCATCCTTTTCTTTAGAAGACGTTCCAAACTTCTTCTCTTTAGAGAATTTAGAATTTGAAGATCCTTTAGAAGAAGATTTGGATGTAGATCGATTTGACTTGTTCTTCCGAAAATTCCGACGAAATTTCTTCGTGAGACGCTCCAAATGATGTTCAAAATCGGCGAGCGAAATTTCTTCATCGGAATCTGAGTCGTCGTCTTCCTCCTTTGTTGAATTAAGTGCAACACCTGTACTTTTAGAGAAAGACTTGGAAGAAGATTGATTAGTAGGAAAAGTCATTTCATAAGTTTGTAAAGCGCCTACTAATTCATCTACTTTCATATCATCCGGATGATTGATCGTTTCAATAGCCGCGACTTTCGCCCTAAAGCGCTCCGGAAGTGTTCGAAGGATTTTTCTAACTACTTTAGATTCCGGGATCTTCTCTCCCAAGTTAGCACATGTATTAATGACATCTTGGAGTCTAGTAAAATAATCAATAAACGATTCGTGCTCCTCCATGCGAATAGAATCAAATTGACTCGTAAGCATTTGAAGCTTTTGTATTTTAACTAGACTAGTACCCTCATGTGTAACTTGTAGAGTATCCCAAATCTCTTTAGCCGTTTCACACGCCGAGACACGTGTAAACTCGGTTTGTGATAAGGCATTAAATAAAGCATTTATTCCCTTACCATTAAAAGAAGATAAATCAATTTCATCCTTCGACCACTTAGTCCGAGATTTAGGGACGGTCGCGTTATCAACCACTTCGGTTGGATGTTTCCACCCGACTTCAATGGTTTGCCATACACGCTCATCAATTGCGATGAGGAAGGCTCTCATCCGGACTTTCCAATAGGCGTAGTTGGTTCCATCAAATAACGGTGGCCTAAATATATTACCTCCTTCACCCATTATGAAAGATAAAGCCTAGATCCCTGCTCTGATACCAATTGTAAGATAGGGGGTGCCCAAGGATCTATCTAGATACTATCAATCACCTAGAGGGGGGTGAATAGGTGTATAAACAAAAATCACAAATCTCAATGCGATAAAGTAATGCGGAAAATAAAATCAGCACACCGAGATTTACGTGGGAAACTCCACCTTGGAGAAAAACCCACGGGACCAACACGCGAAAAAACAATCCACTAAGAGTAAAGAATTACAAGGTGATTACCGACTCCACGGACTTAACCTCTCCCTTCTCTTCAGCGGATCACGCGCACCAACGGGTTGTCCATCACGTCCGAGTCCACGAACGCCACGTCCCGAATCCACGAGACGCCCAACTTCGAATCCACGAAGTCAACAACACGTCGAATCCACGACGCCACTTGAATCCACGAGCAAGAACAAATAACATTGATGATGTAACGTTGGTGATGGTTTATTGCTTAGAATAACATTGAAAATCTGTGGGAATAATCTCTAAGCAATCCTCAAATTGATTCTAAAAGAATATTAGAAATTAGAACACCATGAATCAATTTGAGAGAAGCTTGATGTAGAAGATGAGAAAAACGGTTACCTACAAGCTTCTAGGGTTTCTAAAAGATAATCTGTGATTCACACCGTTTTAGAGACACCCCCACATCATATTTATAGGTTAGAAGCAATCCGAAAAAGATTAGGATTAAAAAACAGTTTTTAGAAAGGTTTAGAAGCAAACCGATTTCGACTAGGATTGAAAAACTGATTTTAGAAAGGTTTGGAACCAAATTAGGATTGCAAAGATATTTTAAGGAATCTACCATCTTATTTACATGTTTGGGAGACATTAGAATCAAAGTATGATAGAAAAAATAACTTTCCAAAACTTCGCAACGGGTCGGGGTCCGGACCGCGGGTATGGGGTCCGGACCTTGACACTCTCCAGGCGTTTCATTGTCCGGACCTCAGCTATCAGGGTCCGGACCCGGTCTGCGAAACAGCCTGGGGTCCGGACCTCAGCCCTCAGGGTCCGGACCTCCGCCCTCAGGGTCCGGACCTCCGCCCTCAGGGTCCGGACCTCATCCGCAGGGTCCGGACCCTCCCTGCGTGACAGCCAGGGAGGCGTACGGGTTCCGGACCTCATCCTCAGGGTCCGGACCTCGGAAGTTGGAAAACTTATTTTTATATTTTAAAACACTTTTTATCCATTCTAATGTCTTCCAAACACTTGTAAATGTATCTAAATCATCATCAAGATTATTTAAACTTACCAAGCATCGTGAATTCAAACGGTGAGTCTTCGAGTCTTCAATCTTTGTCTTTTCTTCTTTGAACCTTCAAGACTCCGACTCACTTCACGAAATATGCCAATCTAAAATCCGTAACAGAGGTGAGAAGTTTTCTTGGATTGGCTGGATATTACCGTCGGTTTGTGGAAGGCTTTGCGAAGCTCTCCACACCCCTCACTCGTCTGACGAGGAAGGGGATTAGATTCGTTTGGAGTGCCGAGTGCCAGCGTAGCTTTGAGGAGCTGAATGAGAGACTGATGTCTGCTCCCATCCTTACCCTTCCAGTTATGGGGAAGGATTCGTGATTTATAGTGATGCATCACACAGTGGCTTGGGATGTGTGTTGACGCAGCATGGTAGGGTAATTGCCTATGTGTAGTACCCCTGAGGCCTAATTGACGAAATGACTGCAGTATCCTAGAATGTTCGACACTTCTGGAGAGTGTCGGGACGAGTCAGAGTCGTTTTGGTGCAAAATAGACGCGAAAATTGACTCGGAGCACCGAAATAAGCCAAAACTGAAGTTTTGGACGTTTAGCAGTTTAGGGCGCCCGAAAGTTGGGTTTAGGGCGCCCGAATCTTGGTGTTGTTACTGAGTCATTTCGTATCCAATTTTAGGGCGCCCGGAAAGTGAGTCCGAAAGTTCACCTCGTGAGTATCGATCGTGCTGACACGTGTGCTTTGGTAGGTGTGTTCCGCCGGACAACGATAGGGCACACCAGACTGCTTGACGGAGAATCCGAGGCTGTCCTAGTGCAGGCTGGAAGATCTGGGCGCCCAGTTCTTGGGTTCTGGGCGCCCGAATGTTGGATTTTCAGCATTGGTGCAGGTTTACAGCTTGTGTTCTTGAGGCTTTTTGTATCCATTCCTTTGGCTATAATAGTAGTGGACGAAACCCTGAAACTCCTTTGCTTCCCTCTCTTGGTGAACCCTGGAAAGTTGCAGGGAACCTCTCCAACTCCTCCAATTTTCCATCTTTTCCCATTGAAAGCTTTGGATTCCTGCAGAACAGCAGCGTCGACCTGTGGTGTTTCAGCTCATGTGCAGTGTAGGAGTGTCCAAATCCTACGAAACTTGGTTTGTTGGATTGTGGACTCGTAGTGGAAGGTGTGGGATCCTTCGGATCGCATTTTGAACAGGTATATACACTGCAGTTGCTGTTTTACTGGGCCCCTTATGTTCTTGAACTGAAATTTGGGTTTTCCGTTGATCTTATGGATCCAAATCTCTATAGAGCTGGATTTTTGAAGTGAGGATTGATTTTTCCTCATCCCTTGCTGGTTTGGAAGTTCTTTCCACCTGGATTTGAGAGTTCAAAGGTGAGTTTTAGCTCAGATTTAGAGTTTTAAGCTTAAGTGCTGAATTTATGTGTAGTTGATGGATTTCTTGGATTTTTGAATCCAGATTTTTGTTGGAAGCTTCATTGATGGATTTGGAGTGATCCCTCACTGTATTTGGGAGGTTTGTGACCCTATTCCCTGGGTTAGACTTGTGAGAATTCCAGGAATTAAGCTAGAAGTGCTATTTGCTTAGTTGCTGAAGTTCTGGATGCAGGTTCTGGGCATCCAGAAGTTGGGTCCGAATCCTTGCAAAGGCTTTTTGGAGATCGATTCGAACTCGCTTTTGGTTGAGATTTGGTGGGATTGTTCTTGCGCCCCTGCTGGTGAGTTGGATAAATTTTCACTGCATTTGGACTTAAGATTTAGATTTCATCGCATGTTGAACCCCTGTTGGTCGTGCTGCCAGGCTGCAGTTCTGGGCTGATGTTCTGGGCGCCCAGAACTTGAGCAGGGAGGATCCGAATCCTGGTTTTGTCTGGTTTGAGCCCGATTTCAGTTGGTTTTGTTTGGAGGCCTTCCACTCGACTCCTAGCCTTTGTTGGATAGCTTTTGAGGTGGGTTGATGTTGCCGAAAGCTTCGGAATTCCTCCTAAGTTGTAGAGAGTGCAGCATGTTATTTTATTATCAGATTTTTCATGTTAGTAGCTCGAATTCATGAATTTGCACGTTTTATATAAAATCTGAATTTGGAGCATAAATTAATAATTTATAGTCATGATTTACATGCTGAAGTGGGATTTGATTTAGCAGAAAACTCATGAACCTACAACCGTTATTTTTTGAAACTGTTATCAGATTTAGCTCTAGGAGCCGTTTTTGTTCTTGTATCGCCGCTGTTAGTGCGAGGTTGATACTTAGATTGTTGTAGGACGAGTTTACGCTCGTGCTGAGATGCCGAGCTTGTATATACAGCAGGGTTAGGCTGTTTTATATTGTCGGGTGCCGTCGGGGTTGACGGTGGACCCAAATTTTTATTTTAGTATCAGTTTGTGCTGAGGGCACGTGAGCTTGGAGTCTTTGACCCATTCGACCCCTTTTTATTTGATTATAGCCTGTCGGAGCCTGATTGTGCTCGACAGAGATACGCTTATTAACTCGGTTGGGTAGCTCCCCCGAGTGCCGCTCCGGAGTGAGGCCTCTTATGCATTGATGTCGCTGCAGATTAGTGGATATGATTCTTGGACCGGCTACCTTTTGGTAGTGTGCGGTGTGGCTAGGCTTTTGGCTGGACGAGCCTTTTTGGGCGGTTCCATTAGATTGGGTCGGGAGTGACTATTCACATTAGTGATGCTTATACTTTGAGAGTATGACTTGGATAGTGGTAGGGTAGTGGCATTACAGCTGTAGAGTTTATTCCAGCTTACTTTATTATTTTCTTTACCTACCAGCTATACTGTTAGTCTCGTAGACTTAGTGGGTGGGCCGTTGAGGTCGGTAGCGGTACCCACTGAGGACTACTTCTTTTGATAGTAGTTCTCACACCCATTGTTGCCACATTTTCTTGCAGAGCCTTCGACTGTTGCAGCTGCTGCTTCTGTTCCTGCGGATCGAGGTAAGGGAGTCGCGAGCTAGATCCCTAGCATTCTCAGTTTTTCCTAGAGGAGAACCCTATTAGAGATAGTTTTATTTTGAGTTGTGCCATGTACGTATAGTGTGAACTGGTTGTTCCTGTGAGAGGTGGACTTGTACCTATTTTGGCTTTGGAGGAACTGTTGTATTTTGGATCCTATATGTACAGGTGGCTTTTGTTCTATTAGTATGATCTTATTTCAGCTCTATATCTCTTGTAGTTGCTTGTATGCTTTGTTTACAGGTTAGCTATCGCTTCGTATACATAGAAAATTCTATGTATACGGCGGATCTGTTGGCGAGCCCGGGGAAACGAGTAATTCGGGGCGTGACAGATTCAGTTGGTATCAGAGCTTAGGAATAGGTTGTTGGGACTTAGTAAACCCTAGACTTTGGCAGACCCTAAGAATGCAAGACGTGAGAGACATGACTTGCTGCGAAAGTAATTGATTTGACTGTTGAACTCATCTTTAAGTGGATGGAGTGATCGAAGGCGTGTGTCCATTCCTGCCGCGAACTTGTGTTGGCTGCAGACGACGTCAAGCAGCGAGGGAAAAGAGGCGACCTTCTAGACTTTCGCTTGATTGGGTCCAGAGTTGTTTGTGTTTTGTGACTGATGTGTGTGTTGTGCATGTGGTCATGACGCCTCCCCGACACCGAGGTCGACCCCCGACGCGGGCTACCCCTGCGCCTTCTGAAGTGCCAGAGCAGGCGAGACCAAGTGCACCCCCAGATTTGATAGAGTAGTTGGCTGCTCTAGCTGAGTCATCTAGGCAGCAGGGTGCACTATTGCAGAGGGTGTGTGATACTTTTACTCATCAGTCGAGTGCAGCACCCAGAGCGACGGAGTCACAGGAGCCACTTCCTTCTACTCCAGTGGATGTTCCAGCTACAACCGCACCCCCATCAGCGGCAGTTCCGGGCGCGCCAATTGGCGATGCTTCGCGGTCAGGTGGACAGATGTCAGAGGCCGAGCAGGAGCGGATGACTGAGAGGCTGGCTCGTTTTTGCCGGTTTGATCCGCCCCGCTTTGATGGTAGCCACACCGAGCCTTGGGTGGTGGAGGCCTGGGTGGGTAAGATGGAGAAGTTATTCGAGGATCTCTTCATACCAGAGCGGGAGCAGGTTCACTTGGCGGTTCATTGCTTGACGGATGACGCACGTATCTGGTGGAGGAGGACGAGACAGAGCAGGTCGCTGGATGCGCTGCGGTTGAGTTGGGACGAGTTTTGCGGGATGCTGTACGGGTCCTATTTTCCAAACAGCGTGAAGCAAAAACTCGAGGAGGATCTGAAGAATCTACTTCAGGGAGACCGCACAATGCATGAGTATACTCGAGAGTTCACCAGACACCTGAACTGTGTCCCATTTGCAGCGAGAGATGAGGCTCACAAGGTTTACTTGTTCGAGCGGGGATTGAGACATGAGATCTTTGTTTTAGTTCAGGCGCAGAGGTTGCAGACCTTGGATGCGTCGGTCAAGCAGGCACTATGGGTCGAGCGAGGAGCCTTGACGGCGAGAGAGCGCGCGGCCGCACTGAGTCAAGGTCTGGATAGGAAATGCCCGGCTCCAGACGACAGAGGACAGACCAGCGGCAGACGTCCGCCGAGGCCTCCACGATCACGTTCTCAGGGTCGTGGGTTGTCGGGACGACAGAGGTCTGGTGGATCCCGTCAGCAGGGACGGCTGCAGAGGGGAGCACCGAGATGTGTCATCTGTGGAGGACCACATTGGCCTAGGCAGTGCAAGCAGCGAGAGGGCCGGTGTTTTGGGTGTGGTCAGCCAGGACATCTGCGGGCAGCTTGTCCCCGAGCAGCGTCGCTAGCACCATCGACAGCATCGGCACCCCCAGCTTATCAGCAGGCCTATGGAGCTCCACCGAGTCATAGCCAGACAAACCGGGCTTCAGTGCCTGTAGTACCCCTGGGGTCTAACTGACGGAATGACTGCAGTATCCTAGACTGTTCGACGCTTCTGGAGAAGGTCGAGACAAGTCAGAGTCGTTTCGGCGTCAAATAGACGCGAGAACGGACTCGGAGCACCGAAGCGAGCCAAAACTGAAGTTTTGGGCTTTTGAACTTTAGGGCGCCGGAAGCCTTATTTTGGGCGCCCAGATGTGCAGCGCTCATTTCTGAAAACTGCTAAGTCATTTCGGATCTATGTTTCGGGCGCCCGGAAAGTGAGTCCGGAAATCCTACCTCGTGAGTATCGATCCGCTTGACACGTGTCGTTTGGTTGGTGAGATCCGCCGGACCAGGTTAGGGCACACCGGACCGCGGCGGAGAGTCCGATGCTCGAGTTGGTGCAGGCTGAAGAACCGGGCGCCCACTTCATGAGTTTCGGGCGCCCGAATGTGTGGATTTCTGCTGAGGACAGGTTAGTTGTAATTCTGTTCTTGAGGCTCATTGCACCGAAATCCTTTGTCTATAAAAGAGGTGGACGACCTTCCCTGAGACTTTTTTCTCCCCTCTTCAAGGTGAACCCAGGATTTTGCAAGGAAACCCTCTCTTCTCTCCCAAATTTCATCTTCCTCCATTGATGACCTTGGATTCCTGCTGGAACTGCATCGTCGACCCGTGGTGTTCTGGCTCGTGTGCAGTGTGGGAGTGTCCAAATCCTTCAAAACTTGGTTTGTTGGATAGAGGACTCGTAGAGGAAGACGTGGAACCCTTCCAATCGCGATTTGGACAGGTATGTAAGCTACAGTTGATGTTTCACTGGACCCCTTGTGTTCTTGAGCTGAAACTTGGGTTTTTCCTTTGATCTTTGGATACAATCTCTTGGGAGCTGGATTTTCGAAGTGAAGAGTGATCCTTCCACTGTCCTTGCTGGTTTGGAGGTTCTTCCCACCTGAATTGAGGATTCAAAGGTGAGTTCTAGCTCAGATTTTGAGTAATTGCTTAAGTGCTGATTTTTTTGGGTCATTGATGGAATTTCTTGGATTTTTAGATCCAGATCTTTGTGAGAATCTTTGGAGAGGTTTTGGATTGTTCCATCACTATTTTTGAGAGGTTTGTGACCCCTTTCTATGAGCTAGATTCGTTGGAATCCCTGAATTCTTGCTGTTTTTGAGATTTGCTTAAGTGCTGAAACTTTTGGATCCATGTGCAGGAGGGTCCAGAAGTGAATCCGGTTCAGTGTGTGGACCTTTTGGACATCGAGTCAATCTCCGTTTTGGCTGAAGTTTGGAGGGTGTGTTCTTGAGCCCCTACTGGTGAGTTGAGCCAAATTTCACTGCATTCGGACTTAGGATTTGGATTTTATCGCATGTTGAATATATGTGGGTTGTGCTGCCAGGCTGCAGTTCTGGGCTGATGTTCTGGGCGCCCAGAACAGTGAGCAGGTGGGTCCGAATCTCGAGGTTGCAGTTTTGAACTCGATTTCAGCCGGCGTTGTTTGGAGGCCTTCCACTCGACTCCTAGCCGTTGTTGGATAGCTTTCGAGGTGGGTTAATGTTACCAAAATCGCCGGATTTCCTCCTAAGTTGTAGAGAGTGCAGCATGCTGTTTTATCATCTGTTAAATCATGTTAGTAGCTCGAATTCATGAATTTGCATGTATTATTATGAAATCTGAATTTGGAGCATAAATTGATAGTTTATAGACATGACTTTACATGCTGAACTGGGAATTGACTTAGGAAAAAACTCGCGAACATACAACCGTCACTTTTCGAACTGTTATCAGATTTAGCTCTAGGAGCCGTTTCTGTTCTTGTATCACCGCTGTTAGTGCGAGGTTGATACTTAGTTCGTTATAGGACGAGTTTACGCTTGTGCTGGGATGCCGAGCTTGTATTTACAGCAGGGTTAGGCTGTTTTGTGTTTTTGGGTGTCGTCGGGGCTGACGGTGGACCCAGACTCTTGTTTTAGCTTCTGTTTGTGCTGAGGGCACGTGAGCTTGGAGTCTCGACCCGTTTTGACCCCTTTCCATTTGATTATAGCCTGCCGGAGCCTGTTTATTCATTTTCCTCGACGCTGTAGATTGTGAATTTCATTTTTTTAACTTACCTAAGAACCATGTTTATGTACTAGCGTGCAGCATAATGTTACAATACAAGTTCTTGCCAGAAGTTCTCCAAAATCAGAATTAAGGAAATTATTTACCAAGAGAGAAAACAATCTGGTTTGGAAGCGAAAAATATACTATCAATCAAAAAGACACCTATCTGTTGCATACAATATATGCAGATAGTCACTTGCAAATTGAAATGAATTTAGGAAGGAAATTGAAAACCAGGTCAAACTACTGGAAGATAATTCTACAGTTGACAATCTAACGACAAATAGAAACTCCGGTTAAATTCACAAGGTCTAGAATTTTAAGCTTAACTTGAATATAAAATTCACTGAGGGAAATAAATTTAAATCAAAAGTTTGAGGAATGCAATAAAGACAGTAAAAATTGATTGATCTATTTTGGAAACAGAGTAGTTTCGCAGGGTGTCCCATAACGTTTCTTCCGCATTTTAACTTGATCTATCATGATTAAGAATAATAAAAAGGAGTTACATTCAAGATGCAAAGGCAACATATATAACTCACAGCAACAACAGCAAGTTGTTTTTCCACTGAACTACTCAGTTTACCTGCTACCTGTTGGCAACATAACAAGAAAATAAGTTTAAGAACCAAATGTCAGTGCTGCCTGTAGACCTTGATTAGCAAATATAGAGTCCTTAATCAGTTCGTAGTAGAAATGCACAAATAAGAAGTAGCTGAGGCATCCGAAATCATGGGAACAGAATAAAAAATGAAGCTTGCAACCAACAACTATATCTAGAGGATGTATTTTCACTAATGTCACAGTTTCAACATACAAATATGAATAAACATGAACATGGGAACTGCTGCACACTTCAAACTTAATACACATCCTTCAGGAATGAGAACCAAATAAGGTTCTCCATTGGAATTTAGAAAACAAAGTAAAACAAAAGAGAGCCTGAGGGAGCTAAGCTCTATTTCAAAGCTAAAAAAAGCAAGTAAAGAAACACATCACAATCAAGCAGAGTTTACTAATATCGACCTCCAATTTAGCTAAAGTTAATTAATATCCCGTCAACATCCTCTTGACCCAAGTAAGATCACATTTTCTGCTGAAAATTGTCCACCAAACAACCAAAAATGTAAGGGATCAGAACAAGTTTAAACGAAAATACTATAAAAGCCATTAATATAATGTCCTCATGGAACCCACATTGAGTTGCCTTCAATTTCCACAAAACATTATGATTATGTTGGCAAGAAAGTGGTTTTACAAGAAAACTTGCTTTACAATTAATTATATTTCAGAACAACTAACGACAAATTTAGCTTCCCAGTAGCATAGGCCACAAGAAGAAAATTTCGCTATAAACATGATTAAAATTAACCCGCATAAACGACGAGGCACGAAATAGACACACTTTTTAATTAATTAGATCTTTATATATCAGATAATTCTTCAATTAAAGCATAACAAACATGAATCAGAAAAGCTAGATTCCTAAGAAACCTTTCCCATCTCAAGGATCTCAT
The DNA here is from genome assembly GCA_016920855.1 of Puya raimondii. Taxonomy (NCBI): domain Eukaryota; kingdom Viridiplantae; phylum Streptophyta; class Magnoliopsida; order Poales; family Bromeliaceae; genus Puya; species Puya raimondii. Next base: position 12,541,817 of record JABWPP010000050.1, read on the forward strand.
TACAGGAGACTCTGATTGACAACTTAGCACAACAAGCCATTGAGATTATTTAGAACAGATCTATCTCAAGAAAAATAGTTTGACTATGCTGACCTGAGACAAATATGCCTACCAGTAAACAATGGATTGGTAAATCCAATAATCTGATTTAATTTTGAAATCAAAACACAAGGAGATATAGTTAGTCACTTTTTGTGGAAATAAGATGATAAGAAAACTAAGACAATGTTAGCGAACAGGGGCAAATTTAATGCTAAATCTCACACCATTACCCTACTTTAATTAACATACAAAATATACGTAACAGTCATTTTGCATTGTAAAGATCCTATAACAAGAATGCCCGAAGAAACTGTCATATACTAAAAAAATCTTATTATTTAATTACCCAATTTAAGAATAAAAATCTCCAACTGAACATTCAGAAACAATTTTCTTTGGGACTAGCCAATTTTTTCATGACTCATTAGCAATTACCGCACAACAAGTATATAAACCTTAATTTTTGAATGAATAAGTTAGGGGTAGGACCGTAAGCGAAGGTTAACACAAAGGACCTTATTAATCAAATAGCAAAATGACATAGAAAAGCAAGAGAATTGATGGGGGCAAGTCATGTTTAAATGAGATGCCTCACCTTAATTAACATGGACGAAATTTGAAACTGGTGCCTTTTTTTTTTTTCCCCTTTTTCTCTCAACTTCATTGGAGCTATTTGAAAATGCTTTTGTCGATTTTTCTTTGCTTCTTTTTTGTATTTAAAATCCCTAAAACAGCACTAATCTAACTTACGGAAGTTCAACTTTTGGTAAAGGACTATATAGGCATTTCATCGAGCCCGTTAGAGCCCCACTGTAAATAATGTCTCACTCACCGTAAATAGAATACCTCCAAAAAAAAAACGTAAATAGCTCACAACTCCCCCAAGAGATATAAATTCATGATCCCAGACAAAACTGAGGATTCGAGATCGAGAGCTCTTAACCCCGTGGATACGGAGCACAAATCGAGAAGTTCACACCACCAAGGCTTCGGATCAGATTGCTCTGGGTTGAGGATTTGCCCTCGTGGGGCCTCACGAGGTCGGTGTCCGACGAAGATCGAGAACCAAACTACACGAGGACGACACGGATTAAGGTCGAGAGCGAAAGCGATGTCGAACATGGCGAATCGAAAGAAGCAGAGTGCGATTTGGGGATGGGATCGAAGCTCGGAGGGGTCGACAGAAGGAAGAGGAGGAGGAGAGGAGTAGAAGGTGGAGGAGAGCGGAAGAGCTCGAGGCTGAGAGATGGCGCGGGGACGGGGTGCGGCACAGGGGACACGCGGACGTTACGGTAGGAGTTAAAAGATAAATTTCACACATGTATAATTTATAGTCTTTAAAAATTATAATTTAAAATAATTGCCGCTAAAGTACAATTAATGATAACTAATAGTGGCGCGTTCAATAATCCGCCGGCTATTAAATTGCCACTAAATGCCATTTTTGTTGATGAGTGCATGATAGTATAAGCAATTTACTTCCATTATCTCATTATACTTTTATATTTCATCAGCAGTTATTATATCAATGCCTCAGTTAACCTAATGGGAGTAGTATTGGTGTGGCCCCATCTCAGAGCGGCGTTACCCAATGGGAACCATATGTTTAATATAGTTTCTTACCTCCATTAGTTTGACGTTTTAATTTTAGAACTATCTACTGCGGGAGAGGCCAAGGATCAACGGTGAGGGTATTGCCATACCGAAGCCGTCCCGACTAAGTAGTTTTTTTTAGAGGTGGGCCCCATGCACCTTACATTTTGGGTGTCATTGGGAGAGAGATGTTTTTTTTTTAGTGTACATATCTAGTTGACATTCCTGAGTCTTTCGACAACAATATGTTCCTCTCCTCAGAAACAGGCGAATTGTCCGTTCCGAGATCAGCAACCACGTCGTGCAAGGCACGCACGTCACGCCCAGAAGTACCGACACGATCCGGTTCGAGTGAGATTAACTGTGACCCCGGGATTGCTGATCGTCATCATCCACGTCTGTGCAGTGGGCGGCCGCAGAAGCATTACATTACCATCGACGAATGCGTCTAACCAAGGAGCCATCGCTAGGTAACAGGACATACGTGCGAGACAGCGCAACGCTACGCGCCAATTCGAGTACCCGACTTTCGGCAGCAGCTCGGCGAGACTAAACACTCTCTAAGCAAGGCCACGTCGTTCTTCCTGTTACTTCCAATTCGAGTCCATATCTTACTTTGTCTTCTTCCTAATTATTATTTGTTTGTATAGTTTATGACATTCTTCTAACCATCAAATTTTCACGAACTAGAATGTCATAATATCTGGCCTCGGTAATTGTACTCGGTAGACGTAGTGGAATAGCAGTGATCTGTACACAACTATGTTATTTGATGATGCCCCTAGATTTAACAGCATCATATATAATGTGTGCACTAAGTGAAGCCCATCCTACTAGATGAGGAAGATAACTATCAAAGAGCGTGGCATGTCATTGCTGACATTGTGAACTACCCCCGTGGAATCCACTGGTCCGACGAGTCCGATGGGAAATTGACATCATCTAGAATGACGAGTAATGGTGAGTTTATGCTCTCTAAAATCGGCTCAACAAATGTTTGGCTCATACGTTTTCAATAAGAAATTGTTCAATGTGCATCATCTAGACCATGCTCAGGTCATATGCATGCATAATTTCAAGATAGCTTGACATCTTGTCTCAATTCCGGCCCATTTCCAGATAGTGGAAAAGTTCTGCATCCCACTATAGTAGCAAAGTTTCAGATATTTAGCTTATTAATGCTCAGCAACGGGGTGGCGCCAACCCTATCCGTCAGTGGGAAGCAGTACTCTCTGCCCAGACTTGTGTTTGTCGCTTTTGCACTTGTGCTTACCAATACAAACTCAAGTACCCGTTGGCTCAGTCAGCGGCCTTATTGTTCAATTTTATTAATGCGTCTGCAGGCCGGATCGGGGGAGATCATGATGTCCTTACGATGCCCCACTTTCTATCATACGAATCTCCGTGTCTAGCCCACCCATTGATGCTGATGTCGCAGCTGTAGACAGAGCTTTATTTGCAGAGGAAAACGTCTCGTCTTCGGATTATTGACATCCTATCTCAGTTCCTTCACAACGAAGCCACCTGACTATACTTGCTGCTTTTCAGGCACCAATCAATACTAAGATTCCCTACCTTTAGACTGACCAAGTTATAGATTCCGTCAATCTATTCGCGCGCTTTATGAGTTCATACCTTAACAACCATCAGTATAGTGAAACCCTCAGGAGAGAAACAAACGTCAATAGTCCAAATTAGCAAAATATTTTGCCACACTCTGAGAAGCCATTACATATTCACAGATTGTAGAAAGAAAGAAGTGGGCTGATACAGCATCGCGCACAGTCCCGACGTGTTTAATACTCATCTTGCATTGTGCTACATAAAAAATTAAGCCTTCTTACTTTGCAGTTCGAGAGCCTTTAACACTTTTCCCATACTATCATTAATACTAGTTATAGAAGTGAGAGCCACATAGCACTGGCTTACCTGCTCAAAACCTCAGCCTGTGATGGCCTACCAACAAAATAGACAGCTACTGCGTCAAATCACTCGCTGCAGGGATCTTACTAAACTTCAACTGTCACAATAGAGTCAGGATCCCAGTCCGATGCCCAGACCATCATCAGCAACCACCCTCAGGATCTTTTGGTATCCCTGTTATCGATTCACCTAGCTATTGTCAGGTAACTTACATAAAATTCCGGGATTCTAGACTCAGGGTGCTTTCTTTTCATATAACCCCCCATGGTTCATATACTTCTTCACCTTCCTTTGTCTTTCTCCACTCAATATTTTACACGCGCTGATTTACAACCACTTTCTGTTACTCACTATGGTACATATCACCTACCAATTAACATACTGCCAACTTTTTTGTACCTTCTATTTACACATACCAAAACTTTTTTAAAAATCTTTTGTCTGTTAGCCAAATTACTAATCATAACTGCAACAGTTACATTTGACCTCATCTTCTTGTCGTGTTCAGGATCCGTCAAACAGGAAATTTGATTGGACAGGGCCATAGGGTGGCGAGATGGCTTGTACTACATGGATCATCTGCATCTACCATCCTTCATGCCTCTGTAATGCCACCACCTATTCCACCACGCTCTTAGTTTCTACTTTAATGGCACTCGTCGTTTAGGGTCACTTTCTTCTGAACATCTTAATTCTTAGTTCGTCGTGGTGTTATAGGCAAAAATTTATTTCCAATAAGTTATAGTTGTATGGGTTTGCAAACTTGCTAAACATACTACTAAACCTTTTCCCCTGCAAGCAATATGTTTTCTACAGCTGCTTTTGAAGTTAATTCATTCTGAATGTTTGGGGTCCTGCTCCTATTTTCTACACGTATTGGCAATCGATTATACTAAGTGATCTTTGTGGATGATTATTCTCGTTTTAAAACCCTGGAATATATTTTATGAACAAACCAGTCTGAACTATTGCAAATAGAAAAACATTTACTGTTCTGATTTCAAAATCAAGTTTTGGTACAACATTAAAATATTTCGTTCAGACTCTGGTTGGTGACTATATCTCTTCTTCAGAATTCAATAAATTCTTGCAGTCAAGGCACCTTATCTCACTTTCTTGCCCAAATGCCCTCAGCAAAATGGGGTTGCTGAAAAAAGCATCGTCCAATCATGGACACTGCCCAAGATCTCTTTCTTTTTGATAGTTCTGTTCCTTTCACAATTTTGGCCCGAATGGCTGTCAAATATTGTTGTTTACTTAATCAACATTAGCTTTCTAGTGTCTCTCAGTGTCTCTCCTAGTAAGCGGTTGTTTGCAACCTCTCATAATGATCACCTGTGAGTCTGCGTTGCCTTGTCTTGTCCTGCTACCTCCTCACGAAACGAAATGAAATTGTCCCCCTAAATCTGCTATTTTAATCTTTTTAGAGTATAGTCCTTGAGCATAAAGGGTATCGCGCTATGATCCCAAGACGTCTTCGGATTTCCTCGAGGATGTGATATTTCTTTGAGCATCTACCCTATTAAGCCTAACCTGCACTACCCACTGCAACTTCTTCTTTCCTTTCTTCCTCTACCCATATTGATCTTTCCATTTTTGACTAATTCTTTTCCATACATTCCTCTTCCCCAAGAGGACTCTATCTTTTCCTATTACTTCTCCTGCAGAGCCATTGAAGTACATGCATCTCGTGATATGTAATACGTGGCATTTTGAGACGTTTACTAGGGCTTGGGACATTTCGGCGCCCGAATCTGGGAGAAGTGGACGCCCGAATGTTTTGGAGACATGGATTGATTTTGGATGGATCCGGATGTCGTGGTTACATTGGGAATCTGGACGCATGTTTCGGAAGCCCGGATTGTGGATCCGAATTGAGTTGTGACGTGGACTAACACGTGTCGTGTTGGCAGGACACATGTACGACGACCCCGGAGGAGCACCGCCCCCCACTTTCGACCAACGCGCCGAGCCACCTGGCCGCCCGCTGACACCTGGCATAGGGCAATTTTCGGACAGCCCGGAAGAGGGAATTCGGGCGCCCGAAAGTGGGATTTTGGACCTATAAATAGTGAGCCCCCCTGATCGTTTGAGCCACTTTTTCCACTTCCGTGTGCCACGACTTTCTAGAGAGAGAAAGCTAGAGTAAGGGGCCAAGTGTTGCATAGTGAGATCTGCTGTTCTCCCTTCTACTAGTGATGTTCTGATCTGGTTCTGATTACTCATTTTGTTGAAGTTGGCAGTCTATCGGGGTGGTATATTCAATTGGAGTACTGCTTGAGCTTGGTATACTTATTTCTGGAGGTTGGATATGAGATTGTAGTTGATTTCCACCGTGGTTGGTTTAGCATTTAAGGTGGGTTGATGTTTACCAGATTTAGTAGATTTGCCTCCTATGTGCTTATTCTCATGTTAGCATGACATGATATTGCTGAATTTGTTAGATATATGACATGTCTAGGATGAGACTGATTTACTCTTGCATTGTATGATATGATCCATAGTAGGTATTGATACCTGATAGCCAAGCATGATTCATTATGTTCTTGATGCATGATTTGGCCTTCAACCTATCCTGTTGTTTGAAATCCATTGTCACCCGTTGTTGGTACATACTATGTAGGTGTTCTTATTTTGGCTCGTGCTATGTTGATTAGACCTCCACTTTGTGGTAGAGTTGAAGTTGTTTGTGAGCACTTGAGCATTGATCAGTTGATTGGGTCATTCTTGTTGATTATGCATTTGAGGTGCCCAGTGTGCACGTGAGTTTCTTGTGAGAGATCAGATTGACTCATCTTTGATCATATACCTGGGGTGCTTGACGGTGATATGTGTTGGAGTGATATTACTCGGTTGGGTCGCTCTCCCCACCGTACCACTCCGGAGATGGGTTATGTGTAGTACAGAGGACATGAGCCTGTACTAGTTGGCGCCCTTACGGGTAGAGCGTGATTGATCAGGCGCAGGTATGATGTTATGGATTCACCTGATAGTCCCCTCTCGTTGATATGTTATGATCAGATCATTGTATTCATATTGACAGTTTGAGCATTGTGCATAGTAGTGAGTTTTAATTCTCCTACTTTCTTTTATTGCTCTCTATAAAATCTAATTGAGATTGAGGACTTATGGGCAGACCGTTGACGCTGGTGGCGGTACCCACTGAGGACTTCCTTGTTTGATAAGTAGTTCTCATACCGTTGTTTGACATCCTTTTTTACAGAGTCTTCTTCTCCAGCTGTGAATTCTGATCGTGGAAAGTGAACCGCGGTAAGATCTGATCCCACGGACAGTTTGGCTAGAGGTATACCCCATTTTGGTAGATGATTTTTATGAGTCTGTACATAAAGTGGTTTGTTCGAGTTTGACAAGTGATGTATATTATTTACACATCTCGGTGCTCCCCTACGACCCTGAGAACGTGATCGTGGAGGTCTTGGCGGGCGTCTGCCGCTGGTCTGTCCTTCGTCCTCTGGAGTCGGGCGCTTCCTATCCAAACCCTGACTTAGTGTGGCCGCCCGCTCACTCGCCGTCAAAGCTCCTCGCTCCACCCATAGCGCCTGCTCGATCGACGCATCCAAGGTCTGCAACCTCTGCGCCTGTACAAGGACAAAGACCTCCTGTCTCAATCCTCGCTCGAACAAGTAAACTCTGTGAGCCTCATCTCTCGCAGCAAAAGGAACACAGTTCAGGAGTCTGGTAAACTCTCGAGTATACTCCTGCACTGTGCGATCACCCTGGAGTAGATTCTTCAGATCCTCCTCGAGTTTCTGCTTCACGCTATTAGGGAAATAGGACCCATACAGCATCCCGCAGAACTCTGCCCAACTCAATCGCAGCGCATCCAGCAACCTGCTCGATCTCGTCCTCGTCCACCAGATGCGTGCATCACCCGTCAAGCAGTGAACTGTCAGGTGAACCTGCTCCCGCTCTGGCACGAAGAGATCCTCGAATAACTTCTCCATCTCGCCTACCCAGGCCTCCACCACCCATGGCTCGGTGTGGCTACCATCAAAACGGGGTGGATCAAATCGACAAAAACGAGCCAGTCTCTCAGTCATCCGCTCCTGCTCGGCCTCCGACATCTGTCCACCTGACTGGGAAGTGTCGCCAACCGGTGCGGCCGGAACTTCTGCTGCTGGGGGTACGGCTGCAGCTGGAACGTCAGCTGGAATAGCAGGGGGTGGCTCCTGCGACTCCGTCGCTCTAGGTGCTGCACTCCACGTGTGAGTAATGGTATCACACATCCTCCGTAATAGTGCACTCTGCTGCCTAGCTGACTCGACTAGCGCAGTCAACTGCTCACTCAAATCAGGGGGTGCACTAGGCCCCGCCTGCTAAGGCACCACAGAAGGCACGGGGGTAGCCCGCGTCGGGGGTCGACCTCGGTGTCGGGGAGGCGTCATGCCCACCTGCGCAACACACAGATCAGTCAGCAAACACAAACAACTCAAGACCCAATCAAGCGAAAGTCTAGAAGGTCGCCTCCCTTCCCTCGCTGCTTGACGTCGTCTGCAGCCAACGCAAGTTCGCGACAGGAAAGGACACACGCCTTCGATCACTCCCTCCACTTAAGGATGAGTTCAACAGTCAAATCGATGACTTTCGCAGCAAGTCACGTCTCTCACGTCTTGCATTCCTAGGGTCTGCCAAAGCCTAGGGTTTACTAAGTCCCAACGACCTATTCCTAAGCTCTGATACCAACTTAATCTGTCACGCCCCGGATTACTCGTTCCCCGGGCTCGCTAACAGATCCGCCGTATACATAGACATTTCTATGTATACGAAGCGACAGCTAACCTGTAAACAAACATACAAGCAACTACAAGAGATATAGAGCTGAAATAAAACATACTAATAACAGAAGCCACATGTACATATAGGATCCAAAATACAACAGTCCCACCAGAACCAAAATAGGAACAAGTCCACAGTACATGTACATGGCTCAACTCAAAAGAATAAACTATCTCCAGTAGGGTCCTCCTCTAGGAACAACAGGGATAGGTAGGGATCTAGCTCGCGACTTCCTTACCTCGATCCGCAGAAACAGGCGCAGCAGCCGCAACAGAAGAAGGCTCTGCAAAAAAAAGTGGCAACAATGGGTGTGAGAACTACTATCAAAAGAAGTAGTCCTCAGTGGGTACCACTACCGACCTCAACGGTCCACCCACTATGTCTACGAGACTATCAGTATAGCTGGTAGGTAAAGAACAACAAAGTAAGCTGGAATAAACTCTACAGCTGTAATGCCACTACCCTACCACTATCCCAGTCAAGCTCTCAAGTAAGCACACCAAAATAAGAAGTCACCCCTGACCCAATCTAACGGAACCGCCCAAACAGGCTCGTCCAGCCAACTGCCAAGCCACACCACACACTACCAAAAAGGGTAGCCGGTCCAAATACCAGATCCAACTAATCTGTAGCGACAGCAACGCAAAAGAGGCCTCACTCCGGAGCGGCACTCGGGGGAGCTACCCAACCGAGTTAAAAGCGTATCTCTGTCGAGCACAAACAGGCTCCGGCAGGCTATAATCAAATGGAAAGGGGTCAAAATGGGTCGAAGACTCCAAGCTCACGTGCCCTCAGCACAAACAGAAGCTAAAACAAGAGTCTAGATCCACCGTCAACCCCGACGGCACTCGGTAATACAGAACAGCCTAACCCTGCTGTAAAGACAAGCTCGGCATCCCAGCACGAGCGTAAACTCGTCCTACAACAAACTAAGTATCCACCTCGCACTAACAGCGGTGATACAAGTACAGAAACGGCTCCTAGAGCTAAATCTGATAATAGTTCGAAAAGTGACGGTTGCAGTTTCGCGAGTTTTCTCCTAAGTCAATTTCCAGTTCAGCATGTAAAGTCATGTCTATAAATTATCAATTTATGCTCCAAATTCAGATTTCATAATAATACATGCAAATTCTTGAATTCGAGCTACTAACATGATTTAACAGATAATAAAACAGCATGCTGCACTCTCTACAACTTAGGAGGTAATCCGGCGATTTCGATACATTAACCCACCTCAAAAGCTATCCAACAACGGCTAGGAGTCGAGTGGAAGGCCTCCAAACAACACCGGATGAAATCGAGCTCAAATCTGCAACCTCGAGATTCGGACCCACCTGCTCAATGTTCTGGGCGCCCAAAACATCAGCCCAGAACCGTAGCCTGGCAGCATGACCAACTTGGATTCAACATGTGATAAAATCCAAATCCTAAATCCGAATGCACTGAAATTTGGCTCAACTCACCAGTAGGGGCTCAAGAACACACCCTCCAAATTTCAGCCAAAACGGAGTTCGACTCAATGTCCAAAAGATCCCCACACAGATTCGGATTCACTACTGGACCCTCCTGCACATGGATCCAGAAGTTCCAGCAACTAAGAAAAAATCACATTAAGCAAGAATTCTGGAATTCCAACGAATCTAGCCCAAGGGAAAGGGTCACAAACCTCTCAATACAGTAATGGAACAATCCAAAACCTCTCCAAGGATCCTCACAAAGATCTGGATTCACAAATCCAAGAAATCCATCAATTGACCCAAAAATTCAGCACTTAAGTAATTACTCAAAATCTGAGCTAGAACTCACCTTTGAATCCTCAATTCAGGTGGAAAGAACCTCCAAACCAGCAAGGAAAGTGGAAGGACCAATCTTCACTTCGAAATTCCAGCTCCCAAAAGATTTGGATCCATAAGATCAAAGGAAAACCCAAGTTTCAGCTCAAGAACACAAGGGGCCCAGTAAAACATCCACTGTAGCTTATATACCTGTCCAAAATGTGATTGGAAGGATTCCACGTCTTCCTCTACGAGTCCTCTATCCAAAAAACTAAGTTTCGTTAGATTTGAACATTTCTACACTACACACGAGCACGAACACCACTGGTCGATGTTGCAGTTTCAGCAGGAAACCAAGGTCTTCAATGGAGAAAGGTGGAATTTGAGAGGAAATGGAGGCTATCCTTATAAAATTCCAGCTTCACCATGAAGAGGGGAGAAAAAGCCTCAGGGGAGGTCGTCCACTTCTTTTATAGACCAAAGGTTTCGGTGCAATAAGCCTCAAGAACAGAATTGCTACTAACCTGTCCTCGGCAGAAATCCACACATTCGGGCGCCCGAATCCCAAGAAGTGGGCGCCCGGTTCTTCAGCCTGCACAAACTCGAGCATCGGACTCTTCGCCGCGGTCCGGTGCGCCCTAACCTGGTCCGGCGGAGTTCACCAACCAATCAACACGTGTCAAGCGGATCGATACTCACGAGGTAGGATTTCCGGATCCACTTTCCGGGCGCCCGATACTGAATCCGAAATGACTTAGCAGTATTCAGAAAATGAGCACTCAACATCTGGGCGCCCAAAACATAGCTTCCGGGCGCCCTAAAGTCCATGCGCCCAAAACATCAGTTTTGGCTTACTTCGGTGCTCCGAGTCCGTTCTCGCGTCTATTTGATGCCGAAACGACTCCGACTTGTCCCGACCTTCTCCAGAAGCGTCGAACAGTTTAGGATACTACAGTCATTCCGTCAGTTAGGCCCCAGGGGTACTACAGACGCCCCAACTTCCCAAGGGGTCACCCATCCTAGGACTACTCCCGTCCTAACACGCTTAACTCTCTTAACCTCTTCGGCCTATCCACCACCGAAAATGCTTAAGCCGGGTTGAGAGTTTAGCCCTATTATATCTCATATATTGGACTACCTGGGGTCTCACAATCTCCCCCATTTAAGCCCTGACGTCCTTGTTAGGCTCAGACTCACAAGTACCAGGCGATGTGAGACTCGTCTCGCTAGCCTAAACCGACCTTGTGGTGAGCCGCGCTCCACCCACAACAGCCAACAGCATGAGAGCCTCGCTCTCCCCGCTGTATACCTGGCTCAGCCGAGACTCATCTCACACTTCCGGCTGGCAAAACTGTAGCACACTGAACTTTAGCAAATTATGGAGTTCTAGTGAGAGAATAGTGCTTTATACTATTCTGGAGATTTGGATTGAGTTTGGAGAGCTTGGGAGTATTTTCGGGACTTAGAAAGTACAAAAACGGACTCCGGAGAGCGAAATCTGTAAAAGGTGCAGATTTTTGCATTGTATTCCGGTATGGCTTGAGATACCAGAACGAATTTGATTTATTCCGGTATGGATCCGTGAGATACCGGAATACTGTGTATTGGCCTGTTTGGTTAGCGCTCGGGTTCTGCGGAATCAGACCTTGATACCAAAAGTGTTTGGTACCGGTATGTTTGTTTGTATACCGGTACGCAGTGCTGCAGAATGTGATTTCGTGCAGTTTTACAATTTCCGACTTTGGAGGGACTTTTGGGGATATTGTTACATCTATTATAACTTACCCCACACCTCTCTCATTTGCTGTTGTTGGCTGAGGCTTGGAGAGTGGTAGAGGTGGGTTTTTCTCTCTCTCTCTCTCTCTCTAGATTTTCTCTTCTCCAACCTTCTAGATCATGTATTTGATCTCTTTTTCTCAATCTTCTTCATGGTACCTTGCTTCTATGGCATGGAGAGGAGCTCGGGATTGGAGAACGAGGATGGTTGGTGGATTTGGCTTCAACCCTAGCATATTTGGGCTTGGTTGAGAACTTGATTTGAGGTATGTAGCCCTCTATTTCTCTCTATGTATGAGATTGTGTGTATTTTGTTGGAAAACCTAACTTTTGGAAAGCTGGGGTTTTATTTGGGGTTTGTTTGTTATGAGCTCTTGAATTGGAATTGATGGGTGTAGAATGATGCTTTAGGTTGGATTTGAAGATCCCTAACTTTGATTTGGACTTTGGACAAGTTTTACTTGATCAAAGATAATTTCCACCAATTTTTTTCTTGTATTATGGTGATTTTTGAGATGTGCTCGTTCGAAACTTGTGACCCCTTGGAAAATTCTCTTAGGGCACATGAAGCTTAGGGGACAACTTCATTTGATGGAACGACGAGGTTTTGATGGGTATCCGGTGGGTCTGACCTCACCGAAATGGGTGAACTCCCTCCTATGTCTCCTATCTTGTTATAGGATTGATTAGATGCATATTCATGCTATTTTATAACATGTTAGAAATTGTGAACACATGACATATTTATGTTGCATGTGAGATTTGGCATACTCTATATAGTAGAGGATTATGAGGATGATATGCATGCTAGGGTACATACAATGGTATTGTGATGATATATTCACGTTATGCTATTTAAGATACGCATGTTAGAGATGAGTGACATCATATGAGACACTACATAACTAGTGAAGTTATTTGACTTGACCTAGCATGGCATTGAATATGACATTAATTCATGTTTGCCATAGATAGTGGAAAGTGTGACATTTTGCATGCTAATGACAAGATGCAGAGCTAGTGTGTTGCACCTCATCTAGGTAAGCAACAAAGATTGGCATTATGACAAGTACTCGACCTTTAGGTCGTTGAATAAAATTCCATGTTTAAGACATGATGAAAGGGGTTTCCTACTTACTTAATTATGTGATTGACAAAAGCGTGTAATTGCTTAGTTAAATGAGAATAGATTACTTGTACGGTGATTTCTATACTCCATGAAGTGGAGGTTCATATAGTATGACATATGCATATTATGAATGATGATTTTGTTGGCATTTGTAGAATGCATCAATTATAGCATTTGTAGAATGCATGGATTATAGCATTGGTAGAATGCATTGATTATGACATTTGTAGAATGCATCGATTATGGCATTAGAATAATGCATGGATATGGCATTTGTCGAATGTATCGATTATGGCATTAGAATAATGCATTGATTATGGCATTAGTAGAATGCATTGAAAACAGCATTAGTATAATGCATTGAGTATGGCTTTGGTGATAGCATATGATAGTAGTCCGTTGGGGTCATGAATGAGACGTAGATCCATTCTTGTTCATAGGTGAGATGTAAACTTTTGCATGTTAGAGACATGCTACTTATTGGTAGAGTGAGATGTGGACATTGCATGTTAGAGACATGTTACATATTGGTAGAGACATATCAACGAGTAATTTGAGAACAAGTATGGCATATGAGTTATGGTTCCGACCCTCGAGTCGATGTTATGATTTTATGTTTTAGACATAATGATTGGGACGTGTTGGCCTTGGATACGATGCTTATTATCTGCGCTTGTTTGCCCTTGTGCTCATTCGCACATGCCTGTGAGGGTCGCTCCCTACAAGCTGGCACTCCGGAGTTAGCCTTTGCGACAGTTATTTCGCCCGTGCGGGATTGGGCGTCGAAGTGGATTGCCATGGGGAAGGCTCATTCTTAGCGTGAGGATGTTGACTACCACGGGGCTATTAGGCATGGCACAAGCCGGGACGTTACCTTGTGTAAGTCCCCTCATTGATTGGGTAAAAACTAAGTAAACTTGACACAATACATCACAGTTGATTGATGCATATAAAAGTGATACATCATAGTTGATTGATGCATATAAAAGTGATAGTTGGACATGGTAGTGAGTTGTTGTCTTGTGGTATTACTTAGCATGACACCATTTAGATGCATTCATTGTAGCTAGACATTCATATTAGTCACTACTTGCATCGGCAACCATAGTGGTAGTAAACCTATACTCATGATGATTAGTATAGTAGTATGGACATATGATGTTAATGAAAAGGTTTTCCTTTAACTACTGTTTATAGCATAATGATGGACATGCATGTAAACTATAGCAAAAGACATATTTGTGCATATGATAGTAGAAATCATATTCATATAGATGATATAGTCACTTGGAGGCATGATAGTAGTAGAATTATTGTTTAGCATTTACTACTTATTGCGTTATGTTCAGCTTATACTATCTATGCCTCAGTTGACCTAGTGGTGTATTTCGCCACTCTCGGCGGCTTACCCACTAGGAACTATTGTTTAATAGTTCTCATTCCCATTTGTTGTTGTGTTTTGTTTCAGAGCCTTCCGCAGCGGGAGAGGCTAGGGATCGAGGCGAGGGGTTAGCTACTAGCTAGAGCCTCTACGATGATGCTATAGATGGACCCTGACACCTTTCTTTTATTTTGAATGAAAGGTGTATAGTTATATCTAGTTGAGTGACCTCATAGTATTCATAAGATGTATTTTAAACGAATTTTATTGTATATCTCGAGATTGTGGATTTTTGTTGGACTTGATTAAGTAGTAGAATTATATACTTGCTCTGATTACCGTGTTTAGAATGTACTCCTGCTACTTTATCATTGTTGTTGTAGACGCCTTGTGTGCATCATGGGATGTTTGGTGTACACGGCGGGTCTGTGCACGTGCCTAGAGGCTCCCTCTAGGGCCCGGGGCATGACAGATTATTTTGGTATCAGAGCCTAGGGTTGAGTCTTAGTGGACCTAGTAAACCTTAGGCCGGTTGGATGATAAGGAATAAGAACAAGAGAGACGGGATCTCTTGTGACTTATTGGCGAAAATAACACGATTGGGTCATATCTTTAGCTCCAAAAGTGTTGGAGTTAGATCGGAGTGAACGACTTCTATACCCTTGGAGGGTCACGTTGGCGGCCGGCAACGTGACATCGGAGAATAGTGGAAGTCCACTTCATTACTTTCGCATGGTTGGGGTTGTAGTTTTGTGTGGGGATGCGTTGGCGCGGGGTGTTTCACCTGCGCATGTTATCTTTGTTGCAGCTTGAGTTGTGGACGACGCACTCGATAGCGGCCAAGGCAGCAGAGACGGAAATTCTGCATCCTCCGGATCTGGTGAGATCCTGAAGTTGAGAGAGCAACTAGCAATTTTAGCGAGCACGGTGGAGCGGCAATCATCTGTGATGTTACTCCAAGTTGAGGCTTTACGCCGACAAGACGAGAGAATTAAGCGACTGGAGAACTTGTTGATCCAGTAGGCAGCCGACCTCAAGAAACTCTATGAGAATGTGGATCGCACTTTGATAAGGGCGAGAGACGTGGAGACCGTCGGGACAGCAAGAGAAGTCACTAAGTGTGCCAAGTTATATGTAAGAGGTCTATCAAGGCATTCAAAGAGAAATTGATTTCGAGAATGTGGTTCTTTAGCTGGATGAAAGACATCAAATCGTCATCAACTATTACGATGTCCGAGCAATGGAATCTGCATGTACCCTACAATGCCCTCGACGTGGAGGCGAGTGCTTTCTTCGTGGCCAGGTGGGCCATTCCCAGTTGAGTGTTCGAGGAGAACAATGTCAACGATATCGGCATGGATTTCGCGTAGCTGGCACCGGGTGAAACGCTTGCCTGTATGTCAGGCGGAGGATGAGGCAGCGACGATGGAGGTTGTCGCAGTTCGTGGCATTGGAGCTAGCGCATCGTTTGTTGTGATTGCATTGTTTGTGCTTTCTAGATCGGCTGTTTGCCGAGTGTATGGCAGAGAACTCGTTCCTTATTGATTGTAGAACGAGCTGGTCCCGATTACGTGGATTTTCGGGAGTACTATTTTGTGCTCCATTTGGAGTGGAGGTTTCTGTGTGCCAACGAACTGATTGGCTGTGTTTTGGACTTGGGCTGGCTCCTCGGGTATTTTGTACCGATGATTGTATGAGCCGATGTCACGCCCCGGGCCCTAGTGAGAGCCTACCAGGCACGTGCACAGACCCGCCGTGTACCTCAAAACAACATACAATGTACACAAGGCGTCTACAACAACAACAATCAAGTAGGATAAGGAATACATCCTAAACAAGGTGATCAGAGCGAGAACATAATTCTACAACTAAAACCAGATCAACACAACAAATTCCTCCAGATATACAAAAGAATTTATACATCTTAACAATACTAGGAGATCACTCTCTAGAAAATAACTATACACCTTTCATATAAAATACAATGAAAGGACACCATGGTATGTCTATAACAACATCGTAGAGGCTCTAGCTAGCTGCTAACCCCTCGCCACGATCCCAAGCCTCTCCTGCTGTGGAAGGCTCTGAAACAAAAACCCAACAACAATGGGGGTGAGAACTATTATACAATAGTTCCCAGTGGGTAAGCCGCCGAGAGTGGCGAATTACACCGCTAGGTCAACTGAGGCAAGATAGTAAAACTGAAATATAAAGCATAAAGCATAAAATCTAAACAGGTAAATCTACTACTATCATGCCTCCAATGAACACATCATCTACATGAAATGAACATGCTTTATTGTCATAAGCTCAACAATTAATTTCACGGTTTACATGCATGTCAAATTAATGCCATGATCAATTACATATGCTCCAATGTCATAAACTCAATATATGTCAAGTTTTACTATTACATGTATGATTTGTCTCCAACTACAAGTATGAAATGTATAACCAATTTCCCACGACATGTATGAACCATATGACTTGTTCCCAACTATATGTATGTTATGTTCACTAACCACTAGTGTGCCAAGTCATGTCAATGTCTCACTACATGTAATGCCACAAAGTCACCACCCAATACTACGTCCATCAGCTACATCTATATGTACCAATTAATTAGGGTGTCAAATGTCACATTCCTCACCATATTTCCTACCATAAAGGACTTTTCAAGTCTCGGCTTGTGCCGTGCCTAATGGCCCTGTGGTAGTCAACATTCTCGCTAGAATGAGCCTCCCCCACGGCAATCCACTTCGGCGCCCATATAACCTGCACATAAGCGATCGACGTCGCGAAAGGCCAACTCCGGAGTGCCGGCTTGTGGGGAGCGACCCTCACAAGCATGTGCGAATGAGCACAATGGCGTGAACAAGCATAGTCAACAGCATAGGAAATACGTTCATCATGTCTAAAACATGGAATAGCCAACAAATGTCCAAGGATCTAACATTATGCCACAATGTCAACCTAGTTATTCACCTAAGTGAAAAGTCACATGTTTAACCTCACTCTATGTCAAGACATGTCATATCATGTTTACTACATTCAATAGCTAAGATGCTAAATGTCAACAATATCATGTTGTTCTCTAATTGTCCGTTGGTATGTCCCTACCAATATACACATGTCTCTAACATGTAAATGCTCATCTCTCAGTTTACTAAGTTCATAAACCATGCATTATTCTAATGCCATATATCATGCATTCTACAAATGCCAAAACCATGCATTATTCTAATGCCATATATCATGCATTCTACAATGCCAACAAGTCCATAAACCATGTCATGCATGAGCTACATTAACCTCTACTGCATAGAGTATAAAGCTATCATGCAAGTATTTATTTAGCCCATTACAACTATCACATACAACTAGAATCCCTTTCCTCATGTCTTAAACATGGAACCATTTTCACGACCTAAAGGTCGAGTCCAAAGTCACGATGACCGTCAAAGTTGCTCACCTAGATGAGGTGCAACAACTTATCATGCATTTGCCATAACTTCTCTTTTCTCTATACAAGCATACTTTAGTATGCAAGAGAATTCACTAATTCAACAACCAAGTAGTGTCTCCTATGATGCTCATTTCTAGCATGCATAACCTAATTAGCATTTCATAATGCATCATTACACTACTAGTACAAATACTCTAGCATGCATATTATCATCATAATACCGCACTATATGTACTATGCATTTTTCATACACAACATATGTGTCTCACGCAATTACAATTTTCATCATGTCATAATTATTGTAATTATGCATCTAATCAATCCTATAACACGATAGGAGACATAGGGGGAGTTCACCCATTTCGGTGAGGTCAGACCCACAGGATACCCGTCGAAACCTCGCAGTACTTCGTAACGAAGTTGTCCCCCGAGCTTCTCATACCCTAAGATAATTTTCCAAGGGGTTAGGGGTATCGAACAAGCAAATCGAAAACTACCCAAAAATCAATAAGGTAAATGGGTGGAAATTACCTTGAGCAAGTAAAACTTGTTCTAAGTCCTAATTGAGGTTAGGGATCTTCAAATCCAACCTACAACAACATTCTACACCCATCAATTCCACCTCAAGAGCTCTCATTCAAGAAACCCCAAATAAAACCCTAATTTTCATGAAACTAGGTTTTAATGCTAATTACAAGCAAAAATCACAAATAGAGGTTGTAAAAGAGTTTACCAACCTCAATTCAAGCTTCCAACCGGGCTTACACAAGCTAGGGTTGAAGATCCATCCACCAACAAGCTCTCCTCAAAAGCCACGAGCTCCCTCCATGCCTAGGAGTCATCCTCCATGGAGAAAATGGAGAGAAAGGAGATCAAAACATGATCTAAGGGGTTGGGGGAAGAGAAAATCTAGAGAGAGAGAGAGAGAGGGAAACCCTACCTTCTTCTCCTCCAACCTCAGCCAACACCACCACAAGAGAGGGGTGAAGGGGTACTTAATCCCGAGCAACAAAATCCAAATAGGCCCCTCAAAAAGCCAAAATTACAAAACTGCACAAAAAGGCAATTTCTGCACTGTATACCGGTATGCGAATTGGCATACCGGTACTAATTAAATCAGTACCCGTATGCCAAAATCAGTACCCGAATGCAGTACAAATTCTCCGGAGTCCGTTTTCGCTCTTTTTAAGCCACGAAATCACCTCAAAGCTCACCAAACTCAACCCAAAACTCCAAAATAGTATAAGCCACTATTCTCTCACTAGAACTCCGCAATTTGCTAAAGTTCAGTGTACTACAGCCGAGTTGTAGTGCCTTGGGAACCTGGACATGAAATAGTATTTTCAGGGGGTGTGAAAGTTCGCTGTTTGCGATAATAGTTTCACCTGCCCAAGCCTGGTTGTTGGCCAAGTGGACGAGTGGCCTTTAGGCCAGTATTCTTGAGAATGGTTGAGAATCCTCAAAAGCGAGGATATCTCCTGTGAGGGAGTTGCTTATGCAATCCCGGCTGAGTGGTGAGAATCGAACGCTTAGTCTTGAGACCACCTTCTGCCTGGTATTTCTCTTGTGGAGCACCGGTCTCATTTGTCATGGGTGCTGGGGTTACTTCGACTATGTGTCGACTATCGTGAACTCAGCAAGGTCACGATCAAGGATATGTACCCGCAGCCGAGATCTGTTGATCTGTTTGATCAGCTCCATGGATTCTGGATTTACTCGAGATTGGTTTGCAATCTGAGTACTACTCTCGTTCGATCGAGTTTGAGGTTGTACCGAGGGTAACTTTCCGCACTCGGTTTGGACATTACGAAATTGTCGTGATGTCGTTCGAGCTGGTTGTTGCTCGTGTGGTGTGTTGTGATGTTTGACTCGTTTTGAGTGTCTTCGTCCCTATGTGCATCGACGACATTTTGAAAAATTATGAAGTGATGAAGACCATGAAGATTCCTTGGAATAAGTGCTGCAAGTACTTCAAGTTGAAGAAGTGCCGATTTGGTTGTGAGAATTAGCATTCTTTGACAAGTGATGTCAAAGCGGATATGATTGAAGGTCCCAAGAAATCAAGCAATCTATAATTGATTTGGAGGGACGGATGTAATCGAAGTTCAAACTTCTTAGTTTGATCAGATGTTGTGGATGATTGCGGAGAGATTTGCCAAGTTATCTACTCCCTTTTACTTGACCCACACATAAAGGAACTAAGCCGATTCGGAATAATATGTGTGAGAGAAGTTTCTTGGAATCGTTGGCATGCTTGACAACCACCAACCTTGTCTACCCCGAAGGTGGGTTATGTAGTTTGCAGTTATGTTCCTCTCAGTGGACTGAGTTGGGTTTTGATGCAAATAGAAAGGTAGTACTGACCTTTCAGCAGTTGAGGGAATATGAGAATAATCGCCAACCCATGATTTGGAATTGACTGCCATAGCCCTTGCCTGAAAACTATGGCAATATTATTCATGGCGAGTGGTGTGATGTACATACGGATCTTAAAGTTTGAGATGCCTGTTCACTCAAAGAATTGAGTTTGAAGCAGCGAAGACAGGCTAGAGGTTGTTATGGACCGACAGAGAACTCGAGGACGTTGATCGTTACTTACCCCCCCACCCCCCCCCCCCCCCCCCCCCCCCCCCCCCCCCCCCCCCCCCCCCCCCCCCCCCCCCCCTTTTGCTCGAGAAAACGGGGTGGGAAGAGGTTGTGTACTGGAGATATCAGTGAGATTGATGACAGTGAAACGATACCAGTCCTTTTGGATTGGATCATGGAAGATAGCCTTGATCTAGACTTGGGAATAGGATTGCTAAATCATCTCATCTCCTCCTATTCGCGCTTTTGGTCGGAGGAAGGACTTGCACAAGTATACCTGGGTGAATAGTGCGACGTTGTAGAGCGCCTAGCTCAATCATTTTGGAATATGAGCTAAATGGAAAATCCTCGGTGAGAAACAGGATTTCAAGCATGAATCAGATGTTCTGAATGTGATACCTGGCTAAGAAAATTCAGGAGCTATAAGTATGAGGAATCTAAGCCCTAGATTCATTGGACTATTCGAGACCCTGAGGCGAATGGGCCTAGTAGCATATTGGTTTGTCTTACCTTCGAATCTGTTGGAGGTATATGATGTGTTTCAGCTATCGACGCTCCGAATAAGTGTCTTAATCCTACCCCGATGGTGGATGTCGCTTCATTAGAGCTACATGAAGATCTAAGCTTCAAGTAGCATTTGTGGTGCACTTGACTTGTGGAGTGTAGAAGCGCGGAACCGTGATCGTCCCTATACGAAGATGCATTGGGGCAACCGTCTTGGATGTGAAGCCATGTGAAAGCTGGAGGCTTCACTGCGAGGGCGATGTTCTTATCTCCTTCAGATTTGCTATTTGATTGTTGATTGTTGATCCGTAGTTTCGCGGACGAAACTCCTTTTTAGGAGGGGAGAGTGTAGCACACTGAACTTTAGCAAATTACGGAGTTCTAGTGAGAGAATAGTGCTTTATACTATTCTGAAGATTTGGATTGAGTTTGGAGAGCTTGGGAGTGTTTTCGGGACTTGGAAAGTACGAAAATGAACTCCGGAGAGCGAAATCTGCAAAAGGTGCAGATTTTTGCATTGTATTCCGGTATGGCTTGAGGTACCGGAATGGATTTGATTTATTCCGGTACTGATGTTTGAGATACCGGAATGCTGTATTGTGGTCTGCTTGACCGAGGCTCGGGTTTGCGGAATTTTGTGCTTGGTACCGGTACGTCTGTTCGTGTACCGGTACGCAGTGCAGCTGAGGCTGTTTCGTGCAGTTTTGCAATTTTAGCTTTTTGAGAGGTTTAAGTGGATTTTGTTGCTTGGGAATAAATACCCCTTCACCCCTTCACTGCCTCTTGTTGGCTGAGGGTGGAGAAGAAGAAGAGGTGGGTTTTTCTCTCTATCTCTCTTGGATTTTTCCTCCCCAAACTCTCTAAAGCATGGATTGATCTCTATTTTCTCCATTTTCTTCTTGAAGGCTTGCTTCTTGGCTTTGAGAAAAGCTTGGATGAGAAGGAGAGAGCTTGTTTGTGGATGGATCCAACCCTAGCATCATTTAGCTTGGATTGGAGCTTTTGTAGAGGTTTGTAGCTTCTTTACACCCTCTACATGTGAGATTTGCATGGATTTTGGATGAAAACCTAGTATTATGAAAACTAGGGTTTCATTTGGGGTTTCTTTAGTTTGAGCTCTTGGGGTTAAATTGATGGGTGTAGAATAATGTTGTAGGTTGGAATTGAAGCTTCCTAACTTTGATTTGGACTTTGGACAAGTTTTACTTGATCAAAGGTAATTTCCACCCATTTTCTCCTTGTATTATGGTGATTTTTGAAATGTGCTCGTTCGAAACTTGTGACCCCTTGGAAAATTCTCTTATAGGTCGCATGAAGCTTAGGGGACAACTTCGTTTGATGGAACAACGAGGTTTCGATGGGTATTCGGTGGGTCTGACCTCACCGAAATGGGTCTCCTATCTTGTTATAGGATTGATTAGTTGCTTATTCATGCTATGTATGACATGGTAGAAATTGTGAACACATGACATATTCATGTTGCATGTGAAATTTGATATACTCTATATAGTAGAGGATTACAAGGATAACATGCATGCTAGAACACCTACAACAGTATTGTGACCTTAGGGTTCTCCTATGAGAATTAAGATATGGATGTTAGTGATGAGTAGTGTCATATGGGACACTACATGACTAGTGGATGATTGGATTCGGTTATGCATACCAAAGTATGCTCACTATAGAGAATAGAAAGAATATGACATATTGCATGTTAATGACAAGATGCAGAGCTATGTGTGTTGCACCTCATCTAGGTGAGCAACAAAGATTGGCATTATGACAAGTACTCGACCTTTAGATCGTTGAATAAAATTCCATGTTTAAGACATGATGAAAGGAGTTTCCTACTTAATTATGTGATTGACAAAAGCGTATAATTGCTTAGTTAAATGAGAATAGATTACTTGTACGGTGATTTCTATACTCCATGAAGTGGAGGTTCATATAGTATGACATATGCATATTATGAATGATGATTTTGTTGGCATTTGTAGAATGCATCAATTATAGCATTTGTAGAATGCATCAATTATAGCATTGGTAGAATGCATTGATTATGGCATTTGTAGAATGCATTGATTATGGCATTAGAATAATGCATGGATATGGCATTTGTAGAATGCATCGATTATGGTATTAGAATAATGCATTGATTATGGCATTAGTAGAATGCATTGAAAACAGCATTAGTATAATGCATTGAGTATGACTTTGTTGATAGCATATGATAGTAGCCCGTTGGGGTCATGAATGAGACGTACATCCATTCTTATTGATAGGTGAGATGTAAACTTTTGCATGTTAGAGACATGCTACTTATTGGTAGAGTGAGATGTGGACATTACATGTTAGAGACATGTTACATATTGGTAGAGACATATCAACGAGTAATTTGAGAACAAGTATGGCATATGAGTTATGGTTCCGACCCTCGAGTCGATGTTATGATTCCATATTTTAGACATGATGATTGGGACGTGTTGGCCTTGGATACGATGCTTATGATATGCGCTTGTTTGCCCTTGTGCTCATTCGCACATGCTTGTTAGGGTCGCTCCCTACAAGCCGGCACTCCGGAGTTAGCCTTTGCGACAGTTATTTCGCCCGTGCGGGATTGAGCGCCGAAGTGGATGGGGAAGGCTCATTCTTAGCGTGAGGATGTTGACTACCACGGGCCATTAGGCATGGCACATGCCGGGACGTTACCTTGTGTAAGTCCCCTCGTTGATTGGGTAAAAGCTAAGTAAACTTGACATAATACATCACAGTTGATTGATGCATATAAAAGTGATAGTTGGACATGGTAGTGAGTTGTTGTCTTGTGGTATTACTTAGTATGACACCATTTGGATGCATTCATTGTAGCTAGACATTCATATTAGTCACTACTTGCATCGGCAACCATAGTGGTAGTAAACCTATACTCATGATGATTAGTATAGTAGCATGGACATATGATGTTAATGAAAAGGTTTTCCTTTAACTACTGTTTATAGCATAATGATGGACATGCATGTAAACTAGAGCAAAAGGCATATTTGTGCATATGATAGTAGAAATCATATTCATATAGATGATATAGTCACTTGGAGGTATGATAGTAATAGAATTATTATTTAGCATTTACTGCTTATTGCGTTATGTTCAGCTTATACTATCTATGCCTCAGTTGACCTAGTGGTGTATTTCGCCACTCTCGGCAGCTTACCCACTGGGAACTATTGTTTAATAATTCTCATTCCCATTTGTTGTTGCGTTTTGTTTCAGAGCCTTCCGCAGCGGGAGAGGATAGGGATCGAGGCGAGGGGTTAGCTACTAGCTAGAGCATCTACGATGATGCTATAGATGGACCCTGACACCTTTCTTTTATTTTGAATGAAAGGTGTATAGTTATATCTAGTTGAGTGACCTCATAAGATTCATAAGATGTACTTTAAACGAATTTTATTGTATATCTCGAAATTGTGGATTTTTGTTGGAATTGATTAAGTAGTAGAATTATATACTTGCTCTGATTACCGTGTTTAGGATGTACTCCTGCTACATTATCATTGTTGTTGTAGACGCCTTGTGTGCATCGTGGGATGTTTGGTGTACACGGCGGGTCTGTGCACGTGCCTAATAGGCTCCCTCTAGGGCCCGGGGCGTGACAGGTTCGCTCTGCAAAACAGGGTGTGAGAACTAAAAAAAATTTCCAGTGGGTTCGGCCGCCGACCTCGCCGATTTTCTCACTAGGTCTATCAAGGCATAAGTAGATAAACAACAAGAAAGTAGTACAACAACTACACTGCATAAACTGGAATAAACACTACTATGCCTTTACAAAATGAAGCTAGGTAAACAATAAATGCTATTGTGCTCAATATGCTTACCACTTTTACCTTTCAACCGAATCATATCGGCTCACGCGAAGTCAAGCCCAACTCTCTCATCTAGTTCGTCTACTGGGGAGGTGACCGCTCAACCCAACACAGACTGTCTACCGAGGAGGCATAATCGACTCATCACCTGTCATATGATGCTACTACAAGACTTAATAAGGTAACCAAAGACATAATCTACTATACTCAACTGACTTTCTCTTTTACCTCATGATCCAATCATCCGGCTCACGCGAAGTCAAGCCAAACTCACAATACCAGGGCCCACGGGGACTCTAACCAACCGAGGGCCGTCTGCTGGGTAGATACGTTAACCTATAGGTGACAACTGCGGAGCTCACTGCTTGTGGTGTCGCGACCACCAACAAGCGAAACAAACAATGTGAGTACGATCCAGTCCTCTCATCTCGAGGACACCCTACTGACCAGGGCAACAACATACGAGATCTACCAATCTCTAGTATGTTCCAGAGGATCTATTTCAATCCCTCATATACTCATATCAAATCCTGTGCAACTACGGCAACAAACCCACATGTAACACTCATGACACACAATGTTCATGTTTTCTACTTGCACAATAGGATACCCAATCCATATGTCCATCACTAGGTTCATGTTTAGACTCACAGTGACATATAGTATTTCACTTTGTTTTCTACGTCCAAACAACTAGTCAAGATGCCACCAAGTTCATGTCACCAATGTTCCACAATATTTTCTAAGTTCACATTCTAGTTCATTGCATTCAAAGGATTTTCAATGTCCAATGACCCAATCCTCGTGCGCCCAAGTACCGAGTTCTCAATCCAATTTGACCAACCCTACTTTACGAAGCATGCAAGAAAATGAAAGCTCAAACACAATAATAACCCTATATGCACATATGAACAAAATGACAACATAGACATAGGAAGAAATCCAACCATTTCGGAGAGCACCACCCACCTCGTTTAATTACCAATTGCTAGGATTTCCAAGCAATTTGATTTCCAACGCCGAATCGGCTCGACCCAAGCTTATCGAATGAATTTCGGCAAAATCTCCCAATTGGATGCCGTAACCTCGTCGTAATCCAAATCAAAGTTGTCCCTCGTGTCGAACTACCCTTCAATTTGTGATTTATGAGATCAATTTAGTTCCAAATCTCATAGGGACAAAACCCCCAAATCCAAGCCCTAGGTTTCATGAACCTCAAGAACACCCAAATCATGTGAATCCTTTGATTAAACTAGTTTAGAATCATCTAGGAATCTCCAATACATCAAGATTAAAGGATTTAATCCAAACCATAACTCAAATCCATGAAATCTCACCTTGCCACCTAGCTCTCCAAGCTTGATCCACCATTAGAGAGGTTGCTTCACCTCCAAGTAAGCTTCATCTCCTCCAAATCTCCTCTTTAATGGAGAAATTACTAGAGAGAGAGAGAGAGAGAGAGCTAGGGGAGAGGGTTTGTGAGAAAGAGAGAGAACCTCTTATGTTGTGGGTGTGTGGGAGAAAATGAGAGAAAGTTGGCTGTGAAGGGAGAAGAAGAAGTAAGTTGGCAAAATTTGCAGGAACCCCCTGCACCTATTTTAATTTGTAGTTTAGTCCAATTCTGATCTGATACTTTTAGTTGGAGCCCTTTTGAATATTCGTTTGCACTCAAATTTGACAGTCAGGCTCAATTAAAGTCAATCAAAAGTACGTGATCTTAACTTTTCAGTTTCGAATCATTTTTGGTCACCGAAAGCTCTCCCGACTAGAATCTTTATCAGATTGTTGTTAGGCTCCGTTTTCACCGCCCGGGTATCCGAATGATACGAAACTTAAATCTGGCCTCAGAAAAATAGTTTCGACATACTCCCAAATTTTCATAATTTTCTAACACTGTGAATTTTTCAACTAAATGATAAGCCCCGTTCTTTACAGAAAATTTCAAATCTTCTGTTTTCATTCTAATTTCCCCACAAATCATTTCTAAATTATCTTTTACTTTTCCTATGTCCAATAAAAATAGTATCTCATACTATTTTTATTTACACTTAATTTTATATTAAAATTTTGGTGTACTACAACTAATCTTGCATCAGTTGACCTAGTGGTGTAATTCGCTCTTCTCGGCGTCTTACCCACTGGGAACTATTATTTCATAGTTCTCACACCTATTGTTTGCTTGTTTTTATTACAGAGCCTTCCACAGCGGGAGAGGCTAGGGATCGAGGAAAGGGGTTAGCGACTAGTTAGAGCCTGCGGGAGTCGCTAGAGGTGGACCCGAGGCGCCTTTCTTTTGGTTTAAGTTACGAAAGGCGTACTAGTTTATTTTTGTGTAGAGACTTTTTGTGTTCATAAGATGTTCTCTCGGTTGGGAACTTATTGTATATCTTGTGAAAGGATGCTTGTAATAGAATTATTTATATAATAGAATTATGTACATGCTCTGATCACCATGTTTCGGATGTATTCCTACTTCTTTCTTAAGTTGTTTGTTATAGACGCCTAGTGTGCACCGGGGGGTGCTTGGTGTATATGGCGGGTCTGTGCACGTGCCGGGTGGGCTTCCGTTGGGGCCTGGGCGTGACATGCAATAGAAGTAGTATTTACTTTTATTTCTTGATATTTTCCTGATCCAATTGATGTATTTAATTCCTGTTTGGAATATGTTGTGTATATATGCTTGTGACGCCTTGGGTGGATAGGAAAAACTCTGTCCATTCAGCGGGTCTGGTGTGCGTGCGGGATGAGTGCTTCCGTTGTGGGCTCGGGGCGTGACAGACTAAGGTGGTATCAAAGCGTAGAAATGGCCTAGGTGGACCTAGGAGACCCTAGGATGGAAAACCATAAGGACCTAGGCTCGTGAGTGACGAGAATCCTTGACTTGTAGCAGAAGTTGAATCAATTGGGTCAAGTTGTGTATACCTCTAATAGGATGTAGAGGTAGATTGAAGGTGTAGTACTCGAATTTTTTTTGAGATTTAGGGTTTCTGGACTTGGCGGGATTCGGGCGCCCGGAAGTAGCGAAGTGGACGTCCGAAAGATGTGGATCCTGTTGACTTTGTGGACGATCCGGTTGTGGCTGACGAGTTGTGGATCTGGGCGCAGGATTTGGACGCCCGGATTGAGGATCCGGTTTAAGTTGTGACGTGGAGAGCCACGTGTCACGACGCAGGACACGTGTCGATCGCCGGAGACACGCCGCCCCACCGCCTGCTGACCGCCGACCGACCGCTTGACCGCACGACGACACCTGGACTGCAGGGTTTTCGGACGCCCGGAAGTTGTGAAGTGGGCGCCCGAATGTGGACTTTTGGGAGCCTATAAATAGGCGAGTCCCTGATCACTTTGGCTCATTTTCCACTTCGAGGTCCCTGTTTTTAGAGAGAGAAAGTGGGGTTTAGGGCCATGTGTTGGCATTAGTTTGTAACCCTGCTTGCTCTCCTCTACTCTGCTGATCTGATCTGGTGCCGAGTTGTTATTCTGTTGGAGTTAGCAGTTCCTTGGAGGTTTAGACAGATCGGAGTGCTGCCGGAGTTCGTTATCATGGAGGGTTGGATCTGAGGATACTGTTCTTTCCCCACCGTGGTTGGATTAGCTTGTGAGGTGGGTTGATGTTTGCCAGATTCAGTGGACTTCCTCCTACATGTTTTATCTCATGTTAGCATAATATGATATGATGTTGTTTGGATTATGTTAGCATGATGTGGATATTGGATTATGATATTGGGATTATGATAGTATGCCATGCTAAGATTGTGTTAGAGATGCCATGTTAGATTGAGACTGATCTATAGACTGCATGGGCATGTTATGATCTTAGATGTGCTAATGATATATATACGAGCATGCATTTCTTTGTATCCTTGTTGCATGATTGGACCTACACCTATTCTGTTGATTCCTTGTACCAGTTGTTGTACATGTAGTGTAGGTGATCATGTTGTGCTCGTGCTATGTTATTATACCTCCTCTTTGTGGTAGAGTTGAGAGCCTCCTCTTGTGATAGAGTTGAGATTGATTGTGAGCACTGGAGCATTGATTGTGCCGAGGGCACGTGATTCTTTGTGAGAGCATTGATTGGGTCACACTTGTTGATTATCCTTTGTGGTGCCAAGGGCACAGTGGATTGGGTCTTACTTGTTGACTATTCTTTGAGGTGCCGAGGGCACATGATCCTTGTTGACCCAGTCGTGTCGATCATATACCTGCGGGTGCTTGGCGTATACTTGGGTTTACTTTGCTCGGTTGGGTCGCTCCCACGAGTACCACTCTAGAGTTGGCATATTCCGTACAGAGGGTTGTACGAGGGGCTAGTTACAGACGGGCTTCCTGTACTAGTCGGCTCCCCGGAGGGTTGAGCAGCTCCCTGGAGGGTTGAGCATGATCAGGCCGCAGGTATCGTATTGTGAGGTATTGTATGGTATTATGGATTGAGCTAGGTACAGACGGGGTTTCCTGTACTAGCTGGTTCGCTGGTATTATTGTGTTTGATAGTCCTCATATTCAGTTTATTGGTATTCATACTGACAGTTGAGCTTTGTGCATAGCAGTGGTAGTATATCTCCTACTCTTTTATTGCTCTATATGTATCTCTTGAGATTGAGGACTTAGTGGGCAGACCGCTGAGGCTGGTGGCGGTACCCACTGAGGACTACTTCTTTGATAGTAGTTCTCACACCCGTTGGTGACACTTTTTTTGCAGAGTCTTCTTCCCCAGTTGTGCATACTGAGCGCGGAAAGGAGACCGTCGGGTAGAGCTATTCCCCGGATACTTGGCTAGAGGTATACCCATTTTGATAGATGGTTGAGTCTGTACATACAGTGTGATTGTGATATCAGTGTTGTATATGAGAGTTATACATGAGAGTTATGGATGATGTATGTACAGTGATCTTTTGATATATATTATATAGCAGCTCTGTTGATACCTTTAGATCTGTGTGATTATTGTGGATGTTGTTTTCGCTTCGTATACATGGTAGAGATACTATGTATGCGGCGGATCTGGTCATGCGCCTGGGAAGTGGTAACTCGGGGCGTGACAGATTAAGTTGGTATCAGAGCTTAGGAATAGGTCATGAGGTCCTAGGAAACCTAAGATAAACAGACCTAAGAAATGACGAGAGAGACGTGATTGATCGCGAAAGTCAAAGATTGGGTTTTTGAATCCTTCCTTGTGTAGGAAGAGTGATTGAGGGATTATGCCTTCTCTTATCGGATGAATTATGTTGGCTGCAGACGACATAATAATCTGAGAAGAAAAGAAGTGTCCTTCTAGACTTTCGTTGGATTGGGTCGTGAGATTGTTTGTGGTCCTAATCGGGTATTCTGTTGCAGGATTATTACTATGCCTCCTCGACGACCATCGACGCGAGCGCATCCGACGCCTTCGGATATGCCTGAGACGGGACCTAGTGAACGGCCCGCTCTGCAGGAGCAGCTAGCAGACATAGCTGTAGTTGGAAGGCAGCAGAGTGCCTTGTTACAGAAGATGTGTGATGCTTTCTCTACGCCTCGAGCCATGGAACCTCAGGCGCCGACGACTCCAACTACATCTCAACCTGGAGAAGGAAGTACTCAGCCTAGTCAAGTGCTTTATGAAGAGGAGCAGGAGCGGATGATGGATAGATTGGCTCGCTTCTGTAGGTTTGATCCACCGCGATTCAATGGTAGTAGTATAGAACCGTGGGTGGTAGAAGCCTGGATTTGTGAGATGGAGAAGTTGTTCGAGAATCTTTTTGTGCCAGCACGGGAGCAGGTGCATATGGCAGTGCATTGTTTATCTGGTGATGCACATGTCTGGTGGAGGAGGACCCGTGATCATAGGTCCTTGAATCCTCTACAGATGACTTGGAGTGAGTTTCGGGGGATTATGTATGGAGCATACTTTCCCAGTAGTGTAAAGATGAAGATAGAGGAAGACTTGAAGAACCTGAAGCAGGGGAATCGCTCGGTGCAGGAGTATGCGAGGGAATTTACTAGGTTGCTTAACTGTGTTCCCTCAGCAGCAAGAGATGAGATACAGAAGGTCTATCTGTATGAGAAGGGTTTGAGACCCGATATCTTTCCATTTGTCCACTCGCAGAGACTTCAGACTTTGGATGCTACTATTGAGCAGTCTCTGTGGGTAGAGCGAGGGGCATTTGTGACGAGAGGGCAGCCTGTGGACCCAGCTCAGGGTCAGGAAAGGAAGCGCCCGGTACCTGATGATGGAGGGCAATCTAGTAGCAGACGACCACCTAGACCTCCCCAGCGATCGTGTTTCCAGGGATGTGGATCTTCTAGTCGCCAGCAGTCTGGAGGATTTCGCCAGCAGTCTGGAGGATATCGCAAGCAGCGACAGCAGCAGCAGCAGTCGAGGGGATCTCCCCGATGTGTGATTTGTGGAGGACCTCATTTTGCTGATCTCTGTGTTAGACGAGAGGGCCGATGTTATGAGTGTGGACAGCCAGGACATATCAGGAGGGTTTGTCCCAGACTTATAGCAACTCCTTCTATGGCATCCGTACATTTTACTCCACCGCCGTATTCTGGAGCCTCCTCGGTATTTTCCCAGGAGCGATCTTCTATGCCACGACAGCAGGATCGACGCCAGCCACCGGCGAGCTGGCGAGTTTATGCCGCTCAGATTGAGGATCCTGCGATAGCTGATCGAGTGGTGGCAGGTATAGTTTTGATTTGTGGCATTAGATCGCGTACTTTATTCGATACTGGTGCATCGCATTCCTTTGTTAGTAGGGCATTTGCATTGCATCTTGGTCTAGAGATAGGATTGTTACCCCAGGCACAGGAGGTGCGGGTACCTGACCATAATTTGCAGGTGACTGAGGGTTGTTTAGGATGTCCTGTGCAAGTAGGACCTTGGATCATGCCTGTTGACTTATTAGTATTGAGAAAGTTACAGGATTTTGATGTAATTCTTGGCATGGATTGGTTATCTCGATACTTTGCTACGATCGATTGTGGATCTAAGACGGTAATCTTTCGTGAGCCTGGACATGAGGAGTATGTTTATGAAGGTTGTAAGAGTTCACTGTTCGCAGTGACGATCTCTTCTTCTAAAGCCAGGCAGATGTTAAATAGAGGGTGTATGGCCTATTTTGCAACAGTAACTGAGGTGCCTACTATTGTACCAGGACTCGAGGATATTCCTATTGTCCGTGAGTTTCCGGACGTATTTCCTTCTGAGTTATCCTCGATGCCTCCTGATAGGGAGATTGAATTCGTGATTGATGTGGTACCAGGAACCGCGCCAATCTCGAAAACACCCTATAGAATGGCACCAGCGGAGTTGAGAGAGTTGAAGGCGCAACTGCAGGATCTTATGGATAAAGGTTTTATCAGACCGAGTGTGTCGCCTTGGGGAGCGCCTGTGTTGTTTGTAAAGAAGAAGGATGGTTCACTTAGATTGTGTGTGGATTATCGAGAATTGAACAAAGTGACCATCAAGAATAGATACCCCCTCCCACGTATCGATGATCTGTTCGATCAATTGCAGGGAGTGTGTGTCTTTTCTAAGATTGATCTTCAGTCCGGTTACCACCAGTTGAAGGTGAAGGCCGAGGATATTTCTAAGACCGCTTTTAGAACTCGGTATGGGCATTATGAGTTTACAGTCATGCTGTTTGGATTGACTAATGCCCCTGCTGCATTTATGGATATGATGAACCGAGTCTTTAAGTCCTTCTTGGACAAGTTCGTGGTAGTTTTTATTGATGACATCTTGATTTACTCCCGTGATGATGCGGAACATGAGGAGCATCTGAGATTAGTGCTACAACTCTTGCGAGAGAAGAAGTTGTATGCAAAGCTGAAAAAGTGTGAGTTTTGGTTGAGTGAGGTTGCCTTTTTAGGCCATGTGATTTCAGCTTCGGGAGTAGCTGTTGATCCTAAGAAAATTGAGGCAATTCGTGATTGGCCTAGACCGACGACCATATCTGAAGTATGGAGTTTTCTGGGCTTAGCCGGGTATTATCGACGATTCATAGAGAGCTTTGCGAAACTCTCTACGCCACTTACTCGACTAACCAGGAAAGGGGTTAGGTATGTTTGGAGTGATGAGTGTCAAGAATGCTTTGATGAACTTAAGCAGAGATTGATGACAGACCCTATTCTTGCACTACCTGTAATGGGCGAAGGATTTGTAATTTATAGTGATGCTTCGCTTAGTGGCTTGGGTTGCGTGCTGATGCAACATGGTAAAGTGATTGCTTATGCTTCAAGACAACTAAAGGAATATGAGAAGAACTACCCCACTCATGATTTGGAGTTGGCGGCGGTAGTCTTTGCTCTGAAGCTATGGCGCCACTATCTCTATGGAGAACATTGTGAAGTGTATACAGATCACAAGAGCCTCAAGTATCTGTTTACATAGAAAGAGTTGAATCTACGGCAACGGAGATGGTTAGAATTATTGAAGGATTATGACATCTCTATTCTGTATCATCCCGGCAAGGCTAACGTTGTTGCCGATGCTTTGAGTAGGAAGGCTGTGGCAACTTTGAGTATGTGTATTACTCAACAGCCTGTCCTAGTGGAGGAGATGCGGAGGTTGTCCCTTGAAGTGGTTACTCACGGGATGACGGCGAGACTGATGACTTTGGTCACACAGCCCACTCTGTTAGATAGGATTCGAGAGAAACAGAGTGTTGATCCTTATCTGATGAAAATTCGAGATCAACTGAGGAGTGGAGATCTTGAAAACTTTACTTGTGATGATGCTGAGACTCTTCGCTATAGAGGACGTCTATGTGTACCAGCGGATCTGGAGATTCGAGAGAAGATATTGAAGGAAGCACATTATTCTCTTTATTCTGTACATCCTGGAGGGACTAAGATGTACTAGGATCTGAAGACTCACTTCTGGTGGAATGGTATGAAGCGGGATATTGGTAGAGCTGTAGCTCAATGTTTGACATGCCAGCAAGTTAAGGCTGAACATCGAGTACCAGCTTGTAAGCTACAGAGTCTTCCAATACCTGAGTGGAAGTGGGATCATATCACGATAGATTTCATCGTAGGATTGCCGAGGACTTCGAGCGGCTATGATACTATTTGGGTGATTGTTGATAGGCTGACAAAGTCTGCTCATTTTCTGCCTATGCAGATTACTTGGTCACGTGAGCGACTTGCACAGCTGTATATGGATGAGATATTGAGATTGCATGGAGTGCCAATCTCAATAGTATCTGATAGAGACCCAAGGTTTGTTTCTCATTTCTGGAAGAGTTTACACACAGCTTTGGGGACTCAGCTTCGATTTAGCACTGCATTTCATCCCCAGACTGATGGTCAGTCCGAGCGCACTATACAGACACTCGAGGATATGTTGAGAGCTTGTGTCTTGGATTTTGGTGGAGGTTGGGATCGACATCTGGGATTAGTAGAGTTTGCGTACAACAATAGCTATCAAGCGAGCATTAAGATGGCTCCGTTTGAAGCATTGTATGGACGCAAATGTCGATCACCTCTGTATTGGGATGATGTTGGTGAAAGGAAAACGTTGGGTCCAGACCTTTTGCTTGAAGCCGAGGAGAAGGTTAAGTTGATACGACGGCATATTGAGACGGCTCAGAGTAGGCAGAAGAGTTATTCTGATACTCGGAGGCGAGATCTAGAGTTTCATATTGGTGATCATGTTTTCTTGAAGGTCTCACCATCGAAGGGCATACGGAGATTTGGGATTCGCGGAAAGCTTAGTCCGCGATTTATTGGTCCTTTTGAGGTCTTGGAGAGAGTAGGACCCGTGGCATATCGGTTAGCCCTTCCGCCTCGACTTGCAGGAGTGCACGATGTCTTCCATGTATCTGTTCTGAGGAGATACATGCATGATCCTTCCCATGTGATAGACTTTTCTCCACTGGAGCTTACTGAGGATTTGCTGTACGAGGAGCGACCGATACGAATTCTTGCTCGTGAGACGAGGGAATTGCGTAATCGGGTCATACCTTATGTAAAGGTACAGTGGAATTTTCTTGATGATAGAGAGGCAACATGAGAGTTGGAGACTGTTATGCAGAGATCTTATCCCCACCTGTTTGCATCTTGAGGTGAGTGCTTTAGTTTCGAGGACGAAACTATTCTAAGGAGGGGAGAATGTAGTACTCGGAAATTTTTTGAGATTTAGGGTTTCTGGACTTGGCGGGATTCGGGCGCCCGGAAGTAGCGAAGTGGACGTCCGAAAGATGTGGATCCTGTTGACTTTGTGGACGATCCGGTTGTGGCTGACGAGTTGTGGATCTGGGCGCAGGATTTGGACGCCCGGATTGAGGATCCGGTTTGAGTTGTGACGTGGAGAGCCATGTGTCGCGACGCAGGACACGTGTCGATCGCCGGAGACACGCCGCCCCACCGCCTGCTGACCGCCGACTGACCGCTTGACCGCACGACGACACCTGGACTGCAGGGTTTCCGGACGCCCGGAAGTTGTGAAGTGGGCGCCCGAATGTGGACTTTTGGGAGCCTATAAATAGGCGAGTCCCTGATCACTTTGGCTCATTTTCCACTTCGAGATCCCTATTTTTAGAGAGAGAAAGTGGGGTTTAGGGCCATGTGTTGGCATTAGTTTGTAACCCTGCTTGCTCTCCTCTACTCTGCTGATCTGATCTGGTGTCGAGCTGTTATTCTGCTGGAGTTAGCAGTTCCTTGGAGGTTTAGACAGATCGGAGTGCTGCCGGAGTTCGTTATCCTGGAGGGTTGGATCTGAGGATACTGTTCTTTCCCCACCGTGGTTGGATTAGCTTGTGAGGTGGGTTGATGTTTGCCAGATTCAGTGGACTTCCTCCTACGTGTTTTATCTCATGTTAGCATAATATGATATGATGTTGTTTGGATTATGTTAGCATGATGTGGATATTGGATTATGATATTGGGATTATGATAGTATGCCATGCTAAGATTATGTTAGAGATGCCATGTTAGATTGAGACTGATCTATAGACTGCATGGGCATGTTATGATCTTAGATGTGCTAATGATATATATACGAGCATGCATTTCTTTGTATCCTTGTTGCATGATTGGACCTACACCTATTCTGTTGATTCCTTGTACCAGTTGTTGTACATGTAGTGTAGGTGATCATGTTGTGCTCGTGCTATGTTATTATACCTCCTCTTTGTGGTAGAGTTGAGAGTCTCCTCTTGTGATAGAGTTGAGATTGATTGTGAGCACTGGAGCATTGATTGTGCCGAGGGCACGTGATTCTTTGTGAGAGCATTGATTGGGTCACACTTGTTGATTATCCTTTGTGGTGCCAAGGGCACAGTGGATTGGGTCTTACTTGTTGACTATTCTTTGAGGTGCCGAGGGCACATGATCCTTGTTGACCCAGTCGTGTCGATCATATACCTGCGGGTGCTTGGCGTATACTTGGGTTTACTTTGCTCGGTTGGGTCGCTCCCACGAGTACCACTCTAGAGTTGGCATATTCCGTACAGAGGGTTGTACGAGAGGCTAGTTACAGACGGGCTTCCTGTACTAGTCGGCTCCCTGGAGGGTTGAGCAGCTCCCTGGAGGGTTGAGCATGATCAGGCCGCAGGTATCGTATTGTGAGGTATTGTATGGTATTATGGATTGAGCTAGGTACAGACGGGATTTCCTGTACTAGCTGGTTCGCTGGTATTATTGTGTTTGATAGTCCTCATATTCAGTTTATTGGTATTCATACTGACAGTTGAGCTTTGTGCATAGCAGTGGTAGTATATCTCCTACTCTTTTATTGCTCTATATGTATCTCTTGAGATTGAGGACTTAGTGGGCAGACCGCTGAGGCTGGTGGCGGTACCCACTGAGGACTACTTCTTTGATAGTAGTTCTCACACCCGTTGGTGACACTTTTTTTGCAGAGTCTTCTTTCCCAGTTGTGCATACTGAGCGCGGAAAGGAGACCGTCGAGTAGAGCTATTCCCCGGATACTTGGCTAGAGGTATACCCATTTTGATAGATGGTTGAGTCTGTACATACAGTGTGATTGTGATATCAGTGTTGTATATGAGAGTTATACATGAGAGTTATGGATGATGTATGTACAGTGATCTTTTGATATATATTATATAGCAGCTCTGTTGATACCTTTAGATCTGTGTGATTATTGTGGATGTTGTTTTCGCTTCGTATACATGGTAGAGATACTATGTATGCGGCGGATCTGGTCATGCGCCTGGGAAGTGGTAACTCGGGGCGTGACAGAAGGCGTGTTTTATTCTCAGCCGAGGGTGTTCATGATAGCGGCCGACAACATGAAATCAAGTGGAAGGAATAAGCGCCCTTGTCTAACTTTCGCCTAAATTGAGTTCGTTTTTCGAATATTATCTTGTGTTCGACCTTCAGGGTCATAATATGACCAAGGTCGTTGTGTTTCCAGAAGCGATGACACCGGATAGGCCTCCGACAAGGACTAGGCCGGAGGAGCCGAGCATGGCCCCGGAGCAATCTGGGGCGAGCGAGGACATGGATCTCAGCGAACAGCTGATCGCACTCATGGAGGTAATGCGGCGGCAAGCTGAAACTGTGCAGCGTCAGCAAGAACAGATCAAGAGGCTCCAAGAGACTGTGGCGCAGCAGGCGGCAGCGGCCCGTGTGTGTCAGGAGCAGCATGCGCCCCCGATTCCCATTCCGAATGTAGCGGAGAGGGTGGCCGCGGCGGCCATACCGGTAGCGGCGCACCATGCGCCGTCGGCAACCGTGATGGATTCGGGCACTTCGATCCTCAATCTTGCGGCGATGGAGGCAGGGAGGGAGCGAGCACTCGCGGCCCTCATGACGTTCAAAAAGTTCAACCCGCCAATCTTCGACGGGGAGACGATTGATCTATGGGTCGTAGAGACGTGGATTGATTCTATGGAGAGACTCTTTGAGGATCTCTACACCTTGGAGAGGGACAAGGTACACATGGCCGTGCATTGCATGGAAAAGTCGGTGAAGGTGTGGTGGAAGGGGGTCAAGCGGGACCGGCCCTAGTCTCCCTTCTATGACTTGAAGGAATTTCGGGAGTTGGTGTTTTCCACCTACTTCCCCGATAGTGAGAAGAAGCTGCAAGATAGGTTTCAAAAATTGAGGCAAGGGAACCGCACAGTGAGAGAGTACGAGTGGAAATTCTCTCACATTATTAATTGTGTCTGATATGTGGTTCGGGACGACAGGGACAAGGCTGATTATTTTGAGCGTGGACTTCGGCCGGAGATTTTCAAAGTTGTGCATGCACTCAAGTTGCAAGCTTTTGCCGAGGTATTGGACCGGGCCTTGT
The DNA here is from genome assembly GCA_016920855.1 of Puya raimondii. Classification (NCBI taxonomy): domain Eukaryota; kingdom Viridiplantae; phylum Streptophyta; class Magnoliopsida; order Poales; family Bromeliaceae; genus Puya; species Puya raimondii. Next base: position 12,579,898 of record JABWPP010000050.1, read on the forward strand.
GGGTGAAGCAAGGCAATGCCTTTGCGCATGAGGAGCGCGAGTCCTTTGAAAAGGAAAAGGATAAAGGGAAGAAGCGACTACCGGATGGTTCGGGCGGTCAATCAAGCTCTAAGCGACCCCCGAAGCATCCGCACTCACAATCCCGAGCTCAAAGGTCCCAACCCACTCAATCCTCGGCGAGGTGTGTAATCTGTGGCGGCCCTCACAAGCCGAATCAATGTGATCAGCGGGAGGGCAAGTGCTTCAAGTGTGGGCAACAGGGACACATGCGGTTCGATTGCCCACAAGACGATGGTCGGGCTTCGTCGGTCGCATCGACTCTTTCTTCATCGAGACAGCTCGCGAGCATCCCACTCACGGCGATGTCTGCAGGACGCGCACCGCCGACTCGACAACTCGATGGTTCGCGGAAAGCACCGAACGGCCGTGTATTCGCGACCCAAGTGGAGGAGCCCTCTGCCCCTGAGGACGTCGTGGCAGGTATCGTTTTATTAAATGGCATAAGATGCGGAGCATTATTTAGCACAGGAGCATCTCATTCATTCATTAATCAATCGTTTGCTACTACTCATGAAATAGATATAGTAGATATCGTGTACACTAGATGGGTACAAGTACCCGAGCATACATTTTGCGTTAGAAATATATGTCGTGCCTGTCCTGTTAGAATAGGGGATTGGATCATACCGGCAGATTTGCTGGTTTTGAATCGAATGGTCAAGTATGACCTAGTGTTGGGAATGGATTGGCTCTCCAAGTACTATACTACAATTAATTGTGAGAGCCGAGTGGTGACCTTTAAGGAACTCGGTTAGGAGGAGCTTGTGTACCGAGGGTGTAAGAGCTCACTCTTTGTAACTACGGTGTCCACGTCGCAAGCGAGTTAACTGATTACTAGTAGTTGCGTTGCCTACCTAGCGACAGTTGTGGATGACCGGAAGGAGATTTCGGCGCTCGAAGACATTCTTATAGTCTGAGAGTTTTCAGATGTATTTCCGGCGGAGTTTCTCGGAATGCCATCGGACCGGGAGATTGAATTTGTGATAGATTTACTTTCCGGGACCGCGCCAATTTCTAAGGCTCCGTATAGGATGGCACCGACTGAGTTGAAAGAACTGAATGCTCAGTTACAAGACTTATTGGATAAAGGATTCATGAAACCAAGCGTGTCCCCTTAGGGAGCTTTGGTGCTATTTGTTGAAAAGAATGATGGTTCTCTACGGTTAAGTGTTGACTACCGTGAGCTGAATAAGGTGACCATCAAGAAAAAGTACCCCTTACCCCATATGGATGACTTGTTTGATCAACTACAAGGGTCTCGGATATATTCGAAGATTGACTTGCAATCTGGCTATCACCAATTGAAGATTTAAGCCGGAAGATGTGCATAAGATCGCGTTTAGGACGAGGTATGGACACTATGAGTTCACGGTCATGACATTTGGGCTTACTAATGCCCCAGCAGCGTTCATGGATTTGATGAACCATGTATTCAAGCCGCTATTGGATCAGCTCGTGGTAGTGTTCATTGATAATATCCTTGTCTACTTCCGGAGTGATGAAGAACATGAAGAGCATCTTCATATAGTGCTTCAAGTTCTTCGGGAGTACAAGTTGTTCGCCAAGTTGAAGAAGTACGAATTCTGGATTCGTGAGGTCGCCTTCTTGGATCATGTGATTTTCGAGAATGGAGTATCAGTGGACTCGAAGAAAGTTAAGGCAATTAAGGATTGGCGAGTGTCACGCCCCGGGCTAGTTTTAGAAGCGAAAATACGTGCCATTTTTTTTTTAAGCCTAGCCCGCGGCACGTACAGACCCGCCACAAATACAGGTCCCACTGTCTACACGGACAGAGTCTCCCCTGTATTTGCACGGCGTACACACGATACAAACAAGATCACAACCACCATTCATTCACCACACAAACAACAATCACAATAACCAAAGCATACAGCTAACCGTCCTTGACAATTACATGTATCTAAACAAGTCCTTAGGCGAAGGAAGATGCGATGCACAAACAACAAATCATTCTATAAAAATACTTCTTACCCAGAAGCTTTATTTGAAATCCTAATCTCAACCATTTAAAGATCATTTGAAAACCGTTCTCCACTCGAGAACTCTCTTTTGAAATCCAAAAATTGATCGATTAAAAGCTGTTTGAAAACTATTTCCCACACGGAAACCTTTACTTGAAAACCGCTACCACGAAGGGTAGAAATCCATGATTCACAGAAGATCACATAACTTGGCAATAACTAAACCATAAGAACGATATACTACGCATAGTCATCCACAATATCTACGCATGCAATCAACACAAAATACTGAACCATATCCATAAGTCTACTAGGTAAAGGGAGAGTGTCAGGGTAGCAACCAAAACGGTGGTAACACAAGTCGGGACCTCTAATGCAGCTATCTAGTCGCGTCTCACAACGTCCCGACTCCCACCACCCGGGTCACCTGAAAAAAACAACGATGGCGGGGGGTGAGAACATGATAAACATGTCTCCCCTCCCAGTGGGTACCGCAAGCGGACGAAGGCGAGGTGTACACACCGGTGCGAGGGTCAACAGATAGATAGATAGGTAAAACAGTAGCATAAGTAAGCATGAGTATGAACCATACATGAACGACTACGCTACTGTAAGCAAATAGTATATGCATCAACTGTAGATAGATAATGAAACCCAATCACCACCAGGCCACAGGGACGGATCCCTGGCACTGTCACAACAGCTCACTCACAGGCACATAACCTCCGCAGATGCACATGTCGAGAGGCTCACGGGTTGGAAACACACAACCCTTTTTCCGAAAAAGAACACCCTAAGCGGTGGATCAGACCGCTGGCGTACGTGAAGTGCTAGAAGAGCTGTGACGATCGATGCAATATGCTCAAACCACAGAACGTCAACTAGCCGAGAATAGCAACGGGACCAAGTCCAAGGATCGCTCGGAACAACAGGCGATCACCACTGACCAACCAGGTCACATCAATAATCATGCAAGATACACCATGCATTAATTCGATTTATGTTATACGAATGTAACTATTTATCCAATCTCACAGGGACCCATAAGGTGTATGGGCCCAGCCTGCACCGTGCCACATGGGTCATGTCCAGCATCCATCACCCCCTTAGGTCGTGCTATGCATCCATCACCCGGGGTCGTGCATCACATCCATCACCCAATCGGCTCTCAAAGCATATCAGTAAGTCATGCAACATCCACACTACTCTACTAATGGCAAGCTCACATAAGTAGAGAGAAAACGGGAGTCTAGTGAACTAATAATCAAGCATGCAAGAGAAAGGGATAGAAATGTATCACCGCTAGTCCACTGAACAGTCTCCGGATCGAAGTACCCACCTGCAGAAATGGGAGAGTCTAACACCGACGGCTCACGGGAACGTCGACAGGACCTACAAGGTACTAACAGGGTCAAGGTCCACCGAGTCGACACTAACAAACGACAGCACACAACCCGAAACCGTCGGATCGTCCGAAAAACCCGCCGGAACGATCCCGAACTCAAACCAAGCCCCAGAGGGGTACCAACAAATCACGCAAGTGTTCCGCTGTCCACAACCACACCAAACAAGGTGGTTGGACAGCGGACACAAGGCCGGGATGCCACGAACACCAACGCATCCCAAAACGGCTTTCCGGGTTCTCGAAAAAAATGCCGATTTGGCACCGGAACCCTCCGTCACTCATCCGCTGCCCTCGAAAGTTCGGGACAGTGATGAAGAACAGCCAACGAGGCTATACGACGAAGCCAAGTCACTCACGAAACTAGCAAGTGAGTCGCACGACCAAAACGCGCATACCGCCGACTATTTTATCAGAAAACGCACCGAAAATCAATCCGGATCTCCGCGAAGGGCGAAGAGGTTAGACAACCAGTCCACTGGGCCTCAAGGGTCATGCCCTTGCTGCCCGCAGCATCACAACACTGCCACAACTCACAAAGGACCTAAAACAAGCAACATACACACTAAAATCAACATAAAGAAGGCCGATAGAACACCCCGTTCGTCCGCACGACCCTCCGCAAGCACCAGCGGATAGGGAACGACACAACGGAGGCCGTGCTCACAGCCCCTCTACGATAGGGACAGTCGCAGGCTCAAACAATCCACAAAAATATGCGAAGCATGCGATAATAACGCTCGACAAAGGCTAAACAGCCAAGCGACGCGCCAAAATAGTAAATCGAGGTGAGCACGCTGATCAGCGCGTCATCACGATCATCATGCTCACCTTCCTGAGGTTCGGGAGGCAGCCAGAGGCTCGGGGCCATACATGCAGCCCTAACCGAGCAAAGAACAAGCCCGGCCGGAGCAAGCATGCTCCGGCCGGCTGCCCGCCGACATGCAGCACGCGCGGCGGCTCAGGTCGGACGCGGGGTAGGTGGGGAAGGGGGAGCTCACCTCAACCAGCGGCAGGAAGCGGTGGCGGCGGCGCGGGGAGAGCTCCAGCTCTCGGGCGACTAGGGCAAGTCAGCGCCGGCAACGAACGGCGGCGGCGGCGGTCGGGACGGCGAGCACCGGCAAGAGGGGCTCGCCGGACGTCGGGTAGGTGGTGACCGCAACAAGAAAAGGCGGCGGCGGCGGCAACCCAAGGCTCTCGGCCGCGGCTTCCCTAGCAGCCTTAGCGGCAACAGCGGTGGCTGCGGCGGCGCACCGGCGGCACGGGGGCAGCCGGGGAGGAAGGCGACGGCGGCTCGGGCCAAGTGCTCACTGCCAGCACTCCTCCAGCAACAGCTCGCGGCGCCGCGACGACGCTCGGCGGTGGCTCCAGACGGCGGGGCAACATCGCCGGAGATTGTGCACCCTCAAGGGAAGACCCTGGGCACGGGTTCACCCTGGGTGCACACAGCAAGGGGAAGAAGAAGAAGAACAAGAGAGAGAAGAAAGAGAGAAGAGGTAGCCGGAGCTCCCCGCCGGCCAGGGGAGGTCGGCGGCGGTCGGCGGCGCACAAGGAGGAGGGCAGGGAGCTGTGGAGGGGAGTGGACACCAGCTGGGGGGAGCTAAGGGAACAAAACACAAGAAATAAAGATTTCTCTCCTCAACACACTAATATACTAAGTGTACAAAATATCAAAAAGCCCTCGAAACCGAGGAAATTCACCCTGAGTCCCTCACAGCTTGCGTAAAACGCACGGACACCCCTCCACACCCGATTTAACGCAAAACGATGCATGAAGCAGGGTCCACTTCGCGAAAAGATCAAAACATGCATAACGACCTCTCGGCGACGATCATGCGATATCTCACGATCCGTCGGTCGCATGTACGAACGGATCACGCCATCGCGATCAGCACTGCCGAGACATCGAACCTACCATTTTGGATCTCCAGAAACGGTCGCCGATTCGCGACGCAAGCCATCCTCTCTCCTCCAACAACAACACAATAACAAAAATAATTATATATATACGTATATATACACCTATATATATATACCTATACATATATACACATAAATACTAGAAGAGAGAGAAACACGCAAAATTCAAAATTCAAAATTCAAAATTCAAAATTCGAATTCTCACACCTCGACCGACCAATGTCACCGAGGTACGTAGTTTTCTCGGTGTTGCAGGGTATTATTGGAGGTTCGTGGAGGGATTCTCAAAGATCTCCAGTCTGCTAACGCGCCTTACCCGCAAGGGGACCAAGTCCGTGTGACGCGATGATTGCGATCAAAGCTTCAAGGAATTGAAAGAGAGGTTGACCACAGCTCCGGTTCTTGGCTTGCCGATTGCGGGGGAGGACTTTGTGGTGTATAGTGATGCATCGCAACATGGTCTTGGTGTGTGCTTATGCAGCGTGGGCAGGTTATTGCATATGCCTCTCGCCAGTTAAAGAGCTAAGCAGAATTACCCCACCCATGACTTAAAGCTTGCGGCGATGGTCTTCGCACTCAAGTTGTGGAGACACTACGAGGTGTATACGGATCATAAAAGCTTGAAGTATCTTTTCACCCAAAAGGAGTTGAATTTGAGGCAACGGAGATGGTTGGAGCTGTTGAAGGACTATGACCTAACCATCTTGTACCACCTGGGCAAGGCTAATGTGTTAGCCAATGCGCTCAGTAGGAAGTCCGTGGATAACCTTGCAATGATGATCAAAATTTAGCTGCAGTTGGTTGTAAAAATACGGCAGTTCGATTGGAGGTCGTGACTCCAGGTGCCCCCGCTATGCTTATGACTCTTATGATTCGGCCGACCTTGTTGGAGCGAATAAAAGAAAACAGTCTTCGGACCCAGAGCTCCAAAAGGTGCGGAAAGATATAGAGAGTAGGTAGGCCGGTGAGTTTAGTGTGGACTCGAAGGGCACTCTTCGATTTTGGGATTGTTGGTGCGTGCCCAAGGACGAAAAGATCTGTGGGGAGATTTTGAGAGAAGCTCATACATCCCCGTATGCTATTCACCCGGGCGGCACTAAAATGTATAAGGATCTCAAGGTACATTATTGATGGCCGGGTATGAAAAAAGATATTGAAAGCTTTGTGGCACAATGTTTGGTGTATCAATAAGTGAAAGCGGAATATCGCCTCCGAACGAAAAAGTAGCAAAATATGCCGATTCCGGTATGGAAGTGGGAGAATATAGCGATGGATTTCATTGTGGGCCTACCTCGATCTCAAAGAGGCCATGATGCGATTTGAGTGGTTGTGGACTATTTGACGAAGTCGGCTCATTTCTTGCCGATCCACACCACTTGGTCGAGGGATAAGTTGGCACAAGTCTATTGGATGAGATTGTGCGTCTACATGGGGTTCCGACATTGATTATGTCAGATCGGGATCCCCATTTTGCATCTCAGTTTTGGAAAAGTTTGCACGAGGCTTTGGGCACACGGTTTGATTTTAGTACGGCATTCCATCCTCAAACAGATGGTTAGTTGGAAAGGACAAACCAAATTCTTGAGGATATGCTTTGAGCATGTGTTTTGGATTTTAAGAGTGCGTGGCATACCTACTTGCCGATGGCAGAGTTCGCCTATAACAATAGCTATCAGGCAAGTATTGGTATGGCACCATTCGAGGCCTTGTATGGAAGAAAATGCCGGTCTCCAATCCATTGAAGCGAGGTCGGTGAGAAAATGGCCTTGGGATCGGATGTGTTGCAAGACACGGAAGAAAAGGTCCGCTTGGCGCGTCAACGGTTATTGACGGCGCAAGCCCGACAGAAAAGTTATGCGTACAAGCGTCGGCGAGAGTTGAAATTCGTGGTGGGCGACCGCGTTTTCTTGAAGGTGTCACCAATGAGAGAGGTGAAGCGGTTTCGAATTCGGAGTAAGCTAAGTCCCCGATATATCGGACCGTACGAGATTTTGGAGCGCGTGGGGCCATTGACATATCGACTTACGCTACCACCGAAACTTGGGGGAGTTCACAACGTGTTCCATGTATCTACGCTCCGCAAGTATGTACATGATCCAACTCATGTCCTTCAACACGAACCGTTTGAGCTTCAAAAGGACATGTCGTATAAGGAGTTCCCAGTATGCATTCTTGCCCACCGGTGAAAGAACTACGGAACCACACAATTTCATATGTTAAAGTGCAATGGACCAACCACGATGAACGCGAGGCTACTTAGGAATTGGAAAGCTCGATGAAAGAGCGTTTCCCTCACCTTTTCACTAATTCGAGTTGAGGTATGGTTTTAGTTTCACGGACGAAACTCCTTTCAAGGAGGGAGGGATGTAGTGTACCAAGTTTCGATATACTATACTAAACTTTTTGTCAAATTGGGCGAAGTACAGTTGAGAGATGATTTAGACGTGTTTGGAAATGAATTCCGAGGGTTTCAGAACGATTAGAAGTGGTCAAGATGCCTCCTCCGTGCCGAGATCGACCACCGATGCGGGCTCATCCCGCGTCACCTAAGGTGCCAGAGCAGACAGGACCTAGTGCACCCCTAGACTTGAGGGAGCAGTTAGCTGCCCTGACTGAGGTGACCAAGCAGCAGGGCGCACTATTAAAGAAGATGTGCGACACCTTTACTCACCAGCCGAGTGCAGCGCCTAGAGCAGCAGAGCCGCAGGCACCACATTCGACTACCCCAGTGAATACTCCAGCCGCGGTTGCACCCCCAGCAGTGACAGCACCGGCCGCGCCGACTGGAGAGACTTTGCGATAAGGCGGACAGATGACAGAGGTCGAGCAGGAGCGGATGACTGAGAGGTTGGCCCATTTCTGCTGATTTGATCCGTCCCACTTCGACGGTAGTCGCACCGAGCCCTGGGTTGTGGAGGTATGGGTCTGTGCGATGGAGAAGCTATTTGAGGATCTTTTTATACCAGAGCGCGAGCAGGTCCACCTGGCGGTGCACTGTTTGGCAGGCGATGCGCATGCATGGTGGAGGAGGATGCGGCTGGATAGATCCTTGGATTCGCTGCAGATGAGATGGAGCGACTTTCGAGGGATGCTGTACGGGTCCTTTTTCCCAAGCAGTATAAAGCAGAAACTCGAGAAAGATCTGAAAAATCTGCGGCAGGGAGACCGGTCAGTTCAGGAGTACACCCGCGAGTTTACTAAACTGCTGAACTGCGTGCCTTTTGTGGCGAGGGAGGCTCACAAGGTTTTTTTGTATGAGCGAGGATTGGGGCCGAAGATCTTCACATTAGTGTAGGCGCAGAGATTGCAGACTTTGGATGCGTCCGTCGAGCAGGCACTAAGGGTTGAGCGATGAGAGACAGTAGTCAGAGAGCAGGCGGTAGTGACAGAACAGAGTCAGGAGAGGAAGCGCCCGGCACCTGACGACGGGGGACAGACCAGTGGTAGATGTCCACCGAGGCCTCCATGATCACGCTCTCAGAGTCGTGGGTCTTCGGGGCGACAGCGGTCTGGTGGATCCCGTCAGCAGGGACAGTAGCAGAGGAGGCCGCAGAGATATGTCATTTGTAGGGGACCATACGGGCGTCGACAGTGTGAGCAGAGAGAGGGCCAGTGTTTTGGATGTGGTCAACCAGGACATCTGTGGTCAGCTTGTCCCCGAGCAGCGTCGGACCCTCCTGTACCTCAGCAGACGTTTGGAGCACCACCGACCTATAGCCATGCAGACAGGGCTTCAGTGCCGCGGTAGGCAGAGCGGCTACAGCAGGCGCAGAGCGGCAGAGTCTATGCAGCTCAGGTTGAGGACTCCACCACAGCATATCATGTGGTGGCAGGTATCATTTTGATTTATGGTATTAAAGCTCGTATATTATTTGATACCGGTGCATCACATTCATTCATTAGTCGAGCATTTGCATCACTGCATGGACTAGAGGTAGGACCATTACCAGATGCACGAGAGGTGCAGATCCCTGATTATGTTTTGCGGGTGGCAGAGTGTTGTTGGGCTTGTCCAGTGCAGTTGGAACCTTGGATTATGCCCCCAGACCTGTTGGTCTTAGGGCAGTTGCAGGATTTTGATGTAGTGCTCGGTATAGATTGGCTGGCTCGTTAATTTGCGACGATCGACTGTGGAGGTAGGACTGTGACGTTTCACGAGCCAGACCAGGAGGAGTTCGTCTACAGAGGCTGCAAGAGCACGTTGTTCGCCACGTGGATTTCTTCAGCGAGGGCCAGACAGATGATGAGTCGAGAATGCATTGCCTTTCTTACGGCTGTTGTAGAGGTGCCTACGGCGGCACCGGGAATCGACGATATCCTTATTGTCCGTGAGTTTCCGGATGTCTTTCCCCCAGAGTTGACAACTATGCCACCAGATAGGGAGATTGAGTTTGTGATTGACGTGGTTTCAGGAACTACGCCAATCTCGAAAGCACCCTATAGAATGGCACTGGCAGAGCTGAGAGAACTTAAAGCGTAGCTTCAGGATTTGATGGAAAAAAGGTTTGTGAGACCCAGTGTGTCGCCTTGGGGAGCGCCGGTATTATTCGTGAAGAAGAAGAATGGTTCGCTTAGGCTTTGTGTGGATTATCGAGAGTTAAATAAAGTGACCATCAAGAACAAGTATTCTTTGCCACGCATCAGTGATCTGTTTGATCAGCTACAAGGATCTTGTGTCTTCTCGAAAATTGATTTGCAGTCGGGTTACCACCAACTGAAGGTAAGGGCCGAGGACATACCCAAGACGGCTTTTAGAATACGGTACGGGCATTATGAGTTTATAGTGATGCCTTTCGGATTAACTAATGCCCCTGTCGCATTTATGGATTTGATGAATCGGATATTTAAGCCGTTCTTGGATAGATTCGTAGTGGTATTTATTGATGATATCCTGATTTACTTCCGGAGTGATGCGGAGCACGAGGAGCACTTGAGGATTGTATTACAGCTTTTGAGAGAGAATAAGTTGTATGCCAAGTTGAAGAAGCATGAGTTTTGGCTTCGAGAGATAGCTTTCTTGGGCCATGTGGTTTCAGCCGCCGGAGTGGCAGTTGACCCGAAAAAAATTGATGCTATTCGGGACTGGCACAGACCGACGACGATTACCGAGGTGAGGAGTTTCCTTGGGTTAGCGGGATATTACCGTCGGTTTGTGGAAGGCTTTGCGAAGCTTTCCACACCCCTCACTCGATTGACTCGTAAAGTAATCAAGTTTATCTGGAGTGAGGACTGCCTGAGGAGCTTTGAAGAGTTGAAAGGGAGACTGATGACGGCCACTATCCTTGCCCTTCCAATTATGGGGAAAGGATTTGTGATCGACAGTGATGCGTCACACAGCGGTTTGGATTGTGTGTTGATGTAGCATGGTAGGGTAATTACTTATGCTTCGCCGCAATTGAAGGATTACGAAAAGAATTACCCTACGCATGACTTAGAGCTTGCCGCTGTGGTGTTCGCACTGAAGTTGTGGCGTCATTACCTGTATGGGGAGCACTGTGAGATTTTTACTGATCATAAAAGTCTCAAGTATCTGTTCACCAGGAAGGAACTAAACCTGAGGCAACGCCGGTGGTTGGAGTTGTCGAAGGATTATGATATCAGCATCGAGGTGCACCCCGACAAGGCGAACGTGGTCGCAGATGTGTTGAGCAAGAAGTCAGTGCGGAGCCTGAGTATGTTGATCACTCAGCAGGCGCCATTACTTAAGGAGTTACGGTGACTTGGACTTGAGGTGGTGTCCTCTAGGGCTGCAAGACTTATGTCGATGGTCCTGCTGCCCACTCTGTTGAACAGGATCAGGGAGAAAGAGAGTGTAGACCCTCATTTGATGAAGATTCCAGATCAGATTGAGAGCGATCAGATAGAGGACTTTGGAGTTGACAGTTTGAGAGTACTGCGGTACAGGGACCGACTGTGTGTGCTTATGAATTCAGAGATTCGAGAGAAAATTTTGAGAGAGGCACATTACTCATCTTATACGGTTCATCTAGGTGGAATGAAATGAAGAGAAATATTGGGAGATATGTGGCTCGGTGTCTGACTTGTCAACAGATGAAGGCTGAGCACCATGTACCTGCTGGCAAGCTTTAGTGCCTTCCTGTGCCAGAGTAGAAGTGGGATCAGATCACCATGGACTTCGTCGTGGGGTTACCGAGGGCGCAGGGTGGATTTGATGCTATATGGGTGATAGTAGACAGACTGACCAAGTCTGCTCACTTCTTACCAGTGCAGACTTCTTGGTCCAGGGATCAACTTGCTCAGCTATATTTGGATAAAGTAGTGAGATTACATGGAGTACCTATCTCGATTGTATCAGATAGAGACCCGAGATTTGTCTCGCATTTCTGGAGGAGCCTACAGACAGCTTTGGGTACCCAGCTCTATTTAGTATAATATTTCACCCACAGACAGATGGTCAGTCGGAGCGGACCATTCAGACCCTTGAGGACATGCTGAGAGCTTGTGTCCTGAATTTTGGAGGAGGGTGGTATCGACATTTGAGACTGGTTGAGTTTGCGTACAACAACAACTATCAAGCGAGCATTCAGATGGCTCCGTTTGAGGCGTTGCATGGACGCAAGTGTCGATCACCCCTACATTGGAGTGACGTGGGTGAGAGGAAGACTTTAGGCCCAGACGTTCTGTTGGAAGCAGAGGAAAAGGTCAGGATGGTGCGACGACATCTTGAGACCGCCCAGAGTCGACAAAGGGGCTATTCTGATACGAGGAGACGAGACTTGGAGTTTCAGGTTGGTGATCATGTCTTCTTGAAAGTCTTGCCATCCAGAGGGATACGTAGATTTGGAGTTCGTGGAAAGCTCACTCCATGGTTTATTGGTCCATTTGAGGTTTTGGAGCGAGTTGGGCCTGTGGCTTACAAGATTGCACTTCCTCCGCGACTTGTAGGGGGTCCACGACGTGTTCCACGTCTCGGCTTTGAGGAGATATGTCTTTGACCCTTCACACATGATTGACTTCACTCCGCGTGAGTTGGGCGAAGACCTGAGGTACGAGAAGCAACCAGTGCGGATTCTTGCACGAGAGACGAAAGAATTGCGTAATCGGGTCATACCGTACATGAAAGTGCAGTGGAGCAATCACGAGGAACGTGAAGCGACTTGGGAGCCAGAGACCGTGATGAGGGAGTCCTACCCCTACCTTTTCGAGAGTTCCTTTGAGGTATGTGTTTATGTTTCAAGGACGAAACTTTTTATAGTGGAGGAGGATGTAGTGTCCCTGGGGCGTAACTGTCAGGATGACTGCAGTATCAGTGACCACTCGACACATCTGTGGAGTGTCGGGATGAGTCGGAGTCATTTTGGTGCAAAATGGACGTGAAAACGGACTCGGCGCACTCAATTAAGCCAAAACTGAAGTTCTGACAGTTTAGGGCGCCTGAAGTAGTTTAGGGCGCCCAGATTCAGAGTGTTGTTTAGTATGCGTTACTGCAGTTATTTCGAATCCAGTTTAGGGTGCCCGAAAGTGGGCCCAAAAGTTTACCCTCGTGAATATCGAACGTGCTGACACGTGGCCGGTGGTAGGTGATATCCGTCGGAGCAGTTTAGGTTGCACCAGACTGCGGCGGAGTGAGCCAGAAATACTGGGAGGAGGCTTAGGGCGCCCAGTTCTTGGTCTAGGGCGCCCGAATCTGGAATTTCTAGCAGAGTAACAGGTTTAACTTTTTTATTCTTGAGGCTTATTGTACCTAACCTACACCTCTATAAAAGCAGTTGTACCTCCCCATTGAACTCTTTTCTCCTCCCCTTCACAGCAAACTTGATTTCTTCATCCAATTCCTTCTCAAATTAGCCTAATTTCATCTTTCTTCATGGGAGCATAAAGATTCCAACAGAATTTCAGCACCAACGTGGAGGAACTTACTCGTGTGCTTTATTGATGCGTCCTTTTGCTGTGGGGAGCTATTCTGTAGCTTGTAGACTCGAAGGGGAGTGTGTTGGACCATTCTAACCACAAATAATCCAGGTTAGTAACGTTAAATTGCTGGAATTCTATTCGAATTGGGGTTTCGAGCTGAAATTTGGACATTTGTTGGGTTTTTTAATCTGATTCTAGTTGTAGTTGGATTGTTGGAGTTGGAAGTGATCCTTCATCCTTCCCTAGCTGGTTTAGGAGCTTTCCCTCACCAGAATTGCAGATTCGGAGGTAAGTTCATGTTGAATTTGAAAACTTAAGTTTTATATGCAGTTTTTTGAGGACTTTGATGGAATTTTTTGGATTTTGAGTCCAAATTCTTGTAGATTCCTTTTGGAAGGATTATAGTGAGCTCCTCCCTGCCCTCTTGCTGAATTAGAGCTGTTACGACTGAAGTTCCAAGTTTAAATTCCCAGAGTTTAGCTCTTCCATCATTTGGTCACTATAATGCAGTGTTCTGGATCCTGTTTTGGGCCTCCTTGTTCAGGATCCGAATTGTAACAAAGGGGATTTGGAGATTTTTTGAAGCTTGACTCTTGTGGGGAGTAAAGATTAAGCTCTTACAACTTAAAGGGTAAGTTTTGGACTAAGATTTACTGACTTTTAACCCTGAATTAGAGCTAAATACCGAGTTGTTATTTATGCAGTCCTAGTATAGGTGTTGCTATTCTGGGCTCAGGATCTGGGCGTCCAGAACCTTGGACAGGAGGGTCCGAATCTGAAAATCCCAAGTTCTTGCTGTGAATTGAAATCGAATTGATCCTTAGGCTCTTCTATCGACTTTTTGCCTTAGTTGGACTCTTTGAGGTAGGTTAATGTTGACCGAAGTCTTCGAAATTTCTCCTAAGTTGTAGAGATTTCAGCATGCATAGTTTATATTGATTATCCTATTAGTAGCTCGAATTCATAAAATTGTATGTTATTAATTGAAATCTGAATCGGAACTTGAGTTATGATTTTATAGGATTACTACATGCTGAACATGGGACTTGACTTAGGAGAAAACTCATAAAACCTACACACTTCATTTTTCGAAAAAGTTAGCAGATTTAGCTTCAGGAGCTGATTTCACCTAGGTATCACCACTGTTAGCACGTTGTAGATACTTCGATTTTTGTAGGGTGAGATTACGCTCGTGCTGAGATGGCGTGCCCTTTTTTACAGAAGAGTTTAGGCTGTTCCGCACTGTCGGGTGCCGTCGGGGTTGGCGGTGGACCCATATCTATACTTGTTGCATCAGATTGTGCCGAGAGCACGTGAGCTTCAGTTCCTTGACCCATTGACCATCTGTATTGATTATAGCCTGTGAGCCTGCTTAAGCTCGACAGAGACACGCTTGCATACTCGGTTGGGTCGCGCCCACGAGTGCCGCTCCGGAGTCTGGCTTTCTTGCATTGATGTCGTAGAAGTCCCGGCTGGACATTCTTACTTGTGCCGGCTACCCTCGGGGTGGTGTACGGTGTAGCTTAGGCACAAGCTGGACGGGCCGTACAGGCAGTCCCTGTTGGATTGGGTCAGAGATGGCTATTTCTTAGTTAGTGATGCATATGTATACAGAGAGCATGACATGGCTAGAGGTAGTATAGTGACATAGTAGCTGTAGAGTTTCTTCCAGCTTACTTTATTGTTTCTTTCACCTGCTAGCTACATTGTTGTCTCGTAGACTTAGTGGGTAGGCCGTGGAGGTCGGTGACGGTACCCACTGAGAACTACTGGTTTTATAGTAGTTCTCACACCCGCTGTTATCATTGCAGAGCCTTTTGTTGCCGTTGCCGCTTCCGATCGATGTAAGGTAGTCGCGACTTAGATCCCTGTCCACCCCAGTCATCGTGCTAGAGAAGCACCTTTTTGGAGACAATTTTTTTTTGTGGCCATGTACATACAGTTGTGGATATTGTAGAGTGAGGAGATGAGTTTGTACCTCTTATATTATGTATCCAGAGATGTACTTTGGTGATGTGTATGTACTGTTGGCCTTATATATTTATATTTCTATTTTAGCAGCTCTGTTACTTTTTTATAGTTGTACTTACATATTTGCAGGTTCAACTATCGCTTCGTGTATACGGAAAAATTCAGTGTATACGGCGGATCTGTTGGCGAGCCCGGAAAAGCTGGAACCCGGGGCGTGATAGTAACGAATCCATTTTCGGCATTTTGGGGCAAAGAAGCTCGAAGAAGAGCAAATCACGTTTGGAAGCCTAATTGCAAGTGTCTACAAACAATTAGGAGCGTTTTAAGAGAGGTTGTGCTTTACTGGAGTAATTTGGTCACTTCCATACATAAAGTAAAAATTTATACTAAGTTGATGGATGAGAAATGACAGTTCTAATTGTGGATTGACATGCAGGAGACATATGCCATTTAGGATAGATATTTATCATGTATAATTATATGCATGTGTTGTTATATTGCGTACCTATATTATGGACTAGAGATAGGTTGACATCTCTCTAGGGACATAGAGAACTTAACATGTGAACACAAAAAATATAGTGCCATTGGAATATTGGTTGGAAAATATAGTGGGTAGGATACCACTTGGACAAAATAACTTGAACCTAGAAGGATGATAATGGTAGGGTTAAAGACATATGGACCCTTGAGAGAATAAAAGAGGCAATTTTGAAATCCCAACAACCTGCGACGAGGGTGTGCGGAATGCCACCTAATGCCAAAGGTAACTTGCTACCATGAATCTACCACCGGGGGTGTGCAGAATGTTGGCTTAAATGGGCCAGCATCATGCCCTGTGGCGGGAGGCCAAGTGGGCCGAGTCACGTTCGAAATGGCGTGAGGCTAGGTTGGGCCGAGTCATGTTCAAAGTGGCGTAAGGCTGGGTGGGCCGAGTCACAATCGAGACCCGTGGGCGCTGTGTCTGTACACTTTAAGTGAATTGGTTGCGTATTTCTAAACAGCTCGAGCTTTTGGGATTAATGGTTAGCGCCAACGATCCGACAAGTGGTATCAGAGCCAGAGGTCACGGGTTCGATTCCCGCATGCTGCGAATGTGTGCAGGTGTTGGCCTAGTGGCCCTAATCATTCTTTAGATTTTGATGATAATAAATAATTACAATTATTGAACTAATCTTTTATCTTGAGTTTTGTGTTTAGACTTCTCTATCTTCAAAAGGACTCAAGATGGGCAATCCCCTAGCACTAAGCTTCACAACTTGAAGCTACCTTGTCAAGTAGATAAAATCTCTCTCTATTCCTCTTTTTAACATTGTGCTTTAAAGATTAGAGTAAGAAATGTCGAGCAATTTTTAACTTACCCTTTTTATCTACTAAAGCACATGGGACTTCAAACTATATTCAAAATCTTTTTAAAATCTGTTTTCTGTCAAGTTTCTGTTTTGGACTCTGATCTGGGCGCCCTAAAAGTGGATCCGAATCTCGGTTGATTTTGGATCCTGACTGTTTGCTGTTTGGGTGGTCCAGAATTGTCTACACATGATCTGGGCGCCCGAATTGTCTGTTTAGGGCGTCCGAAATATTTGACTTGACAGGTTGCGTGTTCCGGACAATACGGCGCAAAGGCCCGAAAGTTCTGCTCAGAGAAAACGGCGCGCGTGGTCTGACAGTGTCAGAAAAATCGACGCGCATGATCTGGACGCCCACAACTTCCGGAGGCCTGAAAGTTCTGCTCAGAGAAAACGGCGCGCATGGTCTGACAGTGTCAGAAAAGCTGACGCGCGTGATCTAAGCGCCCACAACTTCTGGAGGCCCGAAAGTTCTGCTCAGAGAAAACGGCGCGCGTGGTTTGGCTGTGTCAGAAAAGCTGACGCGCGTGATCTGGGCGCCCACAATTTCTGGAGGCCCGAATGTACGGATCCAGAAAAGCGACGCGCGTGGTTTGGCTGTGTCAGAAATGCTGACGCGCGTGATCTGGGCGCCCACAATTTCTGGAGGCCCGAATGTACGGATCCAGAAAAGCGGCGCACGGGGTCTGACAGGCCGCTGGATGTGCAGTGCGCGTGCTCAACTTATGGGTGCCCGAATTCCTGTTTAGGGCGCCCGAAAGTGCAACGACCTGAAGCTGGCTGAGGCTATAAATAGATGGTGTTGAGGCCTTTCTCAGCAAGGATTTCCAAGTCCCCTTGAGCTTAAATACGTCAGTGTTCTTAATACTCTTAGCTCTCAATTCTCTCAAAACTTGAGTGAAATTTGTAGTGAGATATAATCTTGTAAAAGAGAGAAAAAAAGAAAAGTGTTGAAGCTTGAAAGTGTAACCTTCTTGAGAGAAGAAGGTGTTGGTGTGAAGGCTTGGTGCTTGCCCGCAAAAGTATCGTCTAGTGGAGATCCAACGTTCTCTTGTGTTGAGAAGTTAGCGGGGACGTAGGCAAAGTGCCGAACCTCGAAACAAATCGATTGTGTGCTTCTTGAGTTTGCATTTCTCTAACTCCTCACTTTCTCTCACTTTATTTGTTTCGAGTTTTTAAATTACTTGATTATTTAGCGTTTTATTTTAGAAACATAATTCACCCCCCTCTTAGGTTGCTATTTTGATCCTCAATTGGTATCAGAGCGAGGTCTCACATTATTTAGATTAAAATCTAAGTGAGAATGGCATCCATGGGAAAGAATATCGAAGGACAATCTATTATTCGGCCACCATATTTTGATGGGACCGATTATCCTTTTTGGAAGATTAGAATGAAGATATTCTTTCAATCTCTAGATTTTGATATTTGGGACATAATCGAAAGTGGTTATGTCACTCCATCAAAATCAAGAGCGGAATGGAATGAAGCGAAAAAATTTCGCTTTCAATTGAATGCTAAAGCAATTAATTCATTCCTTTGCGCTCTTAGTGGAGATGAGTTTCATCGAATCTCTACATGCACAACGGCTAAAGAGATTTGGGATAAATTAGAAGTCACTCTTGTAGGAACTTCTAGGGTAAAGGAATCTAAAATAAGCATGCTAATGTCAAGTTATGAACTATTCAAAATGGAACAAAGTGAATTCATTTCAAATATGTTTACAAGATTCACTAACATTATAAATAGCTTGAAAGTCTTAGATAAAGATTTTTCTCAATCGGACTTGGTGCGAAAACTCCTTCGTGTGCTACCAAGAAGTTGGATACCTAAGGTTACGGCTATCCAAGAAGCTCACGACTTGGACAAAGTAAAGATTGACGAACTTGTCGGATCACTCATGGCGCATGAACAACGCCTCAAAGAATATGACAACGAAGAGGCTCCCGAGAAAAAGAAGAGTCTTGCACTTAAGGGAGTCATCTGATAGTGAAGATGGCGAAGAAGGTTCGAGCGAAGAAATCGCTATGATTTCAAAAAGGCTCGACCGACTAATTAAGAAGCGCAACTTGAGAAGACCTAAACGAGACGGGTTCATAGGTGACGGATTCAAGAAGGGGATCATTTGCTACAATTGCAACAAACCAGGGCATTTGAAAAGTGAATGCACTCTTCCAAGCAAGGCCTTTAAGAAAGATAAGAAAAAGAAAGCCTTCAATGCTCTAAATTGGGACGCCCCCGACGAGTCTAGCGGTGACGAATCGAAAAACGAAGTTGCCCAAATTTGCCTTGAGGAGCAAACCTCAATTCTATATCTCATGGCTCTTGAAGATGAGGTAAATAATTTAAGTTATGATGAACTTTTAGAAGCCTTCTTTTCTTTATATGATGATCTACAAAGTTTGGCTCCCAAGTATACATCTCTCAAGAAGCAAAAATGCCTCATTAGAGATGGAAGTAAATGATCTAAAATCTTCGACTTCAAATTCTTCTTTAATACCTGAAAATGAGGTCTCCTCACTCATGAAAGAGCTTAAACAAGCTAATGAGACATGTTGTAATCTCATTTGTGAAAACGAGACATTAAAGAAGAAAATTGAATGTCAAAATTTTAAGCCAATTCTTCATCATGACAAACAACTTGAAAAACTTCAAGTTGAAAACCAACAACACAAAGTTAGCTTATGTGAATCTAAAAAAACTGTTGAGAAATTTGTTGGTGGAACCAAGTACTTAAATATGATGCTTGGAAGTCAAGTTATGAACTTCAAAAGTTTGGGATAGGATATGTTCCTAATCCAAACAATGTTAAGTTAACAAAGACTAAAAGAAAAGTTTTTGTTAAAAGTTTCTATCAAGACCCAACTTTGCATTGCTCTTATTGTAATATTAAAAGGACATCATATATCCTCATGTAAATACAAGAAAAATACAAGAAAAATGGTACTTAGATAGCGGATGCTCAAGACATATGACTTGGGATCAAACCAAGTTCAATTCACTTGAAAAGAAAGATGGAGGCTTTGTCACATTTAGAGACAACACTAGAGGAAAGATCATTGGAACCGGCACAATCGAAAATGAGAAAGTTAATATTTCAAATGTTCTTTTAGTTGATGGCCTCAAGCACAATTTATTGAGCATTAGTCAATTGTGTGACAAAGGCTATTTTGTAAAGTTCGAAGCATCTCATTGTAGCATCCTTGATCCTTCTACAAATGATGTAGCTTTTATGGGCTTTAGATCCAAAAATGTCTACACCATTGATCTAAGCAAACTTTCTCAGAAGGTAAAAAATATTTTTCTGTTCAAATTAACGAATCTTGGCTTTGGCATAAAAGATTAGCTCATGCTAGTATGGATTCTCTTTCAAAACTTTCCAAGAAAAAAATTTGTAAAAGGTTTACCTAAAATAAACTATTCCAAAGATGAGGTTTGTAGTGCTTGTGCTCAAGCAAAACAAGTAAATTTTTTTTAAAAATCCAAAAATGTTATTTCTACATCTAGGCCTTTGGAGTTAATCCATATGGATCTCTTTGGTTCAATTGATATCTCTAGCCTTGGTGGAAGTAACTATATTTTTGTAATTGTTGATGATTACTCAAGATATACTTGGACCTTGTTCTTGAGACACAAGTATGACACTTTTAAATCCTTCAAAGACTTTATCTTTCGTGTTCAAAATGAAAAAGATTGTATGATTTCTAAAATTAGAAGTGATCATGGTGGTGAATTCGAAAACCGTAACTTTGAAGAGTTTTGCAATGAATTTGGAATAGAACATCAGTTTGCTACCACTCGTACACCTCAACAAAATGGGGTTGTTGAACGCAAAAATAGATCTCTCCAAGAGATGGCTAGATCTATGTTAATTGAGGGGGAGTTGCCAAAGTATTTTTGGTCCGAAGCCGTAAACATGGCTTGTTACATCATGAACCGTGTTCTAATTCGATCAATTCTTGAGAAAACCCCCTTTGAGTTATGGTATAGTAGAATTCCCAATATTAGTTATTTCAAAATTATTGGTTGTAAATGTTTCATCTTGAACACAAAAGACAAGTTGGGAAAGTTTGATGCTAAATCCGATGAAGTAATATTCTTGGAATATTCCTCTGCTAGCAAAGCTTATCGAGTTTATAATCGACGAACTTTGGTAATAGAGGAAAGCATGCATGTTCTCTTTGAAGAATCTAAGAAAAATGATACTTCTTTTGAAGATGATCTTCTTGACTTTGATAAGTTAAATATAAATTTCACACCACAAGAGGTTGTACAATCCAAGAAAGTTGAGGAGTTCATTTCTAAAGATAATGAACCCACTCCTCTACCTAAAGTGTGGAAATTTACTACTTATCATCCCAAGGACTCCATCATTGGAGATCCTAGTCAAAAGGTCAAGACTAGATAATCTCTTAGATTACTTTGTGACCACTTGGCTTTCTTATCTCAAATTGAACCTAAAAATTTCGTTGAGGCTAGTAATGACGAAAATTGGCTCATTGCGATGCAAGAAGAACTCAATCAATTTGAGCGAAACCAAGTTTGGACGCTTGTGGAAAGACCAAGTGATCATACCGTTATTGGCACTAAATGGATCTTCCGTAACAAGCGAGATGAATCCGGTGTTGTGGTTCGAAACAAGGCTAGATTAGTGGCCCAAGGTTTCAACCAAATTGAAGGGATTGATTTTGATGAAACTTTTGCACCGGTTGCTCGACTTGAAGCTATTCAAATTCTTTTGGCTTTTGCCTCTTACATGAATTTCAAGTTATTTCAAATGGACGTAAAAAGTGCTTTCTTAAATGGATATATTTCCGAAGAAGTCTATGTTGAGCAACCACCCGGTTTTGAAAAACACGATTTTCTCAATCATGTCTTTAAACCTTCAAAAGCACTTTATGGTTTAAAACAAGCTTCTAGAGCTTGGTATGAAAGACTTAGCACTTTTCTTATTTCAAATAATTTTTCAAGAAAAAAAAGTTGACACTACATTATTTATCAAAATTAAGGATAAAGATTTTCTCATTGTACAAATTTATGTTGATGATATCATATTTGGTGCTACTAACGAATCTCTTTGCAAAGAATTCTCTAAGTTAATGCAAGATGAGTTTGAAATGAGCATGATGGGTGAACTCTCCTTCTTCCTTGGACTCCAAGTCAAGCAAACGAATGATGGAATATTCATCAATCAAGCCAAATACGCAAAGGATCTAATCAAAAGATTTGGCTTAGAAAGCTCAAAAGAGACAAATACTCCAATGAGCACTTCAACTAAACTTGATAAGGACGAAAAAGGCAAGGATGTTGATATCAAGCTCTACTCGAGGTATGATTGGTAGTTTACTTTATCTTACCGCTAGTAGGCCGGACATCATGTTTAGTGTTTGCCTGTGTGCTCGGTTTTAAGCTCAACCTTAGGAGTCACACCTAGTGGCCGTAAAGAGAATTCTTAGATATGTTAAGGGAACTCTCAACTTAGGATTATGGTATCCCAAGGGAACTAGTTTTAATCTCATTGGCTTTTCGGATGCCGACTTTGCCGGGTGCAAAGTTGATCGAAAAAGTACTAGTAGAACTTGTCAGTTTCTCGGTCACTCCTTAGCCTCATGGTCTTCGAAAAAGCAGAATTCGGTTGCACTTTCAACCGCCGAAGCCGAATATATTGCGGCGGGCTGTTGTTGTGCACAAGTTTTATGGATGAAACAAACCCATGAGGACTTTGGAGTGCATCTAAAATAAGTTCCAATCAAATATGATAATACTAGTGCCATCAACCTATCTAGAAATCCTATTCAATATTCTAGAACTAAACACATTGAAATTAGACATCATTTCATTAGAGATCATATTCAAAAGGGTGATGTCACCATAGATTTTATCGATACCCATCATCAATTAGCGGACATTTTTACTAAACCACTTAGTGAGGATAGATTCACACAACTTAGAAGAGAATTAGGAATGATTGATTTAAACGCTTGATTCTCTTATATTGATTGCTTTGATATGTTTTTGCTACATTTGTTAAGTCTCCTTTATGCTTATTTTTATGATGACAAAGGGAGAGAACTTGTGATATGTGATATGCTTATGTTTTGGTACTAACTTGTGATATGTGATATGCTTATGTTTTGGTGCTTTGATATATGCTTAATTGGTTATTTTTTACTTGCGATTGTGATATATGCTATGACTATGATTATAATATATGCTAAAATTTAATTGTTAAATATATGCATATATTTAGGGGGAGTATTCTATTCTTTTGCTCTCTACTTATTTGAATCTTATATCACATAATTTGTCATCATTAAAAAGGGGGAGATTGTTGGCCTAGTGGCCCTAATCATTCTTTAGATTTTGATGATAACAAATAATTACAATTATTGAACTAATCTTTTATCTTTAGTTTTGTGTTTAGACTTCTCTATCTTCAAAAGGACTCAAGATGGGCAATCCCCTAGAACTAAGCTTCACCACTTAAAGCTACCTTGTCAAGTAGATAAAATCTCTCTCTATTCCTCTTTTTAACATTGTGCTTTAAAGATTAGAATAAGAAATGTCGAGCAATTTTTAACTTACTCTTTTTATCATCTAAAGCACATGGGACTTCAAACTATATTCAAAATCTTCTCAAAATCTGTTTTCTGTCAAGTTTCTATTTTGGACTCTGATCTGGGCGCCCTAAAAGTGGATCTGAATCTCGGTTGATTTTGGATCCTGACTGTTTGTTGTTTGGGTGGTCCAGAATTATCTACACATGATCTGGGCGCCCGAATTGTCTGTTTAGGACGTCCGAAATGTTTGACTTGACAGGTTACATGTTCCGGACAGTACGGCGCAAAGGCCCGAAAGTTCTGCTCAGAGAAAACGGCGCACGTGGTCTGACAGTGTCAGAAAAACCGACGCACATGATCTGGGCGCCCACAACTTCTGAAGGCCCGAAAGTTCTGCTCAGAGAAAACGGCGCGCATGGTCTGACAGTGTCAGAAAAGCTGACGCGCGTGATCTGAGCGCCCACAACTTCTGGAGGCCCGAAAGTTCTGCTAAGAGAAAATGGCACGCGTGGTTTGGCTGTGTCAGAAAAGCTGACGCGCGTGATCTGGACGCCCACAATTTCTGGAGGCCCAAATGTACGGATCCAGAAAAGCGGCGCGCGTGGTCTGGCTGTGTCAGAAAAGCTGACGCGCGTGATCTGGGCGCCCACAATTTATGGAGGCCCGAATGTACGGATCCAGAAAAGCGGCGCACGGGGTATGACAGGCCACTGGATGTGCAGTGCGCGTGCTCAACTTCTGGGCGCCCGAATTCCTGTTTAGGGCGCCCGAAAGTGCAACGACCTGAAGCTGGCTGAGGCTATAAATAGATGGTGTTGAGGCCTTTCTCAGCAAGGATTTCCTAGTCCCCTTGAGCTTAAATACGTCAGTGTTCTTAATACTCTTAGCTCTCAATTCTCTCAAAACTTGAGTGAAATTTATAGTGAGATATAATCTTGTAAAAGAGAGAAAAAAAGAAAAGTGTTGAAGCTTGAAAGTGTAACATTCTTGAGAGAAGAAGGTGTTGGTGTGAAGGCTTGGTGCTTGCCCGCAAAAGTATCGTCTAGTGGAGATCCAACGTTCTCTTGTGTTGAGAAGTTGGCGGGGACGTAGGCAAAGTGCCGAACCTCGAAACAAATCGATTGTGTGCTTCTTGAGTTTGCATTTCTCTAACTCCTCACTTTCTCTCACTTTATTTGTTTTGAGTTTTTAAATTACTTGATTATTTAGCATTTTATTTTAGAAACCTAATTCACCCCCCTCTTAGGTTGCTATATTGATCCTCACAGAATGCCCCCAAATACCGAGGTGTGCGATGAGATGGATAAATTCGCTATTAACAATCCTATAGTCGAGGTGTGCGGAATGCCACCTAATACCAAGGTAAGTGAGCGACTTCTCCAGCTATGGAGTTATGGCCGGGGTTGGGCGACAATCTCAACACCTAATGCCAAGATGATAGCGGCGATTCCGCTATGAATTGACCCAAGATGGGAGTCGGGTGACATAAAGATAGGATAATGAAGTAGTAAGTAGAAATGAATAATAATTTACATATATAATTTCATTATCGCATGAGTAAAGGTATAAGCATGTTCTATTACTTGCATATAGTAGAGATTTATATACTTATTCGATTATCTATTATACACTTACATATACTTATGTGTATCCTTTGGACCTGGTGGGTCGAGCTCTTCCTATGAGTGGTCGTACTTATTGAAAACTATATTTATAGTTCTCACCCCATAATTTTCAGGTCCATCCACGGGTGACACGGCGGAGCGAGAAAAGAGCGTAGCACCATAGATAGTGGAGCGAGAAAAGAGCGTAGCACCATAGATAGTGGTCCTTCCATATTTTGAGGTCTTTGTAGATGTACCCTTTTTGGCCAATGTAATGACAGAAAAGAAAATTTTGTAAATACCATTTTAGGTAGTATTTGAAAAGAAACTTATATATGTAATTGAATAGAACAAGTGATCTAATAGAAGTAATTTTTCCTTCATGTTATGTGATACTCTCCTTATACAATCCATATATTCTTTTTTTTTAATGTGATGTGTATACATGTTTGTGACTTGGGTAGATAAAAAAAAATTTGTCCGTTTTGCGGGTCTGTTGCACGTGATCGAAGAGTGTTTCTGTTGTGGGCTCGAGGCGTGACTGGGGGTGCCCTTGTGCACACGGCGGGTCTGTGCACGTGCGTACTAGAGCTTGATGCGTGGCAACTCAACTTGTTTTTTGAGCCCAAACCTCTTGATTCATTTAGAAGGTGACACTTAAGGAAAATATGGTCGCCTACTTGAAACTCCAAATCATGGCGGCGTTGGTCGGTATAGCTTTTTTGTCGACTCTGGAGAGTCAAGAGCCGTTGTCGCACAATCCCATTCTTCTTCTCGGTGTCCCTATCAAGTTTGGCCTAAGTATCCTCCTCTTGCCGACATTGTCCTAACATATCAGCAATCAACATTTTTGCCCGTATAGGACCTCATAGGTGTCATCCCTACGCTCGTCACTGGTATAGTAGGCGAATTCCACCATAGGTAAATATTTATACCATCCATCGCCATAATCAAGCACGCAAGCTCGAAGAATATCCTCAAGGATTTGATTGACCCATTCTGCTTCGTCGTTGCTCTGTGGGTAAAACGCTAAGTTAAAGTTGAATTGACTGCCGAATGGCCTATCTTTACTCACTTGTCTTGTATTTTTTCTTCTTTTTTTTAACTAAAAGCCGAAGGAGCTTTGTGAACCCTTAGGTCAATGGGTTTAAGATTTACACCCCTATGAAGGGGGTATAGGTAGCATTTTTTTTATTTTTGTATTTATTTTTTATTTAATATATCTTTTAGATAATATGATATTAGAGCTAATTTTAAAAATATTTAATTCACGATATTATCGGTTTAACTTTCCAACACACACACACACACACATATATATATATATATATATATATATATATATATGATTAAATCTTCATTTCTTATCATTTATCTCATATGTCAATTTAAGAGTTGAGCTAGGATACTTTTAAAAGCACCAAGTCATTGGTGCTTTTAGATTTCTAGCTCTTGGATCTACTCTTTGACTACTATTAGTCTTTGGATCAAACACTATTTCACCTACCACCACCTACCACCGTCATCCTAACCCTACATCACTCGAGCCAAAAGCTACAAACTCAAAAGTACCAACCCCTTAGTGCTTTTGGGAGTATTCTAGCTCAATTCGTCAATTTAATATCCATTTTATATCCATCATAAATCAAGTGGGTGTTAAGTATATTTTTATATCTATTTCCTATCACATCGGTATTTTAGTAATAGCATGCACTAATTTATTAGTACACAATATGCATCATAATATAATAATAACTATTTTAAAATGAAAAATATAATTAAATAGATGTGACTTATGGTGACTAAAATATTTATTTGCAAGAAAACGCCATATGAATTTTGAAAATCTCTTAGCTAAGCATCGTGTTGTCTGAAAGATTAATTGTAGAGAAAGAGTAATTGTTTGATTTACAAAAATTCACATTGAAAATTTATGATTTTTGATGATTCAATCTTTTGATGTTATATAACCCATTTAATAATTTAGATTCTTATGATGTTATATAGCACATTTAATAAGTTAGATACTAATTTTTAAAATACTTACCGTATTACTTTGTAGCACCCAGCTATTACCATTAGTATGATAGTCTTCGTACTTACGAGCAGATTATGATAATAAAACTTTCAAATCGACGATTCTAAAGATGATTAAAGTATTTAAAATTTCTATACATGTTTTTTTTCAAATCATTTTCCTGTTGATTAAACAATTACAAAGTTGACAATCTTAATGACCAGTAGAGAACGTTTTCTTAATTATGGGTGTTTAATAATTAGAATATATTAAATTCGCGATAGAAATTTTTATTTGTTGTACATATAAAGAGCGATAACTCTAATTTGAATTGAAAATTTTCATATATATATATATATATATATATATATATATATATATATATATATATATATTCTAATTTTGTAGGATTATACAATTCGGATCACTAATTTGATATCCCGTTGATAAATTTAAGAATATTTTTTGGAAATTAAAAATTATAAAATTATTTGAAAATAAAATAATATGGATTGTCCATTTGAAAGTGGTATCATTTAAGAAAAGAATATATAATTTGCGAGTAGGAAGATTTTCGTACTGTATTTGTACAAGTATAACGAGTATGTATAGGCTATAGCTAGCTAGTGAGTATAATAAGACCGCTATGTTGTTATGCGGGCTTGATTGATAGATAATACGCGAGGGGCAGGCAATAATGGGCGAGGGCTAAGGCAAGGTAGGGTCGGGGGCTGCACGGCGTTATCTTTGGGGCAGCGTTCTTGGATTTTGGCACGTACGAGTTTTTACTTTTTTTTTCTTTATTTTACAATATATACTACTCGCCGGTCGCCAATGGCCGCTGATTACTGTTGCTAGTTGTTACTGACTACTGGGGGGCAATCGATTACCGGGACCCGCTGGCTGCTGCTGTTGGTCTGCTGCGGAGGCGAGTGAAACGCGGAAGGCAGATGATATAATCACACAAGTGAAGTGACGCGGAAAATGCTTTTCCACGCGCAAGGTACCTTTCCGCTTCCCGAGGCCGGTCAAAGCGGGGCCCACACCGGCCCAATCTCCGCTGCCGACTGCTGCACCACCACGTGCTCGCATCATGCGCCGGAAGTTTCTGCTGTCCCTCCGTCCCCGGCTTTTGCTTTTCTTTGCCAACGATGATTTTACCAAGTCACCCTTGTGTGACTTATTATTTGTTACGAGTTTTAGGGGACACTTTCGTTTCTCCAAAAAAAAAACAAAAAAATTGAAAAAGAAAGATTTTTGATTTATACCAATTTAGCTTTTAAAATATCTAGCTTATTAGAACCTTGTTTTAAAGTTTCATAGAAAATCGATGTTTTTATTTTTCAAATTTTATTCAAAAAATAAAAATATTATTTTTTTATAAAATATGAATTTGTTTAAAAGATACTAGGTTTTCCTAAACAAATGGATAGAAAATTAAAGAGAGTTTTTCATAAAACTTTTTTATTTTCAACCTTCACCAACTTTTCTTTTTAAGACATTTATTTTTAGCTCTAGTTTTGCTTCATATTTTTTTTAACTAAAGTAAAGACACCTTTTTGTTTTTTTTCTTTACAAATAAAATTAAAAGAAAAAAGGGCAGAGCAATTTCTTTTTGGTTTCTTTTTTAAGAGAGAGAGAGAGAGGGGGGGGAAGGAAAAGAACAGAGTGCACATAGTACAATACAATGTAGTAAATCGTACTTCAAGGACAGCTTCGGAAGATGAAACCCCCGAGTCCCCATCCATAGTAGTAGGACATAACAATAGCATAGGTCTCTTCCTAGCTTTACTGTCCCCTTAACTTTTGCCTTTTCGTTTTAAACCTTTTTGACAAATACAACTCAAATAACTAATAGTTAATAGCTAATACCACTATCAATTTTATTTGGCCTTTCTCCATAAAAAATTCACTAATTTTGAGCTTTTGCAAATCTGGACCGCCTTTTTCGATTTTACAGATTCGATCCGAATTTTCAGATTTCTGATCAAATTGTCCCTCGTAGTGTACGGCGTTTGCGAGCGCAATAAATGCGACCGCGCCGGGTCACGCAACGCCGTGGTCATCGGGGCGCGAACCAAATCGTCCACGCTATTCGCCGTAGTGAGGGGATTAAATGCACCTGCCAAGGCATTAAATGCGCAACGGTGTTTGCTGTTCGAATTTTGTGAAATAAATATTTGTAAGGACTACCAGCCCAACAAAAAAAAAAATATTGCAACGCCAACAAAAAAAGTGCAACGTAGCTTCTAAAAGTACAATGCGCATGTAATAACAGTGCAACATTCTATATAACAATATAATAATAGGAGGACGGTATCACACCATTCCACCCCAATTCGCATCTGAAGATCATCTTCTTCCTGCGCCCTCGGTGTTTGCTAAGGTGCAAATCCACTCACTCATCAGTGTATTTTCGTTGGGCTAATGAAATTAAAAATGCACTCTGTATTACTTTTTATAGCGGCGGCAGGGGAAGCTGTCCACCGTGTTCGTTTCGGCGGCGGTGCCGGTGGTTGGGGGGGGCGGAAATTAAAGTAGAGGAAACCTAAACCCCTAGTAGGGGGCTGTATCAAGCAGTGCAACATAACACTTGAACGATTATAGTATACCCGTGCAACATTTGTTAAAACAGCTTACTTTATTGATTTAAACGTACAATAAAAGTGCAACGTAAGACGGAGATAATAGTGTGCAGTGCCGTCGTAAGTGTGCAGAGCTTGTAAGTGTGCAATGGAGTTCCAACCAGTGCAACATAAGAGTGCAACACTGGCTGAATTAAGTTTTTTAAACGTGGCGGAGGCGTCTGCAGAAGAGAAGTGGAAGAAGCGTGGAGGAGGCAGTTTTAGGGTTAGAAAGTGGTTCATTTGTAAAGAGGTACCACAAGGCCATGTAAGTTGTCCAACTTTGGCGGCAACGGTGTATTAGTGCAAAAGAGGCAGTAAATGGTGTAACATTAGGTAATGCAATATGTTTCAGAAATAGTGCAATGAGTCAGTATTTTTCAGCCCGGCGAATGTTCTCATCAACGTCGCTAAGTGTTCGCTTGGGTAGCAGCTGTGCAAATATTTTAATATATTTTGTGCTAACATGTAGGTAATAGCACAAACAAGATTTTAAATAGTGTAATGAGACCAAAAGAATGCAACATCGTTTGTTAAATAGTGTAACTATCACTCACAAGGGCAACTCCGCTCCCTAAACAGTGCAACTCCGCTCTTTTATCAGTGTTTTCCGTTCGGCGTATGTTCTCCTCATCTTCACCAAGGGTTGCTTGGCTATAACTAGCACAAGTTCGCAAATGGCAGAAAATACAATACAAGAACAAGAATAAGAAGAAGATTTAGATTGAAACAGAAAATGCACTCTATATTAATCTTGGAGCAAGGATTATATTTTTTAGGACCAAGGTTTATATTTTCTTTGATGAAAATTACACTATTTATATAGAGATGGTGTCACGCCCCGGGTTACCTCTTCCCAGGCGCATGACCAGATCCGCCGCATACACAGTATCTCTACCATGTATACGAAGCGAAACAACATCCACAATCAAACACACAGAGCTAAAAATATCAACAGAGCTGCTATATAATATATCAAAAGATCACTGTACATACATCATCCATAACTCTCATATAAAACTATCATATACAGACTGATATCAACATCACACAGTATGTACAGACTCAACCATCTATCCAAAATGGGTATACCTCTAGCCAAATATCCGGAAAATAGCTCTACCCGACGGTCTCCTTTCCGCGCTCAGTATGCACGACTGGGGAAGAAGACTCTGCAAAAAGATGTCACCAATGGGTGTGAGAACTACTATCAATCAAGTAGTCCTCAGTGGGTACCGCCACCAGCCTCAGCGTTCTGCCCACTAAGTCCTCAATCTCAAGAGATATGAATAGAGCAATAAAAGAGTAGGAGATATACTACCACTACTATGCACAAAGCTCAACTGTCAGTATGAATACCAATGAACTGAATATACCAAATGAGGACTATCATACACAATACAATACCTGCGAACCAGCTAGTACAGGAACCCCATCTGTACCTAGCTCTCGCCATACAATACCTCACAATACCATACCTGCGGCCTGATCACGCTCAACCCTCCAGGGAGCTGCTCAACCCTCCAGGGAGCCGACTAGTACAGGAAGCCCGTCTGTAACTAGCCCCTCGTACAACCCTCTGTACGGAACATGCCAACTCTAGAGTGGTACTCGTGGGAGCGACCCAACCGAGCAAAGTACAACCATAGTAACGCCAAGCACCCGCAGGTATATGATCGACAAGGCTGGGTCAACAAAGGATCATGTGCCCTCGGCACCTCAAAGAATAGTCAACAAGTAAGACCCAATCCACTGTGCCCTCGGCACTACAAAGGATAATCAACAAGTATGACCCAATCTATACTCTCACAAAGAACCACGTGCCCTCGGCACAATCAATGCTCCAGTGCTCACAATCAATCTCAACTCTATCACAAGAGGAGGCTTTCGACTCTACCACAAAGAGGAGGTACAACAACATAGCACGAGCCACAACATGATCACCTACACTACATGCACAACAACTGGTACAAGGATATCAACAGAATAGGTGTAGGTCCAAATCATGCAACATGAATACAAAGGAAATGCATGCTCACATACATATCATTAGCACATCTAAGATCATAACATGCCCATGCAGTCTATAGATCAGTCTCAACCTAACATGGCATTTCTAACATAATCTTAGCATGGCATACTATCATAATCCCAATATCATAATCCAATATCCACATATCATAATCCAATCATGCTAACATAATCCAAACAACATCATATCATATTATGCTAACATGAGATAAAACACGTAGGAGGAAGTCCACTGAATCTGGCAAACATCAACCCACCTGAAAAGCTAATCCAACCACGGTGGGGAAAGAACAGTATCCTCAGATCCAACCCTCCAGGATAACGACTCCGGCAGCACCCCGATCTGTCAAAACCTCCAAGGAAACTGCTATCTCCAGCAGAATAACGGCTTGGTACCAGATCAGATCAGCAGAGTAGAGGAGAGCAAGCAGGGTTACAAACTATGCCAACACATGGCCCTAAACCTACTTTCTCTCTCTAGAAATAGGGATCATACGAAGTGGAAATGCACCAAAAACCATCAGGGACTCGCCTATTTATAGGCTCCCAAAATCCCACTTTCGGGCGCCCACTTCCCAACTTCCGGGCGTCCGGAAATCCTGCCGTACAGGTGTCGTCGTGCGGTCAAGCGGTCGGTCGGCGGTCAGCAGGCGGTGGGGCGGTGTGTCTCCGGCGATCGACACGTGTCCTGCGTCGCGACACGTGGCCCTCCACGTCACAACTCAAACCGGATCCTCCATCCGGGCGTCCGGATCCTGCGCCCAGATCCACAACTCGTCGGCCACAACCGGATCATCCACAAAGTGCAACGGGGTCCGGAACATTCGGGCGTCCACAACCTCTCTTCCGGGCGCCCGAATCCTGCCAAGTCCAGAAACCCTAATTCATGAAAATTCCCAAGTACTACATTCTCCCCTCCTTAGAATAGTTTCGTCCTCGAAACTAAAGTACTCACCTCAAGATATAAATAGTTGCGCAGCTGTATATGGATGAGATATTGAGATTGCATGGAGTGCCAATCTCAATAGTATCTGATAGAGACCCAAGGTTTGTTTCTCATTTCTGGAAGAGTTTACAAACAGCTTTGGGGACTCAGCTTCGATTTAGCACTGCGTTTCATCCCCAGACTGATGGTCAGTCCGAGCGCACTATACCGACACTCGAGGATATGTTGAGAGCTTGTGTCTTGGATTTTGGTGGAGGTTGGGATCGACATCTGAGATTGGTAGAGTTTGCGTACAACAATAGCTATCAAGCGAGCATTAAGATGGCTCCGTTTGAAGCATTGTATGGACGCAAATGTCGATCACCTCTGTATTGGGATGATGTTGGTGAAAGGAAGACGTTGGGACCAGACCTTTTGCTTGAAGCCGAAGAGAAAGTTAAGTTGATACGACGGTATATTGAGACGGCTCAGAGTAGGCAAAAGAGTTATTCTGATACTCGGAGGCGAGATCTAGAGTTTCATGTTGGCGATCATGTTTTCTTGAAGGTCTCACCATCGAAGGGCATACGGAGATTTGGAATTCGCGGAAAGCTTAGTCCGCGATTTATTGGTCCTTTTGAGATCTTAGAGAGAGTTTGACCCGTGGCTTATCGGTTAGCCCTTCCGCCTCGACTTGCAGGAGTACACGATGTCTTTCATGTATCTGTTCTGAGGAGATACTGCATGATCCTTCCCACGTGATTGATTTTTCTCCACTGGAGCTTAGTGAGGATTTGCAGTACGAGGAGCGACCGATACGAATTCTTGCTCGTGAGACGAGGGAATTGCGTAATCGGGTCATACCTTATGTTAAGGTACAGTGGGATTTTCATGATGATAGAGAGGCGACATGGGAGTTGGAGACGGTTATGCAGAGCGCTCACGTGACCAAGTAATCTGCATAGGCAGAAAATGAGCAGACTTCGTCAGCCTATCGACAATCACCCAAATGGAATCACAGCCGCTAGAAGTCCTCGGCAATCCTACGATGAAATCCATCGTAATATGATCCCACTTCCATTCAGGTATTGGAAGACTCTGTAGCTTACCAGCTGGTACACGATGTTCAGCCTTAACTTGCTGACATGTCAAACATTGAGCTACAGCTCTACCAATATCCCGCTTCATACCATTCCACCAGAAGTGAGTCTTCAAATCCTGATACATCTTTGTCCCTCCAGGATGTACAGAATAAGGAGAATAATGTGCTTCCTTTAGTATCTCCTCTCGAATCTCCTGATCTACAGGTACACATAATCGTCCTCTAAAACGGAGAACTCCAGAATCATCACAAGAAAACCCTTCGAGATCTCCACTCCTCAATTGATCTCGAACTTTCACCAAGTAAGGATCCACACTCTGTTTCTCTCGAATCCTATCTAACAGAGTGGGCTGTATGATCAGGGTCATCAGTCTCGCTGTCATCGCAGAAGTAACCACTTCAAGGGACAACCTCCGCATCTCCTCCACTAGGACAGGCTGTTGAGTAATACACAAACTCAAAGTTGCCACAGCCTTCCTACTCAAAGCATCGGCAACAACGTTCGCCTTACCGGGATGGTATAATATAGAAATGTCATAATCCTTCAATAATTCTAGCCATCTCCGTTGCCGTAGATTCAACTCTTTCTGTGTAAACAGATACTTAAGACTCTTATGATCTGTATACACTTCACAATGCTCACCATAAAGATAGTGACGCCATAGCTTCAGAGCAAAGACTACCGCCGCCAACTCCAAATCATGAGTGGGGTAGTTCTTCTCATATTTCTTTAGTTGTCTTGAAGCATATGCAATCACTTTGCCATGTTGCATCAGCACGCAACCCAAGCCACTATGCGAAGCATCACTATAGATGACAAATCCTTCGCCCATCACAGGTAGTGCAAGAATAGGGGCTGTCATCAATCTCTGCTTAAGCTCATCAAAGCATTCTTGGCACTCATCACTCCAAACATACTTAATTCCCTTCCTGGTTAGTCGAGTAAGTGGCGTAGAGAGTTTCGCAAAACTCTCCACGAATCGTCGATAATACCCGGCTAGACCAAGAAAACTCTGCACCTCAGATATAGTTGTCGGTCTAGGCCAATCACGAATTGCCTCAATCTTCTTAGGATCAACAGCTACTCCCGAAGCTGAAATCACATGGCCTAAAAAGGCAACCTCTCTCAACCAAAACTCACACTTCTTCAGCTTTGCATACAACTTCTTCTCTCGCAAGAGTTGTAGCACTAATCTCAAATGCTCCTCATGCTCCGCATCATCACGGGAGTAAATCAAGATGTCATCAATAAAGACTACCACGAACTTGTCTAAGAAGGACTTAAAAACTCGGTTCATCATATCCATAAATGCAGCAGGGGCATTAGTCAATCCAAACGGCATGACTGTAAACTCATAATGCCCATACCGAGTTCTAAAAGCAGTCTTAGAAATATCCTCGGCCTTCACCTTCAACTGGTGGTAACCGGACTGAAGATCAATCTTAGAAAAGACACACGCTCCCTGTAATTGATCGAACAGGTCATCGATACGTGGGAGGGGGTATCTATTCTTGATGGTCACTTTGTTCAATTCTCGATAATCCACACATAACCTAAGTGAACCATCCTTCTTCTTCACAAATAGTACAGGCGCTCCCCAAGGTGACACACTTGGTCTGATAAAACCTTTATCCATAAGATCCTGCAGTTGCGCCTTCAACTCTCTCAACTCAGCTGGTGCCATTCTATAGGGTGTCTTCGAGATTGGCGCGGTTCCTGGTACCACATCAATCACGAATTCAATCTCCCTATCAGGAGGCATCGAGGATAACTCAGAAGAAAATACGTCCGGAAATTCACGGACAATAGGAATATCCTCGAGTCCTGTTACAACAGTAGGCACTTCAGTCACTGTTGCTAAATAGGCCATACATCCACTATTTAACATCTGTCTGGCCTTTAGAAGAAGAGATCATCACTGCGAACAGTGAACTCTTACAACCTTCATAAACATACTCTTCATGTTCAGGCTCATGAAAGATTATCGTCTTAGATCCACAATCAATCGTAGCAAAGTATCGAGATAACCAATCCATGCCTAGGATTACATCAAAATCCTGCAACTGTCTCAATACTAATAAATCAACAGACATGATCCAAGGTCCTACTTGCACAGGACATCCTACACAACCCTCAATCACCTGCAAATTATGGTCAGGTACCCGCACCTCCTGTGCCTGGGGTAACAATCCTATCTCTAGACCATGATGCAATGCAAATGTCCTACTAACAAAGGAATGCGATGCACCAGTATCGAATAAAGTACGCGATCTAATGCCACAAATCAAAACTATACCTGCCACCACTCGATTAGCTATCGCAGGATCCTCAATCTGAGCGGCATAAACTCGCCCGCTCGCCGGTGGCTGGCGTCGATCCTGCTGTCGTGGCATAGAAGATCGCTCCTGAGAAAATACCGGGGAAGCTCCAGAATACTGCGGTGGAGTAAAAGGTACGGATGCCATAGAAGGAGTTGTTACAAGTCTGGGACAAGCCCTCCTGATGTGTCCTGGCTGTCCACACTCATAACATCGGCCCTCTCGTCTATTACAGAGATAAGCGAAATGAGGTCCTCCACAAATCACACATC
Source organism: Puya raimondii (assembly GCA_016920855.1). NCBI lineage: Eukaryota > Viridiplantae > Streptophyta > Magnoliopsida > Poales > Bromeliaceae > Puya > Puya raimondii. Next base: position 12,615,911 of record JABWPP010000050.1, read on the forward strand.
GGGGAGATCCCCTCGACTGCTGCTGCTGCGGTCGCTGCTGGCGATATCCTCCAGACTGCTGGCGAAATCCTCCAGACTGCTGGCGATTAAAAGATCCACGTCCCTGGAAACGCGATTGCTGAGGAGGTTTAGGTGGCCGTCTGCTACTTGATTGTCCTCCATCATCAGGCGCCGGGCGCTTCCTTTCCTGACCCTGAGCCGGGTCCACATGCTGCCCTCTCGTCACAAATGCCCCTCGCTCTACCCACAGAGACTGCTCAATAGTAGCATCCAAAGTCTGAAGTCTCTGCGAGTGGACAAATGGAAAGATATCGGGTCTCAAACCCTTCTCATACAGATAAACCTTCTGTATCTCATCTCTCGCCGCTGAGGGAACACAGTTAAGCAACCTAGTAAATTCCCTCGCATACTCCTGCACCGAGCGATTCCCTTGCTTCAGGTTCTTCAAGTCTTCCTCTATCTTTATTTTCACGCTACTGGGAAAATACGCCCCATACATAATCCCCCGAAATTCACTCCAAGTCATCTGTAGAGGATTCAAGGACCTATGATCACGGGTCCTCCTCCACCAGACATGTGCATCACCAGATAAACAATGCACTGCCATATGCACCTGCTCCCGTGCTGGCACAAAAAGATCCTCGAACAATTTCTCCATCTCACATATCCAGGCTTCTACCACCCACGGTTCTATGCTACTTCCATTGAATCGCGGTGGATCAAACCTACAGAAGCGAGCCAATCTATCCGCCATCCGCTCCTGCTCCTCTTCAGAAAGCACTTGACTAGGCTGAGTACTTCCTTCTCCGGGTTGAGATGTAGTTGGAGTCGTCGTCGCCTGAGGTTCCATAGCTCGAGGCGTAGAGAAAGCATCACACATCTTCTGCAACAAGGCACTCTGCTGCCTTCCAACTGCAGCTATGTCTGCTAGCTGCTCCTGCAGAGCGGGCCGTTCACTAGGTCCCGTCTGCTCAGGCATATCCGAAGGCGTCGGATGCGCTCGCGTCGACGGTCGTCGAGGAGGCATAGTAATAATCCTGCAACAGAATACCCGATTAGGACCACAAACAACTCACGACCCAATCTAGCGAAAGTCTAGAAAGACACTTCTTTTCTTCTCAGATTATTATGTCGTCTGCAGCCAACATAATTCATCCGATAAGAGAAGGCATAATCCCTCAATCACTCTTCCTACACAAGGAAGGATTCAAAACCCAATCTTTGACTTTCGCGATCAATCACGTCTCTCTCGTCATTCTTAGGTCTGTTTATCTTAGGTTTCCTAGGCCCTCTTGACCTATTCCTAAGCTCTGATACCAACTTAATCTGTCACGCCCCGGGTTACCTCTTCCCAGGCGCATGACCAGATCCGCCGCATACACAGTATCTCTACCATGTATACGAAGCGAAACAACATCCACAATCAAACACACAGAGCTAAAGGTATCAACAGAGCTGCTATATAATATATCAAAAGATCACTGTACATACATCATCCATAACTCTCATATAAAACTATCATATACAGACTGATATCAACATCACACAGTATGTACAGACTCAACCATCTATCCAAAATGGGTATACCTCTAGCCAAATATCCGGGAAATAGCTCTACCCGACGGTCTCCTTTCCGCGCTCAGTATGCACGACTGGGGAAGAAGACTCTGCAAAAAGATGTCACCAATGGGTGTGAGAACTACTATCAATCAAGTAGTCCTCAGTGGGTACCGCCACCATCCTCAGCGGTCTGCCCACTAAGTCCTCAATCTCAAGAGATATGAATAGAGCAATAAAAGAGTAGGAGATATACTACCACTATTATGCACAAAGCTCAACTGTCAGTATGAATACCAATGAACTGAATATACCAAATGAGGACTATCATACACAATACAATACCTGCGAACCAGCTAGTACAGGAACCCCATCTGTACCTAGCTCTCGCCATACAATACCTCACAATACCATACCTGCGGCCTGATCACGCTCAACCCTCCAGGGAGCTGCTCAACCCTCCAGGGAGCCGACTAGTACAGGAAGCCCGTCTGTAACTAGCCCCTCGTACAACCCTCTGTACGGAACATGCCAACTCTAGAGTGGTACTCGTGGGAGCGACCCAACCGAGCAAAGTACAACCATAGTAACGCCAAGCACCCGCAGGTATATGATCGACACGACTGGGTCAACAAAGGATCATGTGCCCTCGGCACCTCAAAGAATAGTCAACAAGTAAGACCCAATCCACTGTGCCCTCGGCACTACAAAGGATAATCAACAAGTATGACCCAATCTATACTCTCACAAAGAACCACGTGCCCTCGGCACAATCAATGCTCCAGTGCTCACAATCAATCTCAACTCTATCACAAGAGGAGGCTCTCGACTCTACCACAAAGAGGAGGTACAACAACATAGCACGAGCCACAACATGATCACCTACACTACATGCACAACAACTGGTACAAGGATATCAACAGAATAGGTGTAGGTCCAAATCATGCAACATGAATACAAAGGAAATGCATGCTCACATACATATCATTAGCACATCTAAGATCATAACATGCCCATGCAGTCTATAGATCAGTCTCAACCTAACATGGCATTTCTAACATAATCTTAGCATGGCATACTATCATAATCCCAATATCATAATCCAATATCCACATATCATAATCCAATCATGCTAACATAATCCAAACAACATCATATCATATTATACTAACATGAGATAAAACACGTAGGAGGAAGTCCACTGAATCTGGCAAACATCAACCCACCTGAAAAGCTAATCCAACCACGGTGGGGAAAGAACAGTATCCTCAGATCCAACCCTCCAGGATAACGACTCCGGCAGCACCCCGATCTGTCAAAACCTCCAAGGAAACTGCTATCTCCAGCAGAATAACGGCTTGGTACCATATCAGATCAGCAGAGTAGAGGAGAGCAAGCAGGGTTACAAACTATGCCAACACATGGCCCTAAACCTACTTTCTCTCTCTAGAAATAGGGATCATACGAAGTGGAAATGCACCAAAAACCATCAGGGACTTGCCTATTTATAGGCTCCCAAAATCCCACTTTCGGGCGCCCACTTCCCAACTTCCGGGCGTCCGGAAATCCTGCCGTACAGGTGTCGTCGTGCGGTCAAGCGGTCGGTCGGCGGTCAGCAGGCGGTGGGGCGGTGTGTCTCCGGCGATCGACACGTGTCCTGCGTCGCGACACGTGGCCCTCCACGTCACAACTCAAACCGGATCCTCCATCCGGGCGTCCGGATCCTGCGCCCAGATCCACAACTCGTCGGCCACAACCGGATCATCCACAAAGTGCAACGGGGTCCGGAACATTCGGGCGTCCACAACCTCTCTTCCGGGCGCCCGAATCCTGCCAAGTCCAGAAACCCTAATTCATGAAAATTCCCAAGTACTACAGATGGGATTTGCAATTCCAAGCGTAGGGCGACTACTGTTCGTCAAGGAGGCAAAGGCGACGAAGGGCGTCCCCCCTAAGCGCAAGCGATGCGGTCGCAGTGGACGAGGGTCGTCGTCATCCTCGTCCCCAGTCGCTGTGGCGGCGGCGGCGGCGGTGGACGAAGCTCTTCCTCGTCTTGTTACTTTCGGCGGCTACGGCGGATGTTGTGGGGGCGGAAATTAAAGTCGTCGTGGTTGGCGGCCCCTCCTTCGACTTGATCCTATCCTGCCCGAAATAAATAAGATGAGGAAGAGTGCAATGCTTGTGAGAAACATTCCAATCTTTAGTACAGTAATGCAACGTACAATGCTTCTAAACAATCGTTGGTTAATAGGCGAAAAAACACAGATCGGGACAAATGGTGTAACTGAAGCAGCGCATTAATAAATGCGCCCGCGCCGGATTACTAAACACCGTGGTCATCGGGACGCAAACCAAATCGTCCATGCTATTCGCCATACTATGGGAAATAAATGCGCCTGCCAGGGCATTAAATGCGCAAATGGTGTTTGCTGTTCGGATTTTGGACTACGCGCCCGCCCGATAAAGGGAATAATAGTGCAACGCCAAGAGAAAAGGTGCAAGAAAGCTTCTAAAACTGCATTGCGAAGTAATAATAGTGCAACATCAGCCATAACAGTGTAATAATAAGGGGGCTGTATCACACCAATTCGCAACAATTCGCATTTCGTCTTCATCTTCTTTCTGCGCCCCTAGGAGGGGGGGCTGTATCAAGCAGTGCAATATAGCACTTCTTCGATTAAAGTATACCCGTACATCATCTCTTAAAAAAGCTTACTTTCTTGATTTAATCGTACAATAATAGTGCAACCTAACACGGGGATAATAGTGCAACGCGGAGAGAAAGGGTGCAACATAAAAGTGCAACAATGGCTGAATTGTCCAACACATTGCAAACCAGTGCAACAGAGACAATAATAGTGCAACGTTAGAAGGATCTGAAGGAAAATGCTCTCTCTGTTAGAAAATAAGATGAATAAAGAACCTGAAGGAAAATGCTCTCTCTATTAATGTTGTACCAAAGATTACATTGTCTTAGACGAAAAATTCAACATATAAGGAACGATTTGCATACAATACCACGTTCTACTACAAATAGTGTAACAAACTCCTCAAAATAATTACATTGTCTTAGACGAAAATGCTACATATAAGAGACAATTTACATACAATACCACCTTCTACTACATCCACTGTAACAAACTCCTCGACATAATTATTTAACAAAAGTACGCAATCATCTAAGCTTGTCTGCAATTCCTCTCGCACGGAGCCGTCTCTATTATTCGTTTAACAGGTTTAGGCGACAAGGGGAGAGAGTCGAAGGAAAACTGCGAGGATCTCCGCTCGGATGGATATACTACAGGAACGAGGCGTGAGGATTAATTTGTACTATCTCGAGTACTTTATTTGCCTCGAGCCCTTTGGATGTCCTCTCTACCATGTTGGGAAACAGACAGAATCTGGATGAGAGGAGGGCCAATAGGCTCGAGGCAAATAAAGCCTCGAGACAGTGCGAATCATTCTTAACACCTCTTTCGTGTATCGTACACTTATAAGCGAGCCCTCGCCTCCCGAACTCTACTTCGGCTCACTCCCTCGTCGCCTATATCTCCTTGATGAACATAAGCAGCGTCGACATTACCTCCTTCAGCTCTGGCGCCTTCTGCAGCCGCACCGATTGCCCTCGTCGCCTTCACGTTCTTTTAATATGCTGTAATGCAACGGGGAGTGCATCTGAACAACCATCGGTTAAATAGCCGAAAAGGCGCTTGTAGACATTTTACAAGATTTGATTCGTTTTCTTTTTTGTAATTTCTTCCAATTTTTTGGAGATGTCAACATTCTTACAGTGTAAATACCTCCTGTAAGTTAAGTTATTCAATTTTTCGGGACAATATTTTAACTAATATTGTAAGAGCAAACCAATTTTTTCTAGTACCGGTGTAACAAATCAACAAATAGTTCAACATCTCAACAAGGAGCTACTTTGCTGTCCTAGCCGTTCCGTAATAGTGCAACGTAAGATGGGAGAAATAGTGCAACACGAAGAAAAACGATTCAACAGGGCCTCTCATTGTGTAGTGCGGTCCTAATAATAGTGTAACAACCACGGCGGTAGTTGATCCCTAAAATGTGTAAAAACATACTCAAAAGGTGTACATTTCATAAATAGTGTAACGAAACACCGAGTTCACATTTTGTGGTATAGTAAAGCTAAAATATGGACTGGGGATTTGGCCGGCTGTCACGCCCCGGGTTACCACTTCCCAGGCACATGACAAGATCCGCCGCATACACAGTATCACTACCATGTATATGAAGCGAAAACAACAACAACCACACAGAACTAAAGGTATCAACAGAGCTGTTATATAAATATATCAAAGGATCACTGTACATACATACATCATCCATAACTATAATATACAACACTGATAATCTCTATCTCACTGTATGTACAGACTCATAACCATCTATCAAAAATGGGGTATACCTCTAGCCAAGTATCCGGGGATCAACTCTACCCGACGGTCTCCTTTCCGCGCTCAGTATGCACAACTGGGGAAGAAGACTCTGCAAAAGGTGTCAACAACGGGTGTGAGAACTACTATCAAACAAGTAGTCCTCAGTGGGTACCGCCACCAGCCTCAGCGGTCTGCCCACTAAGTCCTCAATCTCAAGAGATAAATATAGAGCAATAAAAAGAGTAGGAGATATACTACCACTACTATGCACAATACTCAACTGTCAATATGAATACCAATGAACTGAATATATCAAATGAGGACTATCATAAATCCATAATGCCATACAACATAATACAATACCTGCGGCCTGATCATGCTCAACCCGTAGGGAGCCAGCTAGTACAGGTAACATCGTCTGTCCCTAGCCCTTCGTACAATCCCTCTGTACGGAAAAACCCAACTCCGGAGCGGTACTCGTGGAAGCGACCCAACCGAGTATAGTAACACATATCAGCGCCAAGCACCCACATGTATATGATCGACACGACTGGGTCAACAAAGGAATCACGTGCCCTCGGCACCTCAAAGGATAAACAACAACAAGTATGACCCAATCAATACTCCAGTGCTCTCAATCAGTCTCAACTCTACCACAAAGAGGAGGTACAACAACATAACACGAGCCACAACATGATCACCTACACTAGTATGTACAACAACTGGTACAAGGGATATCAACAGGATAGGTGTAGGTCAAATCATGCATCAAGGATATAAGGAAAATCAAGCATGCTCATATATATATCATTAGCATATCATGCACATGCAAATCTCAACCTAACAGGTCATGTCTAACATAATCTCAGCATGTCATGTTATCATAATTCCAATAGTATCACACTATCATAATCCAACATCATCATATCATGCTAACATAATCCAATACTATCATATCATGCTAACATGAGAGTAAACACATAGGAGGAAGTCCACTGAATCTGGCAAACATCAACCCACCTCAAGAGCTAATCCAACCACGGTGGGGAACAACAATAGCCTCAGATCCAACCCTCCAAGATAACTAAGCTCCGGCAGCACTCCGATATAAATATCTCCAAAAAGGCTGCTAACTTCGACAGAACAACAGCTCAGCACCAGATCAGATCAACAGAGTAGAGGAGAACAAGCTAGATCATAAACTAATGCCAACACATGGTCCTTACTCTAGCTTTCTCTCTCTTGAAATGAAATCACGAAGTGGAAATGAGCTAAACAACCCAGGGACTCACCTATTTATAGGCTCCCAAAAATCCCACATTCGAGCGCCCGAATCCTACTTCCGGGCGTCCGGAAATCCTGCAAGCCAGGTGTCAACTGGCGATCAAGCGGTCGGCGTCGGTCGGCAGGCGGTGGGGCGGCGTGTCTCCGGCGGTCGACACGTGTCCATCGTCGCGACACGTGGCTCTCCACGTCATCAACTCAATTCGGATCCACAACTGGGCGTCCGGTTTCTGCGTCCAGAACTCAAATCAGTCGGCCACTTCCGGACCCATACAAAACGTCCACTGGTTCCGGATCATTCGGGCGTCCACTTCACAAGTTTCGGGCGCCCGAAATCCGTCAAGCCCGAAACCCTCAAAAACCTCAAAAACCAAGTATTACACCGGCTTTCCTGCGTGGCTCTTGCTGAGGTCGTTGCGCGGTGCGGGGCTTCCACCGGCTGCTTGCCTCTGGGCTGCGGAGGGTTCTTGCATGACCGTTTGTTGTGACCCCGCATTTGGCAATTCCCACACCACATCTTTACCAGGCCATTAGCAATGGATTCTCTCCGCGCAACCTTCCTTCTCCCTAGCTGTATGCGCACGTTTGGCGGTCGTGGCCGCACGACGGTGGCTGGTAGTGGTGGAACGTGCTCTTTGCCTCTAGTCGGGGGGATGTAGTCGTTGTAGGTTTCGCGGTAAGTCGTGACCTTGAACCAGTCCTCGACATATTTGTACGGATCACCCTTCCTCATTGAGATTGCTCCTATAGCATGATTACATGGGATGCCGTCAATGTCCCAACGCTTACAGGAATATGTCCATTTAGAAAGATCAACAACCTCCGTGCTGCTTTGAGTGATTACCTGTTATGTCAAAACATAAGTAACAAATGCAAGCGTGACAAATAGTGCAACGATTAAACAATGGTGCAAAAAACCTACACAGTAGTGCAACTTTGAGTAAAGCAGTGCAAATAACCCTAATATGGTGCAGATAAGTCGAAACACCTGAAAAAGCACATCTGTCGAAGGGTTCAGGGTGTAAAAACGAGACGCATCCCGTGAGCTCTGAATTATCTTCTCCGCATAACGCGTCAAAACACTCGTCGTCTTCTCAGCTTCCACTTTTCTCTAGTAAAAATACGATGTTGTTTTCTTTCGGGTTTCCTCTACAAGATATGTAATTGGAAGCCCCTTTAAAGGTCGTATTACGCTGTTTATCGTCTCGGCACAGTTGGACGTGAGCATTGAATAACGCCTGCCAAGGAAGCAATGGGTAGCCCACCTGCATCGAGGAAGCTTTGACACGTACTTAAACTGTTCAGGGTTCAAATATTTCATCTTCTCCATTACCTCGTTGAATTCGGAGGCAGTGTAAGCATGCGCAGCAACCCAGAATCTTCTCCACGCAGGGGTATTTTTCGGCGCGTGCAGGAGATTGGTGGACAGGTGGTACATGCAGTAACCATGAGCTGCTTCCGGGAAAACATCGCCTACGGCTTCAACAAGACCCTTTTGTCGGTCGGAAATAAAAGTGAGTTTACTGTTTCGTCCATGAAGCTCAAGGTTTGAAATGATATTTTCCTGCATGCGTTCCAAAAACTAGTGCCAGGAATTAATGCAAATAGTGTACGTTAGGTCATAATCGTGCAAAAGACTTTAATAGAATATGTAATAATGCAACAGTTCTATAAAATGTGTGATTTATGGCAAAATGGTGCAGCTACGTACCATCCAGTCCAACCAGCGGCCTGTAGTGCTTCAGGATTGCACAAATTAATGTACCAAAAGACCAAAAGAAACGGTGGAAACATCCTTCGTCCTGGTATGCTAGCTGAACACATGCATCTGCGTCGCCCATCTTCAGCTCTCGCATGTACGATGGAAGTGCAGCAAACGAAATATTTGCACCGGTACGAGCGCTGAATCTCGGTCTAAATCATCTTCGGAGTGTATTTATCGTTCGCTACGACCTGCTCCCGAATTACAGAGGCGATAAATTCCTCGTCGCAATTCCTGTGCCCCAAACCTCCTATTGCCCGGCTGCACGTATGTTTGGAATCAAATTTTTTCACCCACCACTGATTTAGTCCTGGTAAGTGTCGCGCCTTGTTTCTCCATGGGCAATCCACGACACGGTATCTCGCCGTTATTTTGCTATCGTTGCACTTTGTGGGGGCATATTCGAAGCCTCTTTTCATGGCGTAGCTTTTCATAGCTCTCTTGAAGTCCGCTTGCGTACTGTAAATCTGGCCCTCATGGAGATCATCCACATCTACGACAGTGCCAACCGCCTCCGGCGTAGCGCTGTTCACGACGAGATCTTCCTCCAGCTCCTTCTCGCGAAATGTTCCGCCGACGGATCCAGTGCTTCACATTGGCTCAACGGGACAACATCAAGTGTGTTATACGTCCGGTGAGAGTCGACAGAAGGGGATGCGACGAGACAGAGGCTATCGTCGGAATCCATGTCATCTTTCACATAAAAAATACAAGTGTCCCCGTCGCAATTTGCCGCGTCATCGATGATAACAGGATGACAGTATCAGCAGTACCGTTACAAAGCAAATGGTGCAATATAACGAATTCAAAGTATGAAACAGTGCAATATGCTACTAGAACAGTGTATTATTTATAAGAAAAGACAGTGCAATATGTTACTATAACAGTGCAATATGTTACTAGAACAGTGCAATATGCAGTACAGCCGGCGCATTTCGGGTGCAAAATATATAGAGTACTAGGTCAAGAAAAAGACAATGGTGCAACTTACGTTCCATCGAGTTCAAAATTTGGCGGTTTAGGCAAAGAAGCATCAGCGGAGCGGCTGCTTATCAACATTTCCAGCCGTTCGTCTGTAAGTGTCTCATCTATCTCGTCAGGCTCATATGTATGAACCGCTACCTCCACATTGGTACTCACGGCATACAGCTCCATAAGATATGTGTGGTCTCTATAAAGTTTCCATATGCTTCGGACATCATCGTCGTCTACAATATCGATAAGGTTTTCTATTTTTCTACCGTAGCTAAATTTAAGTTGGAACTTACACCGCTCCTGCGAAGTATTCATGAATTTCACGAACCGCGCTTGCAAGGCCTTAAAACTCTCCCCTTCACCAAGGAAAGCGAGTCGGCAGTTTCCTCCTACATATTTGACATTTCCTCCATCCTCCTAGAAGAAACCATTAAAATGACAATGCACTGGTAGTTCAACGTTCTCCATGAGGTGGAAGCAATAAAGTTAGCTGAAAGTGGTGCAATAGCATTCATGCATGCATATATAATCCAGTTCGATTAGATGAGTAAAAAGTTTTGTTATTGACGGGATTCAGTAGGTCTGTTCGCGCCATATTTTGATTTCGATAACAAAGTAGCTGAGATGGTAACAGATAACAATAGCATTCTCCCGCCGGCCATCGTTACGACATCCCTGTTCAGTTACACCATTTCTCACTATATGTACACTCGTTTTATCTTTTGTTGCACTATTTTAAAGCATGTTGGATAATTATTTCAAAATACTGTGCGGAATATTTTACCGATATTAGAGCCACTTTTTATATTTCTAAAAGGTACATGTACAGTAAAATACGTCGGCGAAATCATTACGACGTATGTTCTAGCATCGAAAGGGATATGTTACTTTTTTCCTCGGGAAGCGAAAGCGGCGACTCGACAACCGAAGGTTTCGCCTATTAACCAACTGTTCTTCGGATGCATTGTACATTACATCAATGTAATAAAAGATTGCACTCTTTTTCACAATCGTTACACTATTTTCTTTCAACCGTTAACAAATTTTGCACTATTGTAAGTTTTGTTGTAGGTTTAATGCGGGCATGTAACCTTTGTAAAGGGATGTTACACCATTTATACCCATTTAACATCGTTCTTCTTACTGTTTGTTAAGGGATGTTGCACTATTTCGTTCAATCGTTTACATCGTACGTTTTCTACTGTTTGATACAGTATTCCCACTCGACCACCGCCGAAAGTAACAAGATGAGGAAGAGCTTCGCCCACCGCCGACGCCGCCGCCACAACAACTGGGGACGAGGATGACGACGACCCTCGTCCACCGCGGCCGCATCGCTTGCACTTAGGGGGGACGCCCTTCGTCGCCTTTGCCTTCGCCTCCTTGACGAACAGTAGTCGCCCTGTGCTTGGAATTACACATCCCATCTCTGTATGAAGTAGTGTAATTTTCATCAAAGAAAAATATAATCCTTGGTTCCAAAAATGTAATCCTTGGTCCCAGAAAATATAATCCTTGCTCCTAGATTAATAGACGGTGCATTTTCTGTTTCAATCTTTAATCTTCTTGTTATTATTGTTCTTGTATTGTATTTTCTGTCATTTGCGAACTCGTGATAGTTATAGCCAAGCAACCCTCGGCGAAGATGAGGACAACATAAGCCGATCGGAGAATACTGATAAAACAGCGGAGTTGCACTGGTTAGGGAGTGGAGTTGCACTGGTCAGGGACAGTTACACTATTTGACGGACGATGTTGCACTCTTTTGGTCGTCATTACACTATTTATTGCCCTTGTGGTACCTCTCTGCAAATGAACCACTCTGGCCCTCCTCCACTTCCTAACCCTAAAACTCACTCCTCCACGCATCCTCCACTTCTCTTCTGTAAGTGCCAAACGCGTCGGACACTGCTGGAATTAACTGCCAGTCTTGCATGGAGGAGTGCGAGAGGTCTACAAATAGGATAAGAAGCACGGAACGTTGGTTCAGGAAGAAGTCTGACTGATAGCGTTGCACTGTGAGGGGCGGATATTGCTCCATTATGTGTTCCGCACCATTTTGCATTATTTTGAAGTTGGATTGCACCATTTTGCTTCGCGTTGCACTATTGTCCCCGTTGCAGGCCGCGTACACTTGCAAATAAAGTTTTGAATTATTTAAATATTTGAAACCGCGAACAGCAAACACCGCGGCTGGCGAATAGCGGGGCCGCTTTGGTTTGCGTACAGATGAATGAGAGCTTGCGTAAGCCAGTGGGTGGCGCATTTAATGCGCTGGCATTTATTGCGCTCGCAGACGCCATACACTACGTATGTGTATCTGAGTTATTCGGGGATACGGGAGAGCCGGAGGGATACGAGGGGCAATTTGGTCAGAAACCTAAAAATCCGGACCGAATCTGCAAAATCGAAGGAGGCAGCCCAGATTTGGAAAAGCCCAAAATTAGTAGATTTTTTATGCAAAAATGCCATTTTATTTTAACTTAATTTTAAACTAAATAAAATAATTGAAATAAAAAACAAAAATGAGAAAGCGTCAACTAAAAATGAAAAAGGGTGAAATTGAGAGCCTACTTCAAACGGCCCATAATTTTGAGGGGTGCTGCACGACAAGAGGTGGAAACGAGCCGAGCTCGAGCGAGCTTACCTCAACTCAAGCTTGACTTGAAATTAATTTCGAGCATAAATTTAGGCTCAAGCTTGGCTTGAAATCAATTCGAGCCGAGCTCGAGCGAGCCTAACTTCGAGTCGAGCGAGCTCGAGCCCTAAACGAGCCGCTTGAAATTTTTAACATCGTGCAATCTATAGTTTAATTTTTATAAAACATTATCTAAAATTTGATGTAAAAAAATATTTAATAATTCAATATACAAAATGAATGCATGAAATACGATATTATAATATTTAAAAAAATTAGGAAAAGCAATTCTGCGAGCAAGTGAAAAAGAGAGAGAGCAATTAGAGTAAAATTTTGCTGGTTTGATTTTATGGGCCCAATAATCCAAACTCTATATACATATGATTAAAATACAAAATATATATTATATATAATTATATATATAGAGTTCGACTACTATACTCTTATAAGTATAGACCCCTTTATATTTATACATTTTCGATCGTTAGATCTACCTTTGACAATTTTTATCCGTTAAATCATGCACTATTCAACCAACCACCCACTCAATCCTAGGTGATCATTATCATCTTAATCGCACATCCCTTCATCCAACGACCAAAAATTTATAAGTATAAATGGGTCTATACTTGTAAAAGTATAATAGCCCTAGCATATATATATATATATATATATATATATATATATATATATATATATATATATATATATATATATATATATATATATATATATATATATATATATATATATAATTAGGCTACTATATTATTAATAGTACTAACCGATTGCTATTAGATTTTCGGCCCTTGGATGAAGGGATGTACGGTCAGGATGATAATAGCCCCCTAGGGTTGAGTGGGTGGCTAGTTGAATAGTATGATCTAACGGATGGAAATGGCCAAAGGTGTAGATCTAACGGCAAAAAACTCGATAGCACCAAACGCTTGGTACTATCGATAGTATAATAGTTGGACTCTATATATATAGGTAGATCTAATGGCAGAAAACTCGATAGCACAAAGCGCATGGTACGTATTATCGATAGTATAGATAGTATAGTAGCCGGACTATATATATATATAGTCCGGCTACTATGCTATCGATAGCACCAAACGCTTGGTGCTATCAAAATTTGTGTCGTCAGATCTACCCCTTTGACCATTTTCACCTATTAGATCATACTATTCAACTAACCATCCACTCAACCCTAAGTGATCACTATCATTCTAACCGCACATCCCTTCATCCAAGAATCGAAAACCTAATAGCAAGTGGTTGATACTATTAATAGTATAGTAGCATAATTTTATTTATATATATATATATATATATATATATATATATATATTATAAATTTCGAGCTTTTCGAGCCTAATTCGAGCGAGCCCAGTAATACTCAAGCTTGGCTTGAAATTAATTTCGAGCCTAAATTTAGGCTCAAGCTTGTTTGAAATTAATTCGAGCCGAGCTCGAGCGAGCCGAATATCGAGCCGAACGCGAGTCGAACACGAGCCGGCTCGCTCATTTGCCAGCCCTATGCACGACCCCTAATTTTGATGCCATTTTTGCAAGTTAAAAAAAAATCAAAGCATGACGCGTATCCGGCAGCTCTTTGCCGGCCAACAAAGGGGTATATATGATTGTTCAGCGACATTTTTGCAAGTTAAAAAAAATTCTTTAATGCATCAAGCATATGCAACCCTAATAAGGCATTTTTTGGCTGGGGTTATCCCCGGAACAATAGGGATATTTTTCAATTTGTACTGAAATAAAAATAATTATGATACGTATGTATAGGCTGTTCTGGTGAAACCGGTTATCCAAGAACAATCCGCTAAGTATTGTTCCCTTGAAACCATAGAACAATTAAATTGTTCTCATCCATTAAAGAACATATATTTCATTTCATTCTTCTCACCTTTTAATTTTTTTTAGAGGGGTGCTTAATTAAGAAAAGTGGTGAAATTCTTTCTAAATTAAGCAAAAGGCTCCTCCTCTTGTCATACTTTTGTTAAGAAGAAAGCTTGTCGAAAATTAATAGGTAAAAAAAAGTGCATTAGTTTTTGCTTTAGAAAACTTTAATATCTATTGTCTTAATTTTAATTAATTGATGGTCAATTTGATAAAAGGAGACAAATCTTAATGTTCTTAGTTTTATGATTGATTCATATTTTATCAATATTTATACTCCATTTGAATCAATTTTAAACAAACTCAACGGAATGCTCAAATTGACTGAGTTAATCTTTTCTAAAAGGAGATGTATCAGCAAACTTAGGTTGTAAATTAATTTTGCTCTTCTATATTTAAAATTAATTTTATTTATTTTTTAAATTATTAATTTGGAGTTGTATTTTAACTTTTATATATATTTATAATTAATTTCAACTCCTTTCTTATATGTTAAATTATATTTAAGTATATCCAAGGACAAAAAAGTATTCTGACTTAAATTTTATCATTCCAACACCTTATTCCAACATAAACATTCAAACACTATCAAGAATATCCTTCAAGAACAAACAAATAATATTCAAATGCAATTTAAAACTTATTCCAAATTATCGTGAGATAATTTCTCTTCTTAAGGACAGCAAAAGGTTATCCTGGTTTTTTTTTTTTTTAGAAACAAATGCAGCCTAAATTGCTCAAAATGGTACTAAATTCTACTTCCATGAAAGTGATCGTATCCAGTAACCCGACTGCATTGCACTAGAGTACAATTAATTTATACCATTTGACTGAATTCGAAATCGAGTCTGATCGGAGAGGAATTTCAATGTAAAATTGACTATATGATTGTATTCATATTTGAATTTGGTATAAGTAATAAAATTAGTTTATCGATCACATTCAATTTCGAATCTAATTTTTCTTCATATCTATTTTAGATCCGCATTTGAATATCCACATCCAAACCAGCAAATTAAATATATATATATACACCATTATATTAAACCCTAATAATTTGCCACATGCTATTTTCTCCTTCACTTGAGTTGTGGACTCCACCTTTAAGTAATGCTACTTTAAACCGAACCCACTGAACCGGCCTATCTCTTCTTTCTATTCTTTCTTTGAATCGAACCGTCTATTTTGTTATATATTCTGGTTGAACCTGGTTTTTCACTGAACCGGACCACCTCTTCTTCCTACTCTTTCTTCGAACCGCCTCTTCTTCTTGTTTTCTCTTTGAACTGGACCAGTCTACTTTACTATATACTCTGTGTTGAATCCGGTTCTTCACTGAACCGACCTATCTCTTCTTTCTATTTTTTCTTTGAACCGAACCGGCCTATTCTTTCTTTGTACCGCCCTTTCTTCCTGTTCTTTCTTTACACTGAACTGGCCTACTTTGTTATATACTCTGTGTTGAACCCGGTTCTTCACTGAGCTGGCATACCTCTTTTTCCTATTCTTTCTTTGAACCAAAGCCTACCTTGTTTTATACTCTATCTGAACCCGGTTCTTCTCTCCTTATTTGAACCAAACCGGCTTAATGGTTGCTTTATTTCTTTCTTTCTTTACTTGAACCGAACCTGCCTACGGTTCTTTTCTTTAGCCTAAATCTTAAACCGTTCTTTGACTGAGATTCTCTTTATCTTCTTCAGCCGTGGTAGACAAAGAGTCATATAACTGCTAGACATAAAGGCTCCAAAATTGCCACCAAAAATCCAAGGGTCATAGGACAACCTTTGGCATTCACCTTATAATTATGTGGGCTATTTTCTTTGTATTAATGGGCTTAGTGGGTGAGTAATTGTGGCTAGCTAGTGGCTAAGTTCAATGTATCCTAGAGCCTACAAATAGGTGAGTTGGCTATGGCTAAGGGAGAGTAGAGTGAATGCATGTAATTTTTATTTCTAAGTAGTGGAGTACGATGTGCCTTCTTCCTTCATCGTCATTTCCTATGCGAGATTCAAGTCGCCGGAACGAAAGAGAAGGCAGCGAGGTTATTGAAACATCGAGAGAAGATGGAGAGGCGGAAGGTGAGTGAGCAGGAGAAGATGGAGAGGCAGAAGGTGAGTGAGAAGAAGAGAGAAAGGGGCAGTACAGAAAAATATTTGTGAGGAGAAAAAAAAAGTGAGAACGTTGCATCGTCGTTTCCTATTCTCTACTTGCTGTTTTCCTTTGCTGTATTAAAGATCCTTCCACAATTATCCATTTACTTTCATCTCCATTCCTATATAATAACATTTGCATTCTCTTTTGTTCCAGCATCTTTTGCGATAATCTTTTCTTGACGGTAAAATATGCTTACTTGCTACTCTATTTTGCTACGTCCTGCACCATGTACATTTTAAATTTTTAATTTTTACTATTAATTTTTACCTCAGCAAAATTTTAAAATTTTGCTTCTATTATCTTACCCGCCACATCGTGCAGGTCTTTGCACTAGTATATATATATATATAACATGGTGGGAAGAGAAGTAGATTATTAAGCCTATGCCTCTTAAGGCAGAATTTCTATCCAATCAAACTTTATTAGACAAATTTGTCACAGTAAAGATTCTAAAATAAAATCAAAGAATTTTGTAAATCAAAATAATTAAAATCAGCAAATATGTTTTTTCAATAGCTAAAACCCATAACAGTTCTGTCGTGCGTGTAAGATCAACAATCTAATTTATATCATTTTCGTTATCAATCTAATTTGTATTAATTCATATCCGCTTTGATCAAATACGATCATAAAATTTAATATCTATTTAATATCCATGTTTACATTTTTTTCTTTTTGCATATTAGTTATGGATGCTAAAATTTTAGTTCAATACCTGACGATAGTCGATCGATTTGCCCCTTACAATCATTATAGACCTGCTACTATTGCTAGAAATATTTGTCTTGTGATAAAACTTTAGATGCTAATGAATTTGATTAGCAATTATCAACAATAAAAGAAGCATTCTTCTTGTCTTGGCCATATCCTCCTGAAATTTTTTCTCCTGAAGTAGCTTCTTTCCGTTGACGTCCACCATGTTAACCTGCGTGGAAAAGGGTTTTGATCAATCTCCATATTACTTTTACTTTCTTGATCGGCAAACACTAGCCGACCTTCATTTATTTTCTTTTGAATTTATCGTTTAAAGGCTGTGCAGTCATTAGTCCTACGGCCCCACGAGTGGTGCCACTTGTAATATTTTCTCTTATTCGATTCCTCTCCAGAAGGCAACATTTGACCTTCCTGGAGTTTGATCCTTCTATCTTTATATATCCAATCAAATATCTGATCAGTTTTGGCTACGTTGAACGAATAGGTATACGCTTCCATTCGTGCTCTAGTCTCGCTAGCTTTTGCTGGCTTAAGCAATGCACATTTATAAGGCTGACGGTTTTTTACCATTTCGGTTGCATATACCTTGGCCTTATCAGCCGAATCTTCTATCTCGCTGGAGGTATTCGGCTCGTCTTGAGCCGATCTCTCTTCAATGAAAGAGACATTCTTCTCTTTCCCTTTACTCTATTCTTTGTTTCGGCTTCGACGCGGCTGATTCTCCCCATTTCCTTTTCTGAATTGTTAATATTGGGCGACCCAAATGCCCAAATCGAATAGGTTGGAAAAATATTTATCTTCAAAATAGTTTTTTATCTTAAAATACAGATCGTTAAACGGCATCTTGGCGAACTCAGATTCCGACATCCTCACAAAGCATCGGTTTCTAGCTGTTTGAAATGGTTCAAATATCTTCAACTATTTTCCCTTATTTCTATCGGTATAAGGCCAAATCGACCACCGATAACTCTGGTTCCGACATGTAAAACTACTCATGAAACTTTCTTTCCAATTTGTCCCAATTTCGGACGGAATTAGCGGGCAAGCTTGTGTACCATGTGAACGCTATTTTAGTCAATGACCAGTTGAATCTCTTTTAGCTATGAGCCTTGGTTGGACCCCTGTTGTGTTAAACAAGCGAAGTTTCAGGAATGGATCGGCGGCCGCTTCTCTACACTGGGTCGTAAACCGAGCAACATGTTCCACAGTATTCTCGATCTCTTCGCCCGAGAACTTGTTGAATTTCTCCATTTTCCAGTTTGTCAGATATAGATGCTCTGCATTAATATTAGCTAGATACGGGGATCTAAATACGGGCTGCATTGCCGGCTTACCCCTACGCCAAATGTATTCCGGATTGCCTCGTCTATTTGAGGATACAACTCATTGTTCCCTACTGCTGGAGCAGGAGTCGGGGCCGGAACCACATTCGGCCCTGGAGGCGATCCGTAGTTTTTTATTGCAGGGTTGAGTCCCTGCAATATGTTGGGGCCCTACCCCCACAGCCTTTACACCTACTTTTTGGGGCTGGTAAGCTGGCAAAGGAGGTAGGGGAGGTAAACCCCATGCAATCTCTGACTGCGGGCCGACGTTTATATTCGCTGGCCTGTAAGCACCCTGGAAAGACGCCATTTGGGGTTGTGCCTGTGTGGCCGCCGGCGTGACAGGGTTTTGTGGCACCGACGCGGTTAGGGATCCTTGTGGACCCCCGTAAGGTTGCTCGTTTCAGGCAAGTAACTGTCTAATTTTAGCAATATTTTCGTTAGAGGTCGTGATGGCGACCAGTATCGCGTCCAGTCGAGCGGTATTCTGTTGACTATTTTGGTCTAATGTCTACAAGACTCGGATCATTTGCCCTAATGCTTGGGTCAAACTAGGCTCTTGATGAGTCGATTGCCCACTGCTTTCATCTTCTGCTGGTAGCACTACCTGCTGCTCATTCGCATTGTCAGCACTACTGGCTTGGTCATTCCCTAAATGCCTGGGAACAACTATATTTCGGAGGTTCATCGTGTTATCATTAGCCATATTAAAAAGTCTAAAATGTACCTGAGTGGGTCCCACCGTGCGTGCCGAAAATTGCTGGGCCAAAAACTGGATAAGAGGTGACACGGACCGGATTAGAGCATTGACCTGGTCGGTTTCTCCATCGGGAAGTGGGTCGGCTCCTGATGTGACCCTCGGGTGCGCCACTGACAAATCAAGCGATCGACTGAGGAGGGATCGGCTCAGCTGGGTTCTTCCGCAAATATATTAACAACTTGGCTGAATGAGCCGAGTGATTTACCTTTCTTGAAAATAGAAAAGTTGGAGTACAAAGATTGTTGCAAAGATAAATCCTACTGTTAAATACTGAAGATAACAAGAAAATCAACTGCGACTAAACGAGAAAAATCTATGAAAACTAACAAGAAGAATGAAAATCTAAGGTAATAACTTACTCCTAAGAAAGCGATAAATGATGAAAATAAAGGAATTGAAATTGTTGTAGTCTCTTGTTTTCACGTGAAAAGACCCTTTTTGCAGGTGTGTTATGTTTCTTTATAATCCCGCCTACCGTTATTCAGTTACTCCCCATCTTGGGGGTTTATTTCGGCCACGTCCCTTTTTTCTCAGGTTACCTATTGGCCAATTTCAACCGCATCTCACCTAAAACTGCTTTTCAGTTTCAGGCATGCGCGTCCCAATACTTGGTGCACCACGCGTCGCTTCATATTTGGCCTTTATAAATTCCTTCACGTGGTGTGGGCTGATCTTCCACGTGGCGCTATTTTTATGGCGCCAATAGTATTTCTCTAGTTGTATCCCATTTTGGAACAACATAAAGAAAGGAAAAGAAAAAAATGTAAAGCTCATTTTCGATTGTATTTCAGAAAGCAAGCTTTGTATGTAATTGAATGGAACAAATGATATGATAGAAGTAGTATTCATTTTATAACTTGTGATACATTCCTTATGCAACACATATATTCAATTTTTGTTTGGAATGTATTGTGTATACATACTTGTGACGCCTTGGGTGAATAGAAAAAATTTTGTCCGTTCGGCGGGTCCGATGCACGTAACCGATGAGTGCTTCTGCTGTGGGCTCTGGGTGTGGCATCGGCTCTCACAATCAATTGTAGCATAGTACTTGGAGAGCCAATCCATCCCCAATAGGTCGTACTCAACCATGCGATTCAATATTAGCAAATTCGCCAGCATGATACAATCCTCTATTGACAGGGCAGGCACGACATATATTCTTAACACAAAAGGCATGCTCGGTTACTTGTACCCATCTAGTGTGCTCCGTGTCTACTATATCTATCCTATGAGTAGTAGCAAATGACCGACTAATAAATGAATGCAACATTCCTGTGTCAAACAATGTTCTGCATCATATTATTAAGTAGAACAATTCTGCCACGACGTCCTCAGGGGCAGAGGGCTCCTCCACCTAGATCACGAACACGCAGCTGCTCAAGCCTGCCACGTACCCTCCAGCTGTCTTGCCGGTGGCGCACGTCCCGTAGACATCGCCACGGGTAGGATGCCCGCAAGCTACATGGGTAAGGAGAGTGTCGATCCCACCAATGGAGCTCAGCCATCATTCTGTAGGCAATCAAACCGCATATGTCTCATCTGCCCACACTTGAAACACTTGCCTTACACTGATCACATTAGGGTGATTTGTGAGGGCTACCGCATATAACACATCTCATCGAGGACTAAGTAGGATGGGACCGTTGGGCTTGGGATTGCGAGTGCGGATGCTTTGGTGGTCACTTGGAACTTGATTGATCACCAGAACCACCCGACGGTCGTTTCTTCCCCTTGTCCTTCTCCTTCCCATAAGATTCGCGCTCCTCCAGCGCGAAGGCATTGTCTTGCTCTACCCACAAGGCTCGATCCAATACTTCGGCAAAAGTTTGCAACTTAAAGGAATGCACAGCCTTAAAAATTTTCAGCTGAAGTACTCGCTCGAAGCAGTCGGCTTTATCTTTATCATCCCGCACCACATATGGGATGCATATGATGATATGAGAGAATTCCGGCTCGTACTCCCTCACCGTGCGGTTCCCTTAGCTCAACTTTCTGAACCTTTCTTGCAACCTCTTCTTCTCACTGTTGGGGAAGTAGGCGAAGAACACCAACCCCCGAAATTCCTTCTATGACACCGGTTGAAAACTACGGGGTTGATCTCGCTTGACCCCCTCCACACCTTCACCGACTTCTCCATGCAACGCACTGCTAGGTATACCTTGTCCCTCTCCAAGGTGTAGAGATCCTTGAAGAGTATCACCATGGAATCGATCAATGTCTCCACGACCCACAGATCAATCGTTTCTCTGTCGAAGGTAGGCGGGTTAAATTTCTTGAAGGTCATGAGGACTGCAAGTGCTCGCTCTCTCCCTGCCTCCATCGCCACATGATCGGGGACCGAGGTGCCCAAATTTGTTGCGGCCATCGATGGAGCAGGATGTGCCGCCATAGGTACGGCCACCGTATGTACGGCCCCTACGGCCATCCTATCCGCTATATTTGGAACATTGATTAGAGGCGCATGCTACTCTTAGCCAGCTCAGGCTGCAGTCGTTTGTTGCACTACAGTCTCTTGGAGCCTCTATATCTTCTCCTCTTGGTGTCATGCTGTCTCAGCTTGTCGCTGCACTACTCCAATGAGCGCAGCCAACTATTCAAAAAGATCCATATCTCCGCTCGTCCCGGATTGCTCGAGGGTCTCGCTCGGCACTTCCGCCCTTGACATCGTCGGAGGTCGATCACGCATCATCACTTCCTGAAACACCATGACCTTGGTCAATAACATGACCCTCAAGGTCAAACACAAAATAATATTTGAATAACGGACTCAATTTAGGTGAAAGTTACAAAGGATGCTTATTCCTATCACTTAATTTCATATTATCGGCCGCCAACATGAACACCCTCAGCTGAGAATAAACCACACCTTGAATCTACCTCTAACATCCGATTAGAGGCATACACAACTTGATCCAATTGATTCAACTTCCGCCACATATCATAGATCCTCGTGTCTCACGAGCCTAGGTCTTTATGGTTTTCCATCTTAGGGTCTCCTAGGTCTATTTAGACTGTTTCTATGCTCTGATACTACTGTCACCCCCCAAGCCCACAGCGGAAGCACTCATCAGGCACGTAAACTAGATCTGCCGAACGGATAAAATTTTTTCTATCCGCCCAAGGCATCACAAGCATGTATACACTACACATTCCAAACAGGAATTAAGTATATGAATTGGATAAGGAAAGTATCACAAGGCATAAAGTAAATATTACTTCTATTACCTCACTTTCATTCAACATGATTTACAATTGTTTCCCAAATACAACTCAAAATAATGTCTACATTTTTCCTTTTCTTTTCCTATACATGTTCTACGCCCAAAATAGGTACATCTAAGAACAACAAAATAGAAGGATGCTATCTACTGAGCTACGCCCTTTCGTCGCTCTGCCACATCGCCTGCGAATCGACATAAAAAATATAGGAGTGAGAATTATAAAGATAGTTCCCAGTGAGTACGGCCACCCAAAGAAAAAGCTCGACACATCGGGTCCAAAGGAGGCAACATAAGTATGGGTTAGTATTGCATATAAAAATAAATAAGCATCGATGAAATAAACATGCTTATGCCTCTACTCATGGTAATGAAGCCTACTCGTGTGACGTAAACTACATTTACTCACTAGGTTTATCATCCTAAACATATCACCTGACTCAATCTTGAGTCAATCACATGCGGAATCGCTGCCCTCATCTTGGCAATAGGTCGCGAAATCGCCCGCATCACTTAGCCATAGGTCCACAAGTCGCAAAATCTCCGTGTTCTTTGGGTGCCGGGGATTAGAATCGCCATCCCCATTTTTACCCCAAATCCATAGGTAGCAGAATCGCCGCTTTCATAATCTCATCAAGGGTCCATATATTTTACCCTATATGTCAACCTTTTTAGGTTTAACTCATTCAAGCCCAAGTGGTTATCCTACCACTATATTGTCCACATATGTTCAATAACACTAGATTTTCTATATTTATATGTTGAATTCTCTACCAACCCTAGAGAATATCAACCTACATTTAGTACACAACATAGGAATGCAACATAACAATACATGCATTTTATATCAAATGAGAATGGTCATTTATTAAATATATATCACATGCATGCTCATTTACATATACATAGGTTGTAAAATTACTTAATCCAAATAGCATATGCCTCATGCATGAATATTTCTTAATTAAACTACTATGCAACACATATAACTTAATTTAGTTATTTACTCTCTAGATATGGAAGTGACCTATTCACTTCGGTAGAGAACAAGCCACCTTATAACGCTCCTAATTGGTTGTACACACTTGCAATTAGGCTCTCTTTGGCTATAAGGTTGGTTCCAAGCTTCCTTGCCCTAAAACAACAAAAACGATTTGTTACCTCTTTCGAATATCAAAATATTTTTATTTTATGAAATCAAGTTGTTCTACATGATTTCCTAACCTCTAATTAGGATTTAAAAGGTCAATTAATTTTTTAACCGATCAACAATAAGCCCTCTTTCAACCTAGATTTTTCTAAAATAATGGCAAAATCCAAATCTCATGCCAAATTCCTACTATTTGTAGTCTAGATTTGTCTAAAGTTTGATAAAATCTCAAAACCAAGGGTAAATCCAAAATCCTAACATCAAACATTAAGAACTCACCTCTAACTCAAGCTCCCCAAGCTCCTTCTTGCTCTAAGAAGCTTGTTTTCCATCTTCAATGGTCTCTCTAAGATCAATCATTCTAAATCTCCAAGCTTTGAGAGATTTCTAGAGAGAGGAGTGGGAGAAAGAGTAAGTGTGTATATGGGGGGAGAAAGAGCAAAGGCCAAGCTCTTTTATAAAAGCCTTTCCCTTCAAAATTACCAAAATAGCCCTCACTGGGCTCCAAGATGGTAGACGGACTGGACCTTCCTAGAGGGACAGGTCCCCTAACCTGTTCTCAGACTTTTTGTGGCGAAGGACCGGTCATTCCTTCCAAGGTCTGGTCCCCAAGAGCAATCCAGAAATTTTTTGCAGCAGAGGACCGGTCCTTCCTTCCAATGTTCAGTCCTTGATGTTTGGGGCACTGCACAATAGCATCAAGGTCCGGTCCTTCAAATCAAGGTCCAGTCCCTGAGAGTAAAATGGCTCCAAAGCATCCAAAAATTTTCGTGTTTGCTCTCCAAGGCCTAAACTCTCCACTAATCGTCCCGAAACCCGCGGAACTCAATATAGACATTACCAAATCCAATTCTCACTGTACTTCACCCAATTTGGCCAAAGTTCAATACGGCATATCAAAATTCGGTACACTACAACTATGCTATCAATAGCATGAAGCACTTGTTGCTACCAAGTTATCCGCCATTAGATCTACCCCTTTGACCATTTTCAACCATTAGATCATACTATTCAACCAACCACCCACTCAATCCTAGGAGACCACTATCATCCTAACCACACATCCCTTCATCTAGGGGCCGAAAAGCTAATAGCACCAATGACTTGGTGCTGTATATATATATATATATATATATATATAGAACTAGGCTAGAATACTATTAATAGCACCAAGTCATTGGTGTTATTAAGTTTTCGGCCCTTGGATAAAGCGATGTGTGATTAGGATGATAGTGGTCACCTAGGGTTGAGTGGGTGGTTGGTTGAATAGTATGATCTAACGGGTGGAAATGGTCAAAGAAATAAATCTAACGGCGAAAAACTTGGTAGCACCAAGTGCTTGGTGCTATCGATAGCATTGTAGCCGGACTCTCTCTCTCTCTCTCTCTCTCTCTCTCTCTCTATATATATATATATATATATATATATAGCAGGGCTGCTGTGCTCTCAGGAGCACGGGCCATTTTCGATGATGGAACTCCCGAATCGACGATCGGCTCCGTTAGACTTGATCTAGCATATTTGAAGTATCTAGAAAATAAATTTTGCGATTTTTCGATATCGTTTACTTAGTGATCGAAAAGATTCAAAATCAACGGCTGAAAATAAAAATCTCATAAAAATTAGTGATATAGTTCTAAAATTTTCGATTAGAGATATTGAACTTGCTGTAGATAGTATAAAGAATTTTTTATCAAAATTTTATATGATTTGGATACTTCTACACCGTTAAACTTGAAACGGCAGATATCAACCATTAAAAGTTGTTGATTTTGAACCCTTTAGATTGCTATGTAAATGATATAAAAAAATAGCAAAATTTATTTTCTACATATTTCAAATATGGTAGATCAAGTCTAACGAAGCCGATTGTCGATTCGGGAGTCCCATCATCGAAAATAGCTCAGGAGCACGGAGGCCGGAGGCCTCCGTGCTCCTGAGAGCACACAAGACCTACTCTCTCTCTCTCTCTCTATATATATATATATATATATATATATATATATATATATATATATATATATATATATATATATATATATATATATATATATATATATATATATATATATATATATATATATATATATATATCTATATCTTTTTATTCATCTTTCCACACAAAAGGGTAGTACTTTCTTAAAATATTTTTCATTGACCGGCTTATGATTTTTCGATCCTTCTAACGTTTTTAAGTAATACACATTCCCTCTTACAATTTTATAAACTTGGAAAGATTCTTTCCAATTGGGAGACTATTTTTCATACAATCGGCTTTTCTTGCTGATTGGTAGTACTAATTTCAACACTAAATCTCCAACATCGCAGAACTTAGATCATACTCTCTTATTGTAAGCACTACTAACTCGATTCTGATATGCCCTTAAATGATCGAATGTTTTTAATCGAGTTTTGTTTAGCTCATCTAGTCCATCATACATTAAGAGTTTATACTCTTCAGGCCATAATTTCTCTTGATTTTCGACTCTTAAAGATGGGACCAAAATTTCAACCTGCAGCACGGCTTTATATCCATAGACCAGCCGAAATGGGATCACCCCAGTCGCAGTCTTGATTGTTCGGCATGCCCAGAGGACCTTCGAGAGTTTCTCATTCTATTTCTTCAGATGCTTCCCAATGTGCCATTCATCATTTTTATAATTATTTTGTTATTGTCTCGGCCTGTCCATTAGCCTGAGTATAATAAGGAAACGAGTTCAATAACTTAACTCATCTTGATTCCAAAAACCTCGAGAACTGTTTTCCAATGAACATTGTCTCCTGATCGGTTGTAATTGTTTCTGGAAACCTGATCCGATGTATAATGGAATCCTCAACGAAATTTATAATGTCTCTCTGAGTAGCCTGTCTTGTAGGTCTTACTTCTACTCACTTGATGAAGTAATTGATGGCTAGTATTGGAAATTTATGTCCTACCGAAGAGTTCGGCTGGATTTTCCAATTAGATCCATGGCCCATCCTCTAAAAGGTCATGGTTTAATTATTGCGTGTACCTATAAAGCCAGAACCCTTTGAGCCGGCCCATGGAATTGGCATTCTTGACAACTTTTTGCATAATTTATGCAATCCTCGTGCATGATCAGTCAATAATACCCCAAATATCGAACCGTCGATCTCAATTTTCTCCTAACTAAGTGTGCCCTATACAGCCCTTCATGAACCTCACCTCTAATTAATAGGGCTTTCTTCGGTTCCTAGACATTTCAAAAGCACTTTTTCAGCCGTCTTCTTATACAATTGTTCGTCCAACAGATAATAGCCAACTGCCTTCTTTCGCATTTGATAGCTGACTCGACTGTTTGGGTCGTTTAAGTAATCAATTAAAGGTTACCTCCAATTACTTTGGGTGACTGGCGCAATCATCACCGACTCTCGAGTATGAATCGATGGCAACAACTTTGTCTGGATTTCAACTTGACATGTTCTCATCGGTGCTTTATACCTTAAACCCATTTGAGCGAATTCGTTAGCTTTTTCATTTTCTTCTCTCGACAGGTGCAGAAGTTCCATATTTTTGAACCTACTAAGTAAATCTATTGTTTTACTTAAATAGTTCTAAAGATTAGAACATTCACATCGGTATTCTCCTATTACTTATTTTACCACCAATTGAGATTCACCGATTGCTACGATAGTTTGTGCCCTTAACTCGCCTAAAATCTTGAGGCCAATTATCAGGGACTTGTACTCGGCTTGATTATTCGAGCACCTGAAATCCAATTCAAAAGAGAATTGAAAACTCTTTCCCTTGGGTGATTTTATCATAATTCCGGCGCCAGCCAATTCGGATGTCTTATATCCATCAAAATAGAATATTCGTGGTTGAAGACCAATCAAATTCAGAGTCGGTTCTTCGACCTCGACGCACGAGTAATCTGCAAGGAAGTCAACTATAGCCTGACCGTTAACCGCTCTTGCCGGGACGTAGACGCATTTGAAGAGGCAGTGAAATGCCGAAAAGCGATGATATATAATATCTTAACTTGGTGCAGGCATAATATAGTGCTAAATATAATTTTTCTAGTGCCGAAAAGCATTTTTCGGCATCAAGTAAATGCCTACTTCGATAATGGATTGCTTGCTCTTCATTTAGCTCATTCTCTTGAGCCAGAAAGCATCCCAAATTCTCTTCAGTAGCCGAGATGTACAGTTTCAACGGCTGACCTTGTCTAGGTGGAATTAGCACCTGAGGTTTCACCAAATATTTTTTGATACCTTCGAAAGCTTTTAGTGTTCCATGATCCACACAAATTCTTCTTGGTTCTTAAGCCGAAGTAGCGGAGTAAATACTCCTATACTCCCGACCAAATTTGACATGAACCGTCTTAGATAGTTGATTTTTCTCAATAAACTTTATAGTTTTTTCTTGGTTTTAGGCGGTGGTAAATCTATGATCGTCTTCGCCTTATTTTTATCCATCTCGATTCCCTTCTCGTAAACCAAGAAACTAAGAAAGTTTCCAGCCGATACACCGAACGCGCATTTTAGAGAATTCATTTTTATGTTATATTTTCTTATTTGTTCGAAGGCTAATTCTGGATCAGGCCAATGATCGATTTTAGATTTCGATTTTACTACGATGTCGTCGATATATACTTCTACCACTTTATCGATCAAGCATGCAAAATAAAATTCATTGCCCTTTGATAAATGACCCTGGCATTCTTTAAACCGAAGGGCGTCACCACACATTCGAAGGTTCCAATCGAAGCCGCGCATCGGAAAGCCTTTTTTGATACATCCTCTTCGTCTATAAAGATCTGATTATAGCCAGCATGCCCGTCCATGAAAGATAGAATTTCATGACTGCCGGCGGTATCTACTAACATATCGGCTATCAGCATAGAATATTCATCTTTTGGTGTAGCCGTATTTAAGTTTCTAAACTCGATACAAAATCTAAATTTGCTATTCTTCTTACACACATAAACTATATTAGATACCCAATCAACGTAACGAGCCTCTCTAATAAATCCGACTTTCAAACAATTTTCAATTTTATTCTTGATCCTTTTTGTTAAGGAGCCTATATTCTATGATCCTTCAGCTAAGCCCTCACATCTTATCATAGCTTCAGGCGAAGCAATCCTTGTATCGTCTCAGAAGGTTGACCAGCTTCTCTTGTTGCTTTGCCGAAAGTCTAGCGTTGATATAGGTCGGTCGCTTGTCTTCATCCGACCCCAAATTTATCTCAACCAGAGGATTTTGAATTTCTAACTTCTTTTCGCCGGTCTTGATCGACGACTTTTCAAATTCTTCCGTGAGATTTCCTTTGGTCTTTTTATCTTCAACCGAAACTTCAGATCCATCAATTTCTTTTACATCGGCATTACCAGCCGAATCATCTAATTCTTTTACTTTTTATTACCGATCTTGTTAACCGATTCTTCCCCATCCATTGTCATACTTTCGTCCATGTTGGTGCTGGCCGAACCTTCAAGCTCATCTTTTCTCATGTCATCAGCCCTATCAGTCGAATCATCTATATTGCTGGACCCCCTGCTGGCTCTTTACATTGAGGCTCCTTTAAGGCCTTGGCTCTTGTCTCTTGGGATTTCATTTCAACCATGTTAGCGGCATTTTGGTTGCCACGAACACCTCGGCTTTTTTTTGGAGTACTAGTTGTACCCCATCTTCAGTGACTCGGACAAAAGAGATCTGGTTCGGATACTCTCCATACTTATATTTATAATTTGCAGCCTGCCTCCGGCAGTGATCTCTTCAACATGGTCCCTGACCCACTAGAACAGCTCCCATATAGGATCGAGGGCACGCACTCATTGACGTGAATCCAATCACGCCCTAGAAGTAAGTTGTAGTGGCTGTTGGCATCCACCACAAAGAAGGCTGTTTAGAGAGTCTTGGAGCCGACCATCAGTTTGGTCGTCAGGACTCCCTGCGCTTGCTGGCTGCTTCCAGTGAAATCGGTCATAGTCATGTCAGTGGGCTTGAGATCATCTTCGCCCTTGCTCGACTTCTTGAAGGACAACGTAAGCATTATGTTTGCAATCGCCCCACCGTCCACCATTACTCTACCAACTGGCCGACCTTCAATTAAGGCCTTAATGTATAAAGGCCTCACAAATCGGGTCTGCAGGGCTGACGGTTTCTCGAACACAACCTTGTCGGTGACCCTCTTTAGTCCTCCAACTTGAGCTAAGCTACGAAAAACTCCTCCTCATAATCAGGCTGCCCCCCAGCCTTTTCTGCTTCATCTCTAAACGACATTAGTAGGGCGTAAACCATGTTTACCCCCAACAAATCTTTTTCAACCGATTTCTCCTCCGTCCTTAGCTTTTTCTCCTTGGGTTCATCAGTTAAGGACTCCTCCTCGCGAGTCACAATTCTTTCTTTGGCCGGCATCTTTCCCATTTCACGACAGCCTCTAGGGAATGGATCTTTTCCTTCAACTCCTGCGGATGTCCTTCTCCGTCGGCTTCACAACCGACGATCGCATGACTTGTGCTTTCTATTGGGGGGGCGCGGTCGATCTGCCTACCTCTCGATCGTTCTTTAGAAGCCTCCAAGGGAACTGCTATCCTGGCCGCTTTCATACGATTGACTTAAAATCTTTAGCCTCTTCCCAATGCTTACCCGCCTCAACCTACAACCTCTGCTGCCGGCACTTCTGAGTCTTGGTGATGACCGACCCATAACATTTGGCAAGTCCCCTGGCAATGAACCATTTGTCGGCCAGCACGTTTGCTAGCAGTTTCACCATTCGTAGGTGTTCTTTCAATTTCTCTTCTCTCCATGGCCGGGGCCACGGTTGGATCCCCAGCTCGTTTACTAGCTTGTGACCAAGGGTTTCGATCTCCCCCTCGGTCATCTCTTCAAATTTGGGTTTGGGGCTTGGCCTTATCGGTTGATATCTCGATGGCCAATATCTCTGTTCCCAATGCTGATAGCCAAAAGGTTGTCTCGGTGGACCTTCTCGGCTCCTCTTATTGTCTCCACTGTAGAACTGCTTCAGGACCCTTACGATTGGCAGGTCTGGGTTCGACTCTATCTCCTCATCCGATCCATTGGACCCCTTCTCCGAACAATCATCCGGGTCGTTCTCCCCATTCTCCAAGGAACGCCATAAATTCTTTCCATTCCCGGGCCAACTTCTTCTCGCGCACAATTGCCTCCCAATCCTTTTGCGTCACTTTGGCCTTGCACCTGATGCACAACTGAAATTTCCTCCTTATTACGGTCACGTCGTCCTGGAACTTACCGTCCTGTATTGGCTTCTTGCCCTTGATATCTACCATATTAACCTGCGCGAAAAAAATATTTTTATTAATTTTTATATCATTCTTATTTTCTTGGTCGGCAAAAACCAGCCAACCCTTGCTGATCTCTCTCTATATTTGCCTCTTGAAGATGGTACAATCATTAGTCTTGTAGCTCTAAAAATGGTGCAACTTATAATATTTTCTTCTTCTCAGCTCCTCACTCGAAGGCAGTGCTTGGCCTTCCTGCAGTTTAATCCTCCCGTCTTTCTATAACTAATC
Organism: Puya raimondii; assembly: GCA_016920855.1. Taxonomy (NCBI): domain Eukaryota; kingdom Viridiplantae; phylum Streptophyta; class Magnoliopsida; order Poales; family Bromeliaceae; genus Puya; species Puya raimondii. The sequence continues at coordinate 12,647,288 of JABWPP010000050.1, forward strand.
GAAGATTTGATTGGTCTTACTTGTGTCAAATGAAGAGTATAAGTCGAGACCCGAGCCTTTAGTCTCGTTGGTCTTGGCTGGCTTTAAAGCGCAGATTTGTACGGCTGACGGTTCTTTACCATCTCAACCATATATATTTCAGCCTCATCAGCCGATTCCTCACTTCTGATTGATTGGCTCCGCTCATTTTGAGCTGAACTCTCTTCAACGAAAGATATATTCTTCTTTTTTTCTTTGTTTCTATCCTTATTTCCGCTCCAACGTGGCCGATCATCTTGATTTCCCTTCTGGAATTGCTCATATTGAGCAATTCGAACGCCCGAATCGAATAGATTTAAAAAATACTTATCCTCAAAATGATCTTTTATTTTGAAATGCAGATCATTGAATGCCATTTTAGCAAACTATGACTCCGGCATTCTCACGAAATATCGATTTTTCGCTACTTTAAAACGGTTGAAATATTCTTCAACCGTCTCTCCTGATTTCTGTCGGTACAGCACTAGATCGGCCGCTGAAAGTTCAGGTTCCGATCTATAAAACTGTTCATGGAACTTGCGCTCCAATTCATTCCAGTCCCAGATGGAATTGGAGGGCAAGCTCTCCTACCAAGTGAATGCCATTTTAGTCAACGACGTATTAAACCATATGAGTTTCAAGAGCGGGTCGGCAGCCGCTTCTTTGCATAGGGCCGTGAATCGAGCGATATGCTCTACTGTGTTCTCGGATTCTTCTCTCGAGAACTTATCGAATTTTGTCATTTTTTAGTTTTTCGGATATAGATATTCTGCATTGATATTTGCGGGATACGAGGACCTGAATACTGGCTGCATGGCCGGTCTTGCCCCTACACCGAATGTATTCCTAATCGCCTCTATCTGAGCATAAAGCTCATTGTTCCCTGCCACCGATGCGGGAGCTAGGACCTGAATCCCTTTTGGCCTAGAGGAGATGGATAATTCTGTGCCACAGGATTGTGACCTTGGCTTTCATTTGGGCCCTGCCCCCCAGACTCTTATGCCCATGTTTTGAGGCTGATAAGCCGGCAGTGAAGGCGAAGACGGCAAACCCTAGGCAACCTCTAGCTTAGGACCGAGGTTCACACCCATCGGCCTGTAAGCCGCCTGGAAGGGCGCCATCTGCGACTGTGCTGGCATAATCGTCGGCACAACAAGATTCTGATGCGCTGGTGTATTCTGATTCACTCCTAGAGGCCCTTGTGGACTCCCATATGGCTGCTCGTTTCAGGCTAACAATTGCCCAATATGAGCAATGTTCTCATTTGATGTCGTGATAGTGGCCAACACCGCATCCAAGCGAGCGGTAACTCTACAGACGATTTTGATCCAAGTTCTGAAATACTCGGGTCATTTGCCTGAGAGCGTTAGCGAGACTTGGGTCTTGCTGAAGACCTTGGAACGACTCTGTTGCGGAGACATGTGATGTTATCATCTACCATCTTAAGGTTTGATTAGTTTTACCTATTTTTCCTACCGAGCGTGCCAAAATTATTAGTTGCAGACCGGGTTCTCCGATCTGTTGATCGAGTCAAATCGTTGACCTGGTCAACCAAGCCTGCTGATTATTGAATCGGCTCCTGAATTGATCCTCGAGTGCTCCCCGAGATCAAAAGATTAGGTTGAGGAGGGATCGGCTCAACCGGGTTCTCTCACTCCCTAATCGTAGGATGAATCGAAAAAGATGAACTCGGCTGAAAAAGCCGAAACTGATTATATTTACTCGCCGAAAATACTTACAAGGATTATAGTAGTTTGATGATTAACTAAAGCTAACTCTAAAAAGCTCTTAAATAATGATAAAAGAAAGACTTCAGACTATCACTAGAAAACTGTAATTTGCTGGAATTAGAAAGAAATTAAAAATATTGTGGTCTTTTATTTGGGTGAAAGACCTTTATTGTAAGCATATTTTTCCTATTTATAGTGATGCCTCTTCTGCCTGTGGTTACTGAGTAGATGGCATCGTGGAGGATAATTCGGCCACTTCCCCTATTTTTAGGGCTGTACTTGGGCGAGTTGTTTATTGGCTACGAAATTTTTTGCCCACATTCCTAACCGTTCCCGCCTAAATATCGTTTATATCTAGGCGTTTCTTCCCAGCTCCCGGTGCACCATGTGGCACCCTTCGATTTGTCCATGTTGGCCAGCCACGTGGACCGAGTTGTTTACCATGTGGCACTACTTTTATGGCGTCAACCGCTACAATAGAAGTTGTGATCATACAACGAGTGCTTAATCTATGAAAGAATAATTGACTCACTCGAAAAGAAAAAAGAACTAATTTAGTAGGCAAAAAAGAAAAAGAGAGAGAGAAAAAAGAGAGGAAACTAAAAAAGATTTAACAAAAATTGACAAATATAATTGGAAGGGTATTTTCTTAAGGCATTACAAGTTTAGACGGGTATTCATAATATAAAATTTGAAAGGATATATAAGTTATTTTTAAATTTTAGAAGCGTATACCAGTATTTAATCCTTACTTTTATTTATGTTATGGTTATTTGGAGAAAAGAGAAAAAATGAAAAGAAAATTAGTTCCCCTGTGATTTTTAGTTGATTAGAAAAAGAAGAAAAGCAGTCTTTCTCATAGTTTGAGGATTTGAAGTGTAATTAATTCGAACTTTTATGGTAAAAGAGAGAAGAACACCGCAACATTAAAGACGGACTGTACGAAGACCACGTGATAATGAAAGTTGGGGATCGAGAATTCGAGACCGCCTCGGACTTTGAAGCACAGCAACGATTTCAAGATGCGTTCTTGCACGCCCGAACGAGTCACGTACGGATACCGACCAAGAATTAATTCAGACTGATAAACTAAGATCTCGCACCGAGCCGCACGAAATGTCACCTCGGATTGGGAGCAGTCGCAAAGTCACGGTACAAATTAAATTTGAAGGGTACAAAAAAAAAATGTATAAATATATGGGAATAGTCTCTGTACTATCCGGATATATATATCCCGCGTTGCTTCCTGTACTTTTTCTTTACTCTTTTTTTTTTTTTTTCTTCTTTTTTCTAGCTTTAACATGCATTGCACCTTTTGATCCGTATATACGAAAAAAAATTTTGATTTTTATTGTGAAGTTAGTCTTTTTTTTAAAAAAAATTTTGGTGGGTTAAATAAATAAAAATAATCAGGCATACATTTTACAGATAGAATAAATTTTTCTATTTCATGAAATAGTTGACTTTTTTAATAAATAAATAGAGACCGCAAGTTTGATATATGCGAAAAGTTTAGAGACTAAGCTATTTAAATAAAAGGATTTTGGACATCAACTTGTAATATTAGATAGGGTAAGAACATAAATCCAAGCATTTTTACTCTTTTATTAAATAAATTAGCAATTAATGCTCTCTCTCCATCTAATCTAATCTAATCTAATATATAAGTGCAAAAATGTTACATTCTAATATCATCATGCATGATTAGCTAGACGGCTAAGATGAAACAACACTCTCTTGTGTGTCACATCAATTTTGGGCTCTACGTACTCCTCCTATGACAAAGGCTGAAACAATAAATGCAATATCAGGAGAGGGATAGGAAGGAAGAACATGCTGAATTAAATGAACCTCCTAACATGACTAGATATGATCAGAACAACTTTAGGAGGAGGAGGAGCGGGGGTGGTTTGGGGGGGGGGGGAGGAAAGAAAAAAAACACAATAATGCTCTAGAGCAAGAAGAGGATGATGGTGTGCATGGAGGCAGAGGGTTTAGGGTCACGTGGTTAAATTGAAGGATCCAATAATGCTCTAGATATTTATTTTTCATGTACACTGTAGCCAATGGCAAGAATGTAAACTTCTAGCCAAGAATTGAAGAAGTTTAAAAAAGGTTTAATTCGTAAGGTCTCCTGTAGCTTTTATAAAGATCAGAAAAAAAAAAAAAAAAAAAAGTGCCATACCCACTTTCAGTAGGGTAAGTTGTCTTTTTTTTCTTTTTCTTTTTCTTTTTTTCTTTTTTTTTTGAGAAATAGATAGCAAGCTACCCGCTTCATTAATTAGGTGAAATGAAAAGCATACAAGATAGAAACAGCTAAGGCTTCCGAAGAAGAGAATAAAAAGAACAAGAAAAGAGAAACAAGAGAAAAAGTGCAAAAGGAGAGATCGGCGGTCAAGAAGCCGGAGGGAGTTGGGTCAGAGAGTCTCGTTCCAGGAGGATAGTAGAAGATTGACACGATCCAGCGACCGGATAGGATTTGGAAGATTAGCACGGAAGATAATGCCATTCCTCTCGGTCCACACGACCCACCAGATTGCAGCCAGAAGGGTTAGGCCCTTTGTCTTCAGTGCCGCGCCATTTAGCCCGATAGTTCTTATCCAGAGACCTTTGTCAATAGAGTGTTATGGAGGATTTTACATAACTAGAGTTTATTCAAAGTATACTGGTTATTACAGCTGCAATATATATATATATATATATATATATATATATATATATATATATATATATATATATATATATATATATATATATAAGAAACTGTGAAATTAGCATGCATAAGGAAGTTGCAAATTGAGCAAGCGAACATTTCCCTTCCATAAAATAGCTAGGCAAAATTTCACACATACCCTTATAAGAGACTCAAATTTCATCAACAGCCCTATAAACTGCAAAATATCATAATGCCCTCCTAAGCTCAAGAAATATTCACGAATGCCCCTCTTAAGACTAACCTTCGGTTAAAAACCATGGTCATAAATATCAAGTACCATTTCCATCCTTATGTGGCATATTAAAATACATCTTTTGAAACCATAGTGAACCCCCTCACCTTATGCCATTTTGAAATTTCCCCTCGATGTTTCTTTTTCTTTTTTTTGATCGAGACCCTTTTAACTTTTGATTTTTTTAAAAAAAAGGTAAAAAAGCATGGAGACCCCTCAACTATAGACAGTTTTGAAATGTCCTCCCAAAAACTTTTGTTCTATAACTGAGACTTCCTTAGCTGTTAATTTTTTTTGAATTAAGTGATTCTAATCCGAGAAATTAGAGATTTTATAAAATTCATAGGTGATATTGCGAAATTTAATGATTTTATCAACTTTCAGCAAATAAAAAAAGACTAATTAACACTCAAAAGATTATTAAAAAAAGAGAGAGAGAGTTTTAGTAGAGTCAATCAAAGAAAAATAGTAAGTTGAGGGCTCTCTATCAAATCGGCTGATAGTTGAGGAGGTCTCGGTACATTTCTATCTTTTTGAATCTGAATTATTCCAGTTATTTAATTGGAAAGATTAATTTGTTAACATTTGCAGTACTTTCGGTCATTAATTAGTCAATTACTATTTTAGTTTTATTTGATAAAAGAATGATTAAATCGATTAGTATAATTAAATTTCTTCCTTAAGTTTTTTGGACTAAATCATTCATTTAACGTAAAGAAATTGAGAATTCAGAGGTCTCAATCAAAATGTGTAAAGTTAATGAGGTCATTTCAAAATAGCCTATAGTTGAGGGATCTTCATACAAACCAAGGTAGCAAACAAGGAATACCAAATAATAAAGGGTAAATTCGTCATTTCACCTATTTAATTCTGTTCTTAACCAGGCGGCAGTTTGTTGACGGTAGAGATCATAATGATGATAGTTTCTTGTAAACTGCAGGAGCATTGCATGATATTTTAACTTTTGTAAGAATATTTATGAAATTTACAAGTTTCAGAGGGGTATCAATGAAATTGCCCCCAAATATCTAAATGGAGCTGCTGTAAGGAAGTCCATTTTCGACACTGTAGAGATAGCTGTGGAATTAAACCTCTAAACATAAAAATCTGAATGACAGTTTTTGTTGGAGAAAATGATTCTCTCTTTTTAAATCTTTTAGTAAATCTTAAATAAAAATAAATTTGAATTAATACAATTTAAAATATCAATTTAAATAAATCCAATGAAAATAATTTAATTGTTGTTTTTAAAATCGCAGACTATAATAAAAATGAGGGTAAGAGAATAGATGAGGCATGTGGGTCGAGGCGTGCAAATGCACTGTCCTAGAAGCAAGATTGCCCCTCTACGTGCGAGGCTACCGGCAATCACTCCTAACGATACAACGACCACTGTCCACCCCGTCGGCACGGCTCCAAGGTGCCGCAAAACGAACCCAACAGACTTTAGGAGATCCAGCAAAAATACGAACAAAGAATGTAATGTTATATGTGAAACTAAGTATAAAAGAGGGTGAGGAAGGAGATAGATGAGAAGGTGATCTCAGGTTTGGTGTTCTGTACAGATCCAAATGCACATTCACCTCTTTATATAGGAGAGCTCCAACGGTAGGGTCCAAGCCCATATCTTGACCAGATATGGACCCTTCCCGAGGTTGGACCAAGCAAGCTCCAACAGCTCAATTCTTGGAAGAGCTGTTGGTCCTTCCCGAGATGGTCAAGATCCTTCCCAATGCAAGGGATCTCATCCCTTCTCGAGGTAAGCTAGGTAAAATCTGGTAAGGGATATCATCCCTTCCCGAGGTAAGCTAAAAATAAAATAAAATAAAAGAAATGGTGTAAGAGGACCGGGTTCACGCGCGCCGCCGCCCGCCCCGACGCGGCTCGTGCTCGTGCCGTGGAGCGTGCGTGTGTTAAGTCGAGAGCATAACTCTCATTTCTCCCAAGTAAATAACTTGAGAAGGAGAGAGTATATAAGGTGGAACAACATCACATTGGTTTTCAATGTGGGACTAAACATCTCTCATGAGGAGGCTTGGGCACGGGCTCCCAGGCAAAGCCCATTAAGCATTGGGCTGCCCAGGAAGCCCAAAGGCTCAGATAGAAGTTTTAAATCACTAAGAATTAAATAAGCCCAACATTCCCCCACATGATTTAAAACATCAAATAAAGAAAGTAAATAAAGCTGAAAGTCAAAACAACTCAAAAGAATGCTGGATCTCTTATACCACGTATTCGGCGAAGGTACCTTTCGGGTTTGAACCTTCACTTAGTGCTTGTCTATGTACATCCGAGGGCACAATGGTGGTCTACGCCTTGAACCAAGGCCGGTGAATCGGATTTCCACAAACCGCACACATGGTACAGCCGTTTAGGTTCTAAGCGGGTGAGCGCTATTACGGCCATGCGCTAGTATCGCTTCATGTGTGTTTTAGGGAACCGCCCTCTTCCCATAGTCGCGGCCTCACGACTCCACACATATAGTAGGTCCTCAAAGGGTATCCGCAAGGTCACACCTTGCCTCATGGATCTCGAAACCATTCAGGGTCAAAGCCCTTCCTATCCTCTTGCAGATATGAGCACTGTCGCCATAGGGATGAGGATAATAAACAGTGCTCCTCACAGCTACCTGTTCGACTTGTTTCTACCCATTGAACCTGCAACAGGTTGGGTTGCCGTCGCCGGTAACTATTATTGTGGGCTCAGCCCCATCCCCCTCGACGATTCTAGGATCACAGTCCTAGATAATCCCTTTGTAAGCTGATCAGCTAAATTTCTCGCAGATCTGACAAATTCCAATGCAATTACATTTTCTTTCATATTCTGTCGAATGAATTTATGTCTCACTTTTATGAATCTATTCATCTTAGTCTCCACATTCTCTTGGGCACATTTATCAATAGCAGATCTACAATCACAATGAATACAGACAGGTGCTAAGGGTCGCTCCATCAGTGGCAAATCATAAAGAAGATCTCTAATCCACTTAGCCTCTGCTACAGTGGTATCTAAAGCTATAAGTTCAGATTCCATAGTACTTCTAGCAATCAAAGATTATTTAGTTGACTTCCAAGAGACAGCTGCTCCTCCTAGGAGAAAAACAAATCCAGTAGTCGACTTCACATCAGCTGTATCACTAATCCAATTGGCATCACTATATCCTTCCAATACTACAGGAAAATCACTATAATTCAATCCATAAGACACAGTCCCCTTCAGATATCTCAAAACTCTTTCTAAAGAATTCCAATGCTCTCTATTTGGGTTATGGGTATATCTTCTCAATCTGTTCACAGCATAAGCCAAATCAGGTCTAGTGTAATCTACTAGGTATCCTAAGGATCCTATAATCTGAGCATATCTATTCTGACCTATTGGATCTCCTCTATTCTTCTTAAGGTGTACACTAGGATCATAAGGTGTTACTACAGGTCTAACATCAAAATATCCAAACTTCTTTAATAACTGTTCACTGTAATGTGATTGGCTCATAATAATTTCATTCGATTTTCTAAAGATCTTCATGTTAAGAATTACATCTGCTTGCCCAAGGTCTTTCGTATCAAAATTCTCATTAAGTAATTTCTTTACATCATGTATCACATTCATATTGGTACCAAAAATTAGAATGTCATCAACATACAAACACAAGATTACTATATGTCCATCATATTCCTTTGAATATACACATTCATCAGACATATTCACATGAAAGCCATTTGATACAACTAATGAATCAAATTTCAAATGCCGCTGTTTAGGAGCTTGTTTAAGACCATATAGAGATCTAGTCAATTTCAACACTTTGTTTTCATGTCCAGAAACTACAAAACCCTCAGGTTGCTTCATATAAATCTCTTCATCTAAATCACCATTCAGAAAAGCTGTCTTAACATCCATTTGATGAATAATCAAACCATGGACAGAAGCTAAGGCTATTAATACCCTAATAGAAGTAATCCTAGCAACATGTGCATACACATCAAAGTAATCCACACCAGGCTTCTGTGCAAAGCCCTGTGCTACTAGTCTAGCCTTATACTACAGATCCATCTGGTCTCAACTTCTTCTTAAAGATCCATCTACAACCTACAGGCTTACATCCTAGAGGTAAATCAGTCAACTCCCAAGTATGATTCTGTAGAATAGACTGCATCTCAAGATTAATAGCCTCTTTCCAAAATGATGCATCTACAGACTTCATAGCTTGGTCAAAGGTAGATGGAGTATCTTCTACAAGTAGGACACAAAAATCATCTCCAAAAATTTTCTCTACTCTAGGACGCTTACTTCTCCTAGGTTCAACCTCTACTATAGGTTCACTAACTCTAGGTCTGCTAGAGCTATCTACAGTCTCAGCTGGAGTAGGTCTATCTACTCTAGTCCTAAAAGAAAAAATATCCTCAAAGTATACTGCATCTCTAGCCTCAATTATTGTATTGTTAGAAATCTCATTAATTTCAGAATTCACTACTAAAAATCTGTTTGCATTGCTATCATGTGCATAACCCATAAAAACTGTATCCACAGTCTTAGGTCCCAACTTTCTTTTCTTATTTTCAGGAATCTTCACTTTAGCTAGGCACCCCCACACTTTAAAATAATTCAGATTAGGCTTCATACCTTTCCAAAGCTCATAAGGAGACACATTAGAATTCTTGTGGGGAATCCTATTTAAAATCACACATGTAGAAATCAAAGCTTCCCCCCACAAGTTCTCGGGTACACCTGAACTAGTAATCATCGAGTTCACCATATCCATCAAAGTCCTATTCTTACGTTCAGCAACTCCATTAGATTGAGGTGTGTAAGGTGCAGTCACTTGATGTACAATTCCAAATTCTTGACAGAAAACAGTCATATCATTTGAAGTATATTCACCACCTCGATCAGATCTCAAAATCTTGATTTTCTTATCTAATTGATTTTCTGCCTCAGCTTTATAAATTTTGAATCTGCTTAAAACTTCATCTTTTGTCTTGATCAAATAAACATAACAATATTTTGAATGATCATCTATAAAAGTTACAAAATATTTATTTCCTCCTCTAGTAGGTCTACTTCCATCACAAACATCACTATGCACAAGTTCTAAAAGATCACAATCTCTATCCACTGATTTAAAAGGTTTTCTAGGCTCCTTAGCTTGCACACATATTTCACATCTATGATCAGGGAAATCAGATTTAGGTATCAAGTCAAGATGCATCAATCTTTTAACAGTATTATAATTCACATGTCCCAATCTTCCATGCCAAATATTAGTAGAAACAACATTCAAAACAAGGGTACTATCATTAATAGAAGGAGAAGATACAGATAGTTTAAACAAACCATCACACAAAAATCCCTTCCCTATAAAATTCACACCCTTTGTGATAACTACCCTATTACATTCGAAAACTAACTTAAAACCTCGCTAAACAAAAAGAGAACCACAAATCAGATTCTTCCTAATATCGGGAACATGGTGGACTCCGCGCAAGGTTAGGGTCTTCCCAGAGGTCAGCATTAAATCTACTCGACCGGTCCCAAGCACGTGAGAAGAGGCTGCATTCCCCATGTTCACCGATCCTCCACACGAGTCCTGATAGGTGGAAAACCAAGAACGATCAGAGCAAGCATGAACGTTTGCTCCAGTATCTATTCACCAATCAGAGGAACTAAAGGCAAGGTTAACTTCAGACACACTAGATCCTAACCTGATAGTGGGGTCAGAAGGGTCAGGCCCAGCAGTCAACATATTCATCTGGCGCTCAGGTGGAGCTCCCTTCTTCTTCTTCGGTGCAAAAGGCCGAGACTTGCGAAAATAGCAATTCTTCGCAAAGTGATTGGTCTTTCCGCACACAAAGCAACCAGAGTTGCCTCCACTCTCCTCAGGTTTAGGTTTCTTAAAGTTTGTGTTGAACTTTCTATGGTGGAAAGACTTCTTCTTAAAGTTCCTATGAGGCTGAAAGTTTCTACCTTTATTTTTTGGATTCTCTACTAGGTTGGCTTGGGTAGTAGGTTCACTAGGCTTCTTATCCCTAGCTCGGTTCAATTCTTCTATTCTAATAGATCTTTGGACATAATTCAGGAAAATCTCTCTTTGATTATGATTAAGATCATTTGCATGGTTCGACCAAGCGGGTGGTAATTTATCTATAAGGGTGGCAACTAAAAAGCTCTCATCAAGATCCACACCACTAGATCTGAGCTGCTCAACTATATGCTCAAAATCATGAAGCTGGTCAGACATGGACTTATTATCTACCAACTTAAACTTAATCAAATCTGAAGCTTGGTATCTCTTCTGGGTAGGATCGACTTGACCATACTTGTTTTCTAAAGATGTCCAAAGTTTCCTAGCTGTTTTAGCACTAGAGTATATGTCATACAGTTTATCAGATAGGGTACTAAGAATCCGGTTCAAACAGTTATAGTTGATCATGTTAGGGTCAATAGGAGGTGCAGTTGCGGGTGCAGGTGCAGTAGCAGGAGGAGTGGATCCGGCTTGGGCTTGGCTCCGAGTATACGGTCTGTTGACCGCAGGATGGATTGCACCTTCAGGTGCAGTTCCAGTGCTATTCTCGGTAGGATCCGAGATAGCAGATACAAGCCTAAGTGTGGTGAGCCAGAACCTCATTTGATTCTGCCACCTTTTAAAGTTACGACCATCAAAAGTAAAAGGCTTCGCCGAATACGAATTCTCCATCGTAAAATATCTGTGGGTAATTAAACTATACTAATGTCACAAGATTGTTCTAAACTTTAGAGGAACAACAGTAAAATATTCTAGGTTATGTTTCGTAACAGTATATTATTTATGATGGCAACAGTAAAATACTTTAAGATTAATTATCAGTGTAAGAGTGACAGTATATATATCTTCATGATTATAGCAGTATCAACAACATCATATATACTTTATTCTACAGCAGTAATATTATATTTACTGTACTAAAAGAAATAGAGAGAATAAATTAATCTTGCTTCTAGATTGTTGGAGAAAATGATTCTCTCTTTTTAAATCTTTTAGTAAATCTTAAATAAAAATAAATTTGAATTAATACAATTTAAAATATCAATTTAAATAAACCCAATGAAAATAATTTAATTGTTGCTTTTAAAATCGCAGACTATAATAAAAATGAGGGTAAGAGAATAGATGAGGCTTGTGGGTCGAGGCGTGCAAATGCACTATCCTAGAAGCAAGATTGTCCCTCCACGTGCGAGGCTACCGGCAATCACTCCTAACGATACAACGACCACTGTCCACCCCGTCGGCACGGCTCCAAGGTGCCGCAAAACGAACCCAACAGACTTTAGGAGATCCAGCAAAAATACGAACAAAGAATGTAAAGTTATATGTGAAACAAAGTGTAAAAGAAGGTGAGGAAGGAGATGGATGAGAAGGTGATCTCGGGTTTGGTGTTCTGTACAGATCCAAATGCACATTCACCTCTTTATATAGGAGAGCTCCAACGGTACGGTCCAAGCCCATATCTTGACCAGATATGGACCCTTCCCGAGGTTGGACCAAGCAAGCTCCAACAGCTCAATTCTTGGAAGAGCTGTTGGTCCTTCCCGAGATGGTCAAGATCCTTCCCAATGCAAGGGATCTCATCCCTTCTCGAGGTAAGCTAGGTAAAATCTGGTAAAGGATATCATCCCTTCCCGAGGTAAGTTAAAAATAAAATAAAATAAAAGAAATGGTGTAAGAGGACCGGGTTCACGCACGCCGCCGCCCGCCCCGACGCGGCTCGTGCTCGTGCCGCGGAGCGTGCGTGTGTTAAGTCGAGAGCATAACTCTCATTTTCTCCCAAGTAAATAACTTGAGAAGGAGAGAGAATATAAGGTGCAACAACATCACATTGGTTTTCAATGTGGGACTAAACATCTCTCATGAGGAGGCTTGGGCACGGGCTCCCAGGCAAAGCCCATTAAGCATTGGGCTGCCCAGGAAGCCCAAAGGCTCAAATAGAAATTTTAAATCACTAAGAATTAAATAAGCCCAACAGTTTTCTCAAAAAACACCTAAGGGGAGCTCGATCAAGAGTGCTGCAGTCGAGTAAACAGGGACAAAGTTTCTCTTTACCAGATGGATTTGCACTCTACTTTTATTAAAACTTTTGGATTGAAATTTGATGGAATGCCGTTGAAAGTTGCTTTACACAATTTTGGGCGCATCTGAGCAGTTAATTAGGAAGGTTTTATATATTAACATTCTACTATCACTTTAATATCGAAAAAGGATCAAATTGATAATTATGTAAATTTACCATCAAGTCCATACATATCCCTACTGCTTGTGTAATATAATGTGCATTATAAGCAATTACAACTTTCACCATTAGAACAGTTGATTCATATTCTCCAACAAATTAAGGATCAGTGATCTGATTTGACTCTCCCTTCATGCGCGCATTATCATTGGGTTTGTGTCTTTGTAGCCCACAGGCACCCTTGAAATATAATTTTTTTTTTAAAAAGAGAGAGAGAGAAAGAAAATAACATTCAAAATCAGGCTTTAGCCTATAGACTCAAACTTGTGATCATAGATAAAATGACAGCACATTAGCCAACTTTTGACGGTCAGGTGCCAACAAGTTATAGTGGTGGTATAAAATATATGGATATGAATATACTTTTTTTTTTTTCTTCCTATTATTCGATCCTAGCTATTCGACTATTTTCATTCCTGATTATAATTAACCTGAAAAATAAGAGATCAATAGATTGTAAATGATCAAGATCAAACTACTTATCTCAAAATAAGCAAGCAATCATCACCTCGGATTTTGCAATCTTTTTTTCTTCTTTAGTTTGATCTTACAATCACCTCCAATTGGAAATAATCGCAAGAAGAAGACCAATGACAAGGCTACTTAATTATATATCCAAAAATAGTCATATACCTTACTTGACAACTCTTTCTGTATGCACCCAAAATAGTCATATACCTTACTTAATTTTATATATATACATATATATATATATATATATATATAAATAAGCTTACAAAATATTATAATTATAGATATAGTGCTTTGAAAAAAATATTTGCAAAATTAAGCTTAAACAGGGGATGTAAGCACGAAAAGAAAAGTCAATGAATTACTGATTTCTAAATGCAGCAAAATCATTCACAGATTTATTTAAAATATGCTTCGTTTATTTTTCTTAAAAATAAACTTAGCTGCAAATGTAAATCAACTAAGATTCAAACTTGGGACCTCGGGTACCAACCACCAAGTCCTTTGCCACTTGCGCTAGGGACGGTCGGTAGTTTTATTTAAAATATTAAAACTGTTTGGAGGTGCTTAGGAAAACGGTGAAATTAATGTCATTTACCCGTTTTTTAAAACAGTATGCATCTGCCGAAATTCGGACATAGAAAATTAATACTTTATGTGAATGAGACAAATAATTTATCATTTTTAGAATACGGTAGTGATTTATCGCATCTAAGAGCAATAAACGATCCACCGCCCGCTTAAGTCTAATTTTAGAGATAAAAGCTTCGAAAACCTATATGCTAATTAAAAATCTCTACAAGCTTACTTGCCAAATATCCCCATGTTTCCTTTCTTGACAAATGAAATCTATTAAGGCAACTGGGATCACATTGGTAATTTTTCTGCCATGTGTTGGCAACCGTGGCACCTACTTAACCACTATACCGTTTGTTTTTTATCAAACTAAATTTTAGTGGGAAACTCACCAATGATATCTCAGCTGAGTGACCTTTGATCCGTTGCCATATATTAGTTTTTCCTCCATCCAAGAGTTTGTTAGATATTATTTAATACTAATATATATTCAAAAAAGATATTTTTAAGTTCTCGAGAAAACGGCTATTATTCTTTGATAAAGACAAAATTGATACATAGTTCGTGAATTGAGGGGTTCTCATAATTAAGGCGTCGTTGTTGGGGAGCTTCCCGCTCAAAGTTTTTTTTTTTTTTTTTCCTTTTTATCTAGACATCATGGAAGACAGGCATGGCTATCGCGCAGCGGTGGTGGGCTACCCTACCATAAATTGCTGCTTAAGAACACTGGTCTGGTAGCTTACGGCAGCACGAAAAAGAAACATCTCAGTCACGTTCATGTTAATAACGAAAAAAAATGAAGATGCATGCGAAGTAATAGTGGTTGCCATGACTGCTTTTATATAAGAACAATATTGCTAACTAATGCAACCAAGAAAACACATCAAAGTATGTATATATGTATATATATATATATATATATATATATATATATATATATATATATATATATATATATATATATATATATATATATATATATATATATATATATATATATATATATATATATATATATATATGGTGCATTAGTAATTAGAGCAGCTAGGCAGTCATGGAATTTGTGTACGCGTAGAAAGGCATGGTCTGTTTGCAACAGCTACGTACGTACGGATTGTCGGAGGCTTTAAGACTACAGATTGAGTGATGGAATTAAAGCGCCAATCAGCGTGAGATCTTGATGGGGGCATGCAGGAGCTTGCTTATCGAATGCATGCAATTTTGAAGTTATACATAAAATGGAGAAAAAAGCCCACCAACCCGAATGGATTAAATATTCCTCCCTTCTCCTATCACAAGTTTTGGAACGAAATTGAAGGAATGCTGTTGAAAGTCCTCAAGATCAGAGTTTTAATTGTAAGTGTAAATTTCAGCTTCGGATTATGTTATGTTATATTATATTATTATTGTTCTATCACTTAGGAAGCCAAAAAGATCATGTTGAATATTTAAATGACAAGAGGTCTATATTCATCCTCCTGAATCATTATAAATATGGAAAAATGTACAGAGACCCCCTGACCTTTAGCTTTTTCGCAAACACACTATATATTGAACTTTCAATCTTAGCAATTAGAACTCTTACGTTTTATAAAAGCATCTCTCTTCAATTGAGGTTACCAGTTACATAGCCGTTTTGGTCGCATATTTTGCATAGAATATAATAAAGCTGCAAAGCAGAAGAATTTTTTTTTTTTTTTTTGTTTATTCGAACATGTATTAAAAAAAAAGAACCAAACAAAGATCAAAGTTAATTAGGTTTAACCCATTCTTCGATCTTCATGCTTAATAATCAAAATTTGTAAGAGAAGAATTATTTTTTTTTATAACTAATTCTTAATTAAAAATTATGTATACAGTATCTGATCAAGATGGCAATGTAATTCATAACTTTATTTGAGCAGGGAGATCTAATGATTTATTTAATAAAGTTTAAGCAATCTAATTATTAAATTAAAAGTTCAAACATTTATCTATGAAAGAGCTAAAATTGAGGGCTCTTAATTTATATGTTTTTCTCTTATAATTAATTACAAGTAAGGTTCTTAATTAGCCAGTAGTAGGTTAAAACTCGTTAGGGATTTTATCTTCTAGGATATAAGCAAACTTTCTAACACTATGGATCCGCTTGACCTAGATTCTGAAAATGTGATTTCTCTAGAATTGATTTTGATTTGAAGAATTGATTTTGGTTAAAATTTGTAGAGCATTTGGATGAGTTTAGATAGAAAATATTTTTTCTGAATTGATTTCGTAAAACTGTGTGGCAAAATTTATGTTGGCATGTAATAATTTTTTTACTAAATTTTATTTTTAAAAAAATTAAAATTTTATTCTGAATTAAAAATTCAAATTTGAATTAAAATTTTAAAAACTAAATTCTAAATCTGCACAAAAATTTATTTTTTGATATTTTCATTTAAATATAAATTTAAAATTTAAAATTTAAAATTTAAAATTTAAAATTTAAAATTTAAAATTTAAATTTTGAATTTTGAATTTCAAATATAAAATTAAATTTGAAATTTGAAATTTAAAATTTAAAATTTGAATTTTAAAAATTTAAAACTAACATATTTAAAATTTAAAATTATACTAAAATTAAAATGTAAAAATTTAAAATTTAAATTTAAATTTGTAAAATTTGAAGTTTGTAATTTAAAAATAAAAAATTATAAGTTTAAATGTAAAATTTTTAAATTTTAAATTCTAAATTTTAAATTTTAAATGTTTATCTAAATTTGAAATTTGAAAGTTAAAATTTTGAATTTTAAAATTTAAATTTAAAATTTGAATTTGAACTTTAATAATATCTAAACTTAAAATTTAAAATTTAAAAGTTTAAAATTTGAAATTAAAATTTTAAATATAAATTTAAAATTTGAATTTAAATTTAAATTTAAAATTTAAAATTTGAATTTGAACTTTAATATCTAAACTTAAAATTTCAAATTTAAAAGTTTAAAATTTGAAATTAAAATTTTAAATATAAATTTAAAATTTTAATTTTAATTTAAAATTTAAATTTAAAATTAAAATAAAAATTTGAAGTTTGTGTCTTAAATCAGAATCAGATTTTAAAAAGCAGGTTTTAGTTGATTTTGATTTTGGGCCTTGAACATCAAAAAACTGATTCTAAAAATCAAAATTAAAATTTGAAAACGAGATTGCTGAACATTCTATTGAGCGAAAATTATTTTTGAACTCAAATTTACTTTTCAGACGGTAGCCAAACACCCACTATAGCAATAGCCAACTGAGTCACGGTGGTGATGTTAAGAATACAAATTTCATGGCTTTATCTTGAAGTTAGGCTACCACAAAAGGCTTCTGACAACATAACTGGACTAGAGCAATACTTAAATACTCTCAAAAGAAGACGGGTTCGACTCAGAATGGAAGTTAATACAAATTATTTTGAAAATTTTATATATCACAATAATTATCTATATATACCACCCCGACAAAAACAAAAAGGGGCTTAGAAAAGGGTGACCCTTTTCTCTTTTTTTTTTTTTTTTTTTTTTTTAATTTTATTGACGGAATGGTAGCATGCTAACACTTCTTTATTTTTTTAGAAATAAACTTGACTAAAAATATAAAACAATTAAGCTTCGAACTTGAGACCTCGAATGCCAATTATAAAGTCCTTCGCTATCGTCTATATATAAGGTGGCGGCTGTTTATATTTCGCCACAATTTTATTTAGTGGCAAGACTTTGGTGACAACGTATAGCGACTTCAAAAATTACCACGCTTTTCAAAATTCGTAACTTTTCTTACATACGATGGCGACATTAGTCGCCACCAATATCTAATATTCCTATAGTGTTTTCATGAACACTTGTCAAAGGCGGTCTATATTGAGCAACCCCCCCTTATTTGTGAATCAACAAATTCTTTTCTCTAGATGCGTATTCGTTAGATACTTGATCTTTTGCTTAAACGACGGGCTCCCAAACTTCCAAGCCTTATTGGACAGCAGTGGAGTGGGCAAAGCTTTTAGATTTCTAAGATAAGCATATGCTTCTCGAAGGAGAGTTACATTTCTGTCTGCTCTCTAGTGATCGATCTAGATTGAACGAAACAATATAATTTTCCGAGACAATATTAACAATCCGACTTTCCTATTTCAGAGTATCAATCAACTTTTGAGCTCCTGGGAGGTGCTTCATCGAGTTGCCTTTTCTCTTAACGAATGAAGCGGGTAGCTTATTACATTTTTCTCAAACAAAAAAAAAACAAATTCTTGCGGCAAAGGACAAAAGATTTGGCTGTTGGTACCCGATGTCCCAAGTTCGAAATCTAGTTGCTTCACATTTCCAGCTAAGTTTATTTTTAAAAAAAATGAACAAAGCGGGTAACATGCTACTTTTTCTCTTAAAAAAAAAAACAAATTCTTGTGCATGTGTGCAAGCGGAATTAATTGAGCTCTTTACGGTCTTAAACAAGCTCCAAGAACTTGGTCTCATAGATTGCGTATGTAATTTCAAAGTATCAGAAGGCCTGCACGTCCTGCTGGTGTACGCCGACGACATGATACTGCAATAATCCTTCCTTTCGTCAAGAGTTAATTCAACAACTTAATTGCATGGTCTAGAATTTGAATTCAAAGATATGGGAAGACTGCATTACATTTTGAAGTGCTGTAAGTTAAACCCGATTTGGTGGTCTTTTTCTCTTCCAGTAAAAGATACGCTCTAGAACTCGGGTAATTAAGCGGAAGAAGTACTCATATTGCATGTGAAATAAAGTAAAAAAACTTTTCTATACGTATGATCCCACCTCCTCGATCACAACGCAATTAATTCACTAGTTCATACTTTTCCGGCCGGATGTGACAGTAACATACCATACATACTATACTATAGAAGCATTGTTGGTGGATTACAGTACTGTTTGACTTTTCCTCGACCATGCACGCATCCATATATAGCATGTAGTGTAAACACTAGTGTAGTAATCCGCGCGTTGCAGCGGGTAAATATTACTAAAGTAATATTTTACAAAAAATATTATGCCAGAAAAATACAGAAATAGCATTGCAAATTCCATAGTATAAATAAATTACTCTTTTTTTAAAAAAATTGATATTATGATAAGAAAAAATTAATCATTCAAAACTATCCATATTGAAGAGAAAACGCATATTATGCACAACTCTGCTATTACAATAGCCTTCACAATACAATCATCAAATAGAATGCTATAATTATAGCACGTCAAGAGAATATCAAACTGTATAAATTCATGGATAGTAAAGCAAAATGTACAAAAATAACAAAAAATAAAAAATATAAAAGTTTAAAGGAATACAAAGCATGCACTTAAAAAAAGACTATTGTCTACTATAAAGCTACTAAGGTTCAAGACATGCATAAAATTTAGATTGGGCTCCCTTCACCTTTTCAATATTTGCTTAACAGTTAATAGATAACAAAGAATTACAAAATAACTTTTAGCAAATTTCAAAATATACATGACTATCTTCTGAAAAATCTTTAGTGTCAGCAGCTCTCTCTCCTCTTAATTATTTTATAGATAAAAGTGTACTAAGAACCTTGTAGTTATAAAGCTTTGTGGAAATAAATCGCCCAATTTTTCATTATTTTGTCTAATGCATTCTTAACTACTAATTATTTTGAATGAGTTATTTTATTCAACTGAATAGAATCATATATTAATATTAATAGTTCTGTTAGCTAATAATAGTCATTGATTGTTATAAATTTAGGTCAAAAAACAGATTCAGATCAAGTTCCCACTTTTTAATCTAAATTAACATAACTATATACATTTAAAAAAGAATAGTATCATTAGAAGCATAGTATAATTGGTGAGATGGGAAACAATATCTATGAATTTGGAAAAAATAATAGATCTAAATTTCTTAATAAAAAATGATGGTAATCGAAAGGTCCAACCCAAATTTCAATCTATTCGTCATCAAAAGATATATTTTTTTAGTGTGAAACCATACATCAAATTGAATCACCCTAATCTAATTCAAATCAAAGAAGAAAAAAGTCATAAAAGGTCTCCTGTATTCGATCAAAGAAAAAAAATTTCTACCAACAACAAAGGAATTAAATCCAAACTAACTTCACCAAATATAATACATACATGAATCTTAAAGTTTAACTACGGGATAAATTCAACTTATACTAACAAATAGCTATGAGTGATAAAAAATTAAAAGTAAAAATATACTATACAATCTGTATAGATGTAGTGAACCGCAATTCGGAAGCATTTGAACTTTGGCCAAGTTGGACAAAGTTTAGTTCAGAAGTAAGTTGAACGTGTTTAGAATTGCGTTCCGAGGGTTTCGAAACGATTAGAAGTGGATTTGGTGACTCCATGTTGTGTCCCGAGAGTGTTGGAATGATTAGAGGAAAGTTGGGAGAATTTTGAGATACGATTGTATGTTAGAATATAATTATTCTGTAAGGGATAAACTATAATTGTCACGCCCCGAGACCGCCAATTTGGTCGGTTCGGGCACGCACACAGACCCGCCGAACGGACAGAGTTTTCCCTGTACGTCCAAGGCGTCACAACCAGTACAATTCAAGAGGTTCCAAACAGGAACATAATTCATACATAGATTGCATAAGGAAAGCATCATAAATTACTATACTATTACAAGCATTCACAATACGTCCACATATTATATTTTTGTGTCTTTGTTCTCTTTCCAAATACAACCAAATTGTTATTACATTCCTTTCATTCCAATACCCCTAAGCTACGCAGTAGAAGGTACATCTATCCTGGTCACAGTGGTAGGACGCTAACTATCAGACTACGTCCTTCCCTCGCGCCGCCGCGCCGCTCACGTGTGGACTTGAAAAATAGTGGGATGAGAACTATCTAAAATAGTTTCCAGTGGGTAAGGCCACCCAAGGGAGAAGCTCGACCCACCAGGTCCAAAAGAAGCATAAAAGCATAGTTAATACATATACATAACTTGCAAGCATATAACTCTACTATATGCAAAAACAGTAAACATGCTTATGCTTCAACAAATGCGATAATAAAATTCATGCAATATATTTTTCACTGCTATTCCACTATCCATTTCATAATCAACCTGCTCCTAAGGTTCATTCACCTTAGCTAAGCCACACACGACTCACTCTCGAGTCAAACATCATTGGGCCACCACCCTCCTAAGGTTTACTTATCTTAGCCAAACCTTACCCGACTCACTCTTGAGTCAAACATCATTGGGCCACCGCCCCTCTAAGGTTTACTTACTTTAGTCAAACCTTACCCGACTCACTCTAGAGTTGTCACGCCCCGTCGGGCCTTTAACACCAACTAGGTGGAAAGGATAACCGCACGGGCGCATGCCCCAGACCCGCCGAACGGATAGAGTCTCTTCTATCCGCCCAAGGCGTCACAACACAAGCATATCCACAAGGTTCTAACTAGGAACGGAGTACAAGAGTTGCACAAGGAAAGCATCAACATAAAGAAGTTCTACTTCTATTACATCACATTTGCACATTTATACATGCCCAAAATTTTCTTTTCTTTCATTTCCGTTCCATAAATCATGTTCCAAAACTATGGAATATACAAGTTGCATACATTTAATGAAAACCCCTATACTATCAATGTCCAAGACTAGGGGTACAACTCTATGTATCACCAAAATGGAAGGGCCGCTATCTAGAGAGCCAAACCCTTGCCTCGCTCCGTCGCCTCACTCGCGGAAGGACCTGAAAAATGTGGGGTGAGAACTATAAACATAGTTCCCAGTGGGTAAGGCCACCCAAGAGAGAAGCTCGACCCACCAGGTCCAAAGAAACACCATATGCATAAGTTAGATCACAAATAACTATGCAACAAGTATTTACATGCTTGTAAATAAACATAAAGGATGCAACCAAATAAAATGTCCATTTTTATTTTCTCCTAGGTTCATCCTATATTTCACAATGACCAAGTTCAACTACTTGTCATTTACTTATGGTTTCGGAATCGCCGCATCACCATAATAGTTTCAACGTCCAAGGAGTGAACTCGTCACCTCCGTATTCGGGTAGCAAAATCGTCGCATACCCGGGATAGCAAAATCGTCGCATACCCAATC
Source organism: Puya raimondii (assembly GCA_016920855.1). NCBI lineage: Eukaryota > Viridiplantae > Streptophyta > Magnoliopsida > Poales > Bromeliaceae > Puya > Puya raimondii. Next base: position 12,669,396 of record JABWPP010000050.1, read on the forward strand.
TCAACACCGCCATCACATGGCACGGGTAGCGAAATCGTCGCATACCCGGGATAGCGACCTCGTCGCGCATCCCATCTCAACACCGCCATCACATGGCACGGGTAGCGAAATCGTCGCATACCCGGGATAGCAACCTCGTCGCACATCCCATCTTATCACCGCCATCACATGGCACGGGTAGCGAAATCGTCGCATACCCGGGATAGCAACCTCGTCGCACATCCCATCTCAACACCGCCATCACATGGCACGGGTAGCGAAATCGTCGCATACCCGGGATAGCAACCTCGTCGCACATCCCAACCTATCACATTTTTCACTTGCCAACCCAAGTCCTATGACCCTAGGTTCAAGTCACTAAGTCTCACCTATGTTCAATAACACTAGGTTACTTTATATTCTCAACCTAGGTTCCATGACTCTAGGTTCCAATTCTCATGTCCAACCTATGTTCAATGACACTAGGTTCCAAATTCATACATGCAATCACATAACAAGTATAGATAATAGAAATATACTTGAATTCTATAACATGTAATAGGAGCTCATGGCTCTACCTATCATGATTTTCGTCTTTGCCAACATGCAAGTCCTAGGGTTCACAATACATACCATTTTATCTTTAAATGAATATTTACCCTAGACATGGAAGTGACCTAATCACTTCGGTAAACACAAACCCACCTCAAGAGCTTCCAAGTTCTTAAATCCTTTGAGCTCCTAAGTCTCCAAGCCTAGAGTTCTTGCTTCAACCCAAGCTTCTACAAGAAAATGGTTCGTTACTCATTACGAACCCATAAATCAACTCGATACATGAAATCAAGTATTCTAACATGATTTCCCCTGCCTCAATTGCAATTCCTGAAGGTTCAAATTTTTTTAGAACCTCCCATGGCAAAAGCCCCAAATCTACCTAGGATTTGCATGCATGCAAGCCAAACCCTAGATTTCATGGCCAATCTTCCACCATTTGTGGTTGAGATTGCCTAGGGTTTCCAAAAATCTCATCTTAAAGGATTAAATCTAAGGTTTAAATCCTAAATCACAAGAACTCACCTCAAAGCCCTAGCTCCCAAGCTTCTTCTTGCACCAAGAAACTTTTTTGCACATTGGAAGTCCTTTTCCAAGCTCCAATCCACCACTTCTCCAAGCTTTGGAGAGATCTCTAAAGAGAGAAAGTGAGGGAGAGGGAGAGGGAGAGGGAATGAGAGGAAAAATGAAGAAAGAATGAGGGGAGAGACCTCAGCCCCCCTATATAACCCATTCACTACGGAATTACCAAAATACCCCTCACTGGGCATTCTGCCTCAGCCGGGTCCGGACCTTGCAAGTGGGGTCCGGACCCCGCACAGGTGACAGTCCACCGCGCAGGCCGGGTCCGGACCTTGGTGTCCGGGTCCGGATCCCGTACGCACCCCAACTCGGAATTCAGCTCGGGTCCGGACCGTGAAATCCGGGTTCGGACCGTAGCTGCCCGCGGACTTCATTGTCCGGACCCTACCTTCCAGGGTCCGGACCCCGTGAGCAGTTTTCCTCCACTTGGTCCCTTTTTCATAATTTTTCGATTTTCGGGTTTCCACTCGCACCCACAATGTTCCGAAACCTTCGGAACCCAATTCCACACCAGCCATTATCGGCTTCCATCGAACTTTATCAAATTTAGCAAGGTTCGCTACGACGCACCGAAATTTCGAGTGCTACATTCCCCCCCCCCCCCTTAAAGAGAGTTTCGGCCGCGAAACTAAATCATACCTCAGCTGGACTCAGCGAAGAGGTAAGGAAACCGCTCCTTCATTGAGCTTTCCAATTCCCACGTAGCTTTTCGCTTACCGTGATTCGTCCATTGTACCTTTACATAAGGAATTTCACGGTTCCTCAAACTTTTCACCTCGCGATCCATGATACACAAGGGAAATTCCTCATAAGTCATATCCTCATGCCGCTCCATAGGCACATACGCGAGGACGTGCGCCGGATCATATACGTACTTACGGAGCGTCGACACATGAAACACATTGTGTATCCCCGCTAGTTTTGGCGGCAAGGCTAGCCGATATGCCAAAGATCCCACACGCTCCAAGACCTCATAAGGTCCAATGTAACGAGGACTCAACTTACCCCGAACACCAAATCGCTTCACCCCTCTCATAGGTGATACTTTCAAGAAGACGCGGTCTCCTACCGCGAATTCCAAATCTCGTCGACGTCGATCCGAATAACTCTTTTGTCTGGATTGCACCGTCGATAAACGTTCACGTGCCAAGCGGACCTTTTCCTCCGCTTCACACAACACATCCGGTCCTAAGACCCTTCTTTCGCCGACCTCGCTCCAATGGATAGGAGAGCGGCATTTCCTTCCATACAAGGCCTCAAACGGTGCCATACCGATGCTAGATTGATAGCTATTATTATAAGCGAATTCAGCCATCGGCAACTGAGTAGGCCATGCACCCTTAAAGTCCAACACACACGCTCGCAGCATATCCTCCAAAATCTGAATTGTCCTTTCTGATTGACCGTCAGTTTGAGGATGAAATGCTGAACTGAAATCGAGCCGTGTACCCAAAGCTTCTTGCAAGCTTTTCCAAAAATGCGACGTAAAACGGGGATCTCGATCTGAAACTATCGAGGTCGGGACCCCGTGCAACCGCATAATCTCGTCCAGGTAGACTTGTGCTAACTTGTCTCCCGACCAAGTGGTGTGGATTGGCAAAAAGTGTGCCGACTTTGTCAAACGATCCACCACCACCCAAATCGCGTCGTGGCCACCTTGACCGAGGTAGGCCCACAACGAAGTCCATTGCTATGTTCTCCCACTTCCAAACTGGAATGGGCAACCCTTGCAATTTCCCTGCTGGAAAGCGACGCTCGGCTTTCACCTGTTGGCATACTAAACATTGTGCCACAAAGCGTCCAACATCAAGTTTCATCCCCGGCCACCAATAATGCAATTTAAGATCCTTATACATTTTGGTGCCGCCCGGGTGAATCGCATAGGAAGAAGTGTGAGCTTCTTTCAAGATCTCCCTACGAATGTCCTCGACTTTAGGCACGCACAATCGATTTCGAAATCGAATGGCGCCCTTCGAGTCCACATGAAAATCACCGGCGCGCCCACTCTCGATAGCACTCCGCACCTTTTGGAGTTCCGGATCACCGGATTGCTTTTCTTTTATTTGCTCCAACAAGGTCGGCCACACTTCGAGATTCATGAGTTTAGCGGGGACGCCCAGGGCCACGACTTCCAAGTCAAACCGGCCCATTTCCTTGATTAACGACATTTGTCCCGTCATCTCAATTGCGAAGTTCTCCACGGATTTTCTACTGAGCGCATCGGCCACCACATTGGCTCTACCGGGGTGGTACAAGATGGTTAAGTCGTAATCCTTTATCAACTCCAACCATCTCCGCTGCCTCAAATTCAACTCCTTTTGAGTGAATAAGTACTTTAAGCTTTTGTGATCCGTGTACACCTCACAATGTTCCCCATACAAATAGTGTCTCCACAATTTAAGCGCGAAGACCACCGCCGCAAGCTCTAGGTCGTGGGTGGGGTAATTCTGCTCATAGCTCTTCAGCTGTCGAGAGACATATGCTATCACTTGTCCTCTTTGCATAAGCACACACCCAAGACCACGCCGTGATGCATCACTATACACCACAAAGCCCTCCCCCGCAATCGGCAAGGCGAGAACCGGAGCCGAAGTCAACCTTTCCTTTAGCTCCTTAAAGCTTTGGTCGCATTCCTCGCTACAAACATATTTGGCCCCCTTGCGGGTAAGACGCGTTAGTGGACCGGAGATTTTCGAAAATCCCTCCACGAACCGCCGATTGTACCCCGCAAGACCCAAAAAGCTTTGTATTTCCGTGACATTGGTCGGGCGAGGCCAATCCTTGATTGCCTCAACTTTCATAGGGTCCACCGATACTCCTCCCGCGGAGATCACATGACCCAAGAAAGTGACCTCACGAATCCAAAATTCGCACTTCTTTAACTTGGCGAACAACTTGTTCTCTCGAAGAACTTGAAGCACAATCCTTAGGTGCTCATTATGTTCCTCTTCACTCCGAGAGTAAACAAGGATATCATCTATGAACACCACCACAAATTGATCCAACAGTGGTTTGAACACACGGTTCATTAAATCCATGAACGCTGCCGGGGCATTGGTAAGCCCGAAAGGCATAATCGTGAATTCATAGTGTCCATACCGCGTCCTAAACGCGGTCTTATGCACATCCTCCGGTTTAATCTTCAACTGGTGATAACCGGACTGCAAATCAATCTTTGAATACACCCGAGACCCTTGCAACTGATCGAATAAGTCATCAATTCGGGGTAACGGGTACTTATTCTTGACGGTCACTTTGTCCAACTCACGGTAATCCACACATAACCGCAGTGAACCGTCCTTTTTCCGTACCCGGGAGTAAATCGATCACGAATTCTATTTTCCGATCCGGTGGCATTCCGGGTAACTCTATCGGGAATACATCCGGGAACTCTTGGACTACAGGAATGTCCTCGAGTCCCAACACTTCCTTTCGGCTATCCACTACCGTCGCTAGGTAAGCAATGCAACCACTAGCAATGAGTTTTCTTGCTTGCGATGTGGACACCATTGACGCAAAGAGTGAACTCTTGCACCCACGGTACACAAACTCTTTATGCTCGGGTTCTTTAAACCTCACTATCCGGCTCTCACAATCAATAGTAGCGTGATATTTCGAGAGCCAATCCATTCCTAGGATTAAGTCATACTCATTCATTCGATTTAACACCAGCAAATCAGCTGGCATGATCCAGTTTTCAACCCTCACTGGACAATCTACACACGCGTGATGTACACAAAAGGTGTGTTCAGGTACTTGCACAGTTCTTGCATGTGTGGCTTCTACAATTTTTATTCCGTGTGCAATAGCAAATGATCGAGCAATGAATGAATGCGATGCTCCAGTATCAAACAAAGCTCTACATCGAATGCCTTTAATTAATACGATACCTGCCACAACGTCCTCCTGGGTAGAAGGCTCCTCCACCTGTGAGGCGAACACCCGCCCACTGGGCGCTGGCCGCTGGCCCTCAACTGGTCTCGGCGGCGGTGTATGGCCTGCCGACATTGCCGCGGGTGGGATGCCCGCAAGCTGTCTCGGCGATGCAAATGTCGATGCCGACGACGGTGCCCGGCCATCATCCATCGGGCAGTTGAACCGCATGTGTCCCGGCTGTCCGCATTTGTAGCACCGGCCCTCACGATAATCACATTGCTGAGGGTTGTGGGGGCCGCTACAAATCGGGCACCGGGTCGAGGGTCGATTCCGCCGGGACCCTCGCGACTGGTTCTCTGACTGCGAGTGCTTCGGGGGCCGCTTAGAGCTAGATTGCCCACCCGAGCCACCCGCCGGTCGTTTCTTTCCCTTTTCTTTATCTTTTTCCTTCTCTCTTTCCCAAGACTCGCGCTCCTCGCGCGCACAATCATTCCCGTGCTCCACCCAAAGAGCACGGTCCAAGACCTCCGCAAAGGTCTGTAGCTTGAAGGCGTGCACCGCCCGAAAGATTTTCGGTCGAAGCCCGCGCACGAAGCAGTCGACCTTGTCCAGCTCTCCGCGGACAACGTGCGGCACGCAGTTAATGATGTACGAGAACTCCCTCTCGTACTCACGCACGGTGCGGTTCCCTTGCTTCAACTTACGGAACCTTTCTTGGAGTTTCCTTTTCTCACTATCGGGGAAGTAGGCGGCGAACACCGAAACTCCACATAGGTCGGTGGCGGAAGGCTAGAGAGTCGATCACGCCGGACTCCCTTACACCACACCTTCGCCGATCGCTCTAAACAATGAGCGGCGAGGTGCACTTTGTCCCTCTCCAAGGTATATAGGTCCTCGAAGAACGTCTCCATGGCATCGATCCACGTCTCCACGTCCCATGGATCTACGTTCTCCCCGTTGAAGATAGGCGGGTTGAACTTCTTGAACCTCATGAGAGCCGAAAGTGCGCGCTCTCGCTCCGCATCTTCCACCGCGGAGTCGGGCATAGGAGCACCCGACCCATCGGCCACAGTCGGTGGTGCCGGTGGCGCCACAGCCGGCGCCGGTGTCACCTCCTCGGCCGGTGCCGAAGCAGAGGCCGGAGGCGCTCCTGTTCTCTCCTCCCTAACCGCAGCCGCTTGCTGCGCCATTTTATCTTGGAGCTTTTTAATTTGCTCCTCCTGCCGCTGCATGGTTTCGGCCTGTCGCCGAACCACGCCTATCAACTCGGTCAACTGATTATGAAGACCCGAGTTCTCGCCCTCCCCGAGTTGTTCGGGAGCCGCGCTCGATCCTCCGTGCCCAGCCCCCATAGGAGGCCGTCCACGTACCATTATCTCCTAAAAACACAACGACTTTGGTCATTTCGTGACATTCAAAGTCGTTTGCGACACAACATTTCACGAAAAATAACGTGAACCCAATCTAGGCGAAAGTCACACAAGGGTTCTTATTCCCCTCACTTGGTTTCATGTTGTCGGCCGCCAACACGAACACACTTGGTGAAGAATAAGACACACCTCGAATCTACCTCTACTTCCAGCTAGAGGTATAAGGACATAACCTAATCACTTATCTTTCGCCACATCAAAGATCTCGTCACTCACAAGCCTACACTCCTAGGGTCTTTTCCATCCTAGGATTTCTTAGGTCCACCAAGACCGTTTCTACGCTTTGATACCACCTCAGTCTGTCACGCCCCGTCGGGCCTTTAACACCAATTAGGTGGAAAGGATAACCGCACGGGCGCATGCCCCAGGCCCGCCGAATGGATAGAGTCTCTTCTACCCGCCCAAGGCGTCACAACACAAGCATATCCACAAGGTTCCAACTAGGAACGGAGTACAAGAGTTGCACAAGAAAAAGCATCAACATAAAGAAGTTCTACTTCTATTACATCACATTTGCACATTTATACATGCCCAAAATTTTCTTTTCTTTCATTTCCGTTCCATAAATCATGTTCCAAAACTATGGAATATACAAGTTGTATACATTTAATGAAAACTCCTATACTATCAATGTCCAAGACTAGGGGTACAACTCTATGTATCACCAAAATGGAAGGGCCGCTATCTAGAGAGCCAAACCCTTGCCTCGCTCTGCCGCCTCACTCGCGGAAGGACCTGAAAAACGTGGGGTGAGAACTATAAACATAGTTCCCAGTGGGTAAGGCCACCCAAGAGAGAAGCTCGACCCACCAGGTCCAAAGAAACACCATATGCATAAGTTAGATCACAAATAACTATGCAACAAGTATTTACATGCTTGTAAATAAACATAAAGGATGCAACCAAATAAAATGTCCATTTTTATTTTCTCCTAGGTTCATCCTATATTTCACAATGACCAAGTTCAACTACTTGTCATTTACTTATGGTTTCGGAATCGCCGCATCACCATAATAGTTTCAACGTCCAAGGAGTGAACTCGTCACCTCCGTATTCGGGTAGCAAAATCGTCGCATACCCGGGATAGCAAAATCGTCGCATACCCCATCTCAACACCGCCATCACATGGCACGGGTAGCGAAATCGTCGCATACCCGGGATAGCGACCTCGTCGCGCATCCCATCTCAACACCGCCATCACATGGTACGGGTAGCGAAATCGTCGCATATCCGGGATAGCAACCTCGTAGTTCACATTTCTTCAGCTTTGCATACAACTTCTTTTCTTGCAAGAGTTGCAGCACTAATCTCAGATGCTCCTCATGCTCCGCATCATCACGGGAGTAAATCAGAATATCATCAATGAAAACTACTACAAACTTGTCCAAAAAAGACTTAAAGACTCGGTTCATCATATCCATAAATGCAGCAGGGGCATTAGTCAATCCAAACGGCATGACTGTAAACTCATAATGCCCATACCGAGTTCTAAAAGCTGTCTTAGAAATATCCTCGGCCTTCACCTTCAACTGGTGGTAACCGGACTGAAGATCAATTTTAGAAAAGACACACGCTCCCTGTAATTGATCGAACAGATCATCGATACGTGGGAGGGGTTATCTATTCTTGATGGTCACTTTATTCAATTCCCGATAATCCACACACAACCTAAGTGAACCATCCTTCTTCTTCACAAATAGCACAGGCGCTCCCCAAGGCGACACACTAGGTCTGATAAAACCTTTATCCATAAGATCCTGCAATTGCGCCTTCAACTCTCTCAATTCAGCTGGTGCCATTCTATAGGGTGTCTTCGAGATTGGCGCGGTTCCTGGTACCATATCAATCACGAATTCAATCTCCCTATCAGGAGGCATCGAGGATAACTTAGAAGGAAAGACATCCGGAAACTCACGGACAATAGGAATATCCTCGAGTCCTGGTACAACAGTGGGCACCTCAGTCACTGTTGCAAAATAGGCCATACACCCTCTACTCAACATCTGTCTGGCCTTAGAAGAAGAAATCGTCACTGCGAACAGTGAACTCCTACATCCTTCATAAATGAACTCCTCATGTCCAGGCTCACGAAAAATCACCGTCTTGGTTCCACAATCGATTGTAGCAAAGTATCGAGATAACCAATCCATGCCTAGGATTACATCAAAATCCAGCAACTGTCTCAATACTAATAAATCGGCAGGCATGATCCAAGGCCCTACTTGCACAGGACATCCTAAACAACCCTGCGTCACCTGCAAACTATGGTCGGGTACCCGCACCTCCTGTGTCTGGGGTAACGACCCTATCTCTAAACCATGATGCAATGCAAATGCTCTACTAACAAAGGAATGCGATGCACCAGTATCGAATAAAGTACGCGATCTAATGCCACAAATCAAAACTATACCTGCCACCACTCGATCAGCTATCGAGGCATCCTCAATCTGAGCGGCATAGACTCGTCCGCTCGCCGGTGGCTGGCGTCGATCCGGCTGTCGTGGCATAGAAGATCGCTCCTGAGAAAATACCGGAGAGGCTCCAGAATACTGCGGTGGGGAGAAAGGCACAGACGCCATAGAAGGAGTTGCTACACGTCTGGGACAAGTCTTCCTCATATGTCCTAGCTGCCCACACTCAAAACATCGACCCTCTCGTCTATCACAGAGATAAGCAAAATGAGGTCCTCCACAAATCACACATCGGGGAGATCCCCTCGACTGCTGCTGTCGCTGCTGACGATATCCTCCAGACTGCTGGCGACTAGAAGATCCACGTCCCTGGAAACGCAATCGCTGGGGAGGTCTAGGCGGTCGCCTGCTACTCGACTGTCCTCCATCATCAGTTACCGTGCGCTTCCTCTCCTGACCCTGAGCTGGGTCCACGAGCTGCCCTCTCGTCACAAATGCCCATCGCTCTACCCACAGAGACTGCTCGATAGTAGCATCCAAAGTCTGGAGTCTCTGCGAGTGGACAAATGGAAAGATCTCGGGTCTCAAACCCTTCTCATGCAGATAGACTTTCTGTATCTCATCTTTCGCCGCTGAGGGAACACAGTTGAGTAGTCTCGTAAACTCCCTCGCATACTCCTGCACCGGACGATTCCCTTGCTTCAGGTTCTTCAAGTCTTCCTCTATCTTCATCTTCACACTACTAAAAAATATGCTCCATACATAATCCCCCGAAATTCACTCCAAGACATCTGTAGAGGATTCAGAGACCTATGATCACGGGTCCTCCTCCACCAGACATGTGCATCACCAGACAAACAATGCACTGCCATATGCACCTGCTCCCGTGCTGGCACAAAGAGATCCTCGAACAACTTCTCCATCTCACATATCCAAGCTTCCACCACCCACGGTTCTATGCTACTTCCATTGAATCGCGGTGGATCAAACCTACAGAAGCGAGCCAATCTATCCGCCATCCGCTCCTGCTCCTCTTCAGAAAGTGCTTGACTAGGCTGAGTACTTCCTTCTCTGGGTTGAGATGTAGTTGGAGTCGTTGCCGCCTGAGGTTCCATAGCTCGAGGCGTATTATTCTGCTGCTGGGAGAAAGCATCGCACATCTTCTGCAATAAAACACTTTGCTGCCTTCCAACTGCAGCTATGTCTGCTAGCTGCTCCTGCAGAGCGGGCCGTTCACTAGGTCCCGTCTGCTCAGGCATATCCAAAGGCGTCGGATGTGCTCGCGTCGACGGTCGTCGAGGAGGCATAGTAACAACCTGCAACATAATACCCAATTAGGACCACAAACAATCTCACGACCCAATCTAGCGAAAGTCTAAAAGGACACTTCTTTTCTTCTCAGATTATTATGTCGTCTGCAGCCAACATAATTCATCTGATAAGAGAAGGCATTATCCCTCAATCACTCTTCCTACACAAGGAAGGATTCAAAAACCCAATCTTTGACTTTCGCGATCAATCATGTCTCTCTCGTCATTCTTAGGTCTGTTTATCTTAGGTTTCCTAGGCCCTCTTGACCTATTCCTAAGCTCTGATACCAACTTAATCTGTCACACCCCGGGTTACCTCTTCCCAGGCGCATGACAAGATCCACCGCATACACAGTATTTCTACCGTATACACGAAGCGAAAACAACAACATCCACAAAGAAGCTAAAGGTATCAACAGAGCTGCTATATATAAAATCAAAAGATCACTTACATACATCATCCATAACCATAATATAATACAACACTGATAATCTCTATCTCACTGTATGTACAGACTCGTAACCATCTACCAAAATGGGGTATACCTCTAGCCAAGTATCCGGGGATCAACTCTACCCGACGGTCTCCTTTCCGCGCTCAGTATGCACAACTGGGGAAGAAGACTCTGCAAAAAGGTGTCAACAACGGGTGTGAGAACTACTATCAAACAAGTAGTCCTCAGTGGGTACAGCCACCAGCCTCAGCGGTCTGCCCACTAAGTCCTCAATCTCAAGAGATATATATGGAGCAATAAAGAAAGTAGGAGATATACTACCACTACTATGCACAAAGCTCAACTGTCAGTATGAATACCAATGAACTGAATATACCAAATGAGGACTATCACGAATCCATACACAATACAATATGATACCTGCGGCCTGATCATGCTCTACCCGTAGGGAGCCTGCTAGAACAGGAACACCATCTATCACTAGCCCCTCGTACAACCCTCTGTACGGAACATGCCAACTCCGAAGCGGTACTCGTGGGAGCGACCCAACCGAGTAAAGTACAACCATATCAGTGCCAAGCACCCATAGGTATATGATCGACATGACTGGGTCAACAAAGAATCACATGCCCTCGGCATCTCAAAGGATAATCAACAAGTATGACCCAATCCACTGATCTCACAAAGAATCACGTGCCCTCGGCACCTCAAAGGATAGTCAATAACATGACCCAATCAATGCTCCAGTGCTCACAATCAATCTCAACTCTACCACAAAGAGGAGGTACAACAACATAGCATGAGCCTCAACATGATCACCTACACTAGTATGTACAACAACTGGTATAAGGGATATCAACAGGATAGGTGTAGGTCAAATCATGCAACAAGGATACAAAGAAATCATGCATGCTCATATATATATCATTAGCATATCATGCACATGCAAATCTCAACCTAACAGGTCATATCTAACATAATCTCAGCATGTCATGCTATCATAATCCCAATAATATCACACTATCATAATCCAATATCATCATATCATGCTAACATAATCCAACACTATCATGCTAACATGAGAGTAAACACATAGGAGGAAGTCCACTGAATCTGGCAAACATCAACCCACATCAAGAGCTAATCCAACCACGGTGGGAAAAACAGTATCCTCAGATCCAACCCTCCAAGATAATCAAGCTCCAGCAACACTCCGATCTGAATATCACCAAAAGGCTGCTAACTCCGACAGAACAACAGCTCAGCACCAGATCAGATCAACAGAATAGAGGAGAGCAAACTAGGTTACAACTAATGCCAACACATGGCCCTAAACCCAACTTTCTCTCTCTAGAAATGGGTCACACGAAGTGGAAAATGAGCTCAATATCACAGGGACTCACATATTTATAGGCTCCCAAAAGTCCCACATTCGGGCGCCCGAATCCAACTTTCGGGCATCCGGAAACCTTGCAATCTAGGTGTCAGCTGGCGGCCAAGCGGTCGGTCATCGGTCGGCAGGCGGTGGGGCGGCGTTTCTCCGGCGGTCGACACGTGTCCTGCGTCGCGACACGTGGCTCTCCACGTTATCAGTCCAATCCGGATCCTCATCCGAGCGTCCGATTTCCTGCATCCAGATCCGAACCTCATCAGCACTTCCGGATCATCCACAAAAATCAATTGGATCCAGATCTTTCGGGCGTGCACTTCCTCATTTCCGGGCGCCCGAAACCCGCCAAATCCAGAAACCCTCAAAATCCACAAAAATCCGAGTACTACATTTACTTACTTTAGTCAAACCTTACCCAACTCACTCTAGAGTCAAACATCAGCGGACTACCGCCTATGTCCAGGCCTGAGGAGATGAACATGCCACATACACCTCAGCCATCAATCCACTCGGCAGGTGAGGGATATACCACATACATCTCCGATACTCAAACCACTGCCGAGCGAGGAGAACCACACATACCCGCAGTTATGAGTCACTTGCCGGGCGAGGAGGACCACACATACCCGCAAGTATAATCTGCTGCCGAGCGAGGAGAACCACACATACCCGCAGCCACAATCACTTGCCAGGCGAGGAGAACCACACATACCTGCAAGTATCAGTCTAGGGATTCCGGAATCCATTCCAAAGTCTCAAGGGTTCATCTTTTACCCTATATTATCAACCTCTCTAGGTTTACATTCTCATGTCCAAGTGGTCATCCTACCACTTATTTTATCACCTAGGTTCCACAACGCTAGGTCATATGTTTTTCCCACCTAGATTCACCCGACTCTAGGTTAATAACATTCCAATACAAGTGGTCTCTCTCTACCACTATGTTTCCAACCTATATTTAATGACACTAGGTTCAATGTCCTGTTTAAGTGATCTTCCTATCACTGTCTCTCAACCTAGGTTCAATGACTCTAGGTTCACACACATTACAAACCAAGTGGTCTTTCTACCACTATGTTATACAACCTAAGTTTACCCACTCTAGGTTCATCACCTGATCCAACCTATGCTTAATAACACTAGGTTTAATACCATCACATTCCAACCTATGTTCAATGACACTAGATTTAACATGCATACATCACCTTTCAAGTATATATATATATATATATATATATATATATATATATATATATATATATATATATATATATATATATATATATATATATATATATATATATATATATATATATATATATATATATATATATATTATGAAATACTCGAATTCTCTTACATGCAAGGTGAGCCCATGGCTCAAATCACTTGGATATACACCCAATGCCAACATGCACATTACAGTTCTTTCTTATCCTAGTTGTCCATACCTAGGATTTCCAATTTTACATGGCCTCTAGCCCTTGTTTAACCACATGTCAAGTTCTCTAGCTTATAGAGAAAATTAGCTCATCGCTATGTCCACACCTAGGCATACACATGTCCATTTGTATCTATGTGTTCTACATGGCTATAGTTCCAATCCATGGTAGTTAATGGTATTAACATCATATGATCTACACATTCATATTTACCACTTATCAATTAACCTACCATTACATGCATCAAGTAAAATAAATAATACTTTACTCTTTCGACATGGAAGTGACCTAATCACTTCGGTAAACACAAACCCACCTCACACTCTTCCGATTGCTTGTAGACACTTGCAATCGGGCTCTTTTCCTTGGCTTCAAGCTTGGTCTTCAAGCTCCTTGCCCTAACACACATGAAGGATTCGTTAATCCGAGTCGAACTCATAACGATCCCATCTCTTGGAATCACTCAAAATGGAGTTGTCCCACATGTTCTACTAACCCCCAACTAGGGTTCTATGGGGTCAAACAATTTTTAAACCCCCCCATAAGAGAATCCCTCTTTCAACCTAGGGTTTCCATAAATATTGCCAAACCCAAAAATCACATGCTAATCCCTACAATTTGTAGTTTAGATTAGCCAAGGGTTTGATAACAATCCATTTACAAGGCTTAAATCCAAAACCCTAACCTTAGATCCAAGAAACTCACCTTGGCCACGAGCTCTCCAAGCTTCTTCTTGCACCAAGAAGCTTCTTTCCCACCTTGGATTTCTTTTCCAAGCTTGAATCACTCTTTTCTCCAAGCTTTGGAGAGCTCTCTAGAGAGAGAAAGTAGAGGAGAGGGAGAGGAGAAGTAGAGGAAGAAGGGGGAAAATGAAGAAAATAAGCCCGCAACCTCCCCTCATAAGCCTACCACATGAAATGACCAAAATACCCCCATTCTAGAGTTTCTGGGTCCGTGGGGTCCGGACCTTGCATCCCGGGTCTGGAACCCGTAAGCAATTTCAGCATTTTCGCAGCTGGGGTCCGGATCCCAATCCCAGGGTCCGGACCCGGACACTGTGAATAGTGTTTTCAGCCTTTTTCATTTTCTTCTCATTTTCGCTCTAAAACTCTATTTTTCATTCTGATTTCTCTCCAAATCAAATCCAACACAACCGAAACTCTTCTACACATAAGAACACTTCCTAAGTTGGAGAATTATAGTTTATCCCTTACGGAATAATTATATTCCAACATACAATCGTATCTCAAAATTCTCCCAACTTTTTTCTAATCATTCCAACACTCTCGGGACGCAACATGGACTCACCAAATCCACTTCTAATCGTTCTGAAACCCTCGGAACTCAATTCTAAACACGTTCAACTTACTTCTGAACTAAACTTTGTCCAAGTTGGCCAAAGTTCAAATGCTTCCGAATTGCGGTTCACTACAATAATTCACCAACTTAGGAAGTGTTCTTATGCGTAGAAGAGTTTCGGTTGTGTTGGATTTGATTTGAAGAGAAAACGGAATGAAAAACAGAGTTTCAGAGCGAAAATAAGAAAAAAATGAAAAAGACTGAAAACACTATTCACAGTGTCCGGGTCCGGACCCTGGGGTTGGGATCCGGACCCCAGCTGCGAAAATGCAGAAATTGCTTACGGGTTCCGAACCCGGGATGCAAGGTCTGGACCCCACGGACCCAGAAGCTCCAGAATGAGGGTATTTTGGTCATTTCATGTGGTAGGCTTATGAGGGGAGGTTGGGGGCTTATCTTCTTCATTTTCCCTCTTCTTCCTCTACTTCTCCTCTCCCTCTCCTCTACTTTCTCTCTCAAGAGACCACTCCAAAACTTGGAGAAATGAAGGATTTGAGCTTGGAAAAGGCTTCCAAGGTGGGAAAAGAGTTTCTTGTAGCAAGAATAAGCTAGAGAAGCTTGGGCTAGAGGTGAGTTCTTGATGATTTGGGTTTAAACCTTCAAATTGATCTCTTATTTTGAGGTTTTTGGAAATCCTTGGCTAATCTAGACTACAAATTATAGGGATTAGCATGTGATTTATGGGTTTGGCCATATATATGAAAACCCTAGGTTGAAAGAGGGATTCTCTTATGGCGGGGTTTAAAAATTGTTTGACCCCATAAAACTCTAGTTGGGGGTTAGTAGAACATGTGGGACAACTCCATTTTGAGTGATTCCAAGAGATGGGATCGTTATGAGTTCGACTAGGATTAACGAATCCTTCATGTGTGTTAGGGCAAGGAGCTTGAAGACCAAGCTTGAAGCCAAGAAAAAGAGCCCGATTGCAAGTGTCTACAAGCAATCGAAAGAGTGTGAGGTGGGTTTGTGTTTACCGAAGTGATTAGGTCACTTCCATGTCGAAAGAGTAAAGTATAATTTATTTTACTTGATGCATGTAATGATAGGTTAATTGGTAAGTGATAAATATGAATGTGTAGATCATATGATGTTAATACCATTAACTACCATGGATTGGAACTATAGCCATGTAGAACACATACATACAAATGGATATGTGTATGCCTAGGTGTGGACATAGCGGTGAGCTAGTTTTCTCTATACGCTAGAGAACATGACACGTGGTTAAACAAGGGCTAGAGGCCATTGAAAGTTGGAAATCCTAGGTATGGACAACTAGGATAAGAAAGAACTGTAATGTGCACGTTGACATTGGGTGTATATCCAAGTGATTTGAGCCATGGGCTCACCTTGCATGTAAGAGAATTTGAGTATTTTATAATATATATATATATATATATATACTTGAAAGGTGATGTATGCATGTTAAACCTAGTGTCATTGAACATAGGTTGGAATGTGATGGTATTTAACCTAGTGTCATTGAACATAGGTTGGAATGTGATGGTATTTAACCTAGTGTCATGGAACATAGGTTGGAATGTGATGGTAGTAAACCTAGTGTTATTAAACATAGGTTGGATCAGGTAATGAACCTAGAGTGGGTATACCTAGGTTGTATAACATAGTGGTAGAAAGACCACTTGGTTTGTAATGTGTGTGAACCTAGAGTCGTCGAACCTAGGTTGAGATAACATAGTGATAGGAAGATCACTTAAACAGGGCATTGAACCTAGTGTCATTGGACATAGGTTGGAAAGCATAGTGGTAGGCTAACCACTTCGACATGAGAATATGAACCTAGAAGAGGTTGATAACATAGGGTAATGATGAACCCCTGAGACGTGGAAAGTGGATTCCGGAATTCCAGAACTGGTGACTTGTGGATGATCTTGGTATCAGCTGGTGGGTGCGACTAATTCGCCGCCAAGAGGCTGGATACCTGAGGCGAGTGCGACGATTCGCCGCCCGGTGATTGAAGTCATTGTTCGGCGAGTGCGACGATTTGCCGCCGGGTGACTGAAGCCATTGTTCGGCGAGTGCGATGATTCGCCGCCGGGTGACTGAAGCCATTGTTCGGCGTGTGCGACGATTTCGCCGCCAGGTGGTAAAGTCAAGAAGGGCGGTGGCCCAATGATATTTGACTCTAGAGTGAGTCGTGTAAGGTTTGACTAAAGTAAGTAAACCTTAGAGGGGCGGTTGCCCAATGATATTAGATTCTAGAGTGAGTCGTGTAAGGTTTGACTAAAATAAGTAAACCTTAGAGGGGCGGTGGCCCAATGATATTTGACTCTAGAGTGAGTCGTGTAAGGTTTGACTAAAGTAAGTAAACCTTAGAGGGGCGGTGGCCCAATGATATTGGACTCTAGAGTGAGTCGGGTAAGGTTTGACTAAAGTAAGTTAACCTTAGAGGGGTGGTAATCCGTTGATGATTGACTCGAGAGTGAGTCGCGTGTGGCTTAGCTAAGGTGAATGAACCTTAGGAGCAGGTTGATTATGAAATGGATAGTGGAATAGCAGTGAAAAATGTATTGCATAGATTTCATTATCGTATTTGTTGAAGCATAAGCATGTTTACTATTTTTGCATATGGTAGAGTTATTTTCTTGCAAGTTATGTATATGTACTAACCATACTTTTATGCTTCCTTTGGACCTGGTGGGTCGAGCTTCTCCCTTGGGTAGCCTTACCCACTGGGAACTATGTGTATAGTTCTCACCCCACGTTTTTCAGGTCCACACATGAGCGCGCGGCGGCGCGAGGGAGGGACGTAGCTTGATAGTTAGCGTCTTGCCATTGTGACCAGAGATAGATGTACCCTGGATCAGCGTAGCTTAAGAGTATAGAAAAGAGAAAAATTGTAATAACTGCATGATTGTATTTGGAAAGAAAGAACAAAAATGTAATATGTGAATGTATTGCGAATGCTTGTAATAGCATAGTAATATATGATGCTTTCCTTATGCAATCTATGTATGAATTATGTTCCTGTTTGGAACCTCTTGAATTGTACTGGTTGTGACGCCTTGGACGTATAGGGGAAACTCTGTCCGTTCGGCGGGTCTGGGTCATGCTCCCGTGCGGTTATCCTTCCGCCTATTTGGGGAAAGGCCCGGCGGGGCGTGACAGACTAAGGTGGTATCAGAGCGTAGAAACGGTCTAGGTGGACCTAAGAAATCCTAGGATGGAAAAGACCCTAGGAGTGTAAGCTCGTGAGAGACGAGGACTTGTGATGTGCAGCAAAAGTGTAATCGATTGGGTCGTGTATTGGTTGTGCCTCTAATAGGATGTTAGAGGTAGATTTAAGGCGTGGTTTATTCTCAGCTAAGTGTGTTCATGTTGGCGCGCGACAACATGAACCCAAGGGATGAGAATAGGCGCCCTTTTGTAACTTTCGCCTAATTGAGTTCGACTTTTGAGTGTCATCTTGTATTGACCTTGAAGGTCGAGGATGTTGACGGAAGTTGTCGTGTTTCAGGATACGATGGCGTCACGTGGGCGATCTCCGACGAGATCAACGCGGGATAGAACTAGTGAGGTCCCTTTGCAATCTGGGGCAAGTGGAGGCCCGGAGCTTCGTGAACAGTTGGCCACACTCGTTGGAGTGGTGCAACAACAAGCTGAGATGGCTCAACGACAGCAGGAGGCTGCCGTGCGCCAGGAGGAGCGGATCAGGAGACTCCATGAGACCGTGGAGCGATTAGCACGTCGTGTACCATCAGGAGCCGCAGCGGGTACCTCGCAAATAGATGCTGGTGCCTGGGCCCATAATTCTGCGGAATTGGAAGCGGAGAGGGAGCGGGCTTTAGCTGCCCTCATGACGTTCAAGGGATTCAATCCGCTTACCTTCAACGGGAAAGAAATGGACCCGTGGACCGTAGAAACGTGGATCGATTCCATGGAGTCCCTGTTTGAGGACTTGTACACCTTGGAGCGGGTCAAGGTGCATTTTGTCGTACACTGCTTGTAAGGGTCGGCAAAGACCTGGTGGAAGGGAGTCCGACGAGACCGCTTTTCTAATCTTTCTTCTGTAACTTGGAAAGAATTTTGAGGACTGGTGTTCTCTGCCTACTTCCCTGATAGTGAGAAGAGAAAGCTTCAGGAAAAGTTCAGGAAGCTGAAGCAAGGTGATCGCTCGGTGAGAGAGTACGAGAGAGAGTTCTCTCGCATTGTAAATTGTATCCCTTATGTGATGCGGGATGACAAGGACAAAGCTGATTGTTTCGTGCACGGACTTCGGCCTGAGATCTTTAAGGTTGTGCATCCCTTCAAGCTGCAAACCTTTGCCGAGGTGTTAGACCGGGCCCTGTGGGTGGAGCAGGGCAATGCATTCGTGCAAGAGGAGCGCGAGTTTTATGACAAGGAAATAGTGATGGGACAACCATCAAGTAAATCTGGTGGTCAGTCGAGTTCCAGACAAGTCCCGACGCGTTCGCGTCGACAATCTCGTGCCCCGGGGACCTACCATACTCGGTCCTCGGCGAGTTGTGTTATTTGTGGAGGCCCTCATCACCCACAACAGTGTGATCAGCGAGAGGGCAAGTGCTTCAGGTGTGGGCAACCGGGCCATACGCAGGATGAGTGCCCGCAGGTGGATAGCTGGTCCCTGACACTTGCGACGGCCTCTTCTGCTCCAAGACAGCTCGCGGGTGTGCCACCTACGGCAAGGTCTGGGGAGCATGCATCGATGTTGAGGCAACCTGAGGGTTCGCGTCGAGTGCCAAGTGGCCATGGGTACGCGACTCAGGTGATGAAATCTACTGCTGTCGACGGCGTCGTGGCAGGTATGTTTTAATTGTTGAAAACACATGTAGAGCATAATGTGACACTGGAGCATTACATGTAATTGTTGTGGTCCGTTGCTACGATGCAAGTATAAATGTAGTGAGGACCAAGGATATGAGTAAGGATAGATACCCAGCTATGCTCGTGTCATGGAGGCATGCATTGCCGCTGGAGCGGCTAGAGATTTTGATGATACCGGCAAATTGCGGGTGTTGCGCCTAGTTGACGGCTTGAGGTAATAATGATTGTAAGCGAACTGACTCTCGAAGTTAGGGCAATGTGAGTAGCCAATTGCAAGAGTCGAGTTATGACGTTTGAGAACGTGTTAATAGTTCGCAGGCCCCGAACATCGTTCTGGTGGATCGATGATGGTAGTAGAACCACGGTTGTGGAATTAATAAGGTAATCATCAAGATTTGGCGAGTGGGCCTTGTTGTACCTCAAATTGAGGTAGGCTGTGGTACTCGCAGTGCGAGCGAGCATAAGCGTGGTAGCTTAGTGCTTGTGGTTAGCACGAATGAGCAGAGTAGCGTGGGACGCTCAGGTGTAAGTGCTCGTGGAGTATTGGTTCTGGTTAGCCGAGAGGGTTTGTTGGCAGTAGCACTTGAGCATTGCTAAGTGTGAAGGAGGCCAAGAACCGCTTGAGAGCTAGTGGCTCGCACTGGGTGCATAGGAGCCGATAGAGACTGTTATCGCTTGGTAGAGCGTGTGGGACACGTGTAGCGACGGTATCGGGTATTGCTTGGGGACGATCCGTGCCCGGACCATGTGTGGACTGTGGAGCCTGGGGCCGTATGGACAGGCGCAGTCAGCTGTGTGTGACAGCAGCCCGAGACCTGAGGGTAGGGCAGAGACTTATGGTCGGGGCGGTAGTCCAAGCGATGACCCGAGAACGTGGAATGCCACCTGTGAGACCATATAAATGGTAGTACACCGAGAGTGTGGATGTGACCCAACTCTAGGACTCAGTAGAGGTTTGGAGTCTTGGTTACTCCTGGTTGGAGTATGTGCCCAAAGTCCTGAGTGAGGACTTCGCCAGGTAATGATTGGATTTATGATTGCGAGCAAGAGATGTTACGCGACGTTGAGACAGGTTTAGGCAGTAGGCCTACGTGAGAGCTTTGGTCGGTGGACCATCTGTTATAAACCGAGATAAGCAGTTTGACCGACGGCTCTGGGAGTATGAGAGCATTGATCGTGTGCAAGAGAATTATGATAGTGACCTGAGAAGCAGAGGCTCGGTCATACCTTTCGCCTGCTTGGTGAAGTCACCAATTGCCAAGTCTGGCATTGTCGGTGAAGTGAAATCGGGTTTACGAACAAAGTATTCGAGCGAAAACATCGCGAAGATGATGTGATGTTGACCCGGTAAGGAAAAGCAATGGGACATACTCCTTATGGAATGTCGGAAAGATAAGACCCCGTGAATTATGGAGTGTAGTCCTGAGTGAGCAGGAACCAGAGGACGCAATGAAAGAATGATACCCTCATCTAGTTGATAAATAGATTTGAGGTGTGATCTTAGTTTCGCGGACGAAACTCCTTTTAAGGAGGGAGGAATGTAGTGAACCGCAATTCGGAAGCATTTGAACT
The DNA here is from genome assembly GCA_016920855.1 of Puya raimondii. NCBI lineage: Eukaryota > Viridiplantae > Streptophyta > Magnoliopsida > Poales > Bromeliaceae > Puya > Puya raimondii. The sequence goes on from JABWPP010000050.1 coordinate 12,690,560, forward strand.
TTGGCCAAGTTGGACAAAGTTTAGTTCAGAAGTAAGTTGAACGTGTTTAGAATTGAGTTTCGAGGGTTTCGGAACGATTAGAAGTGAATTTGGTGAGTCCATGTTGTGTCCCGAGAGTGTTGGAATGATTAGAGGAAAGTTGGGAGAATTTTGAGATACGATTGTATGTTGGAATATAATTATTCCGTAAGGGATAAACTATAATTCTCCAACTTAGGAAGTGTTCTTATGTGTAGAAGAGTTTCGGTTGTGTTGGATTTGATTTGGAGAGAAAACGGAATGAAAAACGGAGTTTTAGAGCGAAAATGAGAAGAAAATGAAAAAGGCTGAAAATACTGTTTACAGTGTCCGGGTCCGAACCCTGGGGTTGGGATCCAGACCCCAGCTGCGAAAATGCTGAAATTGCTTACGGTATTCGGACCCGGGATGCAAGGTCCGGACCCCACGGACCCAGAAGCTCCAGAATGAGGGTATTTTGGTCATTTCATGTGGTAGGCTTATGAGGGGAGGTTGGGGGCTTATCTTCTTCATTTTCCCTCTTCTTCCTCTACTTCTCCTCTCCCTCTCCTCTACTTTCTCTCTCAAGAGACCTCTCCAAAACTTGGAGAAATGAAGGATTTGAGCTTGGAAAAGGCTTCCAAGGTGGGAAAAGAGCTTCTTGTAGCAAGAATAAGCTAGAGGAGCTTGGGCTAGAGGTGAGTTCTTGATGATTTCGGTTTAAACCTTCAAATTGATCTCTTATTTTGAGGTTTTTGGAAATCCTTGGCTAATCTAGACTACAAATTGTAGGGATTAGCATGTGATTTTTGGGTTTGGCCATATTTATGGAAACCCTAGTTTGAAAGAGGAATTCTCTTATGGCGGGGTTTAAAAATTGTTTGACCCTATAGAACCCTAGTTGGGGGTTAGTAGAACATGTGGGACAACTCTATTTTGAGTCATTCCAAGAGATGGGATCATTATGAGTTCGACTCGGATTAACGAATCCTTCATGTGTGTTAGGGCAAGGAGCTTGAAGACCAAGCTTGAAGCCAAGGAAAAGAGCCCGATTGCAAGTGTCTACAAGCAATCGGAAGAGTGTGAGGTGGGTTTGTGTTTACCGAAGTGATTAGGTCACTTCCATATCGAAAGAGTAAAGTATAATTTATTTTACTTGATGCATGTAATGGTAGGTTAATTGGTAAGTGATAAATATGAATGTGTAGATCATATAATGTTAATACCATTAACTACCATGGATTGGAACTATAGCCATGTAGAACACATACATATAAATGGATATGTGTATACCTAGGTGTGGACGTAGCGGTGAGCTAGTTTTTTCTATACGCTAGAGAGCTTGACACGTGGTTAAACAAGGGCTAGAGGCCATGTAAAGTTGGAAATTCTAGGTATGGACAACTAGGATAAGAAAGAACTGTAATGTGCATGTTGGCATTGGGTGTATATCCAAGTGATTTGACATGGGCTCACCTTGCATGTAAGAGAATTCGAGTATTTCATAATATATATATATATATATATATATAAAATATATATATATATATATATATATATATATATATACTTGAAAGGTGATGTATGCATGTTAAACCTAGTGTCATTGAACATAGGTTGGAATGTGATGGTATTTAACCTAGTGTCATTGAACATAGGTTGGAATGTGATGGTATTTAACCTAGTGTCATGAAACATAGGTTGGAATGTGATGGTAGTAAACCTAGTGTTATTAAACATAGGTTGGATCAGGTAATGAACCTAGAGTGGGTATACCTAGGTTGTATAACATAGTAGTAGAAAGACCACTTGGTTTGTAATGTGTGTGAACCTAGAATCGTCGAACCTAGGTTGAGATAACATAGTGATAGGAAGATCACTTAAACAGGGCATTGAACCTAGTGTCACTGGACATAGGTTGGAAAGCATAGTGGTAGGGTAACCACTTCGACGTGAGAATATGAACCTAGAAGAGGTTGATAACATAGGGTAATGATGAACCCTTGAGACGTGGAAAGTGGATTCCGGAATCCCAGAACTGGTGACTTGTGGATGATCTTGGTATCAGCTGGTGGGTGCGACTATTTCGCCGCCAAGAGGCTGGATACCTGAGGCGAGTGCGACGATTCGCCGCCCGATTATTGAAGTCATTGTTCGGCGAGTGCGACGATTTGCCGCCGGGTGACTGAAGCCATTGTTCGGCGAGTGCGACGATTCGCCGCCGGGTGACTGATGCCATTGTTCGGCGTGTGCGACAATTTCACCGCCAGGTGGTAAAGTCAAGAAGGGCGGTGGCCCAATGATATTTGACTCTAGAGTGAGTCGTGTAAGGTTTGACTAAAGTAAGTAAACCTTAGAGGGGCGGTGGCCCAATGATATTGGACTCTAGAGTGAGTCGTGTAAGGTTTGACTAAAGTAAGTAAACCTTAGAGGGCGGTGGCCCAATGATATTTGACTCTAGAGTGAGTCGTGTAAGGTTTGACTAAAGTAAGCAAACCTTAGAGGGACGGTGGCCCAATGATATTGGACTCTAGAGTGAGTCGGGTAAGGTTTGACTAAAGTAAGTTAACCTTAGAGGGGTGGTAACCCGTTGATGATTGACTCGAGAGTGAGTCGTGTGTGGCTTAGCTAAGGTGAATGAACCTTAGGAGCAGGTTGATTATGAAATGGATAGTGGAATAGCAGTGAAAAATGTATTGCATGGATTTCATTATCGCATTTGTTGAAGCATAAGCATGTTTACTGTTTTTGCATATGGTAGAGTTATATGCTTGCAAGTTATGTATATGTACTAACCATGCTTTTATGCTTCCTTTGGACCTGGTGGGTCGAGCTTCTCCCTTGGGTGGCCTTACCCACTGGGAACTATGTTTATAGTTCTCACCCCACATTTTTCAGGTCCACACGTGAGTGCGCGGCGGCGCAAGGGAGGGACGTAGCTTGATAGTTAGCGTCTTGCCATTGTGACCAGAGATAGATGTACCCTAGATCAGCGTAGCTTAAGAGTATAGAAAAGAGAAAAATTGTAATAACTGCATGATTGTATTTGGAAAGAAATAACAAAAATATAATATATTAATGTATTGCGAATGCTTGTAATAGCATAGTAATTTATGATGCTTTCCTTATGCCATCTATGTACGAATTATGTTCCTGTTTGGAACCTCTTGAATTGTACTAGCTGTGACGCCTTGGACGTACAGGGGAAACTCTGTCCGTTCGGCGAGTCTGGGTCATGCGCCCATGCGGTTATCCTTCCGCCTATTTGGAGAAAGGCCTGGCGAGGCGTGACAATAGATAACAAAGAAGTATAAAAAACAGTAGCAAAAGGCAAGTATTAAAACTGACCGTAAATGAGGATACCACCATCTAATTCAGCAGATTTAGATACCTAATTTGTGCAAATGTGATCAAATTGATTAGAAACTTAGATTTTTATATTTCTAGAAGAACAAAATAGGGGATTGGATCACTTAAAAGGTGATCTTTTAATGAACCAACCAAAACAGATAAAAAGACTTGGGGACAAAAGGATAAATTTGAATAAGAAAAATCAGATATGATGGAATAAAACCTTTGCATTTGAGGCTCAGTAAGAGCTGAGAGAGCAGCAAATAAAGGAGAAGCAGCAATTACAGATCTATTGCGAATTATTTGTTGGCCTAATGGCCCTAATCATTCTTTAGATTTTGATGATAACAAATAATTACAATTATTGAACTAATCTTTTATCTTGAGTTTTGTGTTTAGACTTCTCTATCTTCAAAAGGACTCAAGATGGGCAATTCCCTAGCACTAAGCTTCACCACTTGAAGCTACATTGTCCAGTAGATAAAATCTCTCTCTATTCCTCTTTTTAACATTGTGCTTTAAAGATTAGAGTAAGAAATGTCGAGCAAATTCTAACTTACTCTTTTTTATCATCTAAAGCACATGGGACTACAAACTATATTCAAAATCTTCTCAAAATCTATTTTCTGTTAAGTTTCTATTTTGGACTCTGATCTGGGCGCCCTAAAAGTGGATCCGAATCTCGGTTGATTTTGGATCCTGACTGTTTGTTGTTTGGGTGGTCCAGATTTGTCTACACATGATCTGGGCGCCTGAATTGTCTGTTTAGGGCGTCCAAAATGTTTGACTTGACAGGTTGCGTGTTCCAGACAGTACGGCGCAACGGTCCGAAAGTTCTGACAGCGGCGCTGCGCAGGCGGCGCGCGTGCCTGAGAAAGTGGGCCCCCACAAGTTGACTTCTGGAGGCCCAAAAGTTCTTGCTCAGTAACTTCGGCGCGCGTGGTCTGACAGTGTCAGAAAAGCCGACGCACATGTTCTGGGCGCCCAAAAGTTTCTGGAGCCCTGAATGTACGGATCCAGAAAAGCGGCGCGCGTGGTCTGGCTGTGTCAGAAAAGCTGACGCGCGTGATCTGGGCGCCCACAATTTCTGGAGGCCTGAATGTACGGATCCAAAAAAGCGGCGCACGGGGTCTGACAGGCCGCTGGAAGAGCAGTGCGCGTGCTCAACTTCTGGGCGCCCGAATTCATGTTTAGGGCGCCCGAAAGTGCAACGACCTGAAGCTGGCTGAGGCTATAAATAGATGGTGTTGAGGTCTTTCTCAGCAAGGATTTCCAAGTCCCTTTGAGCTTAAATACTTCAGTGTTCTTAATACTCTTAGCTCTTAATTCTCTCTAAACTTGAGTGTAATTTGTAGTGAGATATAATCTTGTAAGAGAGAGAAAAAGAAAAGTGTTGAAGCTTGAAAGTGTAACCTTCTTGAGAGAAGAAGGTGTTGGTGTGAAGGCTTGGTGCTTGCCCGCAAAAGCATCGTCTAGTGGAGATCCAACGTTCTCTTGTGTTGAGAAGTTGGCGGGGATGTAGGCAAAGTGCCGAACCTCGAAACAAATCGATTGTGTGCTTCTTGAGTTTGCATTTCTCTAACTCCTCACTTTCTCTCACTTTATTTGTTTCGAGTTTTTAAATTACTTGATTATTTAGCATTTTATTTTAGAAACCTAATTCACCCCCTCTTAGGTTGCCATTTTGATCCTCATTATGCTACAATGAGCATTCCATAAAACAACCATCAAACAGAAAAAAAAGTTGATCAGGCTAAAAAAAAAATAGCTTGAATTAATTTGCAAGACAATCAGCAAACAATCAGCAAATGTTACATGTAGCATTTCTAATCAATCGACTGACTCTAAATATGAAATTTGTCTAAGATTTTTTGCTTCGGAAATTTTTTCTAGAAATTTGTTAAACTATATAAACTTTAACCATAATCCAAAAATAATTGACATGTAATTGCACAATTTCTTCAACAATGCACGATCTATCTAAACGCACTACTAAATCTAAAGAAGTATTTAACTTAGAAGAGTAAGAAGAAGACCTCTTTGATGAAAACCCTACTGTCACATATCTTCATTCCGCAAAAGAAAAACAAACAAATAAAGGGAATAACTTGTTAATAACAACTAAATAAAGGCAATAACTTGTTTCTAATTAGTTCGATATGAATTGGATGCCAAAGCTTTCACTCTGTAACTTGTAAAATATAGCATATAAAGAAGATAAATATACATCAAACATGAACTGTATCCAGTGATTCTCGAAGATGAAAGGAACAAATACTAAGATAATACATATTAGTGATGCTTTACTTTTTACAAACTATTTGGAGATAACCTTAGAAGAACTTGAATAACTGCAGAAAGAGGACAAAATAGTTAGCATATATAATCTAAAAAGCCATTATCTAATATGCAACATTGTGGGGTTCTTAGATGGAGTATTTAGACCAAGGACTTGGTTTGGGGATGATGTCGGCAGCGTACATGCGGTCGAACCAATGGATGATGCAGTTGAGGTGGCAGCAGCGGCAAGTTAGCAAATCAACAATTTGGTTCGAAAAAAATGAGATCGGGGCTTACATTGTCACGCCCCGGGTTACCACTTCCCAGGCGCATGACCAGATCCGCCGCATACATAGTATCTCTACCATGTATACGAAGCGAAAACAACATCCACATATAATCACACATCGTTAAAGGTATCAACAGAGCTGCTATATAATATATCAAAAGATCACTGTACATACATCATCCATAACTCTCATGTATAACTCTCATATACAACACTGATATCACAATCACACTGTATGTACAGACTCAACCATCTATCAAAATGGGTATACCTCTAGCCAAGTATCCGGGGAATAGCTCTACCCGACGGTCTCCTTTCCGCGCTCAGTATGCACAACTGGGGAAGAAGACTCTGCAAAAAAGGTGTCACCAACGGGTGTGAGAACTACTATCAAAGAAGTAGTCCTCAGTGGGTACCGCCACCAGCCTCAGCGGTCTGCCCACTAAGTCCTCAATCTCAAGAGATATGTATAGAGCAATAAAAGAGTAGGAGATATACTACCACTACTATGCACAAAGCTCAACTGTCAGTATGAATACCAATAAACTGAATATGAGGACTATCAAACACAATAATACCAGCGAACCAGCTAGTACAGGAAACCCGTCTGTACCTAGCTCAATCCATAATATCATACAATACCTCACAATACGATACCTGCGGCCTGATCAATGCTCAACACAAAAGGGAGCCCAACTAGGACAGGAATACCATCTGTCACTAGTTCCTCGTACAATCCTCTATACGGAACATGCCAACTCTAGAGTGGTACTCGTGGGAGCGACCCAACCGAGCAAAGTAAACCCAAGTATACGCCAAGCACCCGCAGGTATATGATCGACACGACTGGGTCAACAAGGATCATGTGCCCTCGACACCTCAAAGGATAGTCAACAAGTAAGACCCAATCCACTGTGCCCTTGGCACCACAAAGGATAATCAACAAGTGTGACCCAATCCATGATCTCACAAAGAATCACGTGCCCTTGGCACAATCAATGCTCCAGTGCTCACAATCCATCTCAACTCTATCACAAGAGGAGGCTCTCAACTCTACCACGAAGAGAAGGTACAATAACATAGCACGAGCCACAACATGATCACCTACACTACATGTACAACAACTGGTACAAGGGATATCAACAGGATAGGTGTAGGCCAAATCATGCAACAAAGATACAAAGAAATGCATGCTCATATATATATCATTAGCACATCTAAGATCATAACATGCCCATGCGGTCTATAGATCAGTCTCAACCTAACATAGCATCTCTAACATAATCTTAGCATTGCATACTATCATAATCCCAATATCATAATCCAATATCCACATATCATAATCCAATTATCATATCATGCTAACATAATCCAAACAACATCATATCATATTATGCTAACATGAGATAAAACACGTAGGAGGAAGTCCACTGAATCTGGCAAACATCAACCCACCTCACAAGCTAATCCAACCATGGTGGGGAAAGAACAGTATCCTCAGATCCAACCCTCCAGGATAACGAACTCCGGCAGCACTCCGATCTGTCTAAACCTCCAAGGAAACTGCTAACTCCAGCAGAATAACAGCTCGGCACCAGATCAGATCAGCAGAGTAGAAGAGAGCAAGCTAGGTTACAAACTAATGCCAACACATGGCCCTAAACCCCACTTTCTCTTTCTAGAAAATGGATCTCGAAGTGGAAAATGAGCCAAAGTGATCAGGGACTCGCCTATTTATAGGCTGCCAAAAGTCCACATTTGGGCGCCCACTTCACAACTTCCGGGCGTTCGGAAACCCTGCAGTCCAGGTGTCGTCGTGCGGTCAAGCGGTCGGTCGGCGGTCAGCAGGCGGTGGGGCGGCGTGTCTCCGGCGATCGACACGTGTCCTGCGTCGCGACACGTGGCTCTCCACGTCAACAGCTCAAACCGGATTCTCTTCCGGGCGTCCGAATCATGCGCCCAGATCCAATACTCGTCAGCCACAACCGGATCGTCCACAAAGTCCTCTGGGTCCGGAAACTTTCGGGCGTCCACTTCCTCACTTCCGGGCGCCCGAATCCCGCCAAGTCCAGAAACCCTAAATCTCAAAAATTTCCGAGTACTACATACATTCTAGTCAAGAGACGTTCGAAGCTGTGCGTCGGTTTCTCGAAACATTTGAAGGCGCTGGGAGAGCTTCTCCTGGAGCTCGATTATGAGAAGGTCCTTATCTGCCACCCTCTACCTCAGCCTTGACGCCTTGATCTCGAGCTTTAAAACCCTGCAGGCGATAAACATGGATGAGATCTTTCTGACCAACTCCAGGTGCTCATACAGATCCGTAGGCATTAGCACCAAGATATTGTCTGGAAGGTGGAACACTGCGCCGCCTCCACCACGTCCACCGCCTCCGCCACCACCGTCGTTGCCACTGCCGCCATACGTCGTTTTTAGATCGCGAAGGAGATTGATCCCTAAATGAGAAACGGTTTCTAGAAATAAATAAAATAGGGTTAGGTTATCGAGACGTCGCTAGAAGATGAAGTGGCGCAAGGCGTGGGAGACGGAGAGGCAGAAGGTGAAGGAGGCGGAGAGGTGTGGAGCGGATGGGGTTTGAAAAGAGACCATGGGAAAGCAACCTTGTTTTTAAAGATAAGGACCTGGTTCACAAAAGCATATTGTATTAAACCTAAAACTAATAGGTGAGTCCCACATGTCATATAACATTTAAAAGAGATATTAAGAACTGACATGTAGGTCCCTTATGCTTAAAGGTATATATCTGGTTCAGGAAATTTTTTTTTTTATTAATCCAAAATCAATAGCTGGGTCCCACACCACAAACATTTTGAAGGAACGTATATATGACAGATATGCCCCACATAATCCAAAATTAAGCAAAACATGCCACGTGGACTGGAGATTACGGGGATTAATATAGGTTTATAGATTGTTGGGCGATTCATGCATCAACCAACTAGGCCCTCACTACCAATTACTAGTGAAGCAGATTCTCCACTGGTACTCGCGAAGAGCTAAAAGAAATGCGCCTCTTCTTAGGGTGCAGGCCACCATCACGTGAAGTACGTCTTTGTTATATAAAAATCTTAACACACTCACTCAATCTCACTTTGAGAGCTGGTTGAAATTGCAGAATATTTACCGGCCGATCTCGTAATTTTACCATGCATGTGTATCTTCTACAGTCACCAGTGCCAGTGGTTCTACCATTGCCACCCTTTACATTCCTTCCGAGATCATTTTAGACCTCTAGTTACAACGAAGATCAGAAAAAACCACCCTAGTTTTCTTGGTCATAAAATATGTACCAAAGAGAATCGATAAAGAAAAAAAATCAAGTACGTGAGCAATTCACGTGGTTTAGCCACTAGTCTACATTTATGGGCCGAGACGAAGATTTCAGAGTTTTCGAAGGTGAAGCTAAAAAGATGGCTCTACGTACTAAAAAACCCGGGCAACCAAAATACACCAAAATGCTATCTCTCATACCGGGAATCCACAAAATAAGAGGCATAAATACATAAACAATTGATCAAACATAGTAGGATTAAAATTAAATAATCCTGCGTTAATTAACTAGATGGGTGGACCAAAAACATAATATAAAAAAAAAAAAAAAAACTTTCGGTCCACTGGATACCTCAAGAAATTTTTCTGTTCAATTTTGCTTAAACAAAATTTCAGACTGCACCACAAAGTAGGCCGAACTCAAGAATTTGATGCATATCTAACAAATGTGATACTATTGTTGGAAATCACAAGATGTCCCTGTTATCGTACAACGCTTGCTAACATCAATTGTCGCGGTTAAAAAGATTCTTCTCAAAACCATACAACTAAATATAAAGAAAAGTAACACACCATACATGGGCAGCACTAGGAACAATAATTGGTACACAAAATATATACACGGAAGTTGCGGCCATAAGGTCGGTTATTTTTTATGAGTTTGAACAAATTAATTAGCGAATTACCTATTTAACGGGACGAGAAAGGACACATGAAACAACGTCCCCAGTAGACTCTTGTAATTAATACATACAAAAATGACATGTTTTATATAGGTAATTTTAAAAGACGAATCACTTATTAAGGAACATTTACTCTTTTCCGGCCAATAAATAGGTGGTTTGTCCGAATTAAGGGCATCTTCCTGACTCAGCCATTGCTCGCACCTATTCACAAAATCACCAGCCCACTAATACCGTTCAACAACAGCCTTTTAGATGCGCTTCCTCCTCTTCAAGAAAACAGAAAATACACCAACAGTACGTACTCTTTTCTTCACCTCTAGCTTCTCTTTTACCGTACGTGTTGCATGCTAAAATGGTTTGCAATTTCGCTTGCTGGCATTTGGAGTATAAATGTGTTTTAAGAATTTCTGTCCGGTAGAACCTACTGCTGGTTTTATTTGGGTTTTTTGTGATTTAAAATTTCATGGGCCTCCTGGGCAGTCTAATATTTTATGGGCCTTACCTAGGAGCTTGTACTAAAATTTTCACATGTGATAATTAGTCCCACATTGAAAACTAAAGACATGTTGATACTATTTATATACTTCTTTATTCTCAAGTTAGTTGTTTGGAAGAAAATAAGAATTATGCTCTCGATTAAACACACGCATGGCACGAGCCCGAGCGAGGCCGGGTCGGGCAGGCGGCGCGCGGTACAGGCACCCGGTTCATTTTATTCTATTTTATTTTTTGGAACTTCCCTAACCAGTATCCCGTATATTACAGGCACGTACCTTACCTTGCAATGCACAGATTAGAGCCTTTGCACCCTTCGTCTTCCTCCTATATCTTTATGAGATCTGCGAAGAATTTGGCTGATCAGCTTACCAAGAGATTATTTAGGACCGTGATCCTAGAATCGTCGAGGGGGATGGGGCTTAGCCCACAATAGAAGTTACCGGCGACGGCAACCCAACCTGTAGCAGGTTCAATGGGTGAAAACAAGTCGAACAGGTAGCTGTGAGGAGCACTGCTTTTGTATCCTCATCCCTATGGCGACAGTACTCATATCTGCAAGTGGATAGAAAGGATATTGACCTTGAATGGTTCCAAGACCCATGAGTGTGACGCCCCAACTTCCCAGGGGTCACCCATCCTAGGACTACTCCCGTCCTAGCACGCTTAACTCTCTTAACCTCTTGGGCCTGGCCACCGCCCAAAATGCTTAAGCCGGGTTTAGAGTTTTAGCCCTATTATATCTCATATATAGGACTAATCTGGGGTCTCACAATGAGGCAGTTGTGTGACCTTACAGACACCCTTTTGAGGACCTACTATATGTGTGGAGTCGTGAGGCCGTGACTATGGAAAGAGGGTGATTTTTTAAAACACACATAAAACGATATTAGCACATGACCATAAAAGCACTCACCCACTTAGAAGCTAAACGGCTGTACCATGTGTGCAGTTTGTGAAAATCCGATTCACCGGCCTTGGTTCAAGGCGTAATCCAGCATTGTGCCCTTGGATGTACATAGACAAGCACTAAGTGAAGGTTCAAATCCGAAAGGTATCTTCACCGAATATATGGTATAAGAGATCCAGTGTTCTTTTGAGTTGTTTTGAATTTCAGTTTTACTTACTTTCTTTATTTGAAGTTTTAAATCATGTGGGGTAATGTTGGTTTTATTTGAATTTTTTGTGATTTAAAACTTTATGGACCTCCTGGGCAGCCCAATATTCTATGGGCCTTGCCTGAGAGCCCGTGCTAAAATTTTCACATGTGATGATTAGTCCTATATTAGAAACTAAAGACATGTTGATGCTATTTATATATTTCTTTATTCTCAAGTTAGTTGCTTGGGAGAAAATGAGAGTTATGCTCTCAACTAAACACACACGCGCACGCATGGCACGAGCCCGAGCTGAGCCGGGCCGGGTCGGGCATGCGGCGGCGCGTGTGGTCCAGGCACTCGGTTCATTTTATTCTATTTTATTTTTTGGAACTTTGCATTTTGCCCTAACCCATATCCCGAATAGTACTGGCCCGTCCCTTACCTTGCGGTGCACGGATTAGACCCGTTGCACCCTTTGTCTTCCTCCTATATCTTTGTAGGAGAGGTTGCACCTGAGATACTAGAGTTTTTATCCTTACCTGAGATTCATCTTTTACATTATGAGGTTTTGATCTTTTACATTGAGAGATTACTACTCTTCCATACACATCGCTGGATCTTTGAAAGCTCGCTGGGTTCATCTTGCACCACCTTGAAGATGTGCCGACGGGGTGGACCATGGTCATTGTATCGTTGCAAGTGATTGCTGGAGCCTCGCACGTGGAGGAACAATCTCGTCTCTAGGACAGTGCTCTGCACGCCTCGACTCATAAGCCTCATCTAATCCTTATTTCTCTATAGTTTTCAACAGTTAATTTTTCCTCGTGATTTTCCAAAACCAAAATCAAACTATTGCGGTTCAAAATTGTTTAAAATTTTTTTTTGCTAAAATATTAGAAAGAGTTTTTCCAACACCTGCACCCCGTATTCTTAATAAAGAACTTGCTTAAATTGCACAGATAGGGTTAATTTGCTTGCAAAACCTCCGTTAATTCCAAGCAATGATAGCAGCTCTTAAAATATAAAAAAATCCCATCGACCATACATTGATATAGTTATTACTACTTTGTAGAAAACAGATATATATATATATATATATATATATATATATATATATATATATATATATATATATATATATATATATATATATATATATATATATATATATATATATATATATATATATATATAGAGAGAGAGAGAGAGAGAGAGAGAGAGAGAGAGAGAGAGAGAGAGAGAGTTTTGCCTATCGGTAGTAAATGGCTCGGTTTACTACCAATTTATTTTCGATGATAAAGCTTCCAAATTGACAATCGGCACCGTTAAACATGATCTAAACCATTTAAACTATCTAGAAATCAAGTTTCACGCTTTTTCGATCTCTCTTGTCCATCAAGTGAACAAAAAATGAATGGCTGAAAATAAATATCCGTCAAAAAGTGATGATACAATTTTTGTATTTAAGATCTACAATCTAGATCTTTTTTTAAATAGTTTAAAGAATTTTTTAACAAAAATTTAGCTGATTTGGACTCTTCTATATGTTAAACGAGCAAATGCATCATACTGGCCATTAAAAATTACAGATTTTGTGACCCTTTGATCGTTCAGTTAGTGATGTTGAAAATCCATGAAATTTAGTTTCTACATAGTTTAGATGGTTTAGATCATGTTCAACGATACCGATCGTCGAGTTGGAAACTCTATCATCGAAAATAAATCGGTAGTAAATCGAGCCGTTTCCTACCGATAGTAGCTCACTCAAGCTCTATATACATACATACATACATACATACATACATACATACATACATACATACATACATACATATATATATATATATATATATATATATATATATATATATAGAGAGAGAGAGAGAGAGAGAGAGTCTGGCTACTATGTTATCAATAGCACCAAGCACTTGGTGCTACCAAGTTTTCTACCGTTAGATCTACCTCTTTGACTATTTCCACTCGTTAGATCATACTATTCAACCAACCACCCACTCAATCCTAGGGGAGCACTATCATCCTAACCGCATATTTCTTAATCCAAGGGCCGAAAACTTAATAGCACCAATGACTTGGTGCTATTAATAGTATTGTAGCCTAGTTCTATATATATACACCTCCTTAATTTAATGGCGGAAGTTTGTTCTAAACCCTTATTAAGCAATATTTGGTTCAAAGGATAAAGAAAGAATAAGAAATTTATTCCTCTTATTTTTTAAAACGATGCTAAGAATTGCTAAGAATTACTATTCTTCTCTTAACGGGTTATTCTAGAATAACCCATTAAGAGGAGAGAATAGTAGTTCCACCTATTATGTCTAACAAACTATTCTCTACTTTATTCCTCTACTAATTAAGTTATAAATAATTATAAATTATAATTAATTGATGCAATTAATTTTTTAGTAATTAACTAATTAATTATTTAACTTATTAAATTAATAAATATTTAAATAATAATTTATTTATAATTTATAATTAATTAACTAATTAAATAGTTAGCTTTTTGATATGCTTATCCAATAATTAACTAATATTTAGCTATTTGATATGCTTATTCAACAATTAACTAATATTTATTTAATTTAAATAATTAATATTGTAATTTATCTAATTAATATATTAACTAAAAATATAAATGATTTAATAATTAATTAATATTAATATATTGACTTATTTTTTATAATTATTTACTAATTAACGTCATCTTCATCATCTCTATGGTAATTTTAATTTATTTATTTACTATCTTATTAAAATATTATTTTAATAATACTTAGATGCTTATTATTTCGATAAATTATTTTTTTTCCAATCATAATTACTCTTATTCCTATTATTCCAACCCAATCATCCAAACGTAATTTTTTTTTATTCCTCTAAACATCTCGAATATTCTCGTCCAAACACAAAATTAAACTAATTTCTGTCTAACCCAAAAATTATACATATTCTAAGAATAAACAAAAATAACTTGTTCTCGAACCAAATGGTAACGGTACCTTAAGCAATCTTACATGCTTTTCAGACCTCGTTTACATGGGGAACCAAACATGCTGATCATGCGGGATGACCAAGCGACCCGGTCAGTCGGTCCCATTGGTTCGATTCAAGAAGGCCTTATACATGGATTGAATTCATGTCCAAGCCGAATTAATATTTCTTACCTTACTAGGAAGTATTTTATTAGGATATATGAATAATTCTATATTTTGGATAATTTCATTTTTATTCTTTTGTTTTAGAAATCAAAATTTGATTACAATTTTATATGTTGTGGGATTATTGATTTTTTTTTCATATATTTCTTTTTAGCGTTAGTTTTTAATATTCTATAAATAAGCAGGGAGGCAAATGGTTGTATTGGGCTAAAATCAGCCCTAACCTGGCCAATAAATTGTAAATTAAATTCGAGTATGGTTCCGGCCCAGAAAATAATTAAAGAAGTAAATCCCAGTCCCAGCCCTCGGGGAGAGAAGAAAGAAGGTCTGGACCGGACCCGGCCGGGCCCATAAACATTTACCATATGGTTAGAGCATGAAATTTGGAAAGTTACCATTACCGGTTTACCACCCCTTTTGTTTAGCGGAGGAAACAGAGGTATTAAAGGAATATTATTTTATTTAGTATGAAATTGAAGTACTTAACCAAAACAAGGGATGCTAGCAGATCGGACTCCGGGTATGTTTCAAAATTCCGAGCCCGAACTAGGGGCGTAAATGTATCCAGGTTGGTGGACCTCCCGTCCCGATTCGCCGAATGAGGCAATGGGTAGGGACCGAAAAATAGAAAAATATAATCAATTCCGAATCCTTCGTAATCCGCCAAGTGGAGGCCAAAAATCCACTCCTGTCTCAGCCCCTTTTCTCCTTTGATCCGTCTTGATTCGTCAAAAAATTTACCAAAAATTCACTCCTGTCTCAATCCCCCTAGTGGAGTGGTAAGTGGAGGCCAAAAATAAGATCAAATTAATTCGCCCCGAATCTACCCCGATCTGATAAGAAACGGAGCGGGAGGTGGGGGACCCCTCCCGCTCTCAGTTCCACCCCGTTTGCATCCGTAACCTTAACCTGCCTACCCGAACTGAGACCAACCTGAACGCACACTTGTCAGGTTTGAAAATCCATAACAAAAAACGAACCCAATAAAAAAAATTGAAACCTAAACTCGAACCCAAAAATCCGAGGCCGAAAGCAATCATTTCTCTTTACCAAATTTCAAAACATATCATAATCAAATCTAAAATTTTAAATTATAAAGTTAAATTCTAATATATTATATAATATAAAATCGCTTCGGATTCGGATCGGTTTTGGGTTCAGGTTCGGATCGGGTCGGGTTTAGATAAAAATTCACACTCAAACCCGGATCCATTGAGTTTTTGTTTTTTATATTCATAGCCAAAATCATATCCATTTAGCACCAGATAAACTCGTCCCGTTCAGGTCTGGATTCGGATAAAATTTCGGATATCCATACCCATTGACCTCCTTAACCAAAACTGTTATAGTTGTTATATATTATCGATCACTTGCTATAATTACTTCTTAATGTATATAAGGATCCAGAGTTTTTTGAAATTTAACTTCATTTATATACATCATCATCGTGTTGAGTAATAATAAAAGGAAATGTCTACCTGTACACCTCTTTTTGGGGTGTACATCCTACAACTAATAAATCAACGGTCGAAATTAAATGTGCATTAATGAGGGTTATAACCTCACCCTCTTCTTTAACTGGAGCATTCCCTCTCTCTTTCTTTCTCTGTCTCTCGCTTTCTCAGTCTCTCGCTTAGTATTAAATATTTATAATATTCTATATTATTTTCATATATATATTAAATATTTTTATTTTTAATGAATTTAAATGTAGCACTTTGAATTTCGGTGCGTTGCTTCGAACTTTACTAAATTTGAGGAAGTTCGGAAAGAGCCGGTAATGGCTGGTGTGGAATTGAGTTCCGAAGGTTTCAGAACATTATGGGTGCGAGCGGGAACCCGGAAATCGAAGATTTCAAAGAAAAGGACCAACCGGAGCAAAACTGCTCACGGGGTCCGGACCCTGGAAGCTGGGGTCCGGACAATGAAGTCCGCGGGCAGCTGCGGTCCGGACCCGGGCAGCTACGGTCCGGACCCGAGCCGATGTCCGAGATGGGGAACGTACGGGTTCCGGACCCGGGACTTGAGGTCCGGACCCGAGCGGGTCTCCAAGTAGGGGTGCGTACGGGTTCCGGACCCGGACACCAAGGTCCGGACCCGGCCTGCGCACTGACCAGTCAATAGTGCGGGGTCCGGACCCCATTCGCAAGGTCCGGACCCGGCTGGTGCAGAATGCCCAGTGAGGGGTATTTTGGTAATTTTACGATGGATGGGCTATATATTGAGGGTTGAGACCTCTCCCCTCAGTCCATCTTCATCTTCCTCACACTCCCTCTCCCTCTCCCTCACTTTCTCTCTCTAGAGATCTTTCCAAGGCTTGGAGAAGTAAAGGATTTGACCTTGGGAAAAGCTTCTAAGGTGGATTTGGAGCTTCTTGGTGCAAGAAGAAACTTGGGAGCTAGGGCTTTGAGGTGAGTTCTTGTGCTTTAGGGTTTAAACCTTGGATTCAATCATTTAGCATGAGGTTTTTGGAGACCCTAGGCAATCTAAACCACAAAACGTGGAGATTGGCCAAGAGATTTTGTGGTTTCACATGCATGCATGTGAAACCTAAGTAGATTTGGGGCTTTTGCAATGAGAGGTTCTAAAAATATTTGGACCTTCGGGAATTGCAATTGAGGCCTAGGAAATCATGTTAGAACACTTGATTTCACATGTTGAGTTGAATTTAGGGTTCGTAATGAGTAACGAACCGTTTTCTTGTAGAAGCTTGGGTTGAAACAAGAACTCAAGGCTTGGACACTTAGGAGCTTAAAGAATACAAGGATTCGAAAGCTCTCGAGGTGGGTTTGTGTTTACCGAAGTGATTAGGTCACTTCCATGTCTAGGGTAAATATCTATTTAAAGATAAAATGGTATGTATTGTGAACCCTAGAATTTGCATGTTGGCAAAAGTAAAAATCATGGTAGGATGAACAATGAGATCCTATTGCATGAGGTATATTTCAAGTATAATTCAAATATTAATACTTGTAGCATGGTTGCATGTATGGTTAACCTAGTGTTATTGAACATAGGTTGGACATGAGGATTAAACCTAGTGTTATTGAACATAGGTTGGACATATGAGATTGAAACCTAGTGTCATTGAACATAGGTTTGACATGAGATTGGAACCTAGAGTCATGGAACCTAGGTTGATAATGAGAAAGTAAGCCTAGAGTTATTGAACATAGGCGAGACTTAGTGACTTGAACCTAAGGTCATGAGACTTAGGTTGGCAAGTGAAAAATGTGAACACGGGATGTGCGACGATTTTGCTATCCCGGGTAGGCGACGATTTCGCTACCATGCCATGAGTTGGCCGTATTGAGACGGGATGTGCGACGATTTTGCTGTCCCGGGTAGGCGACGATTTCGCTACCATGCCATGAGTTGGCCGTATTGAGACGGGATGTGCGACGATTTTGCTGTCCCGGGTAGGCAACGATTTCGCTACCATGCCATGTGTTGGCCGTACCGACACGGGATGTGCGACGAGTTTGCAATCCCGGGTAGGCGACGATTTCGCTACCTCGCCTTGAGTTGGCGGTGTCGAGAGGGGATGTGCGACGAGGTTGCTATCCCGGATATGCGACGAGTTCGCTATCCATGCCATGTAATGGCGGTGTTGAGACGGGGTAGGCGACGATTTCGCTATCCCGAGTATGCGACGAGTTCGCTACTCGAACTAGGAGGTGACGAGTTCACTTCTTCGAGGTTGGAACAATTATGGTGAGACGGCGATTCCGAAACCATAATTAAATGACAAGTAAATGAACTTAGTCATTGTGAGACGGAGGATGAACCTAGGAGAGAATGATAAATTATATTTCATTTGGTTGCATCATTTATGTTTAATTACAAGCATGTAAATAATTGTTGCATAGTTATGTGTGATCTAACTTATGCATATGGTGTTTCTTTGGACCTGGTGGGTCGAGCTTCTCTCTTGGGTGGCCTTACCCACTGGGAACTATGTTTATAGTTCTCACCCCACCTTTTTCAGGTCCTTCCGCGAGTGAGGCGGCGGAGCGAGGCAAGGGTTTGGCTCTTTAGATAGCGGCCCTTCCATTTTGGTTATATGTAGAGCTGTACCCCTATTTTGGATTATGATAGTATAGGGGATTTACATTCTTGTATGAATGTTGTATATTCCATAGTTTTGGAACATAATGTATGGAATGGAAAAAAAAAAAAAAAAAAATTGGGACATGGATATTGTGCCATGTGATGTAATAGAAGTAGAACTTCTTTATGTTGATGCTTTCCTTGTACAACTCTTGTACTCCGTTCCTAGTTGGAATATTGTGGATAAGCTTGTGTTGTGACGCCTTGGGCGGGTAGAAAAGACTCTATCCGTTCGGCGGGTCTGGGGCATGTGCCCGTGCGGTTACCCTTTCCACCTAGTCGGTGTTAAAGGGCCGGCGGGGCGTGACATTAAATTTAGGTACGTGTTTTACATTAAAAGCATCGAAATTTAATTCATATTTATTTTAAATTTTAAATTTTATATTTGGTTCATTATAATTAAATTTTTTAATTTATAATTCAAATTTGATATCAATAATTAAATTTAATTCATGATTTAAAAATAATTTTAATTTTAATTTAAAATAGATGGATAAAAATGCTATGTTTTATCAAATTGATTATAACCGTTCGTTTTAATTTGAGATATTCATTAACAAATTAATCATAACCGCTCGTAGGATTGGATTTACAGATGGATAGGATTGTTATTTTTTAACAAATTGATCACATGTAGTAAACTGAATTTCAGTGCATCGTACCGAACTTCTACAAATTGTGGAGTTCCGGTGAAAAAATAGCATGAGAGGCTATGTGTGAGGCTTCGGCCAAGTTTGGGACTTGTGCGAAGTATTTTCGGCGCAAATGAGGTGCGAAAACGGACTTCGAAAAGTTAGAACTGCTGAACTTGTGAAGTCTGCAGTGGATTCCGGTATGAGGATGTCCATACCGGTACTGAAGTAATTAGTACCGGTATGTTGTGGTATACCGGAATGCGACGGCTGAATCCGAGAAACCAGCTCTCGGGTTTTGCAGAATTCCTCGGGGTATACCGGAACTAGCACCCGTATACCTGTATGCAAATGCAAATACCGGTATACAGTGCTGCGAAATCCCAGCTTTGGCTGGCTGTGTGTAGTGAAGTGTGAGGGGGGGCAAAATGGTCTTTTCACATGTGTTGGGGTGTATGTAGGGCTGAGACCCTCTCCCCTTCCCATTGTCTTCCTCCTCTACTTCTCCTCTCCATCTCTCTCACTTTCTCTCTCTAGAGAACTCTCCAAAGCTTGGAGAAGTGGTGGATTGGAGCTTGGAAAAGGACTTCCAAGGTGCAAAGAAGCTTCTTGGTGCAAGTAGAAGCTTGGGGAACTCGCGGTTAAGGTTAGTTCCTCACGTTTTGGGTTCAAACCTTGGAATTGAGGCATAGGAAAGTTCAAACCTTGGAACACTTGATTTCATGTATTGAGTTGATTTAAGGGTTCGTAACGAGTAACGAACCATTTTCTTGTAGAAGCTTGGGTTGAAGCAAGAACTCAAGGCTTGGAGACCTAGGAGCTCAAAGAATACAAGAATTTGGAAGCTCTTGAGGTGGGTTTGTGTTTACCGAAGTGATTAGGTCACTTCCATGTCTAGGGTAAATATCCATTTAAAGATAAAATGGTATGTATGGTGAACCCTAGGACTTGCATGTTGGCAAAGATGAAAATCATGATAGGTAGAGCCATGAGCTCCTATTGCATGTTATAGAATTCAAGTATACTTCTATTATCTATACTTGTTATGTGATTGCATGTATGATTGGAACCTAGTGTTGAGAACAGAGGTTGTAACATGTATGATTGGAACCTAGTGTTGAGAACATAGGTTGGAACATGAGAATGGAACCTAGAGTCATGGAACCTAGGTTGAGAACGAGAAAGTAAACCGAGTGTCATTGAACATAATTGAGACTTAGTGACTTGAACCTAGGGTCATGAGACTTAGGTTGGCAAGTGTGAAATATTGAGATTGGATGTGCGACGAGGTTGCTATCCCGGGTATGGGACGAGTTCGCTACCCATGCCATGTGATGGCGGTGTTGAGATGGGATGTGCAACGAGGTTGCTATCCCGGGTATGCGACGAGTTCGCTACCCATGCCATGTGATGGCGGTGTTGAGATAGGATGTGCAACGAGGTTGCTATCCCGGGTATGCGACGAGTTCGCTACCCATGCCATGTGATGGCGGTGTTGAGATGAGATGTGCAACGAGGTTGCTATCCCGGGTATGCGACGAGTTCGCTACCCATGCCATGTGATGGCGGTGTTGAGATGGGATGTGCAACGAGGTTGCTATCCCGGGTATGCGACGATTTCGCTACCCATGCCATGTGATGGCGGTGTTGAGATGGGATGTGCAACAAGGTTGCTATCCCGGGTATGCGCCTTGGATGTTGGAACTATTATGGTGATGCGGCGATTCTGAAACCATAAGTTGACAAGTAGTTGAACTTGGTCAATGTGAAATATAGGATGAACCTAGGAGAAAATAAAAAATAGACATTTTATTTGGTTGCATCCTTTATGTTTATTTACAAGAACGTAAATAATTGTTGCATAGTTATTTGTGATCTAACTTATGCATATGGTGTTTCTTTGGACCTGGTGGGTCGAGCTTCTCTCTTGGGTGGCCTTACCCACTGGAAACTATGTTTATAGTTCTCACCCCACGTTTTTCAGGTCCTTCCGCGAGTGAGGCGGCGGAGCGAGGCAAGGGTTTGGCTCTCTAGATAGCAGCCCTTCCATTTTGGTGATACATAGAGTTGTACCCATAATCTTGGACATTGATAGTATAGGGGTTTTCATTGATTATATGCAACTTGTATATTCCATGATTTTGGAACTTGATGTATGGAATGGAAATGAAAAAAAAAAAAAAATTTGGGCATGTATAAATGTGCAATTGTGATGTAATAGAAGTAAAACTTCTTTATGTTGATGCTTTCCTTGTGCAACTCTTGTACTCCGTTCCTAGTTGGAACCTCGTGGACATGCTTGTGTTGTGACGCCTTGGGCGGGTAGAAGAGACTCTATCCGTTCGGCGGGTCTGGGGCATGCGCCCGTGCAGTTATCCTTTCCACCTAGTTGGTGTTAAAGGCCCGACGGGGCGTGACAGACTGAGGTGGTATCAGAGCATAGAAACGGTCTAGGTGGACCAAAGAAACCCTAGGATGAAAAAGACCCTAGGAGTGTAGGCTCGTGAGTGACGAGATCTTTGATTGTGGCGAAAGATAAGTGATTGTGTTATGTCCTTATACCTCTAGCTGGAAGTAGAGGTAGATTCGAGGTATGTCTTATTCTTCACCAAGTGTGTTCGTGTTGGCGGCCGACAACATGAAACCAAGTGAGGGGAATAAGAACCCTTGTGTGACTTTCGCCTAGTTGGGTTCACGTTTATGTTCGTGAAACGTTATGTTGGAATGACTTTGAATGTCACGAAATGACCAAAGTCGTTGTGTTTTCAGGAGATAATGGTACGTGGACGGCCTCCTACGAGGGCTGGGCTCGGAGGATCGAGCGCGGCTCCCGAACAACTCGGGGAAGGCGAGAACTCGGGTCTTCGTGATCAGTTGACCGAGTTGATGGGCGTGGTTCGGCGGCAGGCCGAAGCCATGCAGCGACAGGAGGAGCAAATTAAAAAGCCCCAGGACGAGATGGCGCAGCAAGCGGCTGTGGTTAGGGAGGAGAGAACGGGAGCGCCTCCGGCCTCTGCTTCGGCACCGGCCGAGGAGGTGACACCGGCGCCGGCTGTGGCGCCACCGGCAACACCGATTGTAGCCGGTGGGTCGGGTGCTCCTATGCCCGATTCCGCGATGGAGGATGCGGAGCGAGAGCGCGTACTTGCGGCTCTCATGAGGTTTAAGAAGTTCAACCCGCCTATCTTCAACGGGGAGAACGTGGATCCATGGGATGTAGAGACGTGGATCGATGCTATTGAGACGCTCTTCGAGGATCTATATACCTTGGAGAGGGACAAGGTACATCTCGCCGCTCATTGTCTAGAGCGATCGGCGAAGTTGTGGTGGAAGGGAGTCCGGCGTGATCGACTCTCTAGCCTTCCGCCACCGACGTGGGAGGAGTTTCGGGGTATGGTGCTCGCCGCCTACTTCCCCGATAGTGAGAAAAGGAAACTCCAAGAAAGGTTCCGTAAGTTGAAGCAAGGGAACCGCACCGTGCGCGAGTACGAGAGGGAGTTCTCGTACATCATTAATTGCATACCGCACGTTGTTCGCGGAGAGTTGGATAAGGTCGATTGCTTCGTGCGCGGGCTTCAACCGGAGATCTTTCGGGCGGTTCACGCCCTCAAGCTACAGACCTTTGCGGAGGTCTTGGACCGTGCTCTTTGGGTGGAGCACGGGAATGCATGTGCGCGCGAGGAGCGCGAATCTTGGGAGAGAGAAAAGGAAAAAGATAAAGAAAAGGGAAAGAAACGACCGGCGAGTGGCTCGAGTGGGCAGTCTAGCTCTAAGCGGCCCCCGAATAACTCGCAGTCGCAGAACCAGTCGCGAGGGTCCCGGCGGAATCGACCCTCGACCCGGTGCCCGATTTGTAGCGGCCCCCACAACCCTCAGCAATGTGATTATCGTGAGGGCCGGTGCTACAAATGCGGACATCCGGGACATATGCGATACAATTGCCCGATGGATGATGGCCGAGCACCGTCGTCGGCATCGGCATTTGCATCGCCGAGACAGCTTACGGGCATCCCACCCGCGGCGATGTCGGCTGGCCGTACACAGCCGCCGAGACCAGCTGAGGGCCAGCGACCAGCCCCCAGTGGACGGGTGTTCGCCTCACAGGTGGAGGAGCCTTCTGCCCAGGAGGATGTCGTGGCAGGTATCGTGTTAATTAAAGGCATTCGATGTAGAGCTTTGTTTGATACTGGAGCATCGCATTCATTCATTGCTCGATCATTTGCTATAGCACATGGAATAGAAATTGTAGAAGCCACGCATGCAAGAACTGTGCAAGTACCTGAACACACCTTTTGTGTACATCACGCGTGTGTAGATTGCCCAGTGAGGGTTGAAAACTGGATCATGCCAGCTAAATTGCTGGTGTTAAATCGAATGAATGAGTATGATTTGATCCTAGGAATGGATTGGCTCTCGAGATATCACGCTACTATTGATTGTGAGAGCCGGATAGTGAGGTTTAGAGAACCCGAGCATAAGGAGTTTGTGTACCGTGGGTGCAAGAGTTCGCTCTTTGCGTCAATGGTGTCCACGTCGCAAGCAAGAAAGCTTATTGCTAGTGGTTGCATCGCTTACTTAGCGACGGTAGTGGATGACCGAAAGGAAGTGTTGGGACTCGAGGACATTCATGTAGTCCAAGATTTCCCGGATGTATTTCCGACGGAGTTGCCCGGAATGCCACCGGACCGGGAAATAGAATTCGTGATCGATTTGCTCCCGGGTACGGCGCCGATTTCTAAGGCCCCGTACAGGATGGCACCCACGGAGCTAAAAGAATTGAAAGCACAATTACAAGATTTGATGGACAAGGGTTTTGTAAAGCCAAGTGTGTCACCTTGGGGAGCCCCTGTTCTATTTGTGCGGAAAAATGACGGTTCACTGCGGTTATGTGTGGATTACCGTGAGTTGAACAAAGTGACCGTCAAGAATAAGTACCTATTACCCCGAATTGATGACTTATTCGATCAGTTGCAAGGGTCTCGGGTGTATTCAAAGATTGATTTGCAATCCGATTATCACCAGTTGAAGATTAAACCGGAGGATGTGCATAAGACCGCGTTTAGGACGCGGTATGGACATTATGAATTCACGGTTATGCCTTTCGGGCTTACCAATGCCCCGGCAGCGTTCATGGATTTAATGAACCGTGTGTTCAAACCACTATTGAATCGATTTGTGGGGGTGTTCATAGATGATATTCTTGTCTACTCTCGGAGTGAAGAGGAACATAATGAGCACCTAAGGATTGTGCTTCAAGTTCTTCGAGAGAACAAGTTGTTCGCCAAGTTAAAGAAGTGCGAATTTTAAATTCGTGAGGTCACTTTCTTGGGTCATGTGATCTCCGCGGGAGGAGTATCGGTGGACCCTATGAAAGTTGAGGCAATCAAGGATTGGCCTCGCCCAACCAATGTCACGGAAATACTAAGCTTTTTGGGTCTTGCGGGGTACTATCGGCGATTCGTGGAGGGATTTTCAAAAATCTCCGGTCCACTAACGCGTCTTACCGCAAGGGGGCCAAATATGTTTGGAGCGAGGAATGCGACCAAAACTTTAAGGAGCTAAAGGAAAGGTTGACTTCGGCTCCGGTTCTCGCCTTGCCGATTGCGGGGGAGGGCTTTGTGGTGTATAGTGATGCATCACGGCGTGGTCTTGGGTGTGTGCTTATGTAAAGAGGACAAGTGATAGCATATGCCTCTCGACAGCTGAAGAGCTATGAGCAGAATTACCCCACCCACGACCTAGAGCTTGCAGCGGTGGTCTTCGCGCTTAAGTTGTGGAGACACTATTTGTACGGGGAGCATTGTGAGGTGTACACGGATCATAAAAGCTTAAAGTATTTGTTCACTCAAAAGGAGTTGAACTTGAGGCAGCGGAGATGGTTGGAGTTGATAAAAGATTACGACTTAACCATCTTGTACCACCCTGGTAGAGCCAATGTGGTGGCCGATGCGCTCAGTCAGAAATCCGTGGAGAACTTCGCAATTGAGATGACGGGACAAATGCCGTTGATCAAGAAAATGGGCCGATTTGACTTGGAAGTCGTGGCCCCAGACGTCCCCGCTAGACTTATGAATCTCGAGATTTGGCCAACCTTGTTGGAGCAAATAAAAGAAAAGCAATCCGGAGATCCGGAACTCCAAAAGGTGCGGAGTGCTATCGAGAATGGGCGCGCCGGTGATTTTCATGTAGACTCGAAGGGCGCCATTCGATTTCGAAATCGATTGTGCGTGCCAAAAGTTGAGGACATTCGTAGGGAGATCTTAAAAGAAGCTCACACTTCTCCCTATGCGATTCACCCGGGCGGCACCAAAATGTATAAGGATCTTAAATTGCATTATTGGTGGCCGGGAATGAAACTTGATGTTGGACGCTTTGTGGCACAATGTTTGGTATGCCAACAGTTGAAGGCCGAGCGTCATTTTCCAGCAGGAAAATTACAAGGGTTACCCATTCCAGTTTGGAAGTGGGAGAACATAGCAATGGACTTCGTTGTGGGCCTACCTCGATCGCAAGGTGGCCACGACTCGATTTGGGTGGTGGTGGATCGTTTGTCAAAGTCGGCACACTTTTTATCAATCCACACCACTTGGTCGGGAGACAAGTTGGCACAAGTCTACCTGGACGAGATTATGCGGTTGCACGGGGTCCCGACCTCGATAATTTTAGATCGAGATCCCCGTTTTACATCGCATTTTTGGAAAAGCTTGCAAGAAGCTTTGGGTACACGGCTCGATTTCAGTTCAGCATTTCATCCTCAAACTGACGGTCAATCAGAAAGGACAATTCGGATTTTGGAAGATATGCTGCGAGCGTGTGTGTTGGATTTTAAGGGTGCATGGCCTACTCATTTGCCGATGGCTGAATTTGCTTACAATAATAGCTATCCATCTAGCATCGATATGGCACCGTTTGAGGCCTTGTATGGAAGAAAATGCCGCTCTCCTATCCATTGGAGCGAGGTCGGCGAGAGAAGGGTCTTAGGACCGGATGTGTTGCGTGAAGCGGAGGAAAAAGTCCGCTTGGCACGTGAACGTTTATCGACGGCGCAATCCAGGCAAAAGAGCTATGCGGATAGGCGTCGACGAGATTTGGAATTCGCGGTAGGAAACCGCGTCTTCTTGAAAGTATCACCCATGAGAGGGGTGAAGCGATTTGGTGTTCGGGGTAAGTTGAGTCCCCGTTACATTGGACCCTATGAGGTTTTGGAGCGTGTGGGATCCTTAGCATATCGGCTAGCTTTGCCGCCAAAACTTGCGGGGATACACAATGTGTTCCATGTATCGACGCTCCGCAAGTACATGTATGATCCGGCGCACGTCCTCGAGTATGTGCCTATGGAGCTTCATGAGGATATGACTTATGAGGAATTTCCCTTGTGTATCATGGATCGCGAGGTGAAAAATTTAAGGAACCGTGAAATTCCTAATGTAAAGGTACAATGGACGAATCACGGTGAGCGCGAAGCTACGTGGGAATTGGAAAGCTCGATGAAGGAGCGGTTTCCTTACCTCTTCGCTGAGTCCAGCTGAGGTATGATTTAGTTTCGCGGCCGAAACTCTCTCTAAGGGGGGAGGAACGTAGTACACTGAATTTCAGTGCATCGTACCGAACTTCTACAAATTGTGGAGTTCCGGTGAAAAAATAGCATGAGAGGCTATGTGTGAGGCTTCGGCCAAGTTTGGGACTTGTGCGAAGTGTTTTCGGCGCAAATGAGGCGCGAAAACGGACTTCGAAAAGTTAGAACTGCTGAACTTGTGAAGTCTGTAGTGGATTCCGGTATGAGGATGTCCATACCGGTACTGAAGTGATTAATACCGGTATGTGGTGTGGTATACCGGAATGCGACGGCTGAATCCGAGAAACCAGCTCTCGGGTTTTGCGGAATTCCTCGGGGTATACCGAAACTAGCACCCGTATACTGGTATGCAAATGCAAATACCGGTATACAGTGCTGCGAAATCCCAGCTTTGGCTGGCTGTGTGTAGTGAAGTGTGAGGGGGCAAAATGGTCTTTTCACATGTGTTGGGGTGTATGTAGGGCTGAGACCCTCTCCCCTTCCCATTGTCTTCCTCCTCTACTTCTCCTCTCCATCTCTCTCACTTTCTCTCTCTAGAGGACTCTCCAAAGCTTGGAGAAGTGGTGGATTGGAGCTTGGAAAAGGACTTCCAAGGTGCAAAGAAGCTTCTTGGTGCAAGTAGAAGCTTGGGGAACTAGCGGTTAAGGTTAGTTCCTCACGTTTTGGGTTCAAACCTTGGAATTGATCTAGTATTTTGAGGTTTTTGGAAACCCTAGGCAATCTAAACCACAAAACGTGGAGATTGGCCAAGAGATTTTGAGGTTCTACATACATGCATGTGAAACCTAGGTAAAATGAGGGTTTTTGCCTTGGGAGGTTCTAAAAATATTTGGACCTTCAATTGAGGCATAGGAAATCATGTTAGTTGAGTTGATTTTATGTATTGAGTTGATTTAAGGGTTCGTAACGAGTAACGAACTATTTTCTTGTAGAAGCTTGGGTTGAAGCAAGAACTCAAGGCTTGGAGACCTAGGAGCTCAAAGAATACAAGAATTTGGAAGCTCTTGAGGTGGGTTTGTGTTTATCGAAGTGATTAGGTCACTTCCATGTCTAGGGTAAATATCTATTTAAAGATAAAATGGTATGTATGGTGAACCCTAGGACTTGCATGTTGGCAAAGATGAAAATCATGATAGGTAGAGCCATGAGCTCCTATTGCATGTTATAGAATTCAAGTATACTTCTATTATCTATACTTGTTATGTGATTGCATGTATGATTGGAACTTAGTGTTGAGAACATAGGTTGGAACATGTATGATTGGAACCTAGTGTTGAGAACATAGGTTGGAACATAAGAATGGAATCTAGAGTCATGGAACATAGGTTGAGAACGAGAAAGTAAACCTAGTGTCATTGAACATAGGTGAGACTTAGTGACTTGAACCTAGGGTCATGAGACTTAGGTTGGCAAGTGTGAAATATTGAAATGGGATGTGCAACGAGGTTGCTATCCCGGGTATGCGACGAGTTCGCTACCCATGCCATGATGGCGGTGTTGAGATGGGATGTGCAACGAGGTTGCTATTCCGGGTATGCGACGAGTTCGCTACCCATGCCATGTGATGGCGGTGTTGAGATGGGATGTGCAACGAGGTTGCTATCCCGGGTATGCGACGAGTTCGCTACCCATGCCATGTGATGGCGGTTGAGATGGGATGTGCAACGAGGTTGCTATCCCGGGTATGCGACGAGTTCGCTACCCATGCCATGTGATGGCGGTGTTGAGATGGGATGTAGTACTCGGGAAATTTTGAGATTTAGGGTTTCTGGGCTTATGGGATTTCGGGCGCCCGGAAGAGGAGAAGTGGACGCCCGGAATGTTCCGGACCCCGTTGCACCTTGTGGACGATCCGGTTATGGCTGACGAGTTGTGGATCCGGATGCATGATTCGGACGCCCGGACGAGGATCCGGTTTGAGCTGTTGACGTGGAGGGCCACGTGTCGCGACAGAGGACACGTGTCGATCGCCGGAGACACACCGCCCCACCGCCTGATGACTATTGACCGGCCGCTTAGCCGCGCGACGACACCTGTACGGCGCATTTCCGGATGCCCGGAAGTTGAGAAGTGGGCGCCCGAATGTGTGAATTTGGCAGCCTATAAATAGTTGAGCCCTGTTGGTTTTTGGGTTACTTTCCACTCCGAGATCCCTGTTTCTAGAGAGAGAAAGTGGGTTTA
Organism: Puya raimondii; assembly: GCA_016920855.1. NCBI lineage: Eukaryota > Viridiplantae > Streptophyta > Magnoliopsida > Poales > Bromeliaceae > Puya > Puya raimondii. The sequence goes on from JABWPP010000050.1 coordinate 12,719,724, forward strand.
GGGCCATGTGTTGGCATAGTTTGTAACCCAGCTTGCTCTCCTCTACTCTGCTGATCTGATCTGGTGCTGAGCTGTTATTCTGCTGGAGATAGCAGTTTCCTTGGAGGTTTTGACAGATCGGAGTGCTGCCGGAGTTCGCTATCTGGAGGGTTGGATCTGAGGCTTGTTCTTTCCCCACCGTGGTTGGATTAGCATTTGAGGTGGGTTGATGTTTGCCAGATTCAGTGGACTTCCTCCTACGTGTTTTATCTCATGTTAGCATGTTGTTTGGATTATATGTTAGCATGATTGGATTATGATATGTGGATATTGGAGTATGTTAGTAGTGACCATGTTAGTTGAGATTGATGTGCATGATATGATCTTAGTTATGATCTTGAGATTATGATATATATGAGCATGCATTTCTTTGTATCATATTGTTGCATGATTGGACCTACACCTATTGATTCCTTGTACCAGTTGTTGTGCATGTAGTGTAGGTGATCATGTTGTGGCTCGTGCTATGTTATTGTACCTCCTCTTTGTGTGGTAGAGTTGAGATGGATTGTGAGCACTGGAGCATTGATTGTGCCGAGGGCACGGGCTTCTTTGTGAGAGTGTGGATTGGGTCTTACTTGTTGACTATCCTTTGAGGTGCCAAGGGCACATGATCCTTTGTTGACCCAGTCGTGTCGATCATATACCTGCGGGTGCTTGGCGGTTACTATGGTTGTACTTTACTCGGTTGGGTAGCTCCCACGAGTACCACTCTAGAGTTGGCATGTTCCGTACTGAGAGGCGTACGATGAACTAGTGACAGATGGTGTTCCTGTCCTAGTTGGGCTCCCTATTGTGTTGAGCAGCTCCCTATTGTGTTGAGCGTGATCAGGCCGCAGGTATCATGTTATGAGGTATGGTATGGTGAGGTATTGTATGGCGAGAGCTAGGTACAGATGGAGTTCCTGTACTAGCTGGTTCGCAGGTATTGTATTGTGTATGATAGTCCTCATTTGGTATATTCAGTTCATTGGTATTTCATACTGACAGTTGAGCTTTGTGCATAGTAGTGGTAGTATATCTCCTACTTTCTTTCTTGCTCATTATATATCTCTTGAGATTGAGGACTTAGTGGGCAGACCGCTGAGGCTGGTGGCGGTACCCACTGAGGACTACTTGATTGATAGTAGTTCTCACACCCTTTGGTGACATCTTTTTCAGGGTCTTCTTCCCCTGTCGTGCATACTGATCGCGGAAAGGAGACCGTCGGGTAGAGTGGATCCCCGGACATTTGGCTAGAGGTATACCCCATTTTGGTAGTTGGTTATGAGTCTGTACATACAGAGAGACAGAGATAGTGATTTTCAGTGTTGTATTATGTTATGGATGTTGTATGTACAGTGATTTTTGATATATTATATAGCAGCTCTGTTGATACCTTTAGCTCTACATGTTTGTTGTGGATGTTGTTTCGCTTCGTATACATAGTAGAAATACTGTGTGTGCGGCGGATCTGGTCATGCGCCTGGGAAGAGGTAACCCGGGGCGTGACAGATTAAGTTGGTATCAGAGCTTAGGAATAGGTCAAGAGGGCCTAGGGAACCTAAGATAAACAGACCTAAGGATGACGTGAGAGACGTAATTGATCGCGAAAGTCAAAGATTGGGTTTTGAATCCTTCCTTGTGTAGGAAGAGTAATTGAGGGATTATGCCTTCTCTTATCGGATGAATTATGTTGGCTGCAGACGACATGATAATCTGAGAAGAAAAGAAGTGTCCTTCTAGACTTTCGTTGGATTGGGTCGTGAGTTGATTGTGGTCCTAATCGGGTATTCTGTTGCAGGTTGTTACTATGCCTCCTCGACGACCATCGACGCGAGCGCATCCGACGCCGTCGGATATGCCTGAGCAGACGGGACCTAGTGAATGGCCCGCTTTGCAGGAGCAGCTAGCAGATATAGCTGCAGTTGGAAGGCAGCAGAGTGCCTTGTTACAGAAGATGTGTGATGCTTTCTCTACGCCTCGAGCCATGGAACCTCAGGCGGCGACGACTCCAACTACATCTCAACCTGAGAGAAGGAAGTACTCAGCCTAGTCAAGTGCTTTCTGAAGAGGAGCAGGAGCGGATGGCGGATAGATTGGCTCGCTTCTGTAGGTTTGATCCACCACGATTCAATGGTAGTAGTATAGAACCGTGGGTGGTTGAAGCCTGGATTTGTGAAATGGAGAAGTTGTTCGAGGATCTCTTTGTGCCAGCACGAGAGCAGGTGCATATGGCAGTGCATTGTTTATCTGGTGATGCACATGTCTGGTGGAGGAGGACCCGTGATCATAGGTCCTTGAATCCTCTACAGATGACTTGGAGTGAATTTCGGGGAATCATGTATGGAGTGTATTTTCCGAGTAGTGTGAAGATGAAGATAGAAGAGGATCTAAAGAATTTGAAGCAAGGGAATCGCTCAGTACAGGAGTATGCGAGGGAATTTACGAGGTTGCTTAACTGTGTTCCCTCAGCAGCGAGAGACGAGATACAGAAGGTTTATCTGTATGAGAAGGGTTTGAGACCCGATATCTTTCCATTTGTCCACTCGCAGAGACTTCAGACTTTGGATGCTACTATTGAGCAGTCTCTGTGGGTAGAGCGAGGGGCATTTGTGACGAGGGGACAGCCTATGGACCCAGCTCAGGGTCAGAAGCGCCCGGCGCCTGATGATGGAGGGCAATCAAGTAGCAGACGGCCACCTAAACCTCCTCAGCAATCGCGTTTCCAGAGACGTGGATCTTTTAGTCGCCAGCAGTCTGGAGGATTTCGCCAGCAGCCTGGAGGATATCGCCAGCAGCGACAGCAGCAGCAGCAGCAGCAGCAGTCGAGGGGACCTCCTCGATGTGTGATTTGTGGAGGACCTCATTTTGCTTATCTTTGTGATCGACCAGATGGCCGATGTTTTGAATGTGGACAGCGGGGACATATCAGGAGAGCCTGTCCCAGATTAGTTGCAGCTCCTTCTACGGCATCTGTACCTTTCACTCCACCGCAGTATTCTGGAGCTTCCCCGGTATTTTCTCAGGAGCGATCTTCTATGCCACGACAGCAGGATCGACGCCAGCCACCGGCGAGCGGGCGAGTTTATGCCGCTCAGATTGAGGATGCTTCGATAGCTGATCGAGTGGTGGCAGGTATAGTTTTAATTTGTGGCATTAGATCGCGTACTTTATTCGATACTGGTGCATCGCATTCCTTTGTTAGTAGGACATTTGCATTACATCATGGTCTAGAGATAGGATTGTTACCCCAGGCACAGGAGGTGCGGGTACCTGACCATAATTTGCAAGTGATTGAGGGTTGTTTAGGATGTCCTGTGCAAGTAGGACCTTGGATCATGCCTGTTGATTTATTGGTATTAAGACAATTACTGGATTTTGATGTAATCCTAGGCATGGATTGGTTATCTCGATACTTTGCTACGATTGATTGTGGATCAAAGACGGTAATCTTTCGTGAGCCTGGACATGAGGAGTATGTTTATGAAGGTTGTAAGAGTTCACTGTTCGCAGTGACGATCTCTTCTGCTAAGGCCAGACAGTTGTTAAATAGTGGATGTATGGCCTACTTAGCAACAGTGACTGAGGTGCCCACTGTTGTACCAGGACTCGAGGATATTCCTATTGTCCGTGAGTTTCCGGACGTATTTCCTTCTGAGTTATCCTCGATGCCTCCTGATAGGGAGATTGAATTCGTGATTGATGTGGTACCAGGAACCGCGCCAATCTCGAAGACACCCTATAGAATGGCACCAGCTGAGTTAAGAGAGTTGAAGGCGCAATTACAAGATTTGATGGATAAAGGTTTTATTAGACCCAGTGTGTCGCCCTGGGGAGCGCCTGTACTATTTGTGAAGAAGAAGGATGGTTCACTTAGGTTGTGTGTGGATTATCGAGAATTGAACAAAGTGACCATCAAGAATAGATACCCCCTCCCACGTATCGATGACCTGTTCGATCAATTGCAGGGAGCGTGTGTCTTTTCTAAGATTGATCTTCAGTCCGGTTACCACCAGTTGAAGGTGAAGGCCGAGGATATTTCTAAGACTGCTTTTAGAACTCGGTATGGGCATTATGAGTTTACAGTCATGCCGTTTGGATTGACTAATGCCCCAGCTGCATTTATGGATATGATGAACCGAGTTTTTAAGTCCTTCTTGGACAGATTCGTGGTAGTCTTCATAGATGATATTTTGATTTACTCCTGTGATGATGCGGAGCATGAGGAGCATCTGAGGTTAGTGCTACAACTCTTGCGAGAGAAGAAGTTGTATGCAAAGCTCAAGAAGTGTGAGTTTTGGTTGAGAGAGGTTGCCTTTTTAGGCCATGTGATTTCAGCTTCGGGAGTAGCTGTTGATCCTAAAAAGATAGAGGCGATTCGTGATTGGCCTAGACCGACGACTATATCTGAAGTGCGGAGTTTTCTTGGTTTAGCCGGGTATTATCGACGATTCGTGGAGAGCTTTGCGAAACTCTCTACGCCACTTACTCGACTAACCAGGAAAGGGGTTAAGTATGTTTGGAGTGATGAGTGCCAAGCATGCTTTGATGAGCTTAAACAGAGATTGATGACAGCCCCTATTCTTGCACTACCTGTGATGGGCGAAGGATTTGTCATCTATAGTGATGCTTCACATAGTGGCTTGGGTTGCGTGCTGATGCAACATGGCAAAGTGATTGCATATGCTTCAAGACAACTAAAGGAATATGAGAAAAACTACCCCACTCATGATTTGGAGTTGGCGGCGGTAGTCTTTGCTCTGAAGCTATGGCGTCACTATCTTTATGGTGAGCATTGTGAGGTGTATACAGATCATAAGAGTCTTAAGTATCTGTTTACACAGAAAGAGTTGAATCTACGGCAACGGAGATGGTTAGAATTATTGAAGGATTATGACATCTCTATTTTGTACCATCCCGGTAAAGCGAACGTTGTCGCCGATGCTTTGAGTAGGAAGGCTGTGGCGACTTTGAGTTTGTGTATTACTCAACAGCCTGTCCTAGTGGAGGAAATGCGAAGGTTATCCCTTGAAGTGGTTACTTCTGGGATGACAGCGAGATTGATGACCCTAATCATTCAGCCCACTCTGTTGGATAGGATTCGAGAAAAACAGAGTGTGGATCCTTACTTGGTGAAGATTCGAGATCAACTGAAGAGTGGAGATCTTGAAGACTTTACTTATGATGATGCTGAGACTCTTCGCTATAGAGGACGTCTATGTGTACCAGCGGATCAGGAGATTCGAGAAGAGATATTGAAGGAAGCACATTATTCTCCTTATTCTGTACATCCTGGAGGGACTAAGATGTACCAGGATCTGAAGACTCAATTCTGGTGGAATGGTATGAAGCGGGATATTGGTAGAGCTGTAGCTCAATGTTTGACATGTCAGCAAGTTAAGGCTGAACATCGAGTACCAGCTGGTAAGCTACAGAGTCTTCCAATACCTGAGTGGAAATGGGATCACATCACGATGGATTTCATCGTAGGATTGCCGAGGACTTCGAGCGGCTGTGATTCTATTTGGGTGATTGTTGATAGGCTGACGAAGTCTGCTCATTTCCTGCCTATGCAGATTACTTGGTCACGTGAGCGACTTGCGCAGCTGTATATGGATGAGATATTGAGATTGCATGGAGTGCCAATCTCAATAGTATCTGATAGAGACCCAAGGTTTGTTTCTCATTTCTGGAAGAGTTTACAAACAGCTTTGGGGACTCAGCTTCGATTTAGCACTGCGTTTCATCCCCAGACTGATGGTCAGTCCGAGCGCACTATACAGACACTCGAGGATATGCTGAGAGCTTGTGTCTTGGATTTTGGTGGAGGTTGGGATCGACATCTGAGATTAGTAGAGTTTGCGTACAACAATAGCTATCAGGCGAGCATTAGGATGGCTCCGTTTGAAGCGTTGTATGGACGCAAATGTCGATCACCTCTATATTGGGATGACGTTGGTGAAAGGAAGACGTTGGGACCAGACCTTTTGCTTGAAGCCGAAGAGAAAGTTAAGTTGATACGACGGCATATTGAGACGGCTCAGAGCAGGCAAAAGAGTTATTCTGATACTCGGAGGCGAGATCTAGAGTTTCAGATTGGTGATCATGTATTCTTGAAGGTCTCACCATCGAAGGGCATACGGAGATTTGGGATTCGCGGAAAGCTTAGTCCGCGATTTATTGGTCCTTTTGAGATCTTGGAGAGAGTTGGACCTGTAGCATATCGGTTAGCCCTTCCGCCTCGACTTGCAGGAGTGCACGATGTCTTTCATGTATCTGTTCTGAGGAGATACATGCATGATCCTTCCCATGTGATTGATTTTTCTCCACTGGAGCTTACTGAGGAGTTGCAGTACGAGGAGCGACCGATACGAATTCTTGCTCGTGAGACGAGGGAATTGCGTAATCGGGTTATACCTTATGTTAAGGTACAGTGAGATTTTCATGATGATAGAGAGGCGACATGGGAGTTGGAGTCTATTATGCTGAGATCTTATCCCCACTTGTTTACATCTTGAGGTGAGTATTTTACCTTAGTTTCGAGGACGAAACTATTGTAAGGAGGGGAGAATGTAGTACTCGGGAAATTTTGAGATTTAGGGTTTCTGGGCTTAGGGGATTTCGGGCGCCCGGAAGAGGAGAAGTGGACGCCCGGAATGTTCCGGACCCCGTTGCACCTTGTGGACGATCCGGTTATGGCTGACGAGTTGTGGATCCGGATGCATGATTCGGACGCCCGGACGAGGATCCGGTTTGAGCTGTTGACGTGGAGGGCCACGTGTCGCGACAGAGGACACGTGTCGATCGCCGGAGACACACCGCCCCACCGCCTGATGACTATTGACCGGCCGCTTAGCCGCGCGACGACACCTGTACGGCGCATTTCCGGACGCCCGGAAGTTGAGAAGTGGGCGCCCGAATGTGTGAATTTGGCAGCCTATAAATAGTTGAGCCCTGTTGGTTTTTGGGTTACTTTCCACTCCGAGATCCCTGTTTCTAGAGAGAGAAAGTGGGTTTAGGGCCATGTGTTGGCATAGTTTGTAACCCAGCTTGCTCTCCTCTACTCTGCTGATCTGATCTGGTGCTGAGCTGTTATTCTGCTGGAGATAGCAGTTTCCTTGGAGGTTTTGACAGATCGGAGTGCTGCCGGAGTTCGCTATCTGGAGGGTTGGATCTGAGGCTTGTTCTTTCCCCACCATGGTTGGATTAGCATTTGAGGTGGGTTGATGTTTGCCAGATTCAGTGGACTTCCTCCTACGTGTTTTATCTCATGTTAGCATGTTGTTTGGATTATGTTAGCATGATTGGATTATGATATGTGGATATTGGAGTATGTTAGTAGTGACCATGTTAGTTGAGATTGATGTGCATGATATGATCTTAGGTGAGATTATGATATATATGAGCATGCATTTCTTTGTATCATATTGTTGCATGATTGGACCTACACCTATTGATTCCTTGTACCAGTTGTTGTGCATGTAGTGTAGGTGATCATGTTGTGGCTCGTGCTATGTTATTGTACCTCCTCTTTTTGTGGTAGAGTTGAGATGGATTGTGAGCACTGGAGCATTGATTGTGCCGAGGGCACGGGGTTCTTTGTGAGAGTGTGGATTGGGTCTTACTTGTTGACTATCCTTTGAGGTGCCAAGGGCACATGATCCTTTGTTGACCCAGTCGTGTCGATCATATACCTGCGGGTGCTTGGCGGTTACTATGGTTGTACTTTACTCGGTTGGGTAGCTCCCACGAGTACCACTCTAGAGTTGGCATGTTCCGTACTGAGAGGCGTACGATGAACTAGTGACAGATGGTGTTCCTGTCCTAGTTGGGCTCCCTATTGTGTTGAGCAGCTCCCTATTGTGTTGAGCGTGATCAGGCCGCAGGTATCATGTTATGAGGTATGGTATGGTGAGGTATTGTATGGCGAGAGCTAGGTACAGATGGAGTTCCTGTACTAGCTGGTTCGCAGGTATTGTATTGTGTATGATAGTCCTCATTTGGTATATTCAGTTCATTGGTATTTCATACTGACAGTTGAGCTTTGTGCATAGTAGTGGTAGTATATCTCCTACTTTCTTTCTTGCTCATTATATATCTCTTGAGATTGAGGACTTAGTGGGCAGACCGCTGAGGCTGGTGGCGGTACCCACTGAGGACTACTTGATTGATAGTAGTTCTCACACCCTTTGGTGACATCTTTTTCAGGGTCTTCTTCCCCTGTCGTGCATACTGATCGCGGAAAGGAGACCGTCGGGTAGAGTGGATCCCCGGACATTTGGCTAGAGGTATACCCCATTTTGGTAGTTGGTTATGAGTCTGTACATACAGAGAGACAGAGATAGTGATTTTCAGTGTTGTATTATGTTATGGATGTTGTATGTACAGTGATTTTTGATATATTATATAGCAGCTCTGTTGATACCTTTAGCTCTACATGTTTGTTGTGGATGTTGTTTCGCTTCGTATACATAGTAGAAATACTGTGTGTGCGGCGGATCTGGTCATGCGCCTGGGAAGAGGTAACCCGGGGCGTGACATGGGATGTGCAACGAGGTTGCTATCCCGGGTATGCGACGATTTCGCTACCCGTGCCATGTGATGGCGGTGTTGAGATGGGATGTGCTGTGCAACAAGGTTGCTATCCCGGGTATGCGACGATTTCGCTACCCGTGCCATGTGATGGCGGTGTTGAGGTGGGGTATGCGACGGTTTCGCTATCCCGAGTATGCGACGATTTCGCTACTCGAACACGGAGGTGACGATTTCACTCCTTGGATGTTGGAACTATTATGGTGATGCGGCGATTCCGAAACCATAAGTTTATGACAAGGAGTTGAACTTGGTCAATATGAAATATAGGATGAACCTAGGAGAAAATGAAAAATGGACATTTTATTTGGTTGCATCCTTTATGTTTATTTACAAGCACGTAAATAATTGTTGCATAGTTATTTGTGATCTAACTTATGCATATGGTGTTTCTTTGGACCTGGTGGGTCGAGCTTCTCTCTTGGGTGGCCTTACCCACTGGGAACTATGTTTATAGTCTCACCCCACGTTTTTCAGGTCCTTCCGCGAGTGAGGCGGCGGAGCGAGGCGAGGGTTTGGCTCTCTAGATAGCAGCCCTTCCATTTTGGTGATACATAAAGTTGTACCCCTAGTCTTGGACATTGATAGTATAGGGGTTTTCATTGATTATATGCAACTTGTATATTCCATGATTTTGGAACTTGATGTATGGAATGGAAATGAAAGAAAAGAAAATTTTGGGCATGTATAAATGTGCAATTGTGATGTAATAGAAGTAGAACTTCTTTATGTTGATACTTTTCTTGTGCAACTCTTGTACTCCGTTCCTAGTTGGAACCTCGTGGACATACTTGTGTTGTGACGCCTTGGGCGGGTAGAAGAGACTCTATCCGTTCGGCGGGTCTGGGGAATGCGCCCGTGCGATTTTCCTTTCCACCTAGTTGGTGTTAAAGGCCCGACGGGGCGTGACATCACAAGCGTTTGTTCTTATTTGAGATTAATAAATTAATCATAACCGGTCATAGAAAATATTCTTTTATTCCTTTTTCGATTCCGTCTGTTATTCCTATATGCTTTTATATATAGTATAGATTATGAAAGTAAAATCTATGTATTCGTAGTGTTACCAAGCAGAACACAAGCCGAACTCATATTTAGCTGAACACGAGCTGGCACGTGTTCGGCTAGCTGGATTGCCACCCTGTATGTGAGTACACTTTATAACCTATGCTCCAAAGTAGACTGTATTTCAGCATATGATTATAAATATTACTAATATATAATTGTTCACAATAAGTGTACATCATGTCCAGTGCAGCTAGAAAATAATTATAGAAATAACAAAATTAACAGCGACTACTTGCCGATAGTTCCACCGCACAACGCGCAGTTAGGTGACGTTGGCAGCATATTAAGGACTGCCGGTCCTACAGTATCGTTCCCAGGACTCTATTTCAACATTTAGTTTCCATTCATAATTTTCCGAAACGAGCGTAATACACTCCGGAATGATTTGAAGATCAATACATTTGATCAACAATCGACAGAACCTTACATCTTCGCGAAGCCGGCTTCGGTCATCTCCACCTATAAATCGTCCGAAACTTGAAACAATAGTTTGTAAATCTTCGTACCTATAGCAGTGGAGCGGTAAGTCATGCAAGCGAATCCATACATCGTACCGAAATCTTACACGGCATCTACCAAGGTTGAATTCACACGGTTCTGCCGTAATGGCGAGTTTGTCGGATTGAAGTGGCGACCGACGGATAGTTTTATCCCGGCTCTTACCGCTAGGAAAGAATACTACATAATTGTCGTCGCCGTCAGGACAATCTACAATTCCAAAGTCTCTTGGATCTCCACCAAACTGCTCAGCTAGGAAAGAAGTCACGCTATCTTTTGAGCAGTCATCTTCAGTGTCTGAGGCTACAATATTCACCTGTGCTGCACAATCGTACAAAATATTAGCATCGAAGTATCTATTGCAGAAGGGAATAAAACAGTAGTTGTATCTCGGACGTGTGGAGTTAGAGCTCGACATGATAAATGGCTAGTTATAAGAATGAGCACAAACGCATTTGGGTCGAGGAAGGAAGTGAAGTGAGAGGCTTATTTGTAGGGCCAGCATTAAATCATCGGTGCTATCTAATATCCGAATCTACCTGAACTGCCCTATATGGGTGTGCCCTACAATGCCCTACAATGCCCTACAATGCACACTCATATTAAGTAGGGACTTATCACTGGCAGGTATATGGGTGTTCCATACAAAGCTTCAAGTGTACCAAACTGTCATATAGGTGTTCCGTTATCGGCTATAACATGCAAAATCATGTCCTACCCTACAAAAGTGAAAATATTACTGGCAGATATATTGGTGTGCCCTTCAGTACTATACATGTACCTCAACACCTCTATAGCTGTAGTTCCTTTTTATAAGAGGGACTTATCACCGACAGGTATATGGGTATAAGCTTCAAGTGTACCAAACTGCCCTATAGGTGTTCCATTGTTGGCTATAAAGTGCAAAATTAGGTCCTACCCGATAAAAATGAATATATCACTGGCAGGTATATGGGTGTGCCCTACAATACTTCAAGTGTACCGTCGTGCCCTATAACTGTCTCGTATTGTGCTATAACATGCAAAATCATGTCCTACCCCATAAAAGTAGATATATCACTGGCAGGTATATGGGTGTACCCTTCAGCACTATACATGTATCTCGGCACCCCTATAGCTGTATCTCCTTTTTATAAGAGGGACTTATCACTGACAGGTATATGAGTGTACTCTACAATACTTCAAGTGTACCGTCGTGCCCTATAACTGTCCCGTATTGTGCTATAACATGCAAAATCATGTCCAACGCCATAAAAGTGGATATATCACTGGCAGGTATATGGGTGTGCCCTTCTGCACTATAGATGTACCTCGACACCCCTATAGATGTCGCTCCTTTTTAGAAGCAGGGACTTATCACTGACAAGTATATGGATGTACCCTACAATACTTCAGGTGTGTCGTACGGCCCTATAACGCTCCCATTGTTTGCTATAACGTGCAAAATCATATCCTACCCTATAAAAGTGGACATATCATCGACAGATATATAGGTGCGCCCTTCAACACTATAGACGTACCTCGGCACCCTATAACTGTATCTCTATTTTATAAGAGGGACTTATCACTGGCAGGTATATGGGTGTGCCATACAAAGCTTTAAGTGTACCAAACTGCCCTATAGGTGTTCCGTTGTTGGCTATAAAATGCAAAATTAGGTCCTACCCGATAAAAGTGGACATATCACTGGCAGATATATGGGTGTGCCCTTCAGCACTATGCATGTACCTGAGTATCCTTATAGTTGTAGCTCCTTTTTATAAGAGGAACTTATCACCGGCAGGTATATAGGTGTGCCATACAAAGCTTCAAGTGTACCGAACGGCCCTATAAGTGTCCCGTTGTTGGCTATAATGTGCAAAATCATATCGTACCCTATAAAAGTGGACATATCACCGACATATATATGGGTGTGCCCTTCAGCACTATAGATGTACCTCGACACCCCTATAACTGTAGCTCTATTTTATAAGAAGGGCTTATCACTGGCAGGTATATGGGTGTGTCATACAAAGCTTTAAGTGTACCGAACTGCCCTATAGGTGTTCCGTTGTTGGCTGTAAAGTGCAAAATTAGGTCCTACCCTACAAAAGTGGACATATTATTGGCTGATATATGGGTGTTCCCTTCAGCTCTTTAAATGTATCTTGCCATCCCTATAGCTGTCGCTCATTTTCATAAGAGGGCGTATCACAGCTGGTAGGTACATGGATGCGCCCTTCACCACTATAGATGTATCTTTGCACACCTATAGCTGTCATTCCTTTTTATAACATAGAAGTAGGTTTTGAGTTAGGTACATATTTCAACAAGACGTACAATGGTAAATCACTTGCTTCCCATTCAAATGGCATACTTATAATTGATTATAATTAACTTTGCATATAATAGAACGTTGGAATTTGGATCCTATTCAAACTACACATATATACGGGTACATTTGTTGCACACTTATCTTAAAGTAATGTTTCAGCTGCATAACAAAATTTTCAACTCAACATGTTGAAATACCATATAAGGTTTACATACAATACAATATAAGGTTTCCAACCATATATTATAAGGTTTACATTCCTAGTCTTGCAAATACCATTATCATACATCATTCGAAATCTGAAAGGTAAAAGTCCGATGCATAGTCAGGATACGATACGATACGATACGATGAAACATATTGCTATTAATATCTAAATTATTATCTTTGAAGAACCTTATAGTGTGTGAGAGAGAGAAAGCAAAAGATGGAGAGAGAGGGATTAATTATCTCACACGCACACCGCCCCATCCCGCTCCCGCGCTGCCGTCACCCGCTCCCGCCGCGCCGCGTGCGCCGCCGGCGCCACCGCTACCGCTACGGCGCCAGCGCCGGCACCGCGGCCGCGGAGGCGGAGGCTAAGGTTGTGGGTGTATGCAGGTATGCATGTGTGGATGAGGATGAGGATGAGGAAAAGGGGGAGGAAGAAGAAGAGAAGAAGAAATAGTGTAACTTTTACATAAAGAATGCAACTTTGACCAAAAGAGTGTAAATTTTATTTCAAAAGAGTGTAATTTTTATCTCAAATAGTGCAACTTTTATTAAAACAGTGCAATTTTTTTTAAAACAATATACTTTTTTTTGAAATTTACATTCTTTAGACCGTAGTTGCACTCTTTAGAAAAATATTGCACTATTTCTGTTTCTCTTCTTTTTTTTTCTTTTTCTTCTCTTCTTCTTCCTCCTCCCATCCGAGCGTGCATGAATTCGGCGTTCTCCTTCCACACCTCACCGTCTTCGTAGACCTCCTTCTTCCATATGGGCACGGACGCCTTCACCACATCGATCAGGAAGCTGCAGGCCTCGAGCGCGTCGGCGCTGTGCGCGGCGAAGGCGGCGATAAGGACGCTCGCCTCGCCCACCGGCACCACTCCGAGGCGGTGCGCCACGGCCAGGCGGCGGGGGCTCCACGCGGTGCGCGCGGCGGCGCACGCGGCACGGAGACGGCGGAGCGCCATGGCCGGAGGAGGATGCGACGGAGGCTCCACGCGGCGCACGCGGCGGGGAAGCCCGGGCCAGGGTCGCAGGCGATGCGCCAGCGGGCGGGGGCGGGGGCGAGGCCGCGGTCGGAGAAGCTGCGGCGGGAGGGGGAGATGCCGGTGTAGAGGACGCCGATGATGAGGTCGGAGCCGAAGTCGGAGTCGGTGAGGATGGAGGAGGGCGGCGACGGGAGCAGCCCGAGGAAGTGCGGCGAACGCGTCGTGTCGGGGCGCCGCACCGGCTCGGGGACGACGGACACCACGCCCGGCGCCGAACACGAGTTCGCCGAACACGAGTACGCCGAACACGAGTACGCCGAAGAATCGCCTAAGGAGGAAGGGAGAGAGAGAGGAGGTAGAGATGGAGAAAGAGAGGAGGGACCGTAGGTCCCCTGCAGGAAAAGAGGGAAAGAGGGAAAGAGGGAAAGAGGGAAAGTGTAGGATGAAAAATTGGGGAGTGAAGTTATCATCAGTTTTTTATTTTCCTTAAACCCTATTAATCCCAGTCGTTGGATCTAATAGTTATAGGATGTACACCCCTATAGGGGTTGTACATGTAGCACTGCTCATAATAAAATGGTTTAATTGCATGTAGCTCCCTGTAAACATATCGAATAGTAAATATATCCCTACAAAGTTCAACTTTTCATTTTTATCCCTTAAAAGTTCAGTGATATTCATATTTGCCCCTCTGGTTTGTTACCGTTAGAGCACTGTTTATTTTTTAACAGCATGTAAGTGAAATGACATTTTTTTCCTTGCAAATATATCCCTCCAAAAGTCCCAACTGTTAAAATTATTCAGAAATATCCTCCCAAAAATATTTTATCCAATAATATAAGAGTGGTAAAAAGATCAATTTAACTCATTTACTAACCAGGGTTAAGTATTTTACTTATGGTTAAACTATATTTTTCTAACGGATCCTAACAGTAGAGGTATATTTGAAAACTTGAGGATTTTTGCAGGAATAAAAATAAAAAAATTAAACTTTGTAGCTAGAAAAATGTATCTACTATTCGATATGTTTATAAAAAGTTGTATATGTTTATAAAAAGCTGTATGCAATTAATCCTATTAAAATTGGTCCCCACCCAATAAAATAGGCCGCGAATTGGCCCGTCAGAGCAGTAGGCCAACCTGACCCATTTACATCGCTACAAATAAGGCCACAGTGCCTCTCTTTTTTATTATGATGGATGGTTGATTATTATTAAATTATATTAAGAGATGATTCGAAGAGTTAATGTACGAACGATTTTTTATCTTTTTCCTTCGCCAAAGCATCACCTCCAGTAACAAGCCCTTCCGAGTGGGTCTGTTCAAAGAGTTAGCGTTAATTATCTTTTTCTAAACTTCTTCTTGTTATTATTATTTTTTTTTGTATTTTTCAGGATATTTTCTGTTGTTTTACTTTAATTTTCATGTTTTTCATTTTTTTTAATCCTACAAAATTGCAAAAAATTAAAAGTTGTTCAAAACAATAAAAATGTTAGAACACTCCCAAAAAATTTCAAATCCAATTTTCGAGCCCACCAAAACATAGGAACCCTTATCCCATCCATATCTTAGGCTCTGTTGAAAAGAAAGGCGAGAATTGGGGAAAGATTAAAAAAACAGACAAACTATCACGAAAAAAGAAAAAGAAAAAGAAAAAGAAAAAGAAAGAGTGAAAATAAAGTGTGTTGGACAGAAAAAGAGAAAGTCAAAAGATATAGCGAACAAGAAAACAATATCGAAAAAATATGAAATTTAATTTTTAGAGGGGTAAATAAGAAAGTCGAGAACTTTTCAGGGGTATATAAGCAATTGCCCCCTAAAGACAAACTATCAAACAAAAAAAAAGAGAAAAAAAAGAGTGAAAAGAAAATGTTGAATAATAAAAGGAGAGAGTCAAAAGGGATATATATATATATAGAGAGAGAGAGAGAGAGTTGGGCTGGAATGCTGTCGATAGCAAACGGTCTCCGTTGCCACCCATTTGTTTTCGATAATGGAGCCTCCAAATCGACGATTGGCCCCATTGAACATGATCTAGACCAGTTGAAGTATCTAGAAATCAAATTTCATGCTTTTCCGATATTGTTCTCTTGTCCATCAAGTGGACACAAAAATGAACGGCCGAAAATGAATATCCTTTAAAAAGTGATGATAGGAGTCTTGTAATCAAGATCAATAGTATAGATCTTGTTCTAAATAGTTTAAAGAATTTTCTAACCAAAATTTAATTAATTTGGATATCTTCACGCCGTTAAACGCGAAAACGTCTTATATCGACCATTAAAATTATAAATTGTGAAACCCTTTGATCATTAGACTAATGATGTCGAAAAGATTTGAAATTTGGTTTCTAGATGCTTCAAGTGGTATAGATCATGTTTAATGGTGTTGATCGACGATTCGGAGGCTCCATCATCGAAAACAAATGGGTGGCAACGGAGCGTGTTTGCTACTGATAGCATTCCAGCTCAACTCTATATATATATAGTCCGGCTATGGTGCGTTTGAAAAGATCAAGCACTTAGTGTTTGTAAGTTTTTCGCCGTTAGATCTACCTTTTAACTATTTCCACCTGCTAGATCATACTAACTACCCACTCAATCCTAGGGAATCACTATCATTCTAACTGCACATCCCTTAATCAAGAACCGAAAACCTACAAACACCAATTACTTGGTACTTTTAAAAATATAGGAGCTCAATTCATATATATATATATATATTCAAAAGGGCGTTCTAGTAAAAGTCTTCAGAAATACGGTAGAAGGAAATGCATTCGGATAGAATCCTTGAGAGAAATATGTGAGACGTCAAATGCCGAGTTTGATGACTGGTTGTATAAGATCAAAACACATACTTAAAGAGAAAAAGAAACAAAAGTTTGATGGAAATATTATACAATTTGACGCCCTAGTATAATGAAAGGCGAATATCGTTTGTGTTGAGCTAATTACATTGGACGCATTTGTTATTTGGGCCTTGTTATTTGGGCTATGTAATTTGGTGAAGTCAAAATCTCCTATTTCTATGTTTTCTTATTATGTATGTGGGCCCCCTACTTGTAAGCCTTTGGATCATGGTTCTTTTGATCCAAATGACCATATTAATAGCTTCTTTTCTTAGGAGCTAAAGTGGGATATTAGAATATTAGAGAAAAGAAGAGAGAGAAGTAGAGAGTGAGAAAAGAAGTGGAAGAAAAGAGAGGAAACCCTAGAGCTTGATTTTGATCTTGATTTTATCAAGAAGGAGGTGAGATCTTTCTTGTGAGGTGTGGTTTACACCATTTGGGTAGAACTAGAGATTGTTGGAGCTCTCTTTATACCTTGGAGTTAAGGTGATATTTCTCCTATATGAATCTCTCTTGTAATCTCCAAGTTTTATAGTGGAAGCTTCTTTTGCATTGTTCTCCCGTGGATGTAGGCATAGCCGAACCACGTAAATTCTTGTGTTCTTGTGGTTTTGTTTATTTTGTTTTTGCTCTTGTGTGCTTGGCTCTCCATTGGATGCTTAGAAAGAGTGGGTTGTGAAATTGCTACCGAGTGTTTGTGAAATTGCCATCAATATTTTTCACCCTCATTTTACAAAAATTGGTATCAGAACTTGATTGGTGGTTATCTAAGCATTTATTTGGGTTCATTTACTCATCTTTCAAATGGAGAAGGCTATGAAATTTGAGAAGTTGAATGAGAGCAATTGGCCAATATGAAAAATCATGATAGAGGATTATTTAGTTGCAAAAGAGCTTGATTTACCAATATTGGAAAAAGGTGCAAAGCCTAGTTAGTATGGATAATCATGAATGGGATATACTTGACCGAAAATGTTTGGCGGCGATTAGGCCATGCATTTTACCATCGATCTTGTTTGATGTCTATCAATGCAAGATCGCATCCCAGTTGTGGGAGACTTTGGAGCAATCGTTTGAGCAACCTTCTGGTGTGAACAAAATGCATGCAATGAAGAGACTCTTTCTCTTGAAGATGCAAGAAGGTTCTACTATTCGTAAGCATGTGAGCGAGTTCAACTCTATTGCGGCACAATTGAAGTCTCTCAAAATTAATCTTGATGAAGAAGTCCTTTGTTTACTACTTTTGAGTTCTTTACCTTCAAGTTGGGATACTCTTGTTACTATGGTGGCGAACACAATGGAGAACAAATTCAAGTTGAATGATATTGTTGCTTCATTGTTGAAAGAGGAGTTCCACTATTCGTAAGCATGTGAGCGAGTTCAACTCTATTGCGGCACAATTGAAGTCTCTCAAAAATAATCTTGATGAAGAAGTCCTTTGTTTACTACTTTTGAGTTCTTTACCTTCAAGTTGGGATACTCTTGTTACTATGGTGGCGAACACAATGGAGAACAAATTCAAGTTGAATGATATTGTTGCTTCATTGTTGAATAAGGAAACTCGCAAAGTCACAAATCAATTGTCTAGTGATTTGAGTCAAGCACTAACTATTGATGAAAGAGAAAGGTCACCGAAGCGAGGCCAATATTCTAACACTAAGGGAAGGTCTCAAAGTAAAGGAAGATCAAAATCACAAGGTAGAAAGCTTACTTGTTGTTATTGCAAGAAGATGGGCTATGTGAGAAAGGATTGTTATGCTTTGAAAAATAAGCAAAAGGATAAAGACAAGGATGTCAAGAATGAAGCTAACAACGCTTCGGATGGTGAAGGTGGAGTCACATTAAGTGTTGCTTGCACGGTCTCTTCTTGTGCAAACACTTAGGTTTTGGATTCCGGTGCTTCTTTTCATATATGTCCGGACCGATCATATTTTTCTACATACAAAAAAGTAGGTGGTGAATTTGTTTATCTTGGTAATGATCGGGCATGTAAAATTATTGGCATTGGTGACATTGTCATAAAGCAAACAAATGGCCAAAAGTATACATTGACAAATGTGCATCATGTTCCGGAGATCACAAAGAACTTAATATCGGCGGGACAATTGGATGATTCTGATTTTGTTATCACTTTCGGAAAGGGCTCTTGGAAGATATCAAGGGGTAGTATGACTATTTTGAAAGGGCAAAAGGATGGAAGTCTCTATATATTTCATGGAACCACTCAAAAAGGTGATGATTCAAATTTAGTGGTTGCTACCGCAAGCAAAGGCGAAGATAAGCAAGCTTGGCATAATCGGCTTGGTCATCTAAGTGAACATGGTATGAAGGTATTATAAGAACATAACCTTATTCCTTCCTTTGAGCATTCATTTCTTGATTTTTGTGAACATTGCATTATGGGAAAACAACATAGAGTTAACTTTAAAAAAAATGAGATGCATAGAAAGGGCAAGCTATTGGAATTGGTTTATTTCGATGTTTGTTGTCCTTCCAATATTAAGTCACTTGGAGGTGCATACTACTTTGTTACTTTCTTAGATAATTATTCTAGAAATTATTGGATTTATCCTTTGGTTCAAAAGATCAAGTTTTTGAAACTTTTAAAAAATTCAAAGCCCATGTTGAAAAAGAAAGTGAACATTTTATCAAGTGCTTGCAAACCGACAATGGTCGTGAATTTTGCTCTGGTGCCTTTGATGATTTTTGTTTTGAAAATGGCATCAAAGGAGTGAAGATGGTTCCCTATCCCCGCAACAAAATGGGATCATTGAAAGAATGAACCGAACCATTGTGGAGCGGATTCGAAGTATGTTGTCTCACTCCGGCCTACGAAAACCTTTTTGGGCCGAAACGGCAAATACGGACGTTTACTTGATTAATAGATCACCTAGTGTTGCAGTAGATGGAGACATTCCGGAAATTATATGGAGTGGCAAAGACATTTCCTATGGGCACTTGCGAATATTTGGGTGTGAAGCTTATGTTCATATTCCGAAAGAAAGTAGAACAAAGCTTGATGTGAAATCAAGGAAATGTGTATTTCTTGGCTATGGAGGTGATGAGTTGAGCTATAGACTTTGGGATCCCGTTGTTAGAAAAACTATTCGAAGTCGGGATATTGTACTTAGAGAAGATGTAATGTTTAAAGAATGCACGAAAGAAGAGCAAAAGAAAGATAAGCTTATTGTTGATGTACAAGTTGATAGTTCTTCCCAAGATGTACATGAAGTTCATCCTCCACTTCATGATAGTGATATTGGTCATGATGGTAATGTTGATCATGAAGAAAGCACATAATCTAGTGAAAGTCGGCATGATTCTCCTGAGAGCGAGGACGATATGTCTACTCTGTCGGCACATGAATTGAGAAGATCAACTAGGCTATATAAACCCACCCAAAGGTATTTTCTTTCCTTATATTATGCTTTATTTACTGATTCGGGTGAGCTCGAGTTTTTTCAGGAAGCAAAAGATTATTCCGAAGAAGCAAAGTGGCAAAGGGCAATGGAGGATGAGATGGATTTCTTACATCAAAACCATACTTGGGAGTTGGTGGAGCTTCCGGTCGGAAAGAAAGTATTGAAAAATCGATGGGTTTATGTGATTAAGAATGAAGCCGATGGATCCAAGAGATATAAGGCAAGGCTTGTTGTTAAAGGCTATGGACAAAAGTAAGGTATTGACTTCAATGAAATATTTGCTCCCGTTGTTAAGCATTGCTCAATTAGAGTTGTTTTATCCTTGGTTGCAAATTTGGATCTTGAGCTTGAACAACTTGATATTAAAATCGCTTTCTTGCATGATGATTTGGATGAAGAAATTTATATGTTTCAACCCGAAGGCTTTGTTGATTAAGCTAATCCTAATTTGGTATGTAAACTAAAGAAGGGATTCTATGGTTTAAAGCAAGCATCTAGACAATGGTATATGAAGTTTGATTCTTTCATGCAAGATGAAGGTTATAAAAGATCTGATTTTGATCATTGTGTTTATTTTAAAGGCTCAACATATGATTCTTTCACTATTTTGTTACTATATGTGGATGACATATTGATTGCTAGTAATGATCAAAATAATATTACAAAGTTGAAGCTTGATATGTTGAAGAAGTTTGGTACTAAGGATCTTGGTGAAGCAAAGAAAATTTTGGGCATGCAAATTAAAAGGGATAGGGAGCATGGCAAGTTGTGGCTTAGTCAATCGGGCTATATTTTCAAAGTTCTTGAAAGGTTTGAGATGAATGATTGTAAGTCGGTTTCTACTCCATTAGCCGAACATTTCAAGTTATCCAAGAAGAACTCTCCAAAAAATGAGATCGAAAGAGATAAAATGAAGAATGTCCCTCATAATTCGCCGTTGGGAGTTTGATGTATGCTATGGTTTGTACAAGACCGGACATAGCTTATGCGGTTGGAGTTATTTCAAGATATATGTCTAATCCGGGATGGGAGCATTGGCAAACCGTTAAATGGGTTCTTCAATATTTGAAGGGCACACAAAATATTTGTTTGTGTTTTGGTGGAACTTCTTTGGAGGTGAATGGAAATGTTGATTCTGATCATGCCGTTGTTGTAGATAGACAAGAAAGTCCACTACGGAATATGTTTTTACATTTGGAGGTAGTACGGTTCGTTGGATGTCTAGGTTGCAAGACATCGTTGCTTTGTCCTCTACGGAAGCCGAATATGTTGCCTTGACCAAGGCGGCGAAGGAAATGATTTAGTTAAAGCGATTGCTTGCACAATTTGGAGTGAAGCAAAATAAATATGCTGTGCATTGTGAAAATCAAAGTGCAATTCATCTTGCAAAGAATGCGACGTATCACTCCCGAACTAAGCATATTGATGTTCGTTTTCACTTTATTAGGAAGGCATTGGATCGTCGACAATTGAATGTGGAGAAAATCAATACAAAGAAAAACCTTGTCGGATATGTTGACAAAGGTTGTTCCTATGGAAAAGCTCATATTTTGTAGGAAGCACTCCGAATTGATCGAGACGTAGATGGAGTGGTTGGAGAACAATGCATTGGGATGAAGCTTATTTGATAGATGGAGATTACTTGTTTGAAGGATGGAGATTTACCTTCAAGTGGGAGATTGTTGAGCTAATTACATTGGGCACATTTGTTATTTGGGCCTTGTTATTTAGGCTATATAATTTGGTGAAGTCAAAATCTCTCCTATTTCTATGTTTTCTTCTTATGTATGTGGGCCCCCTACTTGTAAGCCTTTGGATCATAATTCTTTTGATCCAAATGCCCATATTGATAGCTTCTTCTCTTAGGAACTAAAGTGGGATATTAAAATATTAGAGAAAAGAAGAGAGAGAAGTAGAGAGTGAGAAAAGAAGTAGGAGAAAAGAGAGGAAACCCTAGAGCTTGATTTTGATCTTGGTTTTATCAAGAAAGAGGTGAGATCTTTCTTGTGAGGTGTGGTTTATACCATTTGGGTAGAATTAGAAATTGTTGGAGCTCTCTTTGTACCTTGGAGTTAAGGTGGTATTTCTCACATTTGAATCTCTCTTATAATCTCCAAGTTTTATAGTGGAAGCTTCTTGCATTGTTCTTCCGTGAATATAGGCATAGCCGAGACACGTAAATTCTTGTGTTCTTGTGATTTTGTTGAGCAGGCATCATTATATGTCAAGTACCAGTTTGTCCATCATGAAATATAGTTTTGCTGTAATGCGTGCCAAATATAGATATAGATGTCTAATTGTAGAACATCTGTCAAAAATATCATTAGTTAATAATGATGCAATGTATCTATAAATAACTATACATTCAGTGATGGTGACCAAGCTGAAGTTTTTCCAGTGAGGTAAATCTATATACTATACTTTTCTATTCAATTAATTTTGCTCCTTTTGAATCTCTCTGATATTCATTACATCACCATTAATATAGTCTCTTTAATCTTCAATAAATAATAGAGGAAAAGTGTCACGCTCCGGGCTTGAGCGGAGTAGATCTGCCATGTGCATAGGGCTCCTCCATATACATGAAGAGACAAACAACAACATTCAACTCATACAAACACATAAGAGTTTCGTAAGAGTTGGAGTATTAAAATATAATACTTCTATTATGTTACAATTATAAATTCCGAAACAAACATTTACAAGTTTAGTCACATACTTGGTGGTTTACATACGGGTTCCACCTCTAAGCAACACTTAAATAAAGGGTGGGGAGCTAACTACGACACGACACCCATATCATGATCATCTGCGGAGGAGGATGGAAACTCTAAAAAGGGAGCAACAATAGGGCGTGAGAACTATATAAAATAGTTTCCAATGAGTACAATCATCGTAAAGAGCGGTCTACCCACTAGGTCTATAGACGTATAATAATGAAATATGAAATAACAGGTGCAAAAATACCACATGCTCATAACAAGAAAAGTCTACTATCATACTTCTACAATAACGGAGTATGTCAATCATTATCTCTACATGCATCAATTTACATGAATACAAGTTGTCTACTCAATATTTAATCACTTCGACCAACACAAGGTCCAGTCAAGCTTGCGCCTTGCTTAGTGGGACGTCGAATAATCGCAAATGAATTCACATTGGCACTCAACAGTTTTGGGCAAGGTGAATAATCGTATCCTTGCTGGGCTATAACTCTAGAGGCTTTGGCTTATAGGGAGCGACTCTCATAAGCAGAAGTACTCATTGATCTCATTTTGGCTTTTACAAGCTATAATCACATATCTACACTCACTATGTCACAATTGAACACGTATAAAGGTTATCTTGTTACATTATTTAGCACACTGAACTTTAGCAAATTGCGGAGTTCTAGTGAAAGGATAGTGTTCTATGCTATTCTGCAGGTTATGACTGAGTTTTGAGAGCTTAGGATTATTTTCGGGGCTTTATTAGCGCGAAAACGGACTTCGGAGATCAAATCTGTCAAAGCTGCAGATTTTGTATTGAGTACCGATACTGGAATTTGGGTACCGGTACGCAATACAAAATGGAGAAGAACTAGCTCTCGGGTTCTGAGGAACTGAACCTGAGTACCGGTACTGAAATACTGTGTACCGGTACTGAAAAAATTGAGTACTGGAACGCAGTAGAAAAACTGAGAATTCAATATTCGGGTTTTGCGGGACTGAACCTCGGGTACCGGAACTGCTTGAGTACCGGTACTCCAATCCGTGTACCGGTACTCAATGGTCCAGAAACTGTTTCATGCAGTTTGTAATTTCTGATTTTTGAGGAGCCTTGGGAATATTGTTACATCATATAGAAGTACCCCTTCACCCCTCTTATTTGCACACTTTGGCTATTGCAAGAGAAGGAGAAGAGGTGAGCCTTCCTTCTCTTTTTCCTTGGGTTTTCTCCAATAAACCCTTCTAATTCTTGGATTTGCTCCTCTTTCTTCATCTCCTCCATGGATGCATGCATCTACGCCTTGGAGGGGAGCTCGGGATTGAAGGAAGGAGCTTGTTTGAGGCTTGAATTTCAACCCTAGCACTTCATAGCTTGGATTGGAGCTTGATTTGAGGTTAGTAGCATTCTTGTACCCTCTATTTGGGAGATTTACAAGAATTTTTGGTAGAAACCTAGTCTTGATGAAACTAGGATTTATTTTGGGGCTTTTTATTGGGAGCTTTTGGGGTGGAATTAATGAGTGTAGAACACTCTTCTAGGTTAGATTTGAAGCCCCATTGCCTTAGTTTGGAGCTTGGGCAAGTTTTTCTTGGAGTCATATGCGCCATGTCCAAGGGTAACGGATCTCAATCATCATGTCTAAAATATGAAATCACAATCATCGACTCGAAGGTCGGATACTATAGCATACATGTCATACTTTTCTTCTTAATTAACTTGTGAGTGTATCACTGCTATTAAAACAACATGTCTCTAGTATGCAAAGTTCACGTCTCATTTATCACAACAAGGGGAGTTCTTTTACTCATGCAGAATCATAGAGAGTTACAAGTGTATATTATTTCCACTAGGGCATATAAAAGAGTAATTTACTAATATCATATCTGAGGTATACAAGGATGTCAACCAAGTTCATGTTTCATGTCATGCATGTGCCTTGCTACATAAGTCTCTATTATATAGAGAGTGAAATTCATCATGCAAGGAGTGACCAAACCATATGTTCAAAAATTCAATAATGTCATAAGTTGCATACTAAACCATTTATTCAACTCTATAACATGATAGGAGACATAGAGTGAGTTCACCCATTTCGGTGAAGTCGAACCCAACGGATAATCGTCGAAACCTCAATTGTTTCTCAAACAAAGTTGTCCCCTAAACTTCTTATGCCCTAAGAAATATTCTCAAGGGGTTACAAGCTTCTAAAAAGCTTACAACAAAATTCACCAAAAATCAAAGAGAAAATAGGTAAAAATTACCTTAGTCCAAGAAAAACTTGCCCAAGCTCCAAACTAAGGCAATGGGGCTTCAAATCTAACCTAGAAGAGTGTTCTACACTCATTAATTCCACCCCAAAAGCTCCCAATAAAAAAGCCCCAAAATAAATCCTAGTTTCATCAAGACTAGGTTTCTACCAAATTTTTTTGCAAATCTCCCAAATAGAGGGTACAAGAATGCTACTAACCTCAAATCAAGCTCCAATCCAAGCTATGAAGTGCTAGGGTTGAAATTCAAGCCTCAAACAAGCTCCTTCCTTCAATCTCGAGCTCCCCTCCAAGGCATAGATGCATGCATCCATGGAGGAGATGAAGAAAGAGGAGCAAATCCAAGAATTAGAAGGGTTTATTGGAGAAAACCCAAGGAAAAAGAGGAGGAAGGCTCACCTCTTCTCCTTCTCTTGCAATAGCCAAAGTGTGCAAATAAGAGGGGTGAAGGGGTACTTCTATATAATGTAACAATATTCCCAAGGCTCCTCAAAAATCAGAAATTACAAACTGCATGAAACAGTTTCTGGACCATTGAGTACCGGTACACAGATTGGAGTACCGGTACTCAAGCAGTTCTGGTACCCGAGGTTCAGTCCCGCAAAACCCGAATATTGAATTCTCAGTTTTTCTACTGCGTTCCAGTACTCAATTTTTTCAGTACCGGTACACAGTATTTCAGTACCGGTACTCAGGTTCAGTTCCTCAGAACCCGAGAGCTAGTTCTTCTCCATTTTGTATTGCGTACCGGTACCCAAATTCCAGTATCGGTACTCAATACAAAATCTGCAGCTTTGACAGATTTGATCTCCGAAGTCCGTTTTCGCGCTAATAAAGCCCCGAAAATAATCCTAAGCTCTCAAAACTCAGTCAAAACCTGCAGAATAGCATAGAACACTATCCTTTCACTAGAACTCCGCAATTTGCTAAAGTTCAGTGTGCTAAATAATGTAACAAGATAACGTTTATACGTGTTCAATTGTGACATAGTGAGTGTAGATATGTGATTATAGCTTGTAAAAGCCAAAATGAGATCAATGAGTACTTCTGCTTATGAGAGTCGCTCCCTATAAGCCAAAGCCTCTAGAGTTATAGCCCAGCAAGGATACGATTATTCACCTTGCCCTAACTGTTGAGTGCCAATGTGAATTCATTTGCGATTATTCGACGTCCCACTAAGCAAGGCGCAAGCTTGACTGGACCTTGTGTTGGTCGAAGTGATTAAATATTGAGTAGACAACTTGTATTCATGTAAATTGATGCATGTAGAGATAATGATTGACATACTCCGTTATTGTAGAAGTATGATAGTAGACTTTTCTTGTTATGAGCATGTGGTATTTTTGCACCTGTTATTTCATATTTCATTATTATACGTCTATAGACCTAGTGGGTAGACCGCTCTTTACGATGATTGTACTCACTGGAAACTATTTTATATAGTTCTCACGCCCTATTGTTGCTCCCTTTTTAGAGTTTCATCCTCCTCCGCAGATGATCATGATATGGGTGTCGCGTCGTAGTTAGCTCCCCACCCTTTATTTAAGTGTTGCTTAGAGGTGGAACCCGTATGTAAACCACCAAGTATGTGACTAAACTTGTAAATGTTTGTTTCAGAATTTATAATTGTAACATAATAGAAGTATTATATTTTAATACTCCAACTTACGAAACTCTTGTGTGTTTGTATGAGTTGAATGTTGTTGTTTGTCTCTTCATGTATATGGTGGAGCCCTATGCACATGGCAGATCTACTCCGCTCAAGCCCGGAGCGTGACACTTGTCCTCTATTATTTATTGAAGATTAAAGAGACTATATTAATGGTGATGTAATGAATATCAGAGAGATTCAAAAGGAGCAAAATTAATTGAATAGAAAAGTATAGTATATAGATTTACCTCACTGGAAAAACTTCAGCTTGGTCACCATCACTGAATGTATAGTTATTTATAGATACATTGCATCATTATTAACTAATGATATTTTTGACAGATGTTCTACAATTAGACATCTATATCTAAATTTGGCACGCATTACAGCAAAACTATATTTCATGATGGACAAACTGGTACTTGACATATAATGATGCCTGCTCATTGTTACACCCTCTTATATTTTTTCGAGGAGATATTTTCATGTTTTCCAAAGTGGGATTTCCTTGAGTGGTGCAATGAATAATTTTTATTTGGGTTTTTTTGCATTTAGCCCCTTAATAATTTTTTTTAGAAATAACCCCACAAAATTTATATTTGCAAGATTAACCATATCCCCGCCATGCGAGTGCCACGTGAGCGTGACTATTGGTGCATAGGATGAGTCGAATACGATGAACCATTCACCATGTTTGGACGCAGTGAATGGTTCCCCGCATTTAAGCTAAACCTTATTTAATTACTTGTATACTTTGTACACTGCGGGACTTGTACACTTTGTACATTACGGGATTGCATAGTTGAACTAAACATGCTGAATGGTTCACCGCATTTAAACACGGTGATTGATTCACCGTATCTAAACACGGTGATTTGTTCACCGTGTCTAGACACGATGAACCATTCACCGTGTTCAGTAGAACCCACACACCAGAAGCATTTTATTATATTTAGAATAACAAATCCAACACAACAACATAACAACACAATATCAACAGAACAATACAACATCAATAGAACATCAATACCATATTATCGCAACAACATATCCAAAAATAGAGCAAGTTTTCTCGATAATATAGAAAGTTTTGTACAGTTTGAAATTTACAAAATGTAATGTCACGTCCTCCTCCTAGTCCCTCTTCCTCGACTATGTCTACCTATACGTCCCAGACCACGACCGCGATCACGATCAACACCATGCTCATCGAAGGGCTCTGTGACTTCCAACTGGTCGAGATGTTCGATAGCAGTGCCCTCAATAATTGGTTGAATGTCCTGCGTCTTGATCACC
This sequence comes from Puya raimondii, assembly GCA_016920855.1. Taxonomy (NCBI): domain Eukaryota; kingdom Viridiplantae; phylum Streptophyta; class Magnoliopsida; order Poales; family Bromeliaceae; genus Puya; species Puya raimondii. The sequence continues at coordinate 12,747,612 of JABWPP010000050.1, forward strand.
CGTCTAAGCTCGTGCTCAACCATAGCAGGTGTCGGTACTATGTCTGGCCATGGAGGAGCTAAAGATAAGGGTTGATCACCCCTCTCTAGGTATTGATAGTATCTAGATCGATCATAGGATTCCCCATAACTTACAAAACAACATTTAGAAAAGTATAATACAGCTACTTTCTTGAACTTGTGGTCAAAATGAAAAGCTTCAGTTCATAATTATTCTTTAACCTGATCTGTTTCATACATTTCAGGAGAACTTTTAGAAATCTCTTGCCCAGTGCAAATGCAGATTTCTTGTCTAGTGCAAATGCAGATAAGGCTAAGAGTCCCACAATTTGATATAGTAAATAACTAAAGAGTCACAGTTTGGTCATCCTAGAATGAAACCATGTACAGTAAGATGTCTAACATATAAACTATATTAATAACTGCAGCACACAATTGATGGTAGGGCATGAATAACGATGGTTATCACCGGCTTAAGATTAAGTTCCAAAGTAATGAGCCTTTGAATTAGTAAACTCTCTGAGCTCTATCAAAAAAAAAAAATCATCACCACACCAAAACAAAAAAAATGAATGTCACCATCAATTTACTCCATATTCATATGGCTTATCATTATGACTGAAAATAGTTGACCCAAATAAATATCTTATGAGTATTGGATGTACACAAATTTCTTTTATTCTGCATATAAACTGGGCACTTTAAAGAACTTTGGATAACTATCTTATCCACCAAAAGTGAAACATACACAGCAAGCACAAGTATCCTGTTTTCTTAGAAACATATGAGGATATATACGTAGTTGACATGAATTAATTGCGATATGAAAAACATTTCTTGTTGAGCCATCGTCAATTTTGTTGTTGCATAGAGGGAATGCAGAAACCTCCAGAAAATATGTTATGGTTCAAAACGAGATGAAACACCACTATAAATTCTCAGTTCAAAAAATTTCTTCCTATTCTTTTTTACCTGCATTTACTTTTCAATGACATAAAATTAGATTAAGCCTCTTGCTGTAGACATAATATTTGGGTATTCACTAAACACTTAATATAGAAACTTAGTTCTATATTCTGCTCATTGTACATGAAAACCATAGCTGACATATCAGGAATAGAAAACAGTGAAGCACATCTCGAGAATTTGTCAACAGCAGTTGACATTCAACCAATAAAGAAATCTTCATAAAGTGGATTTTAAATTGTTCAGTCTATGTCATACACTTAACAAAGAAATTCAATTCATATTTTAGTCGTCGTACACTACATCGTCCTAGAGAACTTTAGCTAACTCAGGCCCAAAAGATAGTGAACCACATCTCATCAAGAATTTACAGATTAGAGACAGGTGGCACATGTTCAACATGTAAAATAATATACTTCCTGGAAATGTACAATTTTCCAAAATAGAAATTATTGTAAGAAAATTATTAATCTACTGTACTGTAAACGGGCCTATTACAGTAACTTGTGGAGGACATTTCAAAATCAAGATGATGCAAGAGGCTTTTTTTAAAAAGAAATAAAATTAAGCAGTGCATTTACTTGTATATTCTCACAGCATAAAAACAACATACACAGGGATGCACATGCGACCTAGGAGAAAAGGCACGCTCCAATGCATGGATGGGGAATGTGTAAATGAAACCTAGTGTCATGGAACATAGGTTGGAATGTGTAAATGGAACCTAGTGTCATGGAACATAGGTTGTGAATGTAAAGTGAACCTAGTGTCATTGAACATAGGTGAGACATGGTGACTTGAACCTAGGGCCATTGAACTTAGGTTGACAAGTGTGAAATGTGAACAAATGTGGGTATGCGGCGATTCCGATACCCGAGCAAAGAGATGGCGATTCCACTCTTTGGTGGTTGGGACAATGAAGGGGATGGCGATTCCATTGCCCGGTCCCTAACACTAAGCGGCGATTCCGCAAGAACTTGCTAAGTGGGTTGGTGGAGTGGCGATTCCAACACCAATGCCATAGCTAAGCGGCGATTCCGCAAGAACTTGCTAAGTGGGTTGGTGGAGTGGCGATTCCAACACCAATGTCATAGCAAAGCGGCGATTCCGCAAGAGCTTGCTAAGTGGGTTGGTAGTGTGGCGATTCCAACACCAATGCCATAGCGAGGCGGCGACTCCGCATGTGTGAGAAATCAAATTGGTGGTGCGGCGATTTCGACACCAATGACAAAATGAAAAGTGAATGAACGTGGTAATGTAATGTATGGGATGAACCTAGGAGAAAATAAAAGTTGTCATTTATTTGGTTGCATCCATCATATCTATTTACAAGCATGTAAATATATCTATGCATAGTTAATTGTAATCTAACCTATGCTTGTGTTGTTTCTTTGGACCTGGTGGGTTGAGCTTCTCTCTTGGGTGGCCTTACCCACTGGGAACTATGTTTATAGTTCTCATCCCACGTTTTTCAGATCCTTCCGCGAGTGAGGCGGCGGAGCGAGGCAAGGGTCTGGCATAGTAGATAGCGGCCCCTTCCCCTTTTTGGCTATGTACTTAGATATACCCCAAGTTTTGGACATTTAATGTATAGGGGTTATGTAAATGCAAAGAACTGGTAATTCCATATTTTTGGAACTTGATGTATGGAATAGAAGTGAATGAAAGGAAAATTTTGGCATGTATAAATGTGTAAATGTGTTGTAATAAAATTAGTAATTTCTTATATTGATGCTTCCTTGTGCACTCTTGTACTCTATTCCTGGTTGGAATAACGCATGAATACAGGTGTTGTTGTAGTACACTGAACTTTAGCAAATCGCAAGGTTCTAGTGTGAGATTAATATTTTGTACTAATCTGGAGGTTCTAGCTGTGTTTTGAGAGCTTGGGAGTGTTTTCGGGACTTAAAAGTGCGAAAACGGACTCCGGAAGTCAAAATCTGTAAAAACTGCAGTTTTGACATTGTATACCGGTATTTGGTTTTGGGATACCGGAATCCAGTGAGAAACTAATTTTGCGCAGCTCTCGGGTTCTGCGGAATCCTGCATGAGATACAGGAATGGGCTGGTATTCCGGTACTGATGTTCGCGTACCGGTACTGAAGTCTTTAGTTCCGGTACTGAGAATTGCATACCGGAACACCATTGCGTGGCCTTTTTGGCCGAGGCTCGGGTTTGCGGGATTTCTGGCCAGATACCGGTATGCCCATACGCATACCGGAATACTGTGCAGAAACTGCAGTTTCGTGCAGTTGGCTATTTTTGGGATTTGGAGGGGCTTTTGGGCAATTGTTACTTTAGGTATATGGTAACCTTCATCCCCCTCACAGCCTCTTTTGTGCTGGGACTTAGGAGAAGAGGTAAGGTCTTCTCTCTTTCTCTCTCTAGATTTCTTGCTTTCAACCATGAAATTCATGGGTTTGATCTCTTTTCTCCTCTCCTCCACCTTGAAGCTTTCACCTTGGACCTTGAGGGAAACTTGGATGAGAAGAAGAGAACTTGATTGAGGATAAATCTCCAACCCTAGCTCCTTTGGGCTTAGTTTGGAGCTCTTGAGAAGGTAAGTAGCTCTCTTGTGATTCTAGTTGTAGATTTGGTAGATATTCCTTGAGAGAAACCTAAATTGGTGAACCTAAGGTTTATTTTGGGGTTTCTTGATTCTAAGCTTTTGGATGGGAATTGATGGGTGTAGAATGTTATGCTAGGTTGGATTTGAAGCTCCCTAACTTCGATTTGGGATTTGGACAAGTAATTCTTGGTCTAAGGTAAATTCCACCATTTTCCCTCTTGTATGTTGACGATTTTCGAAAGTGTTCGTTCGACACTTCTAACCTTCTAGAAATCTTCTTTAGGGTGCTTGAAATCGGGGGGGCAACTTCGTTGTAAAGTACTGCGAGGTCTCGTAGGATTTCTGGTGGGTTTGACCTCACCGAAATGGGTGAACTCCCCCTATTTCTTCCATTTAGCTTAAGAGCTTAAGTTGATGCATATTCATGATAATTTTGACATGGTAGAATTTTAGAATGCATAATATTCATGTGCTATATATATGCAAATTGCATATCCTATGTAGTAGGAATTCTGTACAATTTTATGCATAGTGCATCATAAGTGGCTATGAGAATAGGACACTTCATCTTGTATACATGTTGAAATGCCTACTTAAATGATTAAGAACATGTGGGATTTTAGGTGGACAAAGGACTTGGAGGTCCTCTTTGACACTTAGCATTTGGGCTAGTGATAGTGTAAATATGACAGGTGGTATACTCCGAACATAATGTGAAGTTAAACATATGACATTTCACTTAGGTGAATAACAGGATTGACATCATGACATAGTGTTGGACCTTTTGGACATTGGTTGGTATTCCATGTTTTTAGACATGACGAGCGATATTACGTGGTTGATTGTTGCTTGTTTGCCCTTGTGCTCATTCGCACATGCTTGTGAGGGTCGCTCCCTACAAGCCGGCACTCCGGAGTTGGCCTTGCGACAGTTATTTCGCCCGTGTGATAGAGAGCGCCGAAATGGAACCGCCATGGGAAAGGCTCACCTTAGTGTGGAGGTGTTGACTACCACGGAGCCATTAGGCTTGGCACAAGTGAACATCCCCTTATGATATTCTTCTATGATTATAAAACTATGGTTAAATGTGAAAGGTGGACATTCACATAGTAAGAGATGGACAATAGAAAATGTGTAGTGGAACATTGCATATGCACACATGTACATGAGTAAAATGGTTACATGCTTATAATATTACATCTTGAGGCATAGTAGTATTTGAGTTTAATGTATAATCATGCTTACTTGTATCTATCCTTACTTTTGCCTCAGTTGACCTAGTGGTGTATTCCGCTCCTCTCGGCGGCTTACCTACTGGGAACTATTGAATAATAGTTCTCATCCCCCTGGGGTTTGTTGTTTTTATTTCAGAGCCTTCCACTGCGGGAGAGAGGTGTTTTTTGTCTTATGTTGAGAGGTGTTTTTTGTTGACCACATTTTTGTAGAGACTACCCTAAGTCCTTTTTTGGTGTATTGATGTACAGAACTTGTATGCTGGTGGTTTTACTCTTTTTACTGTGTTTTGTATCTTCTCCCTGAGACTCTATTTGGTTAGTAAGTATGCTCTGATTATCATGATAGGATTACTTGCATTACTCCTTTCTTTTCGTGCTTGTTGTAGACGCCTTGTGTGCATTGGACTACATGTGTACACGGCGGGTCTGTGCACGCGCCCGGGTGGGCTTCTGCTGGGGCCCCGGGGCGTGACAGATTATGGTGGTATCAGAGCCGGGCCCTAGTGGGAGCCTACCAGGCACGTGCACAGACCCGCCGTGTACACCAAAACAACACACAATGTACACAAGGCGTCTACAACAACAACAATCAAGTAGTAGAAGGAATACATCCTAAACAAGGTGATCAGAGCGAGAACATAATTCTACAACTAAAACAAGTTCAACACAACTATAATCTCAAGATATACAATAAAATTTACTTAAAGTACATCTTAACAACACTAGGAGATCACTCTCTAGGAACAACTATACACCTTTCGTTCAAAATATAAGAAAGATATCAAGGGTCCATCTAAAACATCATCATCGCGGCTCTAACTAGCTGCTAACCCCTCGCCACGATCCCAAGCCTCTCCCGTTGCGGAAGGCTCTGAAACAAAAACCCAACAACAATGGGGGTGAGAACTATTAAACAATAGTTCCCAGTGGGTAAGCCGCCGAGAGTGGCGAAATACACCACTAGGTCAACTGAGGCAAAAGTAGGATTAGTAATAAAGCATGATTAACATATAAAGGTTCTACTCTATTATGCCTCTAACATTAAGTTATAAAACATGATCATGTTACAAAGCATGTAAACATTCTACTCATATACGTGTAAATATGCCATGATCAACTACGCATGTTCTAATGTCATAAACTCACTATATGTCAAGTTTACTATTACACATATGACTTGTCTCCAACTACAAGTATGAAATGTATAACCGACTTCCCACTACATGTATGAACTATATGACTTGTTCCCAACTATATGTATGTTATGTTCACTAACCACAAATGTGCCAAGTCATGTCAATGTCTCACTACATGTAATGCCACAAGGTCACAACCCACTACTATGTCCATCTGCTACATCTATATGCATCGATTAATTATGGTGTCAAATGTCACATTCCTCACAATATTTCCTACCATAAAGGACTTCTCAAGTCTCGGCTTGTGCCGTGCCTAATGGCCCCGTGGTAGTCAACATTCTCTCGCTAGAATGAGCCTCCCCCACGGCAATCCACTTCGGCGCCTATATAACCTGCACATAGGCCATCAAACGTCACAAAAGGCCCACTCCGGAGTGCCGGCTTGTAGGGAGCGACCCTCACAAACATGTGCGAATGAGCACAATGGCATTAACAAGCATAGTCAACAGCATAGAAAATACGTTCATCATGTCTAAGACATGAAATCACAGCATCGACTCGAGGGTCGGAATCATAATACATAAGTCACACTTGTTCTCAAATTTCTCGTTGGTATGTCTCTACCAATGTACTACATGCCTCTAACATGTACATGCTCACATCTCAATTTACCAAGTCCATATTCAATGCATTCTACAATGCCATAATCCATGCATTATTCTAATGCCATATATCATGCATTCTACAAATATCATATCCATGCATTATCCTAATGCCATATATCATGCATTCTACAAATGCCATATCCATGCATTATCCTAATGCCATATATCATGCATTCTACAAATGCCATATCCATGCATTATCCTAATGCCATATATCATGCATTCTACAAATGTCATATCCATGCATTATCCTAATGCCATATATCATGCATTCTACAATGCTAACTAAATCATCATTCATGATTTACATATATCATACTATATGAACCTCCACTTTATGGAGTATAAGTCACCATGCAAAAATTCGATCCCTCATTTAACCAAGTAAACACATGCTTAGTTAATCACAATTATCAAATACAAAGAGAACCCCTTTCCTCATGTCTTAAACATGGAATCGTTCAACGACCAAAAGGTCGAGCTCAATGTCAACAATGCCCGTCATAGTTGCTCACCTAGATGAGTGCAACATACTTGTTTTGCATTTTGTCATATCCTTTCTTCTCTCTATAGCAAGCATACTTTAGTATGCGTAAGTAAATTCACTAATCCATCAACCAAGTAGTGTCTTATATGACACTCCTCACTAGCATGCATATCTTAAATAGCATTTCATGAATGCGTCATCACAATACTAGTGCAAGTACTCTAGCATGCTTATCATTCTCATAATACTCTACTATATGGAGTATGCCACTTTTCACATGCAACAAGTATATATCATGTGTGTATAATTTCTACCATGTCATAATTAGCACAATTATGCATCTAATCAATCATATAATAAAATAGGAGACATAGGGAGAGTTCACCCATTTTGGTGAGGTCAGACTCACAGGATAACCATCGAAACCTCGCAGTACTTCAAAACGAAGTTGTCCCCTGAGCTTCACATACCCTAAGATAATTTTCTAAGGGGTTAGGGGCTTCGAACAAGCTCACCACGAAATTCACCAAAATTTATGAAGAAAATAGGTGAATAATACCTTAATCCAAGAAAAGCTTGTGCAAACTCCAAATCAACATTAGGGAGCTTCAAATCCAACCTACAAGACATTCTACACTCATCAATTTAGCCCCAAGAGCTCACAATCAAGAAACCCTAACAATAACCCTAGTTTTCATGAAACTAGGTTTTCATACAAATCTCAAGCAAAAATCACAAATAGAGGTTGTAAAAAGGTTTACTAACCTCAAATCAAGCTCCCAACCTAGCTCAAACATGCTAGGGTTGAAGCTAAGCCCACCAACAAGCTCCTCTCATCCATCCCGAGCTCCTCTCAAAGCCAAGAAGTAGCTCCATGGAGAAAATGGAGAGAAAAGAAAGATTAAAACCTCAAATCAAGTGTTTGGGAGCAAGAAAACCAAGAGAGAAAGGAAGAAAACTCACCTCCTTCTTCTCTCAAGCCTCAGCAACACTGGGCAACAAGAGAGGGTTGAGGGGATATATTACATGATGTAATAATATCCCCTAAGGCCCCTCAAAACTCAGAAATTATAAAACTGCACGAAATCTGATTCTGCAGCACTGCGTACCGGTACACGAATTGGCGTACCGGTACTAATTAAATCAGTACCCGTATGCCAAAATCAGTACCCGAATGCAGTACAAATTCTGCACCTTTTACAGAATTTGATCTCCGGAGTCCGTTTTCGTCCTTTTTAAGCCACGAAAATACCTCAAAGCTCACCAAACTCAACCCAAAACTCCAGAATAGTATAAGGCACTATTCTCTCACTAGAACTCCGTAATTTGCTAAAGTTCAGTGTGCTACATTCTCCCCTCCTAAAAAGGAGTTTCGTCCGCGAAACTACGGATCAACAACCAACAAACAAACAGCAAATCTGAAGGAGATAAGAACATCGCCCTTGCAGTGAAGCCTCCAGCTCTCACAATGCATCGCATCCAAGATGTTGCTCCAAAGCACCTTATAGTAGGAATAGTGATAATTCCAAATTTCTACATTCCACAAGTCCAATCCACAACAACTGCTCCTTGAAGTTTAGATCTTCATGTAGCTCTAATGAAGCGACATCCACCATCGGGGTAGAATCCAAATACTTGCTCAGAGCGTCAATAACTGAAACACACCATTTACCTCCAACAGGTCTGAGGTAAAACAAGTCAATACACCACTTGGCCCATTCGCCTCAGGGTCTTGAACAATCCAATGAATCTAGGGCTTAGATTCCTCATACGCACAACTCTTGGATTTCCTTAGCCAAGTATCACAATCAGATCATATGATTGAGGTGCAAAATCCTATCTCTTACCGAGAATCATCCATTTGACTCAAATTCCCAAAACGATAGAGCTAGGCGCTCTACGCAGTCGCACAATTTATCAGGGTATACTTGCGCAAATTTTCCTCAATCCAACCCAGGTGAATAGCTACTCCTATTCACAATCTCCCAACAATCATGACATCTAGCTTGGAAGCGAGACAATCCAATTCCGGAGCCTCCGGTAATCCTCCTCTATTATACGAGGGTAGGTAGTCCATGCAAATTGTCGTTGGGAAAACGACGCTCATCCTTCACTTGTTGTTACATCCAACGTTACATCATAACTTTCCAGTGTCATTTCGTCCCTGGCACTGGTACGACCCATCTGGTCTATGTACCTTTGATTGCACCATTTACAAGTCGGGAACAAGGCTAACTTCCGTGATCCGATCCAAATGATAGATATCAATTCATGTTACCCATCTCATTGATATCTCTAGTACACCAACCTCTAACATGTCTTCACTGCTTCAACTCATTTTCCTGAGTGAAGAGACTCTCAAACATTCAGATCTGGGTGCACTTCAAACCACTAACTAGACATAAAATTGCCATAGTTTCTAAGTAAACACTATGGCGGCCAATTCCAATTCACAAATTGGCGATTCCTCTTGCATTCCCTCAATTGCTGAAAGGTCAGCCCTACCTTTCTATTTCACACCAAACCGCAACTCAGTCCGCGGAGAGAAACATAACTACAAAGCACATAACCCGCCTTCGGGGCAGACAAGGTTGGCGGTCGTCAACCACGCCAACGATTCCAAGAAACTTCTCTCACACATATCTTTCCAAAAGGTTTAATCCCTTTATGTGTGAGTCAAGTGAAGGGAGTAGGCAACTTAGTAATCTCCCCACAATTATCCATAACATCCAATCAAACTAGGAAGTTTGAACTTCGATTACATCCGCTTGTCGAAATCAACTATGGATGGCTTGATTCCTTGAGATCTCCAATCATATCCACTTTGGCATCAACTGCCAAGGAATGCTAGTCCTCACAACCGAATTAGTACGTCTTCAACTTGAAGCACTTGCAGTCCTCATTCAAGAAATCTTCATGGTCTCCATCACTTCATGGATTCCAAAGTGTCGGCACATTCAGCGACAAGAATACCCTCAGGGGTTAGAGAATACAACACACAAGAGCATCAACAGCTCGAATGACATCACGACAATTTCGTAATGTCTACACCGAGTGAACAAGTTACCCTCGGTCCAAACTCAAACTCAATCCAACGAGAGTAGTACTCAGATTGCAACTACCCTCGAGTAAATTCAGAATTCATGGAGCTGATCAGACAAATCAACAGATCTCGGCTACGGGTACATATCCATGATCGTGACCTTACCGAGTTCACGATAGTTGACCCACAGTCGAAAGGACCCGTCCACTCAAAACAAATGAGATCGATGCTCCACAAGAGAAAATACTAGGCAAAAGAGGTCTCCAGACCAAGCCTTCGGTTCTCACCACACAACCGGGATTGCACAAGCAACTCCCTCACAAGAGACATCCTCACTTTTGAGGATTCTCAACTCTCACCAAGGATGCTGGCCAAAAGGCCACGCGCCCACTCAGCCAACAACTAAGCTTGGGCGGGTGAAACAATCATCGCAAATAGCGAACTTTCACGCCCTCTGAGAACACTATTTCGTGTCCAGGTTCCCAAGACACTACAGCTCGGCTCACTCAATCATTGGTAATCCGATACCCGAAGAGCCAGCCCAAGTTCAAATCAGAACTATACGCTCTCAGCCAAACAAAGTCAATCGCTTTGTTGACGCACAGAAACATCCAATCCTCATGGAGTACAAGAACAGTACTCCCAGGTCCAAGCAATCAGGACCAACTCGTTCTGCAAGCAACAAGGAATGAGTTTCCTGCTATGCATTCGGCAAACAGCCGATCCAAAACTACAATCAACGCAATCATAACAAACAACAAACTAGCTCCAAAACCACGAGCTGCGAACAACCTCCATCGTCGCTGCATCATCCTCCGCTTGTCAAACAGGCATACCTTCAACCGGTGCCAGTCGCGCGAAATCGATACCAATATTGTCGACACTGTTCTCCTCAAACACTCCAACTGGGAATGGCCCACCTGGCCACGAAGAGAGCACCCGCCTCCACACCAAGGGCAATATCGGGTACATACGGACTCCACCGCTCACACATCATAATAGTTGATGACGATTTGACGTCCCTCTTTCATCCTGCTAAAGATCCACATTCTCGAGATCAATTTCTCTTTGAACACCTTGATTGTCCTCTTATATTTGACTTGCCACTCTTAGTAGCTTCTTTTGCCGTCCCAACGGTCTCCACGTCTCTTGCCCTTATCAAGGTGCGATCCGCATTCTCATAAAATTTCTTGAGGTCGGCTGCCAACTGGATCGACAAATCCTCCAGTCGCTTAATCCTCTCGTCTGCCGGCGTAAAGCCTCAACTTGGAGTAACATTGAAAATGTCTGCCGCTCCACCATGCTCGCTGTAATCGCTAGCTGTTCTCTCAACTTTAGGATCTCACCAAATCCGGAGGATGTAGGGTTCCCATCTCGGCTGCCTCGGCCGCTATCAGGTGCGTCATCCACAACTCAAGCTGCAACAAGCATCACATGCACAGGTAAAACACCCCACGCCATCGCATCCCCACACGAAACTACAACCCCAATCATGCGAAAGTAATGAAGTGGACTCCCACTATTCCCCGATGTTACGTTGTCGGCCGCCAACGTGACCCTCCAAGGGTATAGAAGTGGTTCACTCCGATCTAACTCCAACACTTTTGGAGCTTTAGAAATGACCCAATCATAATACTTTCGCCAATATGTCACAAGAGATCCCGTCTCTCACGTTCATATTCCTTATCGTCCAACCTGCCTAAGGTTTACTAGGTCCACTAAGACTCAACCCTAGGCTCTGATACCAAAATAATCTGTCACGCCCCGGGCACTAGTGGGAGCCTACCAGGCACGTGCACAGACCCGCCGTGTACACCAAAACAACACACAATGTACACAAGGCGTCTACAACAACAACAATCAAGTAGTAGAAGGAATACATCCTAAACAAGGTGATCAGAGCGAGAACATAATTTTACAACTAAAACAAGTTCAACACAACTATAATCTCAAGATATACAATAAAATTTACTTAAAGTACATCTTAACAACACTAGGAGATCACTCTCTAGGAACAACTATACACCTTTCATTCAAAATATAAGAAAGGTATCAAGGGTCCATCTAAAACATCATCGTCGCGGCTCTAGTTAGCTGCTAACCCCTCGCCACGATCCCAAGCCTCTCCCGTTGCGGAAGGCTCTGAAACAAAAACCCAACAACAATGGGGGTGAGAACTATTAAACAATAGTTCCCAGTGGGTAAGCCGCCGAGAGTGGCGAAATACACCACTAGGTCAACTGAGGCAAAAGTAGGATTAGTAATAAAGCATGATTAACATATAAAGGTTCTACTCTACTATGCCTCTAACATTAAGTTATAAAACATGATCATGTTACAAAGCATGTAAACATTCTACTCATATACGTGTAAATATGCCATGATCAACTACGCATGTTCTAATGTCATAAACTCACTATATGTCAAGTTTACTATTACACATATGACTTGTCTCCAACTACAAGTATGAAATGTATAACCGACTTCCCACTACATGTATGAACTATATGACTTGTTCCCAACTATATGTATGTTATGTTCACTAACCACAAATGTGCCAAGTCATGTCAATGTCTCACTACATGTAATGCCACAAGGTCACAACCCACTACTATGTCCATCTGCTACATCTATATGCATCGATTAATTATGGTGTCAAATGTCACATTCCTCACAATATTTTCTACCATAAATGACTTCTCAAGTCTCGGCTTGTGCCGTGCCTAATGGCCCCGTGGTAGTCAACATTCTCTCGCTAGAATGAGCCTCCCCCACGGCAATCCACTTCGGCGCCCATATAACCTGCACATAGGCGATCAAACATCGCAAAAGGCCCACTCCGGAGTGCCGGCTTGTAGGGAGCGACCCTCACAAACATGTGCGAATGAGCACAATGGCATTAACAAGCATAGTCAACAGCATAGAAAATACGTTCATCATGTCTAAAACATGAAATCACAACATCGACTCGAGGATCGGAATCATAATACATAAGTCACACTTGTTCTCAAATTTCTCGTTGGTATGTCTCTACCAATGTACTATATGCCTCTAACATGTACATGCTCACATCTCAATTTACCAAGTCCATATTCAATGCATTCTACAATGCCATAATCCATGCATTATTCTAATGCCATATATCATGCATTCTACAAATGTCATATCCATGCATTATCCTAATGCCATATATCATGCATTCTACAAATGCCATATCCATGCATTATCCTAATGCCATATATCATGCATTCTACAAATGCCATATCCATGCATTATCCTAATGCCATATATCATGCATTCTACAAATGCCATATCCATGCATTATCCTAATGCCATATCCATGCATTATATATCATGCATTCTACAATGCTAACTAAATCATCATTCATGATTTACATATATCATACTATATGAACCTCCACTTTATGGAGTATAAGTCACCATGCAAAAATTCGATCCCTCATTTAACCAAGTAAACACATGCTTAGTTAATCACAATTATCAAATACAAAGATAACCCCTTTCCTCATGTCTTAAACATAAAATCGTTCAACGACCAAAAGGTCGAGCTCAATGTCAACAATGCCCGTCATAGTTGCTCACCTAGATGAGGTGCAACATACTTGTTTTGCATTTTGTCATATCCTTTCTTTTCTCTATAGCAAGCATACTTTAGTATGCGTAAGTAAATTCACTAATCCATCAACCAAGTAGTGTCTTATATGACACTCCTCACTAGCATGCATATCTTAAATAGCATTTCATGAATGCGTCATCACAATACTAGTGCAAGTACTCTAGCATGCTTATCATTCTCATAATACTCTACTATATGGAGTATGCCACTTTTCACATGCAACAAGTATATATCATGTGTTTATAATTTCTACCATGTCATAATTAGCACAATTATGCATCTAATCAATCCTATAATAAAATAGGAGATATAGGGGGAGTTCACCCATTTCGGTGAGGTCAGACCCACAGGATAACCATCGAAACCTCGCAGTACTTCAAAACGAAGTTGTCCCCCGAGCTTCACATACCCTAAGATAATTTTTTAAGGGGTTAGGGGCTTCGAACAAGCTCACCACGAAATTCACGAAAATTTATGAAGAAAATAGGTGAATAATACCTTAATCCAAGAAAAGCTTATGCAAACTCCAAATCAACACATTAGAGCTTCAAATCCAACCTACAAGAGTGTTCTACACTCATCAATTTAGCCCCAAGAGCTCACAATCAAGAAACCCTAACAATAACCCTAGTTTTCATGAAACTAGGTTTTCATACAAATCTCAAGCAAAAATCACAAATAGAGGTTGTAAAAGGGTTTACTAACCTCAAATCAAGCTCCCAACCAAGCTCAAACATGCTAGGGTTGAAGCTAAGCCCACCAACAAGCTCCTCTCATCCATCCCGAGCTCCTCTCAAAACCAAGAAGCAGCTCTATGGAGAAAATGGAGAGAAAAGAGAGATTAAAACCTCAAATCAAGTGTTTGGGAGCAAGAAAACCAAGAGAGAAAGGAAGAAAACTCACCTCCTTCTTCTCTCAAGCCTCAGCAACACTGGGCAACAAGAGAGGGTTGAGGGGATATATTACATGATGTAACAATATCCCCTAAGGCCCCTCAAAATTCAGAAATTATAAAACTGCACGAAATCTGATTCTGCAGCACTGCGTACCGGTACATGAATTGGCGTACCGGTACTAATTAAATCAGTACCCGTATGCCAAAATTAGTACCCGAATGCAGCACAAATTCTGCACCTTTTGCAGAATTTGATCTCCGGAGTCCGTTTTCGCCCTTTTTAAGCCACGAAAATACCTCAAAGCTCACCAAACTCAACCCAAAACTCCAGAATAGTATAAGGCACTATTCTCTCACTAGAACTCCGTAATTTGCTAAAGTTCAGTGTGCTATATTGGAGCTAGTGGCTTAGGTGGAGCACCTTTCTTTTATCTTATGTTGAGAGGTGTTTTTTGTTGACCACATTTTTATAGAGACTACCCTATGTCCTTTTTTGGTGTATTGATGTACAGAACTTGTATGCTGGTGGTTTTACTCTTTTTACTGTGTTTTGTATCTTCTCCCTGAGACTCTATTTGGTTAGTAAGTATGCTCTGATTATCATGATAGGATTACTTGCTTTATTCCTTTCTTTTCGTGCTTGTTGTAGACGCCTTGTGTGCATTGGACTACATGTGTACACGGCGGGTCTGTGCACGCACCCGGGTGGGCTTCCGCTGGGGCCCCGGGGTGTGACAGATTATGGTGGTATCAGAGCCTAGGGTTAAGTCATTGTGGACCTAGAAAACCTTAGGCCGGTTGGACTATAAGTCTTAGACTCGTGAGAGACGAGATGATCTATGACTGTGGGCGAAAGTAACACAATTGGGTTGTGTCTTTACCTCCAAGTAGTTGGGGTTTGATCGAAGTGTGTGACACCTAACTCTTAGAAGGTCACGTTGGCGGCCGACAACGTGACATCGGGAGTTAGTTAGGAGCTCACTTCATTTACTTTCGCGTGATTGGGATTTTATTTAATTGAGTGTGGTTTCGTTAGCGTAAGTTATCTAACTTGCGCGTTCTATGTTATTGTAGCTTGTAATGCCGACTACTTGTTCTCAATCGACCGAGGCGGCCGCGGCAGCCGGCGCAGAGGCGGTGGAGACCTCTGCAACCTCCGGATCCAGTGAGGTCCGCGAGTTGAGGGACCAGTTGACGATGTTGACCAGTTTAGTAGCACAGCAGGCGGCTGCGGCTCAACAGCAAGCTGATGCCTCACGCCGACAGAAGGCAAGGATGAAAAGATTAGAAGAATTATTGCTTCAGCAGGCTGCTACCAGAGGGACTCAAGAAACCTCGCCACCCGCATCGACAGGAGGTGCGACTATCGGAGTACAGCCGCCGGCACCGAGTGTGGAGCAGCGGGAGGAGGTTGTAGTGACACCGCCGGTTCGAGCTTCGCCGTCGAGGACGGTTTTACCTATGATGGTGACAGGAACAGAGCGAGAACGATTAATGGACCGCTTGAATGAATTCCGAAAGTGTAACCCTCAGGTTTTTGATGGCGAGAAGGCGGATCATTGGACTGTGGAGAAGTGGGTTCTTCACACGGAGAAGCTTTTTCATGACACATTTGTGGAAGAGCAGAACAAAGTGTGGTTGGCTACGTACCATTTGGACGGTGTGGCATATCAATGGTGGGCGGACATTCGAGATGACCCAAACACCGACATAGCGTCCATTTCTTGGAGCAGATTCAAGGAGCTATTGTTATCCACCTACTTTCCTCCGAGCGTCAAGAGACAGATGGAGAGGGATTTGCGTAGCTTGCGCCAGCGAGATAAGACAGTGACGGAGTATGAACGAGAGTTTTCTCGTCTGTTACACTGTGTACCCTTTGTGGTGAGGAATGATGAGGATAAGGCTCGTATCTTTAAAGCGGGTCTTCGACCATCGATTTATAGGATGGTGCAATCGGCGGGTTTGCAGACTTATCGAGAGGTGGTGAATCGTGCCTTGGTTGTAGAGAAAGGCGCGGAGATTGCTAGAGAGGAAAGTGAAGCTTGGGACAGATCAAAGGGCAAGAGGTCAGCGGTCGAAGGAGGCGGCAAGAGTTACTCCAAGAAACCACCAAAGCACCCGAGAAGCCAGTCCAGTGGACGCGACTCAGCCCCATCGCGCAGAGCACCGGATCACCGCCGACCTGTGCGTTGCGTGATTTGTGGTGGTCCTCATTTTCCACCTCAATGCCCGCAACATGGGGGCAAGTGTTACAAGTGTGGCCAGGAGGGTCACCTTCGATCTGAGTGCCCGAGAGGTTCTTCCCCAGCGCCTTCATCGGCATCAGCACCGGCAGGGTCGTGGGACCCCACCTACTCACTACCCGGCGGGGCGACCACCCTTTCAGCGTCAGACCGAGGGATCACGACAGGCGCCTAGTGGGCGCATGTATGCGGCCCAGACTGAGGAGGCTGCGGCAGCAGAGAAAGTCGTTGCAGGTATCATTTTAATTAATGAAATCAGAGTTAGAGCTTTATTTGATACTGGTGCATCGCATTCTTTCATTGATCGGCTGTTTGCCGAATTGCATGGCATCGAGATTGTACCTACTCTGCATCCGGGACGAGTTATTGTCCCCGACCATATTTTGGATATACGGGAGTTTTGCCCTAGTTGCCCTGTTAGAGTAGGGAGTTGGGTTATGCCGATTGATTTGCTAGCTTTGCGAAAGCTTGGAGAGTTTGACGTGGTATTGGGCATGGATTGGCTTACTAAATACTACGCCACAATTGATTGCAAGAATCGGATTGTGATTTTTCGAGAGCCCAGACAAGATGAAGTTGTGTTCCGAGCGTGCAAGAGTTCGCTGTTCGCGATGACTATCTCTTCGACGCGGGCTAAGCAATTAATTCGGAGTGGTTGTGTAGCCTACCTGGCTAGCGTCGTCGTGAGGGGAGGAGATACCCATCGGGTTGAGGATATACCCATTGTGCGGGAATTCGTTGATGTGTTTCCGACTGAACTATCGGGTATGCCTCCGGACAGGGAAATTGAATTCGTGGTAGATCTCATTCCCGAGACTACCCCGATCTCAAAGGCACCCTATAGGATGGCACCTGCCGAACTTAAGGAACTGAAGGCGCAGTTGCAAGACTTGTTGGACAAGGGTTTTATCAGACCAAGCGTATCACCTTGGGGAGCGCCGGTTTTATTTGTGAAAAAGAAGGATGGATCCCTTCGACTATGCGTGGATTATCGTGAGCTTAACAAGATTACGATCAAGAATAGGTATCCACTACCAAGAATTGATGACCTATTTGATCAATTACAAGGATCACTGGTGTATTCCAAGATAGATTTGCAATCTGGTTATCACCAACTCAAGGTCAAGGCAGAGGACGTGCCCGTGACGGCTTTTCGAACACGGTATGGACATTATGAGTTTACAGTTATGCCATTTGGGCTTACTAATGCCCCGGCAGCTTTTATGGATCTAATGAACCGTGTCTTTAAGCCTTACCTAGATAGGTTTGTGGTGGTGTTCATCGACGACATCTTGGTGTATTCTCGAAGTGACGAGGAACATGAGAGTCATTTGAGGCAGGTGTTGCAAGTACTTCGGGAGAAGAAACTTTTTGCTAAATTGAAGAAGTGTGAATTTTGGCTCCGCGAAGTATCATTTTTGGGACATGTAATATCAGAAGCCGGTGTAGCTGTGGATCCTAAGAAAATTGGGCGATCAAGGATTGGCCTAGACCGACCAATGTAACCGAAATTCGAAGTTTTCTTGGTCTAGCCGGATATTACCGGAGGTTTGTCGAGGGATTCGCTAAATTATCTATACCCCTCACTCGACTCACACACAAAGGGACTAAGTTCATTTGGAATGACTTATGTGATAAAAGCTTCTTAGAGCTGAAGGAACGCCTGACAACCGCCCCGATCTTGGCATTGCCTATCGCGGGAGCAGGGTATGTGATTTATGGTGATGCTTCACTTAATGGTTTGGGTTGTGTTTTGATGCAGGACGGAAAAGTGATAGCTTATGCTTCCCGTCAACTTAAGGAATATGAAAAGAATTACCCAACCCACGATTTGGAGTTAGCTGCCGTGGTGTTCGCTTTGAAGCTTTGGCGTCATTATCTTTATGGCGAGCGGTGTGAAGTCTACACCGACCATAAGAGCCTAAAGTATCTGTTCACTCAGAGGGAATTGAACCTAAGGCAGCGAAGGTGGTTGGAGCTGCTTAAGGACTATGATCTGACGATTCTCTACCACCCGGGGAAAGCAAATGTGGTAGCAGATGCTTTGAGTCGCAAATCAATGGAAAATCTAGCCATGTTACTTGTTACTCAGCCACCGCTGCTAGCGGAATTGCGACGAATGGAGTTGGAAGTGGTAACTCCCGATACACCTGTGAGGTTAATGGCCTTAGTTGTGCAGCCTACCTTATTTGAAAGGATTAAAGAAAAGCAAGCTCATGATCCGGAATTGCAAAGGATTCGATTTAAAATCAACGAAGGTCAGGCCGGTGGTTTTCTTGTGGACGACCAAGGAATGTTACGATTCCTAAATCGATTTTGCGTGCCGGCAGAAACCGAGATTAAAGAAAAGATACTGACAGAAACTCATCAAGCGCCTTACACTATACATCCGGGTGGCACGAAAATGTATAAAGATTTGAAACTGCACTATTGGTGGCCCGGAATGAAGAAGGATGTTGGCGAGTTTGTGGCTCGATGTTTAACTTGTCAACAAGTAAAGGCTGAGCATAGGCTCCCCGCGGGAAAGCTACAAAGTTTACCGATACCGGTGTGGAAATGGGAGCGGATCACTATAGATTTTGTCACGGGTTTGCCCCGCTCTCAGACCGGTCATGACGCAATATGGGTGATTGTGGATAGGTTGACTAAATCAGCACATTTCATCCCTATTCACACTACTTGGACGGGTGAGAGGCTTGCACAAGTTTATCTTGATGAAGTAGTGCGGCTTCATGGTGTGCCCACATCGATTGTATCAGATAGAGATACTAGATTTGTATCGCACTTTTGGAAAAGCCTACATGACGCCTTGGGCACTCGCCTGGATTTCAGCACAGCATTCCACCCTCAAAGCGATGGGCAGTCTGAGCGTACTATCCAGATCTTGGAGGACATGCTTCGAGCTTGTGTGATGGATTATCAAGGCGGATGGCACCAACACCTACCCATGGCAGAGTTTGCTTATAACAATAGTTATCAAGCAAGCATTAAGATGGCACCGTTCGAAGCACTTTATGGAAGGAAGTGTCGATCACCTCTTCACTAGAGTGAAGTTGGTGAGAGGTTAGTTTTGGGTCCCGATGTGCTACAGGAAGCGGAAGACAAGGTTCGCATTGCTCGACAAAGATTGATTTCAGCTCAAAGCCGCCAAAAGAGTTATGCCGATAAGCGTCGGCGGGAATTGAAATTCCAAGTAGGAGATCATGTCTTCCTAAAAGTATCGCCGACAAAAGGGATAAAGAGATTTGGCATTCGAGGAAAGCTTAGCCCTCGATTCATTGGACCCTTTGAAGTTTTGGAACGGTTAGGCCCGGTAGCTTATCGGCTTGCTTTGCCGCCGAATCTATCGGGAGTGCATAATGTGTTCCATGTATCCTTGCTTCGGAAATATGTTTTTGACCCAGCTCATGTTTTGGACTCCACTCCGTTAGAGTTGCATGAAGACTTGAGCTTCGAAGAATATCCGATGAAGATCTTGGCTCGCGAAGTGAAGAAACTCAGGAATCGTGAGATCCCTTATGTGAAAGTGCTTTGGAGCAACCACGACGAGCGAGAGGCCACGTGGGAGTTGGAGAGCTCACTGCTGGAGCGTTACCCCCATCTTTTTCAGATGGAATCTTGAGGTATTCGACTTCTAGTTTCGCGGACGAAACTTCTTTCTAGGAGGGGTGTATGTAGTACACTGAACTTTAGCAAATCGCAAGGTTCTAGTGTGAGATTAGTATTTTGTACTAATCTGGAGATTCTAGCTGTGTTTTGAGAGCTTGGGAGTGTTTTCGGGACATAAAAGTGCGAAAACGGACTCCGGAAGTCAAAATCTGCAAAAACTGCAGTTTTGACATTATACCGGTATTCGGTTTTGGGATACCGGAATCCAGTGAGAAACTGATTTTGCGCAGCTCTCGGGATCTACGGAATCCTGCATGAGATACCGGAATGGGCTGGTATTCCGGTACTGATGTTCGCGTACCGGTACTGAAGTCTTTAGTTCCGGTATTGAGAATTGCATACCGGAACACCGTTGCGTGGCCTTTTTGGCCGAGGCTCGGGTTTGCGGGATTTCTGGCCAGATACCAGTATGCCCATACGCATACTGGAATACTGTGCAGAAACTGCAGTTTCGTGCAGTTGGCTATTTTTGGGATTTGGAGGGGCTTTTGGGCAATTGTTACTTTAGGTATATGGTAACCTTCATCCCCCTCACAGCCTCTTTTGTGCTGGGACTTAGAGGAAAAGAGGTAAGGTCTTCTCTCTTTCTCTCTCTAGATTTCTTGCTTTCAACCATGAAATTCATGGGTTTGATCTCTTTTCTCCTCTCCTCCACCTTGAAGTTTCACCTTGGACCTTGAGGGAAACTTGGATGAGAAGAAGAGAACTTGATTGAGGATAAATCTCCAACCCTAGCTCATTTGGGCTTAGTTTGGAGCTCTTGAGAAGGTGAGTAGCTCTCTTGTGATTCTAGTTGTAGATTTGGTAGATATTCCTTGAGAGAAACCTAAATTGGTGAACCTAGGGTTTATTTTGGGGTTTCTTGATTCTAAGCTTTTAAATGGGAATTGATGGGTGTAGAATGTTATGCTAGGTTGGATTTGAAGCTACCTAACTTCGATTTGGGATTTGGACAAGTAATTTTTGGTCTAAGGTAAATTCCACCCTTTTCCCTCTTGTATGTTGACGATTTTCGAAAGTATTCGTTCGACACTTCTAACCCTCTAGAAATCTTCTTTAGGGTGCTTGAAATCGGGGGGGCAACTTCGTTGTAAAGTACTGCGAGGTCTCGTAGGATTTCTGGTGGGTTTGACCTCACCGAAATGGGTGAACTCCCCCTATGTCTTCCATTTAGCTTAAGAGCTTAAGTTGATGCATATTCATGATAATTTTGACATGGTAGAATTTTAGAATGCATAATATTCATGTGCTATATATATGCAAATTGCATATCCTATGTAGTAGGAATTATGTACAATTTTATGCATAGTGCATCATAAGTGGCTATGAGAATAGGACACTTCATCTTGTATACATGTTGAAATGCCTACTTAAATGATTAAGAACATGTGGGATTTTAGATGGACAAAGGACTTGGAGGTCCTCTTTGACACTTAGCATTTGGGCTAGTGATAGTGTAAATATGACAGGTGGTATACTCCGAACATAATGTGAAGTTAAACATATGACATTTCACTTAGGTGAATAACAGGATTGACATCATGACATAGTGTTGGACCTTTTGGACATTGGTTGGTATTCCATGTTTTTAGACATGACGAGCGATATTACGTGGTTGATTGTTGCTTGTTTGCCCTTGTGCTCATTCGCACATGCTTGTGAGGGTCGCTCCCTACAAGCCGGCACTCCGGAGTTGGCCTTGCGACAGTTATTTCGCCCGTGTGATAGAGAGCGCCGAAATGGAACCGCCGTGGGAAAGGCTCACCTTAGTGTGGAGGTGTTGACTACCACGGAGCCATTAGGTTGGCACAAGTGAACATCCCCTTATGATATTCTTCTATGATTATAAAACTATGGTTAAATGTGAAAGGTGGACATTCACATAGTAAGAGATGGACAATAGAAAATGTGTAGTGGAACATTGCATATGCACACATGTACATGAGTAGAATGGTTACATGCTTATAATATTACATCTTGAGGCATAGTAGTATTTGAGTTTAATGTATAATCATGCTTACTTGTATATATCCTTACTTTTGCCTCAGTTGACCTAGTGGTGTATTCCGCTCCTCTCGGCGGCTTACCCACTGGGAACTATTGAATAATAGTTCTCATCCCCCTGGGGTTTGTTGTTTTTATTTCAGAGCCTTCCACTGCGGGAGAGGCTAGGGATCGCGGCAAGGGCGTTGCGACTAGCTAGTATTCGAAGGAGCTAGTGGCTTAGGTGGAGCACCTTTCTTTTATCTTATGTTGAGAGGTGTTTTTTGTTGACCACATTTTTATAGAGACTACCCTATGTCCTTTTTTGGTGTATTGATGTACAGAACTTGTATGCTGGTGGTTTTACTCTTTTTACTGTGTTTTGTATCTTCTCCCTGAGACTCTATTTGGTTAGTAAGTATGCTCTGATTATCATGATAGGATTACTTGCTTTATTCCTTTCTTTTCGTGCTTGTTGTAGACGCCTTGTGTGAATTGGACTACATGTGTACACGGCGGGTCTATGCACGCGCCCGGGTGGGCTTCCGCTGGAGCCCCGGGGCGTGACAGTTGTGACGCCTTGGGCGGATAGGGAAAACTCTGTTCGTTCGGCGGGTCTGGGTCATGCGCCCGTGCGGTTTATCCTTTCCACCTATTTGGTGTTAAAGGCCCGGCGGGGCGTGACACTTGGTCGGGCGATAAATTAGCACAAATCTACCTCGACGAGGTTGTGCGACTCCATGGAGTTCCGGTGTCTATTGTATCGGATCGGGATCCCCGATTCGTATCTCATTTTTGGAAGAGCCTGCAGGATGCTCTTGGCACACGGCTCGACTTCAGCACCGCATTTCATCCTCAAAGTGATGGCCAATCGAAAAGGACAATTCAAATTCTTGAGGATATGCTTCGAGCGTGTGTACTTGACTACAAGGGGGGATGGCACATTCACTTGTCGATGGCCGAGTTTGCGTATAATAATAGCTATCAGGCAAGCATTGGAATGGCGCCATTCGAGGCTCTTTACGGAAGAAGGTGCCGATTTCCCATACATTGGAGCGAGGTGGGCGAACGTGTTGCCTTAGGCCCGGATGTATTACAAGAGGCAGAGGAGAAGGTCTGCCTTGCTCGCCAAAGGCTATTGACGGCGCAGACTCGACAGAAGAGTTATGCGGATAAGCGCCGGCGAAGCCTTGAGTTTGCGGTTGGAGACCGCATTTTCTTAAAGGTGTCACCCATGCGTGGTGTGAAGCGGTTTGGAATTCGGGGAAAGCTTAGTCCCCGATACATTGGGCCGTTTGAGGTTTTGGAGCGAGTTGGCGCTGTGGCATATCGGCTCGCACTATCGCCAAGGCTTGCGGGAGTACACAATGTGTTTCATGTGTCTACACTCCGCAAGTACGTTCACGGTCCTTCTCATGTCCTCCAATTTGAACCGGTAGAGCTTCACGAGGATATGACTTACGAGGAGTTTCCGGTGTGCATTCTCGCTATCGAGACGAAGGAATTGCGGAATCGTGTGATTCCGTATTTTAAAGTTCAATGGAGCAACCACGATGAGCGAGAAGCTACATGGGAGCTCGAGGACGTGATGCGAGAACGCTACCCTCATCTCTTCACTCAATCAAGTTGAGGTATGGCTTTAAGTTTCACGGACGAAACTATTTTTATGGGGGGAGAATGTAGTGTACTGAGTTTCTATACACTTCCCCAAACTTTGGCCAAATTGGGCAAAGTTTGTGGATTAAGTGGAAAATAATTTTTTTATGGGGGGTTAAGTTGCAATTGTGTGGGGCTTATTAGCTCTAACCCACTTCCCCACTCATTTCTTTTCTACTCACACAAGAGAAAAGATTCTCTTTCCACTCATTTCTCTCCCACTCACATAAGAGACAAAACTCATTACTCTCCCACTCATTTCTCTCCCACTCACATAAGAGACAAAAAGCCATATAAGAGGCAAAAAAACTCATTTCTCTTATTCACATAAGAGAAAGGTCTCTCTCTTTCTAAACTCTCTTTTCTCTCATTCTCTCCAACACCAACAAAAGAGAAGCTCTTTCTCTTCTCTCTAACCCTCTCCCTCACTCTCAAATCTCTCTCTCTCCCTAGTGATCTCTCCAATAAGGTGGATTTTGGAGGAGACTAGCTTGCTTAGTGGTGAAGCAAGCTCATGTGCTTGGAAGTTTGGAGAAGACAGAGCCAAATGTGAGCTTTTGAGGTTTTGTGAAGTTAGGGTTTGGGTAAATCCTTCGAAAGCAAGTAATTAGTAATCTTGTGTGATTCTAACCTAGAATAATACATGAATCCCTAAGAGTTTTGGTGGTTTTGTCAAAAAGTGAGTTTTTAGGGTTTTAGAAAGAGGGGTTTTGGATAAGAAGGGTTTTGATCTAAATTGATGTAGAGACCGAGAATTTTATTATGCAATTTAACTCTCCGTTGATGATGTTTATGTGTGTATTTTAATTACATAATCACTCGTCAAGTTTCGGGAGAAAATGATTTAAAAGGAAAGAGTTACGCTATTTCGAAAATTCTCTTAAGTGAATAGTAACTCTGGTTTTCCGGTTAGGCCGATGATTAGAGATGGCTTTCGGAGTGTATCGGACTCCGTTCTTAGTGGTCCAATAGCTTGTTTTCAACTGTCCGACTATTCTGGACTCGATGGCACTAACAGATTTTGGATTTGATGCACAGTTTTCAAGAAAACTGGACCTTGTCGAAAAATAGACTTTTATACTTCATTGTTTTAGCCTCGCAAAGCTTACCGTAGCTCCGCGTTGCGTACGAATCCGCTGACAGGGATCTATCATGTGAAAGAAAGTTGGTGTCGATGGAATTTGGTCGCGAGTTCGCTAATCAAGGAGATTTGGAAGCGACCGTTGGTTGTTATACACATTATGTATAGATAGATCGGATTGACAATGGGTTCGCTGTGAATCGACAATCAAATCGAACGAAACAAAATCGTGAGTTCGATGTCTCGCCAGTGCTGAACACGATGGCGCTACCCGTTTGCAGATCCGACGGACGGATCGACGGATATCGCACGTTTACCGGGGAAGGGACAATCGACATATTTGTACTTCGCGCAAAAACCCCCAATATTTTATGTACCGAATCGCGTGAAACTTGGCGTGGAGGTGCTCACGCGCGATTTACGCGTGCTGTGAGGGACCCATGAAGAATTTAGGGTTGTCGGGGGACTTATGCGTAAAATGGCAAATCTATATATTTTGCTCTTTAGGGTTTGCTCATGAAACCCTAACCCTAGCTGCCTCCACCCCTCCACAGCAACCCTAACCGACCCCCTTACCTCCTGTGCACCTCCCTGCGCGCCGCCGCCGCCCGTCAGCCGCCGCCGGCCGGAGCCGCGGCCTGGCCTTTCTTCTCTTTGATTTCTTCTTCTTCCACCCCATCTTCTTCTTCCTTCTTCCTCTTCTCGGGTTGAATCACCTGAGGAGGTAAACCTTGGTCTCTGCGGGTTGCTGCCACAGCAACCGACCTCCGGCGCGCCGCCCCGCCGTCCCCGGCCGTCCCTGCGCGCCGGCGCCGCCCTGCAGCCCTGATTGGGCCACCATGGACCCGCGCGGGCTGGGGATGACAGAGAGCCACCACCGCCGCCTTCCTTGGACCCCGGTGATCACCCTCGGTTCCCCAGCACCGCCGCACCCGATCCCCGGCGTCGCCGTCGCCGCCGATCGCGCCGAGCGCCGCCGCGGTCTCTCGGAGCCAGTATCATTGTGGGTGGCCGTGCGACCTCGCGCGCCGCCGCCGCTACTTGGACCGGCCTCCCTCTCCTTCCTCATGACCCCGGAGGAGCCCTGCGCCACTACCTTGACCGCATCGGCCGTCGCCGTGGCCGGAGAAGGAGATCGAGCCCGACCCAAGTTTGTGCGGGCTCGTGTTGCTCCTGCGCCGCCGCCCCCGCCCCCAGACGCCGGTTAGCGCGCGCCCCGACGTCCCATGATCCGCCGCTCCTTGATTCTACCGGCGTGCCCGCCGGCGGAGCCCCCGCTTGCCGGAACCGTGCCCGAGCTCCCCTCGGATCTGTGCGGGCTAGGGCATCACCGCCCGTCGCCGGCGCCGCACACCGCCGGCCAGCACCTCGACCGGTTGTCCCCGGCCGGCCGCACCCTACCACCGCCGGCGCAACCGCCGCCGTAGCCGCCGCCGGCCGGATCTCTCTCCCTGCCCTCAGGCTTGCTCGGTTAGGGCTTGTTTTGGGCCGTCTCACTGTTCCGGCGACCCGGAGCATCTCCGACACCTAGGAAGATGAGCCCGAGCATCCTGGCATAATTCTGAACACCGTGCTCACCTGTTCCGCTGTCAGAGAGGCTCGGAACATCAAGTTCTTGATTGTCGCTTCCGGACCACCTTTCCGATCAAGGTTTCGGTTGATCCAGCGTGCCCCTCGGCCATCCGCTGTGCTCCGGACAGTGAGCACAGCCTCCATCTCATCGAGACCTAACAGGATGTGTCTCGGCGGGCCTCGAAGATGCTCGGATCGGGGTATCAGTCCATAACTTCTCTCTAGCGCATAGTTCGCTGAAGTTCGCGTCGCACCCGCGCGCTCCACAGTGTTCGGATGTGCTCCGAATTGTGAGCATGACCTCCGGCACGTCGATACCTGTCGGTGTGTGTCTCGGTTGACCCCGAAGACCCTCGGTTGGTCGTAACGACCCATAATGTCCGTTAAATCACATAAAATAATGTGATTTTATGGAAAGTTGAGGGCTTTTATGTAATTTTACACTGAGTGGTTTCTGTGGGCAGTATGTATGGACTACGTGTGACCTGTGGACTGATTGTCCAAGGTCCGCTGTCCTTCATTTGTCCGAAAATGGATTTTTGGAGCGTTTCCCGACGAAATCCGTCGGCGAAACGTGGTTTTCTACACGAAAATTTCCGATGCAATGTGTGTGACTTGTGGGCTGCCGCTGAGCCTTGTTGGCAGGTTGTCTCGGCCATCTCATGTATTCGGAGATGCCCGGTGAGCGACAGTGGGTTCCGGTGTCGAAATCGACACTTACGGGAACCCGGATCTGAACGATTGTCCAACGATAATCGTTTTGATGTTCGATCTTATGCTTGCTGCCAAGACACCCAAACGGATGTGTTTTGGGGCAGCGGTTGACTCGTGGAGCGAGTCGGTATCATTCGGGACTGTTCATGTGTTCCGGGGACGTCCCGGTGCGATTTCGGGACTTCCGGTGTTGTTTGGAGATCGGCTTGGGAAATCGAGTCTCGGGTTTTGGGATTTGTGTGAGATGCATATGTAGAGTCCTTTGGGACATGTCTCTGACTCGTGGACCTATCGTAGGTCCGGTTGATCTGCTTCGCGTCCAGGTTCCCGACACGAGTACGACAGGTGGGTGAGCCTACGGAGTAGTCGGTATCACTATTCCCTGTCCCTCCTTTGATATAGCTCTACATGTCGGTTTCTTCTTTACAGCATTCGTTGATACTTACCTTGCTTGTATAGTATATTTGTGGTCATGGACATGTAGAGTAGGATTATGCATTGATGACCTGTGGACTTCTTGTCCAGGCAACACATCGACTCTCTTGTCGTGTGTTTCGATCTGTTGTGGCTTCGGCCAGTTACCGGCCTCTTGCCGGCTTGGGTTTGATCTGTTTGATCAGGATGCGGCGTTCCTTTCGCCTGTGGCTTCGGCCAGGTATCGGCTTCTTGTCGGCTTTGATTTGATCTGTTTGATCAGGATGCGGCGTTCCTTTCGCCTGTGACTTCGGCCAGATATCGGCTTCTTGCCGGCTTTTTATTGAGCATATCGCATGATCGGTCACTGCACAGCGTGTATTCATGACACCAGTTCGGTTTGGCCATCGATCAGAGGTGTACTATCCGGATGAGTCGACCTGCGGGTGCATGAGTTAGATCGGGTGCAAGTAATGTGACAGGCAAGCCTGGGGTCTTGGACCAACTGGCAGGCAACTCTGATTGGGTATTTTGAGTTTTCATTCCATTGATGCATATGCAGCTTAGTTTTTCCTGTACAGTAGCGTTTTGATTATTTATTCTGTTCATACTGACACAGCTACTGTAGATCTCGGATTATATTGTTATCATATATCCTTTGTTTCTCAGTGATTACGACATGCCCCTGTGGCTCAGTTGTACCCACTGAGAAACCTCGTTGTAGTTTCTCACTCCCCATTTTTCAGGTGGCATGGGCGAGGAGTCAGTTCGTGGTACGATGCGAGGACGATCTAGCTAGACTGCATTAGCGGTCCCTACCCGGTTATTTCTTTACTTGCATTAGTTCTAGCAAATAGACAAACTGGTTCAGTTAAATGACATTTAAATATTTTGAATGCTTATGAATTGTATGAGATGATGAGTTCCTTATGCATGAGATTGGGTTTCAATTTCTATTATTAGTATTGATTCGGATTTCTTCGTGTGGGTGTCTACCCTTCGTGGTAGCTGTTTTTCAAAATAAAGTTCCGTGTGGGAACGGTTTAAAAGGTTTTATCGGATTTCTTTAATGCTTATTAGAGTTTGAAAATAAAGCTTTCGAGTGGAAAGCACTTTTAATAGGATGCTTGTTGTACTGTGCATTGCATCATCTTTCGCTTAAGGAGTGCTTAGAAGCATGTAGGGATAGCTGAATGCAAATGTACTCTATGTTGAATTGTACGGTTTATCGTGAATGTAAATGTGATTGTGATCCTGTTGTATGTTGTTGGTACGCCGTGCAAATACAGGGGAGACTCTGTCCGTGTAGATAGAGGTGCCTGTATTTGTGGCGGGTCTGTTCACTACGCAGGCTAGTCTTTCAAAAAAAAAAAAATTCCCGTTTTCCGCATTTAAACTAGCCCGGGGCGTGACAATTGATCTTGTAATCTTCTAATTAAAGGTTGCCGAAGAACGCCCAGTAAGTTCGATTCGAAGAGTAGCGACGTTTCGGTGGTCGATTGAGGAAATCGAGCCGAAATCGAGGGATTTCATTTGTTTGCGCCAAAAAGGGGCAAATCGGCATCGGAAGCTACATTGCTCGGATCTCCTTGCCATTAGCAATGCATTGAGGTGGGTGGTGCTATCCGGAACGGTTGGATTTCCTTTTATATCTATGTCGCCATTATTGGTCATATGTGTATATATGTGTAGAAACCATGCATTGTAGGGTTTTATTGTATTTATGCTTTCAAATTCCTTGCATGCTTCCTAAAGTAGAGTTAGACAACTTGGGTAAAGAACTCGGACATTGGATGCATGAGGATTGGGTCGTTGGACATTGGAACTTAATGAATGCGAAGAACTAGTATGTGAACTTGAGAACAATGTGAAATGTAGTGACATGAACTTGGTGGCATTGGGACTAGTTGTGTTTGATAGCACTTGTGGCATTAGATGCTAGGGATTGGTAGATCCCCATATATCATTATCTTGATTGGTAGGGTGTCCTCGGGATGAGAGGACTGGATCGTACTCACATTGTCTGTTGGCTTGTAGTTTGTCGCGACATCACAAGTAGTGAGCTCCGGAGTTGTCACGTATGGCTTAACGTATCTACCCAGCAGGCGGCCCTTGATTGGTGATAGTCCCCGTGGGCCCTGGTATTGTGAGTTTGGCTTGACCTTGATTGGTGATAGTCCCCGTGGGCCCTGGTATTGTGAGTTTGGCTTGACTTCGCGTGAGCCGGTATGATTGGGTTAAAAAGATAGAATGTTGGTAAGCATCATGATGAGCATGACATTTTCTATGGTTACCCAATTTCATATTGTAGAGGCATAGTAGTTGCATTAGTTGTTTATTATTGTTATCTCTTCTCACTACTTATGCCTGATTCGACCTAGTGGGAAAATCGGCGGGGTCGGCGGCCGAACCCACTGGGAACTTCTTTTAGTTCTCACTCCCCTTGTTTTGCAGAGCCTAGCACGAGCGGTGCGGTCGAGGATCGTGGCAAGGGTATAGCGCCCTAGGTAGTGGACTTCCATGTATTAGCTTACCCTGTGTATTAGTGTGATGCTTTTGTATTATGAGAGAACTTGTAGAAGCTTCACTTTGGGAGATGTAAATATATATGTCATTATATATGCATGTGTGTATATGTATGGAAATGATGTATTTTGGGTCGATGTATGTGAAGCTTGAATGTTTTAGTTATAATAGTTAAGTATTTCTACCTCTCGCTCTTGTATTATTGCCCTCGTGCAATTCATGTATGTTGATTGTTTTTTCTGGGCAAAACTTGATGTACATGACGTTGTTGAGCCTTGGGCAGACATGGGAGGTTCTGTCCGTTCGGCGGTTTGTGCGCGCGCCCGGACCGACCAAAGTGGCAGTTGCGGGGCGTGACAGTATCCCAACTTCATATTTCCACACAATATACGCTAGCCCCTCGGTGCCTTGTCCGCACCTAATAATTC
Source organism: Puya raimondii (assembly GCA_016920855.1). Classification (NCBI taxonomy): domain Eukaryota; kingdom Viridiplantae; phylum Streptophyta; class Magnoliopsida; order Poales; family Bromeliaceae; genus Puya; species Puya raimondii. The sequence continues at coordinate 12,778,533 of JABWPP010000050.1, forward strand.
GTCAGGTGTGCAGACAATAGGAACAGGCCCAATCGTGTGAGTTATGACATCTTAAGAATCTAATAGCTAAACAAACACCTAGAGGGGGGTGAATAGGTGTAAATAATAAAACAACCAACTCGATGCAATAAAAATTTAAGTGCGGAAAATTAAAGCAACATACCGAGAAGTTTATGTGGAAAAACTTCAAGAGGAGTAAAAAACCTACGGGACCGATCACACGAAAAATCTACTAAGAAAAAATAGAGTACAAGGTGATTTACCGAATCCTCGACTCAACCTTTACCCTAGACTGAAGTAGATCACCTTCGTTGGTCCCCGATCAATTGGACTCCTCCAACCGACCACACCGCGACTCTTCGCAGCAACAACGCCCCGAATCCTCGAGCGTCCACCGAATCTTCGGCTCTCACACGAAGTCCACGCGCAACCGCTCTGTCCGGAGCCCGTAGAAGAACAGTTTATGGTGATTCCAATGCTTAGATACTCATAAGATATAGGAGAAGACCTTCTAAGCAACCATCAACTTGATTCTCAGGAGAATTTCACAATTCAAGCCATAAGAATCAAATTGATGTAAGAGAGAAAGAAACTTGCTTTCGAAAAGATGAACGAACGGCTCCAAAACAAGTTTCTAGGGTTTACTAAGGATATTCTCTCTTAGGCCCGGTTAGAGAAGCCCCCATATCTTATTTATAGGTTTAGGAGACATTAGAATCAGAGTAGGATTGAAAAAATACGTTTTCGAAAAATCGCGACGGGTTAGGGTCCGGACCTTACATCAGGGTTCGAACTTTGAAACTCTCCGGCATTTCATTGTCCGGACATTACCTCAGGGTCCGGACCCTCCCTGCGTGACAGCCAGAGAGGCTTACGGGTTCCGGACCCTGCCTCAAGGTCCGGACCTCGAAACATAAAAATGCCCCGTTTTGTAAAAGTTAACATATAAAACCTATTCTAATGTTTCCAAACATTTAGATTAAATATGTAAATTACCATTAACTATATTAAAAATACATGGGGGGCGTGAGCTTCATAGATGAGTCTTTGAGCCTTTTGAACTTGACGTCCTTCTTCGACCCTTCAAGACTCCACACGACTCCACGAAATCCGCCAACATAAAAGCCATAACAAACCGTGTCCCTCTAACAGTGTTACGTATAATCCCGGCCCACTAAACATGGCGTCCATTGAGTCGCTGCATCCTGCTCTATATTTTTGCTCCATAGACTACATCTTTGCAATTCACTTATGGCATCATTGGTAAATAGTAGATAATTCTTTTTGCTTGCATATATTTGTGCCAATCTCTATTTTGAGTCCTTGACTCAATCACTTATTCTTGGGCCATAACCCAATGCATCATATCCTCGGGTCTCTACCGGTATACATCATACAACATACATACCTCTATCCATTATTCAAGAGGAACCACAATCCATTATTTAACACAATAGCACACCCACCCAGAGTGACTTCACACAATACCAAACACAATACCATAAGTATCAACTCAGCACAAACCACGTGGGCACCCCAACATAATGCTACACACCTAACCTAAGTGGCGCAAACTATATGACCCACAACACAATGAGGAACATAATGCTCGACCCACAACTCGTGCCACACAGGCAAGGCATGATTTGACATGGTCAATGCAATAATGGTGTAATACCATAAAATGTGTGATTCTACATGGTCAATAGTATATATATAGAACTATTATATTTAAATGCACATGGTTCATATAGTAAATATGATCATGAAAGAAAGATAATACAATCATAAAATTTGTAAAATTTCTAACTCAATGCAATAATAAAGTTTGTCAGTGCATAGGGGATCGGTATAAGTCAAAGAAGATACTACCTATAACTTCGTCTATCCCTTGGTCGGTCTAGGGTCCAAGTTCGATCAACCGCCCTATAGAGTTGACTTTTCCCAAACAGGTCGACGGCCAGAACTCAAGGCCAAATCCACGGTACCTATGCCAATCGACCGCAGGGGTGCGACTAGTCACTATGTCACAACCAGAACCACAAAAATAAGGTCAAAACATACCAAACCAAGGCCCAAAAAGCGCTAAAACTCATATGGTGATCAAAATATAGGGAGGAGACAACATGCAAAGCAAGCTACCCGGATTTCAAGCTTCGGCTTTGAAGAATAGGTGAAATCCGATGTCTCAACCTTCACCTTTGCGGTTGCTGATTCTCGGGCTTCACTAGAGTTCGAGATAAGGTGATTCAACTTCATTTAGATGGAGAGTAATAGTAGTAGAAGGTTGATAGGAAAGGGAAGAGAGAGAGAGATTGTGGTGGTGGTAGAGGTAGAGAATGAGAAGAATGAGAAAAAGGAAGAGAAGAAGAGAGAGAAAGAGAAAAGTATAGGAAGAGGAGCGGGAGGGGGAGAGGGAGAAGACAGTGTGGAAGGTGTTCCTATCACGCCCTGGGCCCCAGCGGAAGCTTACCTGAATACGTGCACAGACCCGCCGTGTGCACAAGAACAACCCCCTATACACATAAGGTGTCTACAATCATAACATCCATCAAAATAACATACATGTCCTATGCTAGTGATCAGATACACTAAACGAGTGTAAGCATTTTTCACACAATTGAAATATATACATGAAGTCCAAATCCTCAACAACTAATACATTCAACTACGTATCTCATAAATACAAAGCTCCAAAATACATATACCCACAACTCATTAAGAGTATATCTCAGGTACAACTCAAATCAACTATTTAAATGCATACATGTACACTTCTCACATATACACACCCCAAAATGAAAGGTACATCGGGTCCATCTCTAGATAGTATGGTCGGGATAGCACTAGTTAGATGCAATGCCCTTGCCAGGATCCTGGCCTTTTCCTCCGATTGGAGGCTCTGAAAGAAAAATAAACAACTATGGAGGTGAGAACTATACAATATAGTTCCAAGTGGGTACCGCCGCCGATAAGGGCGTACTACTCTATTAGATCAACTGACGTATAGATAATAAGTTGCTGAAATGTAAATAGCAGAAAGAAAAATAACTGAAATGAAAAGTAGCTCTACTACTATCATGCCTCTAGATAGTGAAGTATTGTCACACCCCGAGTCCGCAACGGAAGCACTTACCGGGCACGTGCACAGAGCCGCCGAACGAACAGAGTTTTTCTATAGAGTTTTTCCTATCTGCCCAAAGCATCACAAACCTATATACGTCTCACATTCCAAACATGAATGGAATACATGGATTGTATAGGGATAATATCAAACGACATAAAGTAAAACTACTTTCTGTTCCATCATTTCATTTAACACTTTAATACATTATTTTTTCCAGACACAATACAAAATAATCTTATATTGTTTTTTCTAAGTACAATGCAAAATGAGCTTTATATTTTTCTTTTCATTTTTCTTTCCTATAGATGTTCTAAAAGAAGTATACATATCTCGATCACTAAAATGGAAACAACCTCTATCTATTGAGCAACGCCCTTTTCTCGCTCCGTTGTATTGCCCACGGATGGACATGAAAAACATAGGGTGAGAACTATAAACATAGTTTTCAGTGGATATGACCACTCAAGAGAAAAGCTCGACCCACCAGGTCCAAAGAAGGCAATATAAGTATGATCATATATGAATAATCAACTGTAGCATATAAATATGTATATCTACCATATGCAAATAGACAACTACGCTTATACCTCAACTAGTAGGATAATAAACTTTACACTTAATGATACATTTCTTTGATTTACTCGCCATTTTCATTACCCCATTCCTGAGGCTTTCTTTACCATTAATTCCAACTTTAGCCCCTTAATTCTGCGGCGGAACTGTCGAACACGTCCTTTGGTTCTCAAGTCAACGGGCAGTGAAACTGTCGCACACACCCCTTGTCCAAATGTTAGGTTTAGCCCTTTGGCAGTGAAACTGTCTCACACACCTCAACTCTCAAGTTTATGGGCGACAAAACTGTGGCACACACCCCTAATTGCGGAATCGCTGCTTTCCTGTTGGTTAACTTATGTGCACATTTGTTTTCTACTTACATTGTCAACCCTCAATGACATTATATTCAAGTGATATCCTGCTTCACTTTGTTTCAACTTATGTTCTTTTATGTCTACATGTTGAGTTCTCTACTAATCCTAGAGAATGTCAACCTACCTCATTAGTCAATAACATAGGTATATATATATATATATATATATATATATATATATATATATATATATATATATATATATATATATATATATATAGTTGAGCTAGAATGCTCTCGATAACAAACGGGCTCCGTTGCCACCCATTTGTTTTCGATGATGGAGCCTCCAAATCGACGATCGGTACCGTTGAACATGATCTAGAACTTAAAGTATCTAGAAACCAAATTTCAAATCTTTTCGACATCAATGGCCTAATGATCAAAGGGTTTCAAATTTTGTAATTTTAATGGTCGATATGAGATGTTTTCTCGTTTAACGGTGTAAAGATATCTAAATCAATTGAATTTTGGTTAGAAAATTCTTTAAACTATTTAAAATAAGATCTATACTCTTGATCTTGATTACAAGACTCTTCTCATCACTTCTTAAAGGATATTCATTTTCAGCCGTTCATTTTTGTGTCCACTTGATGGACAAGTAAACAACATCGAAAAAGTATGAAATTTGGTTTCTAGATGCTTCAAGGGGTTTAGATCATGTTCAACGGCACCGATCGTCGATTTAGAGGCTCCATCATCGAAAACAAATGGGTGGCAACAGAGCCCGTTTGCTACCGATAGTATTCTAGCTCAACTCTATATATATATATATATATATATATATATATATATGTCAACATATGCATTGCTCTTATACAATGCTAGCTATTCCTTCTAAGTAACATATGTTTCATGCAACCATATTTATAATTTAAGCTACCCATTTAACATGCATGAAGTCAATATGTCGGGGACTTAGCTTTGATATGCTAAAGACCCCACGCGCTCCAACACCTCATATGGCCTAATGTATCGGGGAATTAGCTTGCCCTGAACTCCAAACCGCTTCACCCCTCTCATGGGTGACACCTTCAAAAAGACACGGTCGCCTGCCGCGAATTCTAATCTCACTGACACTTATCCATATTGCTCTTTTGTTTGTCAATAATCACTGACGCACGAGACAGACCTTTTCTTCAGCATCTTGCAAAACATCGGGTCGTAAGGCCATTTTCTCGCCGAACTTCTCTCCAATGTATTGGAGACCAAAATTTCCTTCCATACAAGGTCTCAAATGGTGCAATTCCAATATTTGCTTGATAGCTATTGTTATAGGTGAAGCCATAGGCAAGTATGTTTGCCAGGCATCCTTAAAATCAAGGAGACACGCTCAAAGCATACCCTCCAGGATTGATTTGTTCCTTCCGATTGACCATCCATTTGAGGATGGAATGCCCTAGTAAAATCGAGCTGTGTGCCTACTGCATTGTGCAAGCTCTTCTAAAATTGAATGCGAATCGGGAATCCCAATCCGACATGATTGATACCAGAACCCATGTAGACACACTATCTCAACCAAATAGAGTTGTACTAACTTTCTCTTGACCACGTGGTGTGGATTAGCAAAAAGTGAGCTGACTTCGTCAAATGGTCCACAACCACCCATTGCATCATGACCTCCTTATGATCTAGGTAAACCCACAATAAAATCCAGCGCAATATTCTCCCACTCATATACCGGAATCGGCAGATTTTGAAGTTTTCCCACTGGGAGGCGATGTTTCGCTTTTACTTGTTACATTGTGCCACAAAGCACCTAATGTCCCTTTTCATTCCCGGCCACCAATAATATATTTTAAGATCTTTATCCATATTGGTGCCGCTCGGACGAATAGTATATGAAGATTGATGAGCTTCCCTCAAAATCTCCCCATGGATCTTTTCATCCTTGGGCATACACCACTAATCCCGAAATCAAATAGTGCCCTCCGAGTCCATACTAAACTCATCAACCGGCGCACTCTCAATATCGCTCCGCACTTTTTGGAGTTCCAGGTCCGATGATTGTCTCCCTTTTATCCTCTCCAACAAGGTCGGCCGAACCACAAGAATCATAAGTATAATGGGTGCGCCCGGAGTTACGACTTTCAGGTATAATTGCCGCATCTCTGTGATTAGTTGCAGCTGAATCGTGATCATGGTTGCGAGGTTCTCCATGGATTTCCTATTAAGTGCATTGGCCACCACGTTAGCCTTGCCCGGGTGATATAGGATGGTTATATCATAATCCTTTAGTAATTCAACCACCTCTATGGCCTCATGTTTAACTCATTTTGAGTGAATAAGTACTTTAGCTCTTGTGATCCGTATAAATCTTGCAACATTCTGCACAACAGGTAGTATCTCCACAACTTGAGTGCGAAACCCCCCCTGCTAGCTCCAAGTCATGGGTGGGATAGTTTTGCTCATAGTTCTTTAACTGACGGGAGGCATATGCAATGACCTGCCGATGCTGCATAAGTATACACCTAAGACCATGTCGCGACGCGTCACTATAAACCACAAAGTCCTTCCACGCTACTGGCAAGAAAAAAACTGGAGCTGTGGTCAATCTCTTTTTTAACTCTTTGAAGCTTTAATGGCAATCTTTGCTCTAAACAAACTTGGTTTCTGTCACGCCCCGGGTTACCAACTCCCAGGCACATGACAAGATCCGCCGCATACACAGTATTTCTACCGTGTATACGAAGCGAAAACAACAACAATCACACAGAGCTAAAGGTATCAACAGAGTTGCTATATATAAATATATCAAAGGATCACTGTACATACATACATCATCCAAAATGTAAAATACATCACTGATAATCTCAACTCATAGTATGTACAGACTCATAACCATCTATCAAAATGGGGTATACCTCTAGCCAAGTATCTGGGGAATCAACTCTACCCGACGGTCTCCTTTCCGCGCTCAGTATGCACAACTGGGGAAGAAGACTCTACAAAAAGGTGTCAACAACGGGTGTGAGAACTACTATCAAACAAGTAGTCCTCAGTGGGTACCGCCACCAGCCTCAGCGGTCTGCCCACTAAGTCCTCAATCTCAAGAGATATATATAGAGCAATAAAGAAAGTAGAAGATATACTACCACTACTATGCACAATGCTCAACTGTCAATATAAATACCAATGAACTGAATATATCAAATGAGGACTATCACGAATCCATAATGCCATACAACACAATACAATACCTGCGGCCTGATCATGCTCTACCCGTAGGGAGCCAGCTAGTACAGGATAATCCGTCTGTCCCTAGCCCTTCGTACAATCCCTCTGTACGGAAAAACCCAACTCCGGAGTGGTACTCGTGGGAGCGACCCAACCGAGTATAGTAACACATATCAGCGCCAAGCGCCCACAGGTATATGATCGACACGACTGGGTCAACACAAAAGGAATCACGTGCCCTCGGCACCTCAAAGGATAATCAACAACAAGTATGACCCAATCAATGCTCCAGTGCTCATAATCCAACTCAACTCTACCACAAAGAGGAGGTACAACAACAAAGCACGAGCCACAACATGATCACCTACACTAGTATGTACAACAACTGGTACAAGGGATATCAACAAGATAGATGTAGGTCAAATCATGCATCAAGGATAAAAGAAAATCATGCATGCTCATATATATATCATTAGCATATCATGCAATTTCAACCTAATAGGTCATATCTAACATAATCTCAGCATGTCATGCTATCATAATCCCAATAGTATCACATTATCATAATCCAATATCATCATATCATACTAACATAATCCAACACTATAATATCATGCTAACATGAGAGTAAACACATAGGAGGAAGTCCACTGAATCTGGCAAACATCAACCCACCTCAAGAGCTAATCCAACCACGGTGGGGAACAACAATAGCCTCAGATCCAACCCTCCAAGATATACCAAACTCGAGCAGCACTCCGATCTGAATATACCTCCAAAAGGCTGCTAACTCCGACAGAACAACAGCTCAGAACCAGATCAGCACAACAGTAGAGGAGAACAAGCTAGATCACAAACTAATGCCAACACATGGCCCTTACTCTAGTTTTCTCTCTCTAGAAACGGAAATCACGAAGTGGAAATAAGCTCAAGCAACCAGGGACTCACCTATTTATAGGCTCCCAAAATCTCCACTTTCGGGCCCCTGAATCCCACTTCCGGGCGTCCGAAAATCCGAAATGCCAGATGTCAGCTGGCGGTCAAGCGGTCGCCGGCGGTCGGCAGGCGGTGGGGCGGCGTGTCTCCGACGGTCGACACGTGTCCAACGACACGACACGTGGCTCTCTACGTCATAAGTACAATCTGGATCCACAACCGGGCGTTCGAATCCTGCGTCCAGATCCAAAGTCTCATCAGCCACTTTCGGACCCATACAAAACGTCCACTGGTTCCGGAACATTCGGGCGTCCACTTCTCAACTTTCGGGCGCCCGAATTCCCCCAAGTCCAGAAACCCTCAAAAGCCAAATATTACAGTTTCCTTGCAGGTAAAGCGCGTCAATGGACTAGAGATTTTAGAGAATCCCTCCACGAACCGCCAATAGTACCCGTATGATAGAGAAAACTACATGCCTCGATGACATTAATCGGTCAGGGGTAATCCTTTATTACCTCAACTTTTTTCGGGTCCATCGATACTTCATTCTCGAAAATTCATGACCAAAAAAGGCGACCTGCCGGATCCAAAAGTGGCACTTCTTCAATTTGGCAAATAACATATGCTCCTGAAGAACTTATAGCTAGGGCTGGCAAATGAGCGAGCCGGCTCGTGTTCGACTCGCGTTCGGCTCGATATTCGGCTCGCTCGAGCTCGGCTCGAGTTAATTTCAAACAAGCTTGAGCTTAAATTTAGGCTCGAAATTAATTTCAAACCAAGCTTGAGTATTACTGGGCTCGCTCGAATTAGGCTCGAAAAGCTCGATATATATATATATATATATATATATATATATATATATATATATATAATTATGCTACTATACTGTTAATAGTATCAACCACTTACTATTAAGTTTTCGATTCTTGGATGAAGGGATGTGCGGTTAGAATGAGAGTGATCCCCTAGGGTTGAGTGGATGGTTAGTTTAATAGTATGATCTAATAGGTGGATATGGTCAAAGAGGTAGATCTGACGACACAAATTTTGATAGCACCAAGCGTTTGGTGCTATCGATAGCATAGTAGCCGGACTATATATATATATATATATAGTCCGGCTACTATACTATCTATACTATCGATAATACCAAGCGCTTTGTGCTATCGAGTTTTCTGCCATTAGATCTACTTATATATATAGAGTCTAACTATTATATTATCGATAGTACCAAGCGTTTGGTGCTATCGAGTTTTTTGTCGTTAGATCTACTCTTTTGGTCATTTCCATCCGTTAGATTATACTATTCAACTAGCCACCCACTCAATCCTAGGGGGCTACTATCATCCTGACCGCACATCCCTTCATCCAAGGGCCGAAAATCTAATAGCAATCGGTTGGTACTATTAATAATATAGTAGCCTAATTTATATTTATATATATATATATATATATATATATATATATATATATATATATATATATATATATATATATATATATATATATATATATATATGCTAGGGCTATTATACTCTTACAAGTATAGACCATTTTATACTTATAAATTTTCGATCGTTGGATGAAAGGATGTGCTATTAGGATGATAACGGTCCCCTAGGATTGAGTGGGTGGTTGGTTGAATAGTGCATGATTTAACGAATAAAAATTGTCAAAAGGTAGATCTAACGATCGAAAACTTATGAATATAAAGAGGTCTATACTTATAAGAGTATAGTAGTCGAACTATATATATATATATATAATTATATATAATATATATTTTGTATTTTAATCATATGTATATAGAGTTTGGATTATTGGGCCCACAAAATCAAAATAGCAAAATTCTACTCTAATTGCTCTCTCTCTCTTTTTCACTTGCTCGCATAATTACTTTTTCTAATATTTTTTAAATATTATAATATCGTATTTCATGCATTCATTTTGTATGTTGAATTATTAGACATTTGTTACATCAAATTTTAGATAATATTTTATAAAAATTAAACTATAGATTGCACGATGTTAAGAATTTCAAGCGGCTCGTTTAGGGCTCGAGCTCGCTCGACTCGAAGTTAAGCTCGCTCGAGCTCGGCTCGAATTGATTTCAAGCCAAGCTTGAGCCTAAATTTAGGCTCGAAATTAATTTCAAGTCAAGCTTGAGCTGAGGTAAGCTCGCTCGAGCTCGGCTCGTTTCCACCCCTACTTATAGCACTATTCGAAGAAGCTTTCGTGTTCTTCACCACTCCGGGAGTAGACTAGAATGTCATCTATGAACACTACTACAAACTGATCCAATAAAGGTTTAAACACATGGTTCGTTAAATCTATGAACACTGCTGCGGCATTAATGAGCCCAAACGGCATGATCGTGAATTCATAGTGTCCTTACCGTGTTCGGAATGTGGTCTTATGTACATCTTCTGGCTTGATCTTCAATTGGTGGTAGCCAGACTGTAAGTCAATCTTAGGGTATACCTGAGACCCTTAAAGTTGATCAAATAAGTGTTACTGATTTTATATTGACGGATTTCGTGGAGTCATGTGGAGTCCTGAAGGGTTGAAGAAGACGTCGTCAAGTTCAAAGGCTCGAAGACTCATCTATAAAGCTCACGGCCGCCAGGTATGATTATTCATTGTTAATGGTGATTTATGTATATGTTTAAGTATTTGGGAGATATAAGAATAGGTTTAAATTGTTAAAATTTGCAAAATAGGACAATTTCATATTTTACGGTCCGGACCTTTCGTGCAAGGTCCGGAACCCGTACGCATCCCTGGCCGTCACGCAGAGAGGGTCCGGACCCTCGGTCAAGGTCCGGACTATGAAACGCCTGGAAACTTCAAGGTCCGGACCATAATGTAAGGTCCAGACCCTGAACCCGTTGTGAGTTTTCGAAATTGTGTTTTGTCAAGTCTACTATGATTCTAATGTCTCCTAAGCCTATAAATAAGATATGAGGGACTTTCTAAAACATGGCTAAGATAGAATATCCTACGAAAACCCTAGAAATTTATTTCGGTGCTCCGATCATCTTCCGAGAGCAAGTTTCTTTCTTTCTCTCATCAATTTGATTCTTAGCATTCTTAAATCCTGATATTCTTTTAAGAATCAAGTTGATGATTGCTTAGAAGGTTTTCCCTCATATCTTATGAATTTCTAAGCGTTGAAATCACCACGAACAATCCTTCTATTAGCTTCGACGGAGCGATTGTGCGTGGACTTCGCGTGAGGGCCGAGAATTCGGTAGACGCTCGAGGATTCGAGGCGTTATTGCTGCGAGGAGTCATGGTGTGATCGATTGGAGGAGTTCAATCGATCAGGGACCAACGAAGGCGATCTACTTCGAGTATAGGGGAAAGGTTAAGTCCAGAATTCGGTAAATCACCTTGTACTCTACTTTTCTTAGTGGATTTTTCGTGTGATCGGTACTGTGGGATTTTTACTCCTTTTGGAGTTTTTCCACGTAAAAATCTCGGTGTGTTGGCTTTATTTTTTCGCACTTAATTTTAAATCATCGAGTTGGTTGTTTTTATTGTTTACACCTATTCACCCCCCCCCCCCCCCCCCCCCCCCCCCCCCCCCCCCCCCCCCCCCCCCCCCCCCCCCCCCCCACCCCCCCCCTCTAGGTATATGTATACCTTTTAGATCTTAGGGTCCTTATAACCTACAAGTGGTATCAGAGCGGGTATAGGTTGTAAACTATGGCCGAGAACGGTAACATTAATCGACCTCCACTTTTCGATGGTACAAATTATGCTTATTGAAAAGTTCGCATGAGAGCTTTTCTAATTGCCATCGATGAGCGGGTTTGACAATCCATAGAATTTGGATGGACTCATCCCACTCAAATCGTCGATAATGTTAACGTCCCCAAACCTAGAAATAAGTGGACGAAAGAAGAAATTAATTTATCATCTTTTAATAGAAAGGATATAAACGTTTTATTCAATGCCCTAACACAAACTGGTTTTCACGCATCTCGGCGTGTGAAACAGCAAAACAAATTTGTAGCACTATCCAAGTTACGCATGAGGGTACAAGCTTAGTAAATGTTCAAAAACTCCAAATGCTAACAAGCAAGTTCGACTCAATTTGCATGAAGGAACATGAAACCTTTACCGAGTATTATACTCATCTTGAAGATATTGTTAACACATTAGGAGAGAAAATTTCGGAACTCATTCACTACTTACATTATTTACTTTTCTAAAAATTCAATCTAGCATATTAGAGATCCATTTTTATAATTATCTTTTTAGAAGACTATTTTTTAATTAGAAAAAGGAAAAACTTTAAATACCACCCCTGTGCTTTCGCGCTTTCTCATTTTAGTACCTGTGGTTTAAAGTGTACCGCTTTAGCACTCTGTAGTTTCGTTTTTCTCTTTTAGTTATTCTCTCTGTTAATTTTTTCGTTAAATTAGTGAGAAAGTTAAAATCACATGGTACTAAAGTAAAAATTCAGTAAATCATAGGATACTAAGTAAATATTCGATAAACCATAAGTAAATTATTTAAATTTTTTTTATATAATTTAACAAAGAGTTAATGGAGGTGTTGACGGATAGAGAACAACGAAATTACATGATACTAAAATTATACATTTTAAAACACATGGTAGTAAAGTAAGAGAGGGCTGAAGTTTTCCCTTTTAAAAAAATGACAGGATCATTTAAAAAAAAAATTCCTTTTCATCTTCCCTCCTTCCTGTCTCGCTCCAACTCCGGCTCCCTCTCCAAAATCCGCGCCTACCTCGAGCTCGTCGTCGACACCGCGTCCCTCCTGATCGGCACACCGCCCTCTGGGCCAACTCCACCTCGTCGACCGGCGACGTAAGCTGCTCCGTCTTCCCCTCTAGTACTCCAAGGCGACAACTCGCCGGTCTCCGGCGGTGGTGGAGGCAGCTGAGGAGGAGGAGGCGAGGGGAGAGGAGGATTTCGATGCCGACGCATCGAGAAGAATCCATCCCTTTTCTGGTTCGGTTCCTCTTTTTACCGACTATTACGAGGTGTATATTACCCGATAGAGAAATCCCGAGGGCGAGAGCCACGGAGAATGCGAGATTCAACGATTTGGCCCTGAATTTGTTTAACCATTTCTTGAAATTGGGTGGTGGGTTAGGGTTTTTCCCTGTGGGATTTAAATTTGAATATGAATTTGAGTTTAAATTTAGAGAAGGGGAAGTGCGTTTTGGGGAATTTTGGGGTGGTTTGTATAGCTGTGGTTGGAAGCAGCAGCAGGAGGAGAATTGAAGGAGAGAGCATTTTGTTTCAACTAACAGTTGTTTGGCACGAACAAACAGCTCCGAGTTGTTCTCTTCCCTGATAATGATTTTCTTTTTCTCAGATTTGATCAATTGGCCTTTTTTTTTTAACAAGTTGTTCAGCCAGCATTTTGATATGTTTCTGCTATCCTAAGTCCCCAGACTTATGAGCCTTAGATTTTGAAATAATTCATGAAAATAAACTAGTGTAACTGCATCGAGATATGCATGAGTTGATTGAACAAGTTTGTACATAATGTTTAAGAAGTGCTAATGTGGAAAATCTTGTGAGTAGCATATCTTTTATACTGATTTTCTCTTGCAGGACTTTGCCTACCCTTTGTCCCTTGGCTGAAGCTTTGCATCCTCAAGCGGAAGTTTGGCTATGGCATAAGTGAAGTCCATTACCTGAAGGTTAATACGGAATTGTGGTTAATGGAAATAAAAAAAAAGTGCGAGTTAAAACATTTATTAGTGTTACCATTATTTTGGAGAAGTTTAACCTTATTTAAGCACATTAGTGTTATGAATTAGAGTAGCATCTGTGCAAATACAAATGGCAGAGAGAAAAAGATTTCTTGGATTTTCGTAAACATTACAGTACTATATTCTATCTGCCAAACAGAATAAACCTCCTGTAGTTTCTCTATTTATCGGCTGATGCTGTTGGATCAACAATAGAGTAGTGAACCTGTTTAGATGAAGTTGCAGGATTATTCTGTTAGATTTCTTTTGAAAATTGAACATAATATCTATTTGGACTGTACATTTTGAGATGAAGCGTATTCATTATGTTGTTTCTGATATCTTGTCCTTTTTGACTCTTGCTATAGGTAGCAACAGAGCACCAGGCTAACACACTCATCCATCGCCCAGTTTTAGTTGGATATATAGTCTCCTTAAAAGGTAACATCTCCACTGCTACTTAATGACCAACAATCTTTTTTTGCGAAACTTAATATATGCAACTCTGAAATATTCCTCAAGTTTTCAGTTTTTTTTTTTTTTTTTTTTTTTTGAAAAGAAATTGGCCAACTCGGAAAGGTTGACACAAGAATTGCTCTGTTACAAGGTTTTCAGTTTAGTAGATTTTGGTAGAACTAAATATATATAAAAAAATAGAAATTACAGCTGTACATAGATATTTTTACTATTTAGAATTCATAGGATACTCAGATTTATCAAGTGCCGACCTATTATTCATATTTGAACAATTTTAGAGCCCTATGATAACACCGTTTTTAATTAATCACAAGAAAGAATTGAACTATATATATGCATTCTAGTTGTGAAAATATAAACTAAAAAATCCCCTGTAGGTAATTGAGAAAAGGACAAGCAATGAACTATAGGCTATAGCAAATTGGTTGAGTTGTATATATTTTTCCTACTATAGGTAAGCGTGGTCAGATGAAAACTTTTCTATGTCAACTATTAACTGAAAAGTGTCAGCCTCTCTTTTATGTAGGAAGACTTAAACATGGTGGACTTTAAATATCTTAATTTCTATAAATGGACCTGCTCCTTTTTCCATTTTTTTTCTCTTCTTCATTATTACTTTCTGAAATTTCTACGGTCACTCTTTCATCCTTTTTCTTAATACTTATGTGTTTGTTTTTAATTAATTATTTTGAAAATGTCTTTTGATTAAGTTACATTTTTTAGTTTAATTACATTAAATGTCAGTTTTGGCCTTTAGGCTCTTAGCAAGGAACTTAAGAGTATGCTTATTTAGTAAACTAGTGTCGCATGAGCTAGGCTTAGCAACTTCTATTTTGATTGTCCGCAGGTTTGAATGTTGGTGTGTACGAATGGATAGACAGATAAACAAATGAAATGATATTCATACAAACACATCTCCAAACGCTACTTTTTAATTATCAACTTTATAAAATAAATATTCTTTTTTATTTTAGTGTATAAATTATAGATATATTGTTATAAAATATTATTTAAAATTGAATAGATTAAAGTTATATTTAAAAAAAGTTTGAAAAAAATTTAAAGTGAAGAGAAAACCTTCTCTTGGCAAGCACGACAAGAATGAATCGTGTTAGGCTACAGTTCAGCTCACTGGTGAGGTCTAGTGATCTGCACTGTGTCCACCATGAGCCGTGCCATGATAAGCCGCTAGACTAGCAGGATGTGATCTAACATGCCTATCATCATGTTGAACACGTTTTAGACCCATATACAGTCCCTATAGATTTTTTTTTCTTTGGGTGACAAGCTGCTAATCTAGTGATATAAATATATCCCCTTTTTTAATGTATATTTTATAACTTTACCATCTAAATCAATTTTTTGATACTAGACTTATGACTTTTTTTTTCTAATAATAAAAGGCTAAATTACAGAAAACCCTCCTGTCAATACCTGCCTTTTCACTTTCCCCCCCGTCATTCAAAAACCTACACTTTGCCCCTCAAAAAATGAAAAATGTTCACTTCGCCTTCAGCGTTCCGTTAGGGTTCCGTTTATATCATATTTTTTATACCCAAAATACCCCTGAAAATCCTCATCTTCCTCCTTCCTCACCGACATCCTCGGCCGCGCTGCCTCTTTCTCGCCCTCGCTTTCGCGCTATCCGTGCCCAGATGCACGTCCTTGGCCTCCTCTGCCGCCTCACCCTCGCCCTCGCCTACCCACCACGATCTCCTCCCTAGAGTCGCCGAAATAAAGGGGCCACGAGCATGCTGGAGGAGCAGGCGAGGAAATGGTGCTGCAGCTCGGGTCGAGAAAGGCGCCGGCGAAGGTGCGGGATCAGTAGGTTGGGGGAGAAGACGAAGAAGAAGAGGGTAATTTGGTCATTTTGTCACACCGTACCCCCTGTGAACATTTTTCGTTTTTCGAGGGGGCAAAGTGTAGGTTTTTGAATGACAGGGGGGGAAGTGAAAAATCGGGTTTTGACAGGGGGGTTTTGTGTAATTTAGCCTAATAAAAATTCATTAGTAGTTGTCTAAACCACCGGACGGAGGGTCGCAACTCGCAGGTGATACATCTTGCCAGCAAATGTACAAGTAGCATTTCTCTTTCTCAATAGTCAATACTATTAGGTGGTAACCAGTCGACAAGTAGAAGAGGTAGCTGCTCAGCGAGATTGGACAATGGCAGGAATGAGCTGCAGC
This sequence comes from Puya raimondii, assembly GCA_016920855.1. NCBI lineage: Eukaryota > Viridiplantae > Streptophyta > Magnoliopsida > Poales > Bromeliaceae > Puya > Puya raimondii. Next base: position 12,795,098 of record JABWPP010000050.1, read on the forward strand.
TCGAATCGTCCCGACCTGCTGCTCCAAAAGATCAAATGTTTGAACTCGTCCATGTGACTTAATTAATTTCTTCTGTGTAAATATCTGATTCATTGGTTCGGAATAACACCCCGCTGAGCAATTTTCCTTGCAGTTTTTGTCCGTTCACTACTCGAGGACCTCTCCAACAATTGCTCTCCCTCTGTTGCCCTAGATCGCTACCGCAACTACTGCTCTGATCCTTCTGGGACTTGGTTTGTTTCTTTTTGTATCCCTTCCTCAAGTTCTTCAATTCTCCGCATTGATTTGAATGTTGCATCATTACACTTTTTATTTTGGGTTAATTGCATACAACTTCCTGTAAACATAGCGAATTGCAAATATATCCCTACAAAGTTCAACTTTCTTATATTATCCCTGCAAAAGTCCTAATGTTTTCAAATATGCCCCTGCCGTTAGGATCCGTTAGAAAAATTTAGTTAACCATAGGTAAAATACTTAACCTTGGTTAGTCAATGAGGTAAATTGACATTTTTACCCCTCTTATATTATACCTTCTTCTCTCAATCAAAACCCTAGCAATGGGAACTCTTCTTCTTCTTCTTCTTCTTCTTCTTCTTCCTCTCTCTCCTTCATGCTAGTTTCGAACCTGTAACTAGAATTTCTCCGTCCCCTTTCATCCATGACGCGTGTTGCTTCGCCCACGTCGAACGCATGTTGCTTTCCCATTCAATTTTCTCTATGATTTTTTTTATTTTGCTCAAAAGAAAAGGTTTAGGAGAAAAAAAGTGAGAGAAGAGGTTGCAACAATGGTGGATTGGGTTGGGTTTTAAAGAGGAAGAAGATGACCATTGAAAATTTTTTGGGGGGACATTTCTGCACGATTATAGCAGTTGGGACTTTTGGAGGGACATATTTGTGATGGCAAAATTGACATTTCACTTATCTGCTGTTAAAAAATAAACAGTTTTCTAACGGTAACAAACCAGAGGGACAATATGAATATCACTGGACTTTTGCAGGGATAGCATAAGAAAGTTGAACTTTGTAGGGATATATTTGTAATTCGTTATGTTTACAGGGAGCTGTATGCAATTAACCCTTTCATTTTTGTGGGTCTTTTAGCTGTTTATGGATTGTCCGACGCGCAAGAAATTTCACTTATTAATTTTAGCTCGACATGTTATATAGCTGCATGATGATGTTTGCTGAAAGGTTACTTTTATCTCTCTTTTATATTCTGTTTTTGTCATACCATTATAGAGATTATTTCGGTTGTCCCGCTGAACAGTATGATGCTTCCTTTTTAAAGTTCTTTATTCATAGGATCTATGTATAATTTCGCATTGCAATATCTAGAATTGTTGGATGAGGACCCAAATTGGGAAATTAGCCTCATCCAGATCCCAACCTCGTATCTGCTCAATTCCAGCAAGTAATTTCCATAAATGCAGAGGAAACTACTAGAGGAGAGGCCCATGTGTCTCGGGCCACATCAGGAATATTTATTTATTTTTTTTTCTGGGCAAAGTCTTTGTGTATGTGTTTCACTGCTTTTTATATAATTCCACTTCTGTAATCTCTTGTGCATCTTGGTATATGAATGCAATTCTCTTCTAGGCACTTGTTATCTTATTGCTTACTGCCTATATCTATATTATGTTGGGTGCAGTAGTTGCAGTTATGACTTACCTAATGGTAAGGAAATAATCTCAATAGAGAAGGAAGCTCATGCATACAGATTGGGTAGGTTAATTTTATGTTTTTGTTGTTACCTTATAATTGTGCTTCTTTTTAATTCTTTCTTGGTATATGCATAGAACAAGAAGTCATATATTTATAATGCATTCTGATAGCTTTGTCATTCTTATATGCAGATATCCTGCTCAGAGTGCTACTAATAATACAACAACTGTTGCAAGAGAATAAGCATTGTTCCAAAAGAGACATATATTACATTCACCCTTGTGTTTTCAGAGGTACGGACCTTGCTTCTGCGATTTGTTGTTTAAAAGAATGTCCTAGGCATTTCTTCTTGGAAGTCGTAAAAAATTGGTTGTTGTTTTGAATTCATTGCTGTTCTCCTCTAGTTAGACATAGTCATCCTAAGGACCTGTTTGCTAGCAACTGCTAGGCGCTGTTTGGATGCATGAATATCTTATTCCGGATGTACCTTTGATTTATTCAAGCAGTTGTAGTAGTTGATAGATGAAAAATGTGATCAAACGTCTCAAATGGAATAACATATTCCACTTTCTAGTCAATGTTTTGGAATAAGATAAATCACCTCATAGGTGAAATATGTTATTGTACCGAATTATGAATTACAAGACCTTTCAAGGAGCAAAAATCAAACTTCTTGTCTCGAATTATATAAGAAAACCTTTATACCAAATAAGTTATTCAGCAATAATTTATTCCAACATCCAAACAGGCCTTAATATTTTCTAGTTTTGCAACTTAGAGCCTTGTATTTTGGGACCTTAATTTTATAAAATTCCCAAAATATTAGTCCTCTCTCTCCCCTTCATTGACGCCAGCGGCGGCGGTCGCACCAAGCCCACTGTTGCCACCTCTTCTCTCCTACTGTAGCATTGGCCTGCCACGTCCTCTCTTCCCTCTCCTCTTAAGTATTACAGAGTTCACAACCCTACAAAAAGACTATTTGCTGGAAAGATAACTCGGTGATAATTTTCTAGTCATCAACAACATTGGACCTATCAAAGAATTTCTTTTGAATGATAGCCCTATCAAATGATTGACAATAGAGATCTTCTGCGTATCATATTAGGTTCTCAAATATGAAAAACAGCTGTTTCGATTTCTTTGGCTGAAAATATACTATCTAATGTTGCACTAAAACTAAACGTTTCAAGGCTTCTAGAGTATCTGAGATGCATTTTTCTGTGAGCAGTAAAATCTAGTTTCTTATTAGCCATAGTATTAATATCGATTGCTATTTTGTCACAGCGCAAGCAGTTGTTGATCATGCTATCAATGATATTTGTCTCCTCTTAAAGTGCAGCCGCCATCATCTTAACGTGGTATGTCGAGAATGAAGTCATACAATTATTGCGTTGATGACTTTATGGTTTCATCTGCAGGGTTTTCATTTCTGATTGTCTTTCGAGAGAGGTTTACATGGACTAGTATAGATTTAGACACTAGAGAGTGAGATCCATTTATTACTCTTCTAATGCTTTATTATGCCATCTTTTAATATTTTTCTATCTAGATACATTCGTGCCCTTTTTAACGCATTTCATGAGTTCCATCTGATGACTAAAGATGCCTAGGGAACTGTGAAACTAATTGTATTAAATTCTCAAATGTAGGTTGGATACATAGCGTTTACTGATAAATGGATATGCAAATATGAATATATGTCTACCTATAGACAAAAGTTTGTCTGCACCAATCTACGGACATGTATTCGTGCGTATATGTTTGTTCTCAACTGTTAAATTTTAAGATATTGTCAATTTTTTTGGAAGTTCTCTATGTATTCTCTGGATGTATCAATCAGTGTTTTTGGGTTCTCATGCTTTGATTATTTCATTCTTATTTGTACGAATTTTCATATGGGGAAAACCAAATCTAATTTCTTAGAAGCACCTTCTCTCCAACTTTTATGTTCAAATAGTAGAGATTTTCACCTGAAACAACAGTCAGACAAGCAGATAATTTTGTCATGTATAAGATTGATTTTTTATGTAGTAATCAGTAGTAATCCTTATTTTGACCCTATTTGACTATTTGTTGCCACTTTCTATTCCTAACATTAAGGTAATTATTCAATCCCCTACCGCATTGTATGTTATTCATTCTCACAGCATATTTTTTCTTGTATAAGCACTAGCTGTGGTTACAGTGAAATTCATCCATTGGAATGGTTAATTGCTGGTTGTTCACCTTCTTTATTTGTTGTAATAAATAGAAGGGCTGATTGATTCCACAAACTGCCTCAGTAAGTAGTGGTGTTTTTAAGATTGAACCGACCGCTTAGATATCAGAGATACATTAACTGAAGATTCATGATTATTTGCTGTGGTTGAACACTTGGTTCTAAATTTAATTCACGGTTTTGCTCACAACAATCTGAAACCTGTGTTACTGTTGTTTGTTGCAGGTTCCTGTAGGAAAAGGGTAGATCCTGTCATCCTGATGCCTTGAAGTTGTGAAATATCTGAAAATTAAATTTGATCTTGTTATGTTTGCTGATTTTGTTTCCATGTTCTATAATTTCAGTGACAAGATACAAATTTTTTCCTCTTTATTTTGTATAGCCATAATTGGGATCACAAATTTACTTTCCTTTAAATGATCTGCCTGTGAATCATTTGCAACCTTTTGTCCTTAAACAAAAGCTTACCAAAGGATTTATCATGCAACAAACATAGAAATTTGCAACTATTTGGAAGGAAGTCCGATGTAACATACAATTCAATTACTTGGCATCTAGTTTCTAGTTGCACTTAACTATCAAACTTTGTTGTGAACTATGGCATAAACAACAACATCTACTGCAGTTTGAACTCTCCTTAATTCTACTCAGCCTTCACTCCATGTTAGGTCAGTTCTTCTATAAGAATACTCAAAGAATTATTTGGGATCCCTCCTGCTGGTCTCTACTTAAAAAATGGAAACTCTTACAAATTTGAGAGCTGAGCACTATATACCCTAAGCAGTTGTTTTTATCTACAAGTTATGGAGTTGAAATGCATTTGCAGCAAGAGATCTGCTTGAAGTTCTATATATATATATACATATGTGTATATACATACATATGTGTGTGTATATATATATATATATATATATATATATATATATATACGTATTTCGATGACATCAAATTTGCCCTTTTCTCTATTAACTATCTCTAAAAGAAATTACAATGCCCTAAAATGTTTGCACTTGGACAAGTTTCCTTTTGTAGCAGAATAATCAGTCTGCTATTTCTTTGTCTATACTAGTATTCTTCTTTTCCAACTACACATCTACACATCTACTAGGCATATGGGTGCTCATTTTATGAGATTTGACTTAGTTTCATATTCTTGATTTGTCCATGCTTCATAAATCTATATTTAATTTTTCTCTTTTTCCTCTCTAATTCATTCTTAATTATTGCAGTTTGGTGATGGGTTGGTTAACGTTTGCGGAGGCTGGAAGAAAATTTCATTGCATAAAAAGCCCCAACACTGTAAGCTTGCATTTTATCTGAAACTTGAAGAAGTACATTATTTTGATTACTTTTATCATATTTGGATCAATTTGCAGGCCTATCCGATTCCAGTGTGCATTGAGGAAGTGGAAGGTAGTTTCGCAGAGTTTAAACTAAGTGCCTTACAACAAGATGGTTTAACCATCTAAAAAATATTTTTATCCCCAGTCATGCATTCTTTTTTAGACTGTTTAACATTTAACATAATTAGGAAGTGAGAAGCAGGACATTCAATATAAAAGATGGGCTAAAAGCACATTAGTCATAAAACTTAAATATTTCTTCATAGATCTGATAAGTTACAAATTACATAGCACAACAATTTGAATGGAGTCAGATTTTTGATCGAACAACTGCCTCTATTAGAATGAGGCAATCAGGTTTTCTCCTTCCATACTTCTGTCTTTCCACCTGCTTTGGAATGATTAGTTGAAGCATGACAAGTTGGCTTGAGTATTGTAATATTCAGCAGATTGCTGTTGTAATTACTATGCACATGCATCGATTTAATTAGGAGCCAAGTATTTGGAATCCTAGATAACTAAATATCACTTGCAAAAGGGGATCGATTAGCACTCAGGGATGAAAGCTATACAGAACATATATCGATCTTATTATTCCCTTGGTACTGTAATTACATAAATTAGTTCCATGCGCATATATAAGATGTTAGTCTGCCTTTTTGATGGCTTCTTTTCTTGGAACTGCTGCTAACTATTTGTCATCCTGTAGGGAAATTGAGTGATAATTTCTGTGACCAATTATATTTAAAAAGCTGGTAAACAGTTGTACGTCAATCTTCTTTGTCTCATATGAACAGAAAATAAACAGAATGCCTGCTCTTTGGATGAGTTACAATTAATGTCAATCTCGCACTTAACAATTCCCATATGTCTGAGCAGGGGCAGAGCTAGAACTATACTACAGAAGGGGCCCAACAAATAAATTTTTTTATCTATTCCTATATTCTTTAAAAAGTAAATGTGTATATGCAATACCTATATACAAATACTAAATAATCTGACAAAATAAAAATATCACCTATTGCTCTACATTAAATGACGATATTCAAGAAGTTTTGAGTTTGAGTTGAACCCTCTATATTTTAAATATAGAATTTTAGAAAGATTATCTATGGCCTAATAAAAGAAATATTAGATACTATATTGGCAGTGACTTGGGGGTTTGCAGAGTAATATAAAATGTTACGTTAATTTGAAATATCAAAGTATTTTTGCTTCATTGTTATGTCATTATTAGAAGGTTTTTATGATGAATTAGGCTAATAGAACTACATGATATTTGCCCTGCTGGTGTCTTTTAGGTGGCATAACAAGAAAAGAAGCCATGGTTTAAACCTTGTTAAACTACGCATCAACATTTAGCAAGGGCGCAATAGCTCTAAAATAGATTTTTTTTTTTTTTTTTTTTTTTTTTTTTTTTTGTACAATAAGATTCCCTTAAAGGCTATTTTTCAAAAAAATTCTTGGATTCAGGAGGGGCACATGACCATGCATGACCCCTCTTGAATCTGCCCATGCGTCTGAGATTAAGCATGAAATCATTTTGGCAAGAGTATCATTTAGATGAGAGAACAGCCATCTGCTTATCCGTCTAGCAGTTTAGTCATCTGATCTGCAGTTAAGATCTAATGCTGTATATGCAGTTTTATGTAGACTTATTCATTATATAAGCAAATGGGGAAACAAAAGGGCATTTTAAACAGTTTTGGCGAATAAAGTCTTGACTGCTCTAGTTAAACTTTTTCTTGAAAAAAAGAAAAAAGTTGACTGGTTAAAGTTTCTGAGCTTGTAAAATGAATGTACCTTAGTTCACTATGTATGTCCATTTTTTGACCTTCTCTGATTCTTTCTTAAATGAAATCCACTTATCAATTTAATTACTCTCCCCCCTCCACCAAACTGATATTCGATTGTGTTTACTTTGACAGATGTTGTGAGTGTCGCCCATTACATACTTGTTGTGGAAAAGGAGACAGGTAAAGGCTTCCTTTCTAGTACTTCACCTTTTTCCTTGCCCGCATTACTGCATGTAGTTGAACATTGTACTCTGATAATATTTTTGCAGTATTCCAGCGTTTAGCTAATGATAAATTTTGTGAAAGAAACCGCTGCATTGTCATTACAGTGAGTACAAATCACTTCGTTTGCATTTGTATCGGTGATAGTTTATACTGAAAGTTGCATTTTACTATATCAACTCAGGGAAGAGGCTACCCAGATGTCCCTACAAGAAGGCATGTGTCCTTTGATCACTCTCTTCCTGTTCTTTTACCTTAATTAGAACCTACTTTCTTGCACTGTTTGTTCTATTATTGTATGCTGCATACCAGATTCCTGCGCTACCTTGTGGAGCAGCTGCATTTGCCAATCTATTGTTTGGTAGATTGTGATCCTTATGGATTTGACATTCTAACAACCTACAGGTTTGGCTCTATGGTAAGATCCCTATCGTCAGTTTCATAAGAAGTTCTTTACAAATTAAATTTGTTTTAGTATACATAATGCATGAAATTCTGTACTTTATATTGCTGAAGATCTATTTGTGATTAGAGATTCTAATTATGCTCTACGTGAATTTTACGCCATTTTTCTGGTAGCCCAGTTAATTGATGGAGACATTAAGGCTTTTGAAATAGTTTCTGTTGGTTTCATATCTGCTTGATACTTTAGCGTAGCTTTGCCAGGCCCATAAACTGCCTGAAGTGTTGCAGCAATGACATCCTTTTCACCATCGTACTTCACAACTGCATGTCTGTCTTTTCAATACGCACTTAAACCAAGTATGCATGCTTCTGATGCTTAATTTAGTGGTCTGTCCACGCTAATAGAACATGGATGCAAGTTGTCGTACTTGCAATCTAATCTTTTAACAAAATCAAATATAGATAGCAAATACTCTCTTTCTTGTAGTAATTACGTAAACAATATGCTTCAGTGCCATAACCTTCTACTTTTGACATTTACCTGTTGGGCGTTGCTGTCCATTCCGATAAACCTCTTTCATTGTTTGTCACTCCTTGACATGTTTTATAATTTTCTGCCGAAAAGCTGCTTTTTCTGGTTAGCAAATGCTTAATATTATTTGCCAGGTTGATCTTGCATTATAACCAGTAAGTGCAATGCTACTAAATTCCCAATATATATCCACCGAGCATATTCGCATAGATGCATCACTCCAGTGTGGCACATAAGTCTGACAACTTTTCTTTCGGCTTATGGTAAAATAATAAAGTTGCTCTTTGAAATTTTTGACCATTTTTGTGATACTGAATGTGCTTTTGGTGAAAGATTGTTTGGTGTTTCTTTCTTAAGAAAATGGCATATGATGCGAAGTTGATGCATGTTCCTGAGATACAATGGCTTGGTGTTTTTCTTTCTGACTTTGAGGAATACCAACTTCCAGACCGTTGCTTTCTGTGTTTGACACCTGAAGGTGCTTGCGATGATTCTGGTATAATTATATCTTATCTTTGTTTTCATGAATTAACTGACACTTGTGAACAGACAAGAAGAAGGTAGAAGCCATGCTATCAAGATGCTATCTGAAGAAGGAAGCACCACAATGGAGGTTGAGCTTGACTGGTCTTATGTTGTTGTGTTTTCCCTTTTTTTTTTTTTTTTTTTTTTTTTTTTTATTTTAGTGTCCTTTCCCCATGAGTATAGGCCAAGGCGGTCTTTAACCATCCATGAAATGTAGCTAATAATTACATGAGAAATTCTTTAACAGTCTAATGGTTTAGAGAACTAATAGTGTTAGAGCATTTTTATATTCTATTATTGGGCAAAAGATCTAAATTCTATTTAGATACCACATATTTGCCTTTGAAAATAAAAAAGAGCTCTAGGAATATCAACCCCAAGATTTTATGGTCGCCCAATGCTCTTGCCGTTCCTAAGCTTTCTGTGGTGTGTTGCCTTCTTGATAAGCATCTGAACTATGTGTATTGACAAACTGGTTCTTCTATGCACTAACAGACACTCTCTTACTGTGTGCTAGGTCAGAGCTGGAAATCATGTTGCACAAGGGATTGAAATTTGAGATTGAAGCATTATCTGCTTATTCAATTTCCTTTTTGTCTGAGTACATCCCCACGAGGATACAACAGGGAAGGCACCTCTGATTCGTATGTATTGTTTTCACAAAACATGATTAGATAAAAACAGATTCCGTCTTGAGGAAAGGAATTACATCTAAATACTTTTGTATTGGATTTCTTTTCGTTCGATTATTTCTCACATAGTTTTAGATGATTGTGGTATTTTATATATCCTACTCAGCAAAGTTGTTGATTCCGGAAATACTTTATCATCTGTAGTACACTAGTTTTTACTATATATGCAAGTTTAAATAAAAATAGTTGTGAGATATTATTTTTATTGGATTTAGAGAAGTAAAAAATAAGTCAGAAATGACTTGTGCTGAAATTGAAATGAAAATATGTGACTTAGAATTTTCTGTAAGGAACGAGACTTATATTTCAGCTGAAAAATTCAGTGTTAGAAAATTATAAAAATTTGAGAATATGTCGAAATGAATTTTCTGAGGCCAGATTTAAAGTTTCATGTCATTCTGACATCCGAGCAGTGAAAACGGAATTTAACAGCAATCTGGTAAATATTCTAGTCGGTAGAGCTTTCGGTAATCTAAAATGATTCAAAACTAAAAAGTTAAGATCACGTACTTCTGATTGACTTTAATTGAGCCTGACTGTCAAATTTGAGAGCAAACAGATACTCAGAAGGGCTTCAATTAGACATATCAAATCTGAATTGTACTAAACTGCAAATTGTAATAGGTAGGGGGTTTTGTGAAATTATTACAACATCCATTATATGTGGGTCTTGGCTGAATACACCCACACACATGCACTCTCTTTCTCTCATTCTCTCCCACACACCAAAAACACACATGAGAGCTTTTCTCTCTTTCTCTCAACCCTCTCCCCTAGCTCTCTAGTAATTTCTCCATTAAAGAGGAGATTTGGAGGAGATGAAGCTTACTTGGAGGTGAAGCAAGCTCTCTAATGGTGGATCAAGCTTGGAGAGCTAGGTGGCAAAGGTGAGATCTCATGGATTTGAGTTAGGGTTTGGATTAAATCCTTTAATCTTGATGTGTTGGAGATCTCTAGATAATTCTAAACTAGTTTAATCAAAGGATTTACCAAGGATTTGAGGTTTTCTTGTAGAACAAGAAACCTAGGGTTGGATTTGGGGCTTTTGTCCCTAAGAGATTTGGAACTAAATTGATCTCATAACTCTCTAATTGAAGGATAGTTCGACGTGGGGGACAACTTTGTTTTGGATTACAACGAGGTTACGGCGTTCAATTAGGAGATTTTGCCGAATTTCATCCGATAGCCTTGGGTCGAGCCGAATCGGTGTCGGAAATCAAATTGCTTAGAAATCCTAGCAATTGGTACTTAAACGAGGTGGGTGGTGCTCTCCGAAATGGTTGAATTTCTTTCTATGTCTATGTTGCCATTTTGTTCATATGTGTATATATGGGAAAATTCTATGCATATAGGGTTATTTTTTGTGTTTTAGCTTTCTTTTCCTTGCATGCTTCCTAAAGTAGGGTTGGTCAAATTGAATTGAGAACTCGGTACTTGGATGCATGAGGATTGGGTCATTGGACATTGGAAACCCTATGAATGCAATGAACTAGAATGTGAACTTAGAAAATATTGTGGAACATTGGTGGCATCTTGACTAGTTGTTTGGACATAGAAAACAAAGTGTGGACATTAGAATAAAGTGAAATACTAGGTATCATTGTGAGTCTAAACATAAACCTAGTGATAGAAATATGGATTGGGAATCCTATTGTGCAAGTAGAAAACATGAACACTGTGTCGTGAGTGTACTTGTGGGTTGTTGTCGTAGTTGCACAGGATTTGAGATGAGCATGCGAGGGATTAAAATAGATCCTCTGGATCATGCTAGAGATTGGTGGATTTTCTTATGTTGTTACCCTGGTCAGTAGGGTGTCCTCGGGATGAGAGGACTAGATCATACTCACATTGTCTGTTTGGCTTGTTGGTGTTCGCGCCACCACAAGCGGTGAGCTCCGGAGTCGTCACACATGGGTTAACGTATCTACCCAGCAGACGGCCCTAGATTGGTGATAGTCCCTGTGGGCCCTGATATTGTGAGTTTGGCTTGACTTCGCGTGAGCCGGCAAGATTGGGTCATGAGGTAAAAGAGAAAGTCAGTTGAATATAGTAGATCATGTCTTTGGTTACCTTGTGAAGTCTTGTAGTAGCATCATATGACAGGTGACGAGTCGATTATGCCTCATCTGTAGACAGTCTGTGTTGGGTTGAGCGGTCATCTCCCCAGGAGACGATCTAAAGGAGGGAGTTGGGCTTGACTTCGCGTGAGCCAGTATGATTGGGTTGAAAGGTAAAAATGGTAAGCATCTTGAGCATAATAGCATTTATTGTTTACCTAGTTTCATTTTGCAAAGGTATAGTAGTGTTTATTCCAGTTGTGTGAGACCCCAGATTAGTCCTATATATGAGATATAATAGGGCTAAACTCTCAACCCGGCTTAAGCATTTTCGGCGGTGGCTAGGCCGAAGAGGTTGAGAGAGTTAAGCGTGCTAGGACGGGAGTAGTCCTAGGATGGGTGACCCCCTGGGAAGTTGGGGCGTCACAATTGGTATCAGAGCCAATTACCAGCCGGAAGTGTGAGATGGGTCTCGGCTGAGCCGGGTCTGAATGACAAGCTAGCGAGACGTCTCACATCGCCTGGTACTTGTGAGTCTGAGCCTGACGAGGACGTCAGGGCTTAAAGGGGGGGAGATTGTGAGACCCCAGATTAGTCCTATATATGAGATATAATAGGGCTAAACTCTCAACCCGGCTTAAGCATTTTCGGCGGTGGCTAGGCCGAAGAGGTTGAGAGAGTTAAGCGTGCTAGGACGGGAGTAGTCCTAGGATGGGTGACCCCCTGGGAAGTTGGGGCGTCACAAGTTGTGCATAGTGTAGTTGTTGTACTACTTTCTTGTTCGTTTATCTACTTATGCCTTGATAGACCTAGTGGGAAAATCGGCGAGGTCAGCGGCCGAACCCACTGGGAACTTCTTTTAGTTCTCACCCCCTATTTTGCAGAGCCAACCATTTGCGGAGCGGCACCTGACCGAGGCGTGGGCGTTGCGCCCTAGATAGTAGGGTCACCAAGTGTAGGTCACCCGTGTACAAGTAAAAGAATGTAAAGGTTTATTTGAAATGGAAATGTAATTGGGAATGTAATTGTATTTTGAGGAATCATTTATGTATTAATGTAAAGTGAAAAAATGTATGTAAAATGTGAATGTACCAATGTTGTAATAGTTAGGTTTACATTCTCGCTCTTGTGATATGCCCTCGTACAGAATTTTATTATGTTGTTTTTTCTGTGTGAAATGCAATGTACTTGTTTTGTTTATGTCTTGGGTGGATAGAAAAAATTCTGTCCGTTCGGCGGTCTGTGCACGTGCTCGAGCGGTCGGTCGGCGGTGCCGGAGCGTGACATCATCTGTTTCTAGCACTTATTTGACCGATTTGGATTGTTAAACCAATAAAACCCGACGTTGGCCATTGAAAATTGTTAGTTTTAAAAAACTTCATTAGGTTATTTGTTTCATAAAATCTAAAATTTAATTGCTAGCTTGTTTAAATGTTCTAAATCATCTATAATCTATAATCTGTCTATAATTTATAACTATCTATTATTTTTCAATAATTTGCACACATGGTATCACCCTCTTCATTTTTGGGCCCACCTACCAGGTTCTTTTTTGAGTTCGGTCCAGTTCTCGCTCCTCACCTCCTTCGAACCGGTTTTTCTTTTCAACCGGTTCCTTTTGAACTTGTTCTTTCTCTCTATTGAACCGATTTTACTATTTATATTGCTCTATTATTTTGAAGCGATTTTTTTTTATTTTTACGTTGAACTGGTTTCTCTTATCTTCTTATTTTTGGGTTTGGTCTTCTCTCTTCTAAGTTGACTAAAAATGAAAAAAAGTACTCGATTTTTTAGTTTTCTTTTCTTTCCTCACTCTTTTGTCTTTCCTTCCTAATTAATATATTTTTTCTGTTTTCTTTTCTTTCCTCGCTCTTTTGTTTTCCCTCCACAATTAATATTTTTTATGTTTCATTTTCTTTCTTTGCTGTTTTGTCCTCCCTCCCCAATTAATTATTTTCACCCGCTATAGTGCTCCAACTTTCTTCTCCATTCTATTGTTTCCATCCCCCCTCTTTCTCTCTCTCTCTCTCTCTCTCTCTCTCTCTCTCTCTCTCTCTCTCTCTCTCTCTCTCTCCACTCGGAGCCCTTCAACCACCGCTTTCATCATGTCTTACGCGCCCTCGACTAGGACGGTGACAGTGTCGATACTATTGCTAATCGCACCAATTAATATATTTCATTTGCTACAGTGCCCCAACTTGTCTTACATTCTATTGTTCCTATCCCTTCTCCCCCTCTCTCTCTCTCTCTCTCTCTCTCTCTCTCTCTCTATATCTCTCTATATATATATATATATATATATATATATATATATATATATATATATATATATATATATATATATATATATATATATATATATATATATATATATATATATATATCTCTACTCGAAGCCCTTCGACTGCCGCCTTCACCATGCCTTATGCGCCCCTGACAAGGATGGTGACGGCGCTGATACTGGCGCCAACCGCTCCTTCCCCCATCTCTCTCTCCTTCCTCCTCCCCTTCCCCCTCCATAAGGTTATGATCATTCTCCATGGTTGATGTCAAAGTCCCATGGCAGTGCCACCGCCTTCGCGACTGCTCCTCACGTTTTGAGAGGCGGCCGTCGTCGTCGAGGTCACTTAGAATAAGTAAACCAGCACATCATCAAACTCAATGACATCTCTTTCCTCTGCCCCCGTGATGCCATTTTAACCATAGGCTCCGCCTTCGTCAACCTTCGACGCCATGCTCTTCGAGGCCTCAATAGATGTCGTGACGAGATTGAGCGCTTAGATTCGTCCGACTTGCACCAGGAATAAGAGATTGAGTGCTCAGATTCGTCCGACTTGCACCAGGAATTTTTATTCCTCTTCATCTCCTCTTTTCTCATTTTTTGGGGTTGGTAAATAGTAAAATTTTTTGTGCATATTTCGTATTCTAAACTTTTTTTTAAAAATTTCTACTCGCCGCATCGCACGAGTCCCTACACTAGTATTTAATAGAATCCATCGGCGATTTGAAAGCTCAATCATTGAAAACAAAATGGGTAGCACAAAGAGCTTGTGTGCTCTATTATTGCACATCGAATTTTCATAAATTGCGAAGTTCTAGTGAAAGGAATAGTATTTTTTTACTATTCAGATGATTTTGGCTGAGTTTGGGAATCATGTGAGTATTTTCGATGCAAAAACGGTGTGAAAACGTGTAGTACACTGAACTTCAGTGTGTCGTACCGAACTTCTACAAATTGTAGAGTTCCGGTGGGAAAGTAGCATGGGAGGCTATGTGAGTGGCTTCGGCCAAGTTTGGGGCTTGTGCGTGTGTTTTCGGCGCAAATGAGGCGCGAAAACGGACTTCGAAAAGTCAAAACTGCTAAACTTGTGAAGTCTGCAGTGGATTCCGGTATGGATGTGTCCATACCGGTACTGAAGCGATTAGTACCGGTATGGAGTGTGGCATACCGGAATGTGAGGGCAGAATCTGGGAATCCAGTTCTCGGATTTTGCGGAATTCCCCGTGGCATACCGGAACTAACACCCGTATACCGGTATGCTAGTGTGAATACCGGAACGCAGTGTTGCGAAATGCCAGCTTTGGCGGCTGGTTGTGTGTAGTGAAATGTGAGGGGGGCAAAATAGTCTTTTCACATGAGTAGGGGTGTATGAAGGGCTGAGACACCCTCCACTTCTCATTTTCTTCCTCCTCTACTTCTCCTCTCCATCTCTCTCTCACTTTCTCTCTCTAGAGTTCTCTCCAAAGCTTGGAGAAAAGAGTGGATTGAGCTTGGGAAAGGTTTTCAAAGTGGAGAAGAGGCTTCTTGGTGCAAGTAGGAGCTTGGGAAACTCGTGGCTAAGGTGAGTTCCTCATGTTTTGGGTTCAAACCTTGGAATTGATCTAGTATTTTGAGGTTTGCGGAAACCCTAGGCAATCTAAACCACAAAACGTGGAGATTGGCCAAGAAATTTCGGGGTTCTACATGCATGCATGTGAAACCTAGGTGAAATGAGATTTTTTGCCATGGGAGGTTTTGAAAATATTTGGACCTTCGGGAATTACAATTGAGGCATAGGAAATCATGTTAGAACAATTGATTTCTAGCATCGAGTTGATTTATGGGTTCGTAATAAGTAACGAACCAGTTTCTTGTAAAAGCTTGGGTTGAAGCAAGAACTCAAGGCTTGTAGAGTTGGGAGCTCAAAGGATTCAAGAAATTGGAAGCTCTTAAGGTGGGTTTGTGTTTACCGAAGTGATTAGGTCACTTCCATGTCTAGGATAAATAACCATTTGAAAATAAAATGGTGTGAAAGTGTGTAACCCTAGCATTTGCATGTTGGCAAAATGAGAATCATGATAAATTGAGCCATGGGCTCATCTTGCATGTTAATGAATTCAAGTATATCCTTATTATTTATACTTGTTATGTGATTGCATGTATGAATTAGAACCTAGTGTTGAGGAACCTAGGTTGAGAATGTAAAGTAAACCTAGTGTCATTGAACATAGGTGAGACTTAGTGACTTGAACCTAGGGCCATTGGACTTAGGTTGGCATGTGTGAAATGTGAACATTGGGGTACGCGA
The DNA here is from genome assembly GCA_016920855.1 of Puya raimondii. Taxonomy (NCBI): domain Eukaryota; kingdom Viridiplantae; phylum Streptophyta; class Magnoliopsida; order Poales; family Bromeliaceae; genus Puya; species Puya raimondii. The sequence continues at coordinate 12,811,121 of JABWPP010000050.1, forward strand.
CGATTTCGCTATCTCGGGTACGCGACGATTTCGCTACCCGTGCCACGTGTTGGCGGTGACGGATTGGGATATGCGACGATTTCGCTACCCGTGCCATGTGATGGCGGTGATGGATTGGGATACGCGACGATTTCGCTATCCCGGGTACGTGACGATTTCGCTGCCCGTGCCACGTGATGGCGGTGATGGAATGGGGTACGCGACGATTTCGCTATCCCGGGTATGCGACGATTTTGCTATCCGAACAAGGAGATGACGATTTCACTCCTTGAAAGTTGGGACCATGATGGGGATGGCGATTCCATTGCCCGGTGCCCAACGCTTGCGGCGATTCCGCTTTGGTTGAGAACCATTATGGTGATGCGGCGACTCCGATACCATAAATAAATGACAAGTAGTTGAACTTGGTCAATGTGAGATATAGGATGAACCTAGGAGAAAATGAAAGTTGACATTTTAATTGGTTGCATCCTTTATGTTTATTTACAAGCATGTAAATATTTGTTTGCATAGTTATTTGTGATTTAACTTATGCTTATGGTGTTTCTTTGGACCTGGTGGGTCGAGCTTCTCTCTTGGGTGGCCTTACCCACTGGGAACTATGTTTATAGTTCTCACCCCACATTTTTCAGGTCCTTCCGCGAGTGAGGCGGCGGAGCGAGGCAAGGGTTTGGCTCTGTAGATAGCGGCCCTTCTATTTTGGTGTTACATAGTGTTGTACCCCTAGTTTTGGACAATGATAGCATAGGGGTTTTTATTAAATGTATGCAACTTGTAAATTCCATAGTTTTGGAACTTGTTGTATGGAATAGGAATGAAAGAAAAGAAAAAGTTTGGACATGTATAAATGTGCAAATGTGATGTAATAGAAGTAGAACTTCTTTATGTTGATGCTTTCCTTGTGCAACTCTTGTACTCCTGTAGTGTACTGAATTTCTATACACTTCCCCAAACTTTGGCCAAATTGGGCAAAGTTTGTGGATTAAGTGGAAAATGGTGTTTTCATGGGGGGTTATGTTGCAATTGTTTTGGGGCTTATGGATAAGCTCTAACCCACTTCCCCACTCATTTCTTTTCTACTCACACAAGAGAAAGGTCTCTCTTTCCACTCATTTCTCTCCCACTCACATATGAGACAAAAGTCACATAATGACAAAAGCCACATAGGAGGCAAAAACTCATTTCTCTTCTTTACATAAGAGAAAGGTATCTCTCTTTCTAAACTCTCTTTTCTCTCATTCTCTCCTACTTAAACAAAAGAGAAACCCTTCTCTTTCTCTCTAACTCTCTCTCCCTCACTCTCACTTCTCTCTCTCTCTCTCTCTCTCTCTCTCTAGTTATCTCTCCAACAAGGTAGATTTTGGAGGAGATAAGCTTGCTTAGTGGTGAAGCAAGCTCATGTGCTTGGGAGTTTGGAGAAGACAAAGAGCCAAAGGTGAGCTTTTGAGGTTTTGTGAAGTTAGGGTTTGGGTAAATCCTTCAAAAGCAAGTAATTAGTAATCTTATGAGATTCTAACCTAGAATGATACATGAAACCCTAAGAGTTTTGGTGGTTTTGCCGAAAAGTGGGTTTCTAGGGTTTTAGAAAGAGGGGTTTTGGATTAGAAAGGTTTTGATTTAAAATGATCTTGTAATATTCTAATTGAAGGTTGCCGAAGAGCGCTTAGTAGATTCGATTTGAAGATTAGCGGCGTTTCGGTGCTCGATTAAGGAAATCGAGCCGAAATCGAGGAGTTGCGTTCATTAGTGCCGAAAAGTGTCGAGACGGTGTCGGAAGTTAAATTGCTCGGATTTCTCCGCAATTGACATCGAATCGAGGTGGGTGGTGCTATCCGGAACGGTTGGATTTCCTTTTATGTCTATGTCGCCATTATTGATCATATGTGTATATATATGTGTAGAAACCATGCATTGTAGGGTTTTATTGTAATTATGCTTTCAAATTCCTTGCATGCTTCCTAAAGTAGAGTTAGACAACTTGGGTAAAGAACTCGGACATTGGGCGCATGAGGATTGGGTCGTTGGACATTGGAACCCTATGAATGCAAAGAACTAGTATGTAAACTAGAGAACAATGTGAAATGTAGTGACATGAACTTGGTGGCATTGGGACTAGTTGTGTTTGATAGCACTTGTGGCATTAGATGCTAGGGATTGGTAGATCCCCGTATATCATTACCTTGATGGGTAGGGTGTCCTCGGGATGGAGGACTGGATCGTACTCACATTGTCTGTTGGCTTGTGGTGTGTCGCGACATCACAAGTAGTGAGCGCCGGAGTTGTCACGTATGGGTTAACGTATCTACCCAGCAGGCGGCCCTTGATTGGTGATAGTCCCCGTGGGCGCTGGTATTGTGAGTGAGCTCGACCTTCGGGTGAGCCGGTATGATTGGGTTAAAAGATAGAATGTTGGTAAGCATCATGAGCATGACATTTTCTATGGTTACCCAATTTCATATTGTAAAGGCATAGTAGTTGCATTAGTTGTTTATTATTGTTATCTCTTCTCACTACTTATGCCTGATTAGACCTAGTGGGAAAGTCGGCGGGGTCGGCGGCCGAACCCACTGGGAACTTCTTTTAGTTCTCACCCCCCCTTGTTTTGCAGAGCCTAGCACGAGCGGTGCGGTCGAGGATCGCGGTAAGGGTATAGCACCCTAGGTAGTGCACTCCCGTGTATTAGCTTACCCTATGTATGTATTAGTGTGATGCTTTTGTATTACGAGAGAACATGTAGAGGCTTCACTTTGGGAGATGCAAATGTAAATGTCATTGTATATGCATGTGTGTAATGTGTATGGAAATGATGTATTTTGGGTTATTGTATGTGAAGCCTAAATGTTTTAGTTGCAATAGTTAAGTATTTCTACCTCTCGCTCTTGTATATCGCCCTCATGCGATTCATGTATATTGATTGTTTTTCTTGGGCAAAACTTGATGTACATGACGTTGTTGAGCCTTGGGCGGACAGGGGAGGTTCTGTCCGTTCGGCGGTTTGTGCGCGCGCCGGACCAACCAAATTGGCGGTCGCGGGGCGTCACAGACTAGAGTGGTATCAGAGCATAGAGAGGTTTAGGAAGGACCTAGGGAACCTTAGGATGGTGACTATATGGACCTAGGTACGCGAGTGGCGGTGATCTATCGTTAGTGGCGGAAGTTGAGTTAATTGGGTTTAGTTACTAATATGTCTCTAATGGTAGTTGGAGACCGATTCAAGGTGTTATTTATTCTCAACTCGAGGAGGTTGTGTTGGAGGCCGACAACATGATACCTAGAGATGTGAATAAGTGCCCTTGTACACTTTCGCCTAATTTGGTTTTGTTTGGTTAAGTAATCGAATTGTGTAAAATTCGTGGGTCGAAGTGGTTAATCTAATTGTTGCGTTTCAGGAGGTGATGGCACCGAAGAAACGCCTTGCGACGGGATCTACTCCGGCACCGCCTTCTGAGGTGCCTGAATTATCCGAGTCAAGTGAGGTTCAGGATCTGCGTGATCAAGTGACTGCACTAATAGGGGTGGTGCAGAGGCAGGCCGAGGCCTCACAGCAGCAGGCCGAGGCCTTTCAGCGACAAGAGGAGGAGATCAGGAAACTTCAGGAGCTGGTGTCGCAACAGGCGGCTACGGCGGCGATGGCACAAGGAAGCCAGGTACCGCCTGCACCTTCGACACAAGTTCCCAATGCTACCGAGGGAGTGAATATGGCAACGGAGCCAGTGGCGGCGCACCACATTCCGACGAGTGTTCCTCCGACGGCTTCTGGCTCCTCGGCCCCCGATCCAATGGCGGTGGAGTCAGAGAGGGTGCGAGCACTTGTAGCTCTCACGACTTTCAAGAGGTTCAACCCTCCTACTTTTGAAGGGGAGGTGGTAGACCCTTGGGTGGTGGAGTCGTGGATCGCCACTATGGAGACCCTGTTCGAGGACATATACACCTTGGAGCAGGATAAGGTGCACCTGGCCGCACATTGCTTCGAGAAGTCGGCTAGGGTGTGGTGGAGGGGAGTTAAGAAGAATCGATCCCCGAACCTTCCTCCAGTCACTTGGGACGAGTTTAGAGGGTTGCTGTTCACCGAGTACTTCCCCGATAGTGAGAAGAGGAAGCTGAAGGAGGACTTTCGAAAGTTGAAGCAGGGGAATCGCTCGGTTAGGGAGTACGAGCGGGAGTTCTCGCACATCGTGAACTGTGTCCCGGGCGTGGTTCAGGGCGACCAGGACAAGGCGGAGTGCTTCGAGCGAGGACTTCGGCCCGAGATTTTTCGAGTGGTGCACTCCTTCAAGCTTCGGACCTTTGCCGAAGTTTTAGATCGGGCTCTATGGGTGGAGCAAGGGAATGCGATCGCGCGAGAGGAGCGCGAGTCATTCGAGAAGGAGAAAGGAAGAAAGCGAGCTGCGAGCGGTGCTGGGGGGCAATCAAGTTCTAAGAGGCCCCCTAGGTACCCTCGGGGACAGTCGAAGAGTTACGGATCCTTGCGGTGCGTTATATGCGGCGGGGACCATCGGCCGTCAAACTGTGGGCAGCGTGAGGGGAGGTGCTATAGATGTGGCCAGGCTGGACATATCAGTCGTGAGTGCTCGAGAGGACCATCACCTGCCCCGTCCTCTGCTTCGGTTTATTCAGCCCCGAGACAGTTTGCGGGAGTTTCACCCACCGCCACATCTGCTGGACGTGCCTTGGTGCCGCGTCAGTCCGAGGGACCCCGACCGGCGCCTAGTGGCCGGGTGTTCGCCGCTCAAGTGGAGGAACCTGCCGTGGTCGACGACATTGTAGCAGGTATCGTGTTGTTAAATGGAATAAGATGTAGAGCTTTATTTGATACGGGTGCATCCCACTCATTTATTGGTCAATCATTTGCAAATGTGCATGGCATACATGTTATTGAAGGCATGCATACTAGGTGGGTCCATGCTCCCGAACATGCATTTTGTGTTAGGGATGTATGCGCGGCTTGTCCCATACAAATAGGTGATTGGATTATGCCGGCGGATTTACTTGTATTGAGGCAATTGAAGGGGTTTGACCTAATATTAGGTATGGATTGGCTCTCGAAGTACTACGCGACCATCGATTGCGAAAGCAAGGTGGTAACTTTTCGTGAGCCAGGGCAAGAGGAGCTCATCTATCGTGGGTGTAAGGGTTCGCTCTTTGCCATTACCGTGACCACGTCGCGTGCGAAGAAATTAATTAATAGTGGTTGTGTGGCTTATTTAGCGACGGTGGTGGAGAGCCGTAGGGAGGTTCCAGTGCTTGAGGACATCCCCGTGGTCCGAGAGTTTCTGGATGTATTTCCCCTAGAGTTGCCGGGAATACCACCGGACCGGGAGATCGAGTTCGTGATAGACTTGGTTCCCGGGACCGCGCCAGCTTCAAAGGCCCCATATAGAATGGCACCGGCCGAGTTAAAAGAACTAAAGGCTCAATTGCAAGATCTTCTTGATAAGGGCTTCATCAAACCAAGTGTGTCACCTTGGGGAGCCCCGGTATTATTTGTGAAGAAGAAGGATGGCACGCTCCGGCTTTGCGTGGATTATCGCGAGCTAAATAAAGTCACGATCAAGAATAGGTACCCGTTGCCCCGCATCGATGATTTGTTTGACCAATTGCAAGGGTCTCGGGTGTATTCGAAGATCGATCTTCAGTCGGGGTATCACCAGTTGAAGATCAAGCCGGAGGATGTGAATAAGACCGCATTTCGTACACGGTATGGACATTACGAATTCACGGTTATGCCATTTGGGCTTACTAATGCCCCTGCGGCGTTCATGGATTTAATGAACCGTGTCTTCAAGTCCTATTTAGATCGGTTTGTCGTAGTGTTTATAGACGACATATTGGTCTACTCCCGAAGTGATGAAGAACACCAAGAGCATTTGAGGGTTGTGCTACAGGTTCTTCGGGAGGAGAAGCTTTATGCGAAGCTAAAGAAGTGCGACTTTTGGCTCCGTGAGGTCGCCTTCTTGGGTCATGCGATATCGGAGGGTGGTGTATCTGTTGACCCGGGGAAAGTGGAGGCGATTAAAGATTGGCATCGCCCGACGAATGTCACGGAGGTCCGTAGTTTCCTTGGTCTTGCGGGCTATTATAGGCGGTTTGTGGAGGGATTTTCGAAGATCACTATCCCACTGACGCGCCTCACGCATAAGGGAACCAAGTTCGTGTGGAGCGGCGAGTGTGATCGTAGCTTCGCGGAGTTGAAGGAAAGATTGACTACAGCTCCGGTTCTCGCCCTACCAATTCAAGGGGAGGGTTTCGTGGTGTACAGCGATGCGTCGTATCAAGGTCTTGGGTGTGTTCTGATGCAACGCGGGCAAGTTATTGCATATGCTTCCCGTCAGTTGAAAACCTATGAGAAGAATTATCCCATCCATGACCTAGAGCTAGCTGGGGTGGTCTTCGCTCTTAAGTTGTGGAGACACTATTTGTACGGTGAACATTGCGAGGTGTATACAGATCACAAGAGCCTCAAGTATTTATTCACGCAGAAGGAATTGAACATGAGGCAGCGCAGGTGGTTGGAGTTATTGAAAGATTATGATGTGACCATTTTGTACCACCCGGGGAAAGCAAATGTGGTGGCGGATGCGCTTAGTAGAAAATCGGTGGAAAACCTTGCAATGTCGATCACGGGCCAGCCGCCGTTGCTTGAGGAAATGCGGCGATTCAACCTAGAGGTTGTGGCTCCGGACGCCCCAATTATACTCACTGCTCTTGTCATTCAACCGACCTTGTTGGAGAGGATCAAGGATCGACAGTCTTCGGACCCTGATCTCCAAAAGGTGCGGCACGTTGTCGAGGGTGGGCGAGTTAGTGATTTTAGTGTGGGCTCCGATGGCGCACTTCGGTTTCGAGACCGATGGTGTGTGCCAAATGATGAGGAGATTCGGGGAGACATTCTACGAGAAGCTCATCAATCTCCCTATAGCATTCATCCAGGTGGCACCAAGATGTACAAGGACCTGAAGATGCACTATTGGTGGCCTGGGATGAAGAAGGATATTGGGCGTTACGTGGCACAATGCCTCGTGTGCCAACAAGTGAAGGCGGAACACCGACTTCCGGCTGGGAAGCTTCAGAGTTTGCCAATTCCCGTTTGGAAGTGGGAAGATATAGCTATGGATTTTGTCGTGGGGTTGCCCCGTTCACAGGGGGGTCACGACGCAATCTGGGTGGTGGTGGATCGTTTAACAAAGTCAGCTCACTTCCTACCAATCCACACCACTTGGCCGGGCGACAAGTTAGCACAAGTCTACCTCGATGAGGTTGTGCGGCTTCATGGAGTTCCGGTATCTATTGTATCGGATCGAGACCCCCGATTCACATCTCATTTTTGGAGGAGCCTGCATGATGCTCTTGGCACACAGCTCGATTTCAGCACAGCATTTCATCCTCAAAGTGATGGTCAATCGGAGAGAACGATTCAAATCCTTGAGGATATGCTTCGAGCGTGTGTACTTGATTACAAGGGTGGATGGCACATTCATTTGTCGATGGCCGAGTTTGCTTATAACAACAGCTATCAGGCTAGTATTGGAATGGCGCCATTCGAAGCTCTCTATGGGAGAAAGTGTCGATCTCCTATACATTGGAGTGAGGTTGGCGAGCGAATCACCCTTGGCCCGGACGTGTTAAAGGAGGCGGAAGAGAAGGTCCGCCTTGCTCGCCAAAGGCTTTTGACGGCGCAGACTCGACAGAAGAGTTATGCGGATGTGCGCCGGCGAAGCCTTGAGTTTGCGGTTGGAGACCGCGTTTTCTTAAAGGTGTCACCCATGCGTGGTGTGAAGCGGTTTGGAATTCGGGGAAAGCTTAGTCCCCGATACATTGGGCCGTTTGAGGTTTTGGAGCGAGTTGGCGCTGTGGCATATCGGCTCGCACTACCGCCAAGGCTTGCGGGAGTTCACAATGTGTTTCATATGTCTACACTCCGCAAGTACGTTCACGGTCCTTCTCATGTCCTCTAATTTGAACCGGTAGAGCTTCACGAGGATATGACTTACGAGGAGTTTCCGGTGTGCATTCTCGCTCGCAAGACGAAGGAATTGCGGAATCGTGTGATTCCGTATGTTAAAGTTCAATGGAGCAACCACGATGAACGCGAGGCTACCTGGGAACTCGAGGACGTGATGCGAGAGCACTATCCTCATCTCTTCGATCAATCGAGTTGAGGTATGAATTTAAGTTTCGCGGACGAAACTATTTTTATGGGGGGGAGAATGTAGTGTACTGAATTTCTATACACTTCCCCAAACTTTGGCCAAATTGGGCAAAGTTTGTGGATTAAGTGGAAAATGGTGTTTTCATGGGGGGTTATGTTGCAATTGTTTTGGGGCTTATGGATAAGCTCTAATCCACTTCCCCACTCATTTCTTTTCTACTCACACAAGAGAAAGGTCTCTCTTTCCACTCATTTCTCTCCCACTCACATATGAGACAAAAGTCACATAATGACAAAAGCCACATAGGAGGCAAAAACTCATTTCTCTTCTTTACATAAGAGAAAGGTATCTCTCTTTCTAAACTCTCTTTTCTCTCATTCTCTCCTACTTAAACAAAAGAGAAACCCTTCTCTTTCTCTCTAACTCTCTCTCCCTCACTCTCACTTCTCTCTCTCTCTCTCTCTCTCTCTCTCTCTCTCTAGTTATCTCTCCAACAAGGTAGATTTTGGAGGAGATAAGCTTGCTTAGTGGTGAAGCAAGCTCATGTGCTTGGGAGTTTGGAGAAGACAAAGAGCCAAAGGTGAGCTTTTGAGGTTTTGTGAAGTTAGGGTTTGGGTAAATCCTTCAAAAGCAAGTAATTAGTAATCTTATGAGATTCTAACCTAGAATGATACATGAAACCCTAAGAGTTTTGGTGGTTTTGCCGAAAGGTGGGTTTCTAGGGTTTTAGAAAGTGGGGTTTTGGATTAGAAAGGTTTTGATTTAAAATGATCTTGTAATCTTCTAATTGAAGGTTGCCGAAGAGCGCTTAGTAGATTCGATTTGAAGATTAGCGGCATTTCGGTGCTCGATTAAGGAAATCGAGCCGAAATCGAGGAGTTGCGTTCATTAGTGCCGAAAAGTGTCGAGACGGTGTCGGAAGTTAAATTGCTCGGATTTCCCCGCAATTGACATCGAATCGAGGTGGGTGGTGCTATCCGGAACGGTTGGATTTCCTTTTATGTCTATGTCGCCATTATTGATCATATGTGTATATATATGTGTAGAAACCATGCATTGTAGGGTTTTATTGTAATTATGCTTTCAAATTCCTTGCATGCTTCCTAAAGTAGAGTTAGACAACTTGGGTAAAGAACTCGGACATTGGGCGCATGAGGATTGGGTCGTTGGACATTGGAACCCTATGAATGCAAAGAACTAGTATGTGAACTAGAGAACAATGTGAAATGTAGTGACATGAACTTGGTGGCATTTGGACTAGATGTGTTTGTAGCACTTGTGGCATTAGACACGAGGGATTGGTAGATCCTCGTGGGTTATTACCTTGATGGGTAGGGTGTCCTCGGGATGGAGGACTGGATCGTACTCACATTGTCTGTTGGCTTGTGGTGTGTCGCGACATCACAAGTAGTGAGCTCCGGAGTTGTCACGTATGGGTTAACGTATTTACCCAGCAGGCGGCCCTTGATTGGTGATAGTCCCCGTGGGCCCTGGTATTGTGAGTGAGCTCGACCTTCGGGTGAGCCGGTATGATTGGGTTAAAAGATAGAATGTTGGTAAGCATCATGAGCATGACATTTTCTATGGTTACCCAATTTCATATTGTAAAGGCATAGTAGTTGCATTAGTTGTTTATTATTGTTATCTCTTCTCACTACTTATGCCTGATTAGACCTAGTGGGAAAGTCGGCGGGGTCGGCGGCCGAACCCACTGGGAACTTCTTTTAGTTCTCACCCCCCCTTATTTTGCAGAGCCTAGCACGAGCGGTGCGGTCGAGGATCGCGGTAAGGGTATAGCACCCTAGGTAGTGCACTCCCGTGTATTAGCTTACCCTATGTATGTATTAGTGTGATGCTTTTGTATTACGAGAGAACATGTAGAGGCTTCACTTTGGGAGATGCAAATGTAAATGTCATTGTATATGCATGTGTGTAATGTGTATGGAAATGATGTATTTTGGGTTATTGTATGTGAAGCCTAAATGTTTTAGTTGCAATAGTTAAGTATTTCTACCTCTCGCTCTTGTATATCGCCCTCATGCGATTCATGTATGTTGATTGTTTTTCTTGGGCAAAACTTGATGTACATGATGTTGTTGAGCCTTGGGCGGACAGGGGAGGTTCTGTCCGTTCGGCGGTTTGTGCGCGCGCCGGACCAACCAAATTGGCGGTCGCGGGGCGTCACAGACTCCGTTCCTAGTTGGAACATTGTGGATATGCTTGTGTTGTGACGCCTTAGGCAGGTAGAAGAGAATCTATCCGTTCGGCGGGTGTGGGGCATGCGCCCGTGCGGTTATCCTTTCCATCTAGTTGGTGTTAAAGGCCTGACGGGGCGTGACCGACTAAGGTGGTATCAGAGCATAGAAACGGTCTAGGTGGACCTAAGAAATCCTATGATGGAAAAGACCCTAGGAGTATAGGCTCATGAGTGACGAGATCTTTGATTGTGGCGAAAGATAAGTGATTGGGTTATGTCCTTATACCTCTAGTTGAAAATAGAGGTAGATTCGAGGTGTGTCTTATTCCTCACCAAGAGAGTTCTTGTTGGCGGCCGACAACATGAAACCAAGTAAGGGGAATAAGAGTCCTTGTGTGACTTTCGCCTAGATTGGGTTCACGTTTATGATCGTGAAATGTTATGTCGTAAATGACTTTGAATGTCACGAAATGACCAAAGTCGTTGTGTTTTCAGGAGATAATGGTACGTGGACGGCCTCCTACGAGGGCTGGGCTCGGAGGATCGAATGCGGCTCCCGAAAAACTCGGGGAGGGCGAGAACTCGGGTCTTCGTGACCAGTTGACCGAATTGATGGGCGTGGTTCGGCGACAGGCAGAAACCATGCAGCGGCAGGAGGAGCAAATTAAGAAGCTCCAGACGAGATGGCGCAGCAAGTGGCTGCGATTAGGGAGGAGAGAACGGGAGCACCTCCGGCCTCTGCTTCGACACCGGCCGAGGGAGTGGCACCGGCGCCGGCTGTGGCGCCACCCGCACCACCGACTGCGACCGATGGGTCGGGTGCTCCTATGCCCGACTCCGCGGCGGAGGAGGCGGAGAGAGAGCACGCACTTGCGGCTCTCGTGATGTTCAAAAAGTTCAACCCGCCTATCTTTAACGGGAAAAACGTGGATCCATGGGACGTGGAGACGTGGATCGATGCCATTGAGACGCTCTTCGAGGATTTATATACCTTGGAGAGGGACAAGGTACACCTCGCCGCTCATTGTTTAGAGCGATCGGCGAAGGTGTGGTGGAAGGGAGTCAAGCGTGATCGACTCTCTAGCCTTCCGCCACTGACTTGGGAGGAGTTTCGGGGTATGGTGTTCGCCGCCTACTTCCCCGATAGCGAGAAGAGGAAACTTCAAGAAAACTTTCGGAAGTTGAAGCAAGGGAACCGCACCGTGCATGAGTACGAGAGGGAATTCTCATATATCATTAACTGTGTACCGCACGTTGTCCGCGGAGAATTGGACAAGGTCGACTGCTTCGTGCGCGGGCTTCGACCGGAGATCTTTCGGGCGGTTCACGCCTTCAAGCTGCAGACCTTTGCGGAGGTCTTGGACCGTGCCCTCTGGGTAGAGCACGGGAATGCGTGTGCGCGCGAGGAGCGCGAGTCTTGAGAAAGAGAGAAGAAAAAGGAAAAGGAAAAGAAGCGTCCGGCGGGTGGCTCGGGTGGTCAGTCTAGCTCTAAGCGACCCCCGAAGCACTCGCAGTCGCAGAATCAGTCTCGAGGGTCTCAACGGAATCGACCCTTGGGCCGGTGCCCGATTTGTAGCGGCCCCCACAACCCTCAACTGTAGTACACTGAATTTCAGTGCATCGTACCGAACTTCTACAAATTGTAGAGTTCTGATGGAAAAATAGCAAGAGAGGCTATAGTGAGGCTTCAGCCAAGTTTGGGACTTGTGAGAAGTGTTTTCGGCGCAAATTAGGCGCGAAAACGGATTTCGAAAAGTTAAAACTGCTAAACTTGTGAAGTCTGCACTGGATTCTGGTATGTGGACCTCCATACCGGTACTGAAGTGATTAGTACCGGTATGTGATGATGGGTATACCGGAATGCCATGGTTGATACCGATAACCCAGCTCTCGGGTTCTGCGGAATCCTCCGGGGTATACCGGAATAGCACCCGTATACCGGTATGCAATGCACATACCGGTATACAGTGTTACGAAATTCCAGTTTTGGCTGGTTGTTGTGTTGTTTGTGGAGAGGGGCAAAACAGTCTTTTCACATGTATTGGGGGTGTATGAAGGGCTGAGACCTTCTCCCCTTCTCATTGTCTTCCTCTCTACTTCTCCTCTCCATCTCCTTCACTTTCTCTCTCTAGAGATCTCTCCAAAACTTGGAGAAATGGGTGGATTGATCTTGGAAAAGGCTTCCAAAGGAGAAAAGAAGCTTCTTGGTGCAAGAAGAAGCTTGGGGAATTCGTGGTTAAGGTTAGTTCCTCACGTTTTGGGTTCAAACCTTGGATTTAATCCTTTGAAATGAGGTTTTTGGGAACCCCTAGGCAATCTAAAACACAAAATGTGGAGATTGGCCAAGAAATTTTGTGGTTCTACATGCATGCATGTGAAACCTAGGTTAAATGAGAGTTTTTGCCTTGGGAGGTTCTAAAAATATTTGGACCTTCGGGAATTGCAATTGAGGCATAGGAAATCATGTTGGAACACTTGATTTCATGTATTGAGTTGATTCAAGGGTTCGTAACGAGTAACGAATCGTTTTCTTGTAGAAGCTTGGGTTAAAGCAAGAACTCAAGGCTTGAACACTTAGGAGCTTGAAGAATACAAGAATTTGGAAGCTCTTGAGGTGGGTTTGTGTTCATCGAAGTGATTAGGTCACTTTCATGTCTAGGGTAAATATCCATTTAAAGATAAAATGGTATGATAAAATGGTATGTTATTGAACATAGGTTGGACATGAGATTGGAACCTAGTGTTATTGAACATAGGTTGGAACATGTGAGAATGGAACCTAGTGTCATTGAACATAGGTTGGAACATGTGAGATTGGAACCTAGTGTTATTGAACATAGGTTGGAACATGTGAGATTGGAACCTAGTGTTATTGAACATAGGTTGGACATGAGATTGGAACCTAGTGTTATTGAACATAGGTTGGAACATGTGAGAATGGAACCTAGTGTCATTGAACATAGGTTGGAACAAGTGTGATTGGAACCTAGTGTTATTGAACATAGGTTGGAACATGTGAGATTGGAACCTAGTGTTATTGAACATAGGTTGGACATGAGATTGGGACCTAGTGTTATTGAACATAGGTTGGAACATGTGAGAATGGAACCTAGTGTTATTGAACATAGGTTGGAAATGAGATTGGAACATGAGATTGGAACCTAGTGTTATTGAACATAGGTTGGAACATGTGTGAGAATGGAACCTAGTGTTATTGAACATAGGTTGGACATGAGATTGGAACCTAGCGTCATGGAACCTAGGTTGAGAATGTAAAGTAAACCTAGTGTCATTGAACATAGGTGAGACTTAGTGACTTGAACCTAAGGTCATGAGACTTAGGTTGGCAAGTGTAAAATGTGAAACGGGATGTGCGACGATTTTGCTATCCCGGGTAGGCGACGATTTCGCTACCATGCCATGGGTTGGCGGTGTTGAAACGGGATGTGCGACGATTTTGCTATCCCGGGTAGGCGACGATTTCGCTACCATGCCATGAGTTGGCAGTGTTGAGACGGGATGTGCGACGATTTTGCTATCCCGGGTAGGCGACGATTTCGCTACCATGCCATGAGTTGGCGGTGTTGACACGGGATGTGCGACGATTTTGCTATCCCGGGTATGCGACGATTTCGCTACCACGCCATGAGTTGGCGGTGTCGAGATGGGATGTGCGACGAGGTTGCTATCCCGGGTATGCGACGAGTTCGCTACCCATGCCATGTGATGGCGGTGTTGAGATGGGGTATGCGACGATTTTGCTATCCCGAGTATGTGACGAGTTCGCTACTCGAACTAGGAGGTGACGAGTTCACTCCTTGAGTGTTGGGACCATTATGGTGAGACGGCGATTCCGAAACCATAAGTAATTGACAAGTAGTTGAACTTAGTCAATGTGAAATATAGGATGAACCTAGGAGAGAATGACAATTTACATTTCATTTGGTTGCATCCTTTATGTTTATTTACAAGCATATAAATATTTCTTGCATAGTTATTTGTGATCTAACTTATGCATATGGTGTTTCTTTGGACCTGGTGGGTCGAGCTTCTCTCTTGGGTGGCCTTACCCACTGGGAACTATTTTATATAGTTCTCATCCCACCGTTTTTCAGGTCCTCACGTAAGCGGCGCGGCGGCGCGAGGGAAGGGCGTAACTCAGTAGTTAGCGTCCTACCATTGTGACCAGAATAGAAGTACCCTCCACTGCGTAGTTTAGGGGTATTCGAATGACATGAAATGTAATGTTAATTTGATTGTATTTGGAAAGAAGGATCAAAGACAAAAAAAAAAAAATGTAATATGTGGTGGCATTGTGAATGCTTGTAATAGCATAGTAGTTGATGCTTTCCTTATGCAATCTTTGTATGAATTCTGTTCCTGTTTGGAACCTCTTGAATTATACTGGTTGTGACGCCTTGGACGTACAGGGGAAACTCTGTCCGTTCGGCGGATCTGGGTCATGCGCCCGTGCGATTTGTCCTTCCACCTACTTGGTGCTAAGGCACGGCGGGGCGTGACATCAACAGTGTGATTACCGTGAGGGCCGGTGCTACAAGTGCGGACAGCCGGGACATATGCGGTTCAATTGCCCGATGGATGATGGCCGGACACCGTCGTCGGCATCGGCATTTGCATCGTCGAGACAGCTTGCGGGCATCCCACCCGCGGCGATGTCGGCAGGCCGTACACCACCACCGAGACCAGTTGAAGGCCAGCGGCCGGCGCCTAGTGGACGGGTGTTCGCCTCGCAAGTGGAGGAGCCTTCTGCCCCAGAGGATGTCGTGGCAGGAATTGTGTTGATTAATGGCATTCGATGTAGAGCTTTGTTTGATACTGGAGCATCGCATTCATTCATTTCTCGATCATTTGCTATTGCGCATGGAATAAAAATTATAGAAGCCACGCATGCATGAACTGTGTGCAAGTGCCAGAACACACCTTTTGTGTACATCAAGCGTGTGTAAATTGTCCAGTGAGGATTGAAAACTAGATCATGCCAGCTGATTTGCTGGTGTAGAATCGAATGAATGAATATGACTTAATCCTAGGTATGGATTGGCTCTCGAGATATCACGGTACTATTGAGTGTGAGAGCCGAATAGTGAGGTTTAGAGAACCCGGGCACAAGGAGTTTGTGTACCGTGGGTGCAAGAGTTCGCTCTTTGCATCGATGGTGTCCACGTCGCAAGCAAGAAAGCTCATTGCTAGTGGTTGCATTGCTTACTTAGCGACGGTAGTGGATGACCGAAAGGAGGTGTTGGGACTCGAGGACATTCCTGTAGTCCAAGAGTTCCCGGATGTATTTTCGGCGGAGTTACCCGGAATGCCACCGGATCGAGAAATAGAATTCGTGATCGATTTGCTCCCGGGTACGGCGCCGATTTCTAAGGCCCCGTACAGGATGGCACCCGCGGAGCTAAAGGAATTGAAGGCACAATTACAAGACTTGTTGGACAAGGGTTTCGTAAAGCCAAGTGTGTCACCTTGGGGAGCCCCTGTTCTATTTGTGTGAAAGAAGGACGGTTCACTGCGGTTATGTGTGGATTACCGTGAGTTGAATAAAGTGACCGTCATGAATAAGTACCCGTTGCCCCGTATTGATGACTTATTTGATCAGTTGCAAGGGTCTCGGGTGGATTCAATAATTGATTTGCAATCCGGTTATCACCAATTGAAGATTAAATCGGAGGATGTGCATAAGACCGCGTTTAGGACGCGGTATGGACACTATGAATTCACGGTTATGCCTTTCGGGCTTACCAATGCCCCGGCAGCGTTCATGGATTTAATGAACCGTGTATTCAAACCACTACTAGATTGATTTGTGGTGGTGTTCATAGATGACATCCTTGTGTACTCTCGGAGTGAAGAGGAACATAAAGAGCATCTAAGGATTGTGCTTCAAGTTCTTCGAGAGAACAAGTTGTTCGCCAAGTTAAAGAAGTGCGAATTTTGGATTCGTGAGGTCGCTTTCTTGGGTCATGTGATTTTCACGGGAGGAGTATCGGTGGACCCTATGAAAGTTGAGGCAATCAAGGATTGGCCTCGCCCGACCAATGTCATGGAAGTACGAAGCTTTTTGGGTCTTGCGGGGTACTATCGGCGGTTCGTGGAGGGATTTTCAAAAATCTCCGGTCCACTAACGCGTCTTACCCGCAAGGGAGCCAAATATGTTTGGAGCGAGGAATGCGACCAAAGCTTTAAGGAGCTAAAGGAAAGGTTGACTTCGGCTCCAGTTCTCGCCTTGCCGGTAGCGGGGGAGAGCTTTGTGGTGTATAGTGATGCACCACGGCGTGGTCTTGGGTGTGTGCTTATGCAAAGAGGACAGGTGATAGCATATGCCTCTCGTCAGCTGAAGAGCTATGAGCAGAACTACCCCACCCACGACCTAGAGCTTGCAGCGGTGGTCTTCGCGCTTAAGTTGTAGAGACACTACTTGTACGGGGAACATTATGAGGTGTACATGGACCATAAAAGTTTAAAGTACTTATTCACTCAGAAGGAGTTGAACTTGAGGCAATGGAGATGGTTGGAGTTGATAAAGGATTACGACTTAACCATCTTGTACCACCCCGGTAGAGCCAATGTGGTGGCCGATGCGCTCAGTCGGAAATCCGTGGAGAACTTCACAATTGAGATGACGGGACAAATACTGTTAATCAAGGAAATGAGCCGGTTCGACATGGAAGTCGTGGCCCCGGGCGTCCCCGCTATACTCATGAATCTCGAGGTGTGGCCGACCTTGTTGGAGCAAATAAGGAAAAGCAATCCGGAGATCCGGAACTCCAAAAGGTGCGGAGTGCCATTGAGAGTGGACGCGCCGGTGATTTTCATATGGATTCGAAGGGCGCCCTCCGATTTCGAAATCGATTGTGCATGCCTAAAGTCGAGGACATTCGTGGGGAGATCTTGAAAGAAGCTCACACTTCTCCCTATGCGATTCACCCGGACGGCACCAAAATGTATAAGGATCTTAAATTGCATTATTGGTGGCCAGAGATGAAACTTGATGTTGGACGCTTCGTGGCACAATATTTAGTATGCCAACAGGTGAAGGCCGAGCGTCGCTCTCCAGCGGGAAAACTGCAAGGGTTGCCCATTCCAGTTTGGAAGTGGGAGAATATAGCAATGGACTTTGTTGTGGGCTTACCTCGATCGCATGGTGGCCATGACGCGATTTGGGTGGTGGTGGATCGTTTGACAAAGTCGGCACACTTTTTGCCAATCCACACCACTTGGTCGGGAGACAAATTAGCACAAGTCTACCTGGACGAGATTATGCGGTTGCACGGGGTCCCGACCTCGATAGTTTCAGATCGAGATTCCCGTTTTACATCGCATTTTTGGAAAAGCTTGCAAGAGGCTTTGGGTACACGGCTCGATTTTAGTTCGGCATTCCATCCTCAAACTGACGGTCAATCAGAGAGGACAATTCAGATTTTGGAGGATATGCTGCGAGCGTGTGTGTTGGACTTCAAGGGTGCATGACCTACTCATTTACCGATGGCTGAGTTCGCTTATAACAATAGCTATCAATCTAGCATCGGTATGGCACCATTTGAGGCCTTGTATGGAAGAAAATATCGTTCTCCTATTCATTAGAGCGAGGTCGGCGAAAGAAGGGTCTTAGGACCGGATGTGTTGCGTGAAGCGGAGGAAAAGGTCCGCTTGGCACGTGAACGCTTATCGACGGCGCAATCCAGGCAAAAGAGCTATGCGGATAGGCGCCGACGAGATTTGGAATTCGCGGTTGGAGACCGCGTCTTCTTGAAAGTATCGCCCATGAGAGGGGTGAAGCGATTTGGTGTTCGGGGTAAGTTGAGTCCCCGTTACATTGGACCTTATGAGGTTTTGGAGCGTGTGGGAACTTTGGCATATCGGCTAGCGTTGCCGCCAAAACTTGCGGGAATACACAATGTGTTTCATGTATCGACGCTCCGCAAGTACGTGTATGATCCAGCGCACGTCCTCGAGTATGTGCCTATGGAGCTTCATGAGGATATGACTTACGAGTAGTTTCCCTTGTGTATCATGGATCGCGAGGTGAAAAATTTGAGGAACCGTGAAATTCCTTATGTAAAGGTACAATGGACGAATCACGAAGAGCGTGAAGCAACTTGGGAATTGGAAAGCTCAATGAAGGAGCGATTTCCTTACCTTTTCGCTGAGTCCAGCTGAGGTATGATTTAGTTTCGCGGCCGAAACTCTCTTTAAGGGGGGAGGAATGTAGTACACTGAACTTCAGTGTGTCGTACCGAACTTCTACAAATTGTGGAGTTCCGGTGGAAAAGTAGCATGAGAGGCTATGTGAGTGGCTTCGGCCAAGTTTGGGGCTTGTGCATGTGTTTTCGGCGTAAATGAGGCGCGAAAACGGACTTCGAAAAGTCATAACTGCTAAACTTGTGAAGTCTGCAGTGGATTCCGGTATGGATGTGTCCATACCGGTACTGAAGCGATTAGTACCGGTATGGAGTGTGGCATACCGGAATGTGAGGGCAGAATCTGGAAATCCAGCTCTCGGGTTTTGTGGAATTCCCCGTGGCATACCGGAACTAACACCCGTATACCGGTATGCTAGTGTGAATACCGGAACGCAGTGTTGCGAAATGCTAGCTTTGGCTGGTTGTGTGTAGTGAAATGTGAGGGGGGCAAAATAGTCTTTTCACATGAGTAGGGGTGTATGAAGGGCTGAGACACCCTCCCCTTCTCATTTTCTTCCTCCTCTACTTCTCCTCTCCATCTCCCTCACTTTCTCTCTCTAGAGATTTCTCCAAATCTTGGAGAAAAGAGTGGATTGAGCTTGGAAAAGGTTTTCAAAGTGGAGAAGAGGCTTCTTGGTGCAAGTAGGAGCTTGGGGAACTCGTGGCTAAGGTGAGTTCCTCATGTTTTGGGTTCAAACCTTAGAATTGATCTAGTATTTTGAGATTTTCGGAAACCCTAGGCAATCTAAACCACAAAACGTGGAGATTGGCCAAGAAATTTTGAGGTTCTACATGCATGCATGTGAAACCTAGGTGAAATGAGGTTTTCTGCCATGGAAGGTTCTAAAAATATTTGGACCTTTGGAAATTGCAATTGAGGCATAGGAAATCATGTTAGAACAATTGATTTCTAGCATCGAGTTGATTTATGGGTTCATAATGAGTAACAAACCATTTTCTTGTAGAAGCTTGGGTTGAAGCAAGAACTCAAGGCTTGGAGACTTAGGAGCTCAAAGGATTCAAGAAATTGGAAGCTCTTGAGGTGGGTTTGTGTTTACCGAAGTGATGAGGTCACTTCCATGTCTAGGGTAAATAACCATTTGAAAATAAAATGGTGTGAAAGTGTGTAACCCTAGCATTTGCATGTTGGCAAAATGAGAATCATGATAAATTGAGCCATGGGCTCATCTTGCATGTTAATGAATTCAAGTATATCCTTATTATTTATACTTGTTATGTGATTGCATGTATGAATTAGAACCTAGTGTTGAGGAACCTAGGTTGAGAATGTAAAGTAAACCTAGTGTCATTGAACATAGGTGAGACTTGGTGACTTGAACCTAGGACCATTGGACTTAGGTTGGCAAGTGTGAAATGTGAACATTGGGGTACGCGACGATTTCGCTATCCTGGGTACGCGACGATTTTGCTACCCGTGCCACGTGTTGGCGGTGACGGATTGGGATATGCGACGATTTCGCTATCCTGGGTACGCGACGATTTTGCTACCCGTGCCATGTGATGGCGGTGATGGATTGGGATACGCGACGATTTCGCTATCCCGGGTACGCGACGATTTCGCTACCTGTGCCACGTGATGGCGGTGATGGAATGGGGTACGCGACGATTTTGCTATCCCGGGTATGCGACGATTTCGCTATCCGAACAAGGAGATGGCGATTTCACTCCTTGGAAGTTGGGACCATGATGGGGATGGCGATTCCATTGCCCGGTGCCCAACGCTTGCGGCGATTCCGCTTTGGTTGAGAACCATTATGGTGATGCGGCGACTCCGATACCATAAATAAATGACAAGTAGTTGAACTTGGTCAATGTGAGATATAGGATGAACCTAGGAGAAAATGAAAGTTGACATTTTAATTGGTTGCATCCTTTATGCTTATTTACAAGCATGTAAATATTTGTTTGCATAGTTATTTGTGATCTAACTTATGCTTATAGTGTTTCTTTGGACCTGGTGGGTCGAGCTTCTCTCTTGGGTGGCCTTACCCACTGGGAACTATGTTTATAGTTCTCACCCCACGTTTTTCAGGTCCTTCCGCGAGTGAGGCGGCGGAGCGAGGCAAGGGTTTGGCTCTGTAGATAGTGGCCCTTCCATTTTGGTGTTACATAGAGTTGTACCCCTAGTTTTGGACAATGATAGCATAGGGATTTTTATTAAATGTATGCAACTTGTAAATTCCATAGTTTTGGAACTTTTTGTATGGAATAGGAATGAAAGAAATGAAAAAGTTTGGACATGTATAAATGTGCAAATGTGATGTAATAGAAGTAGAACTTCTTTATGTTGATACTTTCCTTGTGCAACTCTTGTACTTCGTTCCTAGTTAGAACATTGTGGATATGCTTGTGTTGTGACGCCTTGGGCGGGTAGAAGAGACTCTATCCGTTCGGCGGGTCTGGGGCATGTGCCCGTGCGGTTATCCTTTCCACCTAGTTGGTGTTAAAGTCCTGACGGGGCGTGACAAAACGGACTCCGAAAACCAATATTTGCAAACTGCAGTTTTAGCCTGGTGTACTGGTACTGAAGTTGGGGTACCTGGTACGTTGTTGCGAGTTGGCTGGATAAACTTTCGGGTTTTGTGAAATTGCGGGATGTACCGGTACTAAAGTTTGTAAGTATCAGTACTAAAGTTTGTGAGTACCGGTACGCAGTAGAGAGAAAACTGCGTACAGGGGATTCGAGTTCTGCAGAACTGACTCCGAGTACCGGAACACAACGGTCATGTACCGGTACCCTGGTTCAAGTATCAGTACTCAATGCTGCAGAATCTGATATTGTATAGTTTGCAGTTTTTATGAGTTAGAAGGCCTTCATGCATTTTGTAGCAACCTTTACATACCTCTTTCTCACTTCTCTTCACTTGAAAGGTGACTTCTTGGCTACTTCATCCATTTTCTTTCCCTTTCTTCTCATTTCTTTCAATTCCACTTAGCTTTTCTCTTCTTTTTCTTTCTCCATGGGACTAGGAGCTTGGTGAGCTAAGTGTGGAGCAAGAGGCTTGAAAAGAGAGTTGTTTAGAGCTTCCAATCCTCAACCTTAGCACTTGAGTTGTGTTTAGAGCTTGATTCAAGGTTAGTAACCTTTCTTGAACCTCTAATTGTAGAAATAGAGAGGAATAATTGTTATTTCTAGTTTCTGGAAAACTAGGATTTATTTTAAAATTTTTCAAAATGAGTGCTTTTGGGTTGAATTGATGTGTGTAGAATACTTTTATAGGTTGGAATTGAAGCCCCATTGACTTGATTTGGGGGATTAGTAAGGATTTCTTGCTTTGAGATATTTTTTTACTTATTTTGAATGAGATATTTGGTGAATTTCGAAATGAGGGGTTTTGGAGGTTGTAACTCCTTGAAAATTTTTCTTAGGACTAGAAAAGAAGAGAAATTTTTCTTAGGACTAGAAGAGAAGAGGGAATAACTTTGATTTGGAAATCGAAATGGTTTCGACAATTATCCGGTGGGTTCGATCTACCGAAATTGTTGAACTCTCCCTATGTCTTCTACTCGTTTGTTGAGTTCTATTTATATTCTAACATGGTTGTTCGAATATTTGTGAATGACTTATGTCATGCCCTGGTTACACCGGAAGTCTCGGGTTACGCCAATAGACCCGAAGCATGCACAAAGATACACCTTATACACACGAAGCGTCAACAAAACCTGCTCAAAGAAGTTTACTAGAAATTCAACAAATGTAGATATCAGGGTGGAATAATGTCTATGTATTATAGCAACATTGTAAATATACAATCATCACAGCACCAATCCTCAAATGATACAACATCACTAGCCTTGCCAGACCTCAAAACTCTGTATAGCTGTAACATACACTGATGGGTGGTTCAGGAACACACAAGATGGGTAGGAGATGTTAGCTATCCGCGATCCCCTTATATCGATAAGTCGCCGACACTGAGGGCTTTGAAATAAAAAAATAGCAACAAGAAGGGCGTGAGAACTATAATCAATAATCTCCAGTGGGTGCGGTCCACAACGCCGACGGTATACACTACTAGGTCCATAAGAGGCAGAAATAGTAATAACTAAGCAGTATGAAAGAACAAATAATAATATGAATAATTGCTGAAAAATAACTACTGCCGTCATGTCTCTACAATGTTGCTGAAAATTGTAAATGTTTCTCATGCATCAACTAGATACTGAATAAAATAATGCAGTATTACCAATCATAATGACCGACATACCAGTCTGGTCTAGCCTGCGTCGTCTTGTGTCCAGCACCCACCTATAGTGGTCCGTTACCACGCAGGCTACTGTCTGGCCCATGCCATAAAAATATCTCATAGCCTAACCTCCGGAGTGGCACTCGGGGGCGCCACCCAAATAGTATCATTGTCAAGCTTAATGTGGCAAGTAGGCTGTAGTCAAATACAATGATAAAAAAGATCATGATAATACTGTCACAATGTCCAAAATACGGTCATAGTTTCACACTATCCACTACTGTCTACTGGCCCCCAGGGCAATATTATATAATGCTAAACAGTGGAAAATATACATACCTTATTATACTCTACAAGCAGATGTCAACTACTATCATATCAACTATGTCAATGGATCATCTCACAAGCTAAATAGTGTAATACAAACATAGGAGTTAGTCCGCCAGTTTTGCTGACATGGAAGCCACTTACAAGTGCTATCCTAAAAAGGAAAGAGAGGTAGAAGAAATCACAACAAAAGCTCGCACAGATCAACTCCTCAAAAATCACGCGGGAAAGTTGTCGCACGTGGAAGTCCAAAATCATCTCCAAAAATCTCCAAGATCACCCTCTCACTATCTCTCCTCCTCCTTCTCTCTTTCTCTCTCTCTCTCTCTCTTTCTCTCTCTCTTTGTTTGTGGCTGTGGAAGTGAAGAAAAAGCAAAAAGAGAGAAAAATGCCCTCAGCTACGAGATATAAAGCTCTCAGTCAAAACGGGGGTTTTCAGGCGCCTGAAACCACTTTCGAGCATCTGGATCCAGTGCCGAGTCATCTGTTGACTCACTTGCTTCAAAACGCCTGTCACATTATTCACCAACTCACTTTTGGGCGTAGATTCGGGCACCTGAAACATGGACCCGAATATTCCGGATGCACTTTCAACATATAGGGCGTCCGAAACAAGGATTCAAAAGTATTTCGTGTTGTTACAGTAACCTTCGGACGCTCAGATCATGCATCTAGAAATCCACCAGCAGCCCAGATTCATCCAAAATTTGATTTCTGAGCCCATTTTGCATCAATTTCGCGCCAAAATGGTTCTAACTCAATTCAGTGCCCTCCAGAGATGCTGGCCAATATCTCACATTGTAATCTTACCTATTTGCTAAGGTTCAATATATCACAATTTAGCATGTGACATCTTCACTCCATGCATGCTGTATATTAACTCTATAGTAGAGGTCATATGATACATGATACATGCACTCCATTGTGCATGAGCTTCATTAATAGTAAAACCATTCATTTGGTTCAGACATGAGCAGTCACCTCCTATATACGTTATAGTTGAGTTGAGATTCACATTCCTTTCATTGTTGATTATCTCCTATATATGTTATAGTTGAGTTGAGATGCATGTTCCTTTTCACAGTTGACACATGATACTAGTTGTGATTTCTCCATGAAAACAAGTTGAGACAATGAAAATGGTAAACGGACAATGTGTACGACCAAAGGGGTCGAAATGGAGATATCGTATCTTTAGACATCTTGCATGAGATCAAAGCTTGCAAGAGCCAATTATGATTATTTGCATATGATTGTGAGGGTCACTCCTCACAAGCCAAAGAACTCTGGAGTTATAGCCATCGCGACAACATATTCGCCTATGCCTGATTGAATACCAATTGGGATGCTGTGGGGGAGGCTCATCTCTAGGGTGGAGATGTTGACTACCACGAGACCATGAGGCACGACGCAGGTTAGGACTTTACCTTGTGTAAATTCTTGAGGAATTTGATAAAAGTTAATAAGCTTGACATTGAACATCACTTTATAGTTGATGCATATATGTAGTTGGATATTCATATCAGTACTTCACTACTTAGAGGCATGATGATGGTTTAGCTATAGATTTTATTCCAGCTCTTTCATTCAGCTCTTTACATTTCAACAGTATTATGATTATTAATATCTCAGTTGACCTAGTGGAGTAGTATGCCTCTCTTGGCGGCGGTATCCACTGGGAACTATATTTTATAGGTCTCACCCCTATTGGTTGGTTGTTTTTGTTTTAGAGCCATCCTGCACGAGAGAAGGCCAAGATCACGCAAGTGCATTGCATCTAGTTAGAGCCGTCTTGACCACATCATTATAGAGGTAGACCCGATACATCTTTCATTTTGGAGTGTTGGATGTGAGAGGTGTTTATGTATCTATTTAGATGGTTAGATTGTGGTGTACTTGAGATGTACTTTTAGTGAGTTATTGTATATGGTGGTTATTTGTATTTTGGAGCTTTGTACTCTTCAGAGGTATAGTTGGATATATTACATATTGAGGATTTGGTTTTCATGTATATGTTTTGGGTGTATGATAAAGGTTTAAGTTAGCTTGGTTTATGATTATGCCATGTTCATCATGTATAGGATGTGTAATTTTTTTGGGTGGATTCTATGATTGTAAACACTTTGTGTGTACTGGGGGGTATCCTGGTGCACACAGCGGGTCTGTGCTCGCGCTTGAGTGGGCTTCCACTGGGGTCTGTGGACTGACATCTATAGTGTAGTGGCAATACTCTTGATCTTGCATTCAAGACTCCTACCTTTAATATGAAGATATTCATTTCTAGTGTTAATTTCTCGATTTGCTTGATGCAAAAGAAAACTGTCATGCCATAGTGCGAAAGTTCAACAGGACACATGAATAGACCTGTTACACGAGAAGAGTTTTTTTTCTATATGTGCACGACATTGGAGTACAAGCACCTGTTATTAACACATGAGAGTTAAAGAAAACTAAACCAGGATACATTTTCTTGAAAAAAAACAATTTTTACAAGAATCTCAATTACATTAAGTGTCACGCCCCGCCGGCCCTTTAACACCAACTAGGTGGAAAGGATAACCGCACGGGCGCATGCCCCAGACCCGCCGAACGGATAGAGTCCTTTCTACCCGCCCAAGGCGTCACAACACAAGCTTATCCACAATGTTCCAACTAGGAACGGAGTACAAGAGTTGCACAAGGAAAGCATCAACATAAAGAAGTTCTACTTCTATTACATCACATGGCACAATATACATGTCCAAAATTTTCTTTTCTTTCACTTTCATTCCATACATCATGTTCCAAAACTATGGAATAAACAACATTCATACAAGAATGAAAATCCCCTATGCTATCATAGTCCAAAATAGGGGTACAACTCTATGCATCACCAAAATGGAAGGGCCGCTATCTAAAGAGCTAAACCCTTGCCTCGCTCCGCCGCCTCACTCGCGGAAGGACCTGGAAAATGTGGGGTGAGAACTATAAACATAGTTCCCAGTGGGTAAGGCCACCCAAGAGAGAAGCTCGACCCACCAGGTCCAAAGAAACACCATATGCATAAGTTAGATCACATATAACTATGCAACAATTATTCACATGCTTGTAAATAAACATAAAGGATGCAACCAAATGAAACATAATTTATCATTTTCTCCTAGGTTCATCCTATGTCTCACAATGACTAAGTTCTTTTACTTGTCATTTACTTATGGTTTCGGAATCGCCGTCTCACCATATTTGTTCCAACATTCAAGGAGTGAGCTTGTCACCTCCTAGTTCGAGTAGCGAAATCGTCGCATACTCGGGATAGCGAAATCGTCGCATACCCCGTCTCAACACCGCCATCACATGGCATGGTAGCGAAATCGTCGCATACCCGGGATGGCGACCTTGTCGCACATCTCCCCCTCGACACCGCCAACACGTGGCGCGGTAGCGAAATCGTCGCATACCCGGGATCGCGAAATCGTCGCCTATCCCATGTCGGCACCGCCAACTCGTGGCATGGTAGCGAAATCGTCGCATACCCGGGATAGCAAAATCGTCGCACATCCCATTCTTCACATTACTTGCCAACCTAAATCTCATGATCTTAGGTTCAAGTCACTAAGTCTCGCCTATGTTCGATAACACTAGGCTTACTTTCTCATTGCCAACCTAGGTTCCATGACTCTAGGTTCCAATCACATGTCCAACCTATGTTCAATGACACTAGGTTTCAATCTCACATGTTCCAACCTATGTTCAACAACGCTAGGTTTAAATCTCACATGTTCCAACCTATGTTCAATAACACTAGGTTTAAATCTCACATGTTCCAACCTATATTCAATAACACTAGGTTTAAATCTCACATGTTCCAACCTATGTTCAATAACACTAGGTTTCAATCTCACATGTTCCAACCTATGTTTAACAACACTAGGTTTAAATCTCACATGCAACCATGCAACAAGTATCAATAATTGAATTGTACTTGAAATATCCATCATGCAATAGGAGTTCATTGTTCTACCTATCATGATTTTACCTTTGCCAACATGCAAATTGCTAGGGTTCTCAACACATACCATTTTATTTTTAAATGAATAATTATCCTAGACATGGAAGTGACCTAATCACTTCGGTAAACACAAACCCACCTCAAGAGCTTTCAAATCTTGGTATTCTTCAAGCTCTTAAGTGTCCAAGCCTAGAGTTCTTGCTTCAACCCAAGCTTCTACAAGAAAACGGTTCGTTACTCGTTACGAACCCTAAAATCAACTCAATATATGAAATCAAGTGCTCCAACATTATTTCCTAAGCCTCAATTGCAATTATCGAAGGTCCAAATATTTTTAGAACCTCACATTGCAAAAGCCCTCATTCTACCTAGGGTTTGCATGCATGCAAGCCAAACCCTAGATTTCATGGCCAAACACCCACCATTTGTGGTTTAGATTGCCAAGGGTTCCCAAAAACCTCATTTCAAAGGATTAAATCCAAGGTTTGAACCCAAAACGTGAGGTACTAACCTTAATCACGAAATTCCCAAGCTCCTTCTTGCACCAAGAAGCTTCTTTTCTCCTTTGGAAGCTTTTTCCAAGATCAATCCACTTTTTTTCCAAGTTTTGGAGAGATCTCTAGAGAGAGAAAGTGGGAGGAGTAGAGGGGAGTAGTGGAGAAGATGACAATGAGAAGGGAGAGGCCTCAGCCATTCATACACCCCTCCAATCAAGTGAAAAGACTATTTTGCCCCTCTCCACAAACAACACAACAACCAGCCAAAATCTGGACATTATATACCGGTATGCGCATATGCATACCGGTATACCTCAGGAATCCTGCAGAATCCCGAGAGCTGGTCTCACTGTTTCGTACATTGTATACCGGTATACCATTTCTCATACCGGTATACCCCGAAAAATTCCGCAAACCCGAGAGCTGGGTTTCTCGGTTTTAACACAGCATTCCGGTATACCATCTCGCATACCGGTACAACAAGCTCCAATTCCGGTATTGGAGTTCACATACCGGAATCCAGTGCAGACTTCCCAAGTTCGCAGTTTTTAACTTCTCGAAGTTCATTTTCGCGCCTCAATTGCGCCGAAAACACTTCGCACAGTCCCGAACTTGGCCAAAGCCTCACATATAGCCTCTTATGCCATTTTCTCACTAGAACTCTACAATTTTGTAGAAGTTCAGTACGATGCACTGAAATTCAGTGTACTACATTCCACCCCCCTTAAAGAGAGTTTCGGCCGCGAAACTAAAATCATACCTCAGCTGGACTCAGCGAAGAGGTAAGGAAACCGCTCTTTCATCGAGCTTTCCAATTCCCATGTAGCCTCGCGCTCACCGTGATTCGTCCATTGTACCTTTACATAAGGAATTTCACGGTTCCTCAAACTTTTCACCTCGCGATCCATGATACACAAGGGAAACTCCTCATAATTCATATCCTCATGAAGCTCCATAGGCACATACTCGAGGACGTGCGCCGGATCATACACATACTTGCGGAGGGTCGATACATGAAACACATTGTGTATCCCCGCAAGTTTCGGCGGCAAGGCTAGCCGATATGCCACGGATCCCACACGTTCCAAAACCTCATAAGGTCCAATGTAACGGGGACTCAACTTACCCCGAACACCAAATCGCTTCACCCCTCTCATGGGTGATACTTTCAAGAAGACGCGGTCTCCTACCGCGAACTCCAAATCTCGTCGACGCCGATCCGCATAACTCTTTTGTCTAGATTGCGCCGTCGATAAGCGTTCGCGTGCCAAGCGGACCTTTTCCTCCGCTTCACGCAACACGTCCGGTCCTAAGACCCTTCTCTCGCCGACTTCACTCCAATGAATATGAGAGCGGCATTTTCTTCCATACAAAACCTCAAAAGGTGCCATACCGATGCTAGCTTGATAGCTATTGTTGTAAGCAAATTCAGCCATCGGCAAGTGAGTAGGCCATGCACCTTTGAAATCCAACACACACGCTCGAAGCATGTCCTCCAAAATCTGAATTGTCCTTTCCGATTGACCGTCAGTTTGAGGATGAAATGCTGAACTGAAATCGAGTCGTGTACCCAAAGCTTCTTGCAAGCTTTTCCAAAAATGCGATGTGAAACGGGGATCTCGATCTGAAACTATCGAGGTCGGGACCCCGTGCAATCGCACAATCTCGTCCAGGTAGACTTGTGCTAACTTGTCTCCCGACCAAGTGGTGTGGATTGGCAAAAAGTGTGCCGACTTTGACAAACGATCCACCACCACCCATATCGCATCGTGGCCACCTAGCGATCGAGGTAAGCCCACAACAAAATCCATCGCGATATTCTCCCACTTCCAAACTGGAATGGGCAATCCTTGTAACTTTCCCGCCGGAAAGCGGCGCTCGGCCTTTACTTGTTGGCATACTAAGCATTGTGCCACGAAGCATCCAACATCAAGTTTCATCCCCGGCCACCAATAATGCACTTTGAGATCCTTGTACATTTTAGTGCCGCCCGGGTGAATCGCATAGGGAGAAGCGTCAGCTTCTTTCAAGATCTCCCCCCGAATATCCTCAACTTTTGGCACGCACAATCGGTTTCGAAACCGAATTGCGCCCCTCGAGTCCACATGAAAATCACCGGCACGCCCGCTCTCGATAGTACCCCGCACCTTTTGGAGCTCCGGATCACCGGATTGCTTTTCCTTTATTTGCTCCAACAAGGTCGGCCACACCTCGAGACTCATAAGTTTAGCGGGGACGCCCGGGGCCACGACCTCCAAGTCAAACCGGCCCATTTCCTTGATTAACGTCATTTGTCCCGTCATCTCAATCGTGAAGTTCTCCACGGATTTTCTATTGAGCGCATCGGCCACCACATTGGCTCTACCGGGGTGGTACAAGATGGTCAAGTCGTAATCTTTTATCAACTCCAACCACCTCCGCTGCCTCAAGTTCAACTCCTTCTGAGTGAATAGATACTTTAAGCTTTTGTGATCCGTGTAAACCTCACAATGCTCCCCGTACAAGTAGTGTCTCCACAACTTAAGTGCGAAGACCACCGCCGCAAGCTCTAGGTCGTGGGTGGGATAATTTTGCTCATAGCTTTTTAGCTGTCGAGAGGCATATGCTATTACTTGTCCTCTTTGCATAAGCACACACCCAAGACCACGTCGTGATGCATCACTATACACCACAAAGCCCTCCCCCGCAATCGGTAAGGCGAGAACCGGAGCCGAAGTCAACCTCTCCTTTAGCTCCTTAAAGCTTTGGTCGCATTCCTCGCTCCAAACATATTTGGCTCCCTTGCGGGTAAGACGCGTTAGTGAACCGGAGATTTTTGAAAATCCCTCCACGAACCGCCGATAGTACCCCGCAAGACCCAAAAAGCTTCGTACTTCCGTGACATTGGTCGGGCGAGGCCAATCCTTGATTGCCTCAACTTTCGTAGGGTCCACCGATACTCCTCCCGCGGAAATTACGTGACCCAAGAAAGCGACCTCACGGATCCAAAATTCACACTTTTTCAATTTGGCGAACAACTTGTTCTCTCGAAGAACTTGAAGCACAATCCTTAAGTGCTCTTTATGTTCCTCTTCACTCCGAGAGTAGACAAGAATGTCATCTATGAACACAACCACGAATTTATCCAATAGTGGTTTGAACACACGGTTCATTAAATCCATGAACGCTGCCGGGGCATTGGTAAGCCCAAAAGGCATAACCGTGAATTCATAATGTCCATACCGCGTTCTAAACGCGGTCTTATGCACATCCTCCGGTTTGATCTTCAATTGGTGATAACCGGATTGCAAATCAATCTTTGAGTACACCCGAGACCCTTGCAACTGATCGAACAAGTCATCAATTCGGGGTAACGGGTACTTATTCTTGACGGTCACTTTGTTCAACTCGCGGTAATCCACACACAACCGCAGCGAACCGTCCTTTTTCCTCACAAATAGAACAGGGGCTCCCCAAGGTGACACACTTGGCTTCACGAAACCCTTGTCCATTAAATCTTGTAATTGTGCTTTTAATTCCTTTAACTCCGCGGGTGCCATCCTGTACGGGGCCTTAGAGATCGGCGCCGTACCCGGGAGCAAATCTACCACAAATTCTATTTCCCGATCCGGTGGCATTCCGGGAAACTCCATCGGGAACACATCCGGGAACTCTTGGACTATAGGAATATCCTCGAGCCCCAACACTTCCTTACGGTCATCCACTACCGTCGCCAAGTAGGCAATGCAACCACTAGCAATGAGCTTTCTTGCTTGCGACGTGGACACCATTGAAGCAAAGAGCGAACTCTTACACCCACGGTACACAAACTCTTTGTGCCCGGGTTCCTTAAACTTCACTATCCGGCTCTCACAATCGATAGTAGCGTGATACTTAGAGAGCCAATCCATTCCTAGGATCAAATCATATTCATTCATTCGATTTAATACCAGCAAATCAGCTGGCATGATCCAATTTTCAACCCTCACGGGGCAATCTACACACGCGTGATGTACGCAAAAAGTGTGTTCAGGTACTTGCACCGTTCTTGCATGTGTGGCATCTATGATTTCTATTCCTTGTGCAATAGCAAATGATCGAGCAATGAATGAATGCGATGCACCAGTATCAAACAAAGCTCTACATCGAATGCCTTTAATTAACACAATACCTGCCACGACGTCCTCCTGGGTAGCAGGCTCCTCCACCTGAGAGGCGAATATTCGTCCACTGGGTGCTGGCCGCTGGCCCTCCAATGGTCTCGGCGGCTGTGCACGGCCCGCCGACATCGCCGCGGGTGGGATGCCCGCAAGCTGCCTCGGTGGCGCAAACGCCGACGCCGACGACGGTGCTCGGCTATCGTCCGTCGGACAATTGTACTGCATATGCCCTTGCTGTCCGTATTTGTAGCACCGGCCCTCACGATAGTCACATTGTTGAGGGCCGTGGGGGCCGCTACAAATTGGGCATTGGGTCGCAGATCGATTCCGTCGGGACCCTCGGGACTGATTCTGCGGCTGCGAGTGCTTCGGGGGCCGCTTAGAGCTAGATTGCCCCCCCGAGCCACCCGCCGGTCGCTTCTTTCCTTTCTCTTTATCTTTTTCTTTCTCCCACGATTCGCGCTCCTCGCGCGCACATGTATTCCCGTGCTCCACCCAAAGAGCACGGTCCAAGACCTCCGCAAAGGTCCTAAGTTTGAGGGCGTGCACCGCCCGAAAGATATCCGGTCGAAGTCCGCGCACGAAACAATCGACCTTGTCCAATTCTCCGCGGACAACGTGCGGCACGCAATTAATGATGTACGAGAACTCCCTCTCGTACTCGCGCACCGAGCGGTTCCCCTGCTTCAACTTGCGGAACCTTTCTTGAAGCTTCCTTTTCTCGCTATCGGGGAAATAGGTGGCGAACACCATACCCCGAAACTCTTCCCACGATGGTGGCGGAAGGCTAGAGAGTCGATCACGTCGGACCCCCTTCCACCACACCTTCGCCGACCGCTCTAGACAATGAACGGCGAGGTGCACCTTGTCCCTCTCCAAGGTATAAAGGTCCTCAGAGCGTCTCGATAGCGTCGATCCATGTCTCTACATCCCACGGATCCACGTTCTCCCCGCTAAAGATAGGCGGGTTGAACTTTTTGAACCTCATTAGAGCCGCAAGCGCGCGCTCTCGCTCCGTATCCTCCATCTCGGAGTCGGGCATAGGGGCACCTGACCCCTCGGCCACAGCCGGTGGCGCGGGTGGCACCACGGCCGGCGCCGAAGCAGAGGCCGGAGGTACTCCCGTCCTCTCCTCCCTAGTCGCAGCCGCCTGCCGCGCCATCTCGGCCGCCAACATGAACACACTTGGTGAAGAATAAGACACACCTCGAATCTACCTCTATTTCCAACTAGAGGCATAAGGACATAACCCAATCACTTATCTTTCACCACATCAAAGATCTCGTCACTCACGAGCCTACACTCCTAGGGTCTTTTCCATCCTAGGGTTTCTTAGGTCAACCTAGACCGTTTCTATTCTCTGATACCACCTCAGTCTGTCACGCCCCGCCGGCCCTTTAACACCAACTAGGTGGAAAGGATAACCGCACGGGCGCATGCCCCAGACCCGCCGAACGGATAGAGTCCTTTCTACCCGCCCAAGGCGTCACAACACAAGCTTATCCACAATGTTCCAACTAGGAACGGAGTACAAGAGTTGCACAAGGAAAGCATCAACATAAAGAAGTTCTACTTCTATTACATCACATGGCACAATATACATGTCCAAAATTTTCTTTTCTTTCACTTTCATTCCATACATCATGTTCCAAAACTATGGAATAAACAACATTCATACAAGAATGAAAATTCCCTATGCTATCATAGTCCAAAATAGGGGTACAACTCTATGCATCACCAAAATGGAAGGGCCACTATCTAAAAAGCCAAACCCTTGCCTCGCTCCGCCGCCTCACTCGCGGAAGGACCTGGAAAATGTGGGGTGAGAACTATAAACATAGTTCCCAGTGGGTAAGGCCACCCAAGAGAGAAGCTCGACCCAACAGGTCCAAAGAAACACCATATGCATAAGTTAGATCACATATAACTATGCAATAATTATTCACATGCTTGTAAATAAACATAAAGGATGCAACCAAATGAAACATAATTTATCATTCTCTCCTAGGTTCATCCTATGTCTCACAATGACTAAGTTCTTTTACTTGTCATTTACTTATGGTTTCGGAATCGCCGTCTCACCATATTTGTTCCAACATTCAAGGAGTGAGCACCGCCATCACATGGCATGGTAGCGAAATCGTCGCATACCCGGGATGGCGACCTTGTCGCACATCTCCCCCTCGACACCGCCAACACATGGCGCGGTAGCGAAATCGTCGCATACCCGGGATCGCGAAATCGTCGCCTATCCCATGTCGGCACCGCCAACTCGTGGCATGGTAGCGAAATCGTCGCATACCCGGGATAGCAAAATCGTCGCACATCCCATTCTTCACATTACTTGCCAACCTAAATCTCATGATCTTAGGTTCAAGTCACTAAGTCTCGCCTATGTTCGATAACACTAGGCTTACTTTCTCATTGCCAACCTAGGTTCCATGACTCTAGGTTCCAATCACATGTCCAACCTATGTTCAATGACACTAGGTTTCAATCTCACATGTTCCAACCTATGTTCAACAACACTAGGTTTAAATCTCACATGTTCCAACCTATGTTCAATAACACTAGGTTTAAATCTCACATGTTTCAACCTATGTTCAATAACACTAGGTTTAAATCTCACATGTTCCAACCTATGTTCAATAACACTAGGTTTCAATCTCACATGTTCCAACCTATGTTCAACAACACTAGGTTTAAATCTCACATGCAACCATGCAACAAGTATCAATAATTGAATTGTACTTGAAATATCCATCATGCAATAGGAGTTCATTGTTCTACCTATCATGATTTTACCTTTGCCAACATGCAAATTGCTAGGGTTCTCAACACATACCATTTTATTTTTAAATGGATAATTACCCTAGACATGGAAGTGACCTAATCACTTCGGTAAACACAAACCCACCTCAAGAGCTTTCAAATCTTGGTATTCTTCAAGCTCCTAAGTGTCCAAGCCTAGAGTTCTTGCTTCAACCCAAGCTTCTACAAGAAAACGGTTCGTTACTCGTTACGAACCCTAAAATCAACTCAATATATGAAATCAAGTGCTCCAACATGATTTCCTAAGCCTCAATTGCAATTATCGAAGGTCCAAATATTTTTAGAACCTCACATTGCAAAAGCCCTCATTCTACCTAGGGTTTGCATGCATGCAAGCCAAACCCTAGATTTCATGGCCAAACACGCACCATTTGTGGTTTAGATTGCCAAGGGTTCCCAAAAACCTCATTTCAAAGGATTAAATCCAAGGTTTGAACCCAAAACGTGAGGTACTAACCTTAATCACGAAATCCCCAAGCTCCTTCTTGCACCAAGAAGCTTCTTTTCTCCTTTGGAAGCTTTTTCCAAGATCAATCCACCTTTTCTCCAAGTTTTGGAGAGATCTCTAGAGAGAGAAAGTGGGAGGAGTAGAGGGGAGTAGTGGAGAAGATGACAATGAGAAGGGAGAGGCCTCAGCCATTCATACACCCCTCCAATCAAGTGAAAAGACTATTTTGCCCCTCTCCACAAACAACACAACAACCATCCAAAATCTGGACATTGTATACCGGTATGCGCATATGCATACCGGTATACCTCAAGAATCCTGCAGAATCCCGAGAGCTGGTCTCACTGTTTCGCACATTGTATACCGGTATACCATTTCTCATACCGGTATACCCCGAAAAATTCCGCAAACCCGAGAGCTGGGTTTCTCGGTTTTAACACAGCATTCCGGTATACCATCTCGCATACCGGTACAACAAGCTCCAATTCCGGTATTGGAGTTCACATACCGGAATCCAGTGCAGACTTCCCAAGTTCGCAGTTTTTAACTTCTCGAAGTTCATTTTCGCGCCTCAATTGCGCCGAAAACACTTCGCACAGTCCCGAACTTGGCCAAAGCCTCACATATAGCCTCTTATGCCATTTTCTCACTAGAACTCTACAATTTGTAGAAGTTCAGTACGATGCACTGAAATTCAGTGTACTACATTAAGAATCTCAATTACATTAGAAAATGGTTACATGGTTTGATTATAGATATTCATTTCCAAAACAAGCCAAAATTGTGTCACGCCCCGGGCCCACAACTGTAATTTACTAAACTTCAGTTTAGTATACTAAACTTTAGCCAAAAAGGGTAAAGTTCAAATGGAATTGGCGCAATCACTATTTGAATGTGTTTGGATGGCTAATGGATAGCTCATGGCCAAGCATGGATGAAAATAGATCGAAAATGTAGTTTCTGGATCAGGTTTCTGAAAATTGACTGAAGCTTTAGAGTCCATATCTCATTGAGAAAGTTTGGACCATGAATTAATTGAAACTTCAGAGTCCGGATCTCAGAGAGGAAGTCCAAACTTCGAGCAGTTTTTCTGAGGGTAACATTCGAGATCCGGACCATAGAAGGGGAAGTCTGGATCTTGATAATGGAAAGTCCAGACATTGGCTATGTTTTGCTCAAGGTGAACGTTCAGGATCTTGATCTCGCGAGTATGGATTTTCCATAGCTGGAGCTGTTTGTGAGATCGGGGGGGGGGGGGGTTATATCACTTTTGTTGGATTGAGGGGTTGATGTGCTATTGTTGTTGTTGCGAGCCGAAAACTTGGGCCCGAACGGGCTGCTGACTAAGTCAATATCCCCTTCGAGAAGCGAGTCGGGAGGCGGGTCGGCTCTTGATGATGACCCTCGAATGCGCCACAGACAAGTTAAGCGATTCGGTTGAGGAGGGATCAGCTCAACTAGGTCCTCTCACACACAAATATATTAACAACTCGGCTGAATGAGCCGAGTGACTTATCTTTAATGAAATGAAAAAGAGTTGGAATACAAGGGTTGTTACAAGGATAATCTACTGCGACTAACAAAAAAATCTACAATAACAAACTACTCCTAGGAAACGCGATAAATGCAGGAAATAAAGGAATTGAAATTGTTGTGGTCCTTTATTTCGTGTGGAAAAGACCCTTTTTGCAGGCGTGTTCTGTTTATTTATAATCCCGCCTGCCGTTATTTAGTTAATCCCCATCATGGGGGGGTTTATTTCGGCCACGTTCCTGTTTCCCTGGATTGTGCCTCGGCTGTTTCTTCCCACGTCTTCGACTTCGCCTAAAACTGCCTTTCCGTTTCAGGCGTGCGTTTCTCAACTCCGGGTGCACCACGTGTCGCCTCATATCTCTCTTCTTTGATTTTGCCCACGTGGCTTAGGCTGCTCTACTACGTGGCGCCATTTTTGTGGCACCAATAATGCCCCCCCCCCCCGGCAGCATCCCGAATAACTGTTTCGGGTGGCTGGCGTCTCTTTGTTTCAACGACTGAGATTTGGGCACCGCGGGTTCAATGGTTGATGCCGTTTCTAGCAGTCACATCACTTGCGACTCCAACTGGCCGTGCCTTCGGTCATTTCGTACTTGATTCCATCTTTCGACGGCTATGATTCCCTGCGCCCTTTTGTCTCATTTAGGGCATTAATTAGGGCATTAATAGCTGCTGTCACCTCGCCATCATAACTTATTTCGAAATTTCCTCCGATGGCTTCATCTTCCTCGTGCCCTCTCGTTTCATTTTCTTTGGCTTTACTTCGACTTCTCTTCCTCTTCTCTTTCGATTCTTCTTCGACTTCTCTTCCTTTCGATGGCTCGAATTCCTCCTCTCCCTTCGTCTCCATATCTTGACTTCACTCTTCTGAGGCAATATGTTGAGACCGACTCCTCTCGCTTCATACTCGGTCCTTCTTTCGTAGAGTCGCCTGCAGCTGATATTTTTTCTTTTTCTGCAGAGGGGCTTTCCTTAATGGCAGATACTATCTATCTTCATTCTTGGTCATTCTCAAAGTCATCAGGGAAGAGTCTTCGTACCTGGCCCAGCATCTCAGACGCATATCTGGCCTGGTTGGATCGAGTTGAGGGGTCTTACGCCGATCTTTGGCGCGACATTGGAATCTACAAGGCCATCCAACTCTCGAGGACCCTTCCTCAAACCGACAATCTCCTCCTCGCTGCGGCTTTATGTTTTTGGTCCCCGGTCTCCAATACTTTTTTCTTCCGGGCAGGGCCTTTCACCCCGACCCTCTTCGACGTGGCGGCAATCGTTGGTCTCCGCCCTCATGGCGTCATTCTATCCATAGCCCACAATCCTGATGGAGTGGCAGAGTTTGAGGCCCACCTGGATCCGAAGGCAGACCTTGTTTACACCAAATTCATGTGGCGGTTCACAGGTTAGGCCCCCGCTCCGGTCACTAAGAAGGAGCACACTGCCTTCCTTCTTTACTGGCTCTGCCATAATCTCTTCTACACTCGCTCGCAGAAGATCAATCGGGACTTTGTCCCCATCGCCGTTGCACTGGCCAACAGCGAAAAGCTAGCGCTCGGCTCGTATTTCCTCTCCTTCCTCTATAGAGAGATCTTCGAGTCGATCAAGCCCCTGCCGTCGAAGAACGGCGTGGTGATCGGCTCTAGTTGCGGTGTTCTAAGGTTTTTGTAACTTTGTCTGAAGCTCTACTTCATGGTCCTGTGCCGAACCCCCCTTGTCCAAGATTCGGCTCCCAATTTTGATACTTACGGACTGGCCCTCGGCTGCCCAGAGCCCCTTACTTCAGGCCAGCCTGTCGATTTTCCAACTTACTTCCGGATCTTCTATGCCAAAGACCACCGACATCTTATCATCTGGTCCCCTTTTGGAGAGCGATTGACTGGCCCAGTCTGGTTCATCGCTCGGTTCGAGGCTGTCCAGGTCAGAGGGCTTCTTCCAATGCCAGCGAGCACTCTGAGGTTTGGTAGTCCTTTTTGGCCCCGCAGGATCTTTAGTTGGCTTGAAGACTCGCTCCAAGTTGACACCGAGCACTGAGGTCTACTGCCCTCATTATGTGGCGTGTCAATTTGGATTTGTTCAGGCGCTCCCGGCACCATCCAAATTCTTTACAGCTAATACTGCCCGCATCCGTCCTCCTACGAAAGGGGCAGCCGAAGCAGATCGGCTCTCGGCTACGGGAATCGCCTTAGGTGCTTTTTCACTCCTGTGAGTTCTCGGCCGAATCACACAGGGTTAAGCGATCTTCATTTCCAGAGTTCCTGGGAAGGCTTCTATGAGGGTATTTTCGCCAAGACCCTGTCGCACTGCCTCTGCAGCATCCTCCACACAGAAGGTATTTTTATCTCTCTTTCGATTCCCCCTTTTTTTTTTCTTTTCTTTAATTTCTTTTGTTTACTTTAGCGGCACTTCTACGAGCAAAGAAACCGCGCCCAACTCCCCGGAACAAGAGGATTCAGGTGAGAATTCCGACAAGGATCCAACGGTCTCGCCTCGTCCCTCAGCGGTATATCTCGCTCCTCATGGTGCATCTGCTTTTATTATGCTTTCGGCTTATTTTTTTCCTATTCTTTTCAGCCGGTACGTGTTCCTGATTCATCGGCCAAGCTACCGGAGAAAAGGCCGACCGAATCCGCTTCCCCAGCTCCTCCACCACAGTAAAAACGACAGAAATCGATCGTGATCAGAGTTCGCTCTCAACCTGCCTCTGCGTCAACCAAAGACGCACCGCCTGTGGAGGAGCCGACCGCTAGTGCGATACCTTTGGCTCAAACTCTTGTTACGGCTGAGGAGGTATTCGAACCAGTCCCGACATGAACCCCTCTCGAGCCGGCTTCTGCTGAAAAAGGCCCGCAGTAGGTTCCATTATCGACCGAGGTAAATCCTCAGCCCATCTTGATTGATTCCTCTTGTTACGGATTTTATATTGGCATATTTCGTAAAGTGAGTCAGAGTCTTGAAGGTTTAAAGAAGAAAAGACGAAGATTGAAGACTCAAAGACTCAACGTATGAATTCACGATGCTTGTTAAGTTTAAATAATATTGATGGTGATTTATGATCATTTACAAGTGTTTAGAAGACATTAGAATAGATAAAAATTGATTTAAAATATAAAAATTAAGTTTTCCAAGTTTCAGATTTCGGACCATGGTGCGAGATCCGGAACCCGTAAGCCTCTCATGCTGTTTCGCAGAGAGGGTCCGGACCCTGAGGGCTGAGGTCCGGACAATGAAACACTGGAGAGTATCAGAGTCCGGACCCTGCATCCAAGGTCCGGACCCTGACCCGTCACGATTTTTTGAAAACATATATTTTTTTAATCCTACTCTTATTCTACTCTGATTCTAATGTCTCCCAAACCTATAAATAAGATGGCAGATTTTTTAAAATCAGTTTTCCAATCCTAATCTGATTCTAATTGCTTCCAAACCTTTTGAAAATCAGTTTTTCAATCCTAATCTGATTCTAATTGCTTCTAAACCTTTTTAAAATCAGTTTTCAATCCTAGTCTAATTCGGATTGCTTCCAAACCTATAAATAAGATGTGGGGATGTCTTTAAAATGTGGTTAAGCATACTTTATCTTTTAGAACCCTAAAAGCTTGTAGGTAGTTGTCCTTCTCATCTTCTACAACAAGCTTCTCTCAAATTGATTATTGGTGCCCTAATTCTTAATGTTCTTCTAGAATCAATTTGAGAATTGCTTAGATTATTCCCATAGATCTTCAATGGTATTCTAAGAAATAAATCATCACCGACTTTATTGTTCTTGCTCCGGACGGAGTGCGCGCGTGGATTCGAGTGCGCGTCGTGGATTCGGCGTGATCAAGGCTTCGTGGATTCGAAGTGTGGACGCAGCGTTTGTGGATTCGAACGTGGGGCGTGGACTACCCGTTGGTGTGCGCGAGATCCAAAGAAGATAAAAGAGAGGTTTGAGTCCGTGGAGTCGGTAATCACCTTGTAATCTTTTATTCTTAGTGGATTGTATTTCGCGTGTTAGTCCCGTGGGTTTTTCTCCAAGTTGGAGTTTTCCCACGTAAATCTTGATGTGCTGATTTTTATTTTTCGCATTTATTTTTGATAGCTTTGAGATTTCTGTTTGGCCGTCATACCTATTCACCCCCCTCTAGGTATTGATAGTATCTATATAGATCCTAGG
This sequence comes from Puya raimondii, assembly GCA_016920855.1. NCBI lineage: Eukaryota > Viridiplantae > Streptophyta > Magnoliopsida > Poales > Bromeliaceae > Puya > Puya raimondii. The sequence goes on from JABWPP010000050.1 coordinate 12,851,794, forward strand.
GTTCCACATAACCTACAATTGGTATCAGAGAAGGATCTATATTTATCTATTATTATGGGTGAAGGTGGTAACATTAATCGACCTCCGTTCTTTGATGGCACAAACTATGCTTATTGGAAAGTTCGCATGAGAGCTTTTCTAATAGCCATCGATGAGCGAGTGTGGCAATCCATAGAATTTGGATGGACTCATCCCACTCAAATCGTCGATAATGTTAACGTCCCCAAACCTCGGAATAAGTGGAGTAAGGAAGAGATTGATTTATCTTCTTACAATGGTAGGGGAATTAATGCCTTTTTTAATGCTCTATCTCAAACCGAGTTTTCACGCATCTCGGCGTGTGAAACGGCGAAGGAGATTTGGGATACTCTTCAAGTTACGCATGAGGGAACTAGCTTGGTAAAGGTCCAAAAACTTCAAATGCTTACAAGTAAATTTGATTCAATTTGCATGGACAATCATGAGACCTTTACCGAGTATTATACTCGTCTTCAAGACGTAGTTAATATATGTGCGAACTTGGGAGAGAAAATCTCGGAACCCAAAATTGTAAGAAATTTTTTGAGAACTCTTCCCGAAAGATTCGTCCGAAGGTTGCGGCGATTGAAACTATTAAGCATCCGGACGAGATGAAAGTAGAGGAATTAGTAGGCGCTTTGCAAACATATGAAATGACTTTTCCTACTAATCAATCTTCTTCCAAGTCTTCTTCTAAAAGTACCGGTATTGCACTCAAATCTACTAAGGAGGAGGACGATGACTCGGATTCCGACGAAGACATTTCACTTGCCAACTTTGAACATCAATTAGCACGTCTCACGAAGAAATTTCGTCGGAATTTTTGAAAGAACAAGACAAATCGATCTACATCCAAATCTTCTTCCAAAGGATCTTCAAATTCTAAATCCTCTAAAGAGAAAAAAACTTGCAAAGTCCTCTAAAGAAAAAGATGAATTTGAAGGGAAAATCTAATGCTACAAGTGTAGAGGCTACGGCCATATTTCCACGGTTGTCCCACGAAAAAATCGTATAAAAAGAAGGCTTTGCAAGCAAAAACTTGGACGATTCTACTTCAGATGAATCGACCTCAAGTGAAGAGGAAAAGAATGATGCTATAGCTTTATGTTCACATACTTCTTTACCTTCCTCGTCGATTTTTTGTTTATCATCTATTTCTAATGATTTGCTTTCTCCTTCTTTGCATGAAACGTCGAGCGACGATGGCACAAGTGAAGGGGAGTCAGATGATGAAGGTTTGGCCGAGGCATATGAACAACTTCTTATGGAATCTAGGAAGATGGCTAAGCACAACAAGAAGTTGATGAGACAAATATTGAAACTTGAGGATGAGAACAACGAATTGAAGGAGGCATCTAAAGCTCTTGAGGAGGAAAGGGAGTCGATATTGAAGAACAACAAAATTCTCCATGAGAAACTAGATCAATCGGAGATAATGATCAATTCCTATGAAGATAAGATTGGTTTTCTAGAGCAACAATATAAGGAAGTTCACACATCCAACCAAGTTTTGACCAAACAAGTTTATCAACTTAAATCCGACATTCAAAAGTTTTCCTCCGGATCGAAGAAGTTAGATCATTTGCTCGGATTGGGTCAAACGAACAAACTTGGAGTTGGATATGAAAGAACTTATGTTGAGAAGGTTAAAACTTCAACATCTAAAGTCTCAACACACTTGCAAGAGAAAGTATGCCATGGATGTGGAAAGAAAGGTCACATCAAGAAGACATGCCCTAGAAAAGATAAGAAAACTCAAGTGGCATTTTCTAAACATCTATCGGCATCTTCCAACACTCGACAACCCCCACGAATTCAAAAGCAACATCAATCGAGTCGAGTAGTGAAGATCAACCAAAAGTCGAAGCCACAACAACCGATTTCTACAAAGCCAAATGCAACGTGGTGACCCACGGTTGATCGGAAGTCAAAACAAACGGTGCCCAACGTCAACAAACCAAGACAACCAACAATCCGACAAGTTTGGGTTCGAAAAGGTGATATCTTTCCTTGTCTTAAGACTTAATTGTTTTTGACCTTGTGTAGTGCTTTGGTCGGTTTCTATTGCATATCTTGTTTGATAATGGCATTACGTGTTTTGGTGCTTTATTGTTACGATAGATCATTGAATGGTTAAACATTAAATAGTGCTTGCAATGTCAATACTTCACTTTCATTCATTTCTAATTAATTTCACATTAATTATCGATTTTACTTTATTTTCATTATTTATGAAGATAATTTATTATAGGAGTTCTTAACTCTTATATTCATCAAATTTAGGCAATCATGTGTGATCTTTAGGCACTTAACCTATCTCGGTTGTGTGTGTTGAATTTGATGAATGAAAATTTGCTAATAGACTAAAATTTGTCAAATTTTCTTTCAAATAAGAGATTGTTAATTGACGGGGAGTTATTATAAAATATAATGGAAAAGAAAAATGCGCCTAACTTAAAAGATGTGGAAAGAGTTACATCCCAAAGAGAGTGTGAAAACTACCACCACATGTAGGAAAGAGCTACCACCCCGGTCGTCCGGTAAATGTGCGAAGCTACCACATGAATATTAAATGCATAACCGAAAATGTTGAAAAAGAGTGCGTATTAAAAAAAAAAAATTCGGAGTTATAAGGTGGTATATTGAAAAGATGCTCAAAGAGCCACCCCCGGTGCATTATTTGCTTGATCTCAAATTTGAACGTTTATGCGACGATTTTATGTCATTTGGTGAATCTCTATAAGTCATCCTCATAATCTATTACATCTTGATAGTTTTTGAGCGTTGAGATTATTTTTGATGACTTATTTTTGAAGTATATATGAATTAAGAAATCATATAATATTTTATCTCTATCATGCTGATTGTGTAGTAAAATTCTTAATTCTTATGAAATTAGTAAGGATTGAAAGAAGTCAATGTGAACTTATGTTTCTCATGCACTAATATTGCTTGACATTCTATCACAAGTGGTTTCACAATTGAAAAAGCTTTAAACTTGTGTTTCTATTGATTCCTCTCGAAATTCTCTCTATTTTAGTTGTTTTTCTTTTGGCAATTTTTGACAAAAAGGGGGAGAGAGGTAATGATATTTAGGGAAATATTTTGAACTTAGACGCATGAACAAAGGGAGAGAGAGAGATTCCAATTTTTTTTTTACTAACTTTGTTCGTGGAGAAAGAAAACGTTTTGCAGGTCTTTGAAGACTTCAAGACTCCAAGTGTGTCTAAGTCATAGAGTTTGTTTATGAGTTACAAAGTTGTATTTTTGGATTTTATTTGGATCTTTCACGCGAAAAGTTTATTGTTTTGGTGATGGCAATGAATTTTAAATTTTCTTTTGGAGAGTTAAGCATTGTGAGTGTTTTATGTAATTTTGGATTTTGTCACGAAATTGCCAAAGGGGGAGATTGTTACAAATTTTATATTGACATATTTCGTGAAGTGAGTCGGAGTCTTGAAGGTTCAAAGAAGAAAAGACGAAGATTGAAGACTCGAAGACTCAACGTATGAATTCACGATGCTTGGTAAGTTTAAATAATATTGATTTATGATCATTTACAAGTGTTTGGAAGACATTAGAATAGATAAAAGTTGATTTAAAATATAAAAATTAAGTTTTCCAAGTTTCAGGTTCCGGACCATGGTGCGAGATTCGGAACCCGTAAGCCTCTCATGCTGTTTCGCAGAGAGGGTCCGGACCCTGAGGGCTGAGGTCCGGACAATGAAACGCTGGAGAGTTTCAGAGTCCGGACCCTGCATCCAAGGTCCGGACCCTGACCCGTCACGATTTTTTGAAAACATATTTTTTTTTAATCCTACTCTGATTCTCCCAAACCTATAAATAAGATGGCAGATTTTTTAAAATCAGTTTTCCAATCCTAATCTGATTCTAATTGCTTCCAAACCTTTTTAAATCAGTTTTTCAATCCTAATCTGATTCTAATTGCTTCTAAACTTTTTAAAAATCAGTTTTCAATCCTAGTTTAATTCGGATTGCTTCCAAACCTATAAATAAGATGTGGGGATGTCTCTAAAACGTGGTTAAGCATATTTTATCTTTTAGAAACCCTAAAAGCTTGTAGGTAGCTGTCCTTCTTATCTTCTACAACAAGCTTCTCTCAAATTGATTATCGGTGTCCTAATTCTTAATGTTCTTCTAGAATCAATTTGAGAATTGCTTAGAGATTATTCCCATAGATCTTCAATGGTATCTGTCACGCCCCGCCGTGCCTTAGCACCAAATAGGTGGAAGGAAAACGCACGGGCACATGACCCAGATCCGCCGAACGGACAGAGTTTCCCCTGTACGCCCAAGGCGTCACAACCAGTATAATTCAAGAGGTTCCAAACAGGAACAGAATTCATACAAAGATTGTATAAGGAAAGCATCATAAACCACTATGCTATTACAAGCATTCGCAATACCACCACATATTACATTTTTCTGTCTTTGTTCATTTTTTTTTCCAAATACAATCAAATTATTATTACATTTTCATTCATTCGAATACCCCTAAACTACGCAGTAGAGGGTACTTCTATTCTGGTCACAGTGGTAGGACGCTAACTATTGAGTTACGCCCTTCTCTCGCGCCGCCGCGCCGCTCACGTGTGGACTTGAAAAACAGTGGGATGAGAACTATATAAAATAGTTCCCAGTGGGTAAGGCCACCCAAGAGAGGAGCTCGACCCACCAGGTCCAAAGGAATCATACGAGCATGGGTTAGTACATATACATAACCAATAAGCATATAACTTTACAATATACGAAAAGTAACATGCTATGCTTCAACAAATGCGATAATGAAATCCATGCAATATAATTTTATTTGCTATTCCACTACCCATTTCATAACCAATCTGCTCCTAAGGTTCATTTACCTTAGCTAAGCCATACTCGACTTGTCCTCGAGTTCAATATTAACGGGTTACCACCCTCCTAAGGTTTACTCACTTAGTTAAACCTTAACCGGCTCACTCTAGAGTCAACATCCTTGGGCCACCGCCCAACTAAGGTTTACTCATTTGGTCAAACCTTCACCGACTCACTCTTGAGTCATACATTCTTGGACCGCAGCCCAGCTAAGGTTTACTTATTTAGTCAAACCTTCACCGACTCACTCTTGAGTCATATATAACTATGCAACAATTATTTATATGCTTGTAAATAAACACAAATGATGCAACCAAATGAAATATAATTTATCATTCTCTCCTAGGTTCATCCTATGTCTCACATTGACTAAGTTCATTTACTTGTCATTTACTTATGGTTTCGGAATCGCCGTCTCACCATAAGTATTCCAACATCCAAGGAATGAACTCGTCACCTCCTAATTCGAGTAGCGAACTCGTCGCATACTCGGGATAGCGAAATCGTCGCATACCCCGTCTCAACACCGCCATCACATGGCATAGGTAGCGAACTCGTCGCATACCCGGGATAGCAACCTCGTCGCACATCCCCCCCTCGACACCGCCAACTCATGGCGAGGTAGCGAAATCGTCGCATACCCGGGATCGCGAAATCGTCGCCTATCCCGTGTCGGCACCGCCAACTCGTGGCATGGTAGCGAAATCGTCGCCTACCCAGGATAGCAACCTCGTCGCACATCCCCCCCCTCGACACCGCCAACTCATGGCGAGGTAGCGAAATCGTCGCATACCCGGGATCGCGAAATCGTCGCCTATCCCGTGTCGGCACCGCCAACTCGTGGCATGGTAGCGAAATCGTCGCCTACCCGGGATAGCAAAATCGTCGCACATCCCGATATTCACATTACTTACTTGCCAACCTAAATCTCATGATCTTAGGTTCAAGTCACTAAGTCTCACCTAGGTTCAATAACACTAGGTTTACTTTCTCATTCTCAACCTAGGTCCATGACTCTAGGTTCCAATTCATGTCCAACCTATGTTCGATAACACTAGGTTCAATTCTCTTGTCCAACCTATGTTCAATGACACTAGGTTCAATTCTCTTGTCCAACCTATGTTCAATGACACTAGGTTCATTACACATTCAACCTATGTTCAATGACACTAGGTTATGTGCCATCACATTCCAACCTATGTTTAGTAACACTAGGTTTCAATCTCACATGTTCCAACCTATGTTTAGTAACACTAGGTTTAACATGCATGCATCATCTCTCAAGTATATATATATATATATATATATATATATATATATATATATTGTTATGAAATACTTAGATTCTTTACATGCAAGGTGAGCCCATGGCTCAAATCATTTGATATATAAATCTATGCCAACATGCACATTATAATTCTTTCTTATCCTAGTTGTCCATATCTAGGATTTTCCATTCACATGATCTCTAGCCCATTTTGGACCATGTCAAATTCTCTATCATGTAGAGAAACTAGCTCCCCGCTATGTTTACATCTAGGCATACACATGTCCATTTGTAACAATGTGTTCCACATGCCTACAATTCCAATCTGTGGTAGGTATGGTATTAACATCATATGATCTACTCATTCATATATATATATACCACTTGCCAATTAACCTACCATTACATGCATCAAGTAAAATAATTATACTTTACTCTTTCGACATGGAAGTGACCTAATCACTTCGGTAAACACAAACCCACCTCACATTCTTCCGATTGCTTGTAGACACTTGCAATCGGGCTCTTTTCCTTGGCCTCAAGCTTGATCTTCAAGCTCCTAGCCCTAACACACATGAAGGATTCGTTAATCCGAGTCGAACTCATAACGATCTCATCTCTCCAAATCATTCGAAATGGAGTTGTCCCACATGTTCCACTAACCCCAAACTAGGGTTCTGAAGGGTTAAAACATTTTTAAAACCCTCCACAAGAAAATCCCTCTTTCAACCTAGGGTTTTCCAAAAATCTTGGCAAAAACCCAAAATCTCTTGCTAATCTCTACAATTTGTAGTCTAGATTAGCCAAGGGTCTCCAAAACCTCATTTCTTAGTCTTAAATCTGAAACCCTAACTACCAAATCCAAGGACTTACCTCGGATCCGCGAGCTCACCAAGCCACCATGCATGCACGAGCTCGATCTTCACTCCTCCAAGCTTCCCAAGCTTGATCTCCACCAAGATCTCCAATTTGGAGAAGAAGAAGATGAAGAAGAGAAGAGAGGGAGAAGAGCTTCTCACTCTCCCTGTGTGTGTGCGTTTTCAGAGGAGAAAGGGGGAGGGTCCCCCTATATGTAAGCCCCCCTCAGTGAAATTACCAATTTACCCTTCGAAAACAGCATTCTGCACACTGTATTCCGGTATACGGGTTGGCGTACCGGTATACGGGTTGGCGTACCGGTATACCACGAGGAATTCCGCAGAACCCGAGAGCTGGATTTTCGGATTCTGCCACTGTATACCGGTATCTCACATCGCATACTGGTATACGTACTCCAATTCCGGTATGAACTTCCACATACCGGAATCCCACTGCAGATTTCTCAAATTCAGCAGTTCTAGCTTTTCGAAGTCCGTTTTCGCGCCTCATTTGCGCCGAAACACTTCGCACAAGTTCCTAACTTGGCCGGAGCCTCACATATGGCGCCGCATGTTATCTTTCCACCGAAACTCCATAATTTGTAAAAGTTCGGTGTACTACATTCCTCCCTCCTTAAAAGGAGTTTCGTCCGCGAAACTAAGATCACACCTCAAATCTATTTACCAATTAGATGAGGGTATCATTCGTTCCTCGCGTTCTCTGGTTCCTGCTCACTCAGGAGTACACTCCATAATTCGCGGGGTTTTATATTCCCGACATTCCATAAGGAGTATGTCTCGTTGCTTCTCCTTACTAGGTCAACATCACATCATCTTCGCGATGTTTCCGTTCGAACACTTTGTTCGTAATCTCGATTTCACTTCACCAACAAAGCCAAACTTGGCAATTGGTGACTTCACCAATCAGGTGAAAGGTATGTCCGAGCTTTTGCTTCTCAGGTCACAATCATAATTCTCTTACACACGACCAATGCTCTTATGTTCCCAGAGCCGTCGGTCAAACCGCTTATCTCGGTTTACAACAGATGGTCCACAGACCAAAGCTCTCACGTAGGCCTATTGCCTAAACCCGTCTCAACGTTGCGTAACATCTCTTGTTCGCGAACGTACATCCAATCGTTACCCAGCGGAGTCCTCACCTAGGACTTTGTGCACATACTCCAACCAGGAGTAACCAAGACCCCAAACCTCTACTAAGTCCTAGAGTTGGGTCACACCCACACTCTCGGTGTACTACCATTCATATGGTCTCACAGGTGGCATTCCACATTCTTGGGTCATCGCTTGGACTACCGCCCCGACCATAAGTCTCTGCCCTACCCTCAGGTCTCGGGCTGCTGTCACACACAGCTGACTGCGCCTGTCCCTAAGGCCCCCAGGCTCCACAGTCCACAATGGTCCGGCCACGGATCGTCCCCAAGCAATACCCGATACCGTCGCTATACGTGTCCCGCACGCTATACCAAGCGACAACAGTCTCTACCGGCTCCTAAGCACCCAGTGCGAGCCACAAGCCCTCAAGCGGTTCTTGGCCTCCTTCACACCTAGCAATGCCCAAGTGCTACTGCCAACAAACCCACTCGGCTAACCAGAAACCAATACTCCACGAGTACATACACCCGAGCGTCCCATGCTACTATATTCATTCGCGTTATCCACAAGCACTAAGCTACCACGCTTATGCTCACTCGCATTGCGAGCATCACAATCTACCTCAATTGGAGGTATAACAAGGCTCACTCGCCACGTCTTGGCGATCACCTTATCAATTCACAACCGTCATCGATCCACCATAACGATGTTCGGGATCTGCGAACTATTAACACGTTCTCCAACGTCATAACTTGACTCTTGCAATTGGCTACTCACATTGCCCTAATATCGAGAGTCAGCTCGCTTACAGGCATTGTTACCTCAAGCCGTCAACTAGGCGCAACACCCGCAATTTGCCGGTATTCATCAAAATCTCTAGCCGCTCCAGCGGCAACACATGTGCCTCCACGACACAAGCATAGCTGGGTATCTATCCTTACCCATAACCTTGGTCCTGGCTACAATTACTCTTGTGTCGTAGTAACAGACCACACAATTGCATGTAGTGCTCCAGTGTCACATTATGCTCTACATATGTTTTCAGCAATCAAAACATACCTGCTACGACGCCGTCGACAGCAGTAGATTCCATCACCTGAGTCGCATACCCATGGCTACTTGGCGCCCGACGCGAACCCTCAGGTTGCCTCAACATCAATGCATGCTCATTAGACCTTACTGCAGGTGGTCCACCCGCAAACTGTCTTGGAGCAGAAGAGGCCGTCGCAAGTGTCAGGGCTCGACTATCTTCCTGCAGGCACTCATCCCGCGTATGGCCCGGTTGCCCACATCTGAAGCACTTGCCCTCCCGCTGGTCACACTGTTGTGGGTGATGATGGCCCCCACAAATAACACAACTCGCCGAGGACCGAGTATGGTAGGTCCCCGGGGCACGAGATCGTCGACGCGAACGGGTCGGGACTCGTCTGGAACTCGACTGTCCACCAGATTTACTCGATGATCGTCCCATCTCTATTTCCTTGTCATAACACTCGCGCTCCTCTTGCACGAACGCATTGCCCTGTTCCACCCACAGGGCCCGGTCCAGCACCTCGACAAAGGTTTGCAGTTTGAAGGAATGCACAACCTTAAAAATCTCAGGCCGAAGTCCTCGCACGAAACAATCGATTTTGTCCTTGTCATCCCGTATCACATAAGGGATACAATTTACAATGCGAGAGAACTCTCTCTCGTACTCTCTCACCGAGCGATCACCTTGTTTCAGCTTCCTGAATTTTTCTTGAAGCTTTCCCTTTTTACTATCAGGAAAGTAGGCAGAGAACACCAGTCCTCGAAATTCCTCCCAAGTCGCCGGAGGGAGACTAGAAGGTCGGTCTCGCCGGACTCCCTTCCACCACGCCTTCGCTGACCCTTGCAAGCAGTGTGCGGCAAAATGCACATTGTCTCGCTCCAAGGTGTACAAGTCCTCAAACAGGGACTCCATAGAATCGATCCACGTTTCTACGGTCCACGGGTCCATTTCTTCCCCGTCGAAGGTAAGCGGATTGAATTCTTTGAACGTCATGAGGGCAGCTAAAGCCCACTCCCTCTCCGCTTCCAATTCCACAGAATCAGGGGCCCATGTACCAACATCTATTTGCGAGGTACCCGCCACGGCTCCTGATGGTACTCGACGTGCTAATCGCTCCACGGTCTCATGGAGTCTCCTGATCCGTTCCTCCTGGCGCACGGCAGCCTCCTGCTGTCGCTGTGCCATCTCAGCTTGTTGTTGTACCACTCCAACGAGTGTGGCCAACTGTTCACGAAGCTCCGGGTCTCCACTTGGCCCAGATTGCACAGGGACCCAACTAGGTCCATCCTGTGTTGATCTCGTCGGAGATCGCCCACGTGACGCCATCGTATCCTAAAACACGACAACTTCCGTCAATATCCTCGACCTTTTAGGCCAAGTACAAACACGATGTAAATTACGGACACAATTTAGGCGAAAGTCACATAAGGGCGCCTATTCTCATCCCTTGGGTTCATGTTGTCGCGCGCCAACATGAACACACTTAGCTGAGAATAAACCACGCCTTAAATCTACCTCTAACATCCTATTAGAGGCATAACCAATACACGACCCAATCGATTACTCTTTCGCCGCACATCACAAGTCCTCGTCTCTCACGAGTCTACACTCCTAGGGTCTTTTCCATCCTAGGATTTCTTAGGTCCACTTAGACCGTTTCTACGCTCTGATACCACCTCAATCTGTCACGCCCCGCCGTGCCTTAGCACCAAATAGGTGGAAGGAAAACGCACGGGCACATGACCCAGATCCGCCGAACGGACAGAGTTTCCCCTGTACGCCCAAGGCGTCACAACCAGTATAATTCAAGAGGTTCCAAACAGGAACAGAATTCATACAAAGATTGTATAAGGAAAGCATCATAAACCACTATGCTATTACAAGCATTCGCAATACCACCACATATTACATTTTTCTGTCTTTGTTCATTTTTTTTTCCAAATACAATCAAATTATTATTACATTTCCATTCATTCGAATACCCCTAAACTACGCAGTAGAGGGTACTTCTATTCTGATCACAGTGGTAGGACGCTAACTATTGAGTTACGCCCTTCCCTCGCGCCGCCGCGCCGCTCACGTGTGGACCTGAAAAATAGTGGGATGAGAACTATATAAAATAGTTCCCAGTGGGTAAGGCCACCCAAGAGAGGAGCTCGACCCACCAGGTCCAAAGGAAGCATACGAGCATGGGTTAGTACATATACATAACCAATAAGCATATAACTTTATAATATACGAAAAGTAACATGCTATGCTTCAACAAATGCGATAATGAAATCCATGCAATATAATTTTATTTGCTATTCCACTACCCATTTCATAACCAATCTGCTCCTAAGGTTCATTTACCTTAGCTAAGCCATACTCGACTTGTCCTCGAGTTCAATATTAACGGGTTACCACCCTCCTAAGGTTTACTCACTTAGTTAAACCTTAACCGGTTCACTCTAGAGTCAACATCTTTGGGCCACCGCCCAACTAAGGTTTACTCATTTGGTCAAACCTTCACCGACTCACTCTTGAGTCATACATTCTTGGACCGCAGCCCAGCTTAGGTTTACTTATTTAGTCAAACCTTCACCGACTCACTCTTGAGTCATATATAACTATGCAACAATTATTTATATGCTTGTAAATAAACACAAAGGATGCAACCAAATGAAATATAATTTATCATTCTCTCCTAGGTTCATCCTATGTCTCACATTGACTAAGTTCATTTACTTGTCATTTACTTATGGTTTCGGAATCGCCGTCTCACCATAAGTATTCCTACATCCAAGGAGTGAACTCGTCACCTCCTAATTCGAGTAGCGAACTCGTCGCATACTCGGGATAGCGAAATCGTCGCATACCCCGTCTCAACACCGCCATCACATGGCATAGGTAGCGAACTCGTCGCATACCCGGGATAGCAACCTCGTCGCACATCCCCCCCTCGACACCGCCAACTCATGGCGAGGTAGCGAAATCGTCGCATACCCGGGATCGCAAAATCGTCGCCTATCCCGTGTCGGCACCGCCAACTCGTGGCATGGTAGCGAAATCGTCGCCTACCCGGGATAGCAACCTCGTCGCACATCCCCCCTCTCGACACCGCCAACTCATGGCGAGGTAGCGAAATCGTCGCATACCCGGGATCGCGAAATCGTCGCCTATCCCGTGTCGGCACTGCCAACTCGTGGCATGGTAGCGAAATCGTCGCCTACCCGGGATAGCAAAATCGTCGCACATCCCGATATTCACATTACTTACTTGCCAACCTAAATCTCATGATCTTAGGTTCAAGTCACTAAGTCTCACCTAGGTTCAATAACACTAGGTTTACTTTCTCATTCTCAACCTAGGTCCATGACTCTAGGTTCCAATTCATGTCCAACCTATGTTCGATAACACTAGGTTCAATTTGTAGGATCGTAAGCGCTAACCAACTATCCCAAAAGCACGTGCTGATAGGAAGGGCGCACTCATCGCACTTAAGGGCTCAGCCATAGCGCTCGCGGGCTTCGACCTGACTCAACCCACCTGGACGTTGGGTCTATTGTTGGGCCTCTTGCCGTTGGGTCTCTTGTGGATCACACCCCCACTCAACTTATTAGGCTCACCCAACTCAACTTATTTGTCTCCTGGGCCTATTGTCACGGGGCAGGAAGTTGGACCTATTTTAGCCCAATAATAAATAGCCAACACAATTCTCTTGTCCAACCTATGTTCAATGACACTAGGTTCAATTCTCTTGTCCAACCTATGTTCAATGACACTAGGTTCATTACACATTCAACCTATATTCAATGACACTAGGTTATGTGCCATCACATTCCAACCTATGTTTAGTAAAACTAGGTTTCAATCTCACATGTTCCAACCTATGTTTAGTAACACTAGGTTTAACATACATGCATCACCTCTCAAGTATATATATATATATTGTTATGAAATACTTAGATTCTTTACATGCAAGGTGAGCCCATGGCTCAAATCATTTGATATATAAATCTATGCCAACATGCACATTATAATTCTTTCTTATCCTAGTTGTCCATATCTAGGATTTTCCATTCACATGACCTCTAGCCCATTTTGGACCATGTCAAATTCTCTATCATGTAGAGAAACTAGCTCCCCGCTATGTTTACATCTAGGCATACACATGTCCATTTGTAACAATGTGTTCCACATGCCTACAATTCCAATCCGTGGTAGGTATGGTATTAACATCATATGATCTACTCATTCATATATATATATACCACTTGCCAATTAACCTACCATTACATGCATCAAGTAAAATAATTATACTTTACTCTTTCGACATGGAAGTGACCTAATCACTTCGGTAAACACAAACCCACCTCACATTCTTCCGATTGCTTGTAGACACTTGCAATCGGGCTCTTTTCCTTGGCCTCAAGCTTGATCTTCAAGCTCCTAGCCCTAACACACATGAAGGATTCGTTAATCCGAGTCGAACTCATAACGATCTCATCTCTCCAAATCATTCGAAATGGAGTTGTCCCACATGTTCTACTAACCCCAAACTAGGGTTCTAAAGGGTTAAAATATTTTTAAAACCCTCCACAAGAAAATCCCTCTTTCAACCTAGGATTTTCCAAAAATCATGGTAAAAACCCAAAATCTCTTGCTAATCTCTACAATTTGTAGTCTAGATTAGCCAAGGGTCTCCAAAACCTCATTTCTTAGTCTTAAATCCGAAACCCTAACTACCAAATCCAAGGACTTACCTCGGATCCGCGAGCTCACCAAGCCACCATGCATGCACGAGCTCGATCTTCACTCCTCCAAGCTTCCCAAGCTTGATCTCCACCAAGATCTCCAATTTGGAGAAGAAGAAGATGAAGAAGAGAAGAGAGGGAGAAGAGCTTCTCACTCTCCCTGTGTGTGTGCGTTTTCAGAGGAGAAAGGGGGAGGGTCCCCCTATATGTAAGCCCCCTCAGTGAAATTACCAATTTACCCTTCGAAAACAGCATTCTGCACACTGTATTCCGGTATACGGGTTGGCGTACCGGTATACGGGTTGGCGTACCGGTATACCACGAGGAATTCCGCAGAACCCGAGAGCTGGATTTTCGGATTCTGCCACTGTATACCGGTATCTCACATCGCATACCGGTATACGTACTCCAATTCCGGTATGAACTTCCACATACCGGAATCCCACTGCAGATTTCTCAAATTCAGCAGTTATAGCTTTCCGAAGTCCGTTTTCGCGCCTCATTTGCGCCGAAACACTTCTCACAAGTTCCTAACTTGGCCGAAGCCTCACATATGGCGCCGCATGTTATCTTTCCACCGAAACTCCATAATTTGTAAAAGTTCGGTGTACTACAGTATCTAAGCGATAAATCATCACCGACTTTATTGTTCTTGCTCCGGACGGAGTGCGCTCGTGGATTCGAGTGGGCGTCGTGGATTCGGCTGTAACAACCTGAAAGATAATAAGTAGTAGTAGTAGTAGTAGAGGAAGAGTAGTAAAGATAGCAACTTTACAAGGTAGAGGAGAAATAAGGGCAGTAGCAGGATGGTGAGGAGCGGGCTAGGCGAGCTGGTCCGGCGGACCGACGGAGAACCGAGAGGGCGATTAGGGCATACTCCGAACAGAGAAGGAGAAGTAGATCCGACCGAATCTAGAGATTGGGGGAAAGTGGAAGTACTTAAGATACCTGCGGGTCGGGCGGTCGGATTATCGGATCGGGTTATAGGAGCAGAACTGATACCCATTAACCTAGCAACAAAGGTGCTCATGGATCTGTCAAGTCCAACGGAGGCCCATCAACCTCCGAATATATATCAGCCCATCAAGCCCATGCCTCAATTTACCTTTTTTGTTGTTTAGCCCTCATAGGATAGCTTATTTTATTTTCCGTACAAGATACTAAATAGTATTAATACCACAATGTAAAGAAAAGAGGGCATGAATGAAAAGAATTAGTATCTTCTTCCCCAAACTTCTTCTCTAAACTCTTCTTCCCCAATTCATCTCTATCTCTATCTCTATCTCTCTCTCTCTCTACCTCTATCTCCATCTATACCTCTTTCTCTTACCTCTTGTAGCCTTACTTATCTTGGAATTGCGACTGTGAGCCACCATCATCCTCGTTGCCGTCCACGCCTCGGCAAATTCTCGTCATCGGCGGGTTGCGACGAGTCCGGGACATTACATCGGCGTGATCAAGGCTTCGTGGATTCGAAGTGGAGACGTCTCGTGGATTCGGGGCACAGCGTCCGTGGATTCGAACGTGGGGCGTGGACAACCCGTTGGTGTGCGCGAGATCCAAAGAAGATAAAAGAGAGGTTTGAGTCCGTGGAGTCGGTAATCACCTTGTAATCTTTTATTCTTAGTGGATTGTTTTTCGCGTGTTGGTCCCGTGGGTTTTTCTCCAAGTTGGAGTTTTCCCACGTAAATCTCGATGTGCTGATTTTTATTTTCTGCATTTATTTTTGATAGCATTGAGATTTGTGTTTGGCCGTCATACCTATTCACCCCCCTCTAGGTATTGATAGTATCTAGATAGATCCTAGGGTTCCCCATAACCTACACCCCTTCTCCTTCTCGCTCTTCAACCGGATTACCCCTATTATCCCCACTGCACAAAGCGTCGGTCGAGCAATTGAAAGAGACGACCTCCGGTAAGGCTCCGGCAAAGATCTCATGTGCTAAGTTCGCCTCAGCGCTCGAGAAGGCGTTTCTTCACCATGACAGGCGAGCTCGCCGAGAAGCTTGCTAGGAAAAAAAACAGGAGGAAAAGAGAAAACGAAAAGAGGAAGAAAGGAAGAAGGAGGAGGGGGAGAAGGACCAAGATAAAGAGGAGAAGAAGAAGGGAAGGAAGGAAAAGAAAAAGGAAGAAGATGAAACCGGGATAAGTAAGGGGACCGGTCCAGCTTCCCCTGGCGAACCTCCGATCGAAGCTTCGACTTCAGTTGCGCGCCAACACCTGGAGACCCTACATCTGCTGGAGGGTCGGCGGATGTTCTGGCAATCTCCCTTCAAGAGCTGGTTGCTTCAAGCCCTACGTCTAATGAAGAGGAGGACTTTCCCGTCACAATGTCAGCTGATAACCAAAGGAAGTTGGATGAATATCTACAGCTGTACAGTAGTGGTCTTCCTACTTTAGCTCGAAGCCTGATTCAATTTGATTGGCTTGGGGCTCTTCTCATCGACCTCCTAGACCAATCCGACTTATCCCCTTCGGGTCGATGTTTCACGGAGGCGTTGTCTGCACGCCTCTCTAGTTACCTGACTCGTCAACAAACACTCTCTGCCGAGTATGCTATCCTGGATGCTCATTTTTCATTAGTCGGCTCTTGCAAGACGAAGGCCAACGAGTTGGCGGTTCCTCTAACCGACTGCAGCAAACGGGGTGACACTTTGAGAGACCAAGCATCGGCTCTTCGGCAGAAGATTGCCCATCTTAAGGAAGAGCTTGCCGAAGCAGAGGGCGCTCTGGCTCGCACGTCACAAGAATTTGACTCTCTCCAGGCGCAGTATCAAGCTAAGAAAGATGAAGGGGCGACAGTCCATGACCAACTCTTGCACCTCTACAAGCTTAATCTGACGATGAAGCGAAGGAAGCGCGCAGCCGACCAAGCTCAGGCGAACTTGGAAGCCAAATGGAATCAACTTAAAGATTTATTGTCATAGTCTTTCGGCTCTTAAGCATCCTCTTGCATCGGCTGTAATATATTTTGACATTTAATTTATTTTGTTTTATGATGATATCTTATTCACTTTCCTAAATAGAAGGGTAATACTCCCTTAAGTACATTTTATTAATCGGCTTGTTATTTTTCGATCATTCTAATGTTTTTAGAAAATACGCATTGCCCCTAACAAATTTTATACTTGCAATGATTCTTCCCAATTTGGAGACTATTTTCCGTATAGTCGGCCTTTTCGGCTGATCAGCTGTATAGTGTTCCGGAAAAATATTAAAAACATTATTATTTCGACATGATTACAACTTGTGATTTAACCGACATGTAGAAAAAGTGTTGGAACGAGTCAGACTCGATTTGGACGCAAAATTTGACACCGCAAATGAATCCAAAATTCAAGTAAAGTTCAGCTGGAACACACTATGTTGTGGTGTAACTAGTGTGCAACTCACCTCCCTCCAACTACCCTTAATTGGGGATTTTGGAGGTTAGTGACCTAGCTGGCATTACTTTCTCTCCTCCCACTTCTTCTTTCCATCTTCTTCTTCTCCTTCTCTTCTCTCCCTTTTCTCTCTCCCTGCCTCCTTGCGCACTGCAGCAAGGTGCTGCCAGCACTGCAGCACCGCCACCAACCTATTGCAGTAGCAGCACTAACTAACTGCTAGCAGCAGCAATTGCAGGGCAGCAGCTGGAGCATTTGTTGTGTACCAAATGATGAAAAATTGGAGCTTAATTTTCGAAATAGGGGTGTAATTGGATGAGGAGGGGAGAGATGGAATGTAGTTTGCAACCTTTCTAGTTGGAATTACAGGTTAGAATGATTTAGCTTGTGTGAAGTTGTGGCATTGAGCTTAATTTTAACATTGTTGGTGGATTTAAGTTCTTGAGTCTTTCCGAACTTCTTGTACTGGGTTTAATTGGCATTTGGTTTTTTTTTACAGTGTTAGGAACTGAAGATCATCCTTAGTACCTTCTTCCTTATTCTCTCTCCTTTTTTTTGTTGCTCCTTTCTTGCTGGTTGGTCACAGCAGCAGCCTCCCTGCTGGCTGGCAGCAAAAGAAGTGGAGAATGGAGCCTAATTGGACAGGTTTTTAAGCTCCAATTTCGAAATTGAATATATGTATTTGTGCGTGGGGAAGTTGAGAGTCAGCCTATATCTTCTTTGAGCTGAAATTGAAGACTAGTGGCTTGAATTTTAAAGTTGATCAAAGTTGGTTCAATGCTGAAATTTCAGGCTGATTTCGTCCGCTGTTGGAATTCGTTAATGTTCGCTCAAAATTTCTATAGGAGCTGAGCTTTGAAAAGGTCGGGAGTAATCTTGACTTCGTCCTCTACTGTGTAGAATCTTGTTTGAATCAATTTGGAGGTAAAATGAGTGAGAATTTCAGTTTTCATAGAGGTCGAAAATCGAAAAACAGTTTTTACGTCGAAGCTGAATTCTTGACCTTTATTTCTTAATTGTAATGGAATTTCGTAGTGAAATATAGATTTTTCTTGTAGTATAGAAGTCAAAGATCACTCCTGCATTGCCTCCTAACCTCAACTTACCCTGGATTTCCTTGTGGAGCAAGGAACTGGCAGCACCGAGGTGCAGTCCAGCAGCAGCTACCGCAGTGCGTCCCAGTAGCGCTCACTAAATGCGACAGTGAAATTGATGGATTTTAACACTTCAAGCTAATAAATTGGAGCACCCTCTGGCACTACCTGGTTGTGAGGAGCTAGGAGAACAAGTTATTTAGCCGAACTGTCGAGGAATTGAGCTTCAAGTAAGGTAAATGGTTTGTAATGCTGATTTTGGATGTTTAAGCTTCATGTTTTAGGAGTAGTAACTCCAACTTCCTTGTGAGTGATCTTTAGGGGATTCTAGCCGATCCTAAATTGGGGCTGATTCTAAATTGCTCCGAGCTGAATTGTAAGGTATATTGTCTCCGAATTAAGTAAATTTGATTCCGAAGTCGAATTCATATGTATTATTAACTTTCGTTAGAAATTTTATTGGACTTATGATTTCGTTAAACCCGGCAGGAATTTTTGGACTTCGTCTTCACTTTCCTTTTAGTTGGAGCTAAAGGAAGGTGCCTGTGGAGTTTCAGCTCGATCAGTGGTTGGATTAGCATGCTAGGTGGGTTAATGTTTACCGAAGACTTCGGAATTCCTCCTAAGTTGTAGAGAATTTCAGCATACTTTAATTGTATCGTGTTATCATGGTAGTAACTCGAATTCATGGATTAGCATGCTTTGATATAAAATCTGAATTTGGAGTATGATTTAAGAAATTTTGGATAAATTTTATATGCTGAACTGGGATTTGACTTAGGAGAGAACTTATTATATCTACACCTGTCACTTTTCGAAAAAGTTAACAGATTTATTTTCAGGAGCTTATATCACTATTGTATCACCGCTGTTAGTGCGTCGTGGATACTTAGATTAGTGTAGGTTCAGATTTCGCTCGTGCTGAGATGCCGAGCCCACTTTTACAGCAGAGTTTAGGCTGTTCCGTACTGTCGGGTACCGTCGGGGCTGACAGTGGACCCAGATCTTCTTGCATCAGATTGTGCCGAGGGCACGTGAGCCTTGGTTGTTAGACCAGTTTGACCCTTTTATATTGACTATAGCCTGCCTGAGCCTGATTGAGCTCGACAGAGACACGCTTGCATACTCGGTTGGGTCGTGCCCACGAGTGCCGCTCCGGAGTCTGGCTACCTTGTTGCGTTGATGTCATAGTAGTCCAGGTTGGACTTTTGCTCTCCACCGGCTGCCCTCGGGGCGGTGTACGGTGTAGCTTAGACAGGCGGGACGGGCGTATCGCAGTCCCTGTGGATTGGGTCAGTGAGGGCTGTTTTCTTAGCTAGTGATGCATATGTTTACAGAGATCTTGATGTGCATAGTGGTAGAGTAGTGGCATAGTAGCTGTAGAGTTTTATTCCAGCTTATCTTATTATTATTTTTTTATCTACCAGCTATACCGTTTGTCTCGTAGACTTAGTGGGTAGGCCGTTGGGGTCGGTGACGGTACCCACTGAGGACTATTCTGTTTTACAGTAGTTCTCACACCCGTTGTTGCCACTTTTCTTGTAGAGCCGCCGGTTGCCACTGCTTCTTCTGATCGAGGTAAGGGAGTCGCGAGTTAGATCCCTGACTACCCCGGTCGTCTTGCTAGAGGAATACCTGTCACGCCTCGGGGCCCCAGCGGAAGCCCACCCGGGCGCGTGCACAGACCCGCCGTGTACACAAGTAGTCCAATGCACACAAGGCGTCTACAACAAGCACGAAAAGAAAGGAATAAAGCAAGTAATCCTATCATGATAATCAGAGCATACTTACTAACCAAATAGAGTCTCAAGGAGAAGATACCAAACACAGCAAAAAGAGTAAAACCACAGCATACAAGTTTTGTACATCAATACACCAAAAAGGACATAGGGTAGTCTCTACAAAAATGTGGTCAACAAAAAACACCTCTCAACATAAGATAAAAGAAAGGTGCTCCACCTAAGCCACTAGCTCCCTCGAGTACTAGCTAGTCGTAACGCCCTTGCCGCGATCCCTAGCCTCTCCCGCCGTGGAAGGCTCTGAAATAAAAACAACAAACCCCAGGGGGATGAGAACTATTATTCAATAGTTCCCAGTGGGTAAGCCGCCGAGAGGAGCGGAATACACCACTAGGTCAACTGAGGCAAAAGTAAGGTTAGATACAAGTAAGCATAATTATACATTAAACTCAAATACTACTATGCCTCAAGATGTAATATTATAAGCATGTAACCATTCTACTCATGTACATGTGCATATGCAATGTTCCACTACACATTTTCTATTGTCCATCTCTTACTATATATGTGAATGTCCACTTTTCACATTTAACCATAGTTATATAATCATAGAAGAATATCATAAGGGGATGTTCACTTGTGCCAAGCCTAATGGCTCCGTGGTAGTCAACACCTCCACACTAAGGTGAGCCTTTCCCACGGCGGTTCCATTTCGGCGCTCTCTATCACACGGGCGAAATAACTGTCGCAAGGCCAACTCCGTAGTGCCGGCTTGTAGGGAGCGACCCTCACAAGCATGTGCGAATGAGCACAAGGGCAAACAAGCAACAATCAACCACGTAATATCGCTCGTCATGTCTAAAAACATGGAATACCAACCAATATCCAAAAGGTCCAACACTATGTCATAATATCATTCATGTTATTCACCTAAGTGAAATGTCATATGTTTAGCTTCACATTATGTTCGGAGTATACCACATGTCATATTTACACTATCACTAGCCCAAAATGCTAAGTGTCAAAGAGGACCTCCAAGTCCTTTGTCCATCTAAAATCCCACATGTTCTTAATCATATAAGTAGGCATTTCAACATGTATACAAGATGAAGTGTCCTATTCTCATAGCCACTTATGATGCACTATGCATAAAATTGTACATAATTCCTACTACATAGGATACGTAATTTGCATATATATAGCACATGAATATTATGCATTCTAAAATTCTACCATGTCAAAATTATCATGAATATGCATCAACTTAAGCTCTTAAGCTAAATGGAAGACATAGGGGGAGTTCACCCATTTCGGTGAGGTCAAACCCACCAGAAATCCTACGAGACCTCGCAGTACTTTAAAACGAAGTTGCCCCCTCGATTTCAAGCACCCTAAAGAAGATTTCTAGAGAATTAGAAGTGTCGAACGAACACTTTCGAAAATCGTCAACATACAAGAGGGAAAATGGTGGAATTTACCTTAGACCAAAAATTACTTGTCCAAATCCCAAATCGAAGTTAGGGAGCTTCAAATCCAACCTAACATAACATTATACACCCATCAATTCCCATCCAAAAGCTTAGAATCAAGAAACCCCAAAATAAACCCTAGGTTCACAAATTTAGGTTTCTCTCAAGGAATATCTACAAAATCCACAACTAGAATCACAAGAGAGCTACTCACCTTCTCAAGAGCTCCAAACTAAGCCCAAAGGAGCTAGGGTTGGAGATTTATCCTCAATCAAGTTCTCTTCTTCTCATCCAAGTTCCCCTCAAGGTCCAAGGTGAAAGCTTCAAGGTGGAGGAGAGGAGAAAAGAGATCAAACCCATGAATTTCATGGTTGAAAGTAAGAAATCTAGAGAGAGAAAGAGAGGAGACCTTACCTCTTTTCCTCTAAGTCCCAGCACAAAAGAGGTTGTGAGGGGGATGAGGGTTACCATATACCTAATGTAACAATTGCCCAAAAGGGCCAAATCCCAAAAATAGCAAACTGCACGAAATTGCAGTTTCTGCACAGTATTCCGGTATGCGTATGGGCATACCGGTATCTGGCCAGAAATCCCGCAAACCCGAGCCTCGGCCAAAAAGGCCACGCAACGGTGTTCCGGTATGCATATCTCAGTACCGGTACTAAAGACTTCAGTACCGGTACGCGAATATCAGTACCGGAATACCTGCCCATTCCGGTATCTCATGCAGGATTCCGCAGAACCCGAGAGCTGCGCAAATCAGTTTCTCACTGGATTCCGGTATCCCAAAACCAGATACCGGTATACAATGTCAAAACTGCAGTTTTTGCAGATTTTGACTTCCGGAGTCCGTTTTCGCACTTCTAAGTCCCAAAAACACTCCCAAGCTCTCAAAACACCTCCAGAACCTCCAGATTAGGACAAAGTACTAATCTCTCACTAAAACCTTGCGATTTGCTAAAGTTCAGTGTACTACATACACCTCTCCTAAAAAGGAGTTTCGTCCGCGAAACTAGAAGTCGAATACCTTAAGATTCCATCTGAAAAAGATGGCGGTAACGCTCCAGTAGTGAGCTCTCCAACTCCCATGTGGCCTCGCGCTCGTCGTGGTTGCTCCAAAGCACCTTCACATAAAGGATCTCACGATTCCTGAGTTTCTTCACTTCGCGAGCCAAAATCTTCATCGGATATTCTTCGAAGCTCAAGTCTTCATGCAACTCTAACGGAGTGGAGTCCAAAACATGAGCTGGGTCAAAAACATATTTCCGAAGCAAGGTTACATGGAACACATTATGCACTCCCGATAGATGCGGCGGCAAAGCAAGCCGATAAGCTACCGGGCCTAACCGTTCCAAAACTTCAAAAGGTCCAATGAATCGAGGGTTAAGCTTTCCTCGAATGGCAAATCTCTTTATCCCTTTTGTCGGCGATACTTTTAGGAAGACATGATCTCCTACTTGGAATTCCAATTCCCGCCGACGCTTATCAGCATAACTCTTTTGGCGACTTTGAGCTGAAATCAATCTTTGTCGAGCAATGCGAACCTTGTCTTCCGCTTCCTGTAGCACATCGGGACCCAAAACTAACCTCTCACCAACTTCACTCCAGTGAAGAGGTGATCGACACTTCCTTCCATAAAGTGATTCGAATGGTGCCATCTTAATGCTTGCTTGATAACTATTGTTATAAGCAAACTCTGCCATGGGTAGGTGTTGGTGCCATCCACCTTGATAATCCATCACACAAGCTCGAAGCATGTCCTCCAAGATCTGGATAGTACGCTCAGACTGCCCATCGCTCTGAGGGTGGAATGCTGTGCTGAAATCCAGGCGAGTGCCCAAGGCGTCATGTAGGCTTTTCCAAAAGTGCGATACAAATCTAGTATCTCTATCCGATACAATCGATGTGGGCACAGCATGAAGCCGCACTACTTCATCAAGATAAACTTGTGCAAGCCACTCGTCCAAGCAGTGTGAATAGGGATGAAATGTGCCGATTTAGTCAACCTATCCACAATCACCCATATTGCGTCATGACCGACCTGAGAGCGAGGCAAACCCGTGACAAAATCCATAGTGATTCGCTCCCATTTCCAAACCGGTATCGGTAAACTTTGTAGCTTTCCCGCGGGGAGTCTATGCTCAGCCTTTACTTGTTGACAATTTAAACATCGAGCCACAAACTCGCCAACATCCTTCTTCATTCCGGGCCACCAATAGTGCAATTTCAAATCTTTATACATTTTCGTGCCACCCGGATGTATATTGTAAGGCGCTAGATGAGCTTCGGTCAGTATCCTTTCTTTAATCTCGGTTTCTGCCGGCACGCATAATCGATTTAGGAATCGTAGCATTCCTTGGTCGTCCACAAGAAAACCACCGGCCTGACCTTCGTTGATTTTAAATCGAATCCTTTGCAATTCCGGATCATGAGCTTGCTTTTCTTTAATCCTTTCAAATAAGGTAGGCTGCACAACTAAGGCCATTTAACCTCACAGGTGTATCGGGAGTTACCACTTCCAACTCCATTCGTTGCAATTCCGCTAGCAGCGGTGGCTGAGTATCAAGTAACATGGCCAGATTTTCCATTGATTTGCGACTCAACGCATCTGCTACCACATTTGCTTTCCCCGGGTGGTAGAGAATCGTCAGATCATAGTCTTTAAGCAGTTCCAACCATCTTCGCTGCCTTAGGTTCAATTCCCTCTGAGTGAACAGATACTTTAGGCTCTTGTGGTCGGTGTAGACTTCACACCGCTCGCCATAAAGATAATGATGCCAAAGTTTCAAAGCGAACACCACGGCAGCTAACTCCAAATCGTGGGTTGGGTAATTCTTTTCATATTCCTTAAGTTGACGGGAAGCATAGGCTATCACTTTTCCGTCCTGCATCAAAACACAACCCAAACCATTAAGTGAAGCATCACTATAAATCACATACCCTGCTCCCGCGATAGGCAATGCCAAGATCGGGGCGGTTGTCAGGCGTTCCTTCAGCTCTAAGAAGCTTCTATCACATAAGTCATTCCAAATGAACTTAGTCCCTTTGTGTGTGAGTCGAGTGAGGGGTATAGATAATTTAGCGAATCCCTCGACAAACCTTCGGTAATATCCGGCTAGACCAAGAAAACTTCGAATTTCGGTCACATTGGTCGGTCTAGGCCAATCCTTGATCGCCTCAATTTTCTTAGGATCCACAGCTACACCGGCTCCTGATATCACATGTCCCAAAAATGATACTTCGCGGAGCCAAAATTCACACTTATTCAATTTAGCAAAAAGTTTCTTCTCCCGAAGTACTTGCAATACCTGCCTCAAATGACTCTCATGTTCCTCGTCACTTCGAGAATACACCAAGATGTCGTCGATGAACACCACCACAAACCTATCTAGGTAAGGCTTAAAGACACGGTTCATTAGATCCATAAAAGCTGCCGGGGCATTAGTAAGCACAAACGGCATAACTGTAAACTCATAATGTCCATACCGTGTTCGAAAAGCCGTCACAGGCACGTCCTCTGCCTTGACCTTGAGCTGGTGATAACCAGATTGCAAATCTATCTTGGAATACACCAGTGATCCTTGTAATTGATCAAATAGGTCGTCAATTCTCGGTAGTGGATACCTATTCTTGATCGTAATCTTGTTAAGCTCACGATAATCCACGCATAGTCGAAGGGATCCATTCTTCTTTTTCACAAATAAAACCGGCGCTCCCCAAGGTGATACGCTTGGTCTGATAAAACCCTTGTCCAACAAGTCTTGCAGCTGCGCCTTCAGTTCCTTAAGCTCGGCAGGTGCCATCCTATAGGGTGCCTTTGAGATCGGGGTAGTTCCGGGAATGAGATCTACCACGAACTCAATTTCCCTGTCCGGTGGCATACCCGGTAGTTCAGTAGGAAACACATCAACGAATTCCCGACAACGGGTATATCCTCAACCCGAGGGGTATCTCCTCCCCTCACGACGACGCTAGCCAGGTAGGCTACACAACCACTCTGAATTAATTGCTTAGCCCGCGTCGAAGAGATAGTCATCTTGCACGCTCGGAACACAACTTCATCTTGTCCGGGCTCTCGAAAAATCACAATCCGATTCTTGCAATCAATTGTGGCGTAGTATTTAGTAAGCCAATCCATGCCCAATACCACGTCAAACTCTCCAAGCTTTCGCAAAGCTAGCAAATCAATCGGCATAACCCAACTCCCTACTCTAACAGGGCAACTAGGGCAAAACTCCCGTATATCCAAAATATGGTCGGAGACAATAACTCGTCCCGGGTGCAGAGTAGGTACAATCTCGATGCCATGCAATTCGGCAAATAGCCGATCAATGAAAGAATGCGATGCACCCGTATCAAATAAAGCTCTAACTCTGATTTCATTAATTAAAATGATACCTGCAACGACTTCCTCTGCTGCTGCAACCTCCTCAGTCTGGGCCGCATACATGCGCCCACTAGGCGCCTGTCGTGATCCCTCGGTCTGACGCTGAAAGGGTGGTCGCCCCGCCGGGTAGTGAGTAGGTGGGGTCCCACGACCTTGACCCGGTGATGCCGGTGCTGATGCCGATGAAGGCGCTGGGGAAGAACCTCTCGGGCACTCAGATCGAAGGTGACCCTCCTGGCCACACTTGTAACACTTGCCTCCACGTTGCGGGCATTGAGGTGGAAAATGAGGACCACCACAAATCACGCAACGTACAGGTCGGCGGTGATCCGGTGCTCTGCGCGATGGAGCTGAGTCGCGTCCACTATTCTGGCTTCTCGGGTGCTTTGGTGGTTTCTTGGAGTAACTCTTGCCGCCTCCTTCGACCGATGACCTCTTGCCCTTTGATCTGTCCCAAGCTTCACTTTTCCTCTCTAGCAATCTCCGCGCCTTTCTCTACAACCAAGGCACGATTCACCACCTCTCGATAAGTCTGCAAACCCGCCGATTGCACCATCCTATAAATCGATGGTCGAAGACCCGCTTCAAATATACGAGCCTTATCCTCATCATTCCTCACCACAAAGGGTACACAGTGTGACAGACGAGAAAACTCTCGTTCATACTCCGTCACTGTCTTATCTCGCTGGCGCAAGCTACGCAAATCCCTTTCTATCTGTCTCTTGACGCTCGGAGGAAAGTAGGTGGATAACAATAGCTCCTTGAATCTGCTCCAAGTAATGGCCGCTATGTCGGTGTTTGGGTCATCTCGAATGTCCGCCCACCATTGATATGCCACACCGTCCAAATGGTACATAGCCAACCACACTTTGTTCTGCTCTTCCACAAATGTGTCATGAAAAAGCTTCTCCATGTGAAGAACCCACTTCTCCACAGTCCAATGATCCGCCTTCTCACCATCAAAAACCTGAGGGTTACACTTTCGGAATTCATTCAAGCGGTCCATTAATCGTTCTCGCTCTGCTCCTGTCACCATCATAGGTAAAACCGTCCTCGACGGCGAAGCTCGAACCGGCGGTGTCACTATAACCTCCTCCCGCTGCTCCACACTCGGTGCCGGCGGCTGTACTCCGATAGTCGCACCTCCTGTCGATGCGGGTGGCGAGGTTTCTTGAGTCCCTCTGGCAGCAGCCTGCTGAAGCAATAATTCTTCTAATCTTTTCATCCTTGCCTCCTGTCGGCGTGAGGCATCAGCTTGCAGTTGAGCCGCAGCCGCCTGCTGCGCTACTAAACCTGTCAACATCGTCAACTGGTCCCTCAACTCGCGGACCTCACTGGATCCGGAGGTTGCAGAGGTCTCCACCTCCTCTGCGTCGGCTGCCGCGGCCGCCTCGGTCGATTGAGAACGAGTAGTCGGCATTACAAGCTACAATAACATAGAACGCGCAAGTTAGATAACTTACGCTAACGAAACCCCACTCCATTAATTAACATCCCAATCACGCGAAAGTAAATGAAGTGAGTTCCTAACTAACTCCCGATGTCACGTTGTCGGCCGCCAACGTGACCTTCTAAGAGTTAGGTGTCACACACTTCGATCAAACCCCAACTACTTGGAGGTAAAGACACAACCCAATTGTGTTACTTTCGCCCACAGTCATAGATCATCTCGTCTCTCACGAGTCTAAGTCCTATAGTCCAACCGGCCTAAGGTTTTCTAGGTCCACAATGACTTAACCCTAGGCTCTGATACCACCATAATCTGTCACGCCCCGGGGCCCCAGCGGAAGCCCACCCGGGCGCGTGCACAGACCCGCCGTGTACACAAGTAGTCCAATGCACACAAGGCGTCTACAACAAGCACGAAAAGAAAGGAATAAAGAAAGTAATCCTATCATGATAATCAGAGCATACTTACTAACCAAATAGTGTCTCAAGGAGAAGATACCAAACACAGTAAAAAGAGTAAAACCACAGCATACAAAGTTTTGTACATCAATACACCAAAAAGGACATAGGGTAGTCTCTACAAAAATGTGGTCAACAAAAAACACCTCTCAACATAAGATAAAAGAAAGGTGCTCCACCTAAGCCACTAGCTCCCTCGAGTACTAGCTAGTCGTAACGCCCTTGCTGCGATCCCTAGCCTCTCCCGCCGTGGAAGGCTCTGAAATAAAAACAACAAACCCCAGGGGGATGAGAACTATTATTCAATAGTTCCCAGTGGGTAAGCCGCCGAGAGGAGCGGAATACACCACTAGGTCAACTGAGGCAAAAGTAAGGTTAGATACAAGTAAGCATAATTATACATTAAACTCATATACTACTATGCCTCAAGATGTAATATTATAAGCATGTAACCATTCTACTCATGTACATGTGCATATGCAATGTTCCACTACACATTTTCTATTGTCCATCTCTTACTATGTGAATGTCCACTTTTCACATTTAACCATAGTTATATAATCATAGAAGAATATCATAAGGGGATGTTCACTTGTGCCAAGCCTAATGGCTCCGTGGTAGTCAACACCTCCACACTAAGGTGAGCCTTTCCCACGGCGGTTCCATTTCGGCGCTCTCTATCACACGAGCGAAATAACTGTCGCAAGGCCAACTCCGGAGTGCCGGTTTGTAGGGAGCGACCCTCACAAGCATGTGCGAATGAGCACAAGGGCAAACAAGCAACAATCAACCACGTAATATCGCTCGTCATGTCTAAAAACATGGAATACCAACCAATGTCCAAAAGGTCCAACACTATGTCATGATATCAATCCTGTTATTCACCTAAGTGAAATGTCATATATTTAGCTTCACATTATGTTCGGAGTATACCACATGTCATATTTACACTATCACTAGCCCAAAATGCTAAGTGTCAAAGAGGACCTCCAAGTCCTTTGTCCATCTAAAATTCCACATGTTCTTAATCATTTAAGTAGGCATTTCAACATGTATACAAGATGAAGTGTCCTATTCTCATAGCCACTTATGATGCACTATGCATAAAATTGTACATAATTCCTACTACATAGGATACGCAATTTGCATATATATAGCACATGAATATTATGCATTCTAAAATTCTACCATGTCAAAATTATCATGAATATGCATCAACTTAAGCTCTTAAGCTAAATGGAAGATATAGGGGGAGTTCACCCATTTCGGTGAGGTCAAACCCACCAGAAATCCTACGAGACCTCGCAGTACTTTACAACGAAGTTGCCCCCTCGATTTCAAGCACCCTAAAGAAGATTTCTAGAGAGTTAGAAGTGTCGAACGAACACTTTCGAAAATCGTCAACATACAAGAGGGAAAAGGGTGGAATTTATCTTAGACCAAGAATTACTTGTCCAAATCCCAAATCGAAGTTAGGGAGCTTCAAATCCAACCTAACATAACATTCTACACCCATCAATTCCCATCCAAAAGCTTAGAATCAAGAAACCCCAAAATAAACCCTAGGTTCACCAATTTAGGTTTCTCTCAAGGAATATCTACAAAATCCACAACTAGAATCACAAGAGAGCTACTCACCTTCTCAAGAGCTCCAAACTAAGCCCAAAGGAGCTAGGGTTGGAGATTTATCCTCAATCAAGTTCTCTTCTTCTCATCCAAGTTCCCCTCAAGGTCCAAGGTGAAAGCTTCAAGGTGGAGGAGAGAAGAAAAGAGATCAAACCCATGAATTTCATGGTTGAAAGCAAGAAATCTAGAGAGAGAAAGAGAGGAGACCTTACCTCTTTTCCTCTAAGTCCCAGCACAAAAGAGGCTGTGAGGGGGATGAGGGTTACCATATACCTAATGTAACAATTGCCCAAAAGCCCCTCCAAATCCCAAAAATAGCAAACTGCATGAAACTGCAGTTTCTGCACAGTATTTCGGTATGCGTTTGGGCATACCGGTATCTGGCCAGAAATCCCGCAAACCCGAGCCTCGGCCAAAAAGGCCACGCAACGGTGTTCCGGTATGCATATCTCAGTACCGGTACTAAAGACTTCAGTACCGGTACGCGAATATCAGTACCGGAATACCAGCCCATTCCGGTATCTCATGCAGGATTCCGCAGAACCCGAGAGCTGCGCAAATCAGTTTCTCACTGGATTCCGGTATCCCAAAACCAGATACCGGTATACAATGTCAAAACTGCAGTTTTTGCAGATTTTGACTTCCGTAGTCCGTTTTCGCACTTTTAAGTCCCGAAAACACTCCCAAGCTCTCAAAACACCTCCAGAACCTCCAGATTAGTACAAAGTACTAATCTCTCACTAAAACCTTGCGATTTGCTAAAGTTCAGTGTACTACAATACCCCTGCTAGAGATAGTTTTATTTTGGTAGTGCTATGTACATACAGTGTTTTATCTATGCATACAGAGATGAGTTGTACCTTGTATGTCGGATGGATAGTGTTGTATTTCTGGAGCTTGTATGTACAGTGGATCTTATGTGTTTATATAAATATATAGTACAGTTTTAGTAGCTCTGTACTTTCTTGTAGTTGTTCTTATCTGTTTGCAGGTTCAGCTATCGCTTCGTATACTCGGGAAATTTCTTTGTATACGGCGGATCTGTTGGCGAGCCCGGAAAATGTGGAAACCGGGGCGTGACAGCAATACTAATTTTAGTACTAAGTCTTTCGACTTTAAAAGATTTAGTCCTGACTCTCTTGTTGTACGCGTTACTTACTCGGCTCTGATAGGCTTTCAAATGATCGAATGCCAGCAACCGAGTCTTGTCGATCTCATCTAAATTTTCGTACATCGAGAGTTCATATTCTCTAGGCGTTAATCCTTTTTGTCCCTTGACTCTTAAGGAGGGGATCTTTACTTCGGCCGGCAATACGGCCTCGTGACCATAGACCAGCTGAAAAGGCGTGACCCTTGTCGCTGTCTTGATAGTCGTTTGGCATGCCCACAATACCTCCGAGAGTTTCTCGTTTCACTTTCTCGGATGTTCTCCAATGTGTCCTTTCATCAGGTTTATGATAATCTTATTTACCACTTCATCCTGTCCATTGGTCTATGCGTAATAAGGCAATGAATGAAGCAGCTTGATCTGTCTTGATTCCAAGAACTTCGAGAATTGTTCCCCTGTGAACATTCTTCCCTGGTCGGTTGTGATCGTTTCGGGAATCCCGAAACGATGGATAATGGAATCTTCCACAAATTCTATAATGTCCTTTTTAGTGGCCATTCTCGTAGGTTTTACTTCTACCCACTTGGTGAAATAATGCACAGCCATTATTAGAAATTTGTGTCCACTCGAGGAGTTTGGCTGAATCTCTCTAATCAAATCCATAGCCTAGCCACGGAATGGCTAAGGCTTGATAATTGCGTGCATCTCAGAGGCCGGTACTCTTTGCACCGAGCTGTGGAATTGGCACTCCTGACATCCTCTGGCATACCTTATGCAGTCTTCATGCATGGTTGGCCAATAGTATCCAAATGCCCAATTGTCCACCTTAATTTTTTTCCGGCCAAGTTGTGCCCCACACAATCCTTCATGGACTTCACCCATGACTATCAGGGCTTCGTCGACTCCTAAACATTTCAAGAGTACTTCTTCGACCGTTCTTCTATAAGGCTGCCCATTTAGTAGACTAGCCGAGCACTTTCTTTCGTAGTTGATAACTAGCTTGTCCACTTGGATCGCTGAGAAAACCGACTAGAGGCGTTCTCCAGTCATCCTGTACCCCGACAGGGGTGATCATCATCGGTTTTCAAGTGTAAACTGATGGTAATAATCTTCTTCTGTCACGCCCCGATACCGCAGCAAAATCTACGGGGACGTCAACAGACCCGCCGAACGGACAGAGTTTTTCCTGTTCGAACGAAGCGGCAACAAAAACAAATAGTTTCCAAAAGTCACGAAAAAATCGAACAATCTATTCTCACAACACAAGCATCAAGATGAAGTGTTGAATAACAAATAGACATGTATCAGAGCACTATCTACAAGCTAAACTGCTGTACATCATGTACTTCATCAAATAAAAACTCAATCTTAAAATAAAATACAAGGAGAAAGGGGCCTAGCCCTCGCCAATACATGTATGTAGTATAAAGTAGTACTCTATCTAGTGGTCTTCTAATGTATAGACATGCTGGTAGAGGATGCTATCTACTACGCGATCCCCCTCACCTCGATCAACCATCGGTGTACGTACCCCTGAAAAATAAACCACAACAGGGTGTGAGAACTACTGAACAGTAGTTCCCAGTGGGTACGGTCGGCGATAGCCATGATCTTCCCACTAGGTCTACTGGAGGCCAGGCTGATGAAAGGATAGTAAAAGCTGCAATAAATGAATAACAAAAAGATAACTGGTAATACTATAAACAGGTAAACGATCTGAACAGATAAAAAGAAAGTACAAAAACTAACTACCTGGCTATAACCTGCATAGAGAAGTGTCAGGCAACAATAAATGAATAACCACAAGTACTGTAAATAGATCTCTATCTAGGTCATGCGAAAAAGGAAGGTAACTAAACAGTGTATGCATCAACGTCACTACAACAATAAATACTGTAATCATACCCAATCACAACGACCGGCTCGCTCGTCCGGTCAAGCCTGCACCCGCCTAGTATGAGGTCACACTCCCATGAGTGTGACAGCACCCTCAAAACTAGGCTATTGTCTTACTAACACCAGCCAGTAATCCGGAGTGGCACTCGAGGGGAGCGACCCCTACCGAGTAATATATCACATAGCTCATAGCTCATATACTGCCAAGCTCAAAGTGGTCTTGCAGGCTGGTCTAGATCATGGTCAACAATGACACAATGCCAATCCAATGTCCTCAGAGCAGTCATGAAGTAAACAATAGGTCAACATCTCAACAGCATGTGCATAAGCTCTCTACCGCCGCGCCACCCGCGGCCACTATCACAAACCTCATGGCATGTACAAGAGAAATAGATAAAACACATAGATAGCTCACATAGACAACTCACAAAGATGCACCTATAGGACAATAGACAACTCATCAAGATACACAAGATGTCGACTGGCCTCCCACGACCTACAGAAGAATGTTTAATATGTGATATGGCTAGCAATCATTAGGGTAAATCTATGTGACAATGGAATGGTCAAGAATCGGAAGAATTGACCCAATGATCTCTACTCAATCGTCGAACTTCTAAACATCCAGCTACACGTCTCACAAATTCTCGGCCATAAAATGTTCAAAAGAGCGATCATCCAGGTCTCACAAAGCCTAGACCTCAATCATGTATCCATGGCATGTTCAATACAACGAAAGTAAGTATGGCATGATCGATGCAGAAAAAAGGCACATTCATGTATTATGCTCCAAATGCGATATACGAGTCACAACAGACAGGTTCATGTTTCATAATTCGAGTGCTAAATCGTATGTTTTTTGTTCAAATCCCCGAAGCTAAATCAGATAGAAACTAAATTGTGTGCATGTGACATTTCACTAAAATAGACGTAGGGGGAAATTCGCCGTTTTCGGCGACTCGGAACCCACCTCGGATTGCGAATCCACTAGCCACGAGCAATCAACGTCCAATACGCCTTTCCCCGGCTCAATCTAGTACGGAATCTCCTACGAAATTTAGAATCCATTATTTCGGCAATTAGTAGATATCAGAGCTGAAACAAAAGCTATTAAAATAATCGAGGCTATATTGTACATACATCACATCCAACATACATCAGCACCTCACAAAACTGTAAATGAAATACACATAAGCTGGCCTCGCCAGTCCTAGTATGTATAATATGCTATCTCCCAAAATCAGCCTCTAACGGGTACTCTACTATCTCGAATAGCTCAAGTAGGGAAGCTACTCCCTCACTTCAGTCAGATGCAGCAATAGGAAAGGAGGGCTCTGAAAAGAAAGAAGCAACAATAGAGGGCGTGAGAACTATAATAAAAGTAATCTCCAATGGGTACCGTCACCGACGACAACGACCTACCTACTGTTTCTACTAGAGGCATAAAGTATACGATAATTTACCATAGAATAGGATGTATCTAAAAGACGAATGAAACTCTACAGCTACTATGCCTCTATACTACAGATGCTCGAGATGAAACAGTCATATAAATATGTAGACATCGACTATCTAGTGGGTACTTGCAAACATAACCCAATCTCACTGACCGACTTAAGGGTCCGGTCAAGCCTATATCTACGTACTTCCACGGCACCGCTTTTATAGTGCACTGAACTTCTGCAAATTGCGGATTTCTAGTGGAAAGTAGCTTAGAGAGCTATTCAAATATTTTCAGTAGGTTTTGGGGACTATTCGAGCGTTTTCGGCTCAAACTTGACGCGAAAACGGACTTCAAAAAGTCAAATATGCTGCAACTGCAGATTTTGTTGAGTATCGATACTAAAATTAGAGTACCAGAATTCAGTAGCACAGAGAAGAAACCAGCTCTCGAGTTTTGAGGAACTCAACTTGAGTACATGTTGTCACGCCCCGGGCTAGTTCTAGATGCGGAAAAACGTGCTAATTTTTTTTTTGAAAGCCTAGCCCGCGCCACGTACAGACCCGCCACAAATACAGGGTCCGCTGTACACACGGACAGAGCCTCCCCTGTATTTGCACGGCATCCAACAACAAACAACAGGATCACAACCACCATTCATTCATCCCAACAGCACAACAACACAGTAGATTCATACAGCTAGCCGTCCTTAAACCTGTATGAATCTAAGCAGATCCTTAAGCGAACATGCAATGCACAAGCAACAAACATTCTAGAAAGCTGCTCCTTACCGAGAAGCTTTATTTGAAACCCTAATTTCAAACATCCAAGAATCATTTGAAAACTATTCTCCACACGAGAACTCTCTTTTGAAATCACAAAACCGAGCAATCAGAAATCCATTTGAAAACCGTTTCCCACACGGAAACCTTGTTTTACGACGCTACCACGAGGGGTAGAAAACCAAAATACTAGATAATGAAACCATCGAAAAACATGGATACAACCAATCAGTCCAAGCATGCCATCATCACTTAATCATAAAGAGTAAATCCACAACACAGGCATGCTAGAATATACAAACGGGGTAACTGAACCACACATTACATCTATCAAATAGAGGTAGGGGAATAACCAAATCTGGGGATGTAGCCTCACGAGTCGGAACCTCTAGAGCTACTATCTAGGCGTGCCTCGCAGCGTCCCGACACTCACCACCCTGCTCACCTGAAACCTGCAAAGGGGGTGGGGGGTGAGAACATGCACGCATGTCTCCCCTCCCAGTGGGTACCGCAAGCCGACGAAGGCGAGGTGTACACACCGGCACGAGGGTCAACAAAAGATAGATATGGTATACAGTAGCACAAGTAAGTATGAGGCTAACATACAACTGAAATAACTATGCTACTGTAAGCAACTAGTATGCATCAAAGGGAAAACCACAAAGTAAACCCAATCTAAAACCACCGGGACGCACCCCGGGCACTGTCACAACTTGCTCAACCAACTGGCACAAACCTTCTGCACGCAACGCAGTAAGGCTCACGGGTCAGGACCGCTCTCCACAACCCTTTTCCGGAAAAGAAGCTCAAACGGTGGATCAGACCGTAGGCATACGTGAGGTGCTAGGGAGCTGTGACGATCGATGCGTATGCTCAATCCACAGAACGGCAACAAGCCGAGAAGCAACCAATAAACCTCAACTAGGATCGCTCGGAACAACAGGCGATCACCACCGACCAACTGGGTCGTCTCAAGAACCATGCAAACTACCACTAGGATCGCTCGGAACAACAGGCGATCACCTCCGACCAACTGGGTCGTCTCAAGAACCATGCGAACCACAACTACTCTACTATCCAAGCACGCATAAGTAGAGTCTACGGGAGTCAAGTGAACTAAAAACTATAATGCAAAAGAAGGGATAGAAAGGTATCACCGTAGTCCACTGAACCGACTCCGGATCGAAGCACCCACCTGTAGGTAAGATCCAATCTAACACCGACGGCTCTCGGGAACCGCGACAGGACCTACGAA
Source organism: Puya raimondii (assembly GCA_016920855.1). NCBI lineage: Eukaryota > Viridiplantae > Streptophyta > Magnoliopsida > Poales > Bromeliaceae > Puya > Puya raimondii. The sequence goes on from JABWPP010000050.1 coordinate 12,887,781, forward strand.
AGACTCACAGGGTCAAGGTCCACCAAGTCGACGCTAAACCCAAGCTCACACAACCCGAAACCGACGGATCGCCCGGGAAACCCACCGGGACGATCCCGAAACCACACAAAGCCCCAGAGGGGTACCAAACAGCCAACAAGGTCCCTCGCTGTCCCCGAACACATTAAACCGAGTGACGGGACAGCAAGCACAAGCTCGGGGTGCCACGAACAGCAAACGCACCCGAAAAGGCTCCCCGGGTTCCCGAAAAGTGCCGATTTGGCACCGGAACCCCACATCACTCATCCGCTGTCCTCGGAACTTCGGGACAGCGATGAGGAACAGCCAACGAGGCTACACGATGAAGCCAAGTCGCTCGCGAAAACAGCGAGTGAGTCGCACAACTAGAAACGTGCGTTTCGTCGATTATTTCATCGAAAAAAAACGCGTCGGAAACAAATCCGAAACTCCACGAAGGGCGAGGGGGTTGGACAACCAGTCCTCAGGGTCCCAAAGACCATACCCTTGCTGCCCACAGCGTCGCTACGCTGTCGCAATCACCAAAGTCCACAAACAAGCAACATACACATACATACAAGCGCTAAATTAAGCCGTTCGAGCAATCCGTTCGTCCGCTCAACCTTCCGCAAGTACCAGCGGAAAGGTAACAACGTCACGGAAACCGTGCTCACTGTCCCACTGCGACAGGACCAGTCGCAAGCCGGGAAATCCCATAAAAATAGTGAGCGCGCGCACAAAAGCAAGCTTAACTAAGGCCGTGTGAGCAAGCCGTACATCCGCACGACCTTCCGCAAGCACCAGCGGATAGTCAACGATGTCACGGAAGCCATGCTCACAGCCCCTCTGCGATAAGAACAGTCGCAGTCCGGGAAAAAGCACAAAAACAGTGCAACAAAAGGCAAAGAGGCCCGACAAAGGCCGAACGACGAAGCGGCTCAACGAAACCCAAAACTAGGGTGAGCACGGTGTTCAGCACATCGCTGCGATCGTCGGGCTCACCCTTCCGAGCTTCGGGAGTCGGCAGAGAGCTCAAACAACCCAACAACACTAAAAACACCACACAAGTGACCCCTGGCCGGAGCAGCTAGCTCCGGCCGGCTGCCGGCCGACGTGCAAGGCCGGCGGCGGCCAGGGGTGGATGCAGAGGAGGTGGGGAAGGTGGTGCTCACCTTGGTCGGCGACGGGAAGCGGCGGCGGCGGCGCGGTGAGGAACCCCACTCTCGGGTTAGCAACCCGAGCCAAGGGCACGGCGGCGCCGGCAACAAACGGCGACGGCGGCGGCGGCGGCGACGCGAGCACCGGGAAGAGGAGGTCGCCGGCCGTCGTCCTGTCGGTGACCGCGACAAAAAAGGCGGCGGGTGGCGGCGGCGGAGCAACCCCAAGCTGCGGATGCCCTAGCTGCCCCGCCGAGGCTTGCGGCGGCTCCGGCGGCGCTCCGGCGGCACGGCGATGGTCGGGGAGGCAGGGTCCGGCAGCGGAGGTCCCGAGGGTGACCAAGCACACCCTCTCCGGCGTCAGGAGGCGGCGGCGGCGCGCGGCCCCACCAAGCTCGGCCAGCACAGCTCTCGGCCAGAGCTTGCAGTGGCTCCGGCGGCCCACGGCGGCGGCTCCCGGCGGCGGCTCTCCACTCCGGCGGTCGTGCCACCTCAGGGGAAGCCCAAGCATGGGTTTCCCCTGGGTGCACACCGCAGGGAGAAGAAGAGGGAGAAGAGGGAGAAGAAGAAGGAGAAGAAGAAGAAGAAGAAAAAGAGAAAAAAGGGGAGAGAGAGAGGGTGGCTGGGGGAAAACTCCGGCCAGGCAGTGGCCGGCGGCGGCCGGCGCAGCTCGGGGAGGAGGCCAAGGGGCAGGGGAGCCCTGTGCTCACCCCTGGGAGCAGGGGGGAGAGAGGGGAGTGAGAGAGAGAGAGAGAGGGAGAGAGAGTGTGAGGGGATGTTTCAACCACCCCCTCCACCTACTACACCCACACCAACACTCAACCTCTCTCTTCACTCAAACACAAAAACCCCCTTCTCAGCCAGCACAAGATGCTAAAACACCCCTCCACCTGCGATCTCACGCGAAACGGTGCGAAAACAGGGTCTAAATCGCGAAACCGAAAAACGTGACATACGACCTCTCGGCGATCAAGATGGAATAACTTTTCATCCGCTCGTCGCACGACGACGCAGATCACGCCATCGCGTTCAGCACTGCCGAGACATCGAACTCATTATTTTGGTTCGTCAGATTCGGACTCCGGATCGCGCCGTTAGCCGTTCACTCTCCGCGACGAAAAACCAACAACTATTAAAATCCACTAAAATCACTTATATACATATATATATATATATAAATACCGGTATATATATACGTATATTGATCAAAAACACAGTAATGGGGGAGAGGAACACTGAGAATTTCAAATTCCCAAAATTCGGATTCTCACACATGTACTGATTCGCTAAGTACCGGTACTGATTCAAGTTAGGTATGCAGTAGAAAGTCAGAAAATCCAACATTCAAGTTTTGTGGAACTGGTGTGGGAGTACCGGAACAACTGCACGTGTACCAGTATTGGACTATGAGTACTGACACTCAACGCTACGAGATGCAGTTTTTGATTGCGTGTAAATATAAGAGCTTGGGGGTGTTAGTTGCAATTATTGCAACATCCTTATAAAGGGTAGACCATAGCCCTCTCCCTCAACACAGAGAGAAACCACCTTTCTTTCCTCCTCTCACTCTCTCCTCCTCTCACTCTAGAAATTTCTCCAATACTTGGAGATTTGAAGAAGCAAGCTTGGAGGAAACTTCTTGAGTAGAGAGCAAGCTTCTTGGAGCAAGAAGAAGCTAGAGGAAAGCTAGGGCAAAGGTGAGTTTTTGGGTTTTGAATTAAAGTTTTAGATGTAAACCTTATAAATAGGATTATATCAAACTTTAGGTTAATTTAGGCGACAAACGGTAGAGATTAGCTATTGAAATTGGGTTTTGAGATGATTTTTGGAAACCCCTAGGTCATGAAAGAGAGTTTTTGAATTGTAGGAGTTTAAAAATATTTTAACCCTTTGGAACTCTAATTGAAGGTTAGAGAAACGCGGGAGACAACTTCGTTTCGAGAAATGAAAGGATTCTGGTAGTCAATTTCAAGTAACGAATCCATTTTGGGTGTTTTTGAGGCAAAGTAGCTCAGAGGAAAGCAAATCGCGTGCGGGGGCCTAATTGCAAGCGTCTACAAGCAATTAGGAGCGTGTTAAGGTCGGTTGTGCTTCACCGAAGTGATTTCATCACTTCCATGTCTAGAGAGTAGATAATTAACTCAAGTTATGCATGATTAATAGTAGTTTCATTAGTAAATATACATGCATGAGACATATGTTTACTTAGAATGATTCACTACCAATATTGGAGTAAGTTGCATGTGATAGCATCTTTATGTATTATGTTATGGACTAATGTGGTAGGTTGACATTCTCTAGGGTAGTAGAGAACTCAACATGTGAATATTCAAGAAATAGTGCCATTAAACATAGGTGGAAAACTTAGTGGATAGGATGCCACTTGAACATAAGGACGCGAACCTAGAAAGGCTGACAATGTAGGGTAGAAAAACAATGAACCCTTGAGACCATGAAAGAGGAACTTTAGGAATTTCAAAACCTATGTTCGAGGGTGTGCGAAATGCCACCGAATGCCAGGTTGACATGCAACTTGTAAACCCATGGCCGGGGGTGTGCGGAATGCCATCTAATGCCGAAGTGAAGGTGAGGAAATGAAGATTGCTACCTATAATCCTATGGTTTCGGGTGTATGGGGATGTCACCTAATGCCGAGGTGAAAGGGCGACTTCACTACCTATGAACTTGTGACCGGGGGTGGACGACAATCTCGCTACCTAGCCAAGACCGAAGCTGTGATTCCATATATGATTGACTCAAGATAGGGTCAGGTGACATGATTGGGATAATAAAACTAGTGAGTAAAAGATAGTTTACATCATATTAGTAGATTTCACTATTATGAGTAAAGATATAAGTATGAAAGTTTTTATTTGTATACAGTAGAGATTTAGATTTATATACTTGTTAATTATAGATTATTGTTTATACATGCTTATGTTGCCTCCTTTTGACTTGGTGGGTCGAGCTCTTCCCTTGGGTGGTCGTGGACCACCAGGAACTATATTTATAGTTTTCACATTTATATTTTTTAGGTCCATCCACGGACGATGCAGCAGAGCGAGGAAAGAGCGTTGCTCAATAGATAGAGGTCCTTTCCATTTTGGTGATCGAGATAGATGTACCCCTTTTTGGAACATGTATAGAAAAGGGGAAAAAAAAAGGAAAATGTAAAGCTCATTTTGGGTTGTATTTGAAAAAATAAATGTATGAAAGTATTGAATGAAATGATGTAATAGAAAATAGCTTTACTTTATGTCGTATGATATTATCCTTAACAATCTATATATTCTATTTCTGTTTGGAATGTGAGATATATACAGGTTGTGATGTCTTGGACAGACAGGAAAAATTCTATCCATTCGGCGGTCGGTTACGTATCCGGTGAGTGCTTACTGTTGCGGACTCGGGGCGTGACAGATTAAAATGGTATAAAAGAGTAGAAATAGTTTAGGTGGACTTAGGAAGCCCTAGGATGGATAACCCTAAAGGACCTAGGCTTGTGAGAGACAAGGACTTATGAAATGTGGCAGAGGTTGAATTAATTGGGTCAAATTATTATAATGCCTCTATTGAGATGTTAGAGGTGGATTGAAGGTATGTTTTAACCTCAATCGAGGGCGTTTATGTTGGCGGCCGACAACATGAAGCCGAGTGATGTGAATAAGTGCCATTGAGTAACTTCGCCTAGTTTGAGTCTGTTATTCAAATAATATTTTGTATTTGACCTTGAAGGTCGGTGTATTGACCAAAGTTATTATGTCTCAGAAAGTGATGGTGCCATATTGACGAGGTCTGGGCCGGATGCGCCGAGTGAGGTCCCCAAGTAATCCGATGCGAGCGGAGACTCGGAACTCCATGAACAGTTGGCTACATTGATGGGGGTAGTATAGCGACAGGAGAAGCAGATTAAAAAGTTCCAAGAGACATTGGCACAGCAGGCGGCTACAGCCTAGGTGGGACAAGAGCAACTCATGCCCCCAGTCAGTGCCCGAATGTAGCTGAGGGGGTGACTGTGGCGGCCGTACCTGTAGTGGCATGCCTGAGCCATCGAGAACCGTGATGAGTACCACTTTGTCGGGTTTGGGTACATCGGCTCTCGGTTATGTGGAGATGGAGGCGTAATGGGAAGCACTTGAGGCTCTCATGACCTCTAAGAAGTTCAACCTGCATACCTTCGACAGAGAGATGATGGATCCGTGGGTCCTGGAGACGTGGATCGTCTCCATAGAAACTCTCTTCGAGGACCTATACACCTCGAAGCAGGAACAAAGTGCACCTAGCCGTGCATTGTTTGGTTCTGTCAGCAAAGGTGTGGTGGAAGGGGGTCAAGCGAGACCAATCCCCTAGCTTTTCTCCGGTCACTTGGGAGGAACTTTGGGGGCTAGTATTCTCTGCATAATTTCCCAACAACGAGAAGAAAAATCTCCAGAAAAATTTCATGAAGTTGCGGCAAGGAAACTGCACGATTAGAGAGTATGAGCGGGAGTTCTCTCACACTGTGAATTGTATCCCATATGTAGTTCGGGATGATAAGGATAAGGCCGAGTGTTTTGAGTGCAGATTTCGGTCGAAAATTTTCAAGGTGGTCCATTCATTCAAGATTCAAATCTTTGTCAAGGTTTTGGACTAAGAACTTGTCACGCCCCAGGCCCACAGCGTAAGCCCCTGAATACATCAACAGACTGCCGTATGTACAAGAATTTCTCGCACATACAAAGCGTCCAACAGAAACCAGTAGCGAAGCAACCCTAGAGTCTACAACTGGCAATTCCTAGAGTCCACAACTAAACATACAATCATATATTAGAGCAATATATAAAACTGAATCTATTAAATATCACTGTATATATAATCACATAATCATAACTCCTAAAAATAGATATACAAGTAAAAGGTCCTAATCTTGCTAGTCCTGATGTATAGTACACTATCTAAAAACTATCTAGTTGGTGGTCCTCCTCTACAGCTCATATACGCAGGTAGGAGATGTTAACTACGGTGCGATCCCGTTACCTTGATCAATTGTCGGAGCAGAAGTCTCTGAAAGGTAAAAGTCTTAGTAGTCTCAAGGTCTACGATTATTTATTACCAAGTATTTTGTGCTCTAGGTTATGGCGCGTATTCGTTCTGGTGCCGAAATTGGGGACGGTTATCAGGCAGGCATCGGGCAGCAGGGTGATGCTCGACACATCCAGCAGCTCAAGGTTCAGATGGTGGCCTAATAGGCCAGGTGACAGCCCTTACAGGGCTAGTTTAGCAGTTGGTGCAGCAGCAGGCTGCCACTGTTACTATCCAGGCCCCACCTCTAGGGCAGGGTGCAGAGCTACCACGAGAACCTCCGCGGAGATTGCACAGGATGTGGCAACGGGTTGCGGTTGCTACAGTGCAGACGAAGGTCACGACAGCGGTCGCAAAGATGGCTACTATATCGACAGCTACCGGAGTTGCACTAGTGGTGGGGTTGTTCTACTAGGTACCGCGAGTACAGCTGCGGTGCTTACCCCGACTTCTACTTTCGCGGGTGGTGATAACTCTCCAACAGTAGAACAATTTCGGGCGAAGGCGAATTTGGCGGAGTTTAAGAGATACAACCCGCTTAAGTTCTGAGGCGAGACCACCGACCCAGTAGTTGTGGAAAAGTGGGTCGACACGATGGAAAAGCTCATCGAGGACCTTTTCATTGAGGAGCACGAGAGGGTGCCACTGGCAAGACACTGTTTTGGGTGGTCGGCGTGGATCTGATGGAACGGTGTGCAACCAGACCACACTGTGGATGCCCCCGTTTCCTTTTGGGCGGCATTCAAAAAGAAGCTGTTTGATACTTACTTCTGCGATAGTGTTAAACAGTAGCTCGAGGATGATCTTAAGAACCTCCGCCAAGGAAACAAAACAGTAATGGAGTATGAGAGGGAGTCTCTTGGCTCATCAACTGCATCCCCTTCGCTGTGCGAGATGAGCGGCACAAGTCCCGGACATTCATGGATGGTTTTCGGCCGAACAACTACCAGCTTGTTCAGCAGGCAGAACTAAAGACTTTCTGTGAGAACGTGGATCAAGGCACGTTGATAGAGTGTGGAGCTGTGGTGGCGTGTGCTGAGCACGAGAGGATGGAGAAGGGCAAGGAGAAGAAGCCTTCGTACGCGAGTACTGTGGGTCGCCAATCCAGCAGCAAGCGGCCCTCCAAGCATCCCGGGTCTCAGGCGGAGGCGAGGAGCGCTCCCACGGCTACTCAGAAACAAGGTGCGCAGGCCTGTGTCATATGCGGCAAGGCCCACTGTAGTGTCCTTAAGGGTTGGCTGTCGAATTCATTATAGTAGCATCAGCTGGTAGATACATCTGTAGAGTGTCGGAATGAATTGATATCGTTTTGGCACGAAATCAATGCGAAAACAGACTAAGAGCACTGAAATTAGCGAAATTGAAGTTCTGGCCAATTTCGGGCACCCAGAAGTTGGAACTGGGTGCCCAAAACCCTTAGTGCTGATCCATTCTGTGGACCTAGCTATTGGAGTGAATTCAGATAAATCATGTGCTCGGATTGCCCCTCGTGTGTATTGACGATTGCTGACACGTGGCAGGTGGTAGGTGAAGGCTGTTGGACTACGTTAGCATTCCGAAACTTCGCGCGGGCATCCATTTCGGAGTGGGATCCAGTGGCGAGCCATTTTGGGCACCCAGTTCTGGGTTTAGGTTACCTGAATCCTCTGTTTCTCTGCAGTGACAGGTTTAATCCTATTCTTCGTGGTGCTCATTTTATCACTCTATTACCTCTATAAAAACATTAGGGCATCCATCATTGCCTTCTTTTCCATCTCCCTCACCTGACAGTTCTTCTCCATAGCTTGCAATCTCTCTAAACCTCTCCAAAATCCTGTCCTCATCCTTATAGGCTGGAGCAAGCAGCAGAAACAGTAGCCGCAGTAGCAGCTTTGGAAGCTTTGTGGGTTTTCTTGCTTCTAAGAGCTGTGGTTGCTTGGTTTTGACCTTGAGGACTTGAAGGAGAGTGTGTTGAACCTTTCTTGCATCTCAATCTCAGGTTTAGTGTTGATTAAATCACTGAAATTGGATTGGATTTGGGTATTGAGCTGAAAATTGGAGTTTTGAGTTGATTGATGGATTTTTTTAATCCAAATCTTTATTGCAGCCAGATTTTTGGACTTTTATTGGTTCTCTCCTTTCCTTTGCTAGTTTTTGAGCTGCTCTCACTAGATTTCAGGTTAATAAAGTGAGGATTAACTAGTGTAATAGGCTGATTTGGGGAGTTTGATGGATTTTCTTATATGTTTGAATCTAGATTTTTGTAATTTGAGTTTTGCTAGTTTGATGTGAGTTCTTCCCATCCTCATGGCAGTTTTGGACCTTCCCCCCTGAGATTTCAGGTTAGTAAACTCATATTTTAGCTCAAATTGGTGTGGATGATGTTGTAGTGCTGATTTTGGAACCTAGCTGATCCGGGCCTCCCTTTTCTTGAGCCCGAATGCAGAGATTGGAGCTTTGTTGTTGTTGATGCTATTTAGTGTTGGTGTACCTAGTGTTCACCTAGATTCCAGCTGGAAGGTGAGATTGGTTGAGCTTTTACTACTTCCAAGTCCAGATTTTTGGCTATTACCCCAACTTGAACTCTTGCAGTTTTTTAGCTGTTGACCTACTGATCCGGGCTAAGTGTTTGGCGCCCGAAAACCTGCAGGGTGGGTTTTCTAGCAGTGAGTGAGCTGAGATGGTTCAATTACTCGCGGGCTTTTTTTTTCGTAGTTGGATCGCTTTTGAAGTGGGTTAATGTTTATCGAGTTCGATGGAATTCCGATTAAGTCAATTTTAATTTCAGCATGTATATTCCTTGTTCGTCATGACTGTTAGCTCAAAATTTAGATTTGCATGTATAGTAATGAAATCTGAATTTGGAGCATGTTGAACCTATATTTAGATGCATAATTAATGCTGAATTTGGATTTGACTTAGAAGAAAATCTGCATTGTATACATGTTAAATTCGGTCGTTAGGCATTAACTTTTGCCTTCTTCTCACCTCTGTTAGTGAGTTGCGAGTGCTCGAACTAGTGTAGGTTGGATTTACGCTCGTGCTGAGGAGCCGAGTGGATTTTTACAGTAGAGTTTAGGCTATTTCGCATAATCCGGTGTCGTCCGGATTTACGGTGAACCCAAATCTTCGCTTTTTGCATCAGATTTTGCCAAGGGCATGTGGGTCACAGTTTTCTGATTTGATTGATCATTTGCATCGACTACAGCCTGCATAAGTCAGATTTGAGCTCGATAGAGTACGCAGATTCCTCGATGGGGTCGCATTCCTCGAGTGCCGCTCTAGAGCTTGGCCCTTTTGTGCGTTAATGTCCCAACAGCCTTTTGGGCATCCTACCATGGTTCGACCACCCCTGAGTGTGGTGCATAGTAGTAGGTTGGCACAGGCTGGACCAGCCTTGTGGCGGTCCCTTTGGATTGAGTTAGTTGTTGATAGTTCGATAGATAGTTGATGCATATACTACTGCGATAGTGTGACTTGAGCATTAGTAGTGTCGTGGCATTATAGCTGTAGATTTCTTTCTAGCTTTACTACTTTTACTTCTTTACTTACATGTTCTACCTTTTAGTTTCGTAGACTTAGTGGGTAGGCCATCGGCGTCAGTGACGATACCCACTGAGGACTACTTGTTTATAGTACTTCTCACGCCCATTGTTACTCCTTCTTGCAGAGCCTTCCGTTCCTATTGCTGCCACTGATCGAGGTAAGGGAGTCGGGAGTAGATCCCTATCTACTTCGTCAAGTTGTGCTAGTGGAGTACCATTGTGAGACAGATTTTGAGTATAGTCTTTGTACATACAGATGTATATATTTTATACTTCAGAGTTGTGAGATGTGGTGTTTGTAATATGTTGAATTTATGTATGTATAGTGGACTATTATTTTAGTTTTAGCAGTTCTTTTTCAGCTCTTTTACTTGCTTGTAGTAGCTTTTGTGTACTTTACAGGTACTTCTATCACTTCATATACATAGGGCTTCCTGTGTATGCGGCGGATCTGTTGGTGAGCCCAGGTTGAACTCCATCCCGGGGCGTGATAAACTAAGTTGGTATCAGAGCTTAGGGATAGGTCGTCGTTACTTAGAAATCCCTAGGCTTTTGGCAGACCTTAGAAAAGCAAGATATGAGAGACACAATTTGTTGCGAAAGTCGGCAGTTGAATTGTTGAAACTCTTCCAGGAGTTGAAGAGTGATCGAAGTAAATGTGACTTTTCCTGCCAGATGAATTATGTCGGCTGTAGACGACATAATATTGTAGGGGAAAAGAGATGTCCTTCTAGACTTTCGCTTGATTGGGTCGGGAGTTGTTTTGCAGTGTGTGACTGACATGTGTTTTGTTGCAGGTGGTCAAGATGCCTCCTAGACGCCGAGATCGACCGCCGACGTGGGCTCATCCCGCGCCACCCAAGGTGCCGGAGCAGACAGGACCGAGTGAACTGCCGAACTTGAGAGAGCAGTTGGCCGCCCTGACTGAGGTGACCAGGCAGTAGGGTGCACTATTACAATGGATGTGCGATGTTCTCTTCCAGTAGCCAATTATAGCACCACGAGCGGCAAAGTCTCAGGCGCCACCATCGACTACCCCTGTGGGTACTCCAGCCGCAGTTGCACCCCCACCAACGGCAGCACCAGCTGCATCTAGACCCAATGGTAAGACCTCAAGGTCAGGTGGGCAGTTGACAGAGGCCGAGCAGGAGCGGGTCACGGAGAGGTTGGCCCGTTTTTGCAGATTTGATTTGCCCCGGTTCGATGGTAGCAGCACCGAGCCGTGGGTTGTTGAGGCATGGATAGGAGTAATGGAGAAGTTATTTGGGGACCTCTTCGTGCCAGAGCGGGACTAGGTTCATCTAGTGGTATATTGTTTGGTGGGTGAGACGCATGTTTAATGGAGGAGAATGCAGAGATGACAGATCCTTGGATGCGCTGCAGACGTCATGGAGCGAGTTTTGAGGGATACTGTACGGGGCATATTTTCTAAACAGCGTGAAGTAGAAACTCAAGGAAGACATGAGGAATCTATAGTAGGGGAACATGTCAGTGCAGGAGTATCCTCGGGAGTTCATCAGGTTGCTGAATTGTGTACCCTTCGCAGCGAGAGACGAGGCACATAAGGTCGACCTGTATGAGCAGGGACTACGATAGGAGATCTTTATCTTGGTTCAAGCACAGAGTTTGCAAACCTTGGATGTGCCGATTGAGCAGGCACTGTAGGTGGATCGAGGAGCGACAGTAGTCAAGGAGCGGGCGGCAGCATCAGGGCAGAGTCATGACAGGAAATAATACCCAGCCCCTGACGACAGGGGACAGACTAGCGGGAGACGTCCGCCAAGACCCCCACGATCATGCTCTCAAGGTCGTGGGTCCTTGGGACGACAATGGTCTGGTGGATCCCACCAGCAAAGATAGTAGTAGAGGTAGCCAGACCGATGCGTCATTTGTGGAGGACCACACTGGCCACCGCAGTGCGAGCAGAGAGAGGCCAGTGCTATCGATGTGGGCAACATGGGCATATGTAGTCAGCTTGTCCCCAAATAGCATCACCTGCACCATCGATGGGATCGACCCCTTCCACACCTCAGCAGATGTCAGGAGCTCCACCGTCCTAGAGCAAGGCATATATGGCTTCAGCATCGCACTAGACAGAGCGGCGACAATAGGTGCAGAGCGGCCGAGTCTACGCAGCCCAGGTTGAGAATTCTACTGCAGCAGATCATGTGGTGACAGGTATCATTTTGATTTCTGCCATTAGAGCTTATACATTATTTAATAACAGTGCAGCACATTCATTCATTAGTCGAGCATTTGCATCACTGCATGGACTGGAGATAGAACCGTTACCACATGCACGAGAGGTGCAGATTTTTGATCATATTTTGCATGTGGCAGAGTGTTGTTGGACTTGTCCAGTGCAGTTGGGACCTTGGATCATGCTTGCGGACCTATTGGTCTTAGGGCAGTTGCTGGATTTTGATGTAGTGCTCAAGATGGATTGGCTAGCACATTACTTCGCGATGATCGACTATGGAGTTAGGACAGTGATGTTTCATGAGCCTGGACTGGAGGAATTCATCTACAGGGGTTGCAGGAGCATGCTGTTTGTGACTATGATCTCTGCATCAAGAACTAGATAGATGATGAGTCGAGAATGCACCGCCTTTTTGGTGACTGTTGTAGAGGTGCCTACGGCGGTACCGGGACTTGAGGATATTCCTATAATCTGCGAGTTCCTGGATGTGTCTCCCTCGAAGTTGACGACGATGCCGCCGGATAGGGAGGTTGAGTTTGTGATTGACGTGATCCCTGAAACCACGCCAATCTCGAAGTCACCCTATAGAATAGCACCGACTGAGCTGAGAGAGCTAAAGGCCCAGCTTCAAGATTTGATGGAAAAGGGATATGTGAGGCCCAGTATATCGTCTTGAGGAGCGCCGGTGTTATTTGTGAAGAAAAATGATGGTTCACTTAAACTTTGTGTGGATTATCGAGAGTTGAATAAAATGACCATCAAGAACAAGTATCCTTTGACGCGCATTGATGATCTATTCGATCAGTTGCAAGATCTTGTATCTTCTCGAAAATTGATCTGCACTATGGTTACCACCAGTTGAGGGTGAGGGCCGAGGACATACCCAAGACGACTTTCAGGATACGGTATAGGCATTATAAATTTGTACTGATGCCTTTTGGATTAACTAATGTCCCTACCGTATTTATGGATTTGATGAATAGAGCATTTAAGTAGTTCTTAGACAGATTTGTAGTAGTATTCATCAACGATATTTTGATTTACTTTCGAAGTGATGCGGAGCATCTGAGGATAGTGTTACAACTTCTGCGAGAGAAGAAGTTGTATGCCAAGTTGAAGAAGTACGAGTTTTGACTTCAGGAGGTTGATTTCTTGGGCCATGTGATTTCAGCCCTGGATATGGCAGTTGACCTGATTCGAGATTGGCCCAGACCGACGACGGTCACTGAGGTGAGAAGTTTTCTTGGATTAGCTGGATATTACCGTCATTTCGTGGAAGGCTTTGCGATGCTTTCCACGTCCCTCACTTGATTGACTCGAAAGGGGATTAATTTTATCTGGAGTAAGGATTGCCAGAGGGGCTTCAAGGATATCAAGCAGAGATTGATGCCAGCTCCTATCCTTTCCCTTCCAATTATGGGAGAAGGATTTGTGATCTACAGTGATGCATCAGACAATGGCTTGGGATGAGCTTTGATGCAGCATGGTAGGGTAATTACTTATACTTCATGATAATTTAAGGATTGTGAAAAGAATTACCTACGCATGACTTAAAGCTTGCCGCTGTGGTATTCGCGCTGAAGTTGTGGCATTACTATCTCTACGGGAGGGGAGTACTATGAGATTTTTACTGATCATAAAAGTCTCAAGTATCTATTCACCCAGAAGAAGTTGAACCTGAGGCAACGCCGGTGGTTGGAGTTGTTGAAGGATTATGATATCAGTATTTAGTATCACCCCGGCAAGGAGAATGTACTGGCAGATGCATTGAGCAGGAAGTCAGTGCAGAGTCTTAGCATGATGATCACACAGCGGGCGCCATTACTTGAGGAGTTGAGGTGGTTTGGAATGGAGGTTGTGTCCCCTGGGGTTACTGCAAGGCTTATGTCTATGTTCTTGCAGCACTCTCTGTTGGACAAGATTCGAGAGAAGTAGAGTGTGGAACCCCACTTGATGAGAATTCGAGATCAGGTTGTGAGCGATCAAATAGGGGACTTTAGTGTTGACAGCTCGAGAGTACTTTGATACAGGGACCGATTGTGTGTGCCTATGAATTCTTAGATCTGAGAGGAGATTTCGAGAGAGACTCATTGCTCATCTTATACAGTTCATCCTGGTGGAACCAAGATGTATAAAAATTTGAAGGCACACTTCTCGTGGAAGGGAATGAAGAGAAATATTAGGAGATATGTGGCTTAGTGTTTAACTTGCCAGCAAGTAAAAGCAGAGCATCGAGTACCTGCTGGCAAGCTTCAGAATCATTCAGTTCAAGAGTGGAAGTGGGATCAAATCACCATAGACTTTGTTGTGGGTCTATCGAGAACGCAGGGTGGTTTGATGGAGTGTGGGCAATAGTGGACAGACTGACCAAGTCTGCTCACTTCTTACCAGTGCAGACTACTTGGTCCAAGTATCGACTTGCTCAGCTGTACTTGGATGAGATAGTGAGGTTATACGGAGTACCTACCTCGATTTTATTTGATCGAGACCCGAAATTCGTCTCGTATTTCTGGAGAAGCCTTCAGACAGCCTTAGGTATGCAGCTTCACTTCAGTATAGTATTTTACCTAAAAGACGAATGGACAGTCAGAGTGGACTATTCAGATCCTTGAGGACATGTTGAGAGCTTGTGTCCGGAATTTTGGAGGAGGGTGGCATCGACACTTGAGACTGGCTGAATTTGCGTACAACAACAGCTATCAAGGGAGCATACAGATGGCTCTATTTGAAATGTTGTATGGACACAAGTGTCGAACACCCCTGCATTGGAGTGAAGTGGGTAAAAGAAAGACTTTGGGACTAGATATTCTGTTGGAGGCAAAGGAGAAGTTCAGGATTGTGCGACAACATCTTGAGACTGCCCAGAGTCGACAGTGGAGCTACTCTGATACTAGGAGACTAGACTTGGAGTTTCAAGTTGGAGAGCATGTCTTCTTGAAAGTCTTGCCATCCAGGGGATACGCAGATTTGGAGTTCGTGGAAAGCTCAATCTGCGATTCATTGACCCCTTTGAGATTTTGGAGTTAGTTGTGATAGTGGCTTACGGGATCGCGCTTCCACTGCGACTCGCTGGGATCCATGACGTCTTCCACGTCTCGACTTTGAGGAGATATGTGTTTGATACTTCACACAGGATTGAGTTCACTCCACTTGAGCTGGGCTAAGACTTGAGGTACGAGGAGCGTGAAGCAACTTGGGAGCTGGAGACGGTGATGCGGGAGTCCTACCCCTACCTGTTCGAAGATTCGACTTGAGGTATGAGTTTAAATTTCGAGGATAAAACTTTTGTAGTGGAGGAGGATATAGTGTCCCTGAGGGTGGTTAGCTGTCTAATTCACTACAATGGCATCAGCTAGTAGACACATCTGTAGAGTGTCGAGATGAATCAAAGTCATTTTGGCGCGAAATCGATGCGGAAACAGACTCAGAGCACTGAAACTAGCTAAACTGAAGTTTTGGCTAGTTTCGAGCAGTTAGAAGTTAGAACTGCGCACCTAGAACTCTTAGTGTTGATCCATTTTGCGGACCTAGCTATTGGAGTGAATTCTGACCTCTTTTAGGCGCTCGATTAGTGTGCCCGAATTACCCCTCGTGTGTATCAACGGTTGCTGACATGTGGCAGGTGGAAGGTGAGGGCTGTTGGACCAAGTTTGCATTTCGGAACGTCACACGGGCGTCCATTGTCGAGTAGGATGCAGTGGCTAGCCATTTCGAGAGCCCAGTTCTGGGTTTAGGGCGCCCGAATCCTCTGTTTCTCTGCAGTGATAGGTTTAATTCTATTCTTCTTGGGCTCATTTTATTACTCTATTACCTCTATAAAAATATTGGGACGTCCACCATTGCCTTCTTTTCCATCTCCCTCACCTGAGAGATCTTCTCCATAGCCTGCAATCCCTCGAAACCACTCCAAAACCCTTTTATCATCCCTGCGAGATCGAGCAAGCAGTAGGAACAATAACCGCAGTAGCAACATTGGAAGCTTTGTGGTTTTTCTTGCTTCCAAGAGCTATGGTGTAGTACACTAAACTTTGGCAAATTGCGGAGTTCTAGTGAGAGAATAGTGGCTTATGCTATTCTGGAGTGTTGGGTTGAGTTTTGTGAGCTTCGGAGTGTTTTCGGGACTTAGAAAGTGCGAAAACGGACTCCGGAAGTCAAAATCTGCAAAAGTGCAGATTTTGCATTGCATACCGGTATCTGGGTTAGGGATACCGGAATCCAGTGAGAACTGGTGTTGCGCAGCTCTCGGGTTCTGCGGAATGCGGCAGTGGATACCGGAATGCGCTGCGTACCGGTACTGGAGTTGGCATACCGGTATTGGAGCGTTTAGTACCGGTACTGAGAAGTGGCATACCGGAATCCTGTTGCGTGGCCTGCTTGGCCGAGGCTCGGGTTTGCTGGATTTCTGGCCTGATACCGGTATACCCATACGCATACCGGTATACAGTGCAGAAATTGCATTTCGTGATGTTTTGCAATTTTGTTCTTTGGAAGGGCTTTTGGGGATATTGTTACATCTATTATAACTTACCCCTTCACCCCTCTTTTCCTGTTTTGGCTGAGGATGGAGGAGAAGGAGTTGAGGTAGGGTTTTTCCCTCTCTCTCTCTCTAGGATTTCTCTCCCTAACCCCCCCTAGATCATGGTTTGATCTCCTCTCTCTCCATTTTCTCCTTGGAGGATGACTCCTAGGCATGGAGGGAGCTCGCGGCTTTTGAGGGGAGCTTGTTGGTGGTTGGATCTTCAACCCTAGCTTGTGTAAGCCCGGTTGGATGCTTGATTTGAGGTTGGTAAACTCTCTTACAACCTCTATTTGTGTTTTTGCTTGAGATTAGCATGGAAAACCTAGTTTCTAGAAAATTAAGGTTTTATTTGGGGTTTCTCGAATGAGAGCTCTTGAGGTGGTTTTGATGGGTGTAGATTGTTGTTGTAGGTTAGATTTGAAGATCTCTAACCTCAATTTGGACGTAGAACAAGTTTTACTTGCTCAAGGTAATTTTCACCCTTTTACCTCATAGTTTTTGGTGGTTTTCGAAATTGCTTGTTCGATACCCCTAACCCCTTGGAAAATTATCTTAGGGTATGAGAAACTCGAGGGACAACTTCGTTTCGAAGTACTGCGAGATTTCGACGGGTATCCGGTGGGTTTGACCTCACCGAAATGGGTGAACTCCCCCTATGTCTCCTCTAATATTTTAGAGTTGAATTGTTGCATAATCATGCTTATTTTGACATGATAGAAATATTGGGATCATGATATATGTATAGCATATATGAGAATTGCATACTCTATATGGTAGAGTTCATGTTATGAAAGTTGTAATTTCATGAGACGTGCAAGTTGTTTATGAAAAATGCATATTTCATATAGTATGGCATTATGAGAATATTATGCATGCTAGAGTATTTGCACTATTAGTGTAATGATGCATTAGGAAATGCTAAGTATGTTATGCATGCTAGAGATGAGCATCATATGAGACACTACTTGAGTGGTGGACTAGTGAACTCTCTTAGCATACCAAATTATGCTCGTATAGAGAAAAGAGAAGTTATGGCAATTGCATGATAAGTTGTTGCACCTCATCTAGGTGAGCGACTTTGACGGTCATTGTGACTTCGGGCTCGACCTTTAGGTCGTGGAGATGATTCCGTGTTTAAGACATGAGGAATGAAATTCCATTTGCATTGATATTTATAATTGATTAAACGAGAGTCCATTGGGTTATTTAAACACTTGCATGATAGCTCTATACTCTATGTAGTAGAGGTTGTTGTAGCTTATGCATGGCATGATTATGGACTCGTTGACATCGTAGAATGCACTGATATAGCATTGTAGAATGCATGGATTACAGCATTAGTATAATGCATAGTTTTGGCATCGGTAGATTGCATGATATACGGCATTAGAACAATGCATGATTTATGAATTTAGTAAACAAAGAGATGGACATTTACATGTTAGAGACATGGGCATATTGGTAGAGACATACCAAAGGACAATTGGAGAACAACATGATATGGTTGACCTTTAGCATATTGGCTATTGAATGTAGAAAACATAATATGACATGTTTTGACATAATGTGAAATTAAACATATGGTATTATTATTATGGTTGATTGTTGCTTGTTAGCCACTATGCTCGTTTACACATGCTTGTGAGGGTCGCTCCCTACAAGCCGGCACTCCGGAGTTGGCCTCGCGACAGTTATTTCGCCCGTGTGTTAGAGAGAGCGCCGAAATGGAACCGCCGTGAGTAAGGCTCACCAAAGCGTGAGGTGTTGACTACCACGGAGCCATTAGGCTCGGCACAAGTGAACATCCCTCTATTGTATTATTTTATGACTAATGGTTATGGTTTTATGCAAAGGTGAACATTCATATAGTAAGAGGCTATTTTGACCGTAATTGTGACATTTGACACCCTAATTAATTGATGCATATACATATAGTGTATGGACATAGTGTTGGGTGGTGACCTTGTGGCATTGCATGTAGTGAGACATGACTTGGCACACTAGTGATTAGTGGACATAGAGTTCTTATTGTTGGAGACAAGACATATGCGTAATAATAAAACTTGACATATAGTGAGTTTATTACATTAGAACATATGTGATTGATCATGGCATTAATTTGACATGCATGAAATTTGTATAATTTGATTGAGAGCATATGACAATAGAGCATATCCATGTTCATGTAGATGATTTAGTCATTGGAGGCAGGATAGTTGTAGAACTATCTGTTTAGCATTGGATATTTTATGCTTTATGTTTCAGTTATACTATCTTGCCTCAGTTGACCTAGCGGTATAATTCGCCACTCTCGGCGGCTTACCCACTGGAAACTATTGATAATAGTTCTCACCCCCATTGTTGTTGGGTTTTATTTCAGAGCCTTCCGCAGCAGGAGAGGCTTGGGATCGCGGCGAGGGGTTAGCAGCTAGCTAGAGCCCCTACGGTGTTGTTGTAGGCATACCATGTGTTCCTTTCATTGTATTTTGAATGAAAGATGTATAGTTTATTGGTTGATTGATCTATTAGTTGATAAGATGTATAATTGTATTGTATATCTTGAGATTTTAGTTGTGTGGATTTTGTTTTAGTTGTAGAACTATGTTCTCGCTCTGATCACCCTGTTTAGGAGGTTTTCCTTATTCTATTGGATTTATGTTATTGTAGACGCCTTGTGTACTTTGTGTTTACTTTGTGGTGCACGGCGGGTCTGTGCACGTGCCTGGTAGGCTCCCACGAGGGCCCGGGGCGTGACATATGGTGGCTTGATTTTGACCTTGAGGACTTGAAGGAGAGTGTGTTGAACCTTTCTTCCATTTCAATCTCAGGTTAGTGTTGATTAAATCACTAAAATTGGATTGGATTTGGGTATTTGAGCTGAAAAATAGAGTTTTGATTTGATTGATGGATTTTTTTTTTTTTATCCAAACCTTATTGCAGCCAGATTTTTGGACTTCTATTGGTTCTATCCTTTCTTTTGCTGGTTTTGGAGCTGCTCTTACCAAATGTTCAGGTTGGTAAAGTGAGTTTATTAGTAATTTTGGATTTACTAGTGTAATAGGCTGATTTTGGAAAGTTTGATGGACTTTCTTCGATGTTTGAATCTAGATCTTTGTAATTTGAGTTTTGCTATTTGATGTAAGTTCTTCCCATCCTCGCTGCAATTTTGGACCTTTCCCTCCTGAGATATCAAGTTAGTAAACTTATATTTTAGCTCAAATTGGTGTGGAAGGTGTTGTAGTGCTGATTTTGGAACCTAGCTGATCCAGACCTCCCTTTTCTTGAGCCTGAATGTAGAGATTGGAGCTTCGTTGCTATTGAAGCTATTTAGTGTTGGCGTATCTGGTGTTCACCTAGATTCCAGCTGGGAGGTGAGATTGGTTGAGTTTTTACTACAAAGTCCAACTTTTTGGTTATTCCCCCAACTTAAACTCTTGCAGTTTTCAAGCTATTGACCTACTGATCGTGGCTGAGTTTTTGGGCGTCCAAAAACCTGCAGAGTGGGTTTTCCAACAGTGAGTGAGCTGAGTTGCTTCGATTACTCGCGGGCTTTTCTTTTCGTAGTTGGATCGCTTTTGAAGTGGGTTAATGTTTACCAAATTCGATGGAATTCTTATTAAGTCAATTTGAATTTCAGCATGTATATTCCTTGTTTGTCATGATTGTTAGCTTAAGTTTTAGATTTGCGTGTAAAGTAATGATGTTGAACCTATATTAGATGAATAATTAATGCTGAATTTGGATTTGACTTAGGAGAAAATCTGCACTATATACATATTCAATTTCGTCGTAAGGAATTAACTTATTGAACTGTTTTTGCCTTCTTCTTACCCCTGTTAGTGAGTTGCGAGTGCTCGGACTAGTGTAGGTTGGATCTATGCTCGTGCTAAGGAGCCGAGTGGATTTTTACAGTAGAGTTTAGGCTGTTTCGCATAGTCGGGTGCCGTCCGGATTGACGGTGGACACAGATCTTCGCTTTTTGCATCAGACTGTGTCGAGGACACGTGGGTCACAGTTTTCTAATCTGATTGATCATTTGCATCAATTACAGCCTGCATGAGTCAGATTTGAGCTCGACAGAGTACGCAGATTTCTCGGTGGGGTCGCACCCCTCGAGTGCCGCTCCGGAGCTTGGCCCTTTTGTGCGTTAATGTCCCAACAGCCTTTTGGGCATCCTACCATAGTTTGGTAACCTACGAGCGTGGTGCGTAGTAGTAAGTTGGCACAGGCTGGACCGGCCTTGTGGCGGTCCCTTTAGATTGAGTTAATAGTTGACAGTTGGAGAGATAGTTGATGCATATACTACAGCGATAGTGTGACTTGAGCATTAGTAGCGTAGTGGCATTATAGTTGTAGATTTTTTTTCAGCTTTACTACTTCTGCTCCTTTACTTACTTGTTCTACCTTTCAGTTTCATAGACTTAGTGGGTAGGCCGTCAGTGTCATTGACGGTACCCACTGAGGTCTACTTATTTATAATAGTTCTCATGCCCGTTTTTATTCCTTCTTCTTGCAGAGCCCTCCGTTCCTGTTGCTGCCACTAATCGAGGTAAGGGAGTCGCGAGTTAGATCTCTACTTACTTTGGCGAGTTGTGCTAGTGGAGTACCATTTTAAGACAGCTTATGAGTATAGTCTTTGTGCATACAGATGTATATATTTTATTTTTCATAGTCGTGGGATGTGGTGTTTGTGCTCCGTGGAATTTATGTATGTACAGTGGACTATGTTTTAGTTTTAGCAGTTCTTTTTCAGCTCTGTTACTTGCTTGTAGTAGCTCTTATATACTTTACAGGTACTTCTATCGTTTCATGTATATAGGGGTTCTTGGGTATACGGCAGATCTGTTGGCGACCCCAGATTGAACTGCACCATGGGGCGTGACACCTATGACGTATCGGAGTGTCCACAGCCACAACCGCAGCTTTAGATGTGGACAGCCAGAGCATATTCGTGAAAACTGCTCCCGAGGCTCCGGTACGGCATCGACGGTAGCTTCTGCCCCTTCTTCCCCACGTCGGTATCGGGATAATGCGGCATCTTCGACATTTGGGCACCCCTCGGCATCACGTCAGAAGGAGGGGGTGCGCCAGGCCACCAGTGGCCGTGTCTATGCCATGACGCGCCAGGAGGGCGACAAACCAGCCGATGTCGTTGCAGGTATAACTTCTTTTTACGGCATTCGAGCTGAAACCTTTTTCTATACAAGTGCGTCTCTTTCCTTTGTTGCTTGTTCTTTTGTATGAGATCATGGTATCACGAGAGGCGGCTGGGCACTAACCTTCGGGCGCAAATACCTAGAGATTCTATCGAGACGGAGTACTGTCGGTCGTGCCCAGTGCAGTTGGGCTACCGTGTGTTCCTAGCGGATTTCGCACCAATCCCGATCAAGAAGTTTGATATGGTGCTTGGGATGGATTGGCCTACCGTGTGTTCCGCAGATTTGGCACTGATCTCAATCAAGGAGTTTGATGTGGTGCTTGGGATGGACTGGCTCACCAAGCACCACGCCACTATCGACTGTGAACAGCGGACGGTGACTTTCAGTGCATCAGGAGATGAAGAGTTCGTCTACACTGCATGTAAGAGCACTTTCTTCGCCATGACTATTTCTGCTTCTCGGGCCAGGCAGATGATGATCGGTGGATGTGTGGCTTACCTAGCTTCGGTAGACCACGTCCACCGTGTGGCACTAGCACTATCGAAGATTCTGGTAGTTCGGGAGTTCCTCGACGTCTTTCCATACGAGCTACCTGGAATGCCTCTGGATCGGAAGATCGCGTTCGCCGTGGACTTGGTCTACAACAAATTCATAATTTAGCGGCATTTACACCGCGGCATTTGTTCAAATCACGCTAATTAATACATTTAACAGCATTATCTGATAAATACCGCTAAATTTAATAATTAGCGGCAGTTTATTACTAATGTCGCAAAATAGAATAAATTAGCAGCTAAATTAGTGAATGCTACTGAAGTTACCAGCATTTTCATAACAAATGACACTAAATGTAACAAAATAGCAGCGCTTATTGCTAAATGCCGTCGTTAACCAATATACAATTATTAATTATTAATAAATCCTATTTTATAATTACAATTTAAAAATTTTGAAATTTAAGTTTAGAAAATTTGAATTTGAATTTTAAAAATTTAAAAATTATAATTTAAAAAATTAATCTTATAATTTAAAATTAAAAATTTTAAAATTTATATTTTAAATTTTAAATTATAAAATTTTATTTTTAGATTTTAGATTTTAAATTTTTAAATTTTTAATTTTATCTTAAATTTAAAGTTTAAAATTTAAAATATTAAAATATGTAATTTTATCTTAAATTTAAAATTTTAAATTTATAATTGCGAATTTCAAAACTTAAATTTTGATATTTGAAAATTAAAAATTTAAATTTAGTATCTAAGTTTAAAATTTAAAATTTAAAAATTTAAATTTATTATCTAAATTTAGAATTTAAAATTTAAAAATTTAAATTTAATATCTAAATTTAGAATTTAGAATTTAGAATTTAAAATTTAAAATTTAATATCTAAATTTAGAATTTAGAATTTAAAAATTTAAATTTAATATCTAAATTTAGAATTTAAAATTTAAAATTTTAAAAATTTAAATATTTAAAACTGAAAGTTTAAAATGTAAAAAACTCAAAGATATATAACTTACTGTTCCTAGCGCAAGTGGCAAAGTGTTTGGTGGCTATTACCAGAGGTACTAAGTTCAAATCCTACTTGATTCATATTTCCAGCAAGTAAAAGAAATAAATAAAGCGGGTTGTATGATATCTTTCTCTCAAAATAAAATCAAATATAAATATAAATTAATATTTTATAAATAAAAAATAAAATTATATTTTAAAATTTGAGTTTCCAAAATTAGTTATTTTTATTAGCGGCATTTTATTCATCTGCCACTAATTAACAATATAAAATTAGCATTTAACAGCCCTTTAAGCGGTATATTTCTAATGACACTAATTGATTCAAATTAGCAGCATTTATTATATATGCCGCTAATACTTTTAGCGACATTGGTATAGGCGGCATTTAGTGCCATATGCTGCTAAAAGTTTTAGCAGCATTTATCGATCATTTAGCGGTATAAATAAACGCCGCTAATGATTAAATTTCTAGTAGTAGGCCCCGTCACGACACCTTTCTCCAAGATATATACCCTATCGCATGGCATTTGCTGAGCTCAAGGAGCTCAAGGCTCAACTCGAGGACCAAAGCTAAGGGCTTTATCATGCCCAGTTTGTCACTGTAGGGCGCATATGTTCATTTCGTTTGAAAGAAGGACGAAAGCCTCCGGTTGTGCATTGATTACCGGGAGCTGATCAAGGTTATGGTGAAGAATAAGTACCCCCTACCGCAGATCGATAATCTGTTTGATCAGCTTCAGGGCTCCACGATCTATTCCAAGATTGATCTGCAGTTTGGGTATTACTAGCTTCAGGTCAAAGCGGATAACATATCCAAGACGGTCGTCTGAACTCGTTACAGGTATTATGAGTTCACGTTGATGCCGTTTGGGCTTACTAATGCCCCGGCAGTATTTATGGATATGATAAACCAGGTCTTCCACCCGTATCTGGATCAGTTTGTTGTGGTCTTCTTTGACGACGTATTGATCTTTTCGCGGAGCGATAAGGAGCATGAATTGCATTTTATGACAATTCTCCAGTCCTCAAGGAGAACAAACTTTATGCGAAGTTTAAGAAGTATGAGTTCTGGCTTCGTGAGGTACTCTTCCTCAGTCATGTCGTCACGACATCGAGCAGAGCGGTAGACCCTAAAAAGGTGAACTCAGTCGTGGATTGGCGTCAACCGACTAGTGTGACAAAGGTTAGGAGCTTTCTGGGTCTCGCGGGGTATTATCGGCAATTTGTCGAGGGGTTCTCTAATATTGCCTCCCCTCTACCCACCTGACTTGGAAATGGGAGATGTTCCAATGGACACCTGAGAGCTAGTGGAGCTTCGAGAAGCTCAAGGATAGGCTGACGCGTGCACCCATACTTGCGTTGCTGAATCAGGGCAAAGATTTCATAGTTTCACTGTGATGCATCTCGAGTCGGCTTGGGTTGCATGCTTATGCAGAAGGATCGAGTCATCGCATATGCATCGCGGCAGCTCAAGAATTATGAAAAAACTACCCCACCTATGATCTTGAGCTGGCGGCTGTAGTGTTCACCCTGAAGTTTTGGAGGCACTATCTTTATGAGGCACATTGTGAGGTGTTCACCAATCACCAGATCCTCAAATACCTAGTTACAAAGAAAGAGTTAAATCTCCGGCAAAGATGGTGGCTCGAGCTCCTAAAGGATTATAACATCTCCATCCAATACCATCCTAGGAAAACGAATGTAGTGGTCGATGCTATAAGCAAGAAGACCACTCATGCAGAGTTGTCGATGATAATCACCAAGCAGGATCGCTCGGTGGAGTATTTTCGACGGTTAGAGTTGGAGATGGTGCCTTTAGGCACGATTGCTTAGCTCCTCACCTTGGTGGTGTAGCCCACTGTCACGCCCCGGGCCCTCGTGGGAGCCTACCAGGCACGTGCACAGACCCGCCGTGTACCTCAACAACACAATGTACACAAGGCGTCTATGCTAACAACCATCAAGAAGGATAAAGAATACATCCTAACAAGGTAATCAGAGCGAGAACATAGTTCTACATCTAAAACAAAATCCACATAACTAAAATCTCAAGATATACAAGAATTTATACATCTTATCAACAATAGATCAACCAAACATCTATACACCTTTCATATAAAATACAATGAAAGGAAACCCATGGTATGCCTACAACAACAACACCGTAGAGGCTCTAGCTAGCTGCTAACCCCTCGCCGCGATCCCAAGCCTCTCCTGCTGCGGAAGGCTCTGAAATAAAAACAACAAACCCCAGGGGGATGAGAACTATTATTCAATAGTTTCCAGTGGGTAAGCCGCCGAGAGTGGCGAATTACACCGCTAGGTCAACTGAGGCAAGATAGTATAACTGAAACATAAAGCAGAAAGCATATAACATTTAATGCTAAACAGGTAGTTCTACAACTATCTTGCCTCCAATGACTAAATCATCTACATGAACATGAACATGTTCTATTGTCATATGCTCGACAATTAATTTCATGGTTGATATGCATGTCAAATTAATGCCATGATCAATTATATATGCTTAATGTCATAAACTCGCTATATGTCAAGTTTAACTATTTCAAGTATGACTTGTTTCCAACTACAAGTATGTAATGTGTAACTAATTCCCACTACATGTATGAACTACATGACTTGTTCCCAACTATAAGTATGTAATGTGTAACTAATTCCCACTACATGTATGAACTACATGACTTGTTCCCAACTATAAGTGTGTTATGTTTACTATTTCACAAATATGCCAAGTCATGTCAATGTCTCACTACATGCAATGCCACAAAGTCACCACCCTATACTATGTCCATACACTACATGTATATGCATCAATTAATTAGGGTGTCAACTGCCACATTCCTTACGATATTTCCTACCATAAAAGACTTTTTAAGTCTTTGCTTGAGCCGTGCCTAATGGCCCCGTGGTAGTCAACATTCTCGCTAGAATGAGCCTCCCCCACGGCAATCCACTTCGGCGCCCATATAACCTGCACATAAACGATCGACGTCGCGAAGGCCCACTCCGGAGCTGCCTGCTTGTAGGGAGCGACCCTCACAAGCGTGTGCGAATGAGCACAATGGCATAACAAGCATATAAACAGCATAGGAAATACGTTCGTCATGTCTCTAACATGGAATAGCCAACCAATATCCAAAAAGGGTCTAACACTAAATCATAATGTCAACCTTGTTGTTCACCTAAGTGAAAAGTCATATGTTTAACCTCTATGTCAAAACATGTCACTTTATGTTTACTACATTCAATAGCCAATATGCTAAATGTCAACAATATCATGTTGTTCTCAATGTCCGATGGTATGTCCCTACCAATAAGTCCATGTCTCTAACATGTAGATGTTCATCTCTTTGTTTACTAAGTCCATAAATCATGCATTATTCTAATGCCATAAATCATGCACTTTACGATGCCATTGTCATGCATTCTCTAATGCTATAATCCATGCATTCTACGATGCCATAACAATGCATTCTACGATGCCAACGAGTCCATAATCATGCCATATGTAAGCTACAACAACCTCTACATCTAGAATATAAAACTATCATGCAAGTGTTTATATAATCCAAAGGACTCACGTTTAATCAATTATAATATCAAATGCCAATATAATCCATTTCCTCATGTCTCTAACATGGAATCAATCCACGACCAAAAGGTCGAGTCCAAGGCCAACAATGCCCGTCAAAGTTGCTCACCTAGATGAGGTGCAACAACTTATCATGCATTTGCCATAACTTCTCTTTTCTCTATACAAGCATACTCTAGTATGCAAGAGAAATCATTAATTCAACAACCATGTGGTGTCTCCTATGATCCCCACTTCTAGCATGCATAACCTAGTTAGAATTTCATCATGCATAATTATAATACTAGCACAATTACTCTAGCATGCATATTAACATCATAATACCGCACTATATGTACTATGTATTTTTCATACATAACATATATGTCTCATGCAATTACAATTATCATCATGCCATAATTAACATAATTATGCATCAAATCAATCCTATAACAAGATAGGAGACATAGGGGAGTTCACCCATTTCGGTGAGGTCAAACCCACCGGATACCCGTCGAAACCTCGCAGTACTTCGAAACGAAGTTGTCCCCCGAGCTTCTCATACCCTAAGATAATTTTCCAAGGGGTTAGGGGTATCGAACAAGCAATTTCGAAAACCACCAAAAATCAATGAGGTAAATGGGTGGAAATTACCTTGAGCAAGTAAAACTTATTCTAAGTCCCATTGGAGGTTAGAGATCATCAAATCCAACCTACAACAACGTTCTACACCCATCAATTCCACCTCAAGGGCTCATAATCACGAAACCCTAAAATAAACCCTAATTTCCAAGAAACTAGGTTTTCAAGCTAATCTCAAGCAACAATCAAAAATAGAGGTTGTAAAAGGGTCTACTAACCTCAAATCAAGCCTCCAACCAAGCTCACACAAGCTAGGGTTGAAGATCCATCCACCAACAAGCTCCATTCCTCAGCCCCGAGCTCCCTCCAAGCCTAGGAGTACTCCTCCATGAAGAAAATGGAGAGAAAAGAGATCAAAACATGATCTAAGGGGTTGGGGGAAGAGAAAACCTAGAGAGAGAGAGGAAAAACCTACCTCTCCTTCTCCTCCAAGCCTCAGCCAAACAACACAAGAGGGGGGTGAAGGGGTACTTAAACCCAAAGCACAAAATCCAACTAGGCCCCTCAAAAAGCCAAAATTGCAAAACTGCTCAAAATGCAATTTCTGCATTGTATACCGGTATGCGTGTGGGCATACCGGTATCCAACCAAAATCCCGCAAACCCGAGCCTCGGCCAAGCAGTCTGCGCAAAGGGATTCCGGTATGCGACTTCCCCATACCGGTACTAACACTCCAGTACCGGTATGCGCATTGCACATACCGGAATGCCAGCGTATTCCGGTATCTCCAGCCGGATTCCGCAGAACCCGAGAGCTGCGCAAACCAGTTCTCACTGGATTCCGGTATCCCTAACCAGATACCGGTATGCAATTGCAAAATCTGCACTTTTGCAGATTTTGACTCCCGGAGTCCGTTTTCGCACTTTTTAAGTCCCAAAAACACTCCGAAGCTCACCAAACTCAGCCCAAAACTCCAGAATAGCATAAGGCACTATTCTCTCACTAGAACTCCGCAATTTGCTAAAGTTCAGTGTACTACACCCACCTTGGTGAACAGGATCAAGGAAGGGCAGCTCATTTTCTACCGATCCACACGACTTGGTCGAGGAATAGACTAGCGCAGCAATATGTCAACGAGATTGTTCATCTCCACGGCGTATCTCTATCCATCACTTTTAGACCAGGTCACATGCTTTGTGTTCCAATTCTAGAGGAGTCTATACCAGGCCATGGGGACAAACCTAAATTTTAGCTCGACTTTTCATCCCCAGAGTGATGGGCAGTCGAAGCGGATTATTTAGATCCTTGAGGATATCCTCCGGACATGTGTTCTGGATTGTAGCGAAGGATGATTCCGCTATCTACCATTGGTGACGTTCACCTATAACAACATTTATCAGGCGAGCAATGGGATGGTACTGTATAAGGCACTGTACGGTCATTGGTGTCGTTCCTTGATTTGTTGGGACGATGTGGGCGAGCATAAAGGTTATCAGGCAAGATTTGGTGGAGGACGCAGAGGCAAATGTTTGTACTGCTAGAGAGCAACTCTTGCTTGCTTAGAGCCGCAAAAAAGTTACACAGACCAGCGACGATGCAACTTTGAAATCCAGGTTGGGGAGCACATGTTGCTCAAGGTTTCTCCAGCAAAGAAGATAAAACGGTTCGGATTGCGTGGCAAGCTTAGCTTGTGGTTTATTGGACTATTTGAGATCTTCGAGCACGTTGGTCCCGTGGCTTATTGACTAGCACTTCCTCTGAGCCTCGCCCTAGTTCACAATGTTTTCCATATATCTATGCTCTGAAAGTACATTTGCTCCCACATGATCAGCCCAACGGTGATTGAGCTTCGGGAAGATTTGAGCTTCGAAGAAGTTTCGGTCCAGATATTGGCAAGCCAGGAAAAGCAATTGCGAAATTGGACAATTTCGTATGTGAAAGTTTTGTGGGAAAATCATGAGGAGCACAAGGCTACTTGGGAGCTAGAGTCTGTTATGCGGGAAAGGTATCCAGGTTTAGGATCAAGTTTCAAGGACGAAACTTTTTGTAAGGGGGGAACGATGTAGAAAGTGACAAAATTCAAAATTTAATAAAATTGAATTTTGAATTTTATTTAAATTTTTGTGTTCGAGAGAGAGGATTGCTAACTTCGCTAAATGAAAATGGAATCCGACGAAAAAAATTCACCACTTGAAAGGTCTGCCAGTGCAAGAAAGTGTGGTGAAGTTTATTTTCAGATTCGGCGTGGCGAAAGTGAAAAATGAAGCAAAAATCTAAAATTCACCAAAATTGAAATTTCAGTAATGTAGTGTGCCGAAAAAATTAAAATATATTATTTTGCCGAAATGGCGACAATTACTACCACTGGTCGAGACTTCTGGACAGTGTTGGGACGAGTCAGAATTGATTTGGACACGAAATTGATGTCAAAAATGATTTCGAATAGGAAATTAGTTTTCAGCTGGAGCAGTTTTACTATATTGTGCTTAAGGCAAATTATATCCAAATGCCAACTACCTCTAATTGGAATTTTGGACTGATGTAATCAGCAAGTAGTCAACCTCCCTATTCCTTCTCTTTCTTTCTCTTCTACATCTTCTTCATATTCTTCTTCTTCTCCTCTCTTCCACCTTGTTACTCCTTCTCTCCCTATGCTGGGTAGGAAGTAGCAGCTGTAGCAGCAAGCAAGAGCAGCAGCTGTAATAGCGATTGCAGCAGCAACAACAGTAGGCGCATTGGTCCAGCAGGGGTCTTTTTCAAGGAATTTCAAAATTGAGGAAGTTCTAACTGCTGGGACACCTTTTGCATGAGTTTTTGGTGAAGAAGAGATCTTGGAGAATAGCTTCATACAGCTGGATTTTGGTAAGTTCCCCTCAAGTGCTGAAATTTTGGATTTGAGCTGAGTTTGGCCAATCTTTGGATTTTGCTTGTGATTTGTTCTTGTTGCTGAACTATAGAGGAGATGGGCACAAGCTTACCTTCACCTAGAGCTGGAGGGGAGTTCATTTGAGTTGATTTGAAGGTTGGTAAAGAGAGAATTTTTATTTTTATTTATGTTCCAAGCAAAATCAACCTTAGGTTGAATTTTGATGCTCAATCCAATCAAAACTATTTTTGGCTGAGGATTGCTGATTTAAATTAGATATTTGGAGTGTTTTGAAACTAAGGATTCATACAAGTAATTCTCTCCCTCTCCTCTCTCCTTGTGTTTTTGCTAGTGGTTCCTTGAGCAAAAGCTAGCAGCAACAACGACAACAATAGCTGCAGTCCAGCAGCAGAATCAGCACCAGTAGCTAGGTTCAAGATGGGATTTTGAGGAATTTCGAAATCCAAATTGCTGGGAATTGGTTGCTTGCATTCTTGGTGATGATATAAACTTGAGAGTGTTTTAATTCAGCGATTAAACTAGTAAGTTATGTTTAATTGCTGAAATGGTAAAGGTCGTTGAAATTGATGTTTTATGCTGATTTTGAGCATGCTGAATTCTTGATTGATTTTTTTTAAAATCTACCTATGTAGCTGAGCATTTGAAAGGTTGGGAGTGATTTTATCTTCATCTAGAGTTGGTGGGAATTTCATTTGGATTAATTTGAAGGTAAATTTTTCTTGAATTTCAGTTTTCATTGAGGCCTTCAACTGAAAATCAGATTTTCGTTGAAGCTGAGTTCTTGAGCCTTATTCCATCTTTGAGCCGAAATTTCATAGTAATTAATAGACTTTTCCTATGGCTTAGGGACCAGAGAACATTCTTGAAGTTGTCCCAACATCTCTCTGTATATCCTGGTTCTCCTCTGCAGATCAAGAACAACAGAAGCAGCATCAGCAGCAGCAGCAGCAGCAACAGTAGTGGCAGCAAGTGGGATATCAAATTAGCTTTCCTTGTCTTTTGTGCTGCGAATTGGATTAATTTCTATGTTCGTGAGGAAGTGAGGAACCTGGAATTTAAGTATTATTAGCTGATTCAAGGTGGATCGTCTTGGTGCTACCAAGTTTCCTGCCGTTAAATCTATCCTTTTGACTATTTCCACCCCTTAGTTCATACTATTCAACCAATCACCTACTCAACTGTAATATCCGAGAATTCTAGAACCTGAAATTTATTTAAATTCAAATTTTGAATTTCAATATATATATATATATATATATATATATATATATATATATATATATATATATATATATATATATATATATATATATATAGAAATAGATAGATATAGATATAACTTATGTATATATACGTTGAGGCGGGAAGAGGATGGAATTCTAGCGAATCGTCGACCGTTTCTGACGAAACAAAAATGCAGATCTGATTGTCTGGCAGTGCCGGAGGTGCTAGTGCAATCTGTTCGCAGATCCATCAAGTCGATCGTCCAAATTTACATGAAGTTTGAAGAGGGGTCGATTGTGGGAATTTCGTAATTTCGAGAAAGCCCCAATATTTTATGTATCGTTTTGCGAGAAATCGCACGTGGAGGTACTTTTGAGCACTTTGCGCATGCTATAACGAACTGGGAAAGAAATATTGGGTTTTAGCAAACTTACACGCAATTTTTCCTAAACCTACCTATAGCACACTAGGGTTTTCATTGTGAAAACCTAAACCCCAACCCTCTCCCCCTCCCATCCGAACCTTAGCCGCACCAGGGTTCCCCTCCACCTACGCACCCACCTCTCCGATAGCCGACGACCACCCACGGCCACCGGAGAAAACCCCACTTCTCTCCCTCTCCCTCTACATCCCTCCTCCCCAACTGTTGGATTTGGGAGCCCTTCCCCCTTGGTTGTATCTGCTGCAGACCATTGCCAACGACCTCTCGAAGTCCGGCTACCACCCCCCGACCAGTTCCGATGCAGCCGTGCGCCGCCACGCTGGGAGAAACCCCCTAGACCGAGCTAGGAATAGTTGGCCGCGGTCTTGGGATCGCCACCACCACCGCCTCCCAGCCTGCGCTGCCGGCTTTGGAAGGTCCCTGGGGACCCTCGGCGCCGATCCCAACAGTCTTCGCCCGCCGCCGTTGCCGAAAACAGGAAGCCCTAACTTGAGGGATCTTTGGTTCCGGTCGAGGTTGCAGAATTGCCGCCGCCGCCGCCGCCTCCCTTCATCGGCCAATGCGCGCACCAGCGACCCGTCGTCGGCCGCACCCACCTCCTACCAGTGCCGTGTGCCGCCTGTTACGGATTTTTAATGTTGCCGAATTTCGTGGAGTCGTATGGAGTCCTGAATGGTTGAAAACGAAGACATCAAGTTCAAAGACTCAAAGACTCATTTCTGAAGCTCACGGCCCCCAGATATGATTACATATAGTTAATAGTGATTTATGCACATGTTATAAGTGTTTGGAAGACATTAGAATAGGTTCAAAACGATAAAATTTGCAAAACTGGAGTTTTTCAAGTTTCAGGGTTCGAACCCTATTGCAAGGTCCGGACCCCATAAGCCTTCCTAGCTGTCACACAGGGAGGGTCTGGACCTTCAGGGCAAGATCCGGACTTTGATGTTTTGAAACTTCAAATTCCAAACCCTAATATAGGGTCCGGACTCTAAACTCATCGCGAGTTTTTTGAAATCGTGTTTTTCAATCCTAGTCTGATTCTAATGTCTCGTAAGCCTATAAATAAGATATGGAGCTTTCTCTAGAACATGGCAAAGATAGAATACCTCTCAGAAATCCTAGAAACTTGTTTTTGGTGCCTTTCTTTCATCTTTCGAGAGCAAGTTTCTTTCTTTCTTTCTTCAATTTGATTCTTGGAGCTTTAATCCAGATATTCTCTTAAGAATCAAATTGATGATTGCTTAGAAGATTTTTTTCTCATATCTTATGAATTTCTAAGCATCGAAATCACCACCAACCGTTGTTCTACTTGCTCCGGACGGAGCGATTGTGCGTGGACTTCGCGTGAGGATCGAGGATTCACTAGACGCTCGTGGATTCGAGACGTTGCTACTACGAAGAGTCGTAGCGTGATCGATTTTAGGAGTTCAATCGATTGGGGACCAATCAAGGAGACCTACTTCGAGTCTAGGGTAAAGGTTGAGTCGAGGATTCCGTAAATTACCTTGTACTCTATTTTTTTCCTTAGTGGATTTTTCATGTGATCGGTCCTGTGGATTTTTTTTCTCCTCTTGGAGTTTTCTTATGTAAAAATCTCGGTGTGTTGGCTTTACTTTTTGCGCACTTAAATTTTATTGCATCGAGTTGGTTGTTTTATTATTTACGCCTATTCACCCCTCTAGGTGAGCTTATACCTTTTAGATCTTTGGGTCGTCATATCTTAAAAGTAGTATCAAAGCAGGTATAAGTTGTAAACTATGAGTGAGGGTGGTAACATTAATCGACCTCCCTTCGTCGATGGTACAAACTATGAGAGCTTTTCTAATTGTCATTGATGAGCAAGTTTGGCAATCCGTTGAATTTGGATAAAAACATCCTATCGAAACGGTCAATAATGTTGACACCCCTAAACCTCAGACCAAGTGGAGTAAGGAAGAAATTGATTTGTTTCCTTATAATGGAAGAGGAATCAATGCCTTATTTAATGTTTTAAATCAAACTGAGTTGTCATGCGTCTCGACGTGTGAAACGGCTAAGGAGATTTGGGATATTCTCCAAGTTACGCATGAAGGAACTAGCTTGGTAAAGGTTCAAAAACTTCAAATGTTAACAAACAAATTTGATTCAATTCGCATGGAGGAATATGAAACCTTTACCGAGTATAATATTCGTTTATAAGACATAGTTAATACATGCACAAACTTAGGAGAGAAAATCTCGAAACTCAAAGTTATAAGAAAAATTTTGAGAACTCTTCCCAAAAAATTGCGTCCGAAGGTTGCAGCCATAGAAATAATAAAACATCTGGATGGTTTAAAAGTAGAAGAATTAGTTGGTGTTCTACAAACTTATGAGATGACTTTTTCTACTAATTCATCTTCTACTAAAGGTGCATGTATGGCTCTCAAATCTACGAAGGAAGAAGACTCAAAAAATTTGAAAAATAATTGGCTCTTTTAACGAAGAAGTTTCGTCGAAACTTTAGAAAGAAACAAGCCAACAAATCTTCTTCATTCTCGAAACAATCCAAGAATAAAGGGAGTAATCCTATTAAATCGAGAAAATTTGAGGATTCTTCTAAGAAGAAGAAGAATTCGGATGGACAAATCTAATGCTATAAATGCAGGGGTTTTGGCTATATTGTATCGGATTGTCCTAATAAGAAGCCTTCGAAAAAGAAGGTTATGCAAGCCATCACTTGGGATGACTCATCTTTCGACGAGTCGACCTCAAGTCATGAGGACATGAATGCTAC
This sequence comes from Puya raimondii, assembly GCA_016920855.1. Lineage (NCBI taxonomy): Eukaryota > Viridiplantae > Streptophyta > Magnoliopsida > Poales > Bromeliaceae > Puya > Puya raimondii. The sequence goes on from JABWPP010000050.1 coordinate 12,922,399, forward strand.
TGCATTACTTGCATCTACCTCTCCTTTTATGTGTTTAGCATCTATTTCTATTGACTCTATTTCTTTGTCTCCTTTGCATGAAAAATCTACGTCGGAGAATGATTCAAGGATGAAGAGTTGGAAGAAGATGACATTGTCGCCGCCTACCATCAACTATTGATTGAATCAAAGAAGATGGCGAAACATAATAAGAAGTTGCGGAGAAGACTTGTTGAACTCGAAGAGGAAATTAAAAGATTGTCTACCCTATCAAGGACTTTCGAAGAAGAGAGATATTTTGATCAAATCGAATGATACTTTGTTAGATAAGTTTAAACTGTTTGAAAAGGAAAAGGAATCTCACTTAGATAAAGTCAACTTTCTCACCAAGCAGTATACTGAATCTAGAGAGTCCAATATGGAGATGACTAAGACAATCCTTCAAGTCAAATCCGATCTCAACAGATTCTCGTCTGGAAAGAGCAAACTTGATAAGATATTGGGACTCGGTCAAACTAATAAATTTGGACTCGGCTTTGAACGAACATATGTTGAACGTGTCTAGAAAACCGTCGATGAAAATCCTAAACAAGCTCCACCAACGATTTAAGGTATGTCTACTTTCCATGAAAATAAATTTGCTAGAAAGTTTTGTCATCGTTGTGGTGTGATAGGGCATATCAAAAGGGCATGCAAGCAAAGATGAAGCAAGCTACAATACTATCTACTTCTAGGCGACAAGTTCCAAATGTGAAGCTCCAATTGCCGCCTAGGCATACTCAAAAGATAGCGAAGATAATTTTGCTAAACCTAATCAAGAGCGACAACGTGCGAACATCCAACAAAAAGCATCTCCCAAAAAGAAGAAAGCATGAAAACCAAAGAAGGATGATCCAAAGAAGCATGTTCCCACAAAGGTCTCCAAGCAACAAATTTCAGTCACTAGTAGGCCGACGCAACCCAAAACGCATAAGGTTTGGGTGCGCAAAGGTGAACTCTTTCCTTGCCTTGTCATACATATTACTCTACATGCTTATGATAATTCATCTTGGTATTTAGATAGTGGGTGTTTCTGACACATGACCGGAGATAAAATTATTTCACTACTTTAAACAAAATTTTCGGAGGACTTGTTGTCTTCAGAGACGGTCGGTCTTCAAAAGTTGTTGGAAAGGGTATAGTCACTATCCCTGGTGGCCCTACATTGAATGATGTACTTTTTGTGGAAGGGTTTAAGACCAATCTCATAAGCATTAGTCAATTGTGTGATGACGAATATTCTGTGCAATTCTCTTCTAAAGAATGTTGTCACGCCCCGGGCTAGTTCAAGATGCAGAAAAACGTGCTAAATTTTTTTTTTTTTGAAAAGCCTAGCCCGTGCCACGTACAGACCCGCCACAAATACAGGGTCCACTGTACACACGGACAGAGCCTCCCCTGTATTTGCACGGCGTCCAACAACAAACAACAGGATCACAACCACCATTCATTCATCCCAACAGCACATCAACACAACGAGAGATTCATACAGCTAACAGTCCTTAACCTGTATGAATCTAAGCAAATCCTTAAGCGAAGGATGATGCAATGCACAAGCAACAATCATTCTAGAAAGCTGCTCCTTACCCATAAGCTTTAGTTTGAAACCCTAATCTCAATCATTGAAGAAGCCTTTGAAAACTGTTCTCCACACGAGAACTCTCTTTTTGAAATCACAAAACCGAGCAATCAGAAATCCATTTGAAAACCGTTTCCCACACGGAAACCTTGTTTTACGACGCTACCACGAGGGGTAGAAAACCGAAATGCTAGATAACGAAACGATTGAAAAGCAAGGATACAATCAACTAGTCCAAGCATGCAGTCATCACACAAGCATATAGAATGAATCCACAACATAAGCATGCTAGAATTTACAACGGGGTAACCACACATTACATCTATCAAATAGAGGTAGGGGAATAACCAAATCTGGGGATGTAGCCTCACGAGTCGGAACCTCTAGAGCTACTATCTAGGCGTGCCTCGCAGCGTCCCGACACTCACCACCCTGCTCACCTGAAACCTGTAAAGGGGGTGGGGGGTGAGAACATGCACGCATGTCTCCCCTCCCAGTGGGTACCGCAAGCCGACGAAGGCGAGGTGTACACACCGGCACGAGGGTCAACAAAAGATAGATATGGTAAACAGTAGCAAAAGTAAATATGAGGCTGAACCTATAACAGAAATAACAATGCTACTGTAAACAACTAGTATGCATCAAAGGGGATAACCACAAAGTGAACCCAATCTATAGCCACCAGGGGGTGGCCCTGGCACTGTCACCCTGCTCAATCCAACGGCACCATCCATCCCGACGCAATGCTCGGGGCCACGGGTCGGTAGAAATTCACGACCCTTTTCCGGAAAAGAACACCTCTAAACGGTGGATCAGACCGCGGTGTACGTGAAGTGCGGGAAGAGCTGTGACGATCGATGCATATGCTCAAACCACAGAACGGCAACAAGCCGAGAAGCAACCAATAAACCACAACTAGGATCGCTCGGAACAACAGGCGATCACCTCCGACCAACTGGGTCGTCTCAAGGAATATGCAAGCCACACTAGGATCGCTCAGACTGACAAGCGATCCCCACCGACCGACTGGGTCGTCTCAAGAACATGCAAACCACACTAGGATCGCTCAGAATGACAAGCGATCCCCACCGACCGACTGGGTCGTCTCAAAGAACATGCAACCCACACTACTCTACTATCCAAGCACGCATATGAGTAGAGTCTACGGGAGTCAAGTGAACTACTAACAGAAAAGCAAAGGAAGGGATAGAAAGGTATCACCGTAGTCCACTGAACCGACTCCGGGTCGAAGTACCCACCTGTAGGTAAGATCCAATCTAACACCGACGGCTCTCGGGAACCGCGACAGGACCTACGAAAGACTCACAGGGTCAAGGTCCACCAAGTCGACGCTAAACACAAAGCTCTCACATCCCGAAACCGGCGGATCGCCCGGGAAACCCACCGGGACGATCCCGAAACCACACAAAGCCCCAGAGGGGTACCAAACAGCCAACAAGGCCCCTCGCTGTCCCCGAACACAACAAACCAAAGTGACGGGACAGCGAGCACAAGCACGGGGTGCCACGAACATCAAACGCACCCGTAAAGGCTTCCCGGGTTCCCGAAAAGTGCCGATTTGGCACCGGAACCCCACATCACTCATCCGCTGTCCTTGGAACTTCGGGACAGCGATGAGGAACAGCCAACGAGGCCACACGATGAAGCCAAGTCGCTCGCGAAAACAGCGAGTGAGTCGCACAACTAGAAACGTGCGTTTTGCCGATTATTTCATCGAAAAACGCGTCGGAAACAAGTCCGAAACCACACGAAGGGCGAGGGGGTAGGACAAACAGTCCACAGGGTCTCCAAGACCTTACCCTTGCTGCCCACAGCGTCGCTACGCTGTCACAAACGCCTAAGTCCCCAAACATGCAACATACACAAACATACAATCACTAAATTAGGCCGTTCGAGCAATCCGTTCGTCCGCTCGAACTTCCGCAAGTACCAGCGGATAGGTATCGTCGTCACGGAGACCGTGCTCACTGTCCCGCTGCGACAGGACCAGTCGCAAGCCGGGAAAACCCATAAAAATAGTGGGCGCGTGCACAAAAGCAAGCTTAACTAGGGCCGCGTGAGCAAGCCGTACATCCGCACGACCTTCCGCAAGCACCAGCGGATCGGCAACGACGTGACGGAGGCTATGCTCACAGCCCCACTGCGACAGGACCAGTCGCAGTCCGGGAAAGTGCATAAAAACAGCGGGCAAAAGGCAAAAATAGCCCGACAAAGGCCGCACGACGCAACGGCTCAACCAAAACCAGAACTAGGGTGAGCACGGTGTTCAGCACGTCGCTGCGATCGCCGGGCTCACCCTCCCGAGCTTCGGGGGTCAGCAGGGAGCTCAAGCATCCCAACAAAACAAAAACACCACAATGCAAGGCCCCGGCCGGAGCAACCAGCTCCGGCCGGCTGCCGGCCGGCAGGCAGGGCCAGCGGCGGCCAGCATCGGCAGCGGAGGTGCCAAGGAGAAGGAGGCTCACCTCAGCCGGCGGCGGGAAGCGGCGGCGGCGGCGCGGGGAAGAGGATAGCTCTCGGGTTGGCTGCCAGGGGCGAGGGCACGGCGGCGCCGGCAACGAACGGCAACGGCGGCCGGCGGCGATGCGAGCACCGGCTCGAGGGGGTCGCCGGACATCGCCCTGTCGGTGTCCGCGACAAAAACAGAGGCGGGTGGCGGCGCGGGGAAACAGAGGTTGCCCTAGCCGAGCCCGCGGCGGCTCCGGCGGCTCTCCGGCGGCACGGCGATGGCCGGGGAGGCAGGAGGCGGCGCCGGAGGTCGCGGGGGAGGTGACGCTCACCTTCCCAGGGTGCGGGAGGCGGCGGCGGCAGGGGCTCACCACCCTCGGCCAGCTGCTGCTCCAGCAGCTGGCCGCAGCAGCTCAGGCTGCTTCTGGCGGCCCTCCGGCGGCACGGCGGCGGTCCCCCGCGTCACAGAAACCTCAGGGGGAGCTCGGCGTGGGTTCCCCCTGGGTGCTCACCTCAGAGAAGAAGAAGGAGAAGAAGAAGAAGAAGAAAAAGAGAAAATGGGGAGAGAGGGGGGTGGCCGGAGCTGCTCCGGCCAGGCAGTGGCCGGCGGCGGCCGGCGCTGCACAGGGAGGAGGCCGAGGGGCAGGGGGAGCTCGGGCTCCACTCTGGGAGCAAGGGAGAGAAGGAGTGAGAGAGGGAGAGTGAGAGAGAGAGTGTGAGGGGATGTTTCACCCACCCCCTCCACCAACCAAATTACAGAAAAACCCCTCCAAACTCGGCAAAACACCCCAAGGTCCCTTCAGCCAGCACAAGAAGCCCAAACACCCCTCCACAAGCAATCTCACGCGAAACGGTGCGAGAACAGGGTCCAAATCGCGAAATTACAAAATGCGACTTACGACCTCTCGGCGATCAAGATGGAATAACTTTTTATCCGCTCGTCGCACGACGACGCGGATCGCGCCATCGCGTTCAGCACTGCCGAGACATCGAACTCACCATTTTGGTTCGTCAGATTCGGACTCCGGATCGCGCCGTTAAGCCGTTCACTCTCCGCGACGAAAAACCAACAACTATTAAAATCCACTAAAATCACTTATATACATATATATATATAAATACCGGTATATATATACGTATACTGATCAAAAACACAGTAATGGGGGAGAGGAACACTGAGAATTTCAAATTCCCAAAATTCGGATTCTCACAAATGTACTGTGACTAGTGGTGATAATTCTTTCTTCTTAAAAGGCGTTAGGTCACAAAAAAACTGTTATATAGTTCCTAGTACTTTAACTGAACATTGCAACCTAGTATCATTGGATACTGAAACTTTATGGCTTGAACGACTAGGTCACATTAACTTTAAGGAGCTATCTAGAATTACATAAAAGGAAGTAGTTAGAGGCGTTCCTAAGATAAACTATAAAGAGAATCGATAAAAACCCTAAACAAGCTCCACCAACGATTTCAGGTACGTCTACTTCCCATGAAAATAAATTTGCTAAAAAAGTTTGTCATCGTTGTGGTGTAATAGGGCAGCATATCAAAAGGGCGTGCAAGCAAAGAGTGAAGCAAGCTACAACACCATCTACTTCTAGGCGACAAGTTCCAAATGTGAAGCTCCAATCGCTGCCTAGGCATACTCAAAAGGTGGCGAAGATAATTGCTAAACCTAATCAGGAACGACAACATGCGAACATCCAACAAAAAGCATCTCCCAAAAAAGGATGATCCAAGAAGCATGTTCCCACAAAGGTCTCCAAGCAACAAATTTCAATCACTAGTAGGCCGACGCAACCCAAAATGCGTAAGGTTTGGGTGCGCAAAGGTGAACTCTTTCCTTACCTTGTCATACATACTTATCTACATGCTTATGATAATTCATCTTGATATTTAGATAGTGGGTGTTCCCGACACATGACCGGAGATAAAAATTATTTCACTACTTTAAACAAGATTTTCGGAGGACTTGTTGTCTTCGGAGGCTGACGGTCTTCAAAAGTTGATGGAAAGGGAATAGTCACTATCTCTGGCGTCCCTACATTGAATGATGTATTTTTTGTAGAACGGTTTAAGACCAATCTCATAAGTATTAGTCAATTGTGTGGTGATGGGTATTCTGTGCAATTATCTTTTAAAGAATGTACTATGACTAGCGGTGATAATTCTTTCTTTTTAAAAGGCGTTAGGTCATAGAACAACTGTTATATAGTTTCTAGTACTTCAACTGAACATTGCAACCTAGCATCATTGGACACTGAAACTTTATGGCATGAACGGCTAGTTCACATTAACTTTAAGAAGCTATCTAGAATTACACGAAAAGAAGTAGCTAGAGACGTTTCTAAGATAAACTGTAAAGAGAACACTGTGTGTGGGGATTGTCAATTGGGAAAACAAATTAGATCCACACATAAAAATTTGAATAACTTAGGAACAACTAAACCTCTAGAATTACTTCACATGGACTTGATGGGGCCAACTAGAATTCAAAGCTTAGGTGGGAAACGATATATCTTTCTTGTGGTTGATGATTATACTCGTTTTATTTGGAGTGCTTTTCTACGTGAGAAAGATGATACTTTTGATTCATTTTGTGAAATCTGTCACCGTCTTATGAATGAACGTGATGATAAAATTATGCGCATTCGAAGTGATCAAGGGGGAGAATTCATAAATTCAAAATTCATTGATTTTTGTGTTTCAAAAGGGATAAAATATGAATTCTCTGCACCTTACACACCACAACAGAATGGAGTGGTCGAGCCTAAGAATAGGGTGGTACAAAAGATGGCTCATGTTATAATTCATAGTAAAAAGATGGCACTACATTTTTGGGCGGAAGCAGTGAACATGGCTATCTATGTTATTAATAGAATATATTTACGCACGGATACTTTGAACACTCCGATAAATTATGGTATAGTAGAAAACTGAATATCAAATACTTTTGTGTCTTCGGGAGTCGATATTATATTCTTAGAGATCGTGAAAATCTTGGCAAATTCGACTCTCGAAGTGACGAGAAAATTTTCTTGAGGTATTCTACTATAGCAGAGAATATTGAGTACACAATTTTTGCACAAAGATGGTGATGGAATCGATTAATGTGAAAGTAGATGAAGCTTCCTCTATTGTTTCTTCTGTGGATAAATTTTTGCCTCTTTCGAGTAATGCTGATGATGATGATTCTCCGTTTTCTTTGCCTATTCATGATGAATCATCTTTAGATAAATCTGTTGATAGTGTACTTGCATCGCATGAACCTGTTGCATCACATGATTTGTATATACCGCACGAAGCTCCTAATACATTTTCAGATCCTCAACCTTCTAGAGTCTCAAAAGATCATTCTTTGTCTAATATTACTGGAGATCCTCATGAAGGTGTGAGAACTAGGAGACAATTGGAGTGCGAATTTGCGTGCTATATTTCTTTAGTGGAACCAAAGAATATTGATGAAACTCTTCTTGATAAATATTGATAGAAGCTATGCAAGAAGAATTTGGTCAATTTGCACGAAATGATGTATGGGAATTGGTGCCACGCCCTGAGCAACAAAATGTAATTGGTACCAAATGGATTTTTAAGAATAAGAAAAATGAGAAAGGTACTATAATTAGAAATAAGGCAGTACTTGTAGCACAGGGCTATTCACAAATAGAGGGGATTGACTTTGATGAAACATTTGCCCCGGTTGCCCGTCTTGAATCAATTTGTACCTTGTTCGCGATAGCTTGTCATTATAAAATCAAACTTTTTCAATGGATGTAAAAATTGCTTTTTTAAATAATTTTTTAAAAGAGGAAGTTTATGTTGAATAATCTAAAGGCTTTATTGATCCAAATCATCCTGACTATGTTTACCGTTTGAAAAAGGCTCTTTATGGTCTTAAACAAGCCCCGCGAGTATGGTACGACCGATTGACAAAATATTTACTCGATAAAGGCTATAACCAAGGGGGAGCCGATAGAACTCTATTTGTGAAGCATTTACAAAATGATTTTATTGTGGCACAAATTTATGTTGATGACATTGTCTTTGGTGCAACTAAAGTTAAAGATGCCGCTAAATTCGCTGAGGTTATGACAAGTGAGTTTGAGATGTCGATGATGGGCGAACTACATATTTTCTTGGTTTACAAGTGAAACAAACCAGTGGAGGGATCCATCTTTGCCAATCTAAATATGCAAAAGAGTTGATAAAGAAGTTTGGTTTCGAGAATGCTAAGGACTTCCCTGCTCCAATGGGTACTAGTAGCAAGGGTCTTGGAATGAATACCTAAGAAAAAAGTGTTGATGAAAAGCTTTATCGGAGTATGATTGGAAGTCTCTTGTACTTGACGGCGAGTCGACCAGATATTGCCTTTAGTGTTGGGATTTGTGTTCGCTATCAAACTAATCCCAAAATGATTCATCTTAAAGCAGTGAAGTGGATAATTCGATATGTAAAAGGCACGACTAACTACAGTATTTGGTATTCCATGGGAACAACTCTTGACTTGATAGGATACTTAGATGCCGATTGGGCCGGTTCAGTTGATGATAGAAAAAGCACGAGCGGAGCGTGTTTCTATCTAGGTCATTGTCTTGTCGCATGGCATAGTAAGAAACAAATTGTATTGCTCTATCAACCGCTGAAGCTGAGTATATTTTAGCCGGAAGTTGCTCTACTCAATTACTTTGGATGAAAATTTTATTGAGTGACTACTGGATCCCCTCAAGTTCCGTAACCATACTTTGTGATAACACCAGTGCCATCAATATTTCAGAAAACCCTGTTTTACATTCGCAAACAAAACATATTGAACTTAGATATCACTTTTTATGAGAACTAGTTAAATCAAATACTCTTCATCTTGACTATATTTCAACTGATGATCCACTAGCCGATATTTTAACAAAGCCTTTAGATCACAAACGTTTTCTACACTTATGGAAGGCGATTGGTATGAATCCTTCAATCTAGAGATATTCTTCGGGCCATAATAATGCATGAATCGTTTTTAATGCATATCATTATCATTTATTGCATTGTTTTTTTTTTTGAAGTTTTGATGCTTGTTTTGTTATGCTTGTAGCAACATCAACGAATATGTGAAACACTCGAAATTGTTAGAAAATTGCGTACGGTAAAATCGCAGTGGAACGAAATCAAATAAATTTGATTTTTAAAAACTCGAGATCCGATCTCAAAACCATGCAATAAGGATCCCTCGTGTTATTCAAGATTAAAGAGAACGGAAGATCTAATCTTCACCTTTGCGCGGGTAGATCTTCACCGCAATCTGATGATCGTGGAATTAGGTTCTTTTGAAACCGCACACGCGTTCGGCCTCTATAAGTATCCACACGAGATTGGTGATCTGATCGATGTTCTCACCGGGGTGCTAGCTCCCTTACAAAGAACGTCTTTCTTGCTAGAGGATAGAAAAGAGAGAAGGAGAGAGATGACGGCTAGGATTTTCTAAAAACTCCCGTCTCTTTTATAGAGGGATATAATTTCTTTTTAAATCATATAGTAACTATTAAGGATAAGAATAAATCTAGATTTAAATTTATTCTTTCCTTAATTGGTTAGATTGATCAAATCCTAATTTGATTCGACTTGAACTTTATCCTAATTTGATCATATCAAATTAATAATGCAATATTTGCACATAAGTCCTCTCATTATTTACTAACTGTTAGTAAGTCCTCTCTTGTAACATTTATATTTTAATACCACTAATTTGTAATTATTACAAACTAGTCCAATATTCAACATATTGACAATTAGGTTCTCCGGCGATTCAAAAATCGCGATCTAGCTATCCTATCAGTCACAACCTCTTATGTATGTAACCCCATAGGTTCTATTCTATCTGGTAGTGAGATATATTCTGATCATTATCAACAATATCACTGAAACTCCTTTCAGTGGGTTGGAACACTTCCAACTCAGCCCAATGAGAATTATCGATCATCCAGATAATGCTCATGAGTCTCACAATCCACCAGTGATGCCTAGCAGCATGTAGTGTATAGCACACTGAACTTTAGCAAATTGCGGAGTTCTAGTGAGAGAATAGTGCCTTATACTATTCTGGAGTTTTGGTTTGAGTTTGGTGAGCTTGGGAGTGTTTTCGGGACTTGGAGAGTGCGAAAACGGTCTCCGGAGAGCGAAATCTGTAAAAAGTGCAGATTTTGCATTGTATACCTGTATGGGCCTAAGATACCGGTACTGATGTTATTTATTCCGGTACTGATGTTGAGATACCGGAATACTGTGTATTGGTCAAGTTGGCCGAGACTCGGGTTTTGCAAATTTTGTGCAGTATACCGGTATGCCTATTCGTATACCGGTACACAGAGCTGCAGATCGCAATTCGTGCAGTTTTGCAATTTTGGCTTTTTGAGGGGTCTAAGTGGATTTTGTTGCACGGGATTAAGTATCCCTTCACCCCTCTCATGTTGCTGTGGTGGCTGAGGCTTGGGAGAGGAAGAAGGTAGGTTTCTTTCTCTCTCTCTCTAGATTTTCTTGCTCCCAAACCCTAGAAACTTGGTTTTGATCTCTTCTTTCTCCATTTTCTTCATGGAGGAGTGCTTCTAGGCTTTGTGGGGAGCTCGGGATGGATGAGATGAGCTTGTTTGTGGATCAAACTTCAACCCTAGCACTTGCTAGCTTGGATTGGAGCTCTTGAGATGGTGAGTGATTCTCTTACAACCCCTTTTCATGAGTATTGCATGAAAATTTGGATGTAAAGCTAGTTTCATGAAAACTAGGATTTTATTTAGGGTTTCGTGATAGTGAGCTCTTGAGGTTGAATTGATGAGTGTAGAACACTCTTGTAGGTGGGAATTGAAGCTCCAATGTGTTGATTTGGAGTTTGCACAAGCTTTTCTTGGATTAAGGTAAAATTCACCTATTTTCTTCATGAATTTTGGTGAATTTCGTGGTGAGCTTGTTCGAAGCCCCTAACCCCTTGGAAAATTATCTTAGGGTATGTGAAGCTCGGGGGACAACTTCGTCTTGAAGTACTGCGAGGTTTCGACGGTTATCCGGTGGGTCTGACCTCACCGAAATGGATGAACTCCCCCTATGTCTCCTATCTTGTTATAGGATTGATTAGATGCATAATTATGATAATTATGATATGGTGGAAATTGTGAAAACTTGATATATACATGTTGCATGTGAAAAGGGGCATACTCCATATAGTAGAGTATTATGAGAATGATAAGCATGCTAGAGTACTTACACTAGTATTGTGACGACGCATTTATGAAATGCTAATTAAGATATGCATGCTAGAAGGGAGTGTCATATGAGACACTACTTGGTTGTTGGACTAGTGAATTCTCTTCGCATGCTAAAGTATGCTTGTATAGAGAAAAGAAAGAATATGACAAATACAAAATAAGTATGTTGCACCCCATCTAGGTGAGCAACTGTGACGGACATTGTTGACATTGGGCTCGACCTTTTGGTCGTGGAACGATTCCATGTTTAAGACATGAGGAAATGGGTTCTCTTTGTATTTGATAATTGAAATTGGTTAAACATGTGTTACTTGGTTAAATGAATACTTGCATGATGACTTTATACTCTATGTAGTAGAGGTTGATGTAGCTCATGCATGGCATGGAATATGGTCTTGTTAGCATCGTAGAATGCATTGTCATGGCATTTGTAGAATGCATGAATTGTGGCATTAGAATAATGCATGGACTATGGCATTTGTAGAATGCATGAATTGTGGCATTAGAATAATGCATTGTCATGGCATTTGTAGAATGCATGAATTGTGGCATTAGAATAATGCATGGACTATGGCATTTGTAGAATGCATGAATTGTGGCATTAAAATAATGCATGGATTATGGCATTTGTAGAATGTATTGAAAATAGCATTAGTATAATGCATTGAGTATGACTTTGGTTATAGCATGTGATAGTAACCCGTTGGGGTCATGAATGAGACTTAGCTCCATTCCTATTGGTAGAGTGAGATGTAACCATTTGCATGTTAGAGATATGTTATATATTGGTAGAAATATACCCACAAGTGAATTGAGATCAAATGTGACTTATGTGTCATGATTCCGACCCTCGAGTCGATGTAGTGATTCCATGTTTTAGACATGATGATTGAGATGTGTTGGCCTTGGATATGACGTTTATGATCAGCGCTTGTTTGCCTTTGTGCTCATTCGCACATGCTTGTGAGGGTCGCTCCCTACAAGCCGGCACTCCGGAGTTAGCCTTGCGACGTTTGATCGCCCGTGTAGGATTGGGCGCCGAAGTGGATCGCCGTTGGGGGAGTGTCTCATTCTAGCGAGAGAATGTTGACTACCACGGGACCATTAGGCATGGCACAAGCCGGGATGTTACCTTGTGTAAGTCCCCTCGTGGATTGGGTAAAAGCTAAGTAAACTGGACATAGTATATCACTGTTATTGATGCATATACATGTAGTGTATGGACATAGTAGTGTGTCGTATATTGTGGCATTACTTAGCTTGACACTATTGGGATGCATTCATTGTAGTTGGACATATTAGTTAGTCACTACATACATTGGCATCCATAGTAGCATTAGAACTATACTCACATTGGTTTAGTATAGTGGCATGAATATATATGATGATAATAAGAAAAGAGGTTTTTCCTTAACTATTGTTTATAGCATAAATGGACATGCATGTAAATTATGGTAGAGACATAATTGTGCATATGATTGTAAGGAATCAAGTACATGTAAAACTTGTGGTAATGGACCTACCTATGCATGTAGGGGTAGGAAGCATATTTTGTTGAAATGATATAATCATTTGGAGGCATGATAGTAGTAGAATTATATGTTCAACATTTAATACTTTACGCCTTATGTTTCAGCTTATACTATCTTGCCTCAGTTGACCTAGCGGTGTAATTCGACACTCTCGGCGGCTTACCCACTGGGAACTATTGTTTAATAGTTCTCACCCCCATTGTTGTTGGGTTTTTGTTTCAGAGCCTTCCGCAGCAGGAGAGGCTTGGGTTCGGGGCGAGGGGTTAGCAGCTAGCTAGAGCCTCTACGATGTTGTTATAGACATACCATGGATACCTTTCGTTATATTTTGAGTGAAAGGTGTATAGATATGTTGGTTGGTTGATCTGTTAGCAGTTAAGATGTATAAAGTTTATTGTATATCTTGAGATTATAGTTGTGTTGATCTTATTTTAGTTGTAGAATTATGTTCTCGCTCTGATCACCTTGTTTAGGATGTATTCCTTCTACTACTTGATTGTTGTTGTTGTAGACGCCTTGTGTACATTGTGTGTTGTTTTCGGGTACACGGCGGGTCTGTACACGTGCCTGGTAGGCTCTCACTAGGGCCCGGGGCGTGACAGATTATTGTGGTATCAGAGCCTACGGTTGAGTCTTAGTGGACCTAGTAAACCTTAGGCAGGTTGGACGATAAGGAATAGGAACGTGAGAGACGGGATCTCTTGTGACATATTGGCGAAAGTATTATGATTGGGTCATTTCTAAAGCTCCAAAGGTGTTGGAGTTAGATCGGAGTGAACCACTTCTATACCCTTGGAGGGTCACGTTGGCGGCCGACAACGTGACATCGGGGAATAGTGGGAGTCCACTTCATTACTTTCGCATGATTGGGGTTATAGTTTTGTGTGGGGATCCGTTGGCGTGGGGTGTTTTACCTGCGCATGTTATGCTTGTTGCTGTTTGAGTGGTGATCAACGCACTCGATAGCGGCCGAGGCAGCCGAGACGGGACTTCTGCATCCTCCGGATTTGGTAAAACCCTGAAGTTGAGAGAACAGCTAGCGATTACAGCGAGCATGGTGGAACGGCTATCAATTATGATGATTACTCCAAGTAGAGGCTTTGCGCCGGCAGACGAGAGGATTAAGCGACTGGAAGATTTGTTGATCCACTTGGCAACCGACCTCAAGAAACCTTAGGGTGCGTTTGGTTCGAGTTATGTAGTATTACAGAGTATGTCGACATATCCAGGTATCTTGGATTTCTGAATTAGATTACTACTGATGTTGCATTACTGTGTTTGGTTTAATGCAGTAATATGATGTTGGATTACAGTATATATAGGATTACTATGTTTGGTTCAATTTATAAAATTCGGTAATCTTGATAATAAAGTATAGTCTATTCTAAAATTGCCCTCAGTTATATTTGACAAACCTTTTTTTTTTTATTGTTTGCAAAAAATATTCTTTTATTATTTAAATTTAAAAATTTAATAATTTTTTTTTTTTAAATTTTTTTAATTTATAATTTAAAATGTAAATTTAAAAATTTAAAATCAAAATTTAAAATTTAGAATTTAAAATATAAATTTAAAATTTAAAATTTAGAATTTAAATTTAAAATTTCTAATTTAAAATTTAAAATTTGTGATTTAAAATTAAAATTAAAAAAAAAAGTTAAAAAAAAAAAAAAATTTAAATTTAAATTTAATTTAAAATTTAAATTTAAATTTAAATTTAAAATTTAAAAAAATTTAAAAATTAAAATTTAAAATTTAAAATTAAAATTTAAAATTTAAAATTTAAAGTTTTTTAAAATTTAAAATTTAAAATTTAAATTTAAAATTTTTTAAAATTTAAAATTTAAAATTTAAAATTTAAAATTTAAAATTTAAAATTTAAAATTTAAAATTTAAATTTTAAAATTTAAACTTTAAAATTTTAAAATTAAAATTAAAATTAAAATTTTAAAATTTTAAAATTTTTAAAATTTAAAATTTAAAATTTAAAATTTAAAATTTAAAATTTAAAATTTAAAATTTAAAATTCAAATTTTAACAATTCAAAACTTTAAATTAAAATTTTTTAAAATGACGTATTGAAAGGGTTTCGAAAGTTGGAGGGGTAAACTTGTAATTTTATACAAATGCAAGATTACTTGTCTTCAGTAATGCAAGATACACCCTCCCCCCCTCGGTAATATTTTTGGTGTAATCTTGCACCTTTTGTAATGCTGCAATACCGAGCAGATTACATACCGGATGAACCAAACACAGTAATCCTGGCAGGATTGCCTGTAATCCTGCCAGGATAACCCGAACCAAACGCCCCTCGATAAGGGCGAGAGACGTGGAGACCGTTGGGGACAGCAAAGGAAGCTACTATGAGTGGCAAGTCTGATGTATGTGGACAATCAAAGTGTTCAAGGAGAAATTGATCTCGAGAAGTTAGATCTTTAGCAGGATGAAAGTGGGACGTTAAATCGTCTTCAACCCTTGTGATGTGTTAGCGGTGGAGTCCGCATGTACCCGATGAAGCCCTTGGAGTAGAGGCAAGTACTCTCTTCGTGGCCAGGTGGGCCATTCCCAGTTGGAATGTTCGAGGAGAACGGTGTCGACAATATTGGGATTGACTTCGCGCGGCTGGCACCGGGTGAATGCGTGTCTGTTTGACAGGCAGAGGATGATGCAGCGACGATGGAGGTTGTCGCAGCTCGTAGTATTGGAGCTTGTTTGTTGTTTGTTATGATTGTAGCTTTGGATCGGCTGTTTGCCGAATGCATGGCAGGGAACTCATTCCTTATTGCTTGCAGAATGAGTTGGTCCTGATTGCTTGGACTTGGAAGTACTGTTCTTGTACTCCATTAGGATTGGATGTCTCTGTGCGCCAACGAAACGATTGGTTTTGTTTGGGCTGAGAGCGATGGTTCTGATTTGAATTTGGGCTGACTCGTCAGATACCGGGTTACCGATGATTGTTTCACCCGCCCAAGCCTAGTTGTTGGCTGTGTGGGCACGTGGCCTTTAGGCCAGCACCCTTGGTGAGAGTTGAGAATCCTCAAAAGCGAGGATGTCTCTTGTGAGGGAGTTGCTTGTGCGATCCCGGTTGAGTTGTGAGAATTGAAGGCTTGGTCTGGAGACCTCTTTTGCCTAGTATTTTCTCTTGTGGAGCATCGATCTCGTTTGTTTTGTGTGGACGGGTCATTTCGACTGTGGGTCGACTATCGTGAACTCGGTAGGGTCACGATCAAGAATATGTACCTGTAGCTGAGATTTGTTGATCTGTTTGATCAAGCTCCATGGATTCTGGTTTACTTGAGGGTAGTTGCAATCTGAGTACTACTCTCGTTGGATTGAGTTTGAGTTTGGACCGAGGGTAACTTGTCCACTCGGTGTAGACATTACGAAATTGTTGTGATGTCGTTCGAGCTGTTGATGCTCTTGTGTGTGATGATGTTTGGCCCTTCTGGGTGTCTTTGTCCCTGTGCGCATCGACGACATGTTGGAAGTCGAGAGGCAATGAAGACCATGAAGATTCCTTGAATGAGGACTGCAAGTGCTTCAAGTTGAAGACGTACTAATTCGGTTGCGAGGACTAGCATCCCTTGGCAGTTGATGCCAAAATGGATATGATTAGAGATCTCAAGGAATCAAGCCATTCATAGTTGAATTGGACAAGCGGATGTAATCGAAGTTCAAACTTCCTAGTTTGATTGGATGTTATGGATAATTATGGGGAGATTACTGAGTTGTCTACTCCCTTCACTTGACTCACACATAAAGGGATTAAACCTTTTGGGAAGATACGTGTGAGAGAAGTTTCTTGGAACCGTTGGTGTGGTTGACGACCGCCAACCTTGGTTACGCCGAAGGTGGGTTATGTGCTTTGTAGTTATGTTTCTCTCCACGAACCGAGTTGCACTTTGGTGTGAAATAGAAAGGTAGCATTGACCTTTCAGCAATTGAGAGAATGCAAGAGGAATCGCCAAATTGTGATTTGGAAATAGCTGCCATAGCATTTACTTGGAAACTATGGCAATTTTATGTTTAGATAGTGGTGTGAAGTTGTAGTACACTGAACTTTAGCAAATTGCGGAGTTCTAGTGTGAGAATAGTGCCTTATACTATTCTGGAGTTTTGGGTTGAGTTTGGTGAGCTTCGGAGTGTTTTCGGGACTTGAAAAGTGCGAAAACGGACTCCGGGAGTCGAAATCTGCAAACGTGCAGATTTTTCTTTGTGTACCGGTATCTGGTTTAGGGATACCGGAATCCAGTGAGAACTGGTTTGCGCAACTCTCGGATTCTGCAGAATCCGGCTGTTGATACCGGAATGGGCTGGTATTCCGGTACTGATACGCATATACCGGTATTGGAGCGTTTTGTACCGGTACTGATAAGTCGCATACCGGAATGCTGTTGCGTGGCCTGGTTCGCCGAGGCTCGGGTTGTTGCAAAATTTGTACAGTATACCGGTATACACATGCGCATACCGGTAAACAGTGCTGCAGAGTGCATTTTGTGCAGTTTTGCAATTTTAGCTTTGTGAGGGGCCTAAGTGGATTTTGTTGCTCGGGTTTAAGTACCCCTTCACCCCTTCCTTGTTGTGGTGTTGGCTGAGGTTGGAGGAGAAGAAGGTAGGGTTTCCCTCTCTCTCTCTCTCTAGATTTTCTCTTCCCCCAACCCCTTAGATCATGGTTTGATCTCCTTTCTCTCCATTTTCTCCATGGAGGATGACTCCTAGGCATGGAGGAGCTCGTGGCTTGTAAGGAGAGCTTGTTGGTGGGCTTAGCTTCAACCCTAGCTTGTGTAAGCCCGGTTGGAAGTTTGATTTGAGGTTAGTAAACTCTTTTACAACCTCTATTTGTGATTTTGCTTGAGACTTGCTTACAAAACCTAGTTTCTTGAAAACTAGGGTTTTGTTTAGGGTTTTGTGATTGTGAGCCCTTGAGGTGGATTTGATGGGTGTAGAATGTTGTTGTAGGTTAGATTGGAAGATCTCTAACCTCAATTTGGACTTAGAACAAGTTTTACTTGCTCAATGTATTTTTCACCCATTTACCTCATTGTTTTTGGTGGTTTTCGAATTTGCTTGTTCGATACCCCTAACCCCTTGGAAAATTATCTTAGGGTATGAGAAGCTCGGGGGACAACTTCGTTTCGAAGTACTGCGAGGTTTCGACGGGTATCCGGTGGGTCTGACCTCACCGAAAATGGGTGAACTCCCCCTATGTCTCCTATCTTATTATAGGATTGATTAGATGCATAATTATGATAATTATGGCATGATGATAATTGTGATTGCATGAGACATACAAGTTGTTTATGAAAAATGCATATTTCATATAGTATGGCATTATGAGAATATTATGCATGCTAGAGTATTTGTGCTAGTAGTGTAATGATGCATTATGAAATGCTAATTAGGTTATGCATGCTAGAGATGAGCATCATATGAGACACTACTTGAGTGGTGGACTAGTGAACTCTCTTCGCATACTAAAGTATGCTTGTATAGAGAAAAGAGAGGATATGACATATGCAGGATAAGTTGTTGCACCTCATTTTAGGTGAGCAACTTTGACGGGCATCGTTGGCTTTTGGCTCGACCTCTTGGTCGCGGAAATGATTCCATGTTTAAGACATGAGGAAAGGGATTCTAGTTGTATGTGAAAATTGTAATTGGTTAAACATGAGTTCTTGATGAATGGAATACTCGCATGATAGCTTTTATACTCTATGTAGTAGAGGTTAGTGTAGCTCATGCATGGCATGGTTTATGGACTTGTTGGCATTGTAGAATGCATGATATGTGGCATTAGAACAATGCATGGTTTATGAACTTAGTAAACTGAGAGATGAACGTTTACATGTTAGAGACATGTGCACATTGGTAGGGACATACCATCGGACATTGAGAACAACATGATATTGTTGACATTTAGCGTCTTGGCTATTGAATGTAGTAAACATGATATGACGTGTTTTTGACATAGTGTGAGGTTAAACATTTGTATTTCACTTAGGTGAATAATTAGGTTGACATTTTGACATAATGTTAGACCTTTGGACATCGGTTGGCTACTTCATGTTAGAGACATGACGAACGTATTTCCTATGCTGTTGACTATGCTTGTTATGCCATTGTGCTCATTCGCACATGCTTGTGAGGGTCGCTCCCTACAAGCCGGCAGCTCCGGAGTGGGCCTTTTGCGACGAGGATCGCTTGTGTGCAGGTTATATGGGCGCCGAAGTGGATTGCCGTGGGGGAGGCTCATTCTAGCGAGAATGTTGACTACCACGGGGCCATTAGGCACGGCTCAAGCCAAGACTTGAGAAGTCTTTTATGGTAGGAAATATCGTGTGGAATGTGACATTTGATACCCTAATAAATTGATGCATATACATGTAGTGTATGGACATAGTATTGGGTGGTGACCTTGTGGCATTGCATGTAGTGAGACATTGATATGACTTGGCACACTAGTGATTAGTGAACATAACGTACATATTGTTGGAGACAAGTCATATGTGTAATAGTAAAACTTGACATATAGTGAGTTTATTACATTAGAGCTTATGTGATTGATCATGGCATTAATTTGACATGCATGTAATTTGTGTAATTAAATTATTGAGCATATGACAGTAGGAACATATTCATGTTCATGTAGATGAATTATTTCATTGGAGGCATGATAGTAGTAGATTTACCTGTTTAGCATTTTATGCTTTATGCTTTATGTTTCAGTTATACTATCTTGCCTCAGTTGACCTAGCGGTGTAATTCGCCACTCTCGGCGGCTTACCCACTGGGAACTATTGATTAATAGTTCTCACCCCCATTGTTGTTGGGTTTTTATTTCAGAGCCTTCCGCAGCAGGAGATGCTTGGGATCGTGGCGAGGGGTTAGCAGCTAGCTAGAGCCTCTACGGTGTTGTTGTTGTAGGCATACCATGGTGTCCTTTCATTGTATTTTATATGAAAGGTGTATAGTTATTTCTAGGGAGTGATCTCCTAGTATTGTTAAGATGTATAATTTTATTGTATATCTTGAGATTTTAGTTGTGTTGATCTTGATTTAGTTGTAGAAGTATGTTCTCGCTCTGATCACCTTGTTTAGGATGTATTCCTTATTCTATTGGATTCTTGTTGTTGTAGACGCCTTGTGTACATTGTGTTTGCTTTGAGGTACACGGCGGGTCTGTGCACGTGCCTAGTAGGTTCCCACGAGGGCCCGGGGCGTGACAGATTATTGTGGTATCAGAGCCTAGGGTTTGAGTCTTAGTGGACCTAGTAAACCTTAGGCAGGTTGGACGATAAGGAATAGGAATGTGAGAGACGAGATCTCTTGTGACATATTGGCGAAAGTATTGTGATTGGGTCATTTCTAAAGCTCCAAAGGAGTTGGAGTTAGATCGGAGTGAACCACTTCTATACCCTTGGAGGGTCACGTTGGCGGCCGACAACGTGACATCGGGGAATAGTGGGAGTCCACTTCATTACTTTCGCATGATTGGGGTTATAGTTTTGTGTGGGGATGCGTTGGCATGGGGTGTTTTACCTGCGCATGTTATGTTTGTTGCAGCTTGAGTGGTGAACGACGCACTCGATGGCGGCCGGGCAGCCGAGACGAAAACCCTGCATCCTCCGGGTTTGGTAGAACCCTGAAGTTGAGAGAACAGCTAGTGAATTCAGCGAGCATGGTGGAACGGCGATCAATTATGATGATTACTCCTAGTTGAGGCTTTGCGCCGGCAGACGAGAGGATTAAGCAACTGGAGGATTTGTCAATCCAGTTGGCAGTCGACCTCAAGAAAGGTTATGAGAATGTGGATCGCACCTTGATAAGGGCGAGAGACGTGGAGACCGTTGGGACGGCAAAGGAAGCTACTATGAGTGGCAAGTCTATCGTAAGAGGACAATCAAGTGATCAAGGAGAAATTGATCTCGAGAAGGTGGACCTTTAGCAGAATGTTAATGGGACGTCAAACCGTCATCGACTATTATGACGTGTGAGCGGTGGAGCTGCGAGTGCCCGATGATGCTCTTGGAATTGAGGCAAGTGCTCTCTTTGTGGCCAGGTGGGCCATTCCCAGTTGGAGTGTTTGAGGAGATCAGTGTCGACAATATTGGGACCGACTTCGCGCGCGGCCGGCTTTGGAGGTGTTCGTGCCTGTTTGACAGGCGGATGATGACGCAGCGACGATGGAGGTTGTCGCAGCTCGTAGTATCGGAGCTTGTTTGTGGTTTGTTATGATTGTGGTTTTGGTTCGGCTGTTTGCCGAATGCTTGGCAGGGAACTTGTTTCCCTTGATGCTTGTAGATTGAGTGGTCCTGATTGCTTGGACTTGAGAGTACTGTTCTTGTACTCCGTTAGTTTTGGATGTTTTGTGCGCCAACGAAGCGATTGGCTTTATTTGGCTGAAAGCGTACAGTTCTAATTTGAACTTGAACTGGCTCTTCGGCTATTTGATTTGCCGATGAGTGGGAGCCGAGCTGTAGTGCTTTGGGATCTTGGACACAAAATAGTGTTTTCTGAGGGCTTGGAGGTTCGCTAATTGCGATGATCGTTTCACCTGCCCAAGCCTGGTTATTGGCTGAGTGAGCGCGTGGCCTTTGGGCCAGCACCTTTGGTGAGTGTTGAGAATCCACAAAGGCGAGGATGTCTCTTGTGAGGGAGTTGCTTATGCAATCCCGGTTGTGTTTTGAGAGTTGAAGGCTTGGTCTGGAGACCTCTTTTGCCTAGTGTTTTCTCTTGTGGAGCATCGATCTCATTAGTTTTTTTTGTGGACGGGTCATTTCGACTGTGGGTCGACTATCGTGAACTTGGTAGGGTCACGATGGAGAATATGTACCTGTAGTTGAGATCTGTTGATCTGTTTGATCAAGCTCCATGAATTCTGGTTTTACTCGAGGGTAGTTGCAATCTAAGTACTACTCTCGTTGAGATGAGTTTGAGTTTGAACCGAGGGCAACTTGTTTACTCGGTGTAGACATTACGAAATTGTCGTGATGTCATTCGAGATGTTGATGCTCTTGTGTGTGGTGATGTTTGGCCCTTCTGGGTATCTTTGTCCCTGTGCATCGACGACGTGTTGGAAGTCGAGAGGCGATGAAGACCATGAAGATCCCTTTGAATGGGGACTGCAAGTGCTTCAAGTTGAAGACGTGCTGATTTGGTTTTGAGGACTAGTGTCCCTTGGCAGTTGATGCCAAAGTGGGTATGAGTGGAGATCTCAAGGAAATCAACCATCCATAGTGGATTGAGATAAGCGGATGTGATCGAAGTTCAAACTTCCTAGTTTGTTTGGACGTTATGGATAATTGTGGGGAGATTTTTGAGTTGTCTACTCCCTTCTCTTGACTCACACATAAAAGGGATTAAATCTTTGGAAAGATATGTGTGAGAGAGGTTTCTTGGAATTGTTGGTGTGGTTGACGACCGCCAACCTTGGTTACCCCGCAGGCGGGTTATGTGTTTTGTAGTTATGTTTCTCTCTGTGGATTGAGTTGCACTCTGGTGTGAAATAGAAAGGTAGTATTGACCTTTCAGCAAGTAAGAGAATGCAAGAGGAATTGCCAAATTGTGACTTGGAAAAGATTGCCATGACATTTACTTGGAAACTATGGCAATTTTATGTTTTGATAGTGGTGTGAAGTGCACCCAGATCTTAATGTTAGAAACGCCTCTTCACTCAGGAGAATGAGTTGAAGCTGTGAAAACAGGTTAGAGGCTGATGTACTAGAGTTATCGATGAGATGTGGAATATGATGTGATATCTATCCTTTGGATCGGATCACGGAAGTTAGCCTTGATCCCAACTGGTAAATGGTGCAATCGAGTTCGAGAATGCAGTGACCGAGGGATTCCTAGTGGACTGTCAGAAAGTGTCTTGACGGTGGAACCGACAAGTTGTACCTGTGATAGCAGGATTTATGTGATATGCTATGTGAAGGCTATCTACTTGGTATGGATAGAGGATGATTGCCGGAGTCTCCGGAATTGGATTGTCTCGCTTCTAAGCTAGACGTGATGATTGTTGAGAGGTTGTGAATAGGAGTAACTATTCACCCGAGTTGGATTGAGGAAATTTTTTACGCAAGTATACCTTGGTAAATTGTGAGACGGTTTAGAGCGCCTAGCTCTATCATTTTGGAAATTGAGTAAAACGGATGATTCTCGGTGAGAGATAGGATTTTAAGTATCTGAATCTGATGATCTAAGTGTGATACTTGGTTAAGATAATCCAAGAGCTTGTGTATGAGGAATCTAAGTTTCAGATTCTTTGGATTATTTGAGACCCTGAGACAAATGAGCCTAGTGGCGTGTCGAGCTATTTTACTTCCGATCTGCGGAAGGTAAATGAAGTTGTGGATGCTCCAAGCGAGAATTTGAATTCGTCCCCGATGGTGGATGACGTTTCTTTAGAGCTGCATGAAGATCTAAACTTCAAGGAGCATATTGTTGGATTGGACTTGTGGAATGTAGGAATTCGAGATTATCACTATTCCTACTACAAGATGCTTTGGAGCAACATCTTGGGTGCAATGCATGGTGTGAGAGCTGGAGGCTTCACTGCGAGGATGATGTTCTTATCTCCTCTGGTTTTGTTGTTTGGTTGTTGTTGTTGATCCGTAGTTTCGCGGACGAAACTCCTTTTTAGGAGGGGAGTATGTAGTACACTGAACTTTAGCAAATTGCGGAGTTCTAGTGTGAGAAAAGTGCCTTATACTATTCTGGAGTTTCGGGTTGAGTTTGGTGAGCTTCGGAGTGTTTTCGGGACTTGAAAAGTGCGAAAACGGACACAGGGAGTCGAAATCTGCAAAAGTGCAGATTTTGCTTTGTGTACCGGTATCTGGTTTAGGGATACCGGAATCCAGTGAGAACTGGTTTGCGCAGCTCTCGGATTCTGCGGAATCCGGATGTTGATACCGGAATGGGCTGGTATTCCGGTACTGATACGCACATACCGGTATTGGAGCGTTTTGTACCGGTACTGATAAGTCGCATACCGGAATGCTGTTGCGTGACCTGGTTGTCCGAGGCTCGGGTTGTTGCAAAATTTGTACAGATACCGGTATACACATGCGCATACCGGTATACAGTGCTGCAGAGTGCATTTTGTGCAGTTTTGCAATTTTGGCTTTGTGAGGGGCCTAAGTGGATTTTGTTGCTCGGGTTTAAGTACCCCTTCACCCCTCCCTTGTTGTGGTGTTGGCTGAGGTTGGAGGAGAAGAAGGTAGGGTTTCCCTCTCTCTCTCTCTCTAGATTTTCTCTTCCCCCAACCCCTTAGATCATGGTTTGATCTCCTTTCTCTCCATTTTCTCCATGGAGGATGACTCCTAGGCATGGAGGAGCTCGTGGCTTGTAAGGAGAGCTTGTTGGTGGGCTTAGCTTCAACCCTAGCTTGTGTAAGCCCGGTTGGAAGCTTGATTTGAGGTTAGTAAACTCTTTTACAACCTCTATTTGTGATTTTGCTTGAGACTTGCTTACAAAACCTAGTTTCTTGAAAACTAGGGTTTTGTTTAGGGTTTTGTGATTGTGAGCCCTTGAGGTGGATTTGATGGGTATAGAATGTTGTTGTAGGTTAGATTGGAAGATCTCTAACCTCAATTTGGACTTAGAACAAGTTTTACTTGCTCAATGTATTTTTCACCCATTTACCTCATTGTTTTTGGTGGTTTTCGAATTTGCTTGTTCGATACCCCTAACCCCTTGAAAAATTATCTTAGGGTATGAGAAGCTCGGGGGACAACTTCGTTTCGAAGTACTGCGAGGTTTCGACGGGTATCCGGTGGGTCTGACCTCACCGAAATGGGTGAACTCCCCCTTTGTCTCCTATCTTATTATAGGATTGATTAGATGCATAATTATGATAATTATGGCATGATGATAATTGTGATTGCATGAGACATACAAGTTGTTTATGAAAAATGCATATTTCATATAGTATGGCATTATGAGAATATTATGCATGCTAGAGTATTTGTGCTAGTAGTGTAATGATGCATTATGAAATGCTAATTAGGTTATGCATGCTAGAGATGAGCATCATATGAGACACTACTTGAGTGGTGGACTAGTGAACTCTCTTCGCATACTAAAGTATTAATTCTTGTATAGAGAAAAGAGAGGATATGACATATGCAGGATAAGTTGTTGCACCTCATTTTAGGTGAGCAACTTTGACGGGCATCGTTGGCTTTTGGCTCGACCTCTTGGTCGCGGAAATGATTCCATGTTTAAGACATGAGGAAAGGGATTCTAGTTGTATGTGAAAATTGTAATTGGTTAAACATGAGTTCTTGGTGAATGGAATACTCGCATGATAGCTTTTATACTCTATGTAGTAGAGGTTAGTGTAGCTCATGCATGGCATGGTTTATGGACTTGTTGGCATTGTAGAATGCATGATATGTGGCATTAGAACAATGCATGGTTTATGAACTTAGTAAACTGAGAGATGAACGTTTACATGTTAGAGACATGTGCACATTGGTAGGGACATACCATCGGACATTGAGAACAACATGATATTGTTGACATTTAGCGTCTTGGCTATTGAATGTAGTAAACATGATATGACGTGTTTTTGACATAGTGTGAGGTTAAACATTTGTATTTCACTTAGGTGAATAATTAGGTTGACATTTTGACATAATGTTAGACCTTTGGACATCGGTTGGCTACTTCATGTTAGAGACATGACGAACGTATTTCCTATGCTGTTGACTATGCTTGTTATGCCATTGTGCTCATTCGCACATACTTGTGAGGGTCGCTCCCTACAAGCCGGCAGCTCCGGAGTGGGCCTTTTGCGACGAGGATCGCTTGTGTGCAGGTTATATGGGCGCCGAAGTGGATTGCCGTGGGGGAGGCTCATTCTAGCGAGAATGTTGACTACCACGGGGCCATTAGGTACGGCTCAAGCCAAGACTTGAGAAGTCTTTTATGGTAGGAAATATCGTGTGGAATGTGACATTTGACACCCTAATAAATTGATGCATATACATGTGGTGTATGGACATAGTATTGGGTGGTGACCTTGTGGCATTGCATGTAGTGAGACATTGATATGACTTGGCACACTAGTGATTAGTAAACATAACGTACATATTGTTGGAGACAAGTCATATGTGTAATAGTAAAACTTGACATATAGTGAGTTTATTACATTAGAGCTTATGTGATTGATCATGGCATTAATTTGACATGCATGTAATTTGTGTAATTAAATTGTTGAGCATATGACAGTAGGAACATATTCATGTTCATGTAGATGAATTATTTCATTGGAGGCATGATAGTAGTAGATTTACCTGTTTAGCAGTTTATGCTTTATACTTTATATTTCAGTTATACTATCTTAACTCAGTTGACCTAGCGGTGTAATTCGCCACTCTCGGCGGCTTACCCACTGAGAACTATTGATTAATAGTTCTCACCCCCTTTGTTGTTGGGTTTTTATTTCAGAGCCTTCCGCAGCAGGAGAGGCTTGGGATCGTGGCGAGGGGTTAGCAGCTAGCTAGAGCCTCTACGGTGTTGTTGTTGTAGGCATACCATGGTGTCCTTTCATTGTATTTTATATGAAAGGTGTATAGTTGTTTCTAGGGAGTGATCTCCTAGTATTGTTAAGATGTATAATTTTATTGTATATCTTGAGATTTTAGTTGTGTTGATCTTGATTTAGTTGTAGAAGTATGTTCTCGCTCTGATCACCTTGTTTAGGATGTATTCCTTATTCTATTGGATTCTTGTTGTTGTAGACGCCTTGTGTACATTGTGTTTGCTTTGAGGTACACGGCGGGTCTGTGCACGTGCCTGGTAGGTTCCCACGAGGGCCCGGGCCTTGACAGAAGTGCACCCAGATCTTAATGTTGGAGATGTCTCTTCACTCAGGAGAATGAATTGAAGCTGTGAAAACAGGTTAGAGGCTGGTGTACTAGAGATATCGATGAGATGGGTAACATGATGTGATATCTATCCTTTGGATCGGATCACGGGAGTTAGCCTTGATCCCGACTAGTAAATGGTGCAATCGAAATCAAGAATGCAGCGGCTGATGAATTCCTTGTGGACAGTCAGAAAGTGCCCTGACGGTGGAACCGACAAGTTGTACCTGTGATAGCAGGATTTATGAGATATGCTATGCAGTGTACCGGATTTTTTTAATATAAAAGTAAGTGAAAAGAAAAATAGTGTGAGATACTATTGTTATTAGACTTAGAGAAGTAAAATATAAGTAGAAAATAACTTGTGCGGAAATTGGAATGAAAACAGGAGATTTAGAATTTTCTGTAAGGAACGGGGCTGATTTTTTTAGCAGAAAATTCACAGTGTCAGAAAATTATGAAAATTTCAGGATATGTCAGAATTATTTTTCTGAGGCTAGATTAAAAGTTTCGTGTCATTCCGACACCCGAAAAGTGAAAATAAAATATAACAGTAATCTGCTAGGGATTTTAGTCGGTAGAACTTTCGGTGACCAAAAAATGGTCCGAAACTAGATAGTGAGAGGCTTCTTTCTCTCTAGCTCTCATCTCTCCCTCCCTCTCTTGTAATCTCTCAATTAAAGGGAAAAAGAAAATTGGAGAAGACTTGGGAGCTTCACGTTGGAGAAGACATTGGAGGAGATGAAGCTGGGAGAAGAGCTCTCTAATGGTGAAGAAGCTTGGAGACCAAGGTAGCTATGGTGAGTTCTCATGATTAGTGTTTAGGGTTTGGATTAAATCCTTTGTAAATGAGTTATTTAAGATCCCTAGATGCTTCTAATGTAGTTTGATTAACAATTCACCATGAAATTAGGGTGTTCATGAGAAATTGGAAACCTAGGGTTAGAATTGGGATTTTTGTCCCTAAAGGGTTTTGATTAAAATTGATCTTGTAAAACCTTAATTGAAGGTTAATTCGACGTGGAGGACAACTTCGTTTTGAATTACGAGGAGGTTACGGCGTCCGATTGAGAGATTTCGTGGAATATGGTTCGTTAGGCTTGGGTCGAGACTTTTCGGCGGAGATAAATCGCGAAACTTGGTTTCCCGGCCCTAGACGTCGATACGAGGTGGGGGGTGCTATCCGAAATGGTTGGATTTCTCCTTATGTCTAATTCTAATTTTTGAGCATGTATGCATGTATGTATATTTATAGTTATGCATGCTAGGGTTCAATTATGTTTATTGCTATATAAATTACATGCTACTTGATCTTGATAATAGACAATCATTGATGCAAGTGCTAACCTAGCATGTATGGGTATAGACCATTTGAACATTGGGAACCCTTGAAATGTAAAAGAAATGGTAGAACAAGCTAATGAATGGATTTAGATCAACATGTACGCATACGCATGTATAATTATGCATGTTAGGGTTCAAGTATATGCATTGCCATGTAATTTGCATGTTTCCTAATTTAGTAGTAGACAACTGTGGTTGAGAACTTTGAACTTAGGATGCATGAGCGTGAAAATAGTACCATGTGAACCCTAGAGATGCATTGAACTAGTAGAGTAAACTAGTGGTTTGGACATAGAAAACAAAGAGTGGACATTGGAATAAAGTGAAATACTAGGTGCCATTGTGATGTTGAATGTGAACCTAGTGATGGAACCATGGATTGGATGTGGTTTCCTATGCATGTAAAGGATATGGCATGAATCTTGAGTCCCAAGTGTAAATATGGAATTGGGTTGGGTCGTTGCATGTGCCATTGTGTTGCCATAGTTGTATGTACCATGAGCATTGCATATTTGCTTATGTCCACAGAGTGTGGTGACTGTATATTCCATTGATGCACGCGACATGAATCGAGTGAACTCTCAAGTATATGTGGAAAAGATTGGGTCGGTGCATATGTAGCGTGACATCTAGTGCTATGATGTATCGAGCATGCGAGGGATTGAAATAGATCCTCTGGACCATGCTAGGGATTGGTAGATCCCCGTGTGTTGTTACCCTGGTCAGTAGGGTGTCCTCGGGTTGAGAGGACTGGATCGCACTCACATTGTCTGTTCGGCTTGTTGGTGTTCGCGACACCACAGGCAGTGAGCTCCTGAGTCGTCACACCTATGGGTTGAGGGTTATCTCCCCAGCAGACGGCCCTAGATGGTTGAGGGACTATCTCCCTGCGGGCCCTAGTATTGTGGGTTTGGCTTGACCTTCGGGTGAGCCGGTAAGATTGGGTCGAAGAGAAAAGAGATAGGTTGATTGACCGTATTGTACCCTATACTACTTGCATTGTTGCATCTTATGTAGAGAGTGAGCATAGTGAGATTACATGTTGTGTGTGGGGTCGATCATGATATTTTTGTGAGTTGGGCTTGGTCTTGTGAGAAGCCCTGATTGGGTCAAGAATGAATTGGGTGAAGAGTGTGTGAGGGACACCGTTGAACATCTTTGACCATGACATTCATTCCTTATTGTAAAGGCATAGTAGTGTTGTATTCATTTCTACTTATGCATAGTGTAGTTATTTACTACTGCTTAGCTATTGTATCTACTTATGCCTTGTTTAGACCTAGTGGGAAAGTCGGCGAGGTCGGTGGCCGAACCCACTGGGAACTTCTTTTAGTTCTCATCCCACTATTTTGCAGAGCTATTATACATGTACAGCCAACCATGAGCGGAGCAGCACCGGATCGAGGCGTGGGCGTCGCGCCCTAGATAGCAATGTTACCCTGTGTAGATTACCCTTGTGTATGACAAGTAAAAGAAAAGAATGTAAAGCTGTTATTGAATGTAATTTATTCGAGAGCGAAAGATGTATGTTCAGAAAAATGTATGTAAAATGTGGATGAATGGAATGCTGTAATAGTTAGTTTACATTCATGCTCTTGTGATATACTCTCGTGCAATTCATGTATGTTGATTGTTTGTCCTGGACAAAACTCTATGTACATGATGTTGTTGAGCCTTGGACGGACAGGGGAGGCTCTGTCCGTTCGGCGATCTGTGCGCGCGCTCGGACCGACCAAAGTGGCGGTCGCGGGGCGTGACAGATAAATTGGTATCAGAGCAAGAATGAGTCTAGGAGGACCTAGGAGACCTTAGGATTGATGGCCTTAAGGACTTAGGCTCGTGAGAGACGAGGACTTATGTTACGTGGCGAATGATGAATTGATTGGATCGTGTATTCTAGATACCTCTAAACGGATGTAGAGGTAGATTCAAAGTGTAGTTTATTCTCAACCGAGTGTGTTCATGTTGGGTGCACACAACATGAAACCTAGTGATGAGAATAGGCGCCTTTGTGTAACTTTCGCCTAATTGGGTCTATTGTATGGAACGCTGTTTTGTATTTGACCCTCAAGGTCGATGATTTGACCTAGGTCATGGTATCGCTTGGTCGACCTCTAATAAGGTTTAGAAATGTAGGCGGTGGCCCCCGAGCAATCCGGGGCGAGCGGAGATGTAAAACTCCGTGGACTACTGTGCTCATGGGAGTAGTGCAGCAGTAGCAGAAGCGAATTAAGGAGCTCCATAAGTTGTTGGCGCGATAAGTGGCTGTGTCCCGAATGGGCTAAGAGCCATTTGTGTCTCCAGTCAGTGCACTTAATGTGACTGAGTGGAGTGGCTGCGGCAAGGGTGCTTGTAGTAACACGTCGTGTATCATCGGGGAGCTGCGGCAGGGAGACCGCACCTTGAGAGAGTTTGAGAGGGAATGCTCTTATGTGGTCAATTTTATTCCGTATATGGTTCGGAATGACAAGAACGAGGCCAATTGCTTCAAGTGAGGATTTCAGCTAGAAAGCTTCAAGGAAATTCTCTCACTCAAGTTGCAAGCTTTTGTTGAGGTAATAGACTAGGCCTTGTGGGTAGAAAGAGGTAATGCGATCGTGCAGGAGGAGCACGAATTTTTTTTGACCATGAGAATGGGAACAGGCGACTATCAGGCAGTTTGGTTGGTTAGTCAAGCTTTGGGTGATTGTCGAGGCCTATCGACTGCAATAGCATATGTCCTCTCCACGATAGTTTGGGGTATGTCACCTGCAGCAAGGTCTAGGGAGCGCGAGCCGATGTCAAGGTAATCGTGGGGTTAGCGAAGAGCGCCAAGTGGCCATTGGTATGGGACCCTGGTCGAGGAGCTTACTGCTATCGACGACGTCGTGGCAGGTATGGTTTAGTTGAAGAAATCGTATGTAGGGGTTGATTTGACACTAGAGCATAGCATGCATTTATCATCTGGTCGTTTGCTACTATTCAAGGATAAAAATATAGGGACCAAACGTATGGGTAGCTTTTAGTACCCGGGGCATGCTTGTGTCATGAAGATGTATCGCCTGCCAAAGCGGGTAGATGATGGTATAGTGCCAATGAGTTGCTAGTAATGAGCCGAGGATAGGGCTCGAGGTAAGGATGAAAGTGGTGGATGACTCTCAAGGCAATATGAATAATCAATTGCGAGAGCCGAGTCATGACGCTCAAAGACATCTTTGTAGTCTGAGAGTTCCGAACATTGCTCCGGCGGATCGACAGTTGAGTGAAAATCACTGTCGTAGAATTGGTAAGACTGTCGCTAAATTCTGACGAGTAGGCCTTGTAGTACCTCAAACTAAGGTGAGTAGTGGTACTCACGTAGTGAGTAAGCATAAACAAGGTAGCTTAGTGCTTGTAGTTAGCACGGAAAAGTATAGAAGCGTAGAACGCTCTGGTTATCGTATTAGTAGAGTACAGGTTCGTTCAGCCGAGAGGGTTCGTTGGCAGTAGCACTTGAGCGTTGGTAAGTGTGAAGCGGGCCATGGACCGCTCGCAGGGCTGGTGGCTAGCACTAGGTGCTTAGGAGCCGATTGCTCGGTAGAGCGTGTCGTGTGAGGCGACGGTGCCGGGTGTTGCTTGGGGACGATCCGTGCCTGGACCATGTGTGGACTGTGGAGCCTGGGGCCATATGGTCAGGCGCAGTCAGCTGTGTTTGACAGCGGCCCGAGACCTACGGGTGGGGCAGAGACTTATGGTCGGGGCGGTAGTCCGAGCTATGATCCGGGAACGTGGAATGCCACGTGTGAGGTTGTGTGATCGATAGAGTTTCGAGAGTGGGGTTGTGACCAAACTCTAGGACTTGTAGTAGTTTGGCGTCTTGGTTACTCCTGGTTGGAGTATTTGTACGAGTTCCTAAGTGAGGACTCCGCCGAGTGACGATTGAGTCTGCGTTGGTGAGCGACAGACGTTACGCGACGTTAAGATGTGAATTTAGGCGATAGGCCTATGCGAGAATTTTGGTCTGTGGACCATCTATGACAACCGAGATAAGCGGTTTAGTCGATAGCTCTAGTAGTAGGAGAGCATCACTTGTGCTTAGAGCATCGAGGGTAGTAACTTAAGATGCGAAGGCTCGGTCATACCATTCGTCTTGATGCTATGTCACCAACTGCCGAGTTTAGCAGTATCAGTGAGAGGGAGTCTAGTTCACGAACGAAGTGTTCGTGTGAGCTCGTCATGAGGACGCCGTGATGTTAACCCGTGGCAGATGAAAGCGAAGCGACATGCTTCTTATGAGGCGTTGGAAAAGTAGAAGCCACGCGGGGATTTGAGGATTATGCTCCTAAGTGAGCTGGAGTTGAGGATGTGCCAAATGTGCCATCTTGATTTGTGGCGAAGAATTCACAAGTGATAAGGCCACTTGTGATTGGTTGATGTATCGATGATATTGCTTTTAAGCGATACCGGTGATCGGACCAATATGAGTTCCATAATGGAACTATGAACTTGGAGGAGAGTCGCTCGTAGTAGCATAGACTCTCGAGTGGCCAAGATACCCAGTCTGCTAGGTGCAAGAGTGAGGATATGGACTACAAAAAAAAAATGTAGTATGCTGAACTTCGGTGCGCTATGCCGAACTTTACCAAATTGGATGAAGTTCGGAGAGAGTCGATAATGGCTAGTGTGAAATTGAGGTCCAATAGTTTTGAAATGTGTGGGTGCGAATTAAAGACCCAAAAAAATCAAAATTTGGAATTTTTGGAGAAGTCGCACTGGAGCTAAAATGCTCCCGGGTTCCGGACCTGGGAGTGGGATCAGGATTTTCGGGTTACTGTGCGAGGCTGGAAAAGCAAGAGTCCGGACTTGGTAGTGGGATCCAGACCCGGGCTGTGCCGAATGCCTGAAATAGGGCATTTTGGTCCTTTCGCGTGGATTGAGGTTCGTGATAAGCCGTTTGAGAGCATATGACGTGCAAAGAATCACTGTTCGCATCTCGGCTTGTGCAGAGGAGCCGTGGACTCGCGTGTCTCTATGTGATAAGCTTAGTGAAGCTGCCCGGATTGGGAGGACGCAATGATGAAATGATACCCTCATCTATTTGATAAATAGATTGAGGTGTGATCTTAGTTTCGCGGACGAAACTCCTTTTAAGGAGGGAGGAATGTAGTGTACCGGATTTTTTTAATATAAAAGTAAGTGAAAAGAAAAATAGTGTGAGATACTATTTTTATTAGACTTAGAGAAGTAAAATATAAGTCGGAAATAACTTGTGCGGAAATTGGAATGAAAACAGGAGATTTAGAATTTTCTGTAAGGAACGGGGCTGATTTTTTTAGCAGAAAATTCACAGTGTCAGAAAATTATGAAAATTTCAGGATATGTCAGAATTATTTTTCTAAGGCTAGATTAAAAGTTTCGTGTCATTCCGACACCCGAAAAGTGAAAATAAAATATAACAGTAATCTGCTAGGAATTTTAGTCGGTAGAACTTTCGGTGACCAAAAAATGGTCCGAAACTAGATAGTGATGATCAGTTCTTATGATTAACTTAAACCGAGCATGACTGTCAAATTTGAGCACAAACGGACATTCAGAAGGGTTCCGGCGAAAAGCATCAGATTCTGAACTAACCTAAACTGAAATTTGTAATAGTGTTGGAGGCCTATTTGTAAATCCCTAGCCTCCTCTCCCTCACGCATGCTCTCCCCAACCCGAGAGAAGAATGAGAGGCTTCTTTCTCTCTAGCTCTCATCTCTCCCTCCCTCTCTTGTAATCTCTCAATTAAAGGGAAAAAGAAAATTGGAGAAGACTTGGGAGCTTCACGTTGGAGAAGACATTGGAGGAGATGAAGCTTGGAGAAGAGCTCTCTAATGGTGATGAAGAAGCTTGAAGACCAAGGTAGCTATGGTGAGTTCTCATGATTAGTGTTTAGGGTTTGGATTAAATCCTTTGTAAATGAGTTATTTAAGATCCCTAGATGCTTCTAATGTAGTTTGATTAATAATTCACCATGAAATTAGGGTGTTCATGAGAAATTGGAAACCTAGGGTTAGAATTGGGATTTTTGTCCCTAAAGGGTTTTGATTAAAATTGATCTTGTAAAACCTTAATTGAAGGTTAATTCGACGTGGAGGACAACTTCGTTTTGAATTACGAGGAGGTTACGGCGTCCGATTGAGAGATTTCGCGGAATATGGTTCGTTAGGCTTGGGTCGAGACTTTTCGGCGGAGATAAATCGCGAAACTTGGTTTCCCGGCCCTAGACGTCGATACGAGGTGGGGGGTGCTATCCGAAATGGTTGGATTTCTCCTTATGTCTAATTCTAATTTTTGAACATGTATGCATGTATGTATATTTATAGTTATGCATGCTAGGGTTCAATTATGTTTATTGCTATATAAATTACATGCTACTTGATCTTGATAATAGACAATCATTGATGCAAGTGCTAACCTAGCATGTATGGGTATAGACCATTTGAACATTGGGAACCCTTGAAATGTAAAAGAAATGGTAGAACAAGCTAATGAATGGATTTAGATCAACATGTACGCATACGCATGTATTTCAAGTATATGCATTGCCATGTAATTTGCATGTTTCCTAATTTAGTAGTAGACAACTGTGGTTGAGAACTTTGAACTTAGGATGCATGAGCGTGAAAATAGTACCATGTGAACCCTAGAGATGCATTGAACTAGTAGAGTAAACTAGTGGTTTTGACATAGAAAACAAAGAGTGGACATTGGAATAAAGTGAAATACTAGGTGCCATTGTGATGTTGAATGTGAACCTAGTGATGGAACCATGGATTGGATGTGGTTTCCTATGCATGTAAAGGATATGGCATGAATCTTGAGTCCCAAGTGTAAATATGGAATTGGGTCGTTGCATGTGCCATTGTGTTGCCATAGTTGTATGTACCATGAGCATTGCATATTTGCTTATGTCCCACAGAGTGTGGTGACTGTATATTCCATTGATGCACGCGACATGAATCGAGTGAACTCTCAAGTATATGTGGAAAAGATTGGGTCGGTGCATATGTAGCGTGACATCTAGTGCTATGATGTATCGAGCATGCGAGGGATTGAAATAGATCCTCTGGACCATGCTAGGGATTGGTAGATCCCCGTGTGTTGTTACCCTGGTCAGTAGGGTGTCCTCGGGTTGAGAGGACTGGATCGCACTCACATTGTCTGTTCGGCTTGTTGGTGTTCGCGACACCACAGGCAGTGAGCTCCGGAGTCGTCACACCTATGGGTTGAGGGTTATCTCCCCAGCAGACGGCCCTAGATGGTTGAGGGACTATCTCCCTGCGGGCCCTAGTATTGTGGGTTTGGCTTGACCTTCGGGTGAGCCGGTAAGATTGGGTCAAAGAGAAAAGAGATAGGTTGATTGACCGTATTGTACCCTATACTACTTGCATTGTTGCATCTTATGTAGAGAGTGAGCATAGTGAGATTACATGTTGTGTGTGGGGTCGATCATGATATTTTTGTGAGTTGGGCTTGGTCTTGTGAGAAGCCCTGATTGGGTCAAGAATGAATTGGGTGAAGAGTGTGTGAGGGACACCGTTGAACATCTTTGACCATGACATTCATTCCTTATTGTAAAGGCATAGTAGTGTTGTATTCATTTCTACTTATGCATAGTGTAGTTATTTACTACTGCTTAGCTATTGTATCTACTTATGCCTTGTTTAGACCTAGTGGGAAAGTCGGCGAGGTCGGTGGCCGAACCCACTGGGAACTTCTTTTAGTTCTCATCCCACTATTTTGCAGAGCTATTATACATGTACAGCCAACCATGAGCGGAGCAGCACCGGACCGAGGCGTGGGCGTCGCGCCCTAGATAGCAATGTTACCCTGTGTAGATTACCCTTGTGTATGACAAGTAAAAGAAAAGAATGTAAAGCTGTTATTGAATGTAATTTATTCGAGAGCGAAAGATGTATGTTCAGGAAAATGTATGTAAAATGTGGATGAATGGAAAGCTGTAATAGTTAGTTTACATTCATGCTCTTGTGATATGCCCTCGTGCAATTCATGTATGTTGATTGTTTGTCCTGGACAAAACTCTATGTACATGATGTTGTTGAGCCTTGGACGGACAGGGGAGGCTCTGTCCGTTCGGCGATCTGTGCGCGCGTCCGGACCGACCAAAGTGGCGGTCGCGGGGCGTGACATGCTAAGTAAAGGCGATTTACCTTGTATGGATAGAGGATGATTACCGGAGGCTCCGGAATTGGATTGTTTCGCTTCCAAGCTAGATATGATGATTGTTGGGAGATTGTGAATAGGAGTAGCTATTCACCCGAGTTAGATTGAGAAAATTTAGCGCAAGTATACCTTGGCAATTTGTGTGATTGCGTAGAGCGCCTAGCTCTATCATTTTGGAATTTGAGTCAAATGGATGATTCTTGGTGAGAGATAGAATTTTTGGGCATCTGAATCTGATGATTTGACTGTGATACTTGGGTAAGGAAATTCAAGAGCTATGTGTATGAGGAATCTAAGTTCCAGATTCTTTGGACTATTTGAGATCCTGAGGCAAATGGGCCTAGTGGCGTATCGAGTTGTTTTACTTCAGACCGTTGAAGGTATATGATATGTTTTGACGCTCCGAGCAAGTATTTGAATCCTACTCCGATGGTAGATGTCGTTTCGTTAAAGCTACATGAAGATCTAAACTTCAAGGAGCATTGTTGTGGATAGGACTTGTGGAATGTAGGAATTTGGATTTATCACTATTCCTACTACGAGGTGCTTGGGAGCAACATCTTGGATGCGATGCATTGTGAGAGCTGGAGGCTTCACTGCGAGGGCGATGTTCTTATCTCCTTCAGATTTGTTGTTTGTTTGTTGGTTGTGGATTCGTAGTTTCGCGGACGAAACTTCTTTTTAGGAGGGGAGAATGTAGCACACTGAACTTTAGCAAATTGCGGAGTTCTAGTGAGAGAATAGTGCCTTATACTATTCTGAAGTTTTTGGTTGAGTTTGGTGAGCTTGGGAGTGTTTTCGGGACTTGGAAAGTGCGAAAACGGACTCCGGAGAGCGAAATTTGCAAAAAGTGCAGATTTTGCATTGTATACCGGTATGGGCCTAAGATACCGGTATTGATGTTATTTATTCCGGTACTGATGTTGAGATACCGGAATACTGTGTATTGGTCAAGTTGGCCGAGGCTCGGGTTTTGCAAATTTTGTGCAGTATACCGGTATGCCTGTTCGTATACCGGTACACAGAGCTGCAGATCGCAATTCGTGCAGTTTTGCAATTTTGGCTTTTTGAGGGGTCTAAGTGGATTTTGTTGCACGGGATTAAGTATTCCTTCACCCCTCTCATGTTGCTGTGGTGGCTGAGGCTTGGGAGAGGAAGAAGGTAGGTTTCTCTCTCTCTCCCTCTAGATTTTCTTGTTCCCAAACCCTAGAAACTTGGTTTTGATCTCTTCTTTCTCCATTTTCTTCATGGAGTGCTTCTAGGCTTTGTGGGGAGCTCGGGATGGATGAGATGAGCTTGTTTGTGGATCAAACTTCAACCCTAGCACTTGCTAGCTTGGATTGGAGCTCTTGAGATGGTGAGTGATTCTCTTACAACCCCTTTTCATGAGTATTGCATGAAAATTTGAATGTAAAGCTAGTTTCATGAAAACTAGGGTTTTATTTAGGGTTTCGTGATTGTGAGCTCTTGAGGTTGAATTGATGAGTGTAGAACACTCTTGTAGGTGGGAATTGAAGCTCCAATGTGTTGATTTGGAGTTTGCACAAGCTTTTCTTGGATTAAGGTAAAATTCACCTATTTTCTTCATGAATTTTGGTGAATTTCGTGGTGAGCTTGTTCGAAGCCCCTAACCCCTTGGAAAATTATCTTAGGGTATGTGAAGCTCGGGGGACAACTTCGTCTTGAAGTACTGCGAGGTTTCGACGGTTATCCGGTTGGTCTGACCTCACCAAAATGGGTGAACTCCCTCTATGTCTCCTATCTTGTTATAGGATTGATTAGATGCATAATTATGATAATTATGATATGGTGGAAATTGTGAAAACTTGATATATACATGTTGCATGTGAAAAGGGGCATACTCCATATAGTAGAGTATTATGAGAATGATAAGCATGCTAGAGTACTTACACTAGTATTGTGACGACGCATTTATGAAATGCTAATTAAGATATGCATGCTAGAAGGGAGTATCATATGAGACACTACTTGGTTGTTGGACTAGTGAATTCTCTTCGCATGTTAAAGTATGCTTGTATAGAGAAAAGAAAGGATATGACAAATACAAAATAAGTATGTTGCACCCCATCTAGGTGAGCAACTGTGACGGACATTGTTGACATTGGGCTCGACCTTTTGGTCGTGGAACGATTCCATGTTTAAGATATGAGGAAATGGGTTATCTTTGTATTTGATAATTGAAATTGGTTAAACATGTGTTACTTGGTTAAATGAATACTTGCATGATGACTTTATACTCTATGTAGTAGAGGTTGATGTAGCTCATGCATGGCATGGAATATGGTCTTGTTAGCATCGTAGAATGCATTGTCATGGCATTTGTAGAATGCATGAATTGTGGCATTAGAATAATGCATGGACTATGGCATTTGTAGAATGCATGAATTGTGGCATTAGAATAATGCATTGTCATGGCATTTGTAGAATGCATGAATTATGGCATTAGAATAATGCATGGACTATGGCATTTGTAGAATGCATGAATTGTGGCATTAGAATAATGCATGGATTATGGCATTTGTAGAATGTATTGAAAATAGCATTAGTATAATGCATTGAGTATGACTTTGGTTATAGCATGTGATAGTAACCCGTTGGGGTCATGAATGAGACTTAGGTCCATTCCTATTGGTAGAGTGAGATGTAACCATTTGCATGTTAGAGACATGTTACATATTGGTAGAAATATACCCACAAGTGAATTGAGATCAAATGTGACTTATGTGTCATGATTCCGACCCTTGAGTCGATGTAGTGATTCCATGTTTTAGACATGATGATTGAGATGTGTTGGCCTTGGATATGATGTTTATAATCAGCGCTTGTTTGCCTTTGTGCTCATTCACACATGCTTGTGAGGGTCGCTCCCTACAAGCCGGCACTCCGGAGTTAGCCTTGCGACGTTTGATCGCCCGTGCAGGATTGGGCGCCGAAGTGTATCGCCGTTGGGGGAGTGTCTCATTCTAGCGAGAGAATGCTGACTACCACGGGACCATTAGGCATCGCACAAGCCGGGATGTTACCTTGTGTAAGTTCCCTCGTGGATTGGGTAAAAGCTAAGTAAACTGGACATAGTATATCACTGTTATTGATGCATATACATGTAGTGTATGGACATAGTAGTGTGTCGTATATTGTGGCATTACTTAGCTTGACACTATTGGGATGCATTCATTGTAGTTGGACATATTAGTTAGTCACTACATACATTGGCATCCATAGTAGCATTAGAACTATACTCACATTGGTTTAGTATAGTGGCATGAATATATATGATGATAATAAGAAAATAGGTTTTTCCTTAACTATTGTTTATAGCATAAATGGACATGCATGTAAATTATGGTAGAGACATAATTGTGCATATGATTGTAAGGAATCAAGTACATGTAAAACTTGTGGTAATGGACCTACCTATGCATGTAGGGGTAGGAAGCATATTTTGTTGAAATGATATAATCATTTGGAGGCATGATAGTAGTAGAATTATATGTTCAACATTTAATGCTTTACGCCTTATGTTTCAGCTTATACTATCTTGCCTCAGTTGACCTAGCGGTGTAATTCGCCACTCTCGGCGGCTTACCCACTGGGAACTATTTTTAATAGTTCTCACCCCCATTGTTGTTGGGTTTTTGTTTCAGAGCCTTCCGCAGCAGGAGAGG
This sequence comes from Puya raimondii, assembly GCA_016920855.1. NCBI lineage: Eukaryota > Viridiplantae > Streptophyta > Magnoliopsida > Poales > Bromeliaceae > Puya > Puya raimondii. Next base: position 12,962,326 of record JABWPP010000050.1, read on the forward strand.
CTTGGGTTCGGGGCGAGGGGTTAGCAGCTAGCTAGAGCCTCTACAATGTTGTTATAGACATACCATGGATACCTTTCGTTATATTTTGAGTGAAAGGTGTATAGATATGTTGGTTGGTTGATCTGTTAGCACTTAAGATGTATAAATTTTATTGTATATCTTGAGATTATAGTTGTGCTGATCTTATTTTAGTTGTAGAATTATGTTCTCGCTCTGATCACCTTGTTTAGGATGTATTCCTTCTACTACTTGATTGTTGTTGTTGTAGACGCCTTGTGTACATTGTGTGTTGTTTTGGGGTACACGGCGGGTCTGTGCACGTGCCTGGTAGGCTCTCACTAGGGCCCGGGGCGTGACATAGTGGCATTCCAGTAGAATGGAATACTGAACCTCTTGGTGTAGTTACGTGTGATACAGTCCTTCTATCATGAGTCCCGACTAGATGGAGGTCATGGAACAACTCGTCAAACCCCATCGTCTGTCATATATCAAATTTATTTGACTCGAGTTTCTAATATCGGAAACCATTTTCGGTATTTACTCTGCCTTGGCCAAGGTCTTCTAAACTCAGTCTCATAAATCACATAAGACTAACGCCCTTATCTACCAGGGGAGATAGATTCCATATAGGTGCACACCCTACTCCTACAATGAACCTACTGCAGCCAACATGCACCGCAAGGACCCGAATGGCTAGGGACCAAGTGTATGTACAGTCAAACTACAGTAACCTCATTGTGAATAGCTGAGGCACTGCAGGTCAAAGGACCAGTCACACTACTGCAGCATTGAGTAAGTCACTGACGAGTGAGTTGACATCCAAGTGACTTCTCGCATTGGTCACGCTCGGTACCCTTGTTGTGGAATACTAACCCTGCAACTTGGACACAGTGTAGGATGTTGGTCAGTGCGTAAGTGTGGAGTTGTAATAAGGTGAAAATGTTTTAGTGTGAATTGGACGCAGATCGGACGATTAGTGTTGAAGTTATTACTACGAGGGACTAAACCGTGAATACGAAAATTGATGTGGAATACAGATTTTGTAGTTTAGACGTTGTGTAGATTGCCGATTAATATGTGAACATGAAATTGGGATGAGGTGAATCCGTGTTGGCGCGAAATTGACGCGAAAACGGATGAATTAGGCCAATTATGCATGTTAAGGACTAAATTGCAAATTAGCAAAATTAGTGGACTAAGTTGCAAAAAGGGCAACTTAGTGGAATTCCACTAAAGCCTTCTCACTCTCTCCCTCCCTCTAGTTGTTTCTTGCAGGGAGATTTTTCCCTGCAGGGGAAAAGAAAGAGAAACAAAAGAAAGAAAGAGAAAGAAAAGAGAAGGAGAGAAAGAGAAGTTGAAGAAAAAGCAGTTGAAGAAGGTATTCTTCTTCTCTTTTCCTTCCTTCCTTCCCTTTCTTTTCTCCTCCTTTCCTTTTCCTTTCCCTTTCCTTCTTTTTCTTCCTCCCTTTCCCCCTCCCTGCTGCTGTAGCTACTGTAGCAGCAGCAGCATGCTGCTGTAGCTACTGCAGCAGCAGCAGCATGCTGCAGCTTCTGCAGTAGCATAGCAGCAGCTAGCTGCTGCTGCTATAACAGCAGCAGCTGCTGCTGCCAACTGCCCTGCAGCAGCAGCAAGCTACTGCTGCTGCAGGGACAGCAGGGAGAGGAAGAGAAAGAAAAAGAAAAAGAGAAATAAAGAAAGAAAGGGAAAGAAGAAAAAAAAAAGGAGGAAAAGAGAGAATAGACGAAAGAGAATAAGAAAGAAAAAGAAAAGAAAAAGGAAGACGGAGAGAAAAGGAAGAAGAATGAATGAAAATAGAAGGAATATGAAAGAATGCGATAGAATAAAAAAATCGGCAAGATTCGCAACGCTAAACTCCAAATTGACGCTTACAGGGTGCCTGGAAACGTGTAATTACTCATGGCGCGTGTCCGAATATTCGTGAATTAAGGTACTTGGCGTTCAATTTGGGAGAATTATGCGTAATTGAAAATTTAGACTTTTGATTGGAAAATCCGGCCGTTTTGTCTTGTTAGTGTTTCCGGGCGATTGGAAGTCGAGGAAGGGATCGTGAGCAGTTTTCTCTTGAATTGGCCCGACATCTTACGTTGAGGTGGGTTTCGAGTCGCCGAAAACGGCGACTTTCCCCCTATGTCTATTTTAGCAAACTGTATCATTCTTGAACACAGGTATACGAATTAGCTTCTATCTCTTGTAGCTTCGAGTAATTGAACCAAAGATATGAGACTTAGCATATGTGGAGCATAATACATGAATTTCTCTCTTTCTTGCATCGGTCATGCCATGCTTATGTTTTTCCTTGGCTTGAACATGCCTTGGGTTCATGATAAAGGTCTAGGCTTTCTGAGACCTTTGACAACCGTTTTTTTTTTATACCTTATGGCCGAGGATTCGTGGGACATGTGCAGATAGAGTTTGGGATATCCTCTGATTGAGTTGAGACCATTGGATCGTTGCTTGTGATTCTCAACCATTCCTTTGTCTAATGATGATAGTTAGCAACATTTCATAGTTGACATTTTAACTTAGGTCGTGGGAGGCCAGTTGACAGCTTATGCATTTTTATGAGTCCCTTTTACCCTCGAGTTATGCGAGCCACCTGTCATCTATACATCTTGTCTAGCTATAACAAAGCACTTGACTTTGCTGAGAACTGTGATATTGTTACATTTGGCCCCAGTATCTCCATTGAGTAGTATGCATATTCTCTGGGGTGTTGGCCATCTGCTTACCTTATGACTACTCTGAGGACATTGGATTGATCTTGTGATATTGATTTATGGTTACGCCATGACATTGTGATATAGTGACATTGTTGATCATGATTTTGACCATAGCCTGCAAGGCCACTTCGAGCTTGTTGGTATATATGCGATGTGCTATATTACTCGATAGGGGTCGCTCCCCTCGAGTGCCACTCCGGATTGCTGGCTGGTGTTAGTTGAGACAGTAGCCTAGGAGGGTGCTATCACACTCATGGGAGTGTGTCCTCATACTAGGCGGGCGCAGGCTTGACCGGACGAGCGAGTCGGTCGTTGCGATTGGGTATGATTACAGTATTTGCTGTTGTAGTGACATTGATGCATACACTGTTTAGTTACCTTCCTTTTTCGCATTTCCTGGACAGAGATATGTTTCTAGCATGTAGTCATTCATTTACTGTTACCTGACACTTCTCTATGCAGGTATTAGCCAGGTAGTTATTTATCGTACTTTATCTTTATCTGTTCAGATCATTTACCGGTTTACAATATTACCAGTTTTTCTTTCAGTCACTCATTTATTGCAGATATTACTGTTCTTTTACCAGTCTGGCCTCCAGTAGACCTAGTGGGAAGGTCGTGGTTATCGCCGACCTTACCCACTGGGAACTACTTTTTAGTAGTTCTCACACCCTGTTGTGGTTTGTTTTTCAGGGGTACGTATATTGACGGATGATCGAGGTGAGAGAGATCGCGTAGTAGATAGCATCCTCTGCCAGCTTGTCTATACATTAGAAGACTACCAAATAGAGTGCGACGTTGTACTACATTCATGTATTGGCGAGGGCTAGGCCCCTTTCTCCTTGTATTTTGGTTAAGGTTGAGTTTTTACTTAATGTAATACATGATGTGCAGCAGATTAGCTTGTAGATAGTGCTCTGATACATGTCGCTTGTTATTTCTTGTGATGTGTTTTTTTTTTGTAGTGATAATTTCGTGAAACGCTTGGGAACTGTTGATTTTGTTTTGTTGCCGCTTCGTCCGGACAGGGGAGACTCTGTCCGTTCGGCGGGTCTGTTAGCGTCCTCGTAAGCTTCCGCTGCGGTCTTGGGGCGTGACACTTGTTCTCTAACAACCACCTGTGCATTCGCTCCAGTGTTCCCACACTGTTGACTCGAGACTCATCTACCCAAAAGGGAAGCGACCTGTGCACCAATCTTATCGGATCAATCACTGTCCCCGTGATGATCCATTGATAGGGAGCGTTTAGGAATTAACCACCAATGACACATGTCTCAAATTCTCAACTCTTGAGAATAAGTGTCATCATCTTATTTATTCCTTGGACGATTCATGGACACATACACAACATGAATGAAAATAAGAACCCAAATTTATTCATAATATTTAAAATCAAATACAAATTTATGTCCTAGAAAGAATACATGTGTCGGCCTGGTTGGCTTCTAGGGCATACATCTAACAATCTTAACTTTAATTTCTTCATGATACACTTATTTTGTTTAGTTACTATTTTTATATCTTTATATGTCATACTTTTTGAGATAACTATCTATTCAAACTCTATTTACTTATATTTATTAAATTCAACACCTCCCATTATGAACTCTAGATATTTTTGCTATCTCGTTTGATTGTTGATGAAGGTATGAATAGCAATTTCATTATTGCTTGGATACTCAATAATCTTTCGAATTGGAGGTTGCACCTTTTAGGGAGAGCTTTTCAGATTTTAAAAGCATAAAAGATGTGGAAAGAATTATATCCCGAAAAGGAAGTGTGAAAACTAACACTACATGGAGGAAAGAGCTACCACCCCGGTTGTCCGAGTCGCGTGTGCAGCTACCACATGATTAATTACGTACAAAAACAAAAAGGAGAGAATTATATATGATTATATAGATTGTAGATGCAATGGAGATAAAAATAAGATTATAAAATACGTTAATCTCCTGTTTGTTATAAGGTGGGATTTTAATAGATCCTCAAAGAGCTATTCCCATGATTTTTATGGTGCATAATCCAATTTAGATGTATTCAAAATTCTATCTTTATAACTTTTCTATTCAATATTTTTTTTAACATGATGACTTGATAGTTTCACTATATTTTAAATCATATTTGATGTGTTAAAATTAATAAATTTCAGTACTTAGAATTTTTATAGATTTTTCTCTTAAAAAAAGTTGACATTTTTTTGCTATATCTATATTCATTCTATAAAATTGATGTATACTACAGCTCATGGTTTAAAGTTATGGTGCTTTCATACTTACAATATTTTTGTGAGTTTTTGAAAATAAAAAATATTTGAATTTTAAGCTACGGGGTCCGGATCCCGCTAGGAGGTCCGGACCCTCCGCCCAAACCAGCATACTTAGGGCTTCAGTTTCCTTTTCGTTTTTCACTTCCAACCTTTTTCCCAACTTGTTTAAGGTCTCTCTCTCTCTACCTAAGAGCCCTTTTCACCTTGTTTTGCTGGATTATATTGCTCTACAGGTGAGTATTTTAGATTTCTATCTCGTTCTTCCTATGAAAACCTAGAAATAATAGCGTTTAGTTATTTAGGTTGGAATTTTTTCGAGATAACTCGTTTAAACTGAAATTTTTTGCTTCATACTCTGTTCTAAATGTGTTTATTAACGTTTTTGCATCATTCTACATGATTTTCAACCTCTCAATTGCTCAGATTTGCATCAACTGTGAATTTAGGGTATTTTTTCTATTTTTTTTGAAAATTTAGATTTCTGCAATTTTAATCGCAATTTCTTTAGCAAATGAGTTTATCATGACTTCTTGTACCCCTAGGAACCTCTACATGCAATTTTTAAAATTTTAATTTTTATGCACTATTTTAGTTAAAAATTGCTAAACAGGAACGTTCAAAATGTATTCTTCATGGTTACTGGTGCTTGTCTTCTTGATGGCTGTAGCTGGACGGGGCGGGGGGCGTAAGAAAACGATGGCACAAAAACGCTCTCGTCCTGCTGAGGAAGAAGTGAGTGAATACGAAGCATCTGAGAACTCTGAAACTGAATCTGCTAATTGGGAAGCCTACTCACCTGAAGTTCTATCCAAGAAGAAAGGAAAGAACCTGCCGCAGCCAAAGAAAACGGAAAAAAAAAAGTTGGATTCCGACACGAGGCAAGAAGTCAGGAGGAATAAAGATTCATGAACCAGCCTCTGAACCTCCTAGTCGTAGCTCGTAGCAAGTGGAGCCTATTGATTCTAGGCGACTCGACATGTTCTCCACAAAGCTTTGTATTGGAGAGCGTGATGTCGCAGTCCGAAAACTTGTTGAAAAAGCTCCAGCCTTTGCTCATTTATATGAAAACAGGGAACTCCACGAAATATGCACATTTCCAAAACAGAGTGGATAGTGCTTGGAGTTGATTTGCGAATTCTATATGCGAGCGGGTCATCTTCACAACAAAGAAGGAGGTCATTATGTTTTCAAGATGAAGGTTCGTGGAGTCTCCTTGGATTTTACCCCAGAAACGATTGTAACTGCTCTACATATGGAGGCTAGCATAGATGGCATTAATTATTTAAAAGTGGGAATTGACTCTCTACGCGATGGGAGGAAATTTGTAAATGGGGTTTGCCTGCCAGGGACGCAATCAGCTGGAAACTCCGTTATGTCTAAAGAGCTTAAGCCCGAGTATAGATTTTTGAACTTTATTGTTGTATACAACATCCTTCCAACCGTGAATACCAAGGTGGTTCGTTGGAGCAATTGTTGTATACGTATTTTGTTGGGCATCCCGCTGAGACAAAGGCACGATGGATCAATCTAAACATTCCTTTTCTGATTTGGCACCGAGTGGCGAAGGATATAAAGACATTTAATCAGTATGAACGACTTTCGTATCCTATGCTCATTATGAGGATTTTGAGGAACCACAATGTCGATACTCATTGCACTTCTTATGAGCATAGTCTTGGCAAGATTAATGAAACCACGCTTATCAAGTCGAGACCTCCACGACGCACCACTCCACCTCCCGGGGGTCTTGGTACCTCTCAAGCACCTGAGGAGGCATCTGAGAAAGATGTCTTAGTGACTTCAATCTATAAGGAGCAGCAGCGGCTTTCATCTGAGCAAGAGTGGATTTCTACTGAGCTCCAGCGCATCTTATCTGAGCAGGAGCGCCTTGGATCGGAACAAGCAAGAATCACTAAGAAGCTTGGTAAACTCTCAAGGATCATGAAAGCGTTTTTCGACAACTAGGCTGTTGTCGTGCGGATATTCCGCCGCAGGATGATGACTCTGACTAGACGTGATGTGGGGACTTTTTGCACATCCTTTGATCATACATCATTTTCACTTTTCATACATCTTTTATTTCTAATTGTGCATAATTTTGGTTGTGCATAGGGCTGGCAAATGAGCGAGCCGGCTCGTGTTCGACTCGCGTTCGGCTTGATATTCGGCTCGCTCGAGTTCGGCTCGCTCGAGCTCGGCTCGAATTAATTTCAAACAAGCTTGAGCCTAAATTTAGGCTCGAAATTAATTTCAAGCCAAGCTTGAGTATTACTGGGCTCACTCGAATTAGGCTCGAAAAGCTCGAAATATATATATATATATATATATAATTATGCTACTATACTATTAATAGTATCAACCACTTGCTATTAGGTTTTCGATTCTTGGATGAAGGGATGTGCGGTTAGAATGATAGTGATCCCCTAGGGCTGAGTGGATGGTTAGTTGAATAGTATGATCTAATAGTATGATCTAATAGGTGGAAATGGTCAAAGGGGTAGATCTGACGACACAAATTTTAATAGCACCAAGCGTTCGGTGCTATCGATAGCATAGTAGCCGGACTATATATATATATATAGTCCGGCTACTATGTTATCTATACTATCGATAATACCAAGCGCTTTGTGCTATCGAGTTTTCTACCATTAGATCTACCTATATATATAGAGTCCAACTACTATACTATCGATAGTACCAAGCGTTTGGTGCTATCGAGTTTTTTGCCGTTAGATCTACTCCTTTGGCCATTTCCATCCGTTAGATCATACTATTCAACTAGCCACCACTCAACCCTAGGGGTCTACTATCATCCTGACCGCACATCCCTTCATCCAAGGGCCGAAAATCTAATAGCAATCGGTTGGTACTATTAATAATATAGTAGCCTAATTATATATATTTATATATATATATATATATATATATGCTAGGGCTATTATACTCTTACAAGTATAGACCCTTTTATACTTATAAATTTTCGGTCGTTGGATGAAGGGATGTGCGATTAGGATGATAATGGTCCCCTAGGATTGAGTGGGTGGTTGGTTGAATAGTGCATGATTTAACGGATAAAAATTGTTAAAAGGTAGATCTAACGGTCGAAAATTTATGAATATAAATGAGTCTATACTTATAAGAGTATAGTAGTCGAACTTTATTTATATAATTATATATAATATATATTTTTTATTTTAATCTTATGTATATAGAGTTTGGATTATTGGGCCCACAAAATCAAACCAGCAAAATTCTACTCTAATTGCTCTCTCTCTCTCTTTTTCACTTGCTCGCAGAATTGCTTTTCCTAATTTTTTTAAATATTATAATATCGTATTTCATGCATTCATTTTGTATGTTGAATTATTAGACATTTTTTACATCAAATTTTAGATAATGTTTTATAAAAATAAAACTATAGATTACACGATGTTAAGAATTTCAAGCGGCTCGTTTAGGGCTTGAGTTCGCTTGACTCGAAGTTAGGCTCGCTCGAGCTCGGCTCGAATTGATTTCAAGCCAAGCTTGAGCCTAAATTTAGGCTCGAAATTAATTTCAAGTCAAGGTTGACCTGAGGTAAGCTCGCTCGAGCTCGGCTCGTTTCCACCCCTAGTTGTGCATCCTTTTTTTGTGTTTTGGCGTTTGGTGACAAAAATGGGGAGATAACTAGGCAAGTTTTTAGAGTTTTTAGTGTTTTTAGTTGTGAGCAAGTTTTTGGTTCTGATGGATAACTTTTAAACTCTTAACTCTTGACTCTTATACTTGTCTTTTACTTTCTCGTTACTATTGATCTCAAATTTATGGAATTGTTTGGAATTGTATTATTAATGTTGTATTTGTCAAGAATTTGTTTTTCGCAGGAAGTACAAGACTTCAAGACTCCTAGTCGCGTCTAAGTCATAGAGTTTGTATTAGGAGTTTTATAAATATATTTTGATCTTTCTTGGGTCGATCATGCGAGGAGGTTATCGTTTAGCGATTGCGACAAACTCCATTTATTTTTTCTTTATAGTTAGGTGAGCTTTATTCTTGTAACTTTTGTTTTGTCACAAAATCACCAAAGGGGTAGATTGTTACAGATTTTATGTTGGCGAATTTCATGGAGTCGTATAGAGTCTTGAAGGGTTGAAGAAGAAGATATCAAATTCAAAGATTCAAAGACTCATTTATGAAGCTCACGACCCCCAGGTATGATTACATATAATTAATGGTGATTTATGTACAGGTTATAAGTGTTTCGAAGATATTAGAATAGGTTCAAAACGATAAAATCTGTAAAACTAGAGTTTTCCAAGTTTTAGGGTCCGGACCCTATTGCAAGGTCCGAACTCCGTAAGCCTTCCTAACTGTCATGCAGGGAGCGTCCGGACCTTGAGAGAAAAATTCGGACTTTGATATTTTGAAACTTCAACGACCGGACCCTGAACCCGTCGCGAGTTTTTCGAAATCATGTTTTTCAATTCTAATCTGATTCTAATGTCTCCTAAGCCTATAAACAAGATATTGGGGGGGAGGGGGGGAGGGGGGGCGAGGTCTCTCTAGAACGTGGCTAAGATAGAATATCTCTCTGAAACCCTAGAAACTTGTTTTTGGTTCCTTTCTTTTATCTTTCGAGAATAAGTTTCTTTCTTTCTTTCTTCAATTTAATTCTTGGAGTTTTGATACAGATATTCTCTTAAGAATCAATTTGATGATTGCTTACAAGGTTTTCTCTCATATCTTATGAATTTCTAAGCATTAACATCACCACCAACCATTGTTCTGCTTGCTCCGAACGGGGCGATTGCGCGTAGACTTCGTGTGAGGATCGAGGATTCGGTGGACGCTCGTGGATTTGAGGCCTTGCTGCTGCGAGGAGTCGTAGCGTGATCGATTGAAGGAGTTCAATCAATTGGAGACCAACGAAGGAGATCTGTTTCGAGTCTAGGGTAAAGCTTGAGTCGAGGATTCAGTAAATCACCTTGTACTTTATTTTTTTCTTAGTGGATTTTTCGTGTGATCGGTCCCGTGAATTTTTTTTCTCCTCTTGGAGTTTTCCCACGTAAGAATCTCGGTGTGTTGGCTTTACCTTTTCCGCATTTAAATTTTATTACATCGAGTTGGTTGTTTTATTGTTTATACTATTCACCCCCCTCTTGTAGAATACTGATTTTGTAGTTTAGACGTTGCATAGATTGCCAACTAATGTGTGAGCATGAAATTGGGATGAAGTAAATCCATTTTGGCGCGAAAACGGATGAAATAGACCAATTATGCATGATGAGGACTAAATTGTAATTTGGAGATTTCTTGGACTAAGGTGCAAATTGTCCACCTTAGTGGAATTTTACTAGAATCTTCTCATTTCTCTCCCTCTCTCAGATTTTTCCTGCAGGGAAAAGAAAGAGAAAAGAAAGAGAAAGAAAGCAAGAAAGAAAAAGAGAAGAAGAGAAAGAGAAGATGAAGAAAAAGAAGTTGAAGAAGAAGAAGAAGGATGTTTAGGAGCGTGAATTAGAGCTCTACACATACCCGGTTACTCGCAATTTAAGTGCCTTGGGCGACCGTGAGTCGAGGGATAAGCACGTGGATGGCGGATTGCCTGTTTTAGCCGACGCGGCACGTTGAGGTTGGTTCCGAGTCGCCGAAAACGACGAAGTTCCTTCTATGTCTATTTGGTACCGTATAGAGTACTTGAGCATCCGTACATGAATTATACATTATCGATCGCCATATCTAGTCACTCGACGCATGAACATGAGACATAATACTTGAGCATGAACCTGAGTATAAAAAGGAGGCATGAACTTGAACATGAAGTATGAGTATGTCCATTTTGACAACGTACCTCGTATTTGAAGCATGAACATGAGTTATTTCCTTTTCCTTGTATTGAACATGCCATGGGTTACATGATAGAGGCCGAGAATTTATGAGACTTGTGAGGATAGATTTGTCTTGGACCCTCGGTTCCTTGTGAATCGCGATCATTCTAATGCTCACTAGTCGTGCTATAGTGATGGTTAGCAACAGTTCATCTTAGCCATTTTACCTTGGGTCGTGGGAGGCCAGTCGACATTATTACGGATTTTATATTGGCATATTTCGTGAAGTGAGTCGGAGTCTTGAAGGTTCAAAGAAGAAAAGACGAAGTTTGAAGACTCGAAGACTCAACGTATGAATTCACGATGCTTGGTAAGTTTAAATAATCTTGATGGTGATTTATGATCATTTACAAGTGTTTGGAAGACATTAGAATAGATAAAAATTAATTTAAAATATAAAATTGAGTTTTTCAATTTTAAGGATCCGGACCCTGAGGTGAGGTCCGGAACCCGTACGCCTCTCTGGCTGTCACGCAGGGAGGGTTCGGACCCTGAGAGCTGAGGTCCGGAATATGAAACGCGCAGAGTGTTTCAGAGTCCGGACCCTGCATCCAACGTCCGGACCCCGACCCGTCGTGATTTTTTCGAAACTTCATTTTTTCAATCCTACTCTGATTCTATTTCTTCTAAACCTATATATAAGATGTGGGGATGTCTCTAAAACGTGGTTAAGTATAGAATACCTTTTAGAAACCCAAGAAGCTTGTAGATAACCGTTTTCCTCATCTTCTACATCTAGCTTCTCTCAAATTGATTCATGGTGTCCTAGATCTTTAATTTTCTTCTAGAATCAATTTGAGAATTGCTTAGCCCGTTTGGGTGGGGCTAAGGGGTGGGATAACCCCTTATCCCACCCCCTAACCCCCAAACAGCAAATTGATGGGGTGGGGTTTGTTAACCCCACCCCATCACCTTATCCCAGGAATTGGGGTGGGAATTCAATTTTTAAATTTAAATTTATAATTTAATTTTTAAATTTAAATTTATATTTTAAATTTTAAATACTAAATTTTTTAAATAAAAAATTTTTATTCTGAAAATTAATATTTATAATTTCAAATTTAAAATTTAAATTATTACTTTTAATTTTTTAAATTTAAAAGTTGATATTTGATAATTTTAATTTTAATTTAATCTTCAATTTAAAATTTGGAACTTTAAATTTTTAAATTTAAGATTTTAAAATTTAAATTTTATTTTGAATATTTTAATTTTTAAAGTTATATATTTAAATTTAAAATTTTAAATATAAAACTTAAAAATTTAAATTCAAATATATTGGGTAATATTATTATTTTCTATTTATAACTACTCACTATTCTTCTTATTCCATCTTACCCATCCAAACGCTATTTTTCTTATTCCCGGGAACAACTCAATTTTCATCCAAACGCAAAATTCGTCTAACCCTAGCTTTTCTCTGCACTTAACCCTATCCCTAAAACAGACAATTCTTACTTATCCCCGAACCAAACGAAGCCTTAGAGATTATTCCCACAGATTTTCAATAGTATTCTAAGCAATAAATCATCATCGACTTTATTGTTCTTTCTCCGGACGGAGTGCGCTTGTAGATTTGAGCTGGCGTCGTGGATTCGGCGTGATAAAGGCTTCGTGGATTCGAAGTTGAGCATTTCGTGGATTCGGGACGTGGCGTTCGTGGATTCGAACGTGGGGCGTGGACAACCCGGTGGTGTGCGCGAGATCCAACGAAGATAAAAGAGAGGTTTGAGTCCGTGGAGTCGGTAATCACCTTGTAATATTTTATTTCTTAGTGGATTGTTATCGCGTGTTGGTCCCGTGGGTTTTTCTCCAAGTTGGAGTTTTTCCACGTAAATCTCGGTGTGTTGATTTTTAATTTCCGCATTTATTTTTTGCATCGAGTTTTGTGGTTTTGCCGTCATCCTATTCACCCCCCCTAGGTATTTATAGTATCTAGATAGATCCTAGGGTTCCCCATAACCTACAATTGGTATCAGAGCGGGATCTAGAATTTTTAATCATTATGGGTAAAGGAGGTAACATCAATAGGCCCCCGTTATTTGATGGGACTACCTACGCTTATTGGAAAGTCCAGATGAGAGCCTTCCACAACGCAATTGATGAGCGTGTATGGCAAGCCGTTGAATTTGGATGGAAACATCCAACCGAATTAAACGGAGATGCAACTGTTCCGAAGCCACGAAATAAGTTGTCGAGGGACGAGAACGAGGCTTCTTCTTACAACGGAAAGGGAATAAATGCTTTATTTAATGCCCTAACTCAAACCGAGTTTTCACGTGTCTCGGCGTGTTAAACGGCAAAAGAGATTTGGGATACCCTACAAGTTACACATGAGGGTACAAGTCTAGTAAAAGTTCAAAAGCTCCATATGCTTACAAGTCAATTTGATTCTATTCGAATGGAGGAGCATGAATCTTTTACTGATTATTTTATTAGACTCCAAGATATCATTAATACATGTGCTAATTTGGGAGAGAAGATCCCAGAATCTAAAGTTGTAAGAAAGATTCTTCGAACTCTTTCGTAACGCTTTAGAGCAAAGGTTGCGGCGATCGAAACCGTCAAGCATCCGGATGAGATGAAAGTAGAGGAATTAGTAGGCACTTTACAAACGTATGAAATGACTTTTCCTACTAATGAATCTTCTTCCAAGTCTTCCTTTAAAACTACAGGTGTTGCACTTCGATCTATGAAGGAGGAAGACAGCAGCTCGGATTCCGATGAAGTGATTTCGCTTGCCGACTTTGAACACCAATTGGCGCCTCTCACGAAGAAATTTCGTCGGAATTTTCGGAAGAACAAGACAAATCAATCTACATCCAAAACTTCTTCAAAAGAATGTTCAAATTCTAAATCCTCTAAAGAGAAGAAACTTGCAAAGTCCTCTAAAGAAAAAGATGAATTTGAAGGGAAAATCTAATGCTACAAGTGTAGAGGCTACGGCCATATTTCCACGGATTGTCCCACGAAAAAATCGTATAAAAAGAAGGCTTTGCAAGCAAAAACTTGGGACGATTCTACTTCCAATGAATCAACCTCAAGTGAAGAGGAAAAGAATGATGCTATAGCTTTATGTTCACATACTTCTTTACCTTCCTCGTCGGTTCTTTGTTTATCATCTATTTCTAATGATTTGCTTTCTCCTTCTTTGCATGAAACGTCGAGCGACGATGGCACAAGTGAAGGGGAGTCATATGATGAAGGTTTGGCCGAGGCATATGAACAACTTCTTATGGAATCTAGGAAGATGACTAAGCACAACAAGAAGTTGAGGGGACAAATATTGAAACTTGAGGATGAGAACAACGAATTGAAGGAGGCATCTAAAGCTCTTGAGGAGGAAAGGGAGTCGATATTGAAGAACAACAAAATCCTCCAAGAGAAGCTAGATCAATCGGAGATAATGATCAAATCCTATGAAGATAAGATTGGTTTTCTAGAGCAACAATACAAGGAAGTTCACACATCCAACCAAGTTTTGACCAAACAAGTTTAACAACTTAAATCCGACATTCAAAAGTTTTCCTCCGGATCGAAAAAGTTAGATCATTTACTCGGATTGGGTCAAATGAACAAACTTGGAGTTCGATATGAAAGAACTTATGTTGAGAAGGTTAAAACATCAACATCTAAAGTCTCAACACACTTGCAAGAAAAAGTATGCCATAGATGTGGAAAGAAAGGTCACATCAAGAAGACATGCCCTAAAAAAGATAAGAAAACTCAAGTGGCATCTTCTAAACATCTATCGGCATCTTCCAACACTCGACAACCCCCACGAATTCAAAAGCAACATCAATCGAGTCGAGTAGCGAAGATCAACCAAAAGTCGAAGCCACAACAACCGATTTCTACAAAGCCAAATGCGACGTGGAGACCCACAGTTGATCGGAAGTCAAAACAAACGGTGCCCAACGTCAACAAACCAAGACAACCAACAATCCGACAAGTTTGGGTTCGAAAAGGTGATATCTTTTCTTGTCTTAAGACTTAATTGCTTTTGACCTTGTGTAGTGCTTTGGTCGGTTTCTATTGCATATCTTGTTTGATCATTGCATTACGTGTTTTGGTGCTTTATTGTTACGATTTTTGAAGATCATTTAATGATTAAACATTAAATAGTGCTTGCAATGTCAATACTTCACTTTCATTCATTTCTAATTAATTTCACATATCATTATTGATTTTACTTTATTTTTATTATTTATGAAAATAATTTATTATGAGAATTCTTAATACTTATATTCATCAAATTTAGGCAATCATGTGTAATCTCTAGGAGCTTAACCTATCTCGGTTGTGTGTGTTGAATTTGATGAATAGTCATTCTCTTATGGACTAAAATTTGTCACATGTTCTTTCAACTAAGAGATTGCTTAAGTGAGGGGGAGTCATTATTATATTGAGAAAAGAATGCTCATATGCTTTGAAAGATGTGGAAAGAGTTACATCCTTAAAGGAGTGTGAAAACTACCACCACATGGAGGAAAGAGCTACCACCCCGGTCGTCCGGTTAGTGTGTGCAGCTACCACATGAGAATTGAATTGCATATCCAAAAAAAATATAAGTGCAAATGCATGCAAAAGAAAAATGTCACAAAATTTATTTTTCGGAGTTATAAGGTGGTCCACATACATGAAAGATGCTCAAAGAGCCACCCCATGTGCGATGTTTGTTTTATCTCAAATTTGAACGTTTATGCGACAAATTTCTGTCTCTTTGATGAATTTCTTAAGTCATCTTCATAATCCGTTTACATCTTGATAGCTTTTGAGCCTTTAGATTATTTTTGATGACTTGATTTTAAAGTTTATATGAATTAAGAAATCGTGTAATATTTTATCTACATCATGGTGATTGTGTAGTAATTTTGTTATTTTTTATGAAATTAATAGGGATTGAAAGAAGTCTATGTGAATGCATCACGTTCATGCACTAACATTATTTTCAATGCAATCATTGTGTTTTTCTCATTATACCACAAGTGGTTTCAAAGTTGAACAAAATCTTAAACTTGTGTTTCTTGTGCTTCGATTTGATTTCTCTTTAAACTCTCTCTATTTTTGGTGTTTTCTTTTTGGCAATTTTTGACAAAAAGGGGGAGAGAGGTGATGATGATATTGAAAGTTTTATAAAAGAAAAGAGGTGAAGGATAAGTTTTTGAACTTAGACGCATGAACAAAGGGGGAGGGAGTTTGATATTTTTTTACTACTAACTTTGTTTGTGGAGAATGAAAACTGTTTGCAGGTCTTTGAAGACTTCAAGACTTCATGTGTGTCTAAGTCATAGAGTTTGTTTTAGAAGTTATAGGGTTGTATTTTGAATTTTTACTACTAACTTTGTTTGTGGAGAATTAAAACTTTTTGCAGGTCTTTGAAGACTTCAAGACTTCATGTGTGTCTAAGTCATAGAGTTTGTTTTAGAAGTTATAGGGTTGTATTTTGAATTTTGTTTGGATCTTTCACGCGAGAAGTTCATTGTTTTGGTGATGGCAATGAATTTCAAAGTTTTTGGAGAGATGAGCATCGTGAGTGTTTTATGTAATTTTAGATTTTGTCACGAAATTGCTAAAGGGGGAGATTGTTACGAATTTTATATTGGCATATTTCGTGAAGTGAGTCGGAGTCTTGAAGGTTGAAAGAAGAAAAGAAGAAGTTTGAAGACTCGAAGACTCAACGTATGAATTCACGATGCTTGGTAAGTTTAACTAATCTTGATGGTGATTTATGATCAAATCAAGTGTTTGGAAGACATTAGAATAGATAAAAATTGATAAAAAATATAAAATTGAGTTTTTTAATTTTCAGGATCCGGACCCTGAGGTGAGGTCCGGAACCCGTACGCCTCTCTGGCTGTCACGCAGGGAGGGTCCGGACCCTGAGAGCTGAGGTCCGGAATATGAAACGCGCAGAGTGTTTCAGAGTCCGGACCCTGCATCCAAGGTTCGGACCCCGACCCGTCGCGATTTTTTCGAAACTTCATTTTTTCAATCCTACTCTGATTCTATGTCTTCTAAACCTATATATAAGATGTGGGGATGTCTTAAAACGTGGTTAAGTATAGAATACCTTTTAGAAACCCTAGAAGCTTGTAGGTAGCCGTTTTTCTCATCTTCTACATCGAGCTTCTCTCAAATTGATTCATGGTGCCCTAGATCTTTAATTTTCTTCTAGAATCAATTTGAGAATTGCTTAGAGATTATTCCCACAGATTTTCAATGGTATTCTAAGCAATAAATCATCATCGACTTTATTGTTCTTGCTCCGGACGGAGTGCGCTCGTGGATTCGAGTGGGCGTCATGGATTAGGCGTGATAAAGGCTTCGTGGATTCAAAGTTGAGCGTTTTGTGGATTCGGGACGTGGCGTTCGTGGATTCGAACGTGAGGCGTGGACAACTGTAGCACACTGAACTTTAGCAAATTGCGGAGTTCTAGTGAGAGAATAGTGCTTTATACTATTCTGGAGATTTGGATTGAGTTTGGAGAGCTTGGGTGTGTTTTCGGGACTTAGAAAGTGCGAAAACGGACTTCGGGGATCGAAATCTGCAAAAGCTGCAGATTTTGTATTGGGTACCGGTACTGGCTTGGGGTACCGGAACAGATGTGATTTATTCCGGTACTGATGTTTGAGATACCGGAATGCTGTATTGTGGTCTGCTTGACCGAGGCTCGGGTTTGCGGAAT
Source organism: Puya raimondii (assembly GCA_016920855.1). Taxonomy (NCBI): domain Eukaryota; kingdom Viridiplantae; phylum Streptophyta; class Magnoliopsida; order Poales; family Bromeliaceae; genus Puya; species Puya raimondii. The sequence goes on from JABWPP010000050.1 coordinate 12,979,883, forward strand.
TTTGTGCTTGGTACCGGTACGTCTGTTCGTGTACCGGTACGCAGTGCAGCTGAGGCTGTTACGCGCAGTTTTGCAATTTTGGCTTTGTGAGGGGTCTAAGTGGATTTTGTTGCATTAGACTAAATACCCCTTCACCCCCTTATTTGTTGTTGTTGGCTGAGGATGGAGAGGAAGAAGAGGTGGGTTTTTTTCTCTCTCTCTCTCTTGGATTTCTTCTCCCCAAACCCTCTAAAGCATGGATTGATCTCTCTTTTCTCCATTTTCTTCTTGGAAGCTTGCTTCTTGACTTTGGGGGAAGCTTGGATGTGAAGGAGAGAGCTTGTTTGTGGATGGATCTCCAACCTAGCATCATTTAGCTTGGATTGGGGCTTTTGTAGAGGCTTGTAGCTTCTTTACACCCTCTACATATGAGATTTGCTTGGATTTTGGATGAAAATCTAGTATTATGAAAACTAGGGTTTTATTTGGGGTTTCTTTAGTTTGAGCTCTTGGGGTTATATTGATGGGTGTAGAATGATGTTGTAGGTTGGAATTGAAGTTTCCTAATCTTGATTTGGACTTTAGACAAGTTCTACTTGCTCAAAGGTATTTTCCACCCATTTACCTCATGATTTTTAGTGAATTTCGTGATGAGTTTGTTCGAAACTTGTGACCCCTTGGAAAATTATCTTAGGGCATGAGAAGCTTGGGGGACAACTTCGTTGGAAGGAACGACGAGGTTTCGATCGGTATCCGGTGGGTCTTACCTCACCGAAATGGGTGAACTCCCCCTATGTCTCCTATCTTGTTATAGGATTGATTAGATGCTTATTCATGCTATGTATGATATGGTAGAAATTGTGAATACATGACATATTCATGTTGCATGTGAAATTTGATATACTCTATATAGTAGAGGACTACAAAGAAAACATGCATGCTAGAACACCTACAACAGTATTGTGACCTTAGGGTTCTCCTATGAGAATTAAGATATGCATGTTAGTGATGAGTGGTGTCATATGGGACACTACATGACTAGTGGATGATTGGATTCGGTTATGCATACCAAAGTATGCTCACTATAGAGAAAAGGAAGAATATGACATATTGCATGTTAATGACAAGATGCAGGGCTATGTGTGTTGCACCTCATTTAGGTGAGCAACTAAGATTCGCATTGTGACATTGTACTCGACCTTTAGGTCGTTGAATATAATTCCATATTTAAGACATGACGAAATAGTTTCTTACACACTTGATTATGTAAATGGCAAAAGCATGTAATTGCTTAGTTGAATGAGAGTTAGATTACTTACATGGTGATTTTCATACTCCATGTAGTGGAGGTTTATGTAGCATGGCATATGCACATCATGAACTATGATTTTGTTGGCATTAGTAGAATGCATTGGATATGGCATTAGTATAATGCATTGATTATGGCATTAGTAGAATGCATTAGATATGGCATTAGTATAATGCATTGATTATGGCATTAGTAGAATGCATTGAAAACAACATTAGTATAATGCATTGAATATGGCTTTGGTAATAGCACATGATAGTAACCCGTTGGGGTCATGAATGAAACGTAGATCCATTCTTATTGATAAAGTGAGATATAAATATTTACATGTTAGAGACCTGTTGCATATTGATAGAAACATACCAATGAGTAAATTTGAGAACAAGTATGGCATATGTGTTATGGTTCCGACCCTCGAGTCGATGTTATGATTTTATGTTTTAGACATGATGATTGGGACATGTTGGCCTTGGAAATGATGCTTATGATCTGCTTTGCTTGCCCTTGTGCTCATTCGCACATACTTGTGAGGGTCGCTCCGTACAAGTCAGCACTCCGGAGTTGGCCTTTGCGACGATTGATCGCCCGTGCGGGATTGGGCGCCGAAGTGGATTGCCGTGGGCGAGGCTCATTCTTAGCGTGAGGATGTTGACTACCACGGGGCCATTAGGCATGGCACAAGTCGGGATGTTACCATGTGTAAGTCCCCTCGTTGATTGGGTATGAAAGTAAGTGAACATGATTTAGCATATCACATTACTTGATGCATCCATAGTAGATGGATATTTGAGTTGACCACTACTTAGTGACATAGCACATCACAATTGGTTGATGCATATATATATGTGGTAGTTGGACATAGTAGTGAGTTATTGTCTTGTGGCATTAATTACCTTGACACTATTTGGATGAATTCATTGTAGTTGGACACTCATGTTAGTTACTACTTGTATTGGCAACCATAGCGGTAGTAAAACTATACACATATTGGTTAGTATAGTGGCATGGCTATATGATGATACTGGGAGGTTTTTCTTTTAATTATTGCGCATAGCATAATGATAGGCATACATGCAAACTAGTATGGATAAAATGCTTGTGCATATGATAGTAGGAAAATCATATTCATGTAGATGACTTGGTCGCTTGGAGGCAAGATAGTAGTAGATTATTTGCTTATCTTTTTGTGATGCCCCGGACTTCCCAGGGGGTCACCCATCCTAGGACTACTCCCGTCCTAGCACGCTCAACTCTCTCAACCTCTTGGGCCTAGCCACCACCCAAAATACTTAAGCCGGGTTGAGAGGTTAGCCTTATTATATCTTTTATATAGGACTACCTGGGGTGTCACGCTTTTCTGCTTTATGCTTTATGTTGCAGTTATACTATCTTTGCCTCAGTTGACCTAGTGGTGTATTTCGCCACTCTCGGCGGCTTACCCACTGGGAACTATTGTTTAATAGTTCTCACCCCCATTTGTTGTTGGTTTTTGTTTCAGAGCCTTCCGCAGCGGGAGAGGCTAGGGATCGTGGCGAGGGGTTAGCTACTAGCTAGAGCCTCTACGATGATGTATTAGATGGACCTTGGACGCCTTCCTATTTGTTTTGATTGAAAGGTGTATAGTTGTATCTAGTTGAGTGACCTCCTAGTATTCATAAGATATACTTTAAACGAATTTTATTGTATATCTCGAGATTGTGGTTTTTTGGTTGGACTTGATTTAGTAGTAGAATTATATACTTGCTCTGATTACCGTGTTTAGGATGTACTCCTGCTACTTTATCTTTGTTGTTGTAGACGCTTTGTGTGCATAGTGGGATGTTTGGTGTACACGGCGGGTCTATGCACGTGCCTGGTAGGCTCCCGCTAGGGCCCGGGGCGTGACAACAACCCGGTGGTGTGCGCGAGATCCAACGAAGATAAAAGAGAGGTATGAGTCCGTGGAGTCGGTAATCACCTTGTAATCTTTTATTTCTTAGCGAATTGTTATCGCGTGTTGGTCCCGTGGGTTTTTCTCCAAGTTGGAGTTTTCCCACGTAAATCTCGGTGTGTTGATTTTTAATTTCTGCATTTATTTTTTGCATCGAGTTTTGTGGTTTAGCCGTCATACCTATTCACCCCCCTCTAGGTATTGATAGTATCTAGATAGATCCTAGGGTTCCCCATAACCTACAGACATCTTGTGTATATCGATGAGTCGTCTATTGCCCTATATGTTGTACAAATCATAAGTTGTGTGAGGCTTCTATGTGAATTGTTTATGTGAGCCATCTATGTGAGTCATCTCTTACCTATTTCTCTTGTACATGCCATGATGTTTGTGATAGAGGCCGCGGGTAGCGCGGCGGTAGTGTACAGCTACTTGACATAGAGAGAGCTTATGCACATGCTATTGTGATGTTGACCTATTGTTTACTCCATGACTACTCTGAGGACATTGGATTGGCATTGTGATATTGTTGACCATGATATAGACCATAGCCTGCAAAGCCACTTTGTAATACTTGTCTTTTTGAGAGGTTATTGGACTCGAAACATTTCGGGCGCCCGAATCTTGGCAAGTGGACGCCCGAAAGTTTTCGGAGCCAGTGGACGTTTTGGATGGGTCCGGAAGTCGCTGACTCGATTCGGATCTGGGCGCAGGTTTCGGACGCCCGGATTGTGGATCCGGATTGAGCTGATGACGTGGATTTCCACGTGTCGTGTTGCAGGACACGTGTCGACCGCCGGAAGAGCGCCGCCCCACCGCCTGCCGACCACCGCCGAACCGCTTGACCGCAAGCTGACACCTGGATTACTGGATTTCCGGACGCCCGGAAGAGGGAATTCGGGCGCCCGAATGTGGAGATTTGGAGCCTATAAATAGGTGAGCCCCCTGATTGTTTTGGTACATTTCCACTTCGTGATTTCCGTTTCTAGAGAGAGAAAGCTAGAGTAAGGGCCATGTGTTTGCATTAGCTATGATCTAGCTTGTTCTCCTCTACTGTGTTGTTCTGATATGGTTCTGAGCTGTTGTTCTGTTGATATTAGCAGCCCTTTTAGTGGTATATTCAGATTGGAGTATTGCTTGAGCTTGGTGTATATCTTGGAGGGTTGGATCTGAGATCATTGTTGGTCCCCACCATGGTTGGATTAGCGTTTGAGGTGGGTTGATGTTTACCAGATTCAGTGGATTTTCTCCTATGTGCTTACTCTCATGTTAGCATGATATTATTGGGATTATATTAGTAGTGACATGCCTTAGTTGAGATTGATGCATGTGCATGATATGATCATAGGTGAGATAGTGATATCTGATAGCAAGCATGATTTTCTTATATTCTTGATGCATGATTTAGCCTACACCTATCCTGCTGATATCCATTGTACCAGTTGTTGTGCATAGGTGATCTATTGTGGCTCGTGCTATGTTGTTTGTACCTCCTCTTTGTGGTAGAGTTGAGCTGTTTGTGAGCACTTGAGCATTGATCAGTTGATTGGGTCATACTTGTCGATTATGCATTTGAGGTGCTGAGGGCACGTGAGATTCTTCTGTGAGTTCAGATTGACCCATCTTGTCGATCATATACCTGTGGGTGCTTGGCGCTGATATGTGTTGTGATACTATACTCGGTTGGGTCGCTCCCACGAGTACCACTCCGGAGTTGGGTTATGTGTAGTACAGAGGGTGTTTGCCTGTACTAGTTGGCTCCCTACGGGTAGAGTATGTTCAGGCTGCAGGTATTGTATTGTGGATTTATGATAGTCCTCGTTTGATATGTTCAGATCATTGATATTCATATTGACAGTTGAGCATTGTGCATAGTAGTGGTAGTTTATCTCCTACTTTATTTATTGCTCTCTATATTTCTTGAGATCAAGGACTTAGTGGGCAGACCGCTGACGCTGGTAGCGGTACCCACTGAGGACTACTTGTTTGATAGTAGTTCTCACACCCGTTGTTGACACCTTTTTGCAGAGTCTTCTTTCCCAGGAGTGCATTCTGAGCGTGGAAAGTAGATCGTCGGGTAGAGCTGATCCCCGGATATTTTGGCTAGAGGTATATCCCATTTTGTAGATGATCCTATGAGTCTTTACATACAGTGTTATGGAGATTGTCAGTGATATATATTTGATTATGGATTAATGTATGTATGTACAGTGATCTTATTATATATATATAGCAGCTCTGTTACTCTTGATACCTTTAGCTGTTGTTAGATGATTATTTTCGCTTCGTATGTTCAGTTTTATTACTGTGTATACGGCGGGTCTGTTGATGTGCCCGGGAATTGGTAACCCGGGGCGTGACAGATTAAGTTGGTATCAGAGCTTAGGAATAGGTCAAGAGGGCCTAGGGAAATCTAAGATAACAGACCTTAGAATGTTATGACGAGAGAGACGAGATTAATCGCGAAAGTCAAAGATTGGGTTTTGAATCCTTCCTTGTGTAGGAAGAGTGATTGAGGGATTAACGTCTTCTCTTATCAGATGAATTATGTTGGCTGCAGATGACATAATAATCTGAAAAGAAAAGAAGTGTCCTTCTAGACTTTCGCTAGATTGGGTCGTGTGATTATTTGTTGTCTAAGTGTGTATTCTGTTGCAGGTTATTACTATGCCTCCTCGACGACCATCGACGCGAGCACATCCGACGCCTTCGGAGATGCCAGAGCAGTCGGGACCTAGTGCACGGCCCGATCTGCAGGAGTAGCTAGCTGACATAGCTGCAGTGGGAAGACAGCAGAGTGCCTTATTATAGAAGATGTGCGACGCTTTTTCTCAGCAGCAGAATTCTACGCCTCGAACTATGGAACCTCAGGCTGCAACCACTCCAGCTACATCTCAACCCAGGGAAGGGAGTACTCAGCCAAGTCAAGTGCTTTCTGAAGAAGAGCAGGAGCGGATGGCGGATAGATTGGCTCGTTTCTGTAGATTTGATCCACCACGATTCAATGGTAGTAGCATAGAACCGTGGGTGGTAGAAGCTTGGATTTGTGAGATGGAGAAATTATTTGAGGATCTTTTTGTGCCAGCACGGGAGCAGGTGCATATGGCAGTCCATTGTCTGTCTGGTGATGCTCATGTTTGGTGGAGGAGGACCCGTGATCATAGGTCCTTGAATCCTCTATAGATGACTTGGAGCGAGTTTCGTAGGATTATATATGGAGCGTATTTTCCTAGAGTATGAAGGTGAAGATAGAGGAAGATCTGAAGAATCTGAAGCAAGGAAATCGTTCGGTGCAGGAGTATGCTAGGGAGTTTACTAGATTGCTTAACTGTGTTCCTACTGCTGTAAGAGATGAAGTACAGAAGGTTTATCTCTATGAGAAGGGTTTGAGACCGGAGATATTTCCATTTGTCCACTCGCAGAGACTTCAGACCTTGGATGCCACTATTGAGCAGTCTCTGTGGGTAGAGCGAGGGACATTTGTGACTAAGGGGCAGCTTGTGGTCCCGGCTTTGGGTCAGGAGAGGAAGCGCCCAGCACCTGAGGATGGAGGGCAGTCGAGTAGCAGACGGCCGCCAAGACCTCCACCGCGATCGCGTTTCCGGGGACGTGGATCTTCTAGCCGACAGCAGTTCGGAGGATTTCGCCAGCAGCGACAACAGCAGAAGGGATCTCCCCGATGTGTGATTTGTGGAGGACCTCATTGGCCTAGTCTTTGTGATTGACGCGAGGGTCGATGTTATGAGTGTGGACAGCCGGGGCATGTGAGGAGGACTTGTCCCAGATTAGTAGCAGCTCCATCTATGGCGTCTGTTCCTTTCTCCCCACCGCAAGTATCTTGAGCTTCCCCGGTATTCAGTCAGGCGGATCGATCTTCTATGCCACGACAGCCGGATCGACGCCAGCCACAGGCGAGCGGCCGAGTCTATGCCGCTCAGATTGAGGATGCCTCGATAGCTGATCGTGTGGTGGCAGGTATTATTTTGATTTGTGGCATTAGATCGCGCACTTTATTTGATACTGGTGCATCGCATTCCTTTGTTAGTAGAGCATTTGCATTGCATCATGGTTTAGAGATAGGGTCGTTACCCCAGACACAGGAGGTGCGGATACCCGACCATAGCTTGCAGGTGACGGAGGGTTGTTGGGGATGTCCTGTGCAAATAGGGCCTTGGATCATGCCTGCCGATTTATTGGTATTGAAGCAGTTGCAGGATTTTGATATAATCCTTGGCATGGACTGGTTATCTCGTTATTTCGCGATGATTGATTGTGGAACCAAGACGGTGATCTTTCGTGAGCCTGGACATGAGGAGTTTATTTTTGAAGGATGTAGAAGTTCACTGTTTGCTGGGACGATATCTTCATCTAAGGCCAGACAGATGTTGAGTAGAGGATGTATGGCCTACTTTGCAACAGTAACTGAGGTGCCTACTGTTGTACCAGGACTCGAGGATATTCTATTGTCCGCGAGTTTTTGGATGTTTTTCCTTCCGAGCTATCCTCGATGCCTCCTGATAGGGAGATTGAATTCGTGATTGATGTGGTACCAGGAACCGCGCCAATCTCGAAGACACCCTATAGAATGGCACCAGCTGAATTGCGAGAGTTGAAGGCGCAACTGCAGGATCTTATGGATAAAGGATTTATTCGACCTAGTGTGTCACCTTGGGGAGCGCCTGTACTATTTGTGAAGAAGAAGGATGGTTCACTTAGGCTATGTGTGGATTATCGGGAATTCAACAAAGTGACCATCAAGAATAGATATCCCCTCCCACGTATTGATGATTTGTTCGATCAATTACAGGGAGCGTGTGTCTTTTCTAAGATTGATCTTCAGTCCGGTTACCACCAGTTGAGGGTGAAGGCCGAGGATATCTCTAAGACTGCTTTTAGAACTCGGTATGGTCATTATGAGTTTACTGTCATGCCTTTTGGTTTGACGAATGCCCCTGCTACATTTATGGATATGATGAACTCAGTCTTTAAGTCTTTCTTGGATAAGTTTGTGGTAGTCTTTATTGATGATATTATGATTTACTCCCGTGATGATGCAGAGCATGAAGAGCATCTGAGATTAGTGCTGCAACTCTTGCGAGAAAAGAAGTTGTATGCAAAGCTGAAGAAATGTGAGTTCTGGTTGAGAGAAGTAGCCTTTTTAGGCCATGTGATTTCTACTTTGGGATTAGTTGTTGATCCTAAGAAGATTGAGGCAATTCGAGACTGGCCTAGACCGACGACAATTTCTGAAGTGCGGAGTTTCCTTGGTTTAGCCGGGTATTATCGACGATTTGTGGAAAGTTTTGCGAAACTCTCTACGCCTCTTACTCGGTTAACCAGGAAAGGGGTAAAGTTTATTTGGAGTAATGATTGCCAGGAATGTTTTGATGAGCTTAAGCAGAAGTTGATGACAGCCCCTATTCTTGCATTACCAGTGATGGGCAAAGGATTTGTAATCTATAGTGATGCTTCGCATGTGGCTTGGGTTGCGTGCTGATGCAACATGGTAAGGTGATCGCATATGCTTCAAGACAAATAAAGGAGTACGAGAAGAACTACCCTACTCATGATTTGGAGTTAGCAGCGGTAGTTTTTGCTCTAAAGTTATGGCGCCACTATCTCTATGGAGAGCATTGTGAAGTTTATACTGATCACAAGAGCCTCAAGTATCTGTTTACACAGAAGGAGTTGAATCTACGGCAACGGAGATGGTTGGAGTTACTGAAAGATTACGACATCACCATTCTGTATCATCCCGGCAAAGCTAATGTTGTTGCCGATGCGTTGAGTAGGAAGGCTGTGGCGACTTTGAGTATGAGTATCACTCAACAACCTGTCCTAGTGGAGGAGATGCGGAGATTGTCACTTGAAGTAGTTACTCATGGGATGATTGCAAGACTGATGACTATGGTCTTACGGCCCACTCTGTTGGAAAGGATTCGAGAGAAACAGAGTGTAGATCCTTACTTGATGAAAATTCGAGATCAACTGAGGAGTGCTGATCTTGAAGGTTTTAGTTGTGATGAGTCGGAAGCTCTTCGTTATAGAGGTCGTTTATGTGTACCAGCGGATCCGGAGATTCGAGAGGAGATATTGAAGGAAGCGCATTTTTCTCCTTATTCTGTACATCCTGGTGGGACTAAGATGTATCAAGATCTAAAGACTCACTTCTGGTGGAATGGCATGAAGAAGGACATTGGAAGAGCTGTAGCTCAATGTTTACATGTCAGCAAGTAAAGGCTGAACATCGAGTGCTAGCTGGTAAGTTACAAAGCCTCCTGATACCCGAGTGGAAGTGGGACCACATTACGATGGATTTTGTTGTGGGATTGTCGAGGACTTCTAGCGGCTATGATGCGATATGGGTGATTGTGGATAGATTAACGAAATCAGCTCATTTTCTACCTATGCAGATTACTTGGCCCCGCGAGCGACTTGCGCAGCTTTATATGGATGAGATATTGAGATTGCATGGAGTACCAATCTCAATAGTATCTGATAGAGACCTGAGATTTGTCTCTCACTTATGGAAAAGTTTACAGACAGCTTTGGGGACTCAGCTTTGTTTTAGCTCTGCATTTCATCCACAGACTGATGGTCTGTCCGAGCGTACTATTCAGACGCTTGAGGATATGCTGAGGGCTTGTGTTTTGGATTTTGGTGGAGGATGGGATCGACATCTGAGATTGGTGGAGTTTGCGTACAACAATAGTTATCAGGCGAGCATTAAGATAGCTCCGTTTGAAGCATTGTATGGACGTAAATGTCAATCACCTTTGTATTGGGATGATGTTGGCGAAAGGAAAACTTTAGGTCCAGACTTATTACTTGAAGCTGAGGAGAAAGTTAAAGTAATACGGCGACATATTGAGACGGCTCAGAGCAGACAAAAGAGTTATTCTGATACTCGGAGGCGGGATCTGGAATTTCAAGTTGGAGACCATGTCTTCTTAAAGGTTTCACCATCGAAGGGCATACGGAGATTTGGAATTCGCGGAAAGCTTTGTCCGCGATTTATTGGTCCTTTTGAGATCTTAGAAAGAGTAGGACCCGTGGCCTATCGGATAGCCCTTCCGCCTCGGTTAGCAGGTGTGCACGATGTTTTTCATGTATCAGTTCTGCGGAAGTATATGTATGATCCTTCCCATGTGATTGATTTTACTCCATTTGCGCTGACGGAGGATTTACATTTCGAGTAGCGACCGATACGGATTCTTGCTCGTGAGACGAGAGAATTGCGTAATCGGGTCATACCTTATGTCAAGGTACAGTAGGATTATCATGATAAACGAGAAGCAACGTGGGAACTGGAGACAGTGATGCAGAGATCTTATCCCCACTTATTTGCACCTTGAGGTGAGTACCCTACTTTACTTTAGTTTCGAGGACGAAACTATTTAAAGGAGGGAATAGTGTAATACTTGTCTTATTGTGAGGTTTCTGGACTCGAAACATTTCAGGCGCCCGAATCTTGGCAAGTGGATGCCCGAAAGTTTTCAGAGCCAGTGGACGTTTTGGATGGATCTGGAAGTCGCTGACTCGATTCGGATCTGGGCGCAGGTTTCGGACGCCCGGATTGTGGATCCAGATTGAGCTGATGACGTGGATTTCCACGTGTCGTGTTGCAGGACACGTGTCGACCGCCGGAGGAGCGCCGCCCCACCGCCTGCCGACCACCGCCGAACCACTTGACCGCAAGTTGACACCTGGATTACTGGATTTTCGGACGCCCGTAAGAGAGAATTCGGGCGCCTGAATGTGGAGATTTGGAGCCTATAAATAGGTGAGCTCCCTGATTGTTTTGGTGCATTTCCACTTCGTGATTTTCGTTTCTAGAGAGAGAAAGCTAGAGTAAGGGCCATGTGTTGGAATTAGTTATGATCTAGCTTGTTCTCCTCTACTGTGTTGTTCTGATCTGGTTCTGAGCTGTTGTTCTGTTGATATTAGCAGCCCTTTTAGTGGTATATTCAAATTGGAGTATTGCTTGAGCTTGGTGTATATCTTGGAGGGTTGGATCAGAGATCATTGTTGTTCCCCACCGTGGTTGGATTAGCGTTTGAGGTGGGTTGATGTTTACCAGATTCAGTGGATTTTCTCCTATGTGCTTACTCTCATGTTAGCATGATATTATTGGGATTATATTAGTAATGACATGCCTTAGTTGAGATTGATGCATGTGCGTGATATGATCATAGGTGAGATAGTGATATCTGATAGCAAGCATAATTTCCTTATATTCTTGATGCATGATTTAGCTTACACCTATCCTGTTGATATCCATTGTACCAGTTGTTGTGCATACTAGTGTAGGTGATCTATTGTGGCTCGTGCTATGTTGTTTGTACCTCCTCTTTGTGGTAGAGTTGAGCTGTTTGTGAGCACTTGAGCATTGATCAGTTGATTGGGTCATACTTGTCGATTATGCATTTGAGGTGCCGAGGGCACGTGAGATTCTTCTGTGAGTTCAGATTGACCCATCTTGTCGATCATATACCTGTGGGTGCTTGGCGCTGATATGTGTTGTGATACTATACTCGGTTGGGTCGCTCCCACGAGTACCACTCCGGAGTTGGGTTATGTGTAGTACAGAGGGTGTTTGCCTGTACTAGTTGGCTCCCTACGGGTAGAGCATGTTCAGGCCGCAGGTATTGTATTGTGGATTTATGATAGTCCTCGTTTGATATGTTCAGATCATTGATATTCATATTGACAGTTGAGCATTGTGCATAGTAGTGGTAGTTTATCTCCTACTTTATTTATTGCTCTCTATATTTCTTGAGATCGAGGACTTAGTGGGCAGACCGCTGACGCTGGTAGCGGTACCCACTGAGGACTACTTGTTTGATAGTAGTTCTCACACCCGTTGTTGACACCTTTTTGCAGAGTCTTCTTCCCCAGCAGTGCATTCTGAGCGTGGAAAGTAGACCGTCGGGTAGAGCTGATCCCCGGATATTTTGGCTAGAGGTATATCCCATTTTGTAGATGATCCTATGAGTCTGTACATACAGTGTTATGGAGATTGTCAGTGATGTATATTTGATTATGGATTGATGTATGTATGTAAAGTGATCTTATTATATATATATATAGCAGCTCTGTTACTCTTGATACCTTTAGCTGTTGTTAGATGATTGTTTTCGCTTCGAATGCTTAGTTTTATTACTGTGTATACGGCGGGTCTGTTGATGTGCCCGGGAATTGGTAACCCGGGGCGTGACACACTTTGAGTTTGACAGTGCTACTTGTTACTAGACTCGGTAGTGATCGCGCCCCTTCGAGTGCCGCTCCGGACGCTGGCCGGTGTAGCTGAGATATGTGTGCCCAAAGGGCAGAGCCTAGGTGTCGACGGTGCACCTGCAAGAGTGCGATTCCGACGCTAGGCGGGCGCAGGCTTGACCGGACGTACGAGTCGGTCGTTCCGATTGGGTATGATTACAATATTTGTTGTAGTAGTTGCATTGATGCATACACTATTCAGTTTCTTTCCTTTTCTCTCATTACCTGTACAGAGATCTGTTTATAGCATATGCAGTTATTTAGTTACTTTTACCTGATACTTCTCTATGCAGGTCATAGCCAGGTAGTCATTTACTGTACCTTACCTTTATTTGTTCAGATTATTTACCTATGTAGATTATCACCAATTTTATTCAGTTACTCATTTATTGCAGATTTTACTATTCTTTCATTAGTCTGGCCTCTAGTAGACCTAGTGGGAAGGTCGTGGTTATCGCCGACCGTACCCACTGGGAACTATTGTTCAGTATTTCTCACACCCTATTGTGGTTTATTTTTTTCAGGGATACGTACACCGACGGCTGATCGAGGTGAGGGGGATCGCATAGTAGATAACACCTTCTACCAGCCTATCTATACATTAGAAGACCACCGGATAGAGTGCTCCTTTGTACTACATACGTGTATTGGCGAGGGCCAGGCCCCTTTCTCCTTGTACTTTGTTTTGAGGTTGAGTTTTATTTGATGTAGTATATGATGTGCGGCAGTTTAGCCTGTAGATAGTGCTCTGATACATGTCGTTTGTTATTCAGCACTACATCTTGATGCTTGTGATGTGAGAATAGTTTGTTCGATCTCGCATGACTCTTGGAAACTGTTTCTTGTTGCCGTTTCGTTCGGACAGGGGAAACTCTGTCCGTTCGGCGGGTCTGTTCGTGCCCTGTAGTCTTCCACTGCGAGCTCGGGGCGTGACACCTCAAGGTGTGCTTATACCTTTTAGATCTTTGGCTCGTCATATCTTAAATCGCCTAGCCGCCGGAGCCCGGGCTGAGCATTCCCTGCCCCAGCTCTAGCCCGGGCTTGGGCTCCGGATCACCCGAGTGGTCGTCGACCTCCCGGAAGGTGAGCACGGCCATCGTGAGGTGCCACTGACATCCGTGCTCACCTTACTTTCTGTCGAAGAAGCCCCGTTTGGCAGATCCGACCGTGTTGCTCTCGGTAACCTTCTAAGTCACGGTTCACGTAGCTCCGACGCGCTCCTCGGCCTCCATTCGTGCTCCGGACAGTGAGCACGAGCTTCGATGCATCGAGATCTATCCGTGGACACTGCTAATTGATCTCGAAACCCTGTGGTGAACGGTAATGTGTCAACTTTACCGTTTTGTCTTGTAATTGTTGCATTTAGTAGTAGTATAAGGGCCTTTATGCAAATCGGGCAGTTCGGATTGCCTCAGGCAGTGTGCGATCCTTGGACTGGTCATCCAAGGTCCCGTGGCCCTCGTGAAGTCTGATTTTGATTCTGTTGTGTTTTCTAGCAAAACAGCCGACGGAACGCAATTTTTGACAGAGGATTCACTTTCTATTGATGTGAATGCCCCAGGTTTGTTGCCGAGCCTTGTCAGCTGGTTGCTCTTGTTGTCTCAGGTGTTCGGAGACAATGGGTGAGCAGTGGAGGGTTCCGGTGCCGAAAATGGCATTTTCAAGGACTCGGGACGGCATTATGTATGTTATTATAATTCTATGTCACTTCGACATGTGTTTGCTCTGCGGACACCTAAATTGGTGCGTTGTGGGATAGCGGGTGACTTACGATGTACATCGGTACCTTCCAGGGTATTTCGGTGAGTTCGGGAGTGTTCCAGTGAACTTTTTGAAAATTTTGGTGGTTCTGGGGTTGTATGTTCAGTATTCTGAGCCAACTATGTTGGGCCTTGACTGGGTGGGTCTTTCATTGGTCTAGTCAGAGATCCAGCTTGTCTTGTGTGTTAGGCGCTGCGACTGTTCCTGGTAGGTGCTTCGATCCGAAGTCGGTACAGTGGTGTTAGCTCGGTGACATTCTTCCCTTACTTCTTTTTTAATCTTTTCACACATTACCTGATGAACACGACACCACTAGACTTCCATTCACGTTTACTCTATTTTTGCTCTATCATGATTTAGTAGTAGAGTGGTGCCTGATTGTGTCTTTGCAGGATCTTTACCCATGGGACCTGATTGGTCGGTGACTATGAGATAGGTGATAATGTTTTGGACAGATGTTTATTTTTTACTTACTCTCGACTATTTGCCGTCTTGTTGACTATTGAGCACTTTGCATCGATCGTCACAGCTCATGTAGCACATCACGTACACCAGTGGTTTGGCCACCATATTGGTGTTCTTTTTCGAAACAGTGGTCGTATATCTGACCCGTGAGCCCCTTGCAAGGTGCTAGGTGGGGTTATATGCCGGTGGATGAGCAGATTGTGGCATTGCTTGAGGTCTTTAAACCAATATGGCGAGGTTTTTGTTTGCTTGTCTTTCTTTTACAGTTGATGCATTTATTGTGGTTACTTACAGTAGCAGTAGGTACTTACTATTATTCGGAGCTGAGGAAGGATATCCTATCCGAGGCACATCGATCCCCATATACCGTACATCCCGGCAGAATCAAGATGTACCGTGATCTGAAGCAAAACTTCTGGTGGCCTGGGATGAAGTTGGATGTGGCTCAGCATGTGGCCTAGTGCTTGGTCTGTTAGCAAGTGAAGGCCGAGCATCAGCGACCTGCAGGGAAGCTGCAACCACTTCCGGTGCCTGTGTGGAAGTGGGAGCAGATCACTATGGATTTTGTCACCGGATTGCCTCGATCACAGTGAGATCATGACGCGATCTGGGTGATTGTGGATTGATGGATGAAATCGGCCCACTTCCTGCTGGTGCTGTGAGAATTCGAATTTTTGGAAAAATTTGGATTCTGTGTTCCTCACCCCCGTTTCTGTGTTTTCAATCTGTATACGTATATATATACTGGTTTATATTTATATATATATATATATGTGGTTTTTAGTGGATGTTAGGGTTTTTTTGAGATTTTGTCGCGGAGAGAGAACGGCTTAACGGCGCGATCCGGAGTCCAAATCTGACGATCCAAAATGGTAGGATCGATGTCTCGGCAGTGCTGAACGCGATGGCGCAAACCGTTTCGACAGACGTACGGTTTGAGAGATCTTCCATCTTCTTCGCCGAGAGGTCGAATGTCACATTTTGCAGTTTCGTGATTTAGACCCTGTTCTCGCACCGTTTCGCGTGAGTTTGCTTGTGGAGGGGTGTCTGGGCATTTTGTACCTGCTGTGAGGGACTGAGGAGTATTTTGCTGTGTTTGGAGGGCTTAAATGCATTTGTGCATTTGTTTATGTGTGAGGTGTGTGTGTGTGTGAGAGAGAGTTGTTGATCTCTCTCTCTCTCTCTTCCTCAGCCACCCCCAGCCCGAGCCCCCTCTCCCCCAACCTCTCGGAGACCTCCCCGAGCAACTCCGGCCGCCGCCGACCGCCTCTGGCCGGTGCTGTCCCCGGCCGAGCTCCCTCTCCCTCTTTTCTCTTTTTCTTCTTCTTCTTCTTCTTTCTTCCTCTTCTCTGTGGTGTGCCCTGGGGGGAAACCTACGCCGGAGCTCCCCCGAGGTGGCACAACCGCCGGTGTCGTCACCGTGCCGCCGGAGCCCTGCCGCGTTTTGAGGTGAGCCCCCTCTTCCTCACCTCCCCCACACCCATCCTTGGCCGCCGCCGGCCTTGCATGTCGGCCGGCAGCCGGCCGGAGCTTGTTTCTCCGGCCGGGGTCTCATTTTGGGTTGTTTTGGCCTTTTTGGGGTGTTTGAGCTTCCCGATGTCTCCCGAAGTCCGGGAAGGTGAGCACGATGATCGCGGCGACGCGCTGATCATCATGCTCACCTTAGTTTTCGGTTTGGGTGAGCCGTTTCGCCTTTCGGCCTTTGTCGAGCCTTTTTACCCTATGTTTTCGCTGTTTTTATGGTTGGTTTGAGCCAGCGACTGTTCCTGTCGCAGCGAGGCTGTGAGCACGGCCTCCGTTACGTCGTTGTCTATCCGCTGGTGCTTGCGGAAGGTCGTGCGGACGAACGGAGCGCTCGAACGGCCTTTATTTATGCTTGCTTATCGCATGTGCATGCTGTTTTTATGGGTTTTCTCAGCTTGCGACTTGTCCTGTCGCAATGGGGCTGTGAGCACGGTCTCCGTGACGCCGTTACCTATCCGCTGGTGCTTGCAGAAGGTCGTGCGGATGCACGGATCGCTCTAACGGCCTAGTTTATTGCTCTTTTGTATGTAATTGTGGCTTGTTTGTGGATTTTGGCGATTGTGGCAGTGTTGCGACGCTGCGGGCAGCAAGGGCTTGACCCTTGAGGCCCTGTGGACTGGTTGTCCAACCCCTTCGCCCTTCGCGGAGATCCGGATTCGTTTTCGACGCGTTTTTCGATAAATTAATCGGCGAAACGCGTGTTTCTAGTCGTGCGACTCACTTGCTGTTTTTGCGAGCGACTTGGCTTCGTCGTCTAGCCTCGTTGGCTATTCCTCATCGCTGTCCCGAAGTTCCAAGGACAGCGGATGAGTGACGAGGGGTTCTGGTGCCAATTCGGCATTTTTCGGGAACCCGGAAAGCCGTTTCGGGTGCGTTTGGTATTCGTGGCACCCCGTGCTTGTGCTCGCTGTCCCATCACTTGGTTTTGTGTGTTCGGGGACAGCGAGGGGCCTGGTTGGGTTGTTGGTACCCCTGTGGGGCTTAGTGTGTTTTCGGGATCGTCCCGGTGGGTTTCCGGGCGATCCGTTGGTTTCGGGAATGTGAGAGCTTTGTGTTTAGCGTCGACTTGGTGGACCTTGACCCTGTGAGTCTTTCGTAGGTCCTGTCGCGGTTCCCGAGAGCCGTCGGTGTTAGACTTGATCTTTCGACAGGTGGGTACTTCGATCCGTAGTCGGTTCAATGGACTACGGTGATACCTTTCTATCCTTTCTCTTGCATTACAGTTATTAGTTCACTTGACTCCCGTTGACTCTACTTATATGCGTACTTGGATAGTAGAGTAGTTGTGGTTTGCATGATTCTTGAGACGACCTAGTTGGTCGGTGGTGATCGCTGTTGTTCCGAGCGATCCTCGTTGTGGTTTATCAGTTGCTTAACGGCTCGTTGTCGTTCTGTGGATTGAGCATTCGCATCGATCGTCACAGCTCTTCTAGCACTTCACGTACACCGCGGTCTGATCCACCGTTTGGGGGTGTTCTTTTCCGGAAAAGGGTCGTTGAGTTTGTGCCGACCCGTGAGCCTTGATGCAGTGCGTCCAGAAGGTTTATGTGCCGAGAGATGAGCAGTGTGACAGTGCCAGGGATCCGTCCCGGTGGCTATGATTGGGTTTACTTTGTGGTTATCTCCTTTGATGCATATACTAGTTGCTTACAGTAGCATAGTTGTTTCAGTTGTATGTCAGCCTCATACTTACTTGTGCTACTGTATACCATATATACCTTTTGTTGACCCTCGTGCCGGTGTGTACACCTCGCCTTCGTCGGCTTGCGGTACCCACTGGGAGGGGAGACATGTTTACATGTTCTCACCCCCCGCCCTCGTTGTTGTTTTCAGGTGAGCAGGGTGGTGAGTGTCGGGACGCTGCAAGGCATGCCTAGATAGTAGCTCTAGAGGTTCCGACTTGTGAGGCTACTTCTCAGATTTGGTTATCACCCTACCCTTATCAGTTAGATGTGATTGTGGTTCAGTTACCTTTTGGATATTATCTAGCATGCTTATGTGTTGTGGACTTATTTAGTATTCATATGTGATTGTCTTGCATGCTTAGATCTTGTGATTTTGGTGTAGTTTCCATGTGAGGATGTCGATGCTTTTATTCTATCATTGTGGCTTTTATTGCACGTCTTGGTTTTCTACCCCTCGTGGTAGCGCTTTCAAATAAAGGTTTCTGTGTGGGAAACGGTTTTCAAATGGATTTCCGATCGTTCAGCTTTTGTGATTTAAAAAGAGAGTTCTCGTGTGGAGAACAGTTTTCAAATGATTCTTCAATGTTTGAGCTTAGGATTTCAAAATAAAGCTTCTGGGTAAGGAGCAATTTTCTAGAATGATCTGTTGTTTGTGCATTGCATCATCCTTCGCCTAAGGACTTGCTTAGATTCATACAGGTTTAAGGACTGCTAGCTGTATGAATCTTATTGTGTTGTTGTTTTGTTGTTCGTGATGAATGAATGGTGGTTGTGATCCTGTTGTATGTTGTGGACGCCGTGCAAATACAGGGGAGGTTCTGTCCGTGTGTACTGTGGACCCTGTATTTGTGGCGGGTCTGTACGTGGCGCGGGCTAGGCTTTCAAAAAAAAGAAATTTAGCACGTTTTTCCTCTCTAGAACTAGCCCGGGGCGTGACAGATTAAGATGGTATCAGAGCGTAAAGGGTACAAACACTCATTCATTCATCAACTTGTAACTGAACCACTGGTTAGGCTGACCCATAGGAAGACCTAGGATGTATAGGTGCGCGAGTTCGAGGGGTTTGTGTTCGGCTTGTGTTTTGTGGGAGTTGCCGACCCCTTTCTCTTGCGCTGGATTCTGTGTTTTGTTGTTGGCTTGTGGTCGTGGTAGACCTCCTCGTCCGGGTCGTGGTGGTAGGCGTGCGCCTGCGGAGCTGTCTGTTGGTGTTCTGTTTCGGGCTTTTGTGGCTGGATCGAGTAAGGAGCTGGCAGGAGGCGGACAGCATGTTGTGGACCGTACCCTAGGTGCTTGAAGCCGAGGCGAGGGGTCAGCTGGCGACCCTCTCTGGCATGTTTCGGTTTGTTCCGGTAGTTTTTACAGCAGCAGGCTATGGCGACTGCCGCTCCAGCCCCTCCTACTCCTTCGCCGAGTGCCCCGATGACTGCAGACCCTCCTGTGGCACCCACGACGTTGTGGCCACGACCGCGATGACGACAGCGACTACGTCGGCTGTTTCGCGCGTGGACGCCGACCCCGTGGTTGGGGGGTGGTGGCCGCATCTGAGCGCGCTTGGTGGATTTCCTGAGTTTTGATCTGCCCTTGTTCGCAGACTCGTGCTCCTTCTGGTAGTGGTGGTGGAGTATCAGACAGATCCCTAGTGGCAGGATGTTTTCCCTTTGCGTACCACTTGTTGGCAGGTGGTGGCCCTTGTGGGCTAGGTGACGCCACTTGGTGGATCTGTGTTGTCGTTCGGGCTGTTCTTGCCCTAGCCCCACTTTTCGCGTTGAGCACGAGGGCCCCTGCGAGTGTCTCCACGGAGACGGTGCTTTGAGCGGTTTCGACCGCAGTTTGGGTGTTACCCCCTCTGTTTGGTTGGGTAGGGCGGTGAAGCCTACCCCTCTGACGTATTGCTGGTAGAATCGTCAGTATTGGTCTTTCGACCATTGGCTAGTTCGTGCGTCAAGCTGACGTGTACTAGACTGAGTGGACACTGTTTGGTGTCGGGTTTTTGTTGGTGCCTACATGGTTTGCGGCTATCCCAACGCCTAAATTGGTGTGTTTTAGGATTTCTGGTGTTATTAGTAGGCTTTTGTGCTGTCGCGAGATCTTCCAGGTTGTTGTTGGAGGTCTCATCGCGTCCGACGTTGGTTAGTCGACGCTGGATTTTTGTTCTTCCTTCGTTTTGGTTCGTGTGGTTGACGACCCTTTGTCGCCTGTAGCCGTCGGTTTGTTGTTGGAAGCCGAAGACTCCTAGGGAGTTGGCTCAGTGCTGACTTTGTTTTTGTGGGTCGGTTTGCTGTTTCCCGTTAATTCGGTGACTCGTCTGTGTTTTGGTCCAGCTTTTGAGTTGGTTGACCTGGTACCGTTGTGGTGTTGCCAACTAGTTGTTGGCCTTTGATCTTGGGATATTTCACTTTTTTTTGATAAGTACGTTGGCTGCAGACAACGTAGTGTCAAAAGTTAGGATGAAATACCCTATCCCTTTTGGGACTTTCTGGATTGGGGTCGGTGCCTCCTCTTGGCGTCGTCTGGTGGGAAAGCTGTGTGGTGGTCATCCCTGATCTTGTTGTGAGCCTTGAGCTGATCCTGGAGTGGTTTTGCGCAGTTGATTTGCCATCACTGCCGTCGGTTTGACTCCGGTTGAGTTGGTTGCCTTTTAGCTCAGTTTCGGGATGACGGGAGCCTGGTTGTTGGCTCCGAGGTTTCTGTGCTTGTGTTTATGTACGGGGTTTTCGCCGCGACTTTCGTGTAGTCTTGCTTTGGAGCGCGTGTCCGCTCACTTGGATCTGATGTTTGGCATCGTTGGTGTTTTATCGCTTGTTGCGATTGGCAACCCTGTGCACCAGAGTGATGGACTTGCAAGGTTTTTGTTGGTTTGATTGTGAGTTCGAGCTTTTCGAGTTGACGGTGATGTTTTAGTTCCCTCTACCGCAGATCTTCGATCTCTTCGACCGGCTCCAGGGAGCCTCGGTTCTCTCGAAGTTTGATCTGCAGCCAGGTTATCTTCAACCGAAGATCAGGGCCGAGGACATTGCGATGACGGCCTTCCGGACTCGTTGCGGGCTTTACGAGGTCACGGGTATGCCGTTTGGTTTGGCGAACGTCCCGGCAGCTGGGTGGTTTTGATGACCTGGGTTTTCGGCAGTTCTTGGATCAATTTGTCGTGGTCTCCTTTGACGACATACTGATCTATTTGAGAAGTTTCTTTCTTGGTTCACATCGGGACGCAACCTGGTTTTGCGGTGGAACCAAGGAAGGTGGACTCTGTAGTGGATTGGCCTGTTCCGACTTCTGTGGCAGAGATTAGGAGCTTCCTCGGCTTGGCGAGTTGTTACCGGCGATTTGTTGAGGGTTTTTCTCAAGATCGCCGCCCCTTGAGCAAGCTGACGAGGAAGGGCGTGAGGTTTCTGTAGACTCCCGCTTGTCTGATGAGCTTCTGGGAGCTGATGGACTGTTTGACTCGTGCCCCTATCTTAGCATTGTCGCAGCATGGTGAGGTCTTTGTGGTCTACTGCGATGCATCTTGGATAAGATTGGGTTGCGTGTTCATTTCAGCATGAGAAGGTCATCGCGTATGCTTCGCGCCAGTTGATGGACTATGAGAAGATCTATCTGCGCTCGATCTCGAGTTAGCAGTAGTGGTGTTCGCTTCCAAGCTTTGGAGACACTGCCTGTACGGAGCGATTGGTGGTGGAGTTTCGTCGACTAGAGTTGGAGTTTTACCTCATGGTGCTACTGAGTAGTTGTTGACTTTGGAGGTGCAACCCACCTTGACGGATTAGATTTTTGGTGGGTAGCTGATGGATCCGCACTTGCAGAGAGTGCGAGTAGAGGCTGAGCAGGGCAGAGATGGTGACCTCTTGTTACATGCTGATGTTTTTCTTTGAGGACGGAGATGTGTGCCCAGTGATCAGGATTTGAGGTGAGAGTTTTTGACTGAGGCACACCGGTCGCCGTACACCGTTCATCCTGGAGTGACGAAGATGTACCGCGACTCGAGGCAGAGTTTCTGGATGTAGCTCAGCTTATGGCACTGTGCCTGGTGTATCAGCAGGTGAAGGCTGAGTGTTACAGATTTTATATTGACATATTTCGTGAAGTGAGTCGGAGTCTTGAAGGTTCAAAGAAGAAAAGACGAAGATTGAAGACTCGAAGACTCAACGTATGAATTCACGATGCTTGGTAAGTTTAAATAATCTTGATGATGATTTATGATCATTTATAAGTGTTTGGAAGACATTAGAATAGATAAAAATTGATTTAAAATATAAAAAATGAGATTTTCAACTTTCAGGATCCGGACCCTGAGGTGAGGTCCGGAACCCGTACGCCTCCCTGGCTGTCACGCAGGGAGGGTCCGGACCCTGAGGGAGGAGGTTCGGACCCTGAGGGCTGAGGTCCGGACCCCAGGCTGTTTCGCAGAGCGGGTCCGGACCCTGATGGCTGCGGTCCGGACAATGAGTACGGAAAGGTCCGGCTGAAACGTTTCAGAGTACGGACCCTGCAATCCAAGGTCCGGACCCCGACCCGGACCCCGCAATCCAAGGTCCGACCCCGACCCGTCGCGAATTTTTGAAAAGTTATTTTTTCAATCCTACTCTGATTCTAATGTCTCCCAAACCTGTAAATAAGATGGTAGATTCCTTAAAATCATTTTTTAGCAATCCTAATTTGATTCCAAACCTTTTTAAAATCAGTTTTTCAATCCTAATCGAAATCGGTTTGCTTCCAAACCTTTCTAAAAACTGTTTTTTAATCATAATCTATTTTGGATTGCTTCTAACCTATAAATAAGATGTGGGGGTGTCTCTAAAACGTGGTTAAGCATAGATTATCTTTTAGAAACCCAAGAAGCTTGTAGGTAACCGTTTTTCCTCATCTTCTACATCAAGCTTCTCTCAAATTAATTCATGGTGCCCTAATTTCTAATATTCTTTTAGAATCAATTTGAGAATTGCTTAGAGATT
The DNA here is from genome assembly GCA_016920855.1 of Puya raimondii. NCBI lineage: Eukaryota > Viridiplantae > Streptophyta > Magnoliopsida > Poales > Bromeliaceae > Puya > Puya raimondii. The sequence continues at coordinate 13,002,761 of JABWPP010000050.1, forward strand.
ATTCCCACAGATCTTCAATGATATTCTAAGCAATAAATCATCATCGACTTTATTGTTCTTGCTCCGGACGGAGTGCGCTCGTGGATTCGAGTGGGCGTCGTGGATTCGACGTGTAGAAGGCTTCGTGGATTCGAAGTTGGGCGTTTCGTGGATTCGAGACGTGGCGTGGATTCGAACGTGGGGCGTGGACAATCCGTTGGTGCGCGTGATCCGCTGAAGAGAAGGGAGAGGTTAAGTCCATGGAGTCGGTAATCACCTTGTAATTCTTTACTCTTAGTGGATTGTTTTTTCGCGTGTTGGTCCCGTGGGTTTTTTCTCAAGGTGGAGTTTCCCACGTAAATCTCGGTGTGCTGATTATATTTTCCGCATTACTTTATCGCATTGAGATTTGTGATTTTTGTTTATAAACCTATTCACCCCCCTCTAGGTGATTGATATACTCTAGATAGATCCTAGGCACCCCCTAACTTACAATTGGTATCAGAGCGGGATCTAGATTTTTCTTCATCGGGTGTTGTCATAAGGGGTGAAGGTGGTAACATTAATCGACCTCCGTTTTTTGATGGCACTGAGCTATGCATATTGGAAAGTTCGCATGAGAGCTTTTCTAATAGCCATCGATGAACGAGTGTGGCAATCCATAGAATTTGGATGGACTCATCCCACTCGAAAATCGTCGATAATGTTAGCGTCCCTAAACCTCGAAATAAATGGAGTAGGGAAGAGATTGATTTATCTTCTTACAACGGTAGGGGAATTAATGCCTTATTTAATCTCTATAAATCAAACCGAGTTTTCACGTGTCTCGGCATGTGAGACGGCAAAGGAGATTTGGGATACTCTCCAAGTTACGCATGAGGGAACTAGCTTGGTAAAGGTCCAAAAACTTCAAATGCTTACAAGTAAATTTGATTCAATTTCCATGGACGATCATGAGACCTTTACCGAGTACTATACTCGTCTTCAAGACATAGTCAATACATGCGCAAACTTGGGAGAGAAAATCTCGGAATCTAAAGTTGTAAGAAAAATTTTGAGAACTCTTCCCGAAAGATTTCGTCCGAAGGTTGCGGCCATTGAGACTATAAAACATCCGGACGAGATGAAAGTAGAAGAATTAGTAGGCGCTTTACAAACATATGAAATGACTTTTCCTACTAATGAATCTTCTTCCAAGTCTTCTTCTAAGAGTACAGGTATTGCACTCAAATCTACGAAGGAGGAAGACGACGACTCGGATTCCGACGAAGATATTTCGCTCGCCGACTTTGAACATCAATTGGCGCGTCTCTCACGAAGAAATTTCGTCGGAATTTCCGAAAGAACAAGTCAAATCGATCTACATCCAAATCTTCTTCTAACGGATCTTCACATTCTAAATCCTCTAAAGAGAAGAAGATTGTAAAGTCTTCTAAAGAAAAGGATGACTTTGAAGGGGAAATCCAATGCTACAAGTGTCGAGGCTACGGCCACATCTCCACGGATTGTCCCACTAAAAAATCCTATAAAAAGAAGGCGCTACAAGCTAGAACTTGGGATGACTCTACTTCCAATGATTCGAGTTCTAGTGAAGAAGAAACCAATGATGCTATTGCCTTATCCTCACACGTTTCTTCTTCTCCTTTTGCTTTTTGTTTATCATCTACTATTGCTAACCCTTTTGCTTCTTCCTCTGTGCATGAAACGTCGAGCGACGATGGCTCGAGTGAGGGAGAGTCGGATGATGAGGGCTTAGCCGAGGCATACCAACAACTTCTTGATGAATCAAGGAAAATGGCTAAGCATAACAAAAAGTTGAGGACGCGCTTATTAGAAATTGAAGACGAAAACAAAAGCTTGAAAGCAACGACTAAAGCTCTTGAGGATGAACATGACACATCATTGAAGAACAACAAAATCCTCCAAGAGAAGCTAGACCAATCGGAGATAACGATCAAATCATATCAAGATAAGATTGGTTTTCTAGAGCAACAATACAAAGAAGTTCACACATCCAACCAAGTTTTGACCAAACAAGTCCATCAACTCAAGTCCGACATACAAAAATTCTCCTCCGGTTCAAAAAAACTTGATGATATGCTCGGATTGGGTCAAACAAGCAAACTTGGACTTGGATATGAGCGGACATTTGTTGAGAAGGTAAAAAATTCTATTCCCAAAGTCTCAACAAGTGTAAAAGAGAAAGTATGCCATAGATGCGGAAAGAAAGGACATATCAAGAAGACATGCCTTAAAAAGAAAACTCAAGTGGCATCTTCTAAACATCTATCGGCATCTTTCATCACTCGACAACCTTCACAGATTCAAAAGCAACATCAAAAAAGTCGAGTACCCAAGGTCAACCAAAAGTCAAGGCCACAACAACCAACTACTCCAAAGCGGAATGCGATGGTGAGACCAAAGGTTGATCAAAAGTCAAAACAAACCGTGCCTAACGTCAACAAACCAAGACAACCAACAATCCGACAAATTTGGGTTCGGAAAGGTGATATCTTTCCTTCTCTAAAGTCTTAATTTATTTTGACTTAGTGTAGTGCTTTGATCGGTTTCTATTGCATATCTTTTGTTTATTGCATTATACGTTTTGGTACTTTCATTGTTAAGATTTTTAGATTCTTTGAATGATTAGAACATTAAATAGTGCCTTGAACATCAATAGGTTCACTTTCATTCACTCCTAATTAATCTCATATTAATTATCGGTTTTACTTTATTTTCATTATATTTGAAGATAATTTATTATGAGAATTCTTAATACTTATATTCATCAAATTTAGGTAATCTTGTGTAATCTCTAGGAGCTTAACCTATCTCGGTTGTGTGTGTTGAATTTAATGAATAGTCATTCTCTTATGGACTAAAATTTGTCACATGTTCTTTCAACAAAGAGATTGCTTAAGTGAGAGGGAGTCTTTATTATATTAAAAATATATGCTCGTATGCTTGAAAGATGTGGAAAGAGTTACATCCTTTAAAGGAGTGTGAAAACTACCACCACATGGAGGAAAGAGCTACCACCCCGGTCGTACGGTTAGTGTGTGCAGCTACCACATGAATTGAATTGCATATCCGAAAAAAATATATATAAATGCAAAAGCTTGCAAAGAAAAAAAATGTGTCACAAAATTTATTTTTCGGTGTTATAAGGTGGTCCACATACATGAAAGATGCTCAAAGTGCCACCCGCTGTGCGATATTTGTTTTATCTCAATTTTGAACGTTTATGCGACAATTTCTGTCTCTTTGATGAATCCCTTAAGTCATCTTCATAATCCGTTTACATCTTGATAGCTTTTGAGCCTTTAGATTATTTTTGATGACTTGATTTTGAAGTTTATATGAATTAAGGAATCGTGTAATATTTTATCTACATTATGGTGATTGTGTAGTAAAGTTCTTAATTCTTATGACATTAATAGGGATTGAAAGAAGTCAATGTGAATTTATACTCATGCACTAACAATGTTTGACGTTTTTATCACAAGTGGTTTCAAAATTGAAAAATGTTTTGAACTTGTGTTTTATTTAATTTCTTTCAACTCTCTCTATTTTTTGGTGTTTTCTTATGGCAATTTTTGACAAAAAGGGGGAGAGAGGTGATGAACTTAGACGCATGAACAAAGGGGGAGAGATTTAGATATATTTTTTCTACTAACTTTGTTCGTAGTATTTTTGGGTTTTGTCACGAAATTGCCAAAGGGGGAGATTGTTACGGATTTTATATTGGCATATTTCGTGAAGTGAGTCGGAGTCTTGAAGGTTCAAAGAAGAAAAGACGAAGATTGAAGACTCGAAGACTCAACGTATGAATTCACGATGCTTGGTAAGTTTAAATAATCTTGATGATGATTTATAAACATTTACAAGTGTTTGGAAGACATTAGAATAGGTTTTTAATGATTTATAAACGAATCGGAAAAATTCATGCTACGGGGTCCGGACCCTGGGAGCTGCGGTCCGGAACCCGTAAGCCTGTCAGGCTGTTTCGTAAACCGGGTCCGGACCCTGATGGCTGCGGTCCGGACAATGAAAAGCTGATACGTTTCAGAGTCCGGACCCCGCAATCCAAGGTCCGGACCCCGACCCGTCGCGAATTTTTGAAAAGTTATTTTTTCAATCCTACTCTGATTCTAATGTCTCCCAAACCTGTAAATAAGATGGTAGATTCCTTAAAATCTTTTAGCAATCCTAATTTGATTCCAAACCTTTTTAAAATCAGTTTTTCAATCCTAGTCGAAATCGGTTTGCTTCCAAACCTTTCTAAAAACTATTTTTTAATCCTAATCTATTTTGGATTGCTTCTAACCTATAAATAAGATGTGAGGGTGTCTCTAAAACGTGGTTAAGCATAGATTATCTTTTAGAAACCCTAAAAACTTGTAGGTAACCGTTTTTCCTCATCTTCTACATCAAGCTTCTCTCAAGTTGATTCATGGTGCCCTAATTTCTAATATTCTTTTAGTATCAATTTGAGAATTGCTTAGAGATTATTCCCACAGATCTTCAATGATATTCTAAGCAATAAATCATCATCGACTTTATTGTTCTTGCTCCGGACGGAGTGCGCTCGTGGATTCGAGTGGGCGTCGTGGATTCGACGTGTAGAAGGCTTCGTGGATTCGAAGTTGGGCGTTTCGTGGATTCGAGACGTGGCGTTCGTGGATTCGAACGTGGGGCGTGGACAATCATTGAGAGTGTGATTTTTGTTTATTCACCTTTTACCCCACTCTAAGTGGATTGGTGCGCGTGATCCGCTGAAGAGAAGGGAGAGGTTAAGTCCATGGAGTCGGTAATCACCTTGTAATTCTTTACTCTTAGTGGATTGTTTTTTCGCGTGTTGGTCCCGTGGGTTTTTCTCCAAGGTGAAGTTTTTCACGTAAATCTCGGTGTGCTGATTTTATTTTTCGCATTACTTTATCGCATTGAGATTTGTGATTTTTGTTTATACACCTATTCACCCCCCTCTAGGTGATTGATATACTCTAGATAGATCCTAGGGCACCCCCTATCCTACAAATTAAAGGCATTCGATGTAGAGCTTTGTTTGATACTGGAGCATCGCATTCATTCATTGCTCGATCATTTGCTATAGCACATGGAATAGAAATTGTAGAAGCCACGCATGCAAGAACTGTGCAAGTACTTGAAACACACCTTTTGTGTACATCACGCGTGTGTAGATTGTCCAGTGAGGGTTGAAAACTGGATCATGCCAACTGATTTGCTGGTGTTAAGTCGAATGAATGAGTATGACTTAATCCTAGGAATGGATTGGCTCTCGAAATATCACGCTACTATTGATTGTGAGAGCCGGATAGTGAGGTTTAAATAACCCGGGGCACAAAGAGTTTGTGTACCGTGAGGTTGCAAGAGTTCGCTCTTTGCGGCGTCAATGTGTCCACGTCGCAAGCAAGAAAGCTTATTGCTAGTGGTTGCATCGCTTACTTAGCGACGGTAGTGGATGACCGAAAGGAAGTGTTGAGACTCGAGGACATTCCTGTGGTCCAAGAGTTCCCAGATGTATTTCCGGCGGAGTTACCCGGAATGCCACCGGACCGGGAAATAGAATTCGTGATCGATTTGCTCCCGGGTACGGCGCCGATTTCTAAGGCCCCGTACAGGATGGCACCCGCGGAGCTGAAAGAATTGAAAGCACAACTACAAGATTTAATGGACAAGGGTTTCGTAAAGCCAAGTGTGTCACCTTGGGGAGCCCCTGTTCTATTTGTGCAGAAAAAGGATGGTTCATTGCGGTTATGTGTGGATTACCGCGAGTTGAACAAAGTGGCCGTCAAGAATAGGTACCCGTTACCCCGAATTGATGACTTATTCGATCAGTTGCAAGGGTCTCGGGTGTATTCCAAGATTGACTTGCAATCCGGTTATCACCAGTTGAAGATTAAACCGGAGGATGTGCATAAGACCGCGTTTAGGACGCGGTATGGACACTCGGCTGAATTCACGGTTATGCCTTTTTCGGGCTTACTAATGCCCCGGGGGGGGCATCACGGTGTTTATGGATTTTAATGGACACTACCGTGTGGTGCCCTTCAAACTAAGACTATATTGGATCAGGATTGTTTGTTGTTGTGTTCATAGATCGATATTCTTGTTTACTTCTCAGAGCGAAGACCCTCGGCGAAGTTTGAAGGGTATCATTATGAGCACAACCTGCGAAAGGATTTGTGCTTCAAGCGTGGAGGTTCTTCCAGAGGCACGGAGATAATGGAGAACAAGGTTTCGTAGCTTTCGGCCAAGTTAAAGAAGTGCGAATTTTGGATTCGTGAGGTCACTTTCTTGGGTCATGTGAATCTCCGCGGAAGGAGTATCGCCGTGGTACCCTATGAAAGTTGAGGCAATCAAGGATTGAGGGCCTCGCCCGACCAATGTACACGGAAGTGCGAAGCTTTTTTTGGATTGATCTTGCGGGGTACTATCGGCGTGTTCGTGGAGGAATATCGGCTAGATTTGCTTCGCCGCTCAAAAAAATCTCCGTGTCCACTAACGCGTCTTACCCGCAAGGGAGCCAAATTATGTTTGGAGCCGAGGAATGCGAAAAAAGCTATTAAAAAGGAGCTAAAAGGAAAGGTTGACTTCGGAAGTCCGGTTCTCCGTCGTTGTGCCGATTGGATGGGGGAGGGCTTTTGGTGGTGGATCGTTATGTATAGCGATGCATCACGGCTTGTGGTCTTGGGTGTGTGCTTATGCAAAGAGGACAAGTTGATAGCATATGCCTCCCTCGACAGCTGAAGAGCTATGAGCAGAAGCTTAAGTACCCCACCCACGACTCTAAGCTTGCGGCAGTGGTCTTCGCACTTAAGTTGTAGAGATACTAACTGCATGTACGGGGAACATTATGAGGTGTACACGGATCATAAAAGCTTAAAGTATTTATTCACTCAGAAGGAGTTGAACTCTGAGGCAGCGGAGATGGTTTGGAATTGATAAAGGATTCCGACTTAACCATCGTGTACACCAGTTTTAACGACGGCGCAATGACAGTAGAAAAGATTGTGGCGGTGGACCGAATTTGAATTCGCTAGGAGTCGCGTCTTCTTGAAAGTATCCGCCCATGAAGAGGGGTAAAGGCGATTTAGGGACAATTGAGATCCCCGGGACAATGACCTTATAGGTTTCAAGGAGCGATTGTGGGATCCTTGGCATATCGGCGGCTTTTTGCCGACTTGGGAAGTCGTGGTTCCATGTATCGGGCTGTCCCCCGCTAGTAAACTGTGATTCTCGATGCACGTGGTCCGAGACCCCACTGGAGCTTCATGCATATGACTCGGGAATGAGGAGTTTTTCCCTTGTGGCAGAATCGCGAGGTGATCCGGAACCTTGAAATTCCTTGGTGCGGAAGGCTATGAACGAGTGGGCTGAGCGCCGAGAAGCTTCCTCATTGGAAACTCAATGAAGGAGCGGTTTCCACCCTTCGATTCGAATCTTCCTGAGGTATGATTTTCCCGGCACTCTTTCTCTCTCTAAGGGGGGAGATTGTCTCACACTCCGGAATTTGGTGAAGTCGTAGTAGAACTTTTGATCCTTTTGAAAAGTTCAATGGAAGCCGATAATGGGAGGTGTCTTGGTTCCCTAAGTTTCGGAAGCATTGTGGGCTGCGAGTGTAAACCCAAAATTGATTTACGGTTATATGGATCTTACCCTAAGAAATGAAGTCGCGCAAATGGCATTAGTCCGGACCCGGATTGGCATGAAAAGCTAGGAGTTTGGCTTGCATGACGGGTTCCGGAACCTCACGGGATGTTAAGGACGGTTCGGTGGCACAAAGTCTAGTATCAAAACAAGTGAAGGCCGGGGTCCGCTTTGCGCTTGCAGCAGGGACCCCTAAATTTGCAGGAGGGCAGAACCCAGTGAGGGGTTCCAGTTTGGAATGGTCGAGGGAAGGAGAATGTATAGCAAGGGAAATCTGAGGTTCGCTCGGCTACCTTGATCCTCCACTCAATGTCACATTCCCTCTCCCTCTCCTCACTTTCTCTCTCTAGAATGAGTACTCGTAAAACCAGTTTGGTGTAAAGCTTGATCGTTTGAAAAGCATCAAAGGTCGGCAAGACTTTTTGAGTGAGCTATAAATAAATACCACTTTGGGAGCTAGGGCTTGAGGTGAGTTCTTGTGATTTACCGAAGGTTTTAAACCTTGGACATCCTTTAAGATGTTTTGGAAACTAGTCATTCGCAACCTGGAAGATTGCCATGAAATCTTAGGGCACTTGCATGCAAGCATGCAAACCATGATTAGGTAGAGCCCATGGGCTCCCTATTGCCATGGGTTATAGAATTCTAAAAATATTTATACCTTCGGATACTTGCAATTGATGGCAAGGGCAATTGCATGTTAAATGAGACTTGGAATTTCATGTATTGATTGATTATAGGGTTCGAGCAATGAAATGAAAACGAGTAGACCAGTGTTCTTAGAAGCTTGGTTGAAGCATAGAGATTGGAGACCTAGCGTTTACAAGAATTTGGAACCTAGTGTTGTAGAATGTTTAGAAATTAGGAAAACCTCAAATGGTCATTTGAACGATAGGTTGAGAGACTTAGGTGACTTGAAAATGGTATCATGTGAACTTAGACTTCGCAAGTAGGCAAAGATAAAATCATGATAGGTAGAGCCATGGAGCTCCTAATGCATGTTGCGAATTCAAGATTTATATTATTCTTATACCTTGTTGCAATGGTTGGTATGAATGGGACCTAGTGTTTCGAACATACCCATGAGAATGAAACCTAGTGTTATTGAACGGACATGAGATTGGAACCTAGCGTTATGGTACCTAGGTTGAAGAAGAGAAAGTAAACCTAATTGCATTGAACAAAGGTGTATGCGTGATTCGCTACCCGTGGCATGAGACGTAGGTTCGGTCTAAATGTTGAGACGGGATGTGCGACGATTTTTGCTATCCCCGGGTATGCGACGATTTCGCTACCTTGCCATGATTTGGCGGTGGTTGGAATGGGATGTGCGACGAGTTTTTTGCTATCCGGGTATGCGACGAGATTTCGCTACCCGTGCCATGTGAGTGGCGGTGTTGAAGACGGGGTGGTGCGACGATGTTTTGCTTATCCCGGGTAATGCGACGATTCGCTATCTGTGCCCATGTGATGGCGAACTTGAAATGACTCAATTGCAACTCCTTTGCTATGTAATGCGACGATTATGGTGAGACGTCGATTCCTGTGCATTAAGTGTGATGACCAAGTAGTTGAGACTTGTCGGGCAATGTGAAACGATTTATAGGATTGATCACTTGGATGCGACGATTTCCCGTCTAACCCGAACTCGAGGGACAATTCATTTGGTTGATCCCATTTGTGTTGATTTACAAGCATAAAAATGTAAATATTTCTTGCATTGTTATTTGTGATTCAGCTGCAGTTGAACATGGAGATGCGCCAATTCGACTTGGAAGTCGTGACTCCGGGCGCCTCCACTACGCTTACGACTCTTGTGATTCAGCTGACCTTGTTGGAGCGAATAAAAGAAAAAACGTTTTCAGACCCGGAACTCCAAAAGGTGTGGAGGGCACTCTTCGATTTCGAGATAGGTGGTGTGTGCCCAAGGACGAGAAAATTCGTGAGGAGATTTTGAGGGAAGCTCATACATCCCCTTATACTATTCAACCGGACGGCACCAAAATGTATAAGGATTTCAAGATGCATTATTGGTGGCCGAAAATGAAACAGGATATTGGATGCTTTGTGGCACGATGTTTGGTGTGTCAACAAATGAAAGCGGAACATTGCCTTCCGGCGGAAAAATATGGCGATGGATTTCATTGTAGGGTTGCCTCGATCATAAAGGGGTCACGATGCAATTTGAGTGGTTATGGACTGTTTGACAAAGTCGGCTCATTTCCTGTCGATCCATACACTTGGTCAAGGGACAAGCCATACACTTGGTCAAGGGACAAGCTTGTACAAGTCTATTTGGATGAGATTGTGTATCTACATGCGATTTTGGCATCGATCATGTGGGATCGGGATCCCCATTTTGCATCTCAAGTTTGGAAGAGCTTGTATGAGGTATTGGTCACACGGCTCGATTTTAACACGGCATTCCATCCTCAAATAAATGGTCAGTCGGAGTGGACAAATCAAATTTTGAAGGATCTGCTTCAAGCATGTGTACTAGACTTTAAGGGTGCATGGCACACTTACTTGCCGATGGCGGAGTTCGTCTATAATAATAGCTATCAGGCAAGTATCTGGATAGCACCATCCGAGGCCTTGTATGGAAAGAAATGTCGGTCTTCGATACATTGGAGCGAGGCTGGTGAGAAAATGGCATTGGAACCTGATGTTTTGCAAGACGCAGAAAAAGAAGGTCCGTTTCGCGCGTGAACGATTATTGATAGTGCAAGCCTGACAAAAAAGCTATGCAGCAAGCATCAGCGAGACTTGGAATACGCGGTGGGCCACCGCGTTTTCTTGAAAGTATCATCCATGAGAATGGTGAAGCGGTTTGGAGTTCGAGGCAAGGTATGTCCTTGGAATATTGGACCTATGAAGTGTTGGAGCGCCTGGGGTCATTAGCATATCGACTTGCACTGCCACCGAGATTTGCAGGAGTTTACAATGTGTTTCACGTATCCATACTCCACAAGTGTGTGCATGACCCGACTCATGTCCTTCATTATGAACCATTAGAGCTTCAAGAGGACATGACCTGTGACGCCCCGGACTTCCCAGGAGGTCACCCATCCTAGGACTACTCCCGTCCTAGCACGCTCAACTCTCTCAACCTCTTGGGCCTAGCCACCACCCAAAATGCTTAAGCCGGGTTGAGAGATTAGCCCTATTATATCTTTTATATATGACATTCTGGGGTGTCACAATCTCCCCCCCTTTAAGCCCTGACGTCCACGTCAGGCTCTGACTCACAAGTACCAGGCGGTGTGAGACTCATCTCGCTAGCCTAAACCGGGGGAGCCGCGCTCTACCCATAAACCCTGGGGAGCCATGCTCTACCTATAACTACACCTGGCTCAGCCGAGACTCATCTCACACTTCCGGCTGGTAATTGGCTCTGATACCAACTGTGACGCCCCGGACTTCCCAGGGGGTCACCCATCCTAGGACTACTCCCGTCCTAGCACGCTCAACTCTCTCAACCTCTTGGACCTAGCCACCACCCAAAATGCTTAAGTCGGGTTGAGAGATTAGCCCTATTATATCTTTTATATAGGACTTTCTGGGGTGTCACATGACCTATGAAGAATTCCTAGTATGCAGTTTTGCTCACAAAGAGGAGGAGCTACGAAACTGTACAATTTCGTATGATAAAGTGCAATAGGGCAATCACAAAGAACGTGAAGCTACTTGAGAATTGGAAAGTTCGATAAAGGAGCATTACCCTCACCTCTTCGATGATTCAAGTTGAGGTACGGTTTTAGTTTCACAGACGAAACTTCTTTTAAGGAGGGAGAAATGTAGTGTACCAATTTTCGGTATATCATACTAAACTTTGGCCGAATTAGGCAAAGTACAGTTAAGAAATGATTGTGGATATGCTTAGAAATGAGTTTCGAGGATTTCGGAATGATTAGAAGTGAATTAGAGCTCCAAGGAGCGAAAACGAAAATTTTTAGAAAAAGTGTTTCTGGGCCATTAGACTCTCGGGGTCCAGACTTACTTGAGGATCCAGATCTTGATCTTTCCGTAAGGGCCCAAACATCAAAGTTCGAACCTTTAGGGAGGGTCTGGACCCTAGCTGCGAAAATTCTAAAATTTAGATACATCCAGACCTTGAGAGAGGGTCCAGACCTTGCCTACGCAGATTAGAAAATAAGGTTCAGGGTCCGGACCTTGCTAAAGGATCCGAACCCTCCACAGGCTGAAGCTACAGTTCGGGGGGTTTTCTGTAATTATGATAGCACCCTTTTAAAAGGGGACCCAGCCCACTTCTCTCTCACTCGTACACAGTGAGAACACTCACTTTCTCTCCCTCTCACACTCTCTTCGCCCCTCTCCCTCTAGGAATCTCTCAACCACTTGGAGAGTTGGAGGGATTGATCTAAGAAAAGCCATTGGAGGAGAAAAATAAGCTTCTGGGAGCAAGAAGAAATTTGGAGAGCTTGAGATAGAGGTGAGTTTTTAGAGTTTTGAGTTAGGATTTTGAATTTTATCCTTGATTTTAGAATTTTATCAAACTCTAGACAAATCTAGACGACAAATGGTAGGGATTTGTCATGAGATTTGGATTTTTCTCTAGTTTTAAGGAAACCCTAGAATGAATTGGGGTTTTTGGATTTTGAGGTGTTTAAAAATTATTTGACCCTTTAGAACTCTAATTGGAGGTTGGGAAATCATTTGGGACAACTTGATTTCAAAAAACTAAAATGGTTTGGGGTTCGATTTGAGGTAATGAACCGTTTTTGTTGTTTAAGGCAAAGAAGCTAGAAACCAAGCTAATAGACAACAGAAGCCTAATTACAGGTGTCTATGAGCAATTAGGAACATTCTAAGGTGGGTTGTGTTCTATCGAAGTGAATAAGTCACTTTCATGTCTAAAGAGTAAATAACTAAATTAAGTTATACATGTTGTATGATAGTTTAATTAGCAAATGTGCATGTATGAGGCATATGTTGGAATAAATAATTTTACTATTTATACATGAGTATATGTGCATGCATGTGATATACGTTAATTGGAATTACTAATTCTTATGGGACAAGTGAATGCATGCATTGTTATATTGTATACCTATATTATGGACTAAGTTGTCGGTTGACATTCTCTAGGGTCGTTAGAGAACTCAATATGTAAACATAGAGAATATAGTGCCATTAGAACATAGGTTGGAAAAAATAGTGGATAGGATACCACTCGGACAAGATGACTTTAAACCTAGAAAGGTTGACATATAGAGTGAAACATATGGACCCTTGATGAGACCATGAAAGCGGCGATTCCGCTACTTATGGATTGGGGCAAAAGCGGGGACGGTGATTCTATTCCCCGACACCCAATGAACGCGGCGATTCCGCGACTTGTGGACTTATGGCTAAGTGGTGCAGCGATTTTTCTACCTATTTGTAGTACCCCTGGGGCCTAACTGACAGAATGACTGCAGTATCCTAGACTGTTGGACACTTCTGGAGAGGGTCGAGACAAGTCGGAGTCGTTTCGGCGCAAAATAGACGCGAAAACGGACTCAGAGCACCGAAGTAAGCCAAAACAGAAGTTTTGGGCGTTTGGAACTTTAGGGCGCCCGGAAGTTATGTTTTGGGCGCCCAGATGTTGAGTGCTCGTTCTCTGAACTGCTAAGTCATTTCGGATCCATGATTCGGGCGCCCGAAAAGTGAGTCCGGAAATTGGCCTCGTGAGTATCGATCCGTTTGACACGTGTAGGGTGGTAGGTGGGTTCCGCCGGACAGGTTAGGGTGCACCGGACCGCGGGCGGAGAGTCCGAAGTGCTGGACTTGTGCAGACTGGAAGAACCGGGCGCCCACTTCTTGGGTTTCGGGCGCCCGAATGTTGAGTTTTCTGCTGAGGGACAGGTTAGCAGCATTTCTATTCTTGAGGCCCATTGAACCGAAACCCTTTGTCTATAAAAGTTGTGGACGACCCCCCTGAGGCGTTTTTCTCCCCTTCTTCTTGGTAAACCTTGGATTTTGCATGGAACCCCTCCACTTCCTCACAAATTCCATCTTTTTCCATTGAAGACCTTGGATCCCTGCAGAACAACAGCGTCGACCTGTGGTGTTTCTACTCGTGTGCAGTGTGGGAGCATCAAAATCCCACGAAACGTGGTTTGTTGGATTGTGGACTCTTAGAGGAAGACGTGGAATCCTTCCAATCGCGATTTGGACAGGTATGTATGCTGCAGTTGCTGTTTTACTGGACCCCTTGTGTTCTTGAGCTGAAACTTGGGTTTTCCTTTGATCTTATGGATCCAAATCTCTTGGGAGCTGGATTTTCAAAGTGAAGATTGGTCTTTCCTCATCCCTTACTGGTTTGGAGGTTCTTTCCACCTGAATTGAGAATTCAAAGGTGAGTTCTAGCTCATATTTTGAGTACTTAGCTTAAATGCTGAATTTCTTGACCTTTGATGGATTTCTTGGATTTTTGAATCCAGATTTTTGTGAGAAGCCTTGGAGAGGTTTTGGATTGTTCCATCACTGTATTTGAGAGGTTTGTGACCCTTTTCCATGGGCTAGATTCGTTGGAATTCCAGAATTCATGCTTGAGGTGTTATTTACTTAGTTGCTGGAATTTCTGGATGCAGTGCAGGAGGGTCCAGAAGTGGGTCCGAATCAGTACGTGGACTTTTTGGACATCGAGTCGATCTCCGTTTTAGCTGAAATTTGGAGGGTTTGTTCTTGAGCCCCTTCTGGTGAGTTGGGTAAAATTTCACTACATTTGGAATTAGGATTTGGATTTTATCGCATGTTGAATCCATATTGGTCGTGCTGCCAGGCTGCAGTTCTGGGCTGATGTTCTGGACGCCCAGAACTTGAGCAGGTGGGTCCGAATCTTGAGTTGGCAGTTTTGAGCCCGATTTCAGCCGGTGTTGTTTGGAGGCCTTCCACTCGACTCCTAGCCCTTGTTGGATAGCGTTTGAGGTGGGTTAATGTTACCGAAATCGCCGGATTTTCTCCTAAGTTGTAGAGAGTGCAGCATGTTGTTTTATTATCTGTTCGATCATGTTAGTAGCTCGAATTCATGAATTTGCATGTGTTTATATAAAATCTGAATTTGGAGCATAAATTGATAATTTATAGACATGACTTTACGTGCTGAACTGGGAATTGACTTAGGAGAAAACTCGCGATCAGACAATCGTCACTTTTCGAACTATTATCAGATTTAGCTCTAGGAGCCGTTTCTGTTCTTGTATCACCGCTATTAGTGCGAGGTGGATACTTAGTTTGTTGTAGGACGAGTTTACGCTCGTGCTGGGATGCCGAGCTTGTATTTACAGCAGGGTTATGCTGTTTTGTATTACCGGGTGCCGTCGGGGTTGACGGTGGACCCAGATTCTTGTTTTAGCTTATGTTTGTGCTGAGGGCACGTGAGCTTGAAGTCTTGACCCATTTGACCCCTTTCTGTTTGATTATAGCCTGCCAGAGCCTGTTTGTGCTCGACAGAGATACACTTTTTAACTCGGTTGGGTAGCTCCCCCGAGTGCCGCTCCGGAGTGAGGCCTCTCTTGCGTTGATGTCGCTGCAGATTAGTTGGATCTGATACTTGGACCGGCTACCCTTTTTGGTAGTGTGCGGTATGGTTAGGCAGTTGGCCGGACGAGCCTTTTTGGGCGGTTCCGTTAGATTGGGTCAGGGGTGATTATTCACTTTGGTGATGCATACTTGAGAGTTGGACTTGGATAGTGGTAGGGTAGTGGCATTACAGCTGTAGAGTTTATTCCAGCTTACTTTGTTGTTTCTTACCTACCAGCTATACTGTTAGTCTCGTAGACTTAGTGGGTGGACCGTTGAGGTCGGTAGTGGTACCCACTGAGGACTATTTCTTTTGATAGTAGTTCTCACACCCATTGTTGCCACCTTTTTCTTGCAGAGCCTTCGCCTGTTGCGGCTGCTGCTTCTGTTCCCGCGGATCGAGGTAAGGGAGTCGCGAGCTAGATCCCTACCATTCCCTGTTGTTCCTAGAGGAGGACCCTACTAGAGATAGTTCTTTTTTTTAGTTGTGCCATGTACATATAGTGTGGACTGGTTGTTCCTTTGAGGTGGACTTGTACCTATTTTTGGTTTAGGAGGAACTGTTGTATTTTGGATTCTATATGTACATATGGCTTTTGTTCTATTAGTATGTTCTTTTCTGCTCTATATCTCTTGTAGTTGCTTGTATGCTTTGATTACAGGTTAGCTATCGCTTTGTATACATAGAAAATTCTATGTATACAGCGGATCTATTGGCGAGCCCGGGGAAACGAGTAATCTGGGGCGTGACAGATTAAGTTGGTATCAGAGCTTAGGAATAGGTCGTTGGGACTTAGTAAACCCTAGGCTTTAGCAGACCCTAGGAATGCAAGACGTGAGAGACGTGACTTGCTGCGAAAGTCATCGATTTGTCTGTTGAACTCATCCTTAAGTGGAAGGAGTGATCGAAGGCGTGTGTCCTTTCCTGTCGCGAACTTGCGTTGGCTGCAGACGACGTCAAGCAGCGAGGGAAAAGAGGCGACCTTCTAGACTTTCGCTTGATTGGGTCATGAGTCGTTTGTGTTTGGTGACTGATCTGTGTGTTGTGCAGGTGGTCATGACGCCTCCCCGACACCTAGGTCGACCCCCGACGCGGGCTACCCCTGTGTCTTCTGAGGTGCCGGAGCAGGCGAGACCTAGTGCACCCCTTGATTTGAGTGAGCCGTTGGCTGCGCTAGCCGAGACAGCTAGGCAGCAAGGTGCACTACTGCGGAGGATGTGTGATACCTTTACTCATCCGTCGAGTGCTGCACCCAGAGCGACAGAGTCGCAGGAGCCCCCTCCTTCGGCTCCAGTGGATGTTCCAGCTACAGCCGCACCCCCATCAGTGGCAGTTCCGGCCGCACCGATTGGCGATACTTCCCGGTCAGGTGGACAGATGACGGAGGCCGAGCAGGAGCGGATGACTGAGAGGCTGGCTCGTTTTTGCCGGTTTGATCCACCTCATTTTGATGGTAGCCACACCGAGCCATGGGTGGTGGAGGCCTGGGTAGGCGAGATGGAGAAGCTATTCGAGGACCTCTTCATACCAGAGCGGGAGCAGGTTCACTTGGCGATTCACTGTTTGACGGGTGACGCACGCATTTGGTGGAGGAGGACGAGACAAATGATGAGTCGAGGATGTACTGCATTTCTGGCGACTATTGTAGAGGTACCTACGGTGGCACCGGAGCTCAAGGACATCTCTGTAGTCCGCGAGTTCCCGGACGTGTTTCCCCCTGAGTTGATTGCGATGCCACCAGACAGGGAGGTCGAGTTTGTGATTGACATAGTCCCAGGAACTGCGCCAATCTCAAAGGCACCCAACCGAATGGCACCGGCTGAGCTGAGAGAGCTTAAGGCGCTGCTCCAGGATTTGATGGATAAGGGGTTTGTGAGACCCAGCGTATCGCCTTGAGGAGCGCCGGTGTTATTCGTGAAGAAGAAGGATGGTTCACTTAGACTTTGTGTGGATTATCGAGAGTTGAATAAAGTGACCATCAAGAACAGGTATCCTTTGCCGCGCATTGATGATCTGTTTGATCAGCTGCAAGGATCCTATGTCTTCTCGAAGATTGATTTGCAGTCCGGTTACCACCAATTGAAGGTGAAGGCCGAGGATATTCCCAAGACGGCTTTTAGGACCCGGTACGGGCATTACGAGTTTACGGTGATGCCGTTTGGTTTAACTAATGCCCCTGCCGTGTTTATGGATTTGATGAATCGAGTATTTAAGCCGTTCTTGGACCGATTTGTGGTGGTGTTTATTGATGATATCCTGATCTACTCTCGGAGTGATGCTGAGCATGAGGAGCACTTGAGGATAGTGCTGCAACTTCTGAAGGAGAAGAAGTTGTATGCCAAGTTGAAGAAGTGCGAGTTTTGGCTTCGAGAGGTTGCTTTCTTGGGCCATGTGATTTCAGCCACTGGAGTGGCGGTGGACCCGCAGAAGATTGATACTGTTCGGGATTGGCCCAGACCGACGACGGTTACCGAGGTGAGGAATTTTCTCGGTTTGGCTGGATATTACCATCGGTTTGTGGAAGGCTTTGCGAAGCTCTCCACACCCCTCACTCGTCTGACGAGGAAGGGGATTAGATTTGTTTGGAGTGCCGAGTGCCAGCGTAGCTTTGAGGAGCTGAAGGAGAGACTGATGTCTGCTCTTATCCTTACCCTTCCAGTTATGGGGGAAGGATTCGTGATTTATAGTGATGCATCACACAGTGGCTTGGGATGTGTGCTGATGCAGCATGGTAGGGTAATTGCCTATGCCTCTCGGCAATTGAAGGATTACGAGAAGAATTACCCTACGCATGACTTGGAGCTAGCAGCTGTAGTGTTTGCACTGAAGCTGTGGCGGCACTATTTGTATGGTGAGCACTATGAGATTTTCACGGATCATAAAAGTCTCAAGTATATGTTCACTCAGAAGGAATTGAACCTGAGGCAACGCCGGTGGTTAGAATTGTTGAAGGATTATGATATTACCATCCAGTATCATCCCGGCAAGGCGAATGTAGTGGCAGATGCGTTGAGCAGGAGAACAGTGCAGAGCCTTAGTATGATGATCACTCAGTAGGCGCCGTTACTTGAGGAGTTGAGGCGGCTTGAGCTTGAGGTGGTGTCCCCTGGGGCTACTGCAAGACTTATGTCTTTGGTCTTGCAGCCCACTTTGTTGGATAGGATCCGGGAGAAACAAAATGGGGACCCCTATTTAATGAGGATTCGAGATCAGATTGCCAGTGGGCAAACATGAGACTTTTGTGTTGACAGTTCGGGAGTACTGCGGTACAGGGACCGACTGTGTGTGCCTACGGATTCCGAGATTTGAGAAGAGACCTTGAGAGAGGCTCATTACTCGCCTTATACGGTTCACCCCGGTGGAACCAAGATGTATAAGGATTTAAAGACACACTACTGGTGGAATGGAATGAAGCGGCATATTGGGAGATTTGTGGCTCAGTGTTTGACTTGTCAACAGATAAAGGCGGAGCACTGAGTACCTGCTGGCAAGCTTCAGAGTCTCCCAATACCCGAGTGGAAGTGGGACCAGATTGCCACGAACTTTGTCGTGGGATTATCGAGGACGCAGGCTGGCTTCGACGCCATTTGGGTGATAGTGGACAGACTGACCAAGTCTGCCCACTTCTTACCAGTGCAGACTACTTGGTCCAGGGACAGACTCGCTCAGTTATATTTGGACGAGATAGTGAGGTTACATGGAGTGCCTACCTCGATTGTGTCGGATCGAGACACCCGATTTGTCTCGCAGTTTTGGAGGAGTCTAAAGACAGCACTGGGTACTCAGCTGCAGTTTAGCACGGCTTTTCATCCACAGACCGATGGTCAGTCTGAGCGGACCATTCAGACTCTGGAGGACATGTTGAGAGCATGTGTCCTAGACTTTGGTGGAGGGTGGCATCGACACTTAGGACTGGTTGAGTTTGCGTACAACAATAGCTATCAAGCGAGCATCCAGATGGCTCCGTTTGAGGTATTGTATGGACGCAAGTGTCGTTCGCCCTTGCATTGGAGTGATGTGGGTGAGAGGAAGACAGTGGGTCCTGACATCCTGTTGGAAGCAGAAGAAAAGGTCAAGATGGTTCGACGACGTCTTGAGACCGCCCAGAGTCGACAGAGGAGCTATGCGGACACTAGGAGACGAGACTTGGAGTTCCAGATTGGAGATCATGTGTTCCTGAAAGTCTCATCGTCTAGAGGGATTAGCCGTTTTGGAGTTTGTGGAAAGCTTAGTCCACGGTTCATTGGCCCGTTCGAGGTGTTAGAGCGAGTGGGGCCGGTAGCGTACAGGATTGCCCTACCACCGCGACTTTCCGGAGTCCACGATGTGTTTCATGTCTCGGCTCTGAGGAGATATGTGTTCGACCCCTCCCACGTGATTGACTTCACCCCACTTGAGTTGGCTGAGGACCTGCGGTACGAGGAGCGACCGGTGCGGATTCTTGCTCGCGAGACGAAAGAATTGCGCAACTGAGTCATACCGTATGTGAAAGTGCAGCGGAGTAATCACGAGGAGCGTGAGGCGACTTGGGAGCCGGAGACGGTGATGCGGGAATCCTATCCCTACCTGTTCGAGCTTCCTTCTTGAGGTATGAGTTTAATTTTCGAGGACGAAACTTTCCGTAGGGGGGAAGGATGTAGTACCCCTGGGGCCTAACTGACGGAATGACTGCAGTATCCTAGACTGTTCGACACTTCTGGAGAGGGTCGAGACAAGTCGGAGTCGTTTCGGCGCAAATAAGACGCGAAAACGGACTCAGAGCACCGAAGTAAGCCAAAACGGAGTTTTGGCCGTTTGGAACTTTAGGGCGCCCGGAACTTTAGAGCGCCCCAGATGTTGAGTGCTCGTTCTCTGAACTGCTAAGTCATTTCGGATCCATGATTCGGGCGCCCGGAAAGTGAGTCCGGAAATTGGCCTCGTGAGTATCGATCAGTTTGACACGTGTAGGGTGGTAGGTGGGTTCAGCCAGACCAGGTTAGGGTGCACCGGACCGCGGGCGGAGAGTCCGAAGTGCTGGACTTGTGCAGACTGGAAGAACCGGGCGCCCACATCTTGGGTTTCGGGCGCCCGAATGTTGAGTTTTCTGCTGAGGGACAGGTTAGCAGCATTTCTATTCTTGAGGCCCATTGCACCGAAACCCTTTGTCTATAAAAGTTGTGGACGACCACCCTGAGGCATTTTTCTCCCTTTCTTCTTGGTAAACCTTGGATTTTGCATGGAACCCCTCCACTTCCTCCCAAATTCCATCTTTTTCCATTGAAGACCTTGGATCCTTGCAGAACAGCAGCGTCGACCTGTGGTGTTTCTACTCGTGTGCAGTGTGGGAGCGTCCAAATCCCACGAAACTTGGTTTATTGGATTGTGGACTCTTAGAGGAAGACGTGGAATCCTTCCAATCGTGATTTGGACAGGTATGTATTCTGCAGTTGCTGTTTTACTGGACCCCTTGTGTTCTTGAGCTGAAACTTGGGTTTTCCTTTGATCTTATGGATCCAAATCTCTTGGAATCTGGATTTTCGAAGTGAAGATTGGTCTTTCCTCATCCCTTACTGGTTTGGAGGTTCTTTCCACCTGAATTGGGAATTCAAAGGTGAGTTCTTGTCACGCCCCGGGTTACCACTTCCCAGGCGCATGACCAGATCCGCCGCATACATAGTATCTCTACCATGTATACGAAGCGAAAACAACATCCACAATAATCACACAGAGCTAAAGGTATCAACAGAGCTGCTATATAATATATATCAAAAGATCACTGTACATATATCATCCATAACTCTCATGTATAACTCTCATATACAACACTGATATCACAATCACACTGTATGTACAGACTCAACCATCTATCAAAATGGGTATACCTCTAGCCAAGTATCCGGGGAATAGCTCTACCCGACGGTCTCCTTTCCGCGCTCAGTATGCACAACTGGGGAAGAAGACTCTGCAAAAAAGGTGTCACCAACGGGTGTGAGAACTACTATCAAAGAAGTAGTCCTCAGTGGGTACCGCCACCAGCCTCAGCGGTCTGCCCACTAAGTCCTCAATCTCAAGAGATATGTATAGAGCAATAAAAGAGTAGGAGATATACTACCACTACTATGCACAAAGCTCAACTGTCAGTATGAATACCAATAAACTGAATATGAGGACTATCAAACACAATAATACCAGCGAACCAGCTAGTACAGGAAACCCGTCTGTACCTAGCTCAATCCATAATATCATACAATACCTCACAATACGATACCTGCGGCCTGATCATGCTCAACCCTCCAGGGAGCCGACTAGTACAGGAAGCCCGTCTGTAACTAGCCCCTCGTACAACCCTCTGTACGGAATATGCCAACTCTAGAGTGGTACTCGTGGGAGCAACCCAACCGAGCAAAGTAAACCCAAGTATGCGCCAAGCACCCGCAGGTATATGATCGACACGACTGGGTCAACAAAGAATCACATGCCCTCGGCATCTCAATGGATAGTCAACAAGTAAGACCCAATCCACTGTGCCCTTGGCACCACAAAGGATAATCAACAAGTGTGACCCAATCAATGCTCTCACAAAGAATCACGTGCCCTTGGCACAATCAATGCTCCAGTGCTCACAATCCATCTCAACTCTATCACAAGAGGAGGCTCTCAACTCTACCACAAAGAGGAGGTACAATAACATAGCACGAGCCACAACATGATCACCTACACTACATGTACAACAACTAGTACAAGGGATATCAACAGAATAGGTGTATGTCCAATCATGCAACAAGGATACAAAGAAATGCATGCTCATATATATATCATTAGCACATCTAAGATCATAACATGCCCATGCAGTCTATAGATCAGTCTCAATCTAACATGGCATCTCTAACATAATCTTAGCATGACATACTATCATAATCCCAATATCATAATCCAATATCCACATATCATAATCCAATTATCATATCATGCTAACATAATCAAAACAACATCATATCATATTATGCTAACATGAGATAAAACACGTAGGAGGAAGTCCACTGAATCTGGCAAACATCAACCCACCTCACAAGCTAATCCAACCACGGTGGGGAAAGAACAGTATCCTCAGATCCAACCCTCCAGGATAACGAACTCCGGCAGCACTCCGATCTGTCTAAACCTCCAAGGAACTGCTAACTCCAGCAGAATAACAGCTCGGCACCAGATCAGATCAGCAGAGTAGAGGAGAGCAAGCAGGGTTACAAACTAATGCCAACACATGGCCCTAAACCCCACTTTCTCTCTCTAAAAACAGGGATCTCGAAGTGAAAAATGAGCCAAAGTGATCAGGGACTCGCCTATTTATAGGCTCCCAAAATTCCACATTCGGGCGCCCACTTCCCAACTTCCGGGCGTCCGGAAACCCTGCAGTCCAGGTGTCGTCGTGCGGTCAAGCGGTCGGTCGGCGGTCAGCAGGCGGTGGGGCGGCGTGTCTCCGGCGATCGACACGTGTCCTGCGTCGCGACACGTGGCTCTCCATGTCACAACTCAAACCGGATCTTCAATCCGGGCGTCCGAATCCTGCGCCCAGATCTACAACTCGTCAGCCACAACCGGATCGTCCCCAAAGTCAACAGGATCCACATCTTTCGGGCGTCCACTTCGCCACTTCCGGGCGCCCGAATCCCGTCAAGTCCAGAAACCCTAAAATCTCAAGTATTACATTCTCCCCTCCTTAAAATAGTTTCGTCCTCGAAACTAAAGCACTCACCTCAAGATGCAAACAGGTGGGGATAAGATCTCTGCATAACAGTCTCCAACTCCCATGTCGCCTCTCTATCATCATGAAAATCCCACTGTACCTTAACATAAGGTATGACCCGATTACGTAATTCCCTCGTCTCACGAGCAAGAATACGTATCGGTCGCTCCTCGTACTGCAAATCCTCAGTAAGCTCCAGTGGAGAAAAATCTATCACATGGGAAGGATCATGCATGTATCTCCTCAGAACAGATACATGGAAGACATCGTGCACTCCTGCAAGTCGAGGCGGAAGGGCTAACCTATATGCCACGGGTCCTACTCTCTCCAAGACCTCAAAAGGACCAATAAATCGCGGACTAAGCTTTCCGCGAATCCCAAATCTCCGTATGCCCTTCGATGGTGAGACCTTCAAGAAAACATGATCACCAACATGAAACTCTAGATCTCGCCTCCGAGTATCAGAATAACTCTTTTGCCTACTCTGAGCCGTCTCAATATGTCGCCGTATCAACTTAACCTTCTCCTCGGCTTCAAGCAAAAGGTCTGGACCCAACGTTTTCCTTTCACCAACATCATCCCAATACAGAGGCGATCGACATTTGCGTCCATACAATGCTTCAAACGGAGCCATCTTAATGCTCGCTTGATAGCTATTGTTGTACGCAAACTCTACCAATCCCAGATGTCGATCCCAACCTCCACCAAAATCCAAGACACAAGCTCTCAACATATCCTCGAGTGTCTGTATAGTGCGCTCGGACTGACCATCAGTCTGGGGATGAAATGCAGTGCTAAATCGAAGCTGAGTCCCCAAAGCTGTTTGTAAACTCTTCCAGAAATGAGAAACAAACCTTGGGTCTCTATCAGATACTATTGAGATTGGCACTCCATGCAATCTCAATATCTCATCCATATAGAGCTGCGCAAGTCGCTCACGAGACCAAGTAATCTGCATAGGCAGAAAATGAGCAGACTTTGTCAGCCTATCAACAATCACCCAAATAGTATCATAGCCGCTCGAAGTCCTCGGCAATCCTACGATGAAATCCATCGTGATATGATCCCACTTCCACTCAGGTATTGGAAGACTCTGTAGCTTACCAGCTGGTACTCGATGTTTAGCCTTAACTTGCTGACATGTCAAACATTGAGCTACAGCTCTACCAATATCCCGCTTCATACCATTCCACCAGAAGTGAGTCTTCAGATCCTGATACATCTTTGTCCCTCCAGGATGTACAGAATAAGGAGAATAATGTGCTTCCTTCAATATCTCCTCTCGAATCTCCAGATCCGCTGGTACACATAGACGTCCTCTATAACGAAGAACTCCAGAATCATCACAAGAAAAACCTTCAAGATCACCACTCCTCAGTTGATCTCGAACTTTTATCAGATAAGGATCTACACTCTGTTTCTCTCGAATCCTATCTAACAGAGTGGGCTGTATGATCAGAGTCATCAGTCTCGCCGTCATCCCAGAAGTAACCACTTCAAGGGACAACCTCCGCATCTCCTCCACTAGGACAGGCTGTTGAGTAATACACAAACTCAAAGTTGCCACAGCCTTCCTACTCAAAGCATCGGCAACAACGTTCGCCTTACCGGGATGGTATAATATAGAAATGTCATAATCCTTCAATAATTCTAACCATCTCCGTTGCCGTAGATTCAACTCTTTCTGTGTAAACAGATACTTGAGGCTCTTGTGATCTGTATACACTTCACAATGCTCTCCATAGAGATAGTGGCGCCATAGCTTCAGAGCAAAGACTACCGCCGCCAACTCCAGATCATGAGTGGGGTAGTTCTTCTCATATTCCTTTAGTTGTCTTGAAGCATATGCAATTACTTTACCATGTTGCATCAGCACGCAACCCAAGCCACTATGCGAAGCATCACTATAAATTACAAATCCTTCGTCCATCACAGGTAGTGCAAGAATAGGGGCTGTCATCAATCTCTGCTTAAGCTCATCAAAGCATTCTTGACACTCATCACTCCAAACATACCTAACTCCTTTCCTGGTTAATCGAGTAAGTGGAGTAGAGAGTTTCGCAAAACTCTCCACGAATCGTCGATAATACCCGGCTAAGCCCAGAAAACTCCGCACTTCAGATATGCTCGTCGGTCTAGGCCAATCACGAATTGCCTCAAATTTCTTAGGATCAACAGCTACTCCCGAAGCTGAAATCACATGGCCTAAAAAGGCAACCTCTCTCAACCAAAACTCACACTTTTTCAGCTTTGCATACAACTTCTTCTCTCGCAAGAGTTGTAGCACTAATCTCATATGCTCCTCATGCTCCGCATCATCACGGGAGTAAATCAGAATATCATCGATGAAGACTACCACGAACTTGTCCAAGAAGGACTTAAAGACTCGGTTCATCATATCCATAAATGCAGCAGGGGCATTAGTCAATCCAAACGGCATGACTGTAAACTCATAATGCCCATACCGAGTTCTAAAAGCGGTCTTAGAAATATCCTCGGCCTTCACCTTCAACTGGTGGTAACCGGACTGAAGATCAATCTTAGAAAAGACACACGCTCCCTGCAATTGATCGAACAGGTCATCGATACGTGGGAGGGGGTATCTATTCTTGATGGTCACTTTGTTCAATTCCCGATAATCCACACACAACCTAAGTGAACCATCCTTCTTCTTTACAAACAACACAGACGCTCCCCAAGGCGACACACTTGTTCTGATAAAACCTTTATCCATAAGATCCTGCAGTTGCGCCTTCAACTCTCTCAACTCAGCTGGTGCCATTCTATAGGGTGTCTTCGAGATTGGCGCGGTTCCTGGTACCACATCAATCACGAATTCAATCTCCCTATCAGGAGGCATCGAGGATAACTCAGAAGGAAATACGTCCGGAAATTCACGGACAATAGGAATATCCTCGAGTCCTGGTACAACAGTAGGCACCTCAGTTACTGTTTACAAAATAGGCCATACACCCTCTATTTAACATCTGTCTGGCCTTAGAAGAAGAGATCGTCACTGCGAACAGTGAACTCTTACAACCTTCATAAACATACTCCTCATGTCCAGGCTCACGAAAGATTACCGTCTTAGATCCACAATCGATCGTAGCAAAGTATCGAGATAACCAATCCATGCCAAGGATTACATCAAAATCCTGTAATTGTCTCAATACTAACAAATCAACAGGCATGATCCAAGGTCCAATTTGCACAAGACATCCTAAACAACCCTCAGTCACCTGCAAATTATGGTCAGGTACCCGCACCTCCTGTGCCTGGGGTAACAATCCTATCTCTAGACCATGATGCAATGCAAATGCCCTACTAACAAAGGAATGCGATGCACCAGTATCGAATAAAGTATGCGATCTAATGCCACAAATCAAAACTATACCTGCCACCACTCGATCAGCTATCGCAGGATCCTCAATCTGAGCGGCATAAACTCGCCCGCTCGCCGGTGGCTGACGTCGATCCTGCTGTCGTGGCATAGAAGATCGCTCCTGGGAAAATACCGGGGAGGCTCCAGAATACGGCGATGGAGTAAAAGGTACGGATGCCATAGAAGGAGCTGCTACAAGTCTGGGACAAGCCCTCCTGATGTGTCCTGGCTGTCCACACTCATAACATCGGCCCTCTCGTCTAACACAGAGATCAGCAAAATGAGGTCCTCCACAAATCACACATCGGGGAGATCCCCTCGACTGCTGCTGCTGCTGTCGCTGCTGGCGATATCCTCCAGACTGCTGGCGAAATCCTCCAGACTGCTGGCGACTAGAAGATCCACGTCCCTAGAAACGCGATCGCTGAGGAGGTCTAGGTGGTCGTCTGCTACTTGATTGCCCTCCATCATCAGGTACCGGGCGCTTCCTTTCCTGACCCTGAGCTGGGTCCACAGGCTGTCCTCTCGTCACAAATGCCCCTCGCTCTACCCACAGAGACTGCTCAATAGTAGCATCCATAGTCTGAAGTCTCTGCGAGTGGACAAATGGAAAGATATCGGGTCTCAAACCCTTCTCATACAGATAGACCTTCTGTATCTCATCTCTCGCTGCTGAGGGAACACAGTTAAGCAATCTAGTAAATTCCCTCGCATACTCCTGCACCGAGCGATTCCCTTGCTTCAGGTTCTTCAAGTCTTCCTCTATCTTCATCTTTACACTACTGGGAAAATACGCTCCATACATAATCCCCCGAAACTCACTCCAAGACATCTGTAGAGGATTCAAGGACCTATGATCACGGGTCCTCCTCCACCAGACATGTGCATCACCAGATAAACAATGCACTGCCATATGCACCTGCTCCCGTGCTGGCACAAAGAGATCCTCGAACAACTTCTCCATCTCACAAATCCAGGCTTCTACCACCCATGGCTCTATACTACTACCATTGAATCGCGGTGGATCAAACCTACAGAAGCGAGCCAATCTATCCGCCATCCGCTCCTGCTCCTCTTCAGAAAGCACTTGACTAGGCTGAGTACTTCCTTCTCCAGGTTGAGATGTAGTTGGAGTCGTCGGCGCCTGAGGTTCCATAGCTCGAGGCGTAGAGAAAGCATCACACATCTTCTGTAACAAGGCACTCTGCTGCCTTCCAACTGCAGCTATGTCTGCTAGCTGCTCCTGCAGAGCGGGCCGTTCACTAGGTCCCGTCTCAGGCATATCCGAAGGTGTCGGATGCGCTCGCGTCGATGGTCGTCAAGGAGGCATAATAATAATCCTGCAACAGAATACCCGATTAGGACCACAAACAATCTCACGACCCAATCCAACGAAAGTCTAGAAGGACACTTCTTTTCTTCTCAGATTTATTATGTCGTCTGCAGCCAACATAATTCATCTGATAAGAGAAGGCATAATCCCTCAATCACTCTTCCTACACAAGGAAGGATTCAAAACCCAATCTTTGACTTTCGCGATCAATCACGTCTCTCTCGTCATTCTTAGGTCTGTTTATCTTAGGTTTCCTAGGCCCTCATGACCTATTCCTAAGCTCTGATACCAACTTAATCTGTCACGCCCCGGGTTACCACTTCCCAGGCGCATGACCAGATCCGCCGCATACATAGTATCTCTACCATGTATACGAAGCGAAAACAACATCCACAATAATCACACAGAGCTAAAGGTATCAACAGAGCTGCTATATAATATATATCAAAAGATCACTGTACATACATCATCCATAACTCTCATGTATAACTCTCATATACAACACTGATATCACAATCACACTGTATGTACAGACTCAACCATCTATCAAAATGGGTATACCTCTAGCCAAGTATCCGGGGAATAGCTCTACCCGACGGTCTCCTTTCCGCGCTCAGTATGCACAACTGGGGAAGAAGACTCTGCAAAAAAGGTGTCACCAACGGGTGTGAGAACTACTATCAAAGAAGTAGTCCTCAGTGGGTACCGCCACCAGCCTCAGCGGTCTGCCCACTAAGTCCTCAATCTCAAGAGATATGTATAGAGCAATAAAAGAGTAGGAGATATACTACCACTACTATGCACAAAGCTCAACTGTCAGTATGAATACCAATAAACTGAATATGAGGACTATCAAACACAATAATACCAGCGAACCAGCTAGTACAGGAAACCCGTCTGTACCTAGCTCAATCCATAATATCATACAATACCTCACAATACGATACCTGCGGCCTGATCATGCTCAACCCTCCAGGGAGCTGCTCAACCCTCCAGGGAGCCGACTAGTACAGAAAACCCGTCTGTAACTAGCCCCTCGTACAACCCTCTGTACGGAATATGCCAACTCTAGAGTGGTACTCGTGGGAGCGACCCAACCGAGCAAAGTAAACCCAAGTATGCGCCAAGCACCCGAAGGTATATGATCGACACGACTGGGTCAACAAAGAATCACATGCCCTCGGCATCTCAATGGATAGTCAATAAGTAAGACCCAATCCACTGTGCCCTTGGCACCACAAAGGATAATCAACAAGTGTGACCCAATCAATGCTCTCACAAAGAATCACGTGCCCTTGGCACAATCAATGCTCAAGTGCTCACAATCCATCTCAACTCTATCACAAGAGGAGGCTCTCAACTCTACCACAAAGAGGAGGTACAATAACATAGCACGAGCCACAACATGATCACCTACACTACATGTACAACAACTGGTACAAGGGATATCAACAGAATAGGTGTAGGTCCAATCATGCAACAAGGATACAAAGAAATGCATGCTCATATATATATCATTAGCACATCTAAGATCATAACATGCTCATGCAGTCTATAGATCAGTCTCAATCTAACATGGCATCTCTAACATAATCTTAGCATGACATACTATCATAATCCAATATCATAATCCAATATCCACATATCATAATCCAATTATCATATCATGCTAACATAATCCAAACAACATCATATCATATTATGCTAACATGAGATAAAACACGTAGGAGGAAGTCCACTGAATCTGGCAAACATCAACCCACCTCACAAGCTAATCCAACCACGGTGGGGAAAGAACAGTATCCTCAGATCCAACCCTCCAGGATAACGAACTCCGGCAGCACTCCGATCTGTCTAAACCTCCAAGGAACTGCTAACTCCAGCAGAATAACAGCTCGGCACCAGATCAGATCAGCAGAGTAGAGGAGAGCAAGCAGGGTTACAAACTAATGCCAACACATGGCCCTAAACCCCACTTTCTCTCTCTAAAAACAGGGATCTCGAAGTGGAAAATGAGCCAAAGTGATCAGGGACTCGCCTATTTATAGGCTCCCAAAATTCCACATTCGGGCGCCCACTTCCCAACTTCCGGGCGTCCGGAAACCCTGCAGTCCAGGTGTCGTCGTGCGGTCAAGCGGTCGGTCGGCGGTCAGCAGGCGGTGGGGCGGCGTGTCTCCGGCGATCGACACGTGTCCTGCGTCGCGACACGTGGCTCTCCACGTCACAACTCAAACCGGATCTTCAATCCGGGCGTCCGAATCCTGCGCCCAGATCTACAACTCGTCAGCCACAACCGGATCGTCCACAAAGTCAACAAGATCCACATCTTTCGGGCGTCCACTTCGCCATTTCCGGGCGCCCGAATCCCGTCAAGTCCAGAAACCCTAAAATCTCAAGTATTACAGTTCTAGCTCAGATTTTGAGTACTTAGCTTAAGTGCTGAATTTTTGGACATTTGATGGATTTTTGGATTTTTTAATCCAGATTTTTGTGAGAAGCCTTGGAGAGGTTTTGGATTGTTCCATCACTGTATTTGAGAGGTTTGTGACCCTTTTCCATGGGCTAGATTCGTTGGAATTTCAGAATTCATGCTTGAGGTGTTATTTACTTAGTTGCTGGAATTTCTAGATGCAGTGCAGGAGGGTCCAGAAGTGGGTCCGAATCAGTACGTGGACTTTTTGGACATCGAGTCGATCTCCGTTTTAGCTAAAATTTGGAGGGTTTGTTCTTGTGCCCCTGCTGGTGAGTTGGGTAAAATTTCACTGCATTTGGACTTAGGATTTGGATTTTATTGCATGTTGAATCCATATTGGTCGTGCTGCCAGGCTGCAGTTCTGGGCTGATGTTCTGGGCGCCCAGAACTTGAGCAGGTGGGTCCGAATCTTGAGTTGGCAGTTTTGAACCCGATTTCAGCCGGTGTTGTTTGGAGGCCTTCCACTCGACTCCTAGCCCTTGTTGGATAGCGTTTGAGGTGGGTTAATGTTACCGAAATCGCCGGATTTTCTCCTAAGTTGTAGAGAGTGCAGCATGTTGTTTTATTATCTGTTTGATCATGTTAGTAGCTCGAATTCATGAATTTGCATGTGTTTATATGAAATCTGAATTTGGAGCATAAATTGATAATTTATAGACATGACTTTACGTGCTGAACTGCGAATTGACTTAGGAGAAAACTCGCGATCATACAATCGTCACTTTTCGAACTATTATCAGATTTAGCTCTAGGAGCCGTTTCTGTTCTTGTATCACCGCTGTTAGTGCGAGGTGGATACTTAGTTTGTTGTAGGACGAGTTTACGCTCGTGCTGGGATGCCGAGCTTGTATTTACAGCAAGGTTATGCTGTTTTATATTACCGGGTGCCTTCGGGGTTGACGGTGGACCCAGATTCTTGTTTTAGCTTCTGTTTGTGCTGAGGGCACGTGAGCTTGAAGTCTTGACCCATTTGACCCCTTTCTGTTTGATTATAGCCTGCCAGAGCCTGTTTGTGCTCGACAGAGATACGCTTTTTAACTCGGTTGGGTAGCTCCCGAGTGCCGCTCCGGAGTGAGGCCTCTCTTGCGTTGATGTCGCTGCAGATTAGTTGGATCTGATACTTGGACCGGCTACCCTTTTTTGTAGTGTGCGGTGTGGCTAGGCAGTTGGCTGGACGAGCCTTTTTGGGCGGTTCCGTTAGATTGGGTCAGGGGTGATTATTCACTTTGGTGATGCATACTTGAGAGTTGGACTTGGATAGTGGTAGGGTAGTGGCATTACAGCTGTAGAGTTTATTCCAGCTTACTTTGTTGTTTCTTACCTACCAGCTATATACTGTTAGTCTCATAGACTTAGTGGGTGGACCGTTGAGGTCGGTAGTGGTACCCACTGAGGACTATTTCTTTTGATAGTAGTTCTCACACCCATTATTGCCACCTTTTTCTTGCAGAGCCTTCGCCTGTTGCGGCTACTGCTTCCGTTCCCGCGGATCGAGGTAAGGGAGTCGCGAGCTAGATCCCTACCATTTCCTGTTGTTCCTAGAGGAGGACCCTACTGGAGATAGTTCTTTTTTTTTAGTTGTGCCATGTACATATAGTGTGGACTGGTTGTTCCTTTGAGGTGGACTTGTACCTATTTTTGGTTCAGGAGGAACTGTTGTATTTTGGATTCTATATGTACAGGTGGTTTTTGTTCTATTAGTATGTTCTTTTTCGCTCTATATCTCTTGTAGTTGCTTGTATGCTTTGTTTACAGGTTAGCTATCGCTTCGTATACATAGAAAATTCTATGTATACGGCGGATCTGTTGGCGAGCCCGGAGAAACGAGTAATTCGGGGCGTGACACTATTGCCAAGACGAGGGCAGCGATTCCGCATGTGAGTGACTCAAGATAGAGTCATAATATGATTAGGATAATGAAATTAGTGAAGAAAAGATAGTTTAAGTCGCATGAGTAAGTTTCATTATCATGAGTAGAGGCATAAGCATATTTATTTTCAGTTGCACATAGTAGAATATTATATGCTTACTTGTTTATATAAATCTATCATATACTTATGTTGCGTCCTTTGGACCTGGTGGGTCGAGCTTGTCCCTTGGGTGGTCGTACCCCTTAGGAACTATGTTTATAGTTCTCACGTCCATATTTTTCAGGTCCATCTGAGACGGTCGTAGTGGAGAGAGGAAAGGGCACAGCTCAGTAGATAGCGTCCTTTCATTTTGTTTTGGTATTTGCATAAATGTACTCAATTTTGGACGATGTATTAGAAAAAGAAAAGAAAATTGTAAACACCATTTTGGGTTGTATTTGGATACTTTATATGTAATAGAATGAAACATACGATGTAATAGAAATAGTATTTACTTTTCATCTTGTGATTCTTTTATTATGCAATCTATATATTCAATTTCTGTTTGGAATGTGAGATGTATACTGGTTGTGATGCCTTGGGCGGATAGGAAAAACTCTATCTGTTTGATGGGTCTGGTGCGTGCATGTGCCCGATGAGTGCTTCCGTTGCGAGCTTGGGGCATGATATAGGAGCTAGAAAGTTCGATGCGGGAGAACTACCCCTACCTATTCCAGATGCTAGAATGAGGTATGATTTAAGTTTCGAGGATGAAAACTTTTATAGGAGGGGAGGATGTAATGTACTGAACCTTCGTAAATTAGAAATATCGTAATTTGAGTTGGTGGTTGAACTTATTAGTGATATCTGGAGGTCAATGGGTTGAGTTGCATCTGTGCTGGCGCGAAACAGGCACAAGAACAGAATTTGAAAACAAATTCAGCTGAAACTGAAGTTTCAGAACACTTTTGGACATCGGAAGTTGTCGTGGGCATCCAGAAGTGCTGAGCCAGGGAGAGAGTATGTTTCAGAGGATGCAGATTGTGATGCAGACACTCAAAAATTTCAGACGGAGTTTCGACCGCCCGACAAATCTATTAAATATAATGAAACTATAGTTCGAAGTGAACGTGGAGCCACCACATTTGCTTGGATTTCTGGGGCCCTTTTTTTGGTAAATTACACCAATAGTCTCCGATCTTTTTCTGATTTTTCAATTGGCTCCCAAATTATTTTTTTGTCAATTGAGTTTTCGACCTGTAAAGTTCAATTGGGTCTCTACGCTCAATCTTTTGTTATAATGGACGGAAGTCAACACGTTAGTGTTGTTGTGGCACTGAATTGGCATAATCTTTTTGGGCTAGTAGGACAATTAGTTACCAACCTTTTTTCGATTTGTCAATTGGGTCCCTTATCTTTTATTTATCAATTAAAAATTATAATTTTTATTTAATTTTTTACACTTACTTAGGTAACAGTGGTTAACAAATTTAATGACTTTATTAGTTTACAATAAATTGATATGATTTTATGTAATAAGAAATAATGAAAATTATCAAATTTAATAAATCATCGACGAATTTTTGCTAAACTCTTTTACTGTTACCATTTTAAATCCAAAGACTCAAAATATAAAATGGTTTCAATAAAAAAAGAGCAATTTTACTTGTACATCTAAAAGGGGGTGCAAGTTTTACACTCTCTTATCTAATAGTCTATATTTGATCTTTATTTTGTCAATTTTTTTTAATATTAAAAATTCAAAGGGCTTTTAAACCCTAGAATGAGGGTGTAAGTGTCGCCCCGGATTACTTGTTTCTCCGGGCTCGCCAACAGATCCGCCGTATACATAGAATTTTCTATGTATACGAAGCGATAGATAACCTATAAACAATGCATACAAGCAACTACAAGAGATATAGAGCTGAAATAAGATCATACTAAAAATACAAAAGCCCCCTGTACATATAGGATCCAAAATACAACAGTTCCTCCAAAGCCAAAATAGGTACAAATCCACCCCTCACGGGAACAACCAGTTCACACTATATGTACATGGCACAGCCCAAAATAAAACTATCTCCAGTAGGGTCCTCCTCTAGGAAAAACTGGGAATGACAGGGATCTAGCTCGCGACTCCCTTATCTCGATCAACAGGAACAGAAGCAGCAGCCGCTACAGTCGAAGGCTCTGCAAGAAAAAGGTGGCAACAATGGGTGTGAGAACTACTATCAAAAGAAGTAGTCCTCAGTGGGTACCGCTACTGACCCCAACGGTCCACCCACGAGTCTACGAGACTAACAGTATAGCTGGTAGGTAAAAGAACAATAAAGTAAGCTGGAATAAACTCTACAGCTGTAATGCCACTACCCTACCACTATCCAAGTCATACTCTCAAAGTATATACATCTCTCATGAGAATAGTCACTCCTGACCCGATCTAACGGAACTGCCCAAACGGGCTCATACAGCCAAATGCCTAGCCACACCGCACACTACCAAAAGGTAGCCGGTCCAAGAATCACATCCAACTAATCTGCAGCGACATCAACGCATGAGAGGCCTCACTCCGGAGCGGCACTCGGGGGAGCTACCCAACCGAGTTAGTAAGCGTATCTCAGTCGAGCACAATCAGGCTCCGGCAGGCTATAATCAAATAAAAAGGGGTCAAATGGGTCAAAGACTCCAAGATCACGTGCCCTCGGCACAAACTGATACTAAAATAAAAATCTGGGTCCACCGTCAACCCCGACGGTACCCGGCAATACAAAACAGCCTAACTCTGCTGTATACACAAGCTCGGCATCTCAGCACGAGCGTAAACTCGTCCTACAACAATCTAAGTATCCACCTCGCACTAACAGCGGTGATACGAGAACAGAAACGGCTCCTAGAGCTAAATCTGATAACAGTTTCGAAAAGTGACGGTTGTAGGTTCACCAGTTTTCTCCTAAGTCAAATCCCAGTTCAGCATGTGAATCATGTCTATAAATTATTAATTTATGCTCCAAATTCAGATTTCATATAAACACATGCAAATTCATAAATTCGAGCTACTAACATGAAAAATCTGATAATAAAACAGCATGCTGCACTCTCTACAACTTAGGAGGAATTCCGACGATTTCGGTAACATCAACCCACCTCAAACGCTATCCAACTACGGCTAGGAGTCAAGTGGAAGGCCTCCAATCAAAACTAGCCGAAACCGGGCTCAAACCACCAGAACCGGATTCGGATCCTCCCTGCAGCACTTCTGGGCGCCCAGAACCTGAGCCCAGAACTGCAGCCTGGCAGCACAACATGCAGGGATTCAACATGCGATAAAATTCAAATCCCAAGTCCAAATGCAATGAAAATTCACCCAACTCACCAAGAGAGGTTCAAGAAAAATCCCACAAATTTTCAGCCAAAACGGAGTTTGATTCAATCTCCAAAAATGGCTCCGATCAGATTCGGATCTACTCCGAGGTACTCCAAAACTGTATCCAGAAATTTCAGCAACTAAGCAAATAACACATCTAGCTTAATTACTGAAATTCCAACAAGTCAAGCCCAGGGAATAGGGTCACAAACCTCCCAAATACAGTGAGGGATCAACTCAAATCTTCTCCAAAGCTTCAAACAATGATCTGGATTCAAAAATCCAAGAAACTCATCAAAAAATCACAATTTCAGCACTTAAGCTTAAATCTCTAAATCTGAGCTAAAACTCACCTTTGAACCCAAGTTCAGCTCCATAGAGATTTGGATCCATAAAACCAAAGAAACCCAAGTTAAGCTCAAGAACACGAAGGGTCCAGTAAAATAGTAACTGCAGCATACATACCTATCCAAATAGCGATTGGAAGGATCCCATACCTTCCTCTACGAGTCCACAATCCATCAAACCAAGTTTTGTGGAATTTGGACACTCCTACACTGCACACGAGCTGAAACGCCACAGGTCGACGCTGGAATTCTGCTGGAATCCAAAGCCTTCAATGTGAGAAGATGAAAAATTGGAGGAGTTGGAGGGGTTCCCTGCAATTATCCAGGGTTCACCAAGAGAGGGAAGCAAAAGAGCTTCAGGGGTTTCGTCCACCACTATTTATAGCCAAAGGAATGGATACAAAAAGCCTCAAGAACACAAGCTGCAATCCTGCACCAATGCTGAAAATCCAACATTCGGGCGCCCAGAACCCAAGAACTGGGCGCCTAGATCTTCCAGCCTGCACTCGACCAGCACTTCGGGAAATCCGCCCGGCGGTCTGGTGTGCCCAAACGTGGTCCGGCGGAACTCACCTACCACTACGCACGTGTCAAAAGGATCGATATTCACGAGGTGAACATTCGGACTCACTTTCCGAGCGCCCTAAAACTGGATCCAAAATGACTCAGTAATTCAAAGAACTAGCACTCAACATCTGGGCGCCCTAAACTGCCAAACTTCCAAAACTTCAGTTTTGGCTTATTTCGGTGCTCCGAGTCCGTTTTCGCGTCTATTTTGCGCCAAAACGACTCCGACTCGTCACGACACTCTCCAGAAGTATCGAACAGTCTAGGATACTGCAGTCATTTCGTCAGTTAGGCCCCAGGGGTACTACATCATTCCCCCCTACGAAAAGTTTCGTCCTCGAAACTTAAACTCATACCTCAAATAGAAAACTCGAAAAGGTAGGGATAGGATTCCCGCATCACCGTCTCCGGCTCCCAAGTCGCCTCACGCTCCTCGTGATTACTCCACTGCACTTTCACGTACGGTATGACCCGGTTGCTCAATTCTTTCGTCTCGCGACCAAGAATCCGCACCGGTCGCTCCTCGTACCTCAGGTCCTCAGCCAACTCAAGTGGGGTGAAGTCAATCACGTGGGAGGGGTCGAACACATATCTCCTCAGGGCCGAGACATGAAACACATCACGGACTCCGGAAAGTCGCGGTGGTAGGGCAATCATGTATGCTACCGGCCCCACTCGCTCTAACACCTCGAACGGGCCAATGAACCGTGGACTAAGCTTTCCACGAACTCCAAATCGGCGAATCCCTCTGGACGGCGAGACTTTCAGGAATACATGATCTCCAACCTGGAACTCCAAGTCTCGTCTCCTAGTGTCCGCATAGCTCCTCTGTCGACTCTGGGCGGTCTCAAGGCGTCGTCGAATCATCTTGACATTTTCTTCCGCTTCCAATAGGATGTCAGGACCCAAGGTCTTCCTCTCACCCACATCACTTCAATGCAAGGGCGATCGACACTTGCGTCCATACAATGCCTCAAACGAAGCCATCTAGATGCTCGCTTGATAGCTGTTGTTGTACGCAAACTCAACCAGTCCTAAGTGTCGATGCCACCCTCCACCAAAGTCTAGGATACATACTCTCAACATGTCCTCCAGAGTCTGAATGGTCCGCTCAGACTGACCATCGGTCTGTGGATGAAATACCGTGCTAAACCGAAGCTGAGTACCCAGTGCTGTCTGTAGACTCCTCCAAAACTACAAGACGAACCGTGGGTCTCGATCCGACACAATCGAGGTAGGCACTCCATGCAATCTCACTATCTCGTCCAAATATAACTGAGCAAGTCTATCCCTGGACCAAGTAATCTGCACTGGTAAGAAGTGGGCAGACTTGGTCAGTCTGTCCACTATCACCCAAATGGCATCGAAACCAGCCTGCGTCCACCTCAAAGGATAATCAATGTCATGACCCAATCAATGCTCCAGTGCTCACAATCAATCTCAACTCTACCACAAAGAGGAGGTATAACAACATAGCACGAGCCTCAATATGATCACCTACACTAGTATGTACAACAACTGGTACAAGGGATATCAACAGGATAGGTGTAGGTCAAATCATGCAACAAGGATATAAGGAAATCATGCATGCTCATATATATATCATTAGCATATCATGCACATGCAAATCTCAACCTAACAGGTCATATCTAACATAATCTCAGCATGTCATGCTATCATAATTCCAATAATATCACACTATCATAATCCAATATCATCATGCTATCATAATCCAATATCATCATATCATGCTAACATAATCCAACACTATCATGCTAACATGAGAGTAAACACATAGGAGGAAGTCCACTGAATCTGGCAAACATCAACCCGCCTCGAGAGCTAATCCAACCACGGTGGGGAATACAGTATCCTCAGATCCAACCCTCCAAGCTAATCAAGCTCCAGCAGCACTCCGATCTGAATATCACCAAAAGGCTGCTAACTCCGACAGAACAACAGCTCAGCACCAGATCAGATCAACAGAGTAGAGGAGAACAAGTTAGGTTACAACTAATGCCAACACATGGCCCTAAACCCAACTTTCTCTCTCTAGAAAATAGGATCACGAAATGGAAAGTAAGTTAAAACAACCAGGGACTCACCTATTTATAGGCTCCCAAAAGTCCCACTTTCGGGCGCCCGAATCCAACTTCCAGGCGTCCGGAAACCCTGCAAGCCAGGTGTCAGCTGGCGGCCAAACGGTCGGTCGGCGGTCGGCAGGCGGTGGGGCGGCGTCTCTCTGGCGGTCGACACGTGTCCTGCGTCACGACACGTGGCTCTCCACGTCAACAGCTCAATCCGGATTCACATCCGGGCGTCCGAAACCTGCACCCAGATCCAAAACTCGTCAGCCACATCCGGATCATCCGAAAAGCCCTCTGGGTCCGGAAATATTCGGGCGTCCACTTCCTCACTTCCGGGCGCCCGAAATCCGTCGACTCCAGAAACCCTCAAACTTCTTAAATTTCCAAGTATTACAGTCTGAAGCTTGAAGGAGTGCACCACTCCAAAAATCTCGGGCCGAAGTCCTCGCTCGAAGCACTCCGTCTTGTCCTGGTCGCCCTGAACCACGCCCGGGACACAGTTCATGATGTGCGAGAACTCTCGCTCGTACTCCCTAACTGAGCGATTCCCCTGCTTCAACCTTCGGAAGTCCTCATTCAGCTTCCTCTTCTCACTATCGGGGAAGTACTCCGTGAACAACAACCCTCGAAACTCCTCCCAAGTAATTGGAGGAAGATCCGGGGATCGATTCTTTTTAACTCCCCTCCACCACACCCTAGCCGACTTCTCGAAGCAATGTGCCGCCAGGTGCACCTTATCCTGCTCCAAGGTGTATATGTCCTCGAACAGGGTCTCCATAGTGGCGATCCACGACTCCACCACCCAAGGGTCTACCACCTCCCCCTCAAAAGTAGGAAGGTTGAACCTCTTGAAAGTCGTGAGAGCTGCAAGTGCTCGCACCCTCTCTGACTCCACCGCTGTTGTATCGGGGGCCGAGGAGCCAGAAGCCGTCGGAGGAACGCTCGTCGGAATGTGGGGCGCCGCCACTGGCTCCGTCGCCACATTCACTCCCTCGGTAGCATTGGGAACTTGTGTCGAAGGCGTAGGTGGTACTCGACTTCCCTGTGCCATCGCCGCCGTAGCCGCCTATTGCGACACCAACTCCCGGAGCTTCCTGATCTCCTCGTCCTGTCGCTGAGAGGCTTCGGCCTACTGCTGAGAGGCCTCAGCCTGCCGTTGCACCACCCCAATCAGTGTGGTCACTTGATCACGCAGACCCTGAACCTCACTTGACTCGGACAACTCAGGCACCTCAGAAGGCGGTGCTGGAGTAGATCCCGTCGCAAGGCGTTTCTTCGGCGCCATTACCTCATGAAATTCAACAATTTGATTAATCACTTTGACTCACGAATTCTACACAATTCGATTACTTAACCAAACAAAACCAAATTAGGCGAAAGCGTACAAGGGCACTTATTCACATATCTAGGTATCATGTTGTCGGCCGCCAACACAACCTCCTCGAGTTGAGAATAAATAACACCTTGAATCCGTCTCTAGAAACTATTAGAGACATACTAACAACTAGACCCAATCGACTTCACTTCCGCCACTAACGATAGATCACCGCCACTCGCGTACCTAGGTCCTTATAGTCACCATCCTAAGGTTCCCTAGGTCCTTCCTAAACCTCTCTACGCTCTGATACCACTCTAGTCTGTCACGCCCCGCGACCGCCAATTTGGTCGGTCCGGGCGCGCGCACAAACTGCCGAACGGACAGAACCTCCCCTGTCCGCCCAAGGCTCAACAACGTCATGTACGTCAAGTTTTGCCCAGGAAAAACAATCAACATACATGAATCGCACAAGGGCGATATACAAGAGCGAGAGGTAGAAATACTTAACTATTGCAACTAAAATATTTAGGCTTCACATACAACAACCCAAAATACATTATTTCCATACACATTACACGCATGCATATACAATGACATTTACATTTGCATCTCCCAAAGTGAAGCCTCTATATGTTCTCTCGTAATACAAAAGCATCACACTAATACATAGGGTAAGCTAATACACGGGAGTGCACTACCTAGGGCGCTATGCCCTTACCGCGATCCTCGACCGCACCGCTCGTGCTAGGCTCTGCAAAACAAGGGGGTGAGAACTAAAAGAAGTTCCCAGTGGGTTCGGCCGCCGACCCCGCCGACTTTCCCACTAGGTCTAATCAAGCATAAGTAGTAAGAATAGATAACATTAATAAACAACTAATGCAACTACTATGCCTCTACAATATGAAATTGGGTAACCATAGAAAATGTCATGCTCATGATGCTTATCAACATTCTATCTTTTAACCCAATCATACCGGCTCACCCGAAGGTTGAGCTCACTCACAATACAAGGGCCCACGAGGACTATCACCAATCAAGGGCCGCCTGCTGGGTAGATACGTTAACCCATACGTGACAACTCCGGAGCTCACTACTTGTGATGTCGTGACACACCACAAGCCAACAGACAATGTGAGTACGATCCAGTCCTCTCATCCCGAGGACACCCTACCAATCAAGGTAATGATATACGGGGATCTACCAATCCCTAGCATCTAATGCCACAAGTGCTATCAAACACAACTAGTCCCAATGCCACCAAGTTCATGTCACTACATTTCACATTGTTCTCTAGTTTACATACTAGTTCTTCGCATTCATAGGGTTCCAATGTCCAACGACCCAATCCTCATATATCCAATGTCCGAGTTCTTTACCCAAATTGTCTAACTCTACTTTAGGAAGCATGCAAGGAATTTGAAAGCATAAATACAATAAAACCCTACAATGCATGGTTTCTACACATATATACACATATGACCAATAATGGCGACATAGACATAAAAGGAAATTCAACCATTCCGGATAGCACCACCCACCTCAAGTCGATGCCGCGAGGTGGGAAAACCAAGTTGCGCAATTTATTCGCGTCGATTTCTCTCGATTGTAGCTAACGAAGCAAAAACAGTACTTTTCCACGATTGGCTTTCGTAGACTCGGTGAAACTTCATTCCGAGCGTTTCAACGCGTCGATTTACCTTTCAATTAGGGAAATATAAGATCAATTTCGCCGGAAATTTGATATAAGAAAAACTCCCAATTCTAGCCCTATGGCTCATCACACATCAAGAACACCAAAATTTCTTGGTGTTACATGATCATCCAAGCTAGGATTCATTAGGGTTTCCAAAGAAGCTATAAAAAGAGCTCAAAACCAAACTCTAAGCTCAAACCTTAAGAAACTCACCTTAATCAAAAGCACTTTCCAAGCTTGATGTGCACAAGAGATAAGCTTCAACTCCAAGCAAGCTTTTCTCCACTTCTTGGAGAGATCTCTTGAGAGGAAAAAGAGAAATGAGGGAGAGGGATTTCTAGAGAGAGGAAGGGTGTTTCTTATGAGAGGGGTGAAAGTGGATGAGGGAATGAGAGGAAGTTGCTTAAATACTAAGTTATAAGAATTACCAATTTGCCCCTCATTGGAGTACACCTCACCACTTTGCACTAACTTTAGCACTAAGTTTACATATTTACACTTATGCCCCTCAAAGCCATTTCTCATAAGAGGGGGAAGGGAAATAACTTAAGCACTAAAGTTTACATATTTACACTTTTGCCCCTCATTGCAATAGACCTTATTTTCCTTCATTTTTATTCCCAAGCTCATGGTTTCACTCCTATAACCCCGAACAAGCATCCAATCACCTCCAATTGATCCGGAGTTCTTCCAAACTCCCTCAAATGGCCGCAACATCGACTCATCCGCACTTGGTCCTATTTGGCCAAAGTCCGGGGGAGTGCACCAACACACGGTACACTACAGTATAGATCTGAACCTAAGGTCAATCTTGAGAAAGATCTATGAAAGGGAGAAGGAAAGTTTTTGAAGTGGTTTGATCTCTCCTTTGTCCCTGAAATACTAGTGTATATTGTTGCCGGCAATTAAGCTAAATACGATTTAATTGTGTGCCAGGACGAATAAGGGTTTTGGTCCTTTTATATGAAAAATGGGACAAATGATTAAGTGCATTTGAACTTTGGTACATGGGCTGAGATACGTGTGGTATCTAGCTAAATTGGAACCTAAGATGTGGAAATAGTGATAGTGTACCTAAGTTGAAACGCAAGGTAGAATTTTGTGAGGTAAGAGCTCTAGGTCGGATATGAGCTAAGGAGCATTTGGATGTGTGATGAATTTATGTAATATCCCTCGGAGACGTTGAACTTGGGGTGTCGTGACAAGTTATATCGTGACCTTCCGGAAGTGTCCATTTGGAGTGACGAGTCTTTCGACTCCGTATATGGTACTTGGAGTAGTACAATTTTTTTCGGCTCTCCATGAGGTGTAGTGTGAAGTGGAACTAGTCAAACTATGGTTGGAAATATAAGGTATTCTACGATCGATGGATTGCTAGCTGTTCATTAAAGTTGAACCTAGCACTAAGTGTGGAATGACTCATGAGGAGTGCAGTGACAAGTAGTGATAGAAAGAGCATAGTAGTTCTTTGTAAGACATGATAACAAGGGAATAGTTCAGAGAACCTTTTCCTGAAATGATGATTTCAAAGTAATTGTTAGATGATGCATGCATGAAGGATATGAGACCTTCATGGATACAGTAGTGACCATGGGTATGAAGAGATAAACCACATAGGGTCGTTCTCTAGTTTTGGAACTCTCTGGTGATTGGGTGATGGAATTGATTTTGCAGCCATAGAATTGGAGCGACGATCACTAAATCTGGACAATTTAGCCTTATAGTGCCGAAGCTCCAAATGAAGGAGCGCACCTGGATAGTGAGGCATGTTGAAGCAGGATTGCTCAGTGATTATGGCCAATGCAGGAAGAATAGTGGCATGGGGCACTCGATTGCAGAGTTGCTCGTGGGGCACGAACTGAAGGTTCAGCCAGTGAGAGGTTGTTGTCCGTAGCACTTTAATGTTGGCCAAGTACGAAGGAAGCAGAGGACCGCTTGAGAGGCTGGTAATTCCTTATGGATGCCCGGGGGCTGATGGAGTTGTTGCTCAGTAGAGCGAAGCCTCGGGTTCAAGAAGTACAAGCTAAATATTCGATTATGCGGACTACACCAAGAATCCTTCTTGTGAGGTTAATTTTCAGGTGAGTACCTAAGTGTTGGACGGCCAGAGTATACTGCGCGAGGAGCATCTTGGTTGCGTGGCAACTATTAGGGGGTATTGCTTGGGGATTACCTGTGCTAGGACCATGTGAGAACTGTGAGCCTGGGGCCTTAAGGATAGGCGCAGTCATTACTATGTGATAGCAGCCCAGGACCTAAGGGTAGGGCTTAGCTAAGATTTACGGTCGAGACGGTAGTCCGAGCTATGACTCGGAAACATAGAGTGTCACGTGCAAGCTGGTATTGGATTAGAGCTCTCTTACCACTTCTGTTTGGAGTGTGCGGAAGTTCCAAATGGGGATTCCGCCACGTAAGGAGTGAACCCGTACGGGCAGGCGTGGGAACACTATCTGGTATTGATTACAGTTTACGGTGGTAAACCTGAATGT
Source organism: Puya raimondii (assembly GCA_016920855.1). NCBI lineage: Eukaryota > Viridiplantae > Streptophyta > Magnoliopsida > Poales > Bromeliaceae > Puya > Puya raimondii. The sequence goes on from JABWPP010000050.1 coordinate 13,046,565, forward strand.
GGTCTTGGGTCATGGGACCTCTTCATCTATAATGAGTAAGTGTTGACCATTTTGCTCATATAGCGAATGGTGGTAACATTGTGTGGGATAATTGTGGATGGCGGCCTCGAGAGATGAGGCTGGGTCTAAATATTTGCCCGGACGGCAGAGTTGACCTATGATAAAGATCTTGCGATGGACTGTGTAGTGAGTTTGCCACGATCATTGAGAGGCCATGATGCAATACGGGTAGGGTGTAATGTGGGCCGTGCCGGGCCAGCACGACCCACATTAGCCGGGCCGAAATGGGCTAGGGGCCGGCCCGGCACGACCCGGCTTTAAATTCGGGCTGTGACATGCCGTACCGGGCTCGAGCTACACAGACTTTGGCCCAGCACGGCCCTTCGGCCTGGAAGGCAAGGGCCGTGCCGGGCCGGGCCGTTTCCCGGGCCGGGCCGGCCCTTTAAAGTATTTATTTTTAAATTTTTTTAAAAAATCTATATAAAATCTAAAAATATAAATAATGAATTATTTCCATTTAAATTGATATTTTGATTAAAAAATTTAAAATTTATAAAAATAATTATAAATTAACAAATATTTAAATTTTTTTAAAATAAATAAATTTATATTATTTTTTTGAAAAAAAAGAATTGGGATGGGTTTTTGGTCCAATGGACCAAAATGTTTGGTCCATTGGACCAAAAACACTCTTCCCAAGAAGGTCTACCTAGCAGACCTTACGAGGAGGCTCCTAGGGAGGAGGGCTACCCTAAACCCTAAACCCTAAACCCTAGGGCAAAGGCTGTTCTCCCCAGGAGCTCAGACCCCAAGGCCCAAGGCAAATTGCCTTGGGCCTTGGGGTCCGGGCTGTGCCGGGCCGGGCCGCCCGCCCCTCCTTGGCCCGGCACGGTCCAGGCCCGTTTCGGGCCGTGCCGTGCCGGGCTGTCGAGCCCCAGATGCGAGGCCCAGCACGGCCCGGAAGTCCGGGCCGGGCCGGCCCGGCACGGGTGCTACAATACCCGTGCCGTGCTGTAGCCCGGCCCGCGGCCTTGCCATGGGCCGCCCGGCCCATTTTACACCCCTAAATACGGGTGGTAGTGGACCATTTGAGAAGTCAGCTCATTCCTTATTGATCCACACCATGTGATGAAAGGACAGTGTTGACTCCGGAGAATGTGGTGTAAGCGTGCATTAAGGATTTTAAGGGACGGAGCACGCAGAGGAAGGTAGTGCACGGTGGAGGAAAAACTATGCGACGAACGGCGGCGAGAATTGGAATTACGGTTGGAGACCAATTTTCTTGAATATGTCATCTATATGAGGGGTGAAGCAGTTTGAAGTGTAGAGTAAGCTAAATCTCCGGTATGACGGACCCTATTCGTCTCCTCTATTATGAACCGCGTGAGCTGCAAGAGGGTATATCATGTGAGGAGTTTCCGGTGTATATTTTCACTCACGAGGGAAAGGAACAGTGGAACTGTATGATTCCATGTGTTAATGTTCCATGGAGTTACCATGAAAAGTAAAAAACCACATGGAGACTCGAGAGTATGATGTGAAAACGGTATCCTCACCTCTCCGACCTATCGAGCTAAAATATGAATCTGAGTTTCGCGGACGAAACTCTTTTTAAGGGGGGTGGAATGTAGTACGACAGATTTTCAATATATAAACAAGTGTAAATAAAATAGTATGAAATACTATTTTTATTGGACTTAGAGGAGTAAAATATTATATTTGAGTGATTTGGATTTTTTGAGGTATCATTTTTTTAGAATATTTTTAGGAGTAGAAATTGACTGGGATTTTTATGGAATTGAATTTAGAAATTGGGATTATGTTTGATTAGGAACCAATTTTCGTGGAGATTGTCATGGAATTTTGGATTGGGCTTTCGGTGCTGCAGTTGCTGTACGACTAGGAGGGTCGCAGCGGAGCGCGTCGTCTTTCCATCATATTTTTTTTGGGATTAGCGATTCAGGTGGGTTTTGTGTTGCTGAAAATTGCGTACACGCTACTATGCCTGTTTGCATATGTGACGGTTGCACTGTATAGTAGCCTGCAGTCTATGGTTAGTTAATAATATGTACTGATGCATGATGTTTGCATGCAAATATTTAATAACATGTGTGGAAGCTTATGTCTCCTTGTGCATGTAGGATCATATGATTGATTGGTTGGATTGATGATAATTGTAGAGAGTATGCATGTATGTATGAGTTTTATATGATAGTATTTGATAGTGTGGATTTTATATAGATCCCGCGTGTATCATCGTCAAGGGGAACTTATACGATTTTTGTATTACTTAGTCTATATGGATTCCATTTTATTATACACATTAGTGTGCGAGTCTTGGATTATTATTAATCATATGTGATTATGTGGGATATGTATGTATGTCATGGGACAGTGAGATAGAAATATTATATGATTTCATTTAGCCTTGGGATACTTGTGGACATGTTGGATATTGGTACCGTGACTTGTGAGTTGATAAATTATATGATTTTATAGCAGGGCGTTAGTAGGATGCATGCAAGTGGGTATAACATTTTAGTTGCTTTATTGAATAATAGTGAATTGCCTTAAACTGCTAAGTTCCTATTGTTGATACTGCATAAATGTTGTTAGGCCAAAAGGGTTCATTGGACATCGATATGTATGGACTATTGCATTATATATGTTAAGATGCATGCGATCGGTATAATAGGTAAGCGTATTAATAATAGACAGGTAGGGAAATTGAGAGACATTTGATTTCACTACCGTGACATATGAGTCAGTGATACTCTTTGATCGTGCTTGGGGCGCTGAGATGATTACTTTTGATCTTTTTGATCATTGCATAGACTATAGCCTGTAGAGCCGTGTCACGCCCCGCCGTCCCTTCCCCAAATAGGTGGAAGAAGCCCCGCACGGGCACGTGCGCCAGACCCGCCGAACGGACCGAGTTTTCCCTGTTCGCCCAAGGCGTCACAATCAGTACAATTCAAGAGGTTCCAAACAGGAATAGAATTCATACACAGATTGCATAAGGAAAGCATCATAAACCACTATGCTATTACAAGCATTCGCAATACATTCACATATTACATTTTTTGTTCTTTCTTTCCAAATACAATCATGCAGTTATTACAATTTTTCTCTTTTCTATACTCTTAAGCTACGCTGATCAGGGTACATCTATCTCTAGTCACAATGGCAGGACGCTAACTATCAAGCTACGTCCCTCCCTCGCGCCACCGTGCGCTCACGTGTGGACCTAAAAAATAGTGGGATGAGAACTATCTAAAATAGTTCCCAGTGGGTAAGGCCACCCAAGGGAGAAGCTCGACACACCAGGTCCAAAAGAAGCATAAAAGCATGATTAGTACATATACATAACTTGCAAGCATATAACTCTACTATATGCAAAAACAGTAACATGCTTATGCTTCAACAAATGCGATAATGAAATCCATGCAATACATTTTTCACTGCTATTCCACTATCCAATTCATAATCAACCTGCTCCTAAGGTTCATTCACCTTAGCTAAGCCACACACGACTCACTCTCGAGTCAATCATCAACGGGTTACCACCCTCCTAAGGTTTACTTACTTTAGTCAAACCTTACCCGACTCACTCTAGAGTCAAACATCATTGGGCCACCGCCCCTCTAAGGTTTACTTACTTTAGTCAAACCTTACCCGATTCACTCTGGAGTCAAATATCATTGGGCCACCGCCCCTCTTGACCTTACCACCTGGCGGCGAAATCGTCGCACACGCCGAACAATGGCTTCAGTCACCCGGCGGCGAATCGTCGCACTCGCCGAACAATGACTTCAATCACCGGGCGGCGAAATCGTCGCACTCGCCTCAGGTATCCAGCCTCTTGGCGGCGAAATCGTCGCACCCACCAGCTGATACCAAGATCATCCACAAGTCACCAGTTCTGGGATTCCGGAATCCACTTTCCACGTCTCAAGGGTTCATCATTACCCTATGTTATCAACCTCTTCTAGGTTCATATTCTCATGTCCAAGTGGTTAGCCTACCACTATGTTTTCCAACCTATGTCCAATGACACTAGGTTCAATGTCCTGTTTAAGTGATCTTCCTATCACTATGTCTCTCAACCTAGGTTCGACGACTCTAGGTTCACACACATTACAAACCAAGTGGTCTTTCTACCACTATGTTATACAACCTAGGTTTACCCACGCTAGGTTTAATGACATCCATGTCAAGTGGTCTACCTACCACTATGTTATACAACCTAGGTTTAACGACGCTAGGTTCATTACTTGATCCAACCTATGTTTAATAACTCTAGGTTTAATACCATCACATTCCAACCTATGTTCAATGACACTAGGTTTAATACCATCACATTCCAACCTATGTTCAATGACACTAGGTTTAACATGCATACATCACCTTTCAAGTATATATATATATATATATATATATATATATATATATATATATATATATATATATATATATATATATATTATGAAATACTCGAATTCTCTTACATGCAAGGTGAGCCCATGGCTCAAATCACTTGCATATACACCCAATGCCAACATGCACATTACAGTTCTTTCGTATCCTAGTTGTCCATACCTAGGATTTCCAATTTTACATGGCCTCTAGCCCTTGTTTAACCACATGTCAAGTTCTCTAGCGTATAGAGAAAATTAGCTCACCGCTATGTCCACACCTAGGCATACACATGTCCATTTGTATCTATGTGTTCTACATGCCTATAGTTCCAATCCATGGTAGTTAATGGTATTAACATCATATGATCTACACATTCCTATTTACCACTTACCAATTAACCTACCATTACATGCATCACGTAAAATAAATTATACTTTACTCTTTCGACATGGAAGTGACCTAATCACTTCGGTAAACACAAACCCACCTCACACTCTTCCGATTGCTTGTAGACACTTGCAACCGGGCTCTTTTCCTTCGCTTCAAGCTTGGTCTTCAAGCTCCTTGCCCTAACACACATGAAGGATTCGTTAATCCGAGTAGAACTCATAACGATCCCATCTCTTGGAATCACTCAAAATGGAGTTGTCCCACATGTTCTACTAACCCCCAACTAGGGTTCTATGGGTTCAAACAATTTTTAAACCCCACCATAAGAGAAACCCTCTTTCAACCTAGGGTTTCCATAAATATAGACAAACCCAAAAATCACATGCTAATCCCTACAATTTGTAGTCTAGATTAGCCAAGGGTTTGATAACAATCCCTTTACAAGGCTTAAATCCAAAACCCTAACCTTAGATCCAAGGAACTCACCTTGGCCACGAGCTCCCCAAGCTTCTTCTTGCACCAAGAAGCTTCTTTCCCACCTTGGATTTCTTTTCCAAGCTTGAATCACTCTTTTCTCCAAGCTTTGGAGAGCTCTCTAGAGAGAGAAAGTAGAGGAGAGGGAGAGGAGAAGTAGTGGAAGAAGGGGGAAAATGAAGAAGATAGCCCCCAACCTCCCCTCATAAGCCTACCACATGAAATGACCAAAATACCCCCATTTTGGAGCTTCTGGGTCCGTGGGGTCCGGACCTTGCATCCCGGATCCGAAACCCGTAAGCAATTTCAGCATTTTCGCAGCTGGGGTCCGGATCCCAATCCCAAGGTCCGGACCCGGACACTGTGAACAGTGTTTTCAGCATTTTTCATTTTCTTCTCATTTTCGCTCTAAAACTCCGTTTTTCATTTCGTTTTCTCTCCAAATCAAATCCAACACAACCGAAACTCTTCTACACATAAGAACTCTTCCTAAGTTGGAGAATTATAGTTTATCCCTTACGGATTAATTATATTCCAACATACAATCGTATCTCAAAATTCTCCCAACTTTCCCCTAATCATTCCAACACTCTCGGGACACAACATGGACTCACCAAATCCACTCCTAATCGTTCCGAAACCCTCGGAACTCAATTCTAAACACGTTCAACTTACTTCTAAACTAAACTTTGTCCAACTTGGCCAAAGTTCAATATGCTTCCGAATTGCGGTTCACTACATTCCTCCCTCCTTAAAAGGAGTTTCGTCCGCGAAACTAAGATCACACCTCAAATCTATTTATCAACTAGATGAGGGTATCATTCTTTCATCGCGTCCTCTGGTTCCTTCTCACTCAGGAGTACACTCCATAATTCACGGGGTCTTATCTTCCCGACATTCCATAAGGAGTTTGTCCCATTGCTTTTCCTTACCGGGTCAACATCACATCATCTTCGCGATATTTCCGCTCAAACACTTTGTTCGTAAACCCGATTTCACTTCACCGACAATGCCAGACTTGGCAATTGGTGACTTCACCAATCAGGCGAAAGGTATGACCGAGCCTCTGCTTCTCAGGTCACTATCATAATTCTCTTGCACACGACCGATGCTCTCATACTCCCAGAGCCGTCGGTCAAACCGCTTATCTCGGTTTATAACAGATGGTCCACCGACCAAAGCTCTCACGTAGGCCTACTGCCTAAACCTGTCTCAACGTCGCGTAACATCTCTTGCTCGCAAACGTAAATCCAATCATTACCTGGCGGAGTCCTCACTCAGGACTTTGCGCACATACTCCAATCAGGAGTAACCAAGACCCCAAATCTCTACTGAGTCCTAGAGTTGGGTCACATCCACACTCTCGGTATACTACCATTTATATGGTCTCACAGGTGGCATTCCACGTTCTCGGGTCATCGCATGGACTACTGCCCCGACCATAAGTCTCTGCCCTACCCTCAGGTCTCGGGCTGCTGTCACACACAGCTGACTGCGCCTGTCCATACGGCCCCAGGCTCCACAGTCCACACATGGTCCGGGCACGGATCGTCCCCAAGCAATACCCGATACCGTCGCTACACGTGTCCCACACGCTCTACCAAGCGACAACAGTCTCTATCGGCTCCTATGCACCCAGTGCGAGCCACTAGCTCTCAAGCGGTTCTTGGCCTCCTTCACACTTAGCAATGCCCAAGTGCTACTGCCAACAAACCCTCTCGGCTAACCAGAACCAATACTCCACGAGCACCTACACCCGAGCGTCCCACGCTACTCTGCTCATTCGTGCTAACCACAAGCACTAAGCTACCACGCTTATGCTCGCTCGCATTGCGAGTACCACAACCTACCTCAATTTGAGGTACAACAAGGCCCACTCGCCAAATCTTGATGATTACCTTATTAATTCCACAATCGTGGTTCCACTACCGTCATCGATCCACCAGAACGATGTTCGAGGCCCGCGAACTATTAACACGTTCTCAAACGTCATATCTCGACTCTTGCAATTGGCTACTCACATTGCCCTAATGTGAGACCCCAGATTAGTCCTATATATGAGATATAATAGGGCTAAACTCTCAACCCGGCTTAAGCATTTTCGGCGGTGGCAAGGCCGAAGAGGTTGAGAGAGTTAAGCGTGCTAGGACGGGAGTAGTCCTAGGATGGGTGACCCCCTGGGAAGTTGGGGCGTCACAGTTGGTATCAGAGCCAATTACCAGCCGGAAGTGTGAGATGGGTCTCGGCTGAGCCGGGTCTGAATGACAGGCTAGCGAGACGTCTCACATCGCCTGGTACTTGTGAGTCTGAGCCTGACGAGGACGTCAGGGCTTAAAGGGGGGGAGATTGTGAGACCCCAGATTAGTCCTATATATGAGATATAATAGGGCTAAACTCTCAACCCGGCTTAAGCATTTTCGGCGGTGGCAAGGCCGAAGAGGTTGAGAGAGTTAAGCGTGCTAGGACGGGAGTAGTCCTAGGATGGGTGACCCCCTGGGAAGTTGGGGCGTCACACCTAACTTCGAGAGTCAGTTCGCTTACAATCATTATTACCTCAAGCCGTCAACTAGGCGCAACACCCGTAATTTGCCGGTATTATCAAAATCTCTAGCCGCTCCAGCGGCAATACATGCGTCCATGACACGAGCATGGCTGGGTATCTATTCTTACCCATATCCTTGGTCCTTACTACATTTATACTTGCATCGTAGCAACAGACCACAACAATTGCATGTAATGCTCCTGTGTCACATTATGCTTTACGTGTGTTTTCAACAATTAAAACATACCTGCCACGACGCCGTCGATAGCAGTAGATTCCATCACCTGAGTCGCGTACCTATGGCCACTTGGCGCCCGACGCGAACCCTCAGGTTGCTTCAACACCGATGCACGCTCCCTAGCTCTTGCCGCAGGTGGCATACCCGCGAGCTGTCTTGGAGTAGAAGAGGTCGTCGCAAGCGTCAGGACCCGGCTATCCACCTGCGGGCACTCATCCCGCGTATGGCCCGGTTGCCCACACCTGAAGTACTTGCCCTCACGCTGATCACACTGTTGTGGGTGATGAGGGCCTCCACAAATAACACAACTCGCTGAGGACCGAGTATGGTAGGTCCCCGGGGCACGAGATCGTCGACGCGAACGCGTCGGGACTTGTCTGGAACTCGACTGACCACCAAATTTACTCGATGGTTGTCCCATCTCTATTTTATTGTCATAAAACTCGCGCTCCTCTTGCACGAATGCATTGCCCTGCTCCACCCACAGGGCCCGGTCTAGCACCTCGGCAAAGGTTTGCAGCTTGAAGGGATGCACAACCTTAAAGATCTCAGGCCGAAGTCCGCGCACGAAACAATCAGCCTTGTCCTTGTCATCCCGCATCACATAAGGGATACAATTTACAATGCGAGAGAACTCTCTCTCGTACTCTCTCACCGAGCGATTACCTTGCTTCAGCTTTCTGAAATTTTCTTAAAGCTTTCTCTTTTCATTTTTTGGAACGAGTTGAAGGAGTGGGCATTATTGTTGGAGAAGAAGCTGTAAATTGGGGTTTATCAGGACCGATGTTACGAGCTTCTGGAATCCAATGGGATCTTCGTAAAGTTGATCATTATGAGTGTTACAATGAATTCGATTGGAAAGCCTAAACGGGGAAATTGGCAGAAAACACCAATCCCCGAAACTCTTCCCAAGTCACAGGAGGGAGACTAGAAGATCGGTCTCGCTTGACCCCTTTCCACCACACCTTCGCTGACTTTTCCAAGCAATGTGCGGCTAGGTGCACCTTGTCCCGCTCTAGGGTGTACAATTCCTCAAACAGGGTCTCCATGGAATCGATCCACATTTCCACAACCCACGGATTCACCGTCTCTCCGTCGAAGGTAGGCGGATTGAATCCCTTGAAGGTCATGAGGGCTGCTAGAGCTCACTCCTTCTCTGCCTCCATATCTATATAACCAGGGGCCAAGGTACCTGCATCCACTTGCGAGGTACCCATCATGGCTCCTGACGGTATGCGACATGCCAATTGCTCCACGGTCTCATGGAGTCTCCTAATCCGCTCCTCCTGGCGCACGGCAGCCTCCTTCTGTCGCTTCTTCGACTCAGCTTGCTGTTGCACTACTCCAACGAGTGTGGCCAGCTGTTCACGGAGCTCCGGGTCTCCACTTGCCCTGGATGGCTCGGGGGCCTCACTAGGCCCACCCCATGTCGATCTCATTGAAGATCGCCTACGTGACGCCATCGTATCCTGAAACACGACAATTCGATCAATCCCTTGACCTTCTAAGCCAAGTACAAACATGATTCAAATTACGGACACAAATTAGGCGAAAGTCACACAAGGGCGTCTATTCTCATCCCTTGGGTTCATGTTGTCGCGCGCCAACATGAACACACTTAGCTGAGAATAAACCACACCTTAAATCTACCTCTAACATCCTATTAGAGGCATAACCAATACACGACCCAATCGATTACACTTTCGCCACACATCACAAGTCCTTATCTCTCACGAGCTTACACTCCTAGGGTCTTTTCCATCCTAGGATTTCTTAGGTCCACCTAGACCGTTTCTACACTCTGATACCACCTTAGTCTGTCACGTCCCGCCGTCCCTTCCCCAAATAGGTGGAAGAAGCCCCGCACGGGCACGTGCGCCAGACCCGCCGAACGGACAGAGTTTTTCCTGTTCGCCCAAGGCGTCACAATCAGTACAATTCAAGAGGTTCCAAATAGGAACAGAATTCATACACAGATTGCATAAGGAAAGCATCATAAACCACTATGCTATTACAAGCATTCGCAATACATTCACATATTATATTTTTTGTTCTTTCTTTCCAAATACAATCATGCAGTTATTACAATTTTTCTCTTTTCTATACTCTTAAGCTACCTGATCCAGGGTACATCTATCTCTGGTCACAATGGCAGGACGCTAACTATCAAGCTACGTCCCTCCCTCGCGCCGCCGTGCGCTCACGTGTGGACCTGAAAAATAGTGGGATGAGAACTATCTAAAATAGTTCCCAGTGGGTAAGGCCACCCAAGGGAGAAGCTCGACCCACCAGGTCCAAAGGAAGCATAAAAGCATGATTAGTACATATACATAGCTTGCAAGCATATAACTCTACTATATGCAAAAACAGTAAACATGCTTATGCTTCAACAAATGCGATAATGAAATCCATGCAATACATTTTTCACTGCTATTCCACTATCCATTTCATAATCAACCTGCTCCTAAGGTTCATTCACCTTAGCTAAGCCACACACATCTCACTCTCGAGTCAATCATCAACGGGTTACCACCCTCCTAAGGTTTACTTACTTTAGTCAAACCTTACCCGACTCACTCTAGAGTCAAACATCATTGGGCCACCGCGCCTCTAAGGTTTACTTACTTTAGTCAAACCTTACCCGACTCACTCTAGAGTCAAATATCATTGGGCCACCGCCCCTCTTGACCTTACCACCTGGCGGCGAAATCGTCGCACACGCCGAACAATGGCTTCAGTCACCCGGCGGCGAATCGTCGCACTCGCCGAACAATGACTTCAATCACCGGGCGGCGAAATCGTCGCACTCGCCTCAGGTATCCAGCCTCTTGGCGGCGAAATCATCGCACCCACCAGCTGATACAAAGATCATCCACAAGTCACCAGTTCTGGGATTCCGGAATCCACTTTCCACGTCTCAAGGGTTCATCATTACCCTATGTTATCAACCTCTTCTAGGTTCATATTCTCATGTCCAAGTGGTTAGCCTACCACTATGTTTTCCAACCTATGTCCAATGACACTAGGTTCAATGTCCTGTTTAAGTGATCTTCCTATCACTATGTCTCTCAACCTAGGTTCGACGACTCTAGGTTCACACACATTACAAACCAAGTGGTCTTTCTACCACTATGTTATACAACCTAGGTTTACCCACTCTAGGTATAATGACATCCATGTCAAGTGGTCTACCTACCACTATGTTAGACAACCTAGGTTTAACGACGCTAGGTTCATTACTTGATCCAACCTATGTTTAATAACTCTAGGTTTAATACCATCACATTCCAACCTATGTTCAATGACACTAAGTTTAATACCATCACATTCCAATCTATGTTCAATGACACTAGGTTTAACATGCATACATCACCTTTCAAGTATATATATATATATATATATATATATATATATATATATATATATATATATATATATATATATATATATATATATATATATTTATTTATTATATATATATATATATATTTATATATATATATATATATTATATATATATATATATATATATTATATATATATATATTATATATATATATATATATTTATATATATATATTTATATATATATATATATATATATATATATATATATATTATGAAATACTCGAATTCTCTTACATGCAAGGTTAGCCCATGGCTCAAATCACTTGGATATACACCCAATGCCAACATGCACATTACAGTTCTTTCTTATCCTAGTTGTCCATACCTAGGATTTCCAATTTTACATGGCCTCTAGCCTTTGTTTAACCACTTGTCAAGTTCTCTAGCGTATAGAGAAAATTAGCTCACCGCTATGTCCTGTTACGGATTTTGTATTGGCACATTTCGTGAGTTGTTGAGTCGGAGTCTTGAAGATCGAGTGCTTCGTGAACATGTTGAAGAATCCGAGACTTCAAGCATAGACAACCATCGACTCACATATTGAATCATGACGTGAAGGTAAGTTTTATTGTTTATATGGTGATTCATCGTTAATTATGGTATTGGAATCATGTGTATGTTTATAATCGGATTAAATGAGTTTTTAGGAACTTTTGATTTTTTGTTAAAATTCTTTTATTGGAATTCCGGAGTCACATACCGGTATGCGTAATCTGATACCGGTATGCAAGTGTATTCCGGAATACAATTTGGTGTTCCTCAAAACCGATGTTGAAAATACTGTTTTCTGAATTGTATACCGGTACTGGACTTATTAGTACCGGAATGCCTCTGTGTAAGTTTCTGTTCCGTCATCGCATTCCGGTATCAGCTTAGGTATACCGGTACTGATACATTGTATACCGGTACTGAAGCTTGTAGTACCGGAATGCCTTTGCGTGAGAAACTGTTTCCGTCATCGCATTCCGGTATCTGCATACGTATACCGGTATACAGAGTCAATTTTGGTATGTTTCGATTTAATCCGACTCTATTTGATTCCAACACCTATAAATAACCTATGAGGGTTCTCTTTAACTTTGAACAACTCAGAATTCGTAAAAGAGAAACCCTAGAGGCTAGGATTTTCGTTCTAAACCTTTTTCCACAAAATAGCCTCCGAGATCAATTCGAGATAGTTTTAACTTCTATTTCTTTCTTATGTCGAATTGATTCCTTCTTGCTTAGAACTTTTTCTTCTGGTTCTTAATGAAATTCTAAGCAAGGAATCACCAGTATAAACCTGAGTTCCTGTTCCTATTGGCGTCGTGGATTCGACGTGTATAAGGCGATTCGTGGATTCGGATCGTGAAGGCTTCGTGGATTCGAAGTGAGGCGTCTCGTGGATTCGAGGCGTGGCGTCTGTGGATTCAGACGTGAGGCGTGGACAGCCGTGGTGTGCGCGAGATCCAGAGAAGATAAAGGAGAGGTTAAGTCCGTGGAGTCGGTAATCACCTTGTAATCTTTTATTCTTAGTGGATTGTTTTTCGCGTGTTGGTCCCGTGGGTTTTTCTCCAAAGTGGAGTTTCCCACGTAAATCTCAGTGTGCTGATTTTATTTTCCACATTACTTTATCGCATTGAGATTTGTGATTTTTGTTGTTACACCTATTCACCCCCCTCTAGGTGATAGATATACTCTAGATAGATCCTAGGGCACCCCCTATCTTACAATTGGTATCAGAGAGGGATCTAGGCCTTATCTATCTTAATGGGTGAAGGAGGTAACATCTTTAGGCCACCACTTTTTGATGGAACTAATTATGCCTATTGGAAAGTCCGGATGAGAGCCTTCCTCATCGCAATTGATGAGCGTGTATGGCAAACCATTGAAGTCGGGTGGAAACATCCAACCGAAGTGGTTGATGACGCGACTATACTTAAGCCACGGAATAAGTGGTCGAAGGATGAAATTGATTTATCGTCTTTTAATGGTAAGGGTATTAATGCGCTATTTAATGCCTTATCTCAAACCGAGTTTACACGTGTCTCAGCGTGTGAAACGGCTAAAGAAATTTGGGATACTCTTCGAGTTACACATGAGGGTACAAGTCTAGTAAAAATACAAAAGCTTCAAATGCTTACGAGTCAATTTGATTCTATACGCATGGAGGAGCATGAATCATTTATTGATTATTTTACTAGACTTCAAGATGTCATTAATACATGTGCTAACTTGGGAGAGAAAATCCCGGAATCTAAAGTCGTTAGAAAAATCCTTCGAACACTTCCGGAGCGTTTTAGGGCTAAAGTCGCGGCTATTGAAACGATCAATCATCCGGATGATATGAAAGTTGATGAATTAGTAGGCGCTTTACAAACTTATGAAATGACTTTTCCTACTAATCAATCTTCTTCCAAGTCTTTCTCTAAGGCCCTGTTTGGTTCGGGGGTTAAAGCTGGGATAACGAAGTTATCCCCGCTATTCCGCCAAACGAAATGAAGTTTGGCCGGAATATTTTATTCCGGTCAAACTTCGTTATTCTCGGTTATTCCGGAATAGCTGGAATAAACTATTCCATCGTTTTGACGGAATAGCGCTATTCCAAGCTTAATTCTAAATTTAATTAAGATTATAAATTTATTTAAACATAAATTATATAAACATAATATATTTAATTAATAATAAAAGAATAAAATATACAAGCTAGATTTATAATAAATATAAATATTATTTAATTAATAATTTATATATTAATTTATTTACTAATTAACTAGATAATTAATTAACTATTTAATTTATTACTTTAATAAATATTTAATTAATTTTTTTGAGTAATTAATTCATTATTTTAATTAATTTACTAATTAAATATTTAATTATATTGTTTAATTAATTAATATTTTGAGTAATTTAATTATTTTCTTAATTAATCATCTGACTATTATTAACTAATTTATTTATTAATTTATTATTTTATTAAATTATTTGTAATTAATTAAATTATTAATTACCAATTAATTTATTTATTAATATTAAGGGTTTTTAGCAATATTCATAATTATTTAGTAGATTAAATAAGTTAAATTATTACTTAATTAATATTTCGTCTTAATTAATTAGATAAAATATTATTGTTTAAAATTATAATTATTCTTATCCTCGCAATTCCAATCAAACCATCTAAACACTATTTTCCTTATTCTCGAGAAAAATCTACTTTTCATCCAAACGCAAAATTGATTTAATCCCCGCTTATACCTCAATTTATACCTATCCCTGGAATAGTCACTTTTTGCTTATCCCCGAACCAAACGATACCTAAGAGTACAGGTGCTGCACTTAATACAACAAAGGAGGAAGACGAGGATACCGAATCCGACGATGAAGTTTCTCTTGAAAATTTCGAACGTCAAATGGCACTTCTTACTAAGAAGTTTCGTCGGAAGTTTAGGAAGAATCACAACATTCAAGCTTCATCCTCAAATCGAAAGCCTTCTTTTAACGGATCTTCACATTCTAAATCTTCTAAAGAAAAGAAGTTTGGAAAGTCTTCTAAAGAAACGGATGAGTTTGTAGGTGAAATCCGATGCTACAAATGCCGAGGATATGGTCATATCGCCACAGTTTGTCCCTCGAAGAAATCCTATGATAAGAAGGCCTTACAAGCTAAAACTTGGGATGATTCTACCTCAACTGATTCGGGTTCTAATGAAGAAGAAAACAATGATGCTACTGCTTTATGTTCACACATGTTTCTTCTTCTTCTCCTTCTGTTTTTTGTTTATCATCTGTTATTGCTAACCCCTTTGCTTCTCCTTCTGTGCATGAAACGTCGAGCGAAAATGGCACTAGCGAGGGGGAGTCGGATGATGAAAGTTTAGCCGATGCCTACAATCAACTTCTTATTGAATCGAAAAAATTGGCTAAGCTAAACAAGAAGCAACGGAGACGACTACTTGAGCTTGAAGGAGAAAATAATGAATTGCAAAAGTCTACTGAAGCTCTTGCGGAGGAAAGGGAACATATTCTAACAAGTAATAAAATCCTCCAAGAGAAGCTAGACCAAGCAGAGATATCAAACAAAACAAATCAAGAAAAGGTTGGATTTCTCGAACTACAATACAAGGAAATTTTTGCTTCCAACCAAGTTTTGACCAAACAAGTCCATCAACTTAAATCCGATATTCAAAAATTCTCCTCCGGATCAAAGAAACTTGATAACATGCTTGGACTTGGTCAAACGGATAAAATTGGAGTCGGATATGAAAGAACTCATGTTAAAAGGAGTGGAATTTCAGCATCTAAAACTCCATCCAAAGTAAAGGAGATTGTATGCCATAAATGTGGGATTCAAGGACATATTAAAAGGTTTTGTCCCAGAAGTGAAAAGAAAATGGCATCTTCAACAATCCGACAACTCCCAAGGACTCAAAAGAAAATTCAAACGGGTCAAAATGCGAAGATCAACCTAATGTCTAAGCCACAACAAAAGGAAATTTCTATGTGCAGACCAAGGGTTGTTCCAAAGCCGAAGAAAGCGGAGCTTAATTCTAATAAACCAAGTCAACCGAGAATCCTACAAGTTTGGGTTCGGAAAGGTGATATCTTTCCTTGTCTTAAGCATTAATATGTTTGAAATATTGCTTGATCCATATTTATTGCATATCTTATTCGATCATTGCTTTTTGATACTTGCTTTTGTTAATTTAATGCTTTAAGATTGTGTGGACTTGTGTTTCCTTTCTAAATTAATCTGTGCCTTTGTAGTACTCGGAAATTTTCATGAATTAGGGTTTCTGGACTTGGCGGGATTCGGGCGCCCGGAAGAGGTGAAGTGGACGCCCGAAAGAAGTGGACCCTGTTGCACTTTGTGGACGATCCGGTTGTGGCCGACGGAGATCGGATCTGGATGCATGAACCGGACGCCCGGACGGAGGATCCGGTTTGAGTTGTGACGTGGAGGGCCACGTGTCGCGACGCAGGACACGTGTCGATCGCCGGAGACACACCGCCCCACCGCCTGCTGACCCGCCGACCGACCGCTTGACCGCACAACGACACCTGTACGGCAGGATTTCCGGACGCCCGGAAGTTGGGAAGTGGGCGCCCGAAAGTGGGATTTTGGGAGCCTATAAATAGGCGAGTCCCTGATGGTTTTTGGTGCATTTCCACTTCGTATGATCCCTATTTCTAGAGAGAGAAAGTGGGTTTAGGGCCATGTGTTGGCATAGTTTGTAACCCTGCTTGCTCTCTTCTACTCTGCTGATCTGATCTGGTGTCGAGCCGTTATTCTGCTAGAGATAGCAGTTTCCTTGGAGGTTTTGACAGATCGGGGTGCTGCCGGAGTGCGTTATCTGGAGGGTTGGATCTGAGGATACTGTTCTTTCCCCACCGTGGTTGGATTAGCTTTTCAGGTGGGTTGATGTTTGCCAGATTCAGTGGACTTCCTCCTACGTGTTTTATCTCATGTTAGCATAATATGATATGATGTTGTTTGGATTATGTTAGCATGATTGGATTATGATATGTGGATATTGGATTATGATATTGGGATTATGTTAGTATGCCATGCTAAGATTATGTAGAGATGCCATGTGTCACGCCCCGGGTTACCTCTTCCCAGGCGCATGACCAGATCCGCCGTATACACAGTATCTCAACCATGTATACGAAGCGAAACAACATCCACAATCAAACACACAGAGCTAAAGGTATCAACAGAGCTGCTATATATAATATCAAAAGATCACTGTACATACATCCGCCATAACCACAATACAACACATCACTAGTCTCTCAAACTCACTGTATGTACAGACACATAACTCACTAACAAAATGGGTATACCTCTAGCCAAGTATCCGGGGAATGCTCTACCCGACGGTCTCCTTTCCGCGCTCAGTATGCACGACTGGGGAAGAAGACTCTGCAAAAAGATGTCACCAATGGGTGTGAGAACTACTATCAAACAAGTAGTCCTCAGTGGGTACCGCCACCAGCCTCAGTGGGTACCGCCACCAGCCTCAGCGGTCTGCCCACTAAGTCCTCAATCTCAAGAGATATATATAGAGCAAGAAAGAATGTAGGAGATATACTACCACTACTATGCACAATACTCAACTGTCAGTATAAATACCAATGAACTGAATATACCAAATGAGGACTATCATACACAATACAATACCTGCGAACCAGCTAGTACAGGAAACTCCGTCTGTACCTAGCTCGATCCATAATACCATACAATACCTCACAATGCGATACCTGCGGCCTGATCAAGCTCAACACAAAAGGGAGCCCAACTAGTACAGGAACACCATCTGTAACTAGTTCCTCGTACAACCCTCTGTACGGAATATGCCAACTCTAGAGTGGTACTCGTGGGAGCTACCCAACCGAGTAAAGTAAACCCATAGTATCCGCCAAGCACCCGCAGGTATATGATCGACACGACTAGGTCAACAAAGAATCACATGCCCTCGGCATCTCAAAGAATAATCAACAAGTATGACCCAATCCATACTCTCACAAAGAACCACGTGCCCTCGGCACAATCAATGCTCCAGTGCTCACAATCATCTCGATTCTACCACAAAAGAGGAGGCACAATAACATTTCTTTTTTTTTTTTTTTTTTTGTTTTTTTTTTTTTTTTTTTTATTTTTTTTTTTTTTTTTTTTTTTTTTCTTTCTCTTTTTTTTTTTCCCCCCCCCCCCCACACCACTTTTTTTTTTTTTTTTTTTTTTTTTTTTTTTTTTTTTTTATTTTTTTTTTAGGGGTATTCCCCCAGAGATTTTTTTTTTTTTTATTTTTTTTTTTTTTTTTTTTTTTTTTTTTTTTTTCCCCCCCCCCCCCCCACCCCACTTTTTTTTTGTTTCACCCCCCCCCCCCCCTTTTTTTTTTTTTCCCCCCCCCCCCCCCCCCCCCCCCCCCCCCCCCCCCCCCCCCCCCCCCCCCACCCCCCCCCCCCCACCCCCACCCCCCCACCCCCCACCCCCCCCCCCCCCCCCCCCCCCCCCCACCCCCCCCCCTTTTTTTTTTTCCCCCCCCCCCCCCCGCCCCCCCCCCCCCCCCCCATTTGGCATACCCCCCCCCCCCCCCCCCCCCCCCCCCATACCAGGTATGGCGGCTTTGCGTGCGGGATTTTGTTTTTTTAATATTCCCCCCCGGTGGACTTTTTCTTTTTTTTTTTTTTCGAAAACACATTCAAATTCCCCCCACCCCCCCCCCCCCCCCCCCCCCCCCCCCCCCCCCAAAAAGAACCCCCCCCCCCCCCCCCCCCCCCCCCCCCGCCCCCCCCCTCTCCCCTCTTTCTCTTCTCGCCCTACAGTAGTTTCCCCCCCCCCCCCCACCCCACCTCCCCCCCCCCTGTGCCCCCCCCCCCCCCCCCTCCCCCTTGGATTTGTAACCCCCCCCCCCCCCCCCGCGCATCTACTTTCCCCCCCCCCCCCCCCAGTCTCCCACCCCCCCCCCCAAACCTAGCCCCCCCCCCCCCCCCCCCACCCCCCCCCCCCCCCCCCCCCCCACCCCCCCCCCCCCCCACCCCCCCCCCCCCCCCCCCCCACCCCCCCCCCTTGCCCCCACCCCCTCCGAGTAACGATCGATCAATCCTCTCCCCCCCCCCCCCCCCCCCCCGCCCGACCCACCCCCCCCCCCCCCCCCGCCCGCACCCCCCCCCCCCCCCCCCCCCCCCACCCCCCCACCCCCACCCACCATTTACCCCCAAATTTGGGTAATCATGTATCATCTTTAGAAGTTAAAACTATCTCGGTTGTGCGTGTTGAATTTGATGGATAGTCATTCTCTTACAGACTTTAATTTGTCACATGTACCTTCAATTAAGAGATTGCTAATGTAAGGGGGAGTATTATAATATAAATATTGCTAATATGCTTGTAAGATGTGGAAAGAGTTACATCCTTTAAAGGAGTGTGAAAACTACCACCACATGGAGGAAAGAGCTACCACCCCGGTCGTCCGGTTAGTGTGTGCAGCTACCACATGAATTGATTGGCATATCCGAAAAAAAATTATATTTGATTGCAAAAGCGTGCAATGGAAATAAGTTTACATTTTTTTTTTTTTTTGGAGTCATAAGGTGATCCTCATGCAAGTAAGATGCTCAAAGAGCCACCCCCTGTGATTAAAGTTTATCTTAAAATTTGAACGTTTGTGCGACAAATAATTGTCTTTTTGATGAATTTCTTAAGTCACTTTCATGAACTGGTTACATCTTGATAGAATTTAAGTCTCCAGACTATTAGTGATGACTTGATTTTGATTTATATATGATTAATGAAATTTTACACTATTGTATTTGCATCGTGATAATTTTGGATTAAAATGTTTAATTTTCGTGAAATTATCAAGGGATGAATATTTTATATGTGATTTTTTCAAAGGGCATACACGGTATTTTTTTTTTCTCTCTGTATACCGGTATATGTATAAGGAATACCGGTATATAATGTTTTTCTGTTTTTTAAACCGAGAACTGTTTTTTGAAAAAAAATTTACATTGCATACCGGTATACGGTATCGCATACCAGTATGCGGATGCGGAATTTGTTTTATATTCCGGTATGTGACTTTTCGAAAACACACTCAAACGTTTTCAAAACTCTCTCTTTCTCTCTCTAAGAGTTCCCTGACGTGATTCTCCTCCAGATCTGTGTTTTTCACCTTGGATTTGTAAGTTTATCTTCTTGCATCTACTTTCATTCTCGAAACCCTAGTTTTTAACTATTTTTACATGTTTTTGTTGGGTTGACGATCGATCTCCGTTTTTACTGAAATTTCTTGAGGGTTTATGCTTGAAATGGTTTTAGATACATGCAAGCTTTGTTCTAATACACTTAGATCCGAGGATAACATGCAATTTATCTTTGATCTATGTTCTATGGCATGTTTTGAGGTATTTTTTGGGTTTTTGCTAGAATATCTTTGTTGATGAATGAAACCTCATGAAACTTGAATATGATGTTCTTGATGCATGTCTTAATGATTGGTAAGCTCATTAGATGTTCCATTACAATGTGATCTTGATCTTCATTTTTGTGTGCTTTGTTGCATAGGAAAAATGGCATTTTCAGTCGTTCTTGTTCTTGTGATGATGATGGCTGCCGGTGGGAGTCGTGGACGTGGTCGTGGAAAGAAAAGTGTCACCAAGAGGACACGTGTAGAGGAGGACTCATCGAGCACCGAGTCGGAGGGCTCCGAGTATGCTCCAGAAGAGCAAACTGATCGCGGCAAGGGTAAAGCTCCTGAGGGTTCTACTCGTAGGGGGAGTGCTTCTTCTCCACCTCGTCGGAGCACCGGTGGTCCGGTTATTCGCGAACCGCATGCGACGGAACGACGTACCAAACGAGGAGCAGATACTGAAGTTGTTTCCTCTACACGGCAAAAGGCTTATGCAAGCAAGGCTTGTCATGCGGAGCGCAACGTGAATTTCAGTGAGTTGTCACGTGAAGTTCCAGACTTCGCTCACCTACTTCAACGAGCTCCGATTGAACCTGTCGGTCGCATTCCTATTCGTGCCCCTTTTTGCGTAGAATTAATTCGGGAATTTTATCTGCACGGGCATGTTACTTATGAAGACTCTGAAACCGAAAACTATCAGTTTGAGACTATGGTTCGAGGTATACGCGTGGTGGTCACTCCTCACACTATTGGAGAGATCTTTGGTTTAAATGTGGGCACCACGGGTCTATCAGGTACTCAAGGGCATATTCAACCGTCGTCACATTGGGAGATCATGACAGATGCTTTATGCAAACCGGGCATTTATACAAACCGTTTGTTTGTTGAATCACGAGAATTGAAGCCCGAATATCACATTCTTTCGTTGATAGTCTGCTACAACATTGTGCCAACGGTTGGCACAAAGCACATCCGGTGGGACCGTTTAGTGCTTCTCTTTTTACTTGGTCATCCGGAGTATGCACTGGGACTCAACATCAACATTCATTTTCTGATGTGGCAGCGTATGGCTACTATCATTCATGCTTCCGGACGTCGTGAGCTTCTTCCGTTTCCTATATTGATCACACGTATTCTAGAAGCACATGGAGTAGATACGTCTTGCAACAAGTATGACTATGGCTTAGGACCTATTGATGGAGTTACCTTGGCTAAGTTAGTCAGTACTTTGAAGACGTTTCAACAGGTTAAAGGATATTCTACGACTACTCCGAGTATTGCAGCCCGTCCTGCTGAGCGTGGTGGGTCATCTAGCTCAGGGGGAGCAGTTCCCGTGGTATCTCTTCGTCAAGAGGTCAGGTCTTTCAAGAAGCGGGTTGAACGAGGCTTCCGAGCACTGGAGGACAGACTTAAGAATCTCGAGGATGACGTGAAGAAAATTCTAGAGATTCTTAGTTGTCGTCATGATGACGTTGTCGGTGGTGCAGGTCCTAGTACTTCACATCCACCTGCTCCTTCCTCTTTTGAGCAGCACCTTCCGGGCACTGAAGGTGACGAAGACAGCGACAGTGACGACGGAGAGTGATGTTTTCTACTACTTACTTTGTTTTCACTTTTCCATGTTTTTATTCTATGTCTGTCTTAGTTATCTGCTTGTTTTAGATATTTTCTCTCTATTTTGGATTTCTCACTATGGACTAACTCTACTTGCTTAGTTGCGTTTCACTGTTATCTCTTTCTAATTTTTGATTGGCAATTTTTGACAAAAAGGGGGAGAGAACTATACTGAGGGGGAGAGAATTATACTAAGGGGGAGAGATGATCATACTAAGGGGGAGAGATGACTACATAGAAAGGGGGAAAGATGATGACATAACATTTTACTAACTTAACTTGCTTGTTTCTACCTATGTGTGTCTGAAGTTGTTTTTGCAGGATTTCTTTTAAGACTTCAAGACTCCAAGTCCTAAGTCATAGAGTTTGTCTTAGGAGGTTGAACCATTTGTAATTTTGGTTTTATGTTTTGGATCATACACGCGTGAAGTTCATTGTTGTGGTGATGGCAATGAATTTTTTTTATTTTGGTTCGGGTAGAACTTGTATTTTAGGTTTTGTCACGAAATTGCCAAAGGGGAAGATTGTTACGGATTTTGTATTGGCATATTTCGTGAGTTGTTGAGTCGGAGTCTTGAAGATCGAGTGCTTCGTGAACATGTTGAAGAATCCGAGACTTCAAGCATAGACAACCATCGACTCACATATTGAATCATGACGTGAAGGTAAGTTTTATTGTTTATATGGTGATTCATCGTTAATTATGGTATTGGAATCATGTGTATGTTTAAAATCGGATTAAATGAGTTTTTAGGAACTTTTGATTTTTTGTTAAAATTCTTTTATTGGAATTCCGGAGTCACATACCGGTATGCGTAATCTGATACCGGTATGCAAGTGTATTCCGGAATACAAATTGGTGTTCCTCAAAACCGATGTTGAAAATACTGTTTTCTGAATTGTATACCGGTACTGGACTTATTAGTACCGGAATGCCTCTGCGTAAGTTTCTGTTCCGTCATCGCATTCCGGTATCAGCTTAGGTATACCGGTACTGATACATTGTATACCGGTACTGAAGCTTGTAGTACCGGAATGCCTTTGCGTGAGAAACTGTTTCCGTCATCGCATTTCGGTATCTACATACGTATACCGGTATACAGAGTCAATTTTGGTATGTTTCGATTTGATCCGACTCTATTAGATTCCAACACCTATAAATAACCTATGAGGGTTCTCTTTAACTTTGAACAACTCAGAATTCGTAAAAGAGAAACCCTAGAGGCTAGGATTTTTGTTCTAAACCTTTTTCCACAAAATAGCCTCCGAGATCAATTCGAGATAGGTTTAACTTCTATTTCTTATGTCGAATTGATCTCCTTCTTGCTTAGAACTTTTTCTTCTGGTTCTTAATAAAATTCTAAGCAAGGAATCACCAGTATAAACCTGAGTTCCTGTTCCTATTGGCGTCGTGGATTCGACGTGTACAAGGCGATTCGTGGATTCGGATCGTGAAGGCTTCGTGGATTCGAAGTGAGGCGTCTCGTGGATTCGAGGCGTGGCGTCTGTGGATTCAGACGTGAGGCGTGGACAGCCGTGGTGTGCGCGAGAACCAGAGAAGATAAAGGAGAGGTTAAGTCCGTGGAGTCGGTAATCACCTTGTAATCTTTTATTCTTAGTGGATTATTTTTCGCGTGTTGGTCCCGTGGGTTTTTCTCCAAAGTGGAGTTTCCCACGTAAATCTCAGTGTGCTGATTTTATTTTTTGCATTACTTTATCGCATTGAGATTTGTGATTTTTGTTGTTACACCTATTCATCCCCCTCTAGGTGATAGATATACTCTAGATAGATCCTAGGGCACCCCCTATCTTACATGTCCACACCTAGGCATACACATATCCATTTGTATCTATGTGTTCTACATGCCTATAGTTCCAATCCATGATAGTTAATGGTATTAACATCATATGATCTACACATTCATATTTACCACTTACCAATTAACCTACCATTACATGCATCAAGTAAAATAAATTATACTTTACTCTTTCGTTATGGAAGTGACCTAATCACTTCGGTAAACACAAACCCACCTCACACTCCTCCGATTGCTTGTAGACACTTGCAATCGGGCTCTTTTCCTTGGCTTCAAGCTTGGTCTTCAAGCTCCTTGCCCTAACACACATGAAGGATTCGTTAATCCGAGTCGAACTCATAACGATCCCATCTCTTGGAATCACTCAAAATGGAGTTGTCCCACATGTTTTACTAACCCCCAACTAGGGTTCTATGGGTTCAAACAATTTTTAAACCCCACCATAAGAAAAACCCTCTTTCAACCTAGGGTTTCCATAAATATGGCCAAACCCAAAAATCACATGCTAATCCCTACAATTTGTAGTCTAGATTAGCCAAGGGTTTGATAACAATCCATTTATAAGGCTTAAATCCAAAACACTAACCTTAGATCCAAGGAACTCACCTTGGCCACAAGCTCCCCAAGCTTCTTCTTCCACCAAGAAGCTTCTTTCCTACCTTGGATTTCTTTTCCAAGCTTGAATCACTCTTTTCTCCAAGTTTTGGAGAGCTCTCTAGAGAGAGAAAGTAGAGGTGAGGGAGAGGAGAAGTAGAGGAAGAAGGGGGAAAATAAAGAAGATAAGCCTCCAACCTCCCCTCATAAGCCTACCACATGAAATGACCAAAATACCCCCATTCTGGAGCTTCTGGGTCCGTGGGGTCCGGACCTTGCATCCCGGGTCCGGAACCCGTAAGCAATTTCAGCATTTTCCCAGCTGGGGTCCGAATCCCAATCCCAGGGTCCGGACCTGGACACTATGAACAGTGTTTTCAGCCTTTTTCATTTTCTTCTCATTTTCGCTCTAAAACTCCATTTTTCATTCTGTTTTCTCTCCAAATCAAATCCAACACAACTGAAACTCTTCTACACATAAGAACACTTCCTAAGTTGGAGAATTATAGTTTATCCCTTACGGAATAATTATATTCCAACATACAATCGTATCTCAAAATTCTCCCAACTTTCTCCTAATCATTCCAACACTCTCGGGACACAATATGGACTCACCAAATCCACTTCTAATCGTTCCGAAACCCTCGGAACTCAATTCTAAACACGTTAAACTTACTTCTGAACTAAACTTTGTCCAACTTGGCCAAAGTTCAATATGCTTCCGAATTGCGGTTCACTACATTCCTCCCTCCTTAAAAAGAGTTTCGTCCGCGAAACTAAGATCACACCTCAAATCTATTTATCAACTAGATGAGGGTATCATTCTTTCATCGCGTCCTCTGGTTCCTGCTCACTCAGGAGTACACTCCATAATTCACGGGGTCTTATCTTCCCGACATTCCATAAGGAGTATGTCCCATTGCTTTTCCTTACCGGGTCAACATCACATCATCTTCGCGATATTTCCGCTCAAACACTTTGTTCGTAAACCCGATTTCACTTCACCGACAATGCCAGACTTGGCAATTGGTGACTTCACCAATCAGGCGTAAGGTATGACCGAGCCTCTGCTTCTCAGGTCACTATCATAATTCTCTTGCACACGACCGATGCTCTCATACTCCCAGAGCCGTCGGTCAAACCGCTTATCTCGGTTTATAACAGATGGTCCACCGACCAAAGCTCTCACGTAGGCCTACTGCCTAAACCTGTCTCAACGTCGCGTAACATCTCTTGCTCGCAAACGTAAATCCAATCATTACCTGGCGGAGTCCTCACTCAGGACTTTGCGCACATACTCCAACCTCCCCTCATAAGCCTACCACATGAAATGACCAAAATACCCCCATTCTGGAGCTTTTGGATTCGTGGGGTCCGGACCTTGCATCCCGGGTCCGGAACCCGTAAGCAATTTCAGCATTTTCGCAGCTGGGGTCCGGATCCCAATCCCAGGGTCCGGACCCGGACACTGTGAACAGTGTTTTCAGCCTTTTTCATTTTCTTCTCATTTTCGCTCTAAAACTTCGTTTTTCATTCTGTTTTCTCTCCAAATCAAATCCAACACAACCGAAACTCTTCTACACATAAGAACACTTCCTAAGTTGGAGAATTATAGTTTATCCCTTACGAAATAATTATATTCCAACATACAATCGTATCTCAAAATTCTCCCAACTTTTCCCTAATCATTCCAACACTCTCGGGACACAAAATGGACTCCCCAAATCCACTTCTAATCATTCCTAAACCCTCGGAACTCAATTCTAAACACATTCAACTTACTTCTGAACTAAACTTTGTCCAACTTGGCCAAAGTTCAATATGCTTCCGAATTGCGGTTCACTACATGTAATATTTGGCATTTCGAAGAGTTTCTAGACTTAGAGGAATTCGGGCGCCCGGAACTTGTGAAGTGGACGCCCGAATGTGGCTGACGAGATTTGGATCTGGATGCAGGATTCGGACGCCCGGATTATGGATCCGGATTGGACTTGTGACGTGGAGAGCCACGTGTCGTGTTGCTGGACACGTGTCGACCGTCGGAGACACACCGCCCCACCGCCTGCCGACCACCGCCGACCGCCTGGCCGCCAGTTGACATCTGGCATTTTGGATTTCCGGACGCCCGGAAGTGGGATTCGGGCGCCCGAAAGTGGAGCTTTTGGGAGCCTATAAATAGGTGAGTCCCTGGTTGCTTGAGTGCATTTCCACTTCGTATTTCCCTTGTTCTAGAGAGAGAAAGCTAGGGTAAGGGCCATGTGTTGGCATTAGTTGTGACCTAGCTTGTACTCCTCTACTCTGTTGTTCTGATCTGATTCTGAGCTGTTGCTCTGTTGGAGTTAGCAGTTCCCTGGAGATATATTCAGTATTGCTGGAGCCTGGTGTTCATTTTGGAGGGTTGGATCTGAGGATATTGTTTTTTCCCACCGTGGTTGGATTAGCTCTTGAGGTGGGTTGATGTTTGCAAGATTCAGTGGACTTCCTCCTTTGAGTTTACTCTCATGTTAGCATGATGTGATAGTGTTGGATTATGTTAGCATGATATGATGTTATTTGGATTATGTTAGCATGACATGCTGAGATTATGTTAGATATGACATGTTAGGTTGAGACTGATTTACTGCTTGCATGTGCATGATATGATCTTAGGTGAGATAATGATATATATAAGAGCATGCATGATTTCCTTATACCCTTGATGCATGATTTGACCTACACCTATCCTGTTGATATCCCTTGTACCAGTTGTTGTATATACTAGTGTAGGTGATCATGTTGTGGCTCGTGCTATATTATTTGTACCTCCTCCTTGTGGTAGAGTTGAGTTGATTGAGAGCACTGGAGCATTGATTGGGTCATACTTGTTGTTGATTATCCTTTGAGGTGCCGAGGGCACGTGATTCCTTTTGTGAGATCAGTTGACCCAGTCGTGTCGTCATATACCTGTGGGTGCTTGGCGCTGATACATGTTGTGATACTATACTCGGTTGGGTCGCTCCCACGAGTACCGCTCCGGAGTTGGGGTTTTCCGTACAGAGGTTTGTACGAAGGGCTAGGGACAGACGATGTTTCCTGTACTAGCTGGCTCCCTACGGGTAGAGCATGATCAGGCCGCAGGTATTGTATGGTATTGTATTGCACTATGGATTCATGATAGTCCTCATTTGATATGTTCAGATCATTGATATTCATATTGACAGTTGAACACTGTGCATAGTAGTGGTAGTTTATCTCCTACTTTCTTTATTGCTCTATATATATCTCTTGAGATTGAGAACTTAGTGGGCAGACCGCTGAGGCTGGTGGCCGTACCCACTGAGGACTACTTGTTTGATAGTAGTTCTCACACCCGTTGTTGACACCTTTTTGCAAAGTCTTCTTCCCCAGTTGTGCATACTGAGCGCGGAAAGGAGACCGTCGGGTAGAGTTAATTTCCGGATACTTGGCTAGAGGTATACCCCATTTTAGTAGATGACTATGAGTCTGTACATACAGTGAGTTGGATATTATCAGTGTTGTATATTTTGATTATGGATGATGTATGTATGTACAGTGATCCTTTGATATATTTATATAGCAGCTCTGTTGATACCTTTAGCTTTGTGTGGTTGTTGTTGCTTCGCTTCGTATGCTCAGTTTTATTACTGTGTATGCGGCGGGTCTGTTGATGTGCTCGGGGGTGGTAACCCGGGGCGTGACAGATTAAGTTGGTATCAGAGCTTAGGAATAGGTCAAGAGGGCCTAGGAAACCTAAGATAACAGACCTTAGAATGACGAGAGAGACGTGATTGATCGCGAAAGTCAAAGATTGGGTTTTGAATCCTTCCTTGTGTAGGAAGAGTGATTGAAGGATTACGCCTTCTCTTATCAGATGAATTATGTTGGCTGCAGACGACATAATAAATTGGAGAAGAAAAGAAGTGTCCTTCTAGACTTTCGCTAGATTGGGTCGTGAGATTGTTCGTAGTCCTAATCGGGTATTCTGTTGCAGGTTATTACTATGCCTCCTCGACGACCGTCGACGCGAGCGCATCCGACGCCTTCGGAGATGCCTGAGCAGACGGGACCTAGTGAACGGCCCGATCTGCAGGGGCAGCTAGCAGACATAGCTGCAGTAGGAAGGCAGCAGAGTATTTTATTACAGAAGATGTGCGATGCTTTCTCACAGCAGCAGAATAATACGCCTCGAGCTATGGAACCTCAGGCGGCAACTACTCCTGTTACATCTCAACCAAGAGAAGGAAGTACTCAGCCAAGTCAAGTGCTTTCTGAAGAAGAGCAGGAGCGGATGGCGGATAGATTGGCTCGCTTCTGTAGGTTTGATCCACCGCGATTCAATGGTAGTAGCATAGAACCGTGGGTGGTAGAAGCTTGGATTTGCGAGATGGAGAAGTTGTTTGAGGATCTCTTTGTGCCAGCACGGGAGCAGGTGCATATGGCAGTTCATTGTCTTTCTGGTGATGCTCATGTCTGGTGGAGGAGAACCCGTGATCATAGTACATATGACTTGGAGCGAGTTTCGTGGGATTATGTATGGAGCGTATTTTCCTAGTAGCGTGAAGGTGAAAATAGAAGAGGATTTGAAGAATCTGAAGCAGGGAAATCGTCCAGTACAGGACTATGCGAGGGAATTTACGAGACTACTTAATTGTGTTCCTTCAGCGGCGAGAGATGAGATACAGAAGGTTTATCTATATGAGAAGGGTTTGAGACCGGAGATATTTCCATTTGTCCACTCGCAGAGACTTCAGACTTTGGATGCTACTATTGAGCAGTCTCTGTGGGTAGAGCGAGGGACATTTGTGACGAAGGGGCAGCTTGTGGACCCAGCTCAGGGTCAGGAGAGGAAGCGCCCAGCACCTGATGATGGAGGGCAGTCAAGTAGTAGACGGCCGCCTAGACCTCCCCAGCGATGGCGTTTCCAGGGACGTGGATCTTCTAGTCGCCAGCAGTCCGGAGGATTTCGTCAGCAGCGACAGCAGCAGAAGGGATCTCCCCAATGTGTGATTTGTGGAGGACCTCATTCGGTTAATCTCTGTGATCGACGAGAGGGTCGATGTTATGAGTGTGGACAGCCGGGACACATCAGGAGGGCTTGTCCCAGATTAGTTGCAGCTCCTTCTATGGCGTCTGTACCTTTCTCCCCACCGTAGATGTCTGGAGCCTCCTCAGTATTTTCTCAGGATCGATTTTCTATGCCACGACAGCCAGATCGACGCCAGCCACCGGCGAGCGGCCGAGTCTATGCCGCTCAGATTGAGGACGCCTCGATAGCTGATCGAGTGGTGGCATGTATTATTTTGATTTGTGGTATTAGATCGCGTACTTTATTCGATACTGGTGCATCGCATTCCTTTGTTAGTAGAACATTTGCATTGCATCATGGTTTAGAGATAGGGTCGTTACCCCAGACACAGGAGGTGCGGGTACCCGACCATAGTTTGCAGGTGACGAAGGGTTGTTGGAGATGTCCTGTGCAAGTAGGACCTTGGATCATGCCTGTCGATTTATTGGTATTGAGACAGTTGCAGGATTTTGATATAATCCTAGGCATGGATTGGTTATCTCGTTATTTTGCGACGATCGATTGTGGAACCAAGACGGTGATCTTTCGAGAGCCTGGACATGAGGAGTTCATTTTTGAAGGCTGTAGAAGTTCACTGTTCGCTATGACGATATCATCATCTAAGGCCAGACAAATGTTGAGTAGAGGATGTATGGCCTATTTTGCAACAGTGACTGAGGTGCCCACTGTTGTGCCAGGACTCGAGGATATTCTAATTGTCCGTGAATTTTCGGATGTCTTTCCTTCTGAGTTATCCTCGATGCTTCCTGATAGAGAGATTGAATTCGTGCGAAGACACCCTAAAGAATGGCACCAGCTGAATTGAGAGAATTGAAGGCGCAACTGCAGGATCTTATGGATAAAGGTTTTATCAGACCTAGTGTGTCGCCTTGGGGAGAGCCTGTGTTGTTTGTGAAGAAGAAGGATGGTTCACTTAGGCTGTGTGTGGATTATCAGGAATTGAACAAAGTGACCATCAAGAATAGATACCCCCTCCCATGTATCGATGATCTGTTTGATCAATTACAGGGAGCGTGTGTTTTTTCTAAGATTGATCTTCAGTCCGGTTACCACCAGTTGAAGGTGAAGGCCGAGGATATTTCTAAGACAGCTTTTAGAACTCGGTATGGGCATTATGAGTTCACTGTCATGCTTTTGGTTTGACTAATGCCCCTGCTGCATTTTTGGATATGATGAACCGAGTCTTTAAGTCTTTCTTGGACAAGTTTGTGGTAGTCTTCATTGATGATATTCTGATTTACTCCCGTGATGATGCGGAGCATGAGGAGCATCTGAGATTAGTGCTGCAACTCTTGAGAGAAAAGAAGTTGTATGCAAAGCTTAAGAAGTGTGAATTCTGGTTGAGAGAGGTAGCCTTTTTAGGCCATGCAATTTCTGCTTCGGGAGTAGCTGTTGATCCTAAGAAAGTTGAGGCGATTCGTGATTGGCCTAGACCGACGACCATATCTGAGGTTAAGAGTTTTCTTGGCTTAGCCGGGTATTATCGACGATTTGTGGAGAGTTTTGCAAAACTCTCTACGCCTCTTACTCGGTTAACCAGGAAAGGGGTTAAGTATATTTGGAGTGATGAGTGTCAAGATTGCTTTGATGAGCTAAAGCAGAGGTTGATGACAGCCCCTATTCTTGCACTACCAGTGATGGGTGATGGATTTGTAATCTATAGTGATGCTTCGCATAGTGGCTTGGGCTGCATGCTGATGCAGCATGGCAGAGTGATTGCGTATGCTTCAAGACAACTAAAGGAATATGAGAAGAACTACCCCACTCATGATTTGGAGTTAGCAGCGGTAGTCTTTGCTCTGAAGTTATGGCGCCACTATCTCTATGGAGAGCATTGTGAAGTTTATACTGATCACAAGAGCCTCAAGTATCTGTTTACACAGAAGGAGTTGAATCTACGGCAACGGAGATGGTTAGAATTATTGAAAGATTATGATATTTCTATTCTATACCATCCCGGCAAAGCTAATGTTGTTGCCGATGCTTTGAGTAGGAAGGCTGTAGCGACTTTGAGTATGAGTATCACTTAACAGCCTGTCCTAATTGAGGAGATACGGAGGTTATCTCTTGAAGTAGTTACTCATGGGATGACTGCGAGACTGATGACCATGGTCATACAGCCTACTCTGTTGGAAAGGATTCGAGAGAAACAGAGTGTAGATCCTTACTTGATGAAAATTCGAGATCAACTGAGGAGTGGTGATGTTGAAGGTTTTTCTTGTGATGATTCTGAAGTTCTTCGTTATAGAGGACGTCTATGTGTACTAGTGGATCTGGAGATTCGAGAGGAGATATTGAAGGAAGCACATTATTTTCCTTATTCTGTACATCCTGGAGGGACTAAGATGTACCAGGATCTAAAGACTCACTTCTGGTGGAATGGCATGAAGCGGGATATTGGTAGAGCTATAGCTCAATATTTGACATGTCAGCAAGTAAAGGCTGAACATCGAGTGCCAGCTGGTAAGCTACAGAGCCTTCCAATACCTGAGTGGAAGTGGGATCATATCACGATAGATTTCGTCGTAGGATTGCCGAGGACTTCGAGCGGCTATGATACTATATGCAGATTACTTGGTCACGTGAGCGACTTGCACAGCTTTATATGGATGAGATATTGAGATTGCATGGTGTGCCAATCTCAATAGTATCTGATAGAGACCCGAGGTTTGTCTCTCATTTTTGGAAGAGCCTACAGACAGATTTGGGGACTCAGCTTCATTTTAGCACTGCTTTTCATCCTCAGACTGATGGTCAGTCCGAGCGCACTATTCAGACACTAGAGGATATGCTGAGGGCTTGTGTCTTGGATTTTGGTGGAGGATGGGATCGACATTTGAGAATGGTAGAGTTTGCATACAACAATAGCTATCAGGCGAGCATTAAAATGGCTCCGTTTGAAGCATTGTATGGACGTAAATATCGATCACCATTATGTTGGGATGATGTTGGTGAAAGAAAGACATTGGGTCCTGACCTACTGCTTGAAGCTGAGGAAAAAGTTAAAGTGATACGGCGACATATTGAGACAGCCCAGAGCAGGCAAAAAGTTTACGCTGATACTCGGAGGCGTGATTTGGAATTTCAAGTTGGTGATCATGTTTTCTTGAAGGTTTCACCATCGAAGGGCATACGGAGATTTGGGATTCGCGGAAAGCTTAGTCCGCGATTTCTTGGTCCTTTTGAGATCTTGGAGAGAGTAGGACCCGTGGCCTATCGGTTAGCCCTTCCGCCTCGATTAGCGGGTGTGCATGATGTCTTTCATGTATCTGTTCTGAGGAGATACATGCATGATCCTTCCCATGTGATAGATTTTACTCCACTGGAGCTGACGGAGGATTTATACTACGAGGAGCGACCGATACGAATTCTTGCTCGTGAGATGAGGGAATTGCGTAATCGAGTCATACCTTATGTTAGGTACAGTGGGATTTTCATGATGATAGAGAGGCGACTTGGGAGTTGGAGACTATCATGCAGAGGTCTTATCCCCACTTGTTTGCATCTTGAGGTGAGTACTTTGCTTTAGTTTCGAGGACGAAACTATTTAAAGGAGGGAAGAATGTAATACTTGGCATTTCGAAGAGTTTCTAGACTTAGAGGAATTCGGGCGCCCGGAACTTGTGAAGTGGACGCCCGAATGTTCCGGAGCCAGTGGACATTTTGGATGGTCCGGAAGTGGCTGACGAGATTTGGATCTGGATGCAGGATTCGGACGCCCGAATTATGGATCCGGATTGGACTTGTGATGTGGAGAGCCACGTGTCGTGTTGCTGGACACGTGTCGACCGTCGGAGACAAACCGCCCCACCGCCTGCCGACCACCGCCGACCGCCTGGCCGCCAGTTGACATCTGGCATTTTAGATTTTCGGACGCCCGGAAGTAGGATTCGGGCGCCAGAAAGTGGAGCTTTTGGGAGCCTATAAATAGGTGAGTCCCTGGTTGCTTGAGTGCATTTCCACTTCGTATTTCCCTTGTTCTAAGAGAGAAAGCTAGGGTAAAGGCCATGTGTTGGCATTAGTTGTGACCTAGCTTGTACTCCTCTACTCTGTTGTTCTTATCTGATTCTGAGCAGTTGCTCTGTTGGAGTTAGCAGTTCCCTGGAGATATATTCAGTATTGCTGGAGCCTGGTGTTCATTTTGGAGGGTTGGATCTGAGGATATTGTTTTTCCCCACCGTGGTTGGATTAGCTCTTAAGGTGGGTTGATATTTGCCAGATTCAGTGGACTTCCTCCTATGTGTTTACTCTCATGTTAGCATGATGTGATAGTGTTGGATTATGTTAGCATGATATGATGTTATTGGGATTATGTTAGCATGACATGCTGAGATTATTTTAGATATGACATGTTAGGTTGAGACTGATTTACTGCTTGCATGTGCATGATATGATCTTAGGTGAGATAATGATATATATAAGAGCATGCATGATTTTCTTATACCCTTGATGCATGATTTGACCTACACCTATCCTGTTGATATCCCTTGTACCAGTTGTTGTATATACTAGTGTAGGTGATCATGTTGTGGCTCGTGCTATATTGTTTGTACCTCCTCCTTGTGGTAGAGTTGAGTTGATTGAGAGCACTGGAGCATTGATTGGGTCATACTTGTTGTTGATTATCCTTTGAGGTGCCGAGGGCACGTGATTCCTTTTGTGAGATCAGTTGACCAAGTCGTGTCGATCATATACCTGTGGGTGCTTGGCGCTGATACATGTTGTGATACTATACTCGGTTGGGTCGCTCCCACGAGTACCGCTCCTGAGTTGGGGTTTTCCGTACAGAGGTTTGTACGAAGGGCTAGGGACAGACGGTGTTTTCTATACTAGCTGGCTCCCTACGGGTAGAGCATGATCAGGCCGCAGGTATTGTATGGTATTGTATTGTACTATGGATTCATGATAGTCCTCATTTGATATGTTTAGATCATTGATATTCATATTGACAGTTGAACACTATGCATAGTAGTGGTAGTTTATCTCCTACTTTCTTTATTGCTCTATATATATCTCTTGAGATTGAGGACTTAGTGGGCAGACCTCTGAGGCTGGTGGCGGTACCCACTGAGGACTACTTGTTTGATAGTAGTTCTCACACCCGTTGTTGACACCTTTTTGCAGAGTCTTCTTCCCCAGTTGTGCATACTAAGCGCGGAAAGGAGCCCGTCGGGTAGAGTTGATTTTCGGAAATTTGGCTAGAGGTATACCCCATTTTAGTAGATGACTATGAGTCTGTACATACAGTGAGTTGGATATTATCAGTGTTGTATATTTTGGTTATGGATGATGTATGTATGTACAGTGATCCTTTGATATATTTATATAGCAGCTCTGTTGATACATTTAGCTTTGTGTGGTTGTTGTTGCTTCGCTTCGTATGCTCAGTTTTATTACTGTGTATGCGGCGGGCGGGTCTGTTGATGTGCCCGGGGGTGGTAACCCGGGGCGTGACACTACAAGCCGCATTGAGCTTGATAGAGATATGCTATGATACTCGTTAGGGGTCGCTCCCCTTCGAGTGCCGCTCCGAACGCTGGCCAGCTATAGCAGAAATATTTGCCCTTGGGATGACGACCCACCTGTAGGAGTAATGATCGGGCTTGGGGCAGAGCCTACGTGTTAACGGCGCACCTGCGGGAGTGCGGTCCGGGTAGTAAGCTGGCGCAGGCTTGACCGAACCTATGAGTCGGTCGTTGCGATTGGATACTATTACTAGCCTTATTCATTAGTATTAGCATTGCTGCATACCTTAGTTACCTTGTCTCCGGTTTATTACATATGTGACTTACGGGTCGGTCAGTTTATGATTAGGTTGCATGTGTATGAGTGGGTGATACCTTGCATTTATTATAATATGCTACTTGACGCATGATAGAGTGAGTTACAAATATGATTGGGTTACACTATGCATTTATATTGGGTACTGTAGCTGATTGCATGACAGGGTAGTATTGTGTAGAGGCAAGATAGACATGATTCGAGCTCTCTTCGGGTATTATGTTTGTTATTTAGTTCCATATCTTTCTTTGCCTCGGGTAGACCTAGTGGGTGGGCCGTGGTTGTCACTGACCGTACCCACTGAGAACTACTATTTAGTAGTTCTCACACCTTCTTGTGGTTTACTTTTCAGGGTCATCTGTGCCAGTGGTTGTACAAGGTAAGGGGATCACACCGTAGATAGCGACTGCTACCTATATCTTCCAGTTGTAGAGGAGCACCGAGCTAGATAGCTTTCGGATTATATACTGTCATCTGGACTTAGAAGGCCAGGGCCTTTCATTTGTATATTTATATTCTGGAGTTGTGATTTTATGTACAGTGATTTATAGTAGTTTTACTATTATTTATAGTGCTATCATATATGTTGGATGTTCGTTATAGACTGTAAAAATGATTTCGTGGATGAATCTGGGATTGGAATTGCTTTGCTACTGTTCTGATTTATTGAAGCTTCATTCGGACAGGGGAAACTCCATCAATTCGGCGGGTCTGTTGACGTCCTAGTGGGCTTCTGCTGAGGAATCGGGGCGTGACAAACAGTTTGGTTCCAAGCGTGAGAAAGGAACAGTTCAGCTTAGACATAATTAAAGCCCAAACCACCTCCAATGCTTCAGTCAGCAATAAAGAACCGTAATCAACACAGAAGAAAAATATGTAAAGCATAACAATAATACTATTGGAAACCGAACTGAACCAGATGTTGTAGTAAATGAGCATGAAAAGGAAAAAAAAATTAAACCATTGGTAATAGAAGCCTGAAAAAGAGCAAATGAACCAGTAAAAGGAGGAAATTTTATTTAAAAAAACCTACTGCACAACTAACTATTTGACCATAATCTACCTCAAAACAATCCAATAATTGCATGAAAAAGGGAAAAACCAGTCCAATAACAACATGGAAAAAGGAAAATAAAACTATCTACAAAGCTACAGGTTCAAAGTCGGGCAAAAAAAATAGGAATTGTATGAACTGCAAGAGGCAAAGGCAAAACCATTGGTAAACAGAGAAAAAATTGCCACATAAAAGTTTCGAATCTCTAGAAGTCCTAAG
Organism: Puya raimondii; assembly: GCA_016920855.1. Taxonomy (NCBI): domain Eukaryota; kingdom Viridiplantae; phylum Streptophyta; class Magnoliopsida; order Poales; family Bromeliaceae; genus Puya; species Puya raimondii. The sequence continues at coordinate 13,083,101 of JABWPP010000050.1, forward strand.
CTGTTTCGGAGACAACATAGCAGGATACCTGTCGAACTCAAAAAAATAGAACAAAAAAAGTTGATAAAAAAGGTCCTCTAACATGGACTATCAAAATACATAACATGAAGAAGTTAAGAATTAACTGGAAACTTAGGAAATTTCAAAATTATGTGTTGATCTATAACTTGGAGTGTGCATACGGATTTTGGACAAGAACCTGGTAGCTAAAGTCTTCAGAGAGTTGCAACATCCATCGAACAATAGAAAATATAATGTATAGAACTTCTTATTCACATGACCAATCCAAAGATTAGCAGAACATAGCAGTATTGTTTACAACGTAACACAAAAATAAAGTATTGGATATATTAGCCACAATTATAGCAATTAAAGTGTTCAGTGAATGGAGTCTGCAAATTATTCAAATTCATCATGAAGCTGCTGAAAACAGGTTGATTTAAGCAGGAAAAAAAAAAAAACGGTTCGAATGAACTCATCTTCTGATGCTGGGAAACCCCAGCTTCTCAGTATTACTCTTATAGTTTCTATAAGATTAAAATATTAATACGTTCCTAAAAGTGCACTTGAGATTGATCACAACAATTTTGACTATCATATATAAATCAAATGAAATCCTGTAACAAAGATGCTTGTTATCTACATTCTCATTATGGCAGACTAAATAAGGAAATAATTGCTCACCAATCATATGTTGGTCTTCTAGATCAATTATGGGAATTTATTTATATTGCAAATCCATCTCCGATGGTGGAGTTCTTCAGTATAATGGTGATGTCAGATCGTATATAAAATCCTTCTGCAGATCTGTCAGCCTCTTGTATGCCCTGTAACAGTCTATCAAGTTGTTTGCAATCACTTTCAACTTGATTTCTCAAAAAGGAGTTGCTGCATGATCACATCAAATGCATGTTTGACTATTAGAGATGGAGAATGGATGAAGAGAGAAATGCAACACTCGCTGAAATTTTCTTGACCTTTTAATGCAAATAAATAAAACTTATAATTTTTGCGTCAGCCCATCTTTATTAACAAAATTTTTTCGAAGAAAGTAATAAGAAAAACAAATAAAACTCTGCCCAAATACATTTAAAAGCTAGCTTATGCTTCCTCTTCAATCTTTCTCTATCAAAAAACCTTCAGATGGATTGGGTAATTTAAATCACAATACCATATTGTCATAAAACCCTAGAGATCACAAAGCATTGACACAAACTCTAAAATCTTATGAAAGGAGCGATCAAGATACCATTTCTAAAATAAAAAAAAACCTAACACAACATCAAACCTTTTTCAAGCTAAAACAGATCAAGAATTACAAAGGCCTAAAATGAAAAAAAGAAGAATATCTTTCTCCCACTTCAAGCATCTAATTTTGCAGTTTTTTTAGAATTTCTTGGACCTCATACTTAAGTAATTTAATCATAAATTGTCCAAAGCAAGCACACAGTTCACATCAACTATGATCCCAATGAATCCAAATTTCCCATCAAAACAAAAAATTGCTAAAAAATGTAAAGATACTAACGACATGACGATGACATTGTCTCCAAACGAAGATCTCCTTTGAAATGCGGCACTATCACCCACTGCACAAACTAAAGCCTGTCGAAAGAAACCAAACCCTCTCATAAATCACCCAATCTACAACAAAAAAAGGCAACAATCACCAAAAAAAAAAACTCAGGCATAATCACCGTAAATAGAGGATTAGAATCTCAATCAGGAATAGAACCTCAGTGACAAATCAAATACAAAGCAAAATAGAAAACCTAATATCAAAGCCCCTACTCCCTAAAACCTCAATTGGCTCAAACATAATATATCATAAATCTAAATAAACAAAGATCTAGAGAGAGAGAGAGAGCCATAGGCAATGAACAATTATCTTGGAGTGTGCGTAAGAGATTTTGGTCTTGACGATGGCCAACAGGAAGGTCGCAGCCATTGTCGAGTGATGCAGAATCGGCTTTGCTTCGTTTAGGTTTTAATTTTTGTTTCTAATTTTCGGAATTATTTTATTTGTTAATTTGTTTTAGTCATTTTTTGAAGATTTTTAGGATTTATCATGTTGAATAAATCTCTAAAAATTAGGGATATTATTTAGGCTTTTTTAGATATAATCGAATTAGGAAAAGATCCCTAAAATCTTGGGATTTGAATTAGATTAGGATTATGTTTGGAAGCTATAAATATAGCCTATACCTTGTACTTTAGAGACGAGTTATGATGGAATAGCAATTTGGATTTGTGTTTTGACTGCGGTCATCGTACCTTCTTTCCCTCCCCTTCTCTGTCGTGTGCGCTGGCAAGATTCTTCTTTCCTAAGAGGTTCAATCTTCTTCTTTTTTTCTTCTTCTTTTTTCCTTTCCTCTATTTCTCTCTTATTCTTCTTTTAAATTTGCTTTCCCTATTATCGGCTATTTTCTTCAGTTTTTTCTTAATTTTTTTAGAAATTACAAAATAAAAAAAAGTTGTCGGAACCTTCTTCTTAGAGCCGTACTATTTTTAGATTTTTTTCTTTTTTAATTATGAAAATTAATTAAAAATTAATTAAAATCTTTAAAAATTTAAAAAAAATCTGAAAATTAATCTAAAATTTCTAGAAAATTTTAAATTTGACTTTAAGTTGATTTTGGGCTCATCACTTGCAAGATAGATTAGAGTTTTTCTAATTTGTTCTTCATCAGTTTTGGTATCAGAGCAAAATTGATTAATAAATTAATTTTCAATATGCCGACAAATGCAATACTGTCACGCCCCGGGTTACCTCTTCCCAGGCGCATGACCAGATCCGCCGTATACACAGTATCTCTACCATGTATACGAAGCGAAACAACATCCACAATCAAACACACAGAGCTAAAGGTATCAACAGAGCTGCTATATAATATATCAAAAGATCACTGTACATACATCATCCACAACTCTCACATATAACTCTCATATACAACACTGATATCACAATCGTACTGTATGTACAGACTCCACCATCTAACCAAAAATGGGTATACCTCTAGCCAAGTATCCGGGGAATAGCTCTACCCGACGGTCTCCTTTCCGCGCTCAGTATGCACAACTGGGGAAGAAGACTCTGCAAAAAGATGTCACCAATGGGTGTGAGAACTACTATCAATCAAGTAGTCCTCAGTGGGTACCGCCACCAGCCTCAGCGGTCTGCCCACTAAGACCTCAATCTCAAGAGATATGTATAGAGCAATAAAAGAGTAGGAGATATACTACCACTACTATGCACAAAGCTCAACTGTCAGTATGAATACCAATGAACTGAATATACCAAATGAGGACTATCATACACAATACAATACCTGCGAACCAGCTAGTACAGGAACCCCATCTGTACCTAGCTCTCGCCATACAATACCTCTCAACACAATACCATACCTCACAACACGATACCTGCGGCCTGATCACGCTCAACCCTCCAGGGAGCTGCTCAACCCTCCAGGGAGCCGACTAGTACAGGAAGCCCGTCTGTAACTAGCCCCTCGTACAACCCTCTGTACGGAACATGCCAACTCTAGAGTGGTACTCGTGGGAGCGACCCAATCGAGCAAAGTACAACCATAGTATCCGCCAAGCACCCGCAAGTATATGATCGACACGACTGGGTCAACAAAGGATCATGTGCCCTCGGCACCTCAAAGAATAGTCAACAAGTAAGACCCAATCCATTGTGCCCTTGGCACCACAAAGGATAATCAACAAGTATGACCCAATCCATGCTCTCACAAAGAACCACGTGCCCTCGGCACAATCAATGCTCCAGTGCTCACAATCAATCTCAACTCTATCACAAGAGGAGGCTCTCAACTCTACCACAAAGAGGAGGTACAACAACATAGCACGAGCCACAACATGATCACCTACACTACATGCACAACAACTGGTACAAGGAATCAACAGAATAGGTGTAGGTCCAAATCATGCAACAAGGATACAAGGAAATCATGCATGCTCACATACATATCATTAGCACATCTAAGATCATAACATGCCCATGCAGTCTATAGATCAGTCTCACCCTAACATGGCATCTCTACATAATCTTAGCATGGCATACTATCATAATCCCAATATCATAATCCAATATCCACATATCATAATCCAATCATGCTAACATAATCCAAACAACATCATATCATATTATGCTAACATGAGATAAAACACGTAGGAGGAAGTCCACTGAATCTGGCAAACATCAACCCACCTGAAAAGCTAATCCAACCACGGTGGGGAAAGGACAATATCCTCAGATCCAACCCTCCTGATAACGCACTCCGGCAGCACCCCGATCTGTCAAAACCTCCAAGGAAACTGCTATCTCCAGCAGAATAACGGCTCGACACCAGATCAGATCAGCAGAGTAGAGGAGAGCAAGCAGGGTTACAAACTATGCCAACACATGGCCCTAAACCCACTTTCTCTCTCTAGAAATAGGGATCATACGAAGTGGAAATGCACCAAAAACCATCAGGGACTCGCCTATTTATAGGCTCCCAAAATCCCACTTTCGGGCGCCCACTTCACCTCTTCCGGGCGTCCGGAAATCCTGCCGTACAGGTGTCGTCGTGCGGTCAAGCGGTCGGTCGGCGGTCAGCAGGCGGTGGGGCGGTGTGTCTCCGGCGATCGACACGTGTCCTGCGTCGCGACACGTGGCCCTCCACGTCACAACTCAAACCGGATCCTCCGTCCGGGCGTCCGGTTCATGCATCCAGATCCGATCTCCGTCGGCCACAACCGGATCGTCCACAAAGTGCAACAGGGTCCACTTCTTTCGGGCGTCCACTTCGCCACTTCCGGGCGCCCGAATCCCTCAAGGTCCGCAAACCCTAAATCATGAAAATTCCCAAGTACTACATTCTCCCCTCCTTAAAATAGTTTCGTCCTCGAAACTAAGGTAAAATACTCACCTCAAGGAGTAAACAAGTGGGGATAAGATCTCTGCATAATAGTCTCTAACTCCCACGTCGCCTCTCTATCATCATGAAAATTCCACTGTACCTTAACATAAGGTATGACTCGATTACGCAATTCCCTCGTCTCACGAGCAAGAATTCGTATCGGTCGCTCCTCGTACTGCAAATCCTCAGTAAGCTCCAGTGGAGAAAAATCAATCACATGGGAAGGATCATGCATGTATCTCCTCAGAACAGATACATGAAAGACATCGTGCACTCCTGCAAGTCGAGGCGGAAGGGCTAACCGATAAGCCACGGGTCCAACTCTCTCTAAGATCTCAAAAGGACCAATAAATCGCGGACTAAGCTTTCCGCGAATTCCAAATCTCCGTATGTCCTTCGATGGTGAGACCTTCAAGAAAACATGATCACCAACATGAAACTCTAGATCTCGCCTTCGAGTATCAGAATAACTCTTTTGCCTACTCTGAGCCGTCTCAATATGCCGTCGTATCAACTTAACTTTCTCTTCGGCTTCAAGCAAAAGGTCTGGTCCCAACGTCTTCCTTTCACCAACATCATCCCAATACAGAGGTGATCGACATTTGCGTCCATACAATGCTTCAAACGGAGCCATCTTAATGCTCGCTTGATAGCTATTGTTGTACGCAAACTCTACCAATCTCAGATGTCGATCCCAACCTCCACCAAAATCCAAGACACAAGCTCTCAACATATCCTCGAGTGTCTGTATAGTGCGCTCGGACTGACCATCAGTCTGGGGATGAAATGCAGTGCTAAACCGAAGCTGAGTCCCCAAAGCTGTTTGTAAACTCTTCCAGAAATGAGAAACAAACCTTGGGTCTCTATCAGATACTATTGAGATTGGCACTCCATGCAATCTCAATATCTCATCCATATACAGCTGCGCAAGTCTCTCACGTGACCAAGTAATCTGCATAGGCAGAAAATGAGCAGACTTCGTCAGCCTATCAACAATCACCCAAATAGAATCACAGCCGCTCGAAGTCCTCGGCAATCCTACGATGAAATCCATCGTAATATGATCCCACTTCCACTCAGGTATTGGAAGACTCTGTAGCTTACCAGCTGGTACACGATGTTCAGCCTTAACTTGCTGACATGTCAAACATTGAGCTACAGCTCTACCAATATCCCGCTTCATACCATTCCACCAGAAGTGAGTCTTCAGATCCTGGTACATCTTTGTCCCTCCAGGATGTACAGAATAAGGAGAATAATGTGCTTCCTTCAATATCTCCTCTCGAATCTCCTGATCTGCAGGTACACATAATCGTCCTCTATAGCGAAGAATCTCAGCATCATCACAAGAAAACCCTTCGAGATCTCCACTTCTCATTTGATCTCGAACTTTCACCAAGTAAGGATCCACACTCTGTTTCTCTCGAATCCTATCTAACAGAGTGGGCTGCAAAATCAGAGTCATCAGTCTCGCTGTCATCCCAGAAGTAACCACTTCAAGGGACAACCTCCGCATCTCTTCCACTAGGACAGGCTGTTGAGTAATACACAAACTCAAAGTTGCCACAGCCTTCCTACTCAAAGCATCGGCAACAACGTTCGCCTTACCGGGATGGTATAATATAGAGATGTCATAATCCTTCAATAATTCTAACCATCTCCGTTGCCGTAGATTCAACTCTTTCTGTGTAAACAGATACTTAAGACTCTTATGATCTGTATACACTTCACAATGCTCACCATAAAGATAGTGACGCCATAGCTTCAGAGCAAAGACTACCGCCGCCAACTCCAAATCATGAGTGGGGTAGTTCTTCTCATATTCCTTTAGTTGTCTTGAAGCATATGCAATCACTTTGCCATGTTGCATCAGCACGCAACCCAAGCCACTATGCGAAGCATCACTATAGATGACAAATCCTTCGCCCATCACAGGTAGTGCAAGAATAGGGGCTGTCATCAATCTCTGCTTAAGCTCATCAAAGCATTCTTGGCACTCATCACTCCAAACATACTTAATTCCCTTCCTGGTTAATCGAGTAAGTGGTGTAGAGAGTTTCGCAAAGCTCTCCACAAATCGTCGATAATACCCGGCTAGACCAAGAAAACTCCGCACCTCAGATATAGTTGTCGGTCTAGGCCAATCACGAATTGCCTCAATCTTCTTAGGATCAACAGCTACTCCCGAAGCTGAAATCACATGGCCTAAAAAGGCAACCTCTCTCAACCAAAACTCACACTTCTTCAGCTTTGCATACAACTTCTTCTCTCGCAAGAGTTGTAGCACTAATCTCAGATGCTCCTCATGCTCCGCATCATCACGGGAGTAAATCAAAATGTCATCAATAAAAACTACCACGAACTTGTCTAAGAAGGACTTAAAAACTCGGTTCATCATATCCATAAATGCAGCAGGGGCATTAGTCAACCCAAACGGCATGACTGTAAACTCATAATGCCCATACCGAGTTCTAAAAGCAGTCTTAGAAATATCCTCGGCATTCACCTTCAACTGGTGGTAACCGGACTGAAGATCAATCTTAGAAAAGACACACGCTCCCTGCAATTGATCGAACAGGTCATCGATACGTGGGAGGGGGTATCTATTCTTGATGGTCACTTTGTTCAATTCTCGATAATCCACACACAACCTAAGTGAACCATCCTTCTTCTTCACAAATAAAACAGGCGCTCCCCAAGGCGACACACTTGGTCTGATAAAACCTTTATCCATAAGATCCTGCAATTGCGCCTTCAACTCTCTCAACTCAGCTGGTGCCATTCTATAGGGTGTCTTCGAGATTGGCGCGGTTCCTGGTACCACATCAATCACGAATTCAATCTCCCTATCAGGAGGCATCGAGGATAACTCAGAAGGAAATACGTCCGGAAATTCACGGACAATAGAAATATCCTCGAGTCCTGGTACAACAGTAGGCACTTCAGTCACTGTTGCTAAATAGGCCATACATCCACTATTAAACATCTGTCTGGCCTTAGCAGAAGAAATCGTCACTGCGAACAGTGAACTCTTACAACCTTCATAAACATACTCTTCATGTCCAGGCTCACGAAAGATTACTGTCTTAGATCCACAATCAATCGTAGCAAAGTATCGAGATAACCAATCCATGCCTAGGATTACATCAAAATCTTGCAATTGTCTCAATACCAATAAGTCAACAGGCATGATCCAAAATCCTACTTGCACAGGACATCCTAAACAACTCTCAATCACCTGTAAATTATGGTCAGGTACCCGCACCTCCTGTGCCTGGGGTAACAATCCTAAACAACTTCTCCATCTCACAAATCCAGGCTTCTACCACCCACGGTTCTATGCTACTTCCATTGAATCGCGGTGGATCAAACCTACAGAAGCGAGCCAATCTATCCGCCATCCGCTCCTGCTCCTCTTCAGAAAGCACTTGACTAGGCTGAGTACTTCCTTCTCCAGGTGTAGTTGGAGTAGTTGCCGCCTGAGGTTCCATAGTTCGAGGCGTAGAGAAAGCATCACACATCTTCTGCAACAAGGCACTCTGCTGCCTTCCAACTGCAGCTATGTCTGCTAGCTGTTCCTGCAGAGCGGGCCGTTCACTAGGTCCCGTCTGCTCAGGCATATCCGAAGGCGTCGGATGCGCTCGCGTCGATGGTCGTCGAGGAGGCATAGTAACAACCTGCAATAGAATACCCGCTTATGACCACAACAATCTCACGACCCAATCTAGCGAAAGTCTAGAAGGACACTGCTTTTCTTCTCAGATTATTATGTCGTCTGCAGCCAACATAATTCATCCGATAAGAGAAGGCATAATCCCTCAATCACTCTTCCTACACAAGGAAGGATTCAAAAACCCAATCTTTGACTTTCGCGATCAATCACGTCTCTCTCGTCATTCTTAGGTCTGTTTATCTTAGGTTTCCTAGGCCCTCTTGACCTATTCCTAAGCTCTGATACCAACTTAATCTGTCACGCCCCGGGTTACCTCTTCCCAGGCGCATGACCAGATCCGCCGTATACACAGTATCTCTACCATGTATACGAAGCGAAACAACATCCACAATCAAACACACAGAGCTAAAGGTATCAACAGAGCTGCTATATAATATATCAAAAGATCACTGTACATACATCATCCACAACTCTCACATATAACTCTCATATACAACACTGATATCACAATCGTACTGTATGTACAGACTTCACCATCTAACCAAAAATGGGTATACCTCTAGCCAAGTATCCGGGGAATAGCTCTACCCGACGGTCTCCTTTCCGCGCTCAGTATGCACAACTGGGGAAGAAGACTCTGCAAAAAGATGTCACCAATGGGTGTGAGAACTACTATCAATCAAGTAGTCCTCAGTGGGTACCGCCACCAGCCTCAGCGGTCTGCCCACTAAGTCCTCAATCTCAAGAGATATGTATAGAGCAATAAAAGAGTAGGAGATATACTACCACTACTATGCACAAAGCTCAACTGTCAGTATGAATACCAATGAACTGAATATACCAAATGAGGACTATCATACACAATACAATACCTGCGAACCAGCTAGTACAGGAACCCCATCTGTACCTAGCTCTCGCCATACAATACCTCTCAACACAATACCATACCATACACACAACACGATACCTGCGGCCTGATCACGCTCAACCCTCCAGGGAGCTGCTCAACCCTCCAGGGAGCCGACTAGTACAGGAAGCCCGTCTGTAACTAGCCCCTCGTACAACCCTCTGTACGGAACATGCCAACTCTAGAGTGGTACTCGTGGGAGCGACCCAATCGAGCAAAGTACAACCATAGTATCCGCCAAGCACCCGCAGGTATATGATCGACACGACTGGGTCAACAAAGGATCATGTGCCCTCGGCACCTCAAAGAATAGTCAACAAGTAAGACCCAATCCATTGTGCCCTTGGCTTGGCACCACAAAGGATAATCAACAAGTATGACCCAATCCATGCTCTCACAAAGAACCACGTGCCCTCGGCACAATCAATGCTCCAGTGCTCACAATCAATCTCAACTCTATCACAAGAGGAGGCTCTCAACTCTACCACAAAGAGGAGGTACAACAACATAGCACGAGCCACAACATGATCACCTACACTACATGCACAACAACTGGTACAAGGAATCAACAGAATAGGTGTAGGTCCAAATCATGCAACAAGGATACAAGGAAATCATGCATGCTCACATACATATCATTAGCACATCTAAGATCATAACATGCCCATGCAGTCTATAGATCAGTCTCACCCTAACATGGCATCTCTACATAATCTTAGCATGGCATACTATCATAATCCCAATATCATAATCCAATATCCACATATCATAATCCAATCATGCTAACATAATCCAAACAACATCATATCATATTATGCTAACATGAGATAAAACACGTAGGAGGAAGTCCACTGTCCACTGAATCTGGCAAACATCAACCCACCTGAAAAGCTAATCCAACCACGGTGGGGAAAGGACAATATCCTCAGATCCAACCCTCCTGATAACGCACTCCGGCAGCACACCCGATCTGTCAAAAACCTCTCAAGGAAACTGCTATCTCCAGCAGAATAACGGCTCGACACCAGATCAGATCAGCAGAGTAGAGGAGAGCAAGCAGGGTTACAAACTATGCCAACACATGGCCCTAAACCCACTTTCTCTCTCTAGAAATAGGGATCATACGAAGTGGAAATGCACCAAAAACCATCAGGGACTCGCCTATTTATAGGCTCCCAAAATCCCACTTTCGGGCGCCCACTTCACCTCTTCCGGGCGTCCGGAAATCCTGCCGTACAGGTGTCGTCGTGCGGTCAAGCGGTCGGTCGGCGGTCAGCAGGCGGTGGGGCGGTGTGTCTCCGGCGATCGACACGTGTCCTGCGTCGCGACACGTGGCCCTCCACGTCACAACTCAAACCGGATCCTCCGTCCGGGCGTCCGGTTCATGCATCCAGATCCGATCTCCGTCGGCCACAACCGGATCGTCCACAAAGTGCAACAGGGTCCACTTCTTTCGGGCGTCCACTTCGCCACTTCCGGGCGCCCGAATCCCTCAAGGTTCGCAAACCCTAAATCATGAAAATTCCCAAGTACTACAAATACTTTGTTCAATGTTTGAAGAATTTAAGCTTTCTACCAACACTTGTTTCGAAAAGGTAGAAACTGATTTGCAATCTCTTCAAGCCGCAAAAACCCAACAATTTGCCGAATTAAACAACTCCTTCAATGTAATACTTGAGATTTTAGGGTTTCTGGACTTGGCAGGATTCGGGCGCCCGGAAGAGAGGTTGTGGACGCCCGAATGTTCCGGACCCGTTGCACTTTGTGGACGACCCGGTTGTGGCTGACGAGCTTCGGATCTGGACGCATGATTCGGACGCCCGGACGAGGATCCGGTCTGAGCTGTTGACGTGGAGTGCCACGTGTCGCGACGCAGGACACGTGTCGACCGCCGGAGACACGCCGCCCCACCGCCTGCGACCGCCGACCGACCGTTTGTCCGCCAGCTGACACCTGGCATTGAGGATTTCCGGACGCCCGGAAGTGCTGAAGTGGGCGCCCGAAAGTGGGATTTTGGCAGCCTATAAATAGGTGAGTCCCTGGTCACTTTGGCTTATTTCCCACTTCGTGATCCTGTTTTCTAGAGAGAGAAAGTGGGTTTAGGGCCATGTGTTGGCATTAGTTGTAGCCCAGCTTGTTCTCCTCTACTGCTGATCTGATCTGGTGCTGTGCTGTTGATCTGCTGGAGTTAGCAGTTTTCTTGGAGGTTTATTCAGATCGGTGTACTGCTCATGCTGCTGGAGCTTGGAGGGTTGGATCTGAGGACACTACTTTCCCCACCGTGGTTGGATTAGCTTGTGAGGTGGGTTGATGTTTGCCAGATTCAGTGGACTTCCTCCTACGTGTTTTATCTCATGTTAGCATAATATGATATGATGTTGTTTGGATTATGTTAGCATGATGTGATGATTGGATTATGATATGTGGATATTGGATTATGATATTGGGATTATGATAGTATGCCATGCTAAGATTATGTTAGAAATGCCATGTTAGATTGAGACTGATCTATAGACTGCATGGGCATGTTATGATCTTAGATGTGCTAATGATATGTATATGAGCATGCATTTCTTTGTATCATTGTTGCATGATTGGACCTACACCTATTCTGTTGATTCCTTGTACCAGTTGTTGTGCATGTAGTGTAGGTGATCATGTTGTGGCTCGTGCTATGTTATTGTGCCTCCTCTTTGTGGTAGAATCGAGATGATTGTGAGCACTGGAGCATTGATTGTGCCGAGGGCACGTGGTTCTTTGTGAGAGTATGGATTGGGTCATACTTGTTGATTATTCTTTGAGATGCCGAGGGCATGTGATTCTTTGTTGACCTAGTCGTGTCGATCATATACCTGCGGTGCTTGGCGGATACTATGGGTTTACTTTACTCGGTTGGGTAGCTCCCACGAGTACCACTCTAGAGTTGGCATATTCCGTACAGAGGGTTGTACGAGGAACTAGTTACAGATGGTGTTCCTGTACTAGTTGGGCTCCCTTTTGTGTTGAGCTTGATCAGGCCGCAGGTATCGCATTGTGAGGTATTGTATGGTATTATGGATCGAGCTAGGTACAGACGGAGTTTCCTGTACTAGCTGGTTCGCAGGTATTGTATTGTGTATGATAGTCCTCATTTGGTATATTCAGTTCATTGGTATTTATACTGACAGTTGAGTATTGTGCATAGTAGTGGTAGTATATCTCCTACATTCTTTCTTGCTCTATATATATCTCTTGAGATTGAGGACTTAGTGGGCAGACCGCTGAGGCTGGTGGCGGTACCCACTGAGGACTACTTGTTTGATAGTAGTTCTCACACCCATTGGTGACATCTTTTTGCAGAGTCTTCTTCCCCAGTCGTGCATACTGAGCGCGGAAAGGAGACCGTCGGGTAGAGCATTCCCCGGATACTTGGCTAGAGGTATACCCATTTTGTTAGTGAGTTATGTGTCTGTACATACAGTGAGTTTGAGAGACTAGTGATGTGTTGTATTGTGGTTATGGAGGATGTATGTACAGTGATCTTTTGATATTATATATAGCAGCTCTGTTGATACCTTTAGCTCTGTGTGTTTGATTGTGGATGTTGTTTCGCTTCGTATACATGGTTGAGATACTGTGTATGCGGCGGATCTGGTCATGCGCCTGGGAAGAGGTAACCCGGGGCGTGACAGATTAAGTTGGTATCAGAGCTTAGGAATAGGTCAAGAGGGCCTAGGAAACCTAAGATAAACAGACCTAAGGATGACGTGAGAGACGTGATTGATCGCGAAAGTCAAAGATTGGGTTTTGAATCCTTCCTTGTGTAGGAAGAGTGATTGAGGGATTATGCCTTCTCTTATCGGATGAATTATGTTGGCTGCAGACGACATAATAATCTGAGAAGAAAAGAAGTGTCCTTCTAGACTTTCGCTAAATTGGGTCGTGAGTTGTTTGTGGTCCTAATCGGGTATTCTGTTGCAGGATTATTACTATGCCTCCTCGACGACCGTCGACGCGAGCGCATCCGACGCCTTCGGATATGCCTGAGCAGACGGGACCTAGTGAACGGCCCGCTCTGCAGGAGCAGCTAGCAGACATAGCTGCAGTTGGAAGGCAGCAGAGTGCCTTATTACAGAAGATGTGTGATGCTTTTTCTACGCCTCGAGCTATGGAACCTCAGGCGGCAACGACTCCAACTACATCGCAGCCAGGAGAAGGAAGTACTCAACCTAGTCAGACACTTTCTGAGGAGGAGCAGGAGCGGATGGCGGATAGGTTGGCTCGCTTCTGTAGGTTTGATCCACCGCGATTTAATGGCAGTAGTATAGAGCCATGGGTGGTAGAAGCTTGGATATGTGAAATGGAGAAGTTGTTTGAGGATTTGTTCGTGCCAGCACGGGAGCAGGTGCATATGGCAGTGCATTGTTTATCTGGTGATGCACATGTCTGGTGGAGGAGGACCCGTGATCATAGGTCTTTGAATCCTCTACAGATGTCTTGGAGCGAGTTTCGGGGAATCATGTATGGAGCGTATTTTTCGAGTAGTGTGAAGATGAAGATAGAAGAGGATCTGAAGAATCTGAAGCAAGGGAATCGCTCGGTGCAGGAGTATGCGAGGGAGTTTACGAGACTACTCAACTGTGTTCAGCAGCGCGAGATGAGATTCAGAAGGTCTATCTTTATGAGAAGGGTTTGAGACCCGAGATCTTTCCATTTGTCCACTCGCAGAGACTTCAGACCTTGGATGCTACTATTGAGCAGTCTCTATGGGTAGAGCGAGGGGCATTTGTGACGAGAGGACAGCAGGTGGACCCAGCTCAGGGTCAGGAGAGGAAACGCCCGGCACCTGATGATGGAGGGCAGTCGAGTAGCAGACGACCGCCTAGACCTCCCCAGCAATCGCGTTTTCAGAAACGTGGATCTTATAGTCGCCAGCAGTCTGGAGGATATCGCCAGCAGCGACCACAGCAGCAGCAGTCGGGGGGACCTCCCCGATGTGCGATTTGTGGAGGACCTCATTTTGCTTATCTTTGTGATCGACGAGAGGGTCGATGTTTTGAGTGTGGGAAGGTAGGACACATAAGGAGGGCATGCCCCAGACTTGTAGCAGCCCCTTCTATGGCGTCTGTACCCTTTACCCCACCGCAGTATTCTGGAGCTTCCCCGGTATTTTCTCAGGAGCGATCTTCTATGCCACGACAGCAGGATCGACGCCAGCCACCGGCGAGCGGGCGAGTTTATGCCGCTCAGATTGAGGATCCTACGATAGCTGATCGAGTGGTGGCAGGTATTATTTTGATTTGTGGCATTAGATCGCGTACTTTATTCGATACTGGTGCATCGCATTCCTTTGTTAGTAGCACATTTGCATTGCATCATGGTTTAGAGATAGGGTCGTTACCCCAGGCACAGGAGGTGCGGGTACCCGATCATAGTTTGCAGGTAACGCATGGTTGTTTAGGATGTCCTGTGCAAGTAGGGCCTTGGATTATGCCTGCCGATTTATTGGTATTGAGGCAATTGCAGGATTTTGATGTAATCCTAGGCATGGATTGGTTATCTCGATACTTTGCTACGATTGATTGTGGATCTAAGACGGTAATCTTTCGTGAGCCTGGACATGAGGAGTATGTTTATGAAGGTTGTAAGAGTTCACTGTTCGCAGTGACGATCTCTTCCTCTAAGGCCAGACAAATGTTAAATAGTGGATGTATGGCCTACTTAGCAACAGTAACTGAGGTGCCTACTGTTGTACCAGGACTCGAGGATATTCCTATTGTCCGTGAATTTCCGGACGTATTTCCTTCTGAGTTATCCTCGATGCCTCCTGATAGGGAGATTGAATTCGTGATTGATGTGGTACCCGGAACCGCGCCAATCTCGAAGACACCCTATAGAATGGCACCAGCTGAATTGAGAGAGTTGAAGGCGCAATTGCAAGATTTGATGGATAAAGGCTTTATTAGACCCAGTGTGTCGCCCTGGGGAGCGCCTGTGTTATTTGTGAAGAAGAAGGATGGTTCACTTAGGTTGTGTGTGGATTATCGAGAATTGAACAAAGTGACCATCAAGAATAGATACCCCCTCCCACGTATCGATGACCTGTTCGATCAATTACAAGGAGCGTGTGTCTTTTCTAAGATTGATCTTCAGTCCGGTTACCACCAGTTGAAGGTGAAGGCCGAGGATATTTCTAAGACTGCTTTTAGAACTCGGTATGGGCATTATGAGTTTACAGTCATGCCGTTTGGATTGACTAATGCCCCAGCTGCTTTTATGGATATGATGAACCGAGTCTTTAAATCCTTCTTGGATAAGTTTGTAGTAGTCTTTATCGATGATATTTTGATTTACTCCCGTAGTGATGAAGAGCATGAGGAGCATTTGAGATTAGTGCTACAACTCTTGCGAGAAAAGAAGTTATATGCAAAGCTGAAGAAGTGTGAGTTTTGGTTGAGAGAGGTTGCCTTTTTAGGCCATGTGATTTCAGCTTCGGGAGTAGCTGTTGATCCTAAGAAAGTTGAGGCGATTCGTGATTGGCCTAGACCGATGACTATATCTGAGGTTCGGAGTTTTCTTGGTCTAGCCGGGTATTATCGACGATTCGTGGAGAGCTTTGCGAAACTCTCTACGCCACTTACTCGGTTAACCAGAAAAGGGGTTAAGTATGTTTGGAGTGATGAGTGCCAAGAATGCTTTGATGAGCTTAAGCAGAGATTGATGACAGCCCCTATTCTTGCACTACCTGTGATGGGCGAAGGATTTTTGTTATTTATAGTGATGCTTCGCATAGTGGCTTGGGTTGCGTGTTGATGCAACATGGCAAAGTGATTGCATATGCTTCAAGACAATTAAAGGAGTATGAGAAGAACTACCCCACTCATGATCTGGAGTTGGCGGCGGTAGTCTTTGCTCTGAAGCTATGGCGTCACTATCTTTATGGTGAGCATTGTGAAGTATATACTGATCACAAGAGTCTTAAGTATCTGTTCACGCAGAAGGAGTTGAATCTACGGCAACGGAGATGGTTAGAATTATTGAAGGATTATGACATCTCTATATTATACCATCCCGGTAAGGCAAACGTTGTTGCCGATGCTTTGAGTAGGAAGGCTGTGGCAACCTTGAGTATGTGTATCACTCAACAGCCTGTCCTAGTAGAGGAGATGCGGAGGTTATCTCTTGAAGTGGTTACTTCTGGGATGACAGCGAGACTGATGACTCTGATTTTGCAGCCCACTCTGTTAGACAGGATTCGAGAGAAACAGAGTGTGGATCCTTACTTGGTGAAAGTTCGAGATCAACTGAAAAGTGGAGATCTTGAAGACTTTACTTGTGATGATGCTGAGACTCTTCGTTATAGAGGACGTCTATGTGTACCAGCGGATCAGGAGATTCGAGAGGAGATATTGAAGGAAGCACATTATTCTCCTTATTCTGTACATCCTGGAGGGACTAAGATGTACCAGGATCTGAAGACTCACTTCTGGTGGAATGGTATGAAGCGGGATATTGGTAGAGCTGTAGCTCAATGTTTGACATGTCAGCAAGTTAAGGCTGAACATCATGTACCAGCTGGTAAGCTACAGAGTCTTCCAATACCAGAGTGGAAGTGGGATCATATTACGATGGATTTCATCGTAGGATTGCCGAGGACTTCGAGCGGCTGTGATTCTATTTGGGTGATCGTTGATAGGCTGACAAAGTCTGCTCATTTTTTCTGCCGATGCAGATTACTTGGTCACGTGAGCGACTTGCGCAGCTTTATCTAGATGAGATATTGAGATTGCATGGAGTGCCAATCTCAATAGTATCTGATAGAGACTCGAGATTTGTTTCCCATTTCTGGAGGAGTTTACAGACAGCTTTGGGGACTCAGCTTCGATTTAGCACGGCATTTCATCCCCAGACTGATGGTCAGTCCGAGCGCACTATACAGACACTCGAGGATATGTTGAGAGCTTGTGTCTTGGATTTCGGTGGAGGTTGGGATCGACATCTGAGATTGGTAGAGTTTGCGTATAACAATAGCTATCAAGCGAGCATTAAGATGGCTCCGTTTGAAGCATTGTATGGACGCAAATGTCGATCGCCTTTGTTTTGGGATGATGTTGGCGAAAGGAAGACGTTGGGTCCAGACCTTTTGCTTGAAGCCGAGGAGAAAGTGAAAGTGATACGGCGGCATATTGAGACAGCTCAGAGCAGGCAGAAGAGTTATGCTGATACTCGGAGGCGAGATCTGGAGTTTCATGTTGGTGATCATGTTTTCTTGAAGGTCTCACCATCGAAGGGCATACGGAGATTTGGGATTCGCGGAAAGCTTAGTCCGCGATTTATTGGTCCTTTTGAGATCCTAGAGAGAGTCGGACCCGTGGCATATCGGTTAGCCCTTCCGCCTCGACTTGCAGGAGTGCATGATGTTTTTCATGTATCTGTTCTGAGGAGATACATGCACGATCCTTCCCATGTGATTGATTTTTCTCCACTGGAGCTTACTGAGGATTTGCATTACGAGGAGCGACCGATACGGATTCTTGCTCGTGAGACGAGGGAATTGCGTAATCGGGTCATACCTTATGTTAAGGTACAGTGGGATTTTCATGATGATAGAGAGGCGACATGGGAGTTGGAGACGGTTATGCAGAGATCTTATCCCCACCTATTTATATCTTGAGGTGAGTGTTTACTTTAGTTTCGAGGACGAAACTATTTTAAGGAGGGGAGAATGTAATACTTGAGATTTTAGGGTTTCTGGACTTGGCAGGATTCGGGCGCCCGGAAGAGAGGTTGTGGACGCCCGAATGTTCCGGACCCGTTGCACTTTGTGGACGACCCGGTTGTGGCTGACGAGCTTCGGATCTGGACGCATGATTCGGACGCCCGGACGAGGATCCGGTCTGAGCTGTTGACGTGGAGTGCCACGTGTCGCGACGCAGGACACGTGTCGACCGCCGGAGACACGCCGCCCCACCGCCTGCGACCGCCGACCGACCGTTTGTCCGCCAGCTGACACCTGGCATTGAGGATTTCCGGACGCCCGGAAGTGCTGAAGTGGGCGCCCGAAAGTGGGATTTTGGCAGCCTATAAATAGGTGAGTCCCTGGTCACTTTGGCTTATTTCCCACTTCGTGATCCTGTTTTCTAGAGAGAGAAAGTGGGTTTAGGGCCATGTGTTGGCATTAGTTGTAGCCCAGCTTGTTCTCCTCTACTGCTGATCTGATCTGGTGCTGTGCTGTTGATCTGCTGGAGTTAGCAGTTTTCTTGGAGGTTTATTCAGATCGGTGTACTGCTCATGCTGCTGGAGCTTGGAGGGTTGGATCTGAGGACACTACTTTCCCCACCGTGGTTGGATTAGCTTGTGAGGTGGGTTGTGTTTGCCAGATTCAGTGGACTTCCTCCTACGTGTTTTATCTCATGTTAGCATAATATGATATGATGTTGTTTGGATTATGTTAGCATGATGTGATGATTGGATTATGATATGTGGATATTGGATTATGATATTGGGATTATGATAGTATGCCATGCTAAGATTATGTTAGAAATGCCATGTTAGATTGAGACTGATCTATAGACTGCATGGGCATGTTATGATCTTAGATGTGCTAATGATATGTATATGAGCATGCATTTCTTTGTATCATTGTTGCATGATTGGACCTACACCTATTCTGTTGATTCCTTGTACCAGTTGTTGTGCATGTAGTGTAGGTGATCATGTTGTGGCTCGTGCTATGTTATTGTGCCTCCTCTTTGTGGTAGAATCGAGATGATTGTGAGCACTGGAGCATTGATTGTGCCGAGGGCACGTGGTTCTTTGTGAGAGTATGGATTGGGTCATACTTGTTGATTATTCTTTGAGATGCCGAGGGCATGTGATTCTTTGTTGACCTAGTCGTGTCGATCATATACCTGCGGGTGCTTGGCGGATACTATGGGTTTACTTTACTCGGTTGGGTAGCTCCCACGAGTACCACTCTAGAGTTGGCATATTCCGTACAGAGGGTTGTACGAGGAACTAGTTACAGATGGTGTTCCTGTACTAGTTGGGCTCCCTTTTGTGTTGAGCTTGATCAGGCCGCAGGTATCGCATTGTGAGGTATTGTATGGTATTATGGATCGAGCTAGGTACAGACGGAGTTTCCTGTACTAGCTGGTTCGCAGGTATTGTATTGTGTATGATAGTCCTCATTTGGTATATTCAGTTCATTGGTATTTATACTGACAGTTGAGTATTGTGCATAGTAGTGGTAGTATATCTCCTACATTCTTTCTTGCTCTATATATATCTCTTGAGATTGAGGACTTAGTGGGCAGACCGCTGAGGCTGGTGGCGGTACCCACTGAGGACTACTTGTTTGATAGTAGTTCTCACACCCATTGGTGACATCTTTTTGCAGAGTCTTCTTCCCCAGTCGTGCATACTGAGCGCGGAAAGGAGACCGTCGGGTAGAGCATTCCCCGGATACTTGGCTAGAGGTATACCCATTTTGTTAGTGAGTTATGTGTCTGTACATACAGTGAGTTTGAGAGACTAGTGATGTGTTGTATTGTGGTTATGGAGGATGTATGTACAGTGATCTTTTGATATTATATATAGCAGCTCTGTTGATACCTTTAGCTCTGTGTGTTTGATTGTGGATGTTGTTTCGCTTCGTATACATGGTTGAGATACTGGGGTGTTCGTGTCGAGTGCAAATTAATCATCAATTTTCTCGTAATCTTATTTCAAGAAAATTGGTAGAAAAAATAAATCTTATGTCATGCTGTTGTTCTTCTCCTTATTTTGTTTCTTATGGTGGCACCTATTATCAAATCCAACTATGTTAAATCCGGCATACTCACAATGCAAGATGAATACCAAGAGGAAATTGTATTCGTCATGGTTGATATTGAAGGATGTGAGATAATAGTTGGACGACCATGGCATGAATCAAAAAATACTTTTCTAGCCATGGAGGGAAATAAGTATATCTTTCATGATAATGGCATTCAATATTCTATTTTTCCAAAAATCAAAAAGCCAAAGTCGACGCAGCCACATCCAATCATGCTTTTTCACCACCTTTGTCGACTCCGCAAATTTGGAGCCATCAAAGAAGATTACCGAGACACCTATTATTCCACCTCCATTACCACCGTCGAAAGCCCCTCTTCTACCACAACTTGAGTTTTAAACAGCAGTCGTGGCTGAGAAGGTGCTAATGAAAATTATTCGACATTCAGGTGTCGGACTACATCATTATATTTGTATAATGATTTGGTGCTATCAACTTCTTCTTCTATTTATGTTGATCTCGAGGACGAGATCCTGCACAGCGGAAGCGAATGATGCAGAATCGGGTTTGCTCCGTTTAGGTTTTAATTTTTTTAAATTTTGGAATTATTTTATTTGTTAATTTGTTTTAGTCATGTTTTGAAGATTTTTAGGATTTATCATGTGGAATAAATTTCTAAAAATTAGGGATATGATTTAGGCTTTTAGATATATTCGAATTAGGAAAAGATCCCTAAAATCTTGGGATTTGAACTAGATTAGGATTATATCTGGAATGTAGAACACTGAACTTCAGTGTGTTGTACTGAACTTTTACAAATTGTGGAGTTTTGGTGGAAAGTGGCATGAGAGGCTATGTGAGTGGCTTCGGCCAAGTTTGGGACTTATACAAGTGTTTTCGGCGCAAGTGAGGTGCGAAAACGGACTTCGAAAAGTCAAGTCTGCCAAACTGCAGAATTCTGCGGCGCATTCCGGTATGTATGTGTTGATACCGGAATGGCGTTGTTGAGCTGAAAATCCAGCTCTCGGGTTCTACGGAATCAAGTGTTGAAACCGGAATAAATTCACCTGATTCCGGTATGGATGCAATTAGTTCCGGTATGGATTGTGAGATACCGGAATGCAGTGGGAAATCTGGAAATCCAGCTCTCGGGCTTTGCGGAATTGCCTGTTGATACCGGAATAAACGCTCGTATTCCGGTATACCAGTGCGCATACCGGAATGCAGAGCTGCGAGATGCCAGCTTTGGCTGGCTGTGTGTAGTGATATGTGAGGGGGGGTAGTTTGGTCTTTTCACATGAGTGTGGATGTATGAAAGGCTGAGTGTCACGCCCCGGGTTACCTCTTCCCAGGCACATCAACAGACCCGCCGTATACACAGTAATAAAACTGAGCATACGAAGCGAAAACAACATCAACTAACAGCTAAAGGTATCAAAAGTAACAGAGCTGCTATATAAATAATAAGTTCACTGTACATACATACATCAATTCACAACTAAAAATATACATCACTGTCAAACTCCAACAACCACTGTATGTACAGACTCATGGGATCATCTACCAAAATGGGGTATACCTCTAGCCAACTGTCCGGGGATCAGATCTGCCCGACGGTCTCCTTTCCGCGATCAGAATGCACTGCTGGAGAAGAAAACTCTGCAAAAAGGTGTCAACAACGGGTGTGAGAACTACTATCAAACAAGTAGTCCTCAGTGGGTACCGCCACCAGCGTCAGCGGTCTGCCCACTAAGTCGTCGATCTCAAGATATATAGAGAGCAATAAAAAAAGTAAGAGATAAACTACCACTACTATGCACAATGCTCATGCTGTCAATACGAGTATCAATAATCTGATCATAATACATCAAACGAGGACTATCATGAATCCATAATATCATACCTGCGGCCTGGATATCACGCTCTACCCGTAGGTAGCCAACTAGTACAGGCATGAACCCTCTGTACTACACATAACCCAACTCCAGAGTGGTACTCATGGGAGCGACCCAACCGAGTAATATATCACAACACATATCATCGCCAAGCACCCACAGGTATATGATCAACAAGATGGGTCAATCTGATCTCACAAGAAACTCACGTGCCCTCGGCACCTCAAATGCATAATCAACAAGTATGACCCATATCAACTGATCAATGCTCAAGTGCTCACAAACAACTCAACTCTACCACAAAGAGGATGTATAATCAACATAGCACCAGCCACAATAAGATCACCTACACTAGTATGTTCAACAACTGATACAATGGATATCAATGCAACAGGATAGGTGTAGGCAAAATCATGCATCAAGAACATAATAAAATCATGCTTGCTATCAGGTACCACTACCTCAACAATGATCATATCATACATATGCAAGCAGTTAATCAGTCTCAACTAAAGCATGTCATAACTAACATAATCTCAACGATATCATGTCATGCTAACATGAGAATAAGCACTTAGGAGGAAATCCATTGAATCTGGTAAACATCAACCCACCTCAAATGCTAATCCAACCACGGTGGAAATACAAATACAATCTCAGATCCAATCCTCCGGAGCACACACTAGGCTCAAACAGTACTCCAATCTGAATCTACCACAGAATGGACTGCCACCTCCAACAGAACAAATGATCAGAACCAGATCAGAACAACACAGTAGAAGAGAACAAGCTAGATCATCACTAATGCCAACACATGGCCCTTACTCTAGCTTTCTCTCCCTAAAAGGTGGAATACTAAATGGAAATGGCCCTCAAAAGATAAGGATGCTCATCTATTTATAGGCCTCAAAATTCCACATTCGGGCGCTCGAATTCCCTCTTCCGGGCGTCCGGAAATCACCTAAGCCAGGTGTCAGCTAGTCGGCAGGCGGTTCGGCAGTGGTCGGCAAGCGGTGGGGTGGCGCTCCTCCGATGGTCGACACGTGTCCTGCAACACGACACGTGTTAATCCACGTCATAACTCAAATTCGGATCCACGATCCGGGCGTCCGAAACATGCGTCCAGATCCCAAAGTAACCAAAGACATCCGGATCCATCCAAAACAATCCATCGGCTCCGAAACATTCGGGCGTCCACTTCCCCAGATTCTGGCGTCCGAAATGCCAAAGCCCAGTAACGTCACAAAAACACCAAGTATTATATTCTTCCCTCCTTTAATAGTTTCGTCCTCGAAACTAAAGTAAAGCAAGTAACTCACCTCAAAGTGCAAACAAGTGGGGATAAGACCTCTGCATCACTGTCTCCAATTCCCAAGTTGCTTCTCGTTCATCATGATAATTCCATTGCACTTTCACATAAGGTATGACTCGATTACGCAATTCCCTCGTCTCACGAGCAAGAATTCGTATCGGTCGCTCCTCGTATCGTAAATCCTCCGTCAGCTCAAGTGGGATAAAATTAATCACATGGGAAGGATCATACATGTACTTTCTCAGAACTGATACATGAAAAACATCATGCACACCTGCTAACCGAGGTGGAAGGGCTATCCGATAAGCCACGGGTCCAACTCTTTCCAGAATCTCAAAAGGACCAATGAATCGCGGACTAAGCTTTCCGCGAATTCCAAATCTTCGTATGCCCTTCGATGGAGAAACTTTCAAGAAAACATGGTCTCCAACTTGAAATTCTAAATCCCGTCTCCGAGTATCAGAATAACTCTTTTGCCTGCTCTGGGCTGTCTCTATATGCCGTCGTATTACTCTAACTTTCTCCTCAGCTTCAAGCAATAACTCTGGACCCAAAGTTTTCCTTTCACCTACATCATCCCAATACAAAGGTGATCGACATTTACGTCCATACAATGCTTCAAACGGAGCCATTTTAATGCTCGCCTGATAGCTATTGTTGTACGCAAATTCTATCAATCTCAGATGTCGATCCCATCCTCCACTGAAATCTAATATACAAGCTCTCAACATATCCTCAAGCGTCTGTATAGTACGCTCGGACTGACCATCTGTCTGTGGGTGAAATACAGTACTAAAACGAAGCTGAGTCCCCAAAGCTGTCTGTAAACTTCTCCAAAAGTGTGAGACAAACCTCGGGTCTCTATCAGATACTATCGAGATTGGTACTCCATGCAATCTCAATATTTCATCCATATAAAGCTGTGCAAGCCGCTCACGGGGCCAAGTAATCTGCATAGGTAGAAAATGAGCAGACTTCGTCAACCTATCCACAATTACCCATATCACATCATAGCCGCCCGAAGTCCTTGGCAGCCCGACCACAAAATCCATCGTGATGTGGTCCCACTTCCACTCAGGTACCGGAAGGCTTTGTAGCTTACCAGCCGGCACTCGATGCTCAGCCTTCACTTGCTGACATGTTAAACTTTGAACTACAGCTTTTCCAATGTCTCTCTTCATGCCAGTCCACCAGAAATGAGTCTTTAAATTTTGATACATCTTAGTCCCACCAGGATGAACAGAATAAGGAGAATAATGTGCTTCCTTCAATATCTCCTCTCTAATCTCCGAATCTGCTGGTACACATAAACGACCTCCGTAACGGAGAATTTCTTAATCATCGCAATTAAAATCTTCAAGATCACCGCTTCTCAGTTGATCTCTAATCTTCATCAAATGAGGGTCTACACTCTATTTTTCTCGAATCCTTTCCAACAGAGTGGGCTGTAAGATCATAGTCATAAGTCTTGCAGTTGATCCAAGAGTAACCACTTCAAGTGATAATCTCTGCATCTCCTCCACTAGGACAGGATGCTGTGTAATACTCATACTCAATGTTGCTACAGCCTTCCTACTCAACGCATCGGCTACTACATTTGACTTGCCGGGATGATACAGAATAGAGATGTCATAGTCCTTCAGTAACTCCAACCATCTCCGTTGCCGTAAATTTAGCTCCTTCTGTGTAAACAGATACTTAAGGCTCTTGTGATCCGTATAGACTTCACAATGCTCTCCATAGAGATAGTGGCGCCATAACTTCAGAGCAAAAACTACCGCTACCAACTCCAAGTCATGAGTAGGGTAGTTTTTCTCGTACTCCTTTAATTGTCTTGAAGCATATGCAATCACTCTACCATGCTGCATTAGCACGCAACCCAAGCCACTATGTGAAGCATCACTATAGATTACAAATCCTTCGCCATTACTGGTAACGCAAGAATGGGGGCTGTCATCAACTTCTGCTTTAACTCATCAAAGCATTCTTGGCAATCATTACTCCATATAAACTTAACCCCTTTTCTAGTTAACCGAGTAAGAGGCGTAGAGAGTTTCGTAAAACTCTCCACAAATCGACGATAATATCCGGCTAAGCCAAGAAAACTCCGTACTTCAGAAATCGTCGTCGGCCTAGGCCAGTCTCGAATCGCCTCAATCTTCTTAGGATCGACGGCTACTCCTGAAGCAGAAATCACATGGCCTAAAAAGGCTACTTCTCTTAACCAAAACTCACATTTCTTCAGCTTTGCATACAACTTCTTTTCTCGCAAGAGTTGCAGCACTAATCTCAGATGCTCTTCATGCTCTGCATCATTACGGGAGTAAATTAAGATATCATCAATAAAGACTACAACAAACTTATCCAAGAAAGACTTGAAGACTCGGTTCATCATATCCATAAATGCAGCATGGGCATTCGTCAAACCAAAAGGCATGACTATAAATTCATAATGCCCATACCGAGTTCTAAAAGTTGTCTTAGAGATATCCTCGGCCTTCACCTTCAATTGGTGGTAACCGGACTGAAGATCAATCTTTGAAAAGACACACGCACCTTGTAACTGATCAAATAAATCATCAATACGTGGGAGGGGATATCTATTCTTGATGGTCACTTTGTTCAATTCCCGATAATCCACACATAACCTAAGTGAACCATCATTCTTCTTAACAAACAACACAGGTGCTCCCCAAGGCGACACACTGGGTCGAATAAATCCTTTATCCATAAGATCCTGCAGTTGCGCCTTCAACTCTCGCAATTCAGCTGGTGCCATTCTATAGGGTGTCTTCGAGATTGGCGCGGTTCCTGGTATCACGTCAATCACGAATTCAATCTCCCTATCAGGAGGCATCGAAGATAGCTCGGAAGGAAAAACATCCGGAAACTCGCGGACAATAGGAATGTCCTCGAGTCCCAGTACAATAGTAGGCACCTCAGTCACTATTACTAAATAGGCCATGCATCCTCTACTCAACATCTGTCTGGCCTTAGATGAAGATATCGTCATTGCAAACAGTGAACTTCTACGTCCTTTAAAAATAAACTTCTCCTGTCCAGGCTCACGAAAGATCACCGTCTTGGTTCCACAATCAATTGTCGCAAAATAACGAGACAACCAATCCATGCCAAGGATCACATCAAAATCCTGCAATTGCTTTAATACGAATAAATCGGCAGGCATGATCCAAGGCCCTAATTGCACAGGACATGCCCAACAATCCTCCGTCACCTGCAAGCTATGGTCGGGTACCCACACCTCCTGTGTCTGGGGTAACGACCCTATCTCTAAACCATGATGCAATGCAAATGCTGTACTAACAAAGGAATGCGATGCACCGGTATCAAATAAAGTGCGCGATCTAATGCCACAAATCAAAATGATACCTGCCACCACACGATCAGCTATCGAGGCGTCCTCAATCTGCGCGGCATAGACTCGGCTGCTTGCCTGCTGCTGGCGTCGATCTGGCTGTCGTGGCATAGAGAATCGGTCCGCCTGACTAAACACCGGGGAAGCTCCAGATACTTGCGGTGGGGAGAAAGGAACAGACGCCATTGATGGAGCTGCGGCTACTAATCTGGGACAAGTCCTCCTCATATGTCCCGGCTGTCCACACTCAAAACATCGACCCTCACGCCGATCACAAAGACTAGGCCAATGAGGTCCTCCACAAATCACACACCTGGGAGATCCCTTATGCTGTTGTCGCTACAGGCGAAATCCTCCAGACTGCTGTCGGCTAGAAGATCCACGTCCCTGGAAGCGCGATCGTGGTGGAGGTTTTGGCGGCCGTATGCCACTCGACTGCCCTCCATCATCAGTTGCTGGGCGCTTCCTCTCCTGACCCAGAGCTGGGTCCACAAGCTGCCCCCTAGTTACAAATGTTCTTCGCTCTACCCACAGAGACTGCTCAATAGTCGCATCCAAAGTCTGAAGTCTCTGAGAGTGGACAAATGGAAATATCTCCGGTCTCAAACTCTTCTCATAGAGATAAACCTTTTGTACTTCATCTCTTGCAGCAGTAGGCACACAATTTAGCAATCTTGTAAACTCTCTAGCATACTCCTGCACCGAGCGATTTCCTTGCTTCAGATTCTTCAGATCTTCCTCTATCTTCACCTTCACACTGCTTGGAAAATAAGCTCCATACATAATCCCGCGAAACTCGCTCCAAGTCATCTGCAGAGGATTCAAGGACCTATGATCATGAGTCCTTCTCCACCAAACATGAGCATCACTAGCCAGACAATGGACTGCCATATGCACCTGCTCCCGTGCTGGCACAAAAAGATCCTCAAACAATTTTTCCATCTCACATATCCAAGCTTCTACCACCCACGGTTCTATACTACTACCATTAAATCGTGGTGGATCAAATCTACAGAAACGAGCCAATCTTTCCGCCATCTGCTCTTGCTCTTCCTCAGAAAGCACTCGACTTGACTGCGCACTCTCGTCCCTAGGTTAGGATGCAACTGGAATGGTCGCGCCCTGAGGCTCCGCAGTTCGAGGCGTAGTACTCTGCTGCTGTACGAAAGCATCGCACATCTTCTGCAATAAGACACTCTGGTGCCTACCTACTGCAGCTATATCGGCTAGCTTCTCCTGCAAATCGGACCGTACTCTAGGTCCCGACTGCTCTGGCATCTCCGAAGGCGTCGGATGCGCTCGCGTCGATGGTCAATCACGATATCGAGGAGGCATTGTAATCACCTGCAACAGAATACCCAATTAGACAACAAACAATCACTCGACCCAATCTAGCGAAAGTCTAGAAGGATACTCCTTTTCTTTTCAAATTGTTATGTCGTCTGCAGCCAACATAATTCATCCGATAAGAAAAGGCTTTAATCCCTCAATCACTTTTCCTACTCAAGGAAGGATTCAAAACACAATCTTTGACTTTCGCAATTAATCACGTCTCTCACGTCATAACATCCTAAGGTCTGTCATCTTAGGTTTCCTAGGCCCTCTTGACCTATTCCTAAGCTCTGAAACCAACTTAATTTGTCACGCCCCGCGTTACCTCTTCCCAGGCACATCAACTAACAGTAGTAAAATTGAGCATACGAAGCGAAAACAACATCAACTAACAGCTAAAGGTATCAAAAGTAACAGAGCTGCTATATAAATAATAAGTTCACTGTACATACATACATCAATCCACAACCAAAAATATACATCACTGTCAAACTCCAACAACCACTGTATGTACAGACTCATGGGATCATCTACCAAAATGGGGTATACCTCTAGCCAACTGTCCGGGGATCAGATCTACCCGACGGTCTCCTTTCCGCGATCAGAATGCACTGCTGGAGAAGAAGACTCTGCAAAAAAGTGTCAACAACGGGTGTGAGAACTACTATCAAACAAGTACTCCTAAGTGGGTACCGCCACCAGCGTCAGTGGTCTGTCCACTAAGTCGTCGATCTCAAGATATATAGAGAGCAATAAAGAAAGTAGGAGATGAACTACCACTACTATGCACAATGCTCATGCTGTCAATACGAGTATCAATAATCTGATCA
The DNA here is from genome assembly GCA_016920855.1 of Puya raimondii. Classification (NCBI taxonomy): domain Eukaryota; kingdom Viridiplantae; phylum Streptophyta; class Magnoliopsida; order Poales; family Bromeliaceae; genus Puya; species Puya raimondii. The sequence continues at coordinate 13,112,107 of JABWPP010000050.1, forward strand.
TAATACATCAAACGAGGACTATCATGAATCCATAATATCATACCTGCGGCCTGGACATCACGCTCTACCGGTAGGGAGCCAACTAGTACAGGCATGAACCCTCTGTACTACACATAACCCAACTCCGGAGTGGTACTCGTGGGAGCGACCCAAACGAGTAATATATCACAACACATATCATCGCCAAGCACCCACAGGTATATGATCAACAAGATGGGTCAATCTGATCTCACAAGAAACTCACGTGCCCTCGGCACCTCAAATGCATAATCAACAAGTATGACCCATATCAACTGATCAATGCTCAAGTGCTCACAAACAACTCAACTCTACCACAAAGAGGAGGTATAATCAACATAGCGCGAGCCACAATAAGATCACCTACACTAGTATGTTCAACAACTGATACAATGGATATCAATGCAACATGATAGGTGTAGGCCAAATCATGCATCAAGAACATAATGAAATCATGCTTGCTATCAGGTACCACTACCTCAACAATGATCATATCATACATATGCAAGCAGTTAATCAGTCTCAACTAAAGCATGTCATAACTAACATAATCTCAACGATATCATGTCATGCTAACATGAGAATAAGCACTTAGGAGGAAATCCACTGAATCTGGTAAATATCAACCCACCTCAAATGCTAATCCAACCACGGTGGAAATACAAATACAATCTCAGATCCAATCCTCCGGAGCACACACTAGGCTCAAACAGTACTCCAATTTGAATCTACCACATAATGGACTGCCACCTCCAACAGAACAAATGATCAGAACCAGATCAGAACAACACAGTAGAAGAGAACAAGCTAGATCAACACTAATGACAACACATGGCCCTTACTCTAGCTTTCTCTCTCTAAAAGGTGGAATACGAAATGGAAATGGCCCTCTAAAGATCAGGATACTCACCTATTTATAGGCCTCAAAATTCCACATTCGGGCGCCCGAATTCCCTCTTCCGGGCGTCCGGAAATCACCTAAGCCAGGTGTCAGCTAGTCGGCAGGCGGTTCGGCGGTGGTCGGCAAGCGGTGGGGCGGCGCTCCTCCGGCGGTCGACACGTGTCCTGCAACATGACACGTGTTAATCCACGTCATAACTCAAATTCTGATCCACGATCCGGGCGTCCGAAACATGCGTCCAGATCCCAAAGTAACCAAAGACATCCGGATCCATCCAAAACAATCCATCGGCTTCGAAACATTCGGGCGTCTACTTCCCCAGATTCGGGCGTCCGAAATGCCAAAGCCCAGTAACGTCACAAAAACACCAAGTATTACACTGAGACACCTTCCCCTTCTCATTTTCTTCCTCCTCTACTTCTCCTCTCCTTCTCCCTCACTTTCTCTCTCTAGAGATCTCCCAAAGCTTGGAGAAAATGGTGGATTGAGCTTGAAAAAGATTTCCAAAGTGGAGAAGAAGCTTCTTGGTGCGAGAAGAAGCTTGGGAAACTCGTGGCTAAGGTGAGTTCCTCATGATTTGGGTTCAAACCTTAGAATTTATCTAGTATTTTGAGATTTTTGGAGACCCTAGGCAATCTAATCCACAAAATATGGAGATTGGCCAAGAAATTTCGGGGTTCTACATGCATGCATGTGAAACCTAGGTGAAAGGAGGGCTTTTGCCATGGAAGGCTCTAAAAATATTTGGACCTTCGGGAATTGCAATTGAGGCATAGAAAATCATGTTAGAACGATTGATTTCAAGTATCGAGTTGATTTATAGGTTCGTAATGAGTAACGAACCATTTTCTTGTAGAAGCTTGGGTTGAAGCAAGAACTCAAGGCTCAGTGACCTAGGAGCTCAAGGAATTCAAGACTTGGGAGCTCTTGAGGTGGGTTTGTGTTTACCGAAGTGATTAGATCACTTCCATGTCTAGGGTAAATAACCATTTGACATTAAAATGGTGTAAAAGTATGTAACCCTAGAATTTGCATGTTGGCAAAATGAGAATCATGATGAACTGAGCCATGGGCTCATCTTGCATGCTAATGAATTCAAGTATTTCATTATTAGTTATACTTGTTATGTGATTGCATATATGAATTAGAACCTAGTGTTGTGAGACATAGGTTGTAAAGTGCAAATGGAACCTAGTGTCATTGAACATAGGTTGGAACATGAGATTGGAACCTAGTGTCATGGAACATAGGTTGGAACATGAAATTGGAACCTAGTGTCATGGAACCTAGGTTGAGAATGTAAAGTAAACCTAGTGTCATTGAACATACGTGAGACTTGGTGACTTGAACCTAGGGCCATTGAACTTATGTTGGCAAGTGTGAAATGTGAACATTGGGGTATGCGGCGATTTCGCTACCCCGGGTATGCGACGATTTCGCTACCCGAGCCACGTGATGGCGGAGACGAATTGGGGTATGCGACGATTTCGCTATCCCGGGTATGCGGCGATTTCGCTATCCCGGGTATGCGGCGATTTCGCTACCCGAATAAGGAGATGACGATTTCACTCCTTGGAGGTTGGGACCATGATGGGGATGGCGATTCCATTGCCCGGTGCCCAACACTATATTGTGTAAAGTGAAAACATTGGGGTACGCGGCGATTTCGCTATCCCGGGTATGCGGCGATTCCGCTACCCGAATAAGGAGATGACGATTTCACTCCTTGGAGGTTGGGACCATGATGGGGATGGCGATTCCATTGCCCGGTGCCCAATACTTGCGGCGATTCCGACACCATAAATAAATGAAAAGTAGTGAACTTGGACAATGTGAGATATAAGATGAACCTAGGAGAAAATGAAAGTTTTCATTTTATTTGGTTGCATCCTTTATGTTTATTTACAAGCATATAAATATTTGCATGCATAGTTAATTGACATCTAACTTATGCTTATGGTGTTTCTTTGGACCTGGTGGGTCGAGCTTCCTCTTAGGTGGCCTTACCCACAAGGAACTATGTTTATAGTTCTCACCCCACGTTTTTTAGGTCCTTCCGCGAGTGAGGCGGCGGAGCGAGGCAAGGGTTTGGCTCTGTAGATAGCGGCCCTTCTATTTTGGTGTCATGAATAGTTGTACCCCGAGTTTTGGACAATGGTAGCATAGGGTTTTTTTATTAAATGTATACAACTTGTAATTCCATGGTTTTGGAACTTGATGTATGGAATAGGAATGAAGGAAAAGAAAAATTGGGCATGTATAAATGTGCAAATGTGATGTAATAAGTAGAACTTCTTTATGTTGATGCTTTCCTTGTGCAACTCTTGTACTCCGTTCCTAGTTGGAACATCGTGGAAATGCTTGTGTTGTGACGCCTTGGGCGAGTAGGGGAGACTCTGTCCGTTCGGCGGGTCTGGGGCACGCGCTCGTGCGGTTTGTCCTTCCACCTACTTGGTGTTAAGGCATGGCGGGGCGTGACATGGAAGGTTATAAATATAGCCTATACCCTGTAAATTAGAGACGAGTTATGATGAAATAGAAATTTGGTTTTGTGTTTTGATTGCGGTCATGGTACCTTTTTCCCCTCCCCTCCTCTGCCGTGTGCGCCGGCAATATTCTTATTTCCTAAGAAATTCTATCTTCTCTTTTTCTTTTTCTTCTTTTCTCCTTTCTTATATTTCTCTCTTATTCTTCTTCTAAATTTGTTTTCCCTATTATCGACTATTTTCTTCAATTTTCTCTTAATTTTTTAAAAAAATTAAAAATAAAAAAATTGTCGGAACCTTCTTCCTAGAGCCATACTACTTTTGATTTTTTTTCCTTTTTTAATTACAAAAAGTAATTTAAAATTTATTAAAATCTTTAAAAATTTAAAAAAATTGAAAATTAATCTAAAATTTCTAGAAAATTTTAAATTTGGTTTAAAATTGATTTTGGGCTCATTACTTGCAAGATAGATTAGGATTTTTCTAATTTGTCCTGCATCAGCGGGCTTGGCGCTCTACAGCCTCGTTGATGAGGCAGGGAACTAAAGAGGTAGCGATGTGATGGAAAGGGCAGGCGGGCGCACTGTGGAGGAGTGGAGGAAGGGCGACGGGAGTAGAGAAAGCTATGTTCAACGTACATTCTCAATTAATAAATCAAAATGCTCATCATCTATGGTTGTCCCTAACTATTTTCTTCTCCCTTCAAGCCAGATCCCCCCAATATATACTCGCTAAAACTACATACCATTCCCAATTCTTACAAAAGCACTACACATATAGATCAACTAACCAACAAACGTGGAGCATAAAAAACATCTTCTATATCTGTATCAAACATCATGATGAGCTCAGCAATCACTAAATTACTCATCGGCAGATCCAAATTCCTCGAGAATAAGCAGAATTGTCTCCAAAGGCAACCCTAATTGAGAAGGGCACAATCAGTCTACAAAGTCACCTGATCTTATACTATTAGTGGAAAATGTTGTCACGCACTGGGGTTCTTTTCGGAAGTCCTTCTTAGGAAACTAGCGAAAAACGTGTAGTTTTTTTTTTAAAACACTTTTGAGAACACCCCGCAGACGCACACAGACCCGCCACATGGACAATGTCACGCCCCGCCGGGTCCTTAAACACCAACTAGGTGGAAAGGATAACCGCACGAGCGCATGCACCAGACCCGCCGAACGGATAGAGTCTTTCCTATCCGCCCAAGGCGTCACAACACAAGCTTATCCACAATGTTCCAACTAGGAACGGAGTACAAGAGTTGCACAAGGAAAGCATCAACATAAAGAAGTTCTACTTCTATTACATCTCATGGCACAATATACATGTCCAATTTTTCTTTTCTTTTCTTTTCATTCCATACATTATGTTCTCAAAACAATGGAATATACAATTTCATACATATAATGAAAATCCCCTATGCTGTCGTAGTCCAAAACTAGGGGTACACTCTATGTGTCACCAAAATGGAAGAGCCGCTATCTAAAGAGCCAAACCCTTGCCTCGCTCCGCCGCCTCACTCGCGGAAGGACCTGGAAAATGGGGGGTGAGAACTATAAACATAGTTCCCAGTGGGTAAGGCCACCCAAGAGAGGAGCTCGACCCACCAGGTCCAAAGAAACACCATATGCATAAGTTAGATTATATATAACTATGCAACAATTATTTACATGCTTGTAAATAAACATAAATGATGCAACCAAATGAAATATAATTTATCATTCTCTCCTAGGTTCATCCTATGTCTCACAATGACTAAGTTCATTTACTTGTCATTTACTTATGGTTTCGGAATCGCCGTCTCACCATAATTGTTCCAACATCCAAGGAGTGACATTGTCACCCCCGAGTTCGAGTAGCGAAATCGTCGCCTACTCGGGATAGCAAAATCGTCGCTTACCCCGTCTCAACACGGCCACTGCATGGCATGGGTAGCGAAATCGTCGCATACCCGGGATAGCAACCTCGTCGCACATTCCCTCTCGACACCGCCCACTCAAGGCGAGGTAGCGAAATCGTCGCCTACCCGGGATTGCAAACTCGTCGCACATCCCGTGTCGGTACGGCCAACTCATGGCATGGTAGCGAAATCGTCGCCTACCCGGGATAGCAAAATCGTCGCACATCCCGTCTCAATACGGCCAACTCATGGCATGGTAGCGAAATCGTCGCCTACCCGGGATAGCAAAATCGTCGCACATCCCGTTGTTCACTTTTTCACTTGCCAACCTAAGTCTCATGATCTTAGGTTCAAGTCACTAAGTCTCGCCTATGTTTGATAACACTAGGCTTACTTTCTCATTGCCAACCTAGGTTCCATGACTCTAGGTTCCAATCACATGTCCAACCTATGTTCAATGACACTAGGTTTCAATCTCACATGTTCCAACCTATGTTCAACAACACTAGGTTTAAATCTCACATGTTCCAACCTATGTTCAATAACACTAGGTTTAAATCTCACATGTTCCAACCTATGTTCAATAACACTAGGTTTAAATCTCACATGCAACCATGCAACAAGTATCAATAATTGAATTGTACTTGAAATATCCATCATGCAATAGGAGTTCATTGTTCTACCTATCATGATTTTACCTTTGCCAACATGCAAATTGCTAGGGTTCTCAATACATACCATTTTATTTTTAAATGGATAATTACCCTAGACATGGAAGTGACCTAATCACTTCGGTAAACACAAACCCACCTCAAGAGCTTTCAAATCTTGGTATTCTTCAAGCTCCTAAGTATCCAAGCCTAGAGTTCTTGCTTCAACCCAAGCTTCTACAAGAAAACGGTTCGTTACTCGTTACGAACCCTAAAATCAACTCAATATTTGAAATCAAGTGCTCCAACATGATTTCCTAAGCCTCAATTGCAATTATCGAAGGTCCAAATATTTTTAGAACCTCACATTGCAAAAGCCCTCATTCTACCTAGGGTTTGCATGCATGCAAGCCAAACCTTAGATTTCATGGCCAAACACCCACCATTTGTAGTTTAGATTGCCAAGGGTTCCCAAAAACCTCATTTCAAAGGATTAAATCTAAGGTTTGAACCCAAAACGTGAGGTACTAACCTTAATCACGAAATCCCCAAGCTCCTTCTTGCACCAAGAAGCTTCTTTTCTCCTTTGGAAGCTTTTTCCAAGATCAATCCACCTTTTCTCCAAGTTTTGGAGAGATCTCTAGAGAGAGAAAGTGGGAGAGATGGAGAGGAGAAGTGGAGAAGATGATCTCTGAGAAAGGGGGGTGTTCCCAGCCTTTCTAATACCCCCACGCATGTGAAAAGACCAAAATGCCCCTCTCCACAAACAACACAACAACCAGCCAAAATCTGGACATTGTATACCGGTATGCGCATATGCATACCGGTATACCTCAGGAATCCTGCAGAATCCCGAGAGCTGGTCTCACTGTTTCGCACATTGTATACCGGTATACCATTTCTCATACCGGTATACCCCGGAAAATCCCGCAAACCCGAGAGCTGGGTTTCTCGGTTTTAACACAGCATTCCGGTATACCATTTCACATACCGGTATACCAAGCTCCAATTCCGGTATTGGAGTTCACATACCGGAATCCAGTGCAGACTTCCCAAGTTCGCAGTTTTTAACTTCTCGAAGTTCATTTTCGCGCCTCAATTGCGCCGAAAACACTTCGCGCAGTCCCGAACTTGGCCAAAGCCTCACATATAGCCTCTTATGCCATTTTCTCACTAGAACTCTACAATTTGTAGAAGTTCAGTACGATGCACTGAAATTCAGTGTACTACAGACAAAGGATCTCCTGTACGAACGGACAAAGTCTTCCCTGTACATGCACAGCGTAGCACCACAATACAAAGTGAGAACATGTAAACATGTCTCCCCTCCTAGTGGGTACCGCCAGCCGACGAAGGCGAGGAGTACTCACCGGCAAAAGAAAGAGATAAATATAATCATGAATTGATATCATAAGCACAATAGTAATGAAATAACAACCGGCAATAAATGCAAAAGTAACCGCTACTGTAAGATAAGGTGGAAATCAACAACTAGGGATAATCGACATGTGTACCGAAACAGTAGTAGTAATGACTAGAAAGGGACTATAACTGACAATCAATATATAACTATGTGCTACTGTAACGGACAACAGAATACAATAATGTATCAAATGGGTGAATAATACCAACAACCAAATCAACTACCATATTGGTCGAAAGACCTCAGGCTAAACCACAACCTGCTCACCCACCTGGCATATAATCCTAACAGGCACCTCGTAGGGCTCACGTGTCGGAAGTACGACCACTTTTCTGGAAAAGCACCCTTTGCGGTGGATCAGACCGTTGGTGTACATGAAATGCTCACGAGCTGTGGCGAATGATGCAATATGCTCAATAGCCAATGTCGGCAAGTAGCCGAGAGAATAATCCATAAGGAGTCACCGACCAATCAGGTCCATCTCTATCTAAGAGTGTCACCGACCGTAAGGTCAACTAATGTCAAATCATGCAATGTACAAATAAGAGTATCACCAACCACAAGGTCAATCACTACCACATCATCTACTATGATCATGCTAAAATAGGAGTTCCACCGACCACAAGGTCCACTAATGTCATATAATGCAATATCCAACTAAGAGTGTCACCGACCACCAGGTCAACTTATGAGGACTGAGAATTTGGCTTTGTAGTTAAACTCTTTGTTGACGATGTTTTTGTGTGTAACTCAATTACATAAGCACTCGTCAAGTTTCAGGAGAAAACGACTTAGGATAGAGAAGTTACGCGATCTTTACTAATCACTTAAAATGAATAGTAACTCAGGTTTTCCGGTGAGGCCAATGAGTAGTGATGGCTTCTGGTGAGTATCGGACTCTGTTCATAGTGATCCAATAGCTCGTTTTCAACATTTCGACTGTTCTGGACCCAATGGCACTGACGGATTTGGGTTTTGACGCAAGGTTTCCAAGAAAATTGGATTTTATCACAAAGAGGGTTTTTGTTCTTTGCTATTCTTGCGTTGTATAACTTCTTGTGCTCCGTGCATGTGTCCTGGAGTAGGGTGGAGGATGGTTCAGGTACCTACCAGTGGTAGAAAATTCAAATTCGAATTTGAATTTGAGGTTTATTTGATTTACACATATATATATGAGTGGTTTTTGGAAAATTGGAGAGAGAATGACTTTCGTCGCAAATCGGCGACCAATTCGAACAAAACAAAATCTTGAATTTGATGTTTCGGCAGTGTTGAACGCGCTGGCATGATCCGTTCGAAAATCCGATGGGCGGATCGCCGGATATCATATGATTATCGAGGAGAGGTCAAAATGGCATTTTTGTATCTCGCGGGAAACCCTCTTTATTTTATGTACCGAATCGCGCGAGATCGGACGTGGGGGTCTGTTCGCGCATTTTACACCCGTTGTGGGGGACTCAGTATTAAATAGTGAGAATTGGTGGACTTGTGTGCAATTATACCACCTTGTATATATGAGCCACTTAGGGTTTTTATGGATGAAAATCCTAACCCTAGCCTAGCCACCCTCATCCGAGCCCCTGCCCCTTCTCCTCCCTCCCCTGTGTGCGCCGCGCGCCTCCCGGCCGTTGCCGACCGAGCTCCGGCCGGCCAACAGCCATCTCCCTCTCTTTTCTCTCACATCCTCCACCACCCCTCCTCATCTCGGCTTGGGAGCCTGGCAGGGTGAGTCCCCACCCTCGGGCTACCCTCTGGCGACACCCCGGATCTCCGGCTGGCCCCCGCCGCCGGTCGTAGTCGCCCCGAGAGCCGCATGTTGCATGCTTGCGGCCAAGCTTGGGCTGGGGCGGCCGAGTTCAGTTGCGCCGAGTTTCCAGCCGCCGGCCGCCGTCCTTGATCCTTCCCCTTGGTCCCAAAAGAGGCCCGCGCCCCTCCCTAGCCTCTCCGATCATCGCCGTGGCCGGAGAAGCTCGCCGAGCCCGAGGCTAACTCATGCGGGCTCGGGATGCTCCAGCGCCGCCACCGCCGCCTCCCGCCGCTGGCCAGCATGAGTGCCAGCTCCCCCTGGTCGGCCACACCCGGCTGCTGCTGGCGCCCCCTTCGCCGAAGCTCCCTGCCGGCCGGAATGAGCCTGTGTTCTCCACTAGATTCCTGCGGCTAGGGCATCATTGCCCGCCGTCACCGCCGCCTCCCGTCGCCGGCTGATGCGCGCCCCGGCCTCCCTCCTTAGCCCGCACCCGCCTGTCGCCGGTGCGCCCGCCGCCGAGCCGCCGCTGGCCGTGTCCGAGGCCCCCTCTGCCCGGTGAGCTTAAATGAAGCTATTTTTGGGAGTTTTTGGGTTGTCTCCACTGTTCCAGCGACCCGGGGCTGTTCCGATGCCTCCGGAGGTGAGCACGGTGATTATCGATTAGTGCTGATCACATCGCTCATCTCATTTGTGGTCAGCGGGTTTCGAATCTGTAGATTCGACGTGGTTTACTCATAGTGCGCGTAGTTCGCTGAACTTTGGGTCACTCCCGCGCCTTCCACAGTGAGCCGCTGTGCTCTGGATAGTGAGCACGGCCTCTGACGTGTCGAGATCTATCAGCCTGTGTCTCGGCTGACCCCGTAAACCCCCGGTTTGCGGTAACGAGCCACAAAACCTCGTTAATTACATAAAATAATGCAATTTTATGTAATGGTTGGGAGTTTTATGCAATTTTGCATCTTGTTGCTGCTGTGGGTAGTACGTGTGCGTGGTAGGTGATCTTTGGACTGATCGTCCAAGGTCCAATGCCTTCGCGGAAATCGAAAATCAATTTCGGTGCATTTTTCGGCAAAATTCGCCGACGGAACACAGTTTCGGTTCGGATTTCTTCCGACGTTGTTAGAGTACACAATGTGTTTCTGCTAAGCCTTGTTGGCTGGTCACTTACATCGTTCCGAAGGTTCGGAGACGACGAGTGAGCGACGGTGGGTTTCGGTGTCGACACTTTCGGGAACCCGGATCGGAACGGTTATCCGACGATAATCGTTCTGATGTGAGATCTTGTGTTTGCTGCCAAGATATCCAAAATGATGTGTTTGGTGGCAGCGGGTGACTCGTGGCACGAGTCGGTGAGTTCCGAGACACTTCGTGGGTCCCGGCGGAATCCCGGTGCGATTTTCGGGACTTCCGGCGAGTTACGGTAATCGGTTTTGGGAAACCGATTTCCGTAGGATTATGTGTAGGACTTGTGTGAGTTCTTTCGTTGAGTCAGTAGGGGTTTGTCTCTGACTCGGTGGAACCATCGTAGGTTCGGTTGACGTCTTGCGTGCCCAGGATTCAGACATGACTATGACAGGTGGGTACTTCGATCCGAAGTCGGTAAAGTGGTGCCTGCTCGGTGATCTCTATCCTTGTTAACTTCTTTTGTTACTTGATATTGGTTGAGCATTCTTTCACCTCTTGACTTCATAGTTAATCACTCTACAGTTATTCCTATTTCATATGGTCATGATCTAGTAGTAGAGTGATGTTCCCGATGATTTGACATTAGTTGACTTCATAGTCGGTGACACTCGTATTCATACATGATATGGTTTGACAGTAGTTGACTTCATAGTCGGTGACACTCGTATTCATACATGATATAGTTTGACAGTAGTTGACTTCATAGTCGGTGACACTCGTATTCATACATGACATGATTTGACATTAGTTGACTTCATAGTCGGTGACACTCGTATTCATACATGATATGATTTGACATTAGTTGACTTCATAGTCGGTGACATTTCTAACGGTCTATTGCATGACTTGCTCTGTTTGATCTGATTGGTCGGTGATATTGTTCTATCCTTGAGATAGAGGTTGACCTGATTGGTCGGTTACACCTTGTTGGACTTTACTTCGACTATCCGCCGACAGTGGGCTATTGAGCATATCGCATCGATCGCCACTGCTCATATGCATTTCATGTACACCAGCAGTCTGATCCATCGCAGGAGGGTGTTCTTTTCCTGAAAAGTGGTCGTACATCCGACCCGTGAGCTCAGCGGTCATTTGCTGGGTTTTATGCCAGGGAGACCCCAGCGGTCATTTGCTCGGGTCACATCCCTACTAGAGCGGGAGTGGCTTAGCCTGAGGTCTTTAGACCAATACGGCAGGTAGATTGGGTATTTTTGGATGATCTGTCCGGTTGATGCATACTTGCATTCTGTTCTGCATTACAGTAGCGGTTAGTTATATTTCCCTTTACTGTTGTTTACTCCTGTATCTTTGCTACTATAGTTATGATATCCATGTATGCATTCTGTTCTACTTTATAGTAGTGGTTAGTTATATGTTCTATTACTGTCGTTTTCCTTCCGGTATTACTGCTACTGTATTTGTGATATCTGCTCATGACTTTGGTTATTTCTTCCTGTACCGGTGAGTACTCCTCGCCTTCGTCGGCTTGTGGTACCCACTGGGAGGGGAGACATGTTTACATGTTCTCACCTCCCACCATTTTTCAGGTGACGCGGGCGGTGAGGGTTGGGATGATGCGTGAGGACGGTGCTAGATAGTTGTACCCAGGGTTATCGTTGATGATGTTCAGTAACCTTCTGTTGTATTGGTTTAGTTTCTCACCCACTGATGTTCATATGTTAAGTGATGTATCTGAATTATTGTTATATTATGATCATTAGATGTTGTGTTGTGTGGTTGCATGTGTGGTTGTCTATGTGTTGTATTGCTACGCCGTGCATGTACAAAGGAGACTCTGTCCGTCCATACAGAGGATCATTTGTTCATGTGGCGGGTCTGTGTGCGTCCGCAGGGTGTTCTCGAAGGTGTTCAAAAAAAAATTTACACGGTTTCCGCTAGCTTTCCTAAAAAGGATTTATAAAAGAACCCCGGGGCGTGACAGATTAAGATGGTATCAGAGAAAATGTCAACCACAATCAACCACGGTAGGATGACCCGTAGGATGACCTAAGGCATATAGGTACGTGAGAGCGCGGGGTTGTTTGGATTAAGTCCCGGTGTCTGGGTCGAGCTTTAATGATCTCAAGGTGTATGTTTTTCTATTATCACCCCGTGTTTTGTGCTACAGGCTTTTGTTCACTTCTTACCTTGTGGAGGTTTTGCGGTATTGGCGTAGGCTCGTGCTTCTACTGGGAGTGGTGGCGGTTTACCAGGCTGATATCAAGTGGCAGGGTGAGATTCCCGGGCATTGCCACTCGTTGGCTGGTGGTGGCCTTTACAGGCCAGGTGACGGCACTGATTGGGTCTGCGCAGTTGATTCGACTGCTTTTGGCTGGGTCCCACTTCCTGTGTAGAGCACGAGAGCCACTGCGAGCGTCTCTATGGAGACGACACTAAGATCAGTCACGGTCGTGACTATAGTGGGGGCTACTTGAGTATAGACCAGGGTTCGGTAGCGGCCGCTTGGGCGGCTGCGATGTTGGTGTTTCTCTCTTTGGCCTTGTGCCTACCTCTTCTTTCTTTTGATTGTGGAATCATCGGTGCGGGCCTTTCGACCTTCAGCTAGTTCTTACGTTGAACTGACGTTTGTTGGAACTAGTTCGACACAGTTTTGGTGTCGGGTCTCCGTTGGTGCATACATCGTATGCGGATATCCTAACATCCAAATTGGTGTGTTATGGGATTGTAGGTGGTCATTGTTGACTTTCGTCTTGTCGCGAGATATTCCAGGGTGTTGTTGGAGTTCTCGGAGCTTTGGGCATTGTTTGGATGTAGTACGAAAATCGGTTAAAGAAACTATTTCCTTAAGCCTTAGTTTTGTGCGGTTCGCGACCTAGTGTCGCTACCAGCTATTGGATGTTGAGAGCCAAAAGACTCTTAGTGAGTTGGCTCAGGGTTGACCTGATTTCGAACGTCGACTTGCAAAGTCGATGTTCCGACGGTTTTGGTTGTGAACTTCTGGGTTCAGTAAAGATGTATCAGGTGGCTTGATACTTCGATTTGTCGCGCTTCCAACTTGTTGTTGGCAGTGGATCTTCAGGTATTTCGCTTTTCTTCTGGTAAGTACGGTGGCTGCAGACAACATAGTTTCAAAAGTTAGGACGAAATACCTTTCCCCGTTGGGGAGTATCTGGATTGGGTCGGTGTGGTCTCTTGCAAGACGAACTATAAAGATTGTCTTGTGGGAAAGCTCGAGTGGTGATCATCCTTGATCACGTAGTGAGCCTGGGGTTATTCCCTGGCATGTTTGCGCAGTTGATTTATCGTCACTGCTGGTGGTTTCGACTCTGGTTTAAGTCTGATGCTTATTAGCTATGTAATTGTGCCTTTCACAACTAAAAGGTTTGCTTTGGTTGGTAATCTCGGTCTTTTGTCGGGAGGTTTGGAATCGCGATTGATGAGTGTCGTGAGCCTGGTTGTTGGCTCCGAGGTCGCTGTGTGTGATGGCGTACAAGGGTTACGACGAGGCTTATCGTACAACCTCGGAGTGGAATGCTTGTCCAGTCACTTAGTGACAGGTTTGCCTTGGTCTCACTGAGACTGGTGTTTGGTGTTGCTAGGAACATCGATCGCTAGGGTTTCTTTTGGGACGACAGCGACAGGGTCTCGTAGAGAGAGGTGTTGGGCACCACTGGTGGTTATTATCGCATATTGCGATTGGCAACCCTGTGCACCAAGTGATGGACTTGCAAGGAACTTATGTTGGTTTGATTGAAATATTGAGCGAACAAAATTGTCAAGCTCAATTGGTAATGGCAGTCTTGGACCTTTTGGCCCAGGCGGAAGGTGAGGTCTTGGACCTAAGAGTGTCGAATACCGCAAGTGGGTTTTCGACGCTAAGGGTTTGACTTCGGCTGTTTGTATTTCAGACTTGTGGTGTTGTCCCGGGACTTTTCTGCGTGAACATTCGACGTAGTTGTCACGCCCCGGGCCCTAGTGGGAGCCTACCAGGCACGTGCACAGACCCGCCGTGTGCACCAAAAAGTTAAACTCAATGCACACAAGGCGTCTACAACAATATCAAAGGAGTAGCAGGAGTACAACCTAAACAAGGTGATCAGAGTAAGTACATAATTCTACTACTAAAACCAGTTCATCACAACTATAATCTCAAGATATACAATAGAAAATTAACTTAAAGTACATCTCATCAACACTAGGAAATCACTCAACTAGATACAACTATACACCTTTCATTCAAAATAAAAGAAAGGTGTCAGGGTCCATCTATAGCATCATCGTAGAGGCTCTAGCTAGTAGCTAACCCCTCACCTCGATCCCTAGCCTCTCCCGCTGCGGAAGGCTCTGAAACGAAAAGCAACAACAAATGGAAATGAGAACTATTAAACAATAGTTCCCAGTGGGTAAGCCGCCGAGAGTGGCGAAATACACCACTAGGTCAACTGAGGCAACGATAGTATAAGAGAACAACATAAGGCATAAAGTAGTAAATGCTATACAATAAATCTACTACTATCGCCTCCTCGTGACAATATCATCTACATGAATATGATTTCTACTATCATATGCACAAATATTTTATCCATACTAGTTTGCATGCATGTCTATCATTATGCTATGCGTAATAATTAAAAGGAAAACCTCCCACTATCATCATATAGCCATGCCACTATACTAACCAACATGTGTATAGTTTTACTACCCCTATGGTTGCCAATACAAGTAGTGACTAACATGAGTTTCCAACTACAATGAATGCATTCAAATGGTGTCAAGGTAATTAATGCCACAAGACAACAACTCACTACTATGTCCAACTACCACATATATATATATATGCATCAACAAATTGTGATGTGCTATGTCACTAAGTAGTGGTCAACTCAAATATCCATCTACTATGGATGCATCAAGTAATGTGATATGCTAAATCATGTTCACTTACTTTCATACCCAATCAACGAGGGGACTTACACATGGTAACGTCCGGGCTTGTGCCATGCCTAATGGCCCCGTGGTAGTCAACATCCTCACGCTAAGAATGAGCCTCGCCCACGGCAATCCACTTCGGCGCCCAATCCCGCACGGGCGATCAATCGTCGCAAAGTCCAACTCCGGAGTGCCGGCTTGTAGGGAGCGACCCTCACAAGCATGTGCGAATGAGCACAAGGGCAAGCAAGCGCAGATCATAAGCATCGTATCCAAGGCCAACATGTCCCAATTGTTACGGATTTTGTATTGGCACATTTCGTGAGCTGTTGAGTCGGAGTCTTGAAGGTCAAGGTGTTACTTGAACAAGTTGAAGAATCCGAGACTTCAAGAACAATGTATCACGACTTGCAGGGTGAATCACGACGTGAAGGTATGATTTACTGTTTATATGGTGATTCATAGTTATTTATGGTATTGGAATCATATTATATGCTTAAACTGGATTAGATGAGTTTTTGGGAACTTTAGTTTCTTATTTAAAACTATGTTATATTGAATTCCGGAATCATATTTGAAGTTTCTCAAAACCCGAAAGTTAAAATTTCTGGAATCTGAACTGCATTCCGGAATGTCCTTTTGGTACCGGAATGGATTTAAAATATTTCGGTACTGATTCAATATATACCGAAATACTGTGTCGTAAAGTTTCTGTTCCGTCATTGCATTCCGGTATCTCATTACGTATTCCGGAATACAGTGTCCAGATATGGTAAGATTTGATCTAATCTGATTCTGTTTGATTCCAACACCTATAAATAACATGTTAGGGTTCTCTTTGATGTTGAACAACTCAGAATTCATGAGAGAGAAACCCTAGAGGTTAGGATTTTCGTTCTAAACCTTTTTCCATGAAAATAGCCTCTGAGATCAATTCGAGATAGTTTAATCTCTATTTCCATATGTCGAATTGATCTTCATCTTGCTTAGAACTCTTTCTTCTGGTTCTTAATGAAACTCTAGCAAGAAATCACCAGTATAAACCCTGAGTTTGTGTTCCAAACGGCGTCGTGGATTCGACATGATCGAGGCGGTTCGTGGATTCGGATCGTGAAGGCTTCGAGGATTCGAAGTGAGGCGTCTCGTGGATTCGAGGCGTGGCGTTCGTGGATTCGAACGTGAGGCGTGGACAGCCGTTTGTGCGCGTGATCCACTGAAGAGAAGGGAGAGGTTAAGTCCGTGGAGTCGGTAATCACCTTGTAATTCTTTACTCTTAGTGGATTATTTTTCACGTGATTGGTCCCATGGATTTTTCTCCAAAGTGGAGTTTTCCCACGTAAATCTCGGTGTGCTGATTTTATTTTCCGCATTATTTTATCGCATTGAGATTTGTGATTTTTGTTTATACACCTATTCACCCCCCTCTAGGTGATCGATATATTCTAGATAGATCCTAGGGCTCCCCGTAACTTACAATTGGTATCAGAGCGGGATCTAGGCTTTATCTTTCATAATGGGTGAAGGAGGTAATATAAATAGGCCACCGTTGTTTGATGGAACCAATTACGCCTATTGGAAAGTCCGGATGAGAGCCTTCCTCATCGCAATTGATGAGCGAGCATGGCAAGCCGTGGAATTCGGGTGGAAACATCCAACCGAAGTGATTAAGGACACGACTGTTCCTAAGCCACGGAATAAGTGGTCGAAGGATGATAATGAAGCTTCATCGTTTAATGGGAAAGGAATTAACGCTTTATTTAATGTTCTTTCTCCTACTGAGTTCACACATGTTTCCGCGTGTGATACGGCTAAATAGATTTGGGATACTCTACAAGTTACACATGAAGGTATAAGTCTAGTTTAAATACAAAAGCTCCAAATACTTACTAGTTAATTTGATTCTATTCGTATGGAGGAGCATGAATCGTTTATTGATTATTTTACTAGACTTCAAGATATTATCAATACAAGTGCTACTGTATATGTACATGGCTCAACTCAAAAGAGACTATCTCCAGTAGGGTCCTCCTCTAGGAACAACAGGGACAGGTAGGGATCTAGCTCGCGACTCCCTTACCTCGATCCGCAGGAACAAGAGCAGCAGCCGCAACAGACGAAGGCTCTGCAAGAAAAAGGTGGCAACAATGGGTGTGAGAACTACTATCAAAAGAAGTAGTCCTCAGTGGGTACCAATACCGACCTCAACGGTCCACCCACTAAGTCTACGAGACTAACAGTATAGCTGGTAGGTAAAGAACAACAAAGTAAGCTGGAATAAACTCTACAGCTGTAATGCCACTACCCTACCACTATCCAAGCCAACTCTCAAGTAAGCATCACCAAAGTGAAAAGTCACCCCTGACCCAATCTAACGGAACCGCCCAAACAGGCTCGTCCAGCCAACTGCCTAGCCACACCGCACACTACCAAAAAGGGTAGCCGGTCCAAAATCAGATCCAACTAATCTGCAGCGACATCAACGCAAGAGAGGCCTCACTCCGGAGCGGCACTCGGGGGAGCTACCCAACCGACTTAGTACGCGTATCTCTGTCGAGCACAATCAGGCTCCGGCAGGCTATAATCAAATGGAAAGGGGTCAAATGGGTCAAAGACTCCAAGCTCATGTGCACCTTAGCACAAACAGAAGCTAAAACAAGAGTCTGGGTCCACCGTCAACCCCGACGGCACCCGATAATACAAAACAGCCTAACCCTGCTGTAAATACAAGCTCGGCATCCCAGCACGAGCGTAAACTCGTCCTACAACAAATTGAGTATCCACCTCGCACTAACAGCGGTGATACAAGAACAAAAACGGCTCCTAGAGCTAAATCTGATAATAGTTCGAAAGTGACGGTTGTAGGTTCACGAGTTTTCTCCTAAGTCAATTCTCAGTTCAGCATGTAAAATCAGGTCTATAAATTATCAATTTATACTCCAAATTCAGATTTCATCTAATCACATGCAAATTCATGAAAACTAACATGATTAAACAGATAATAAAACAGCATGCTGCACTCTCTACAACTTAGGAGGAAATCCGGCGATTCGGTAACATTAAACCACCTCAAACGCTATCCAACAAGAGCTAGGAGTCGAGTGGAAGGCCTCCAAACAACACCGGCTGAAATCGGGCTCAAAACTGCAACCTCGAGATTCGGACCCACCTGCTCAAGTTCTGGGCGCCCAGAACATTAGCCCAGAACTGCAACCTGGCAGCACGACCAATACGGATTCAACATGCGATAAAATCTAAATCTTAAGTCCAAATGCAGTGAAACTTTGCCCAACTCACCAGCAGGGGTTCAAGGACAAACCCTCCAAATTTCAGCCAAAACGGAGCTCGACTCGATGTCCAAAAAGTCCTCACACTGATTCGGACCCACTTCTAGACCCACCTGCACATGCATCCAGAAATTCCAGCAATTAAGCAAATAACACTCTAAGCACGAATTCTGGAATTCCAACGAATCTAGCCCATGGAAAAGGGTCACAAACCTCTCAATTACAGTGATGGAACAACCCAAATCCTCTCCAAGGTTCCTCACAAAAATCTGGATTCAAAAATTCAAAAAATCCATCAAATGTCCAAAAATTCAGCACTTAAGCTAATTACTCAAAATCTGAGCTATAAATCACCTTTAAATCCTCAAATCAGGTGGAAGGAACCTCCAAACCAGCAAGGAATGAGGAAGGACCAATCTTCACTTCGAAATTCCAGCTCCCAAGAGATTTGGATCCATAAGATCAAAGGAAAACCCAAGTTTCAGCTCAAGAACACAAGGGGTCCAGTAAAACAGCAACTGTAGCATACATACCTGTCCAAATTGCTATTGGAAGGATTCCACGTCTTCCTCTACGAGTCCTCTATGCAAAAAACTAAGTTTCGTGGGATTTGGACACTCCCACACTGCACACGACTAAGAACACCACAGGTTGACGTTGCAGTTTTGCAGGAATCCAAGGTCTTCAATGGAGAAAGGTGGAATTTGGGAGGAATTGGAGGGGTTCCAAGCAAAATCCGAGGTTCACAATGAAGGGGGAGAAAAGAACCTCAGGGGAGGTCGTCCACATCTTTTTTAGATCAAAGGTTAGGGTAAAATGGACCTCAAGAACAACATGCTGCTAACCTGTCCTCAGCAGGAAAACCCACATTCGGGCGCCCGAAACCCACGAAGTGGGCGCCCGGTTCTTCAGCCTGCACAAGTCCAGAACTTCGGACTCTCCGCCCGCGGTCCGGTGCGCCCTAACCTGGTCTAGCGGAGTTCACCAACCATCCAACACGTGTCAAACGGATCGATACTCACGAGGTAGACTTCCGGACCCACTTTCCGGGCGCCCGATCCTGGATCCGAAATGACTTAGCAGTTTCAGAAAACGAGCACTCAACATCTGGGCGCCCAAAACACAACTTCTGGGCGCCCTAAAGTCCAAACGCCCAAACTTTAGTTTTGGCTTACTTCGGTGCTCCGAGTCCGTTTTCGCGTCTATTTGGCGCCGAAACGACTCCGACTTGTCTCGACCTTCTCCAGAAGTGTTGAACAGTCTAGGATACTGCAGTCATTCCGTCAGTTAGGCCCCAGGGGTACTACATCCTTCCCCCCTACGGAAAGTTTCGTCCTCGAAACTTAAACTAATACCTCAAGAAGGCAGCTCGAAAAGGTAGGGATAGGATTCCCGCATCACCATCTCCGGCTCCCAAGTCGCCTCACGCTCCTCGTGATTACTCCACTGCACTTTCACGTACGGTATGACTCGGTTGCGCAATTCTTTCGTCTCACGAGCAAGAATCCGCACCGGTCGCTCCTCGTACCGCAGGTCCTCAGCCAACTCAAGTGGAGTGAAGTCAATCACGTGGGAGGGATCGAACACATATCTCCTCAGGGCCGAGACATGAAACACATCGTGGACTCCAGAAAGTTGCGGTGGAAGGGCAATCCTGTACGCTACCGGCCCCACTCGCTCTAACACCTCGAACGGGCCAACAAATCGTGGACTGAGCTTTCCACGAACTCCAAAACGGCGAATTCCTCTGGACGGTGAGACTTTCAGAATCACATGATCTCCAATCTGGAACTCCATGTCTCGTCTCCTAGTATCCGCATAGCTCCTCTGTCGACTCTGGGCGGTTTCAAGACGTCGTCGAACCATCTTGACCTTCTCTTCTGCTTCCAACAGGATATCGGGACCCAAAGTCTTCCTCTCACCCACATCGCTCCAATGCAAGGGCGAACGACACTTGCGTCCATACAATGCCTCAAACGGAGCCATCTGGATGCTCGCTTGATAGCTATTGTTGAACGCAAACTCAACCAGTCCTAAGTGTCGATGCCACCCTCCACCAAAGTCTAGGACACATGCCCTCAACATGTCCTCCAAAGTCTGAATGGTCCGCTCAGACTGACCATCGGTCTGTGGATGAAAAGCCGTGCTAAACCGAAGCTGAGTATCCAGTGCTGTCTGAAGACTCCTCCAAAACTGCGAGACGAACCGTGTGTCTCGATCCGACACAATCGAGGTAGGCACTCCATGCAACCTCACTATCTCGTCCAAATATAACTGAGCGAGTCTGTCCCTGGACCAAGTAGTCTGCACTGGTAAGAAATGGGCAGACTTGGTCAGTCTGTCCACTATCACCCAAATAGCGTCGAAACCAGCCTGCGTCCTCGGTAATCCCACAACAAAGTCCATGGCGATCTGGTCCCACTTCCACTCGGGTATTGGGAGACTCTGAAGCTTGCCAGCAGGTACTCGGTGCTCCGCCTTTACCTGTTGACAAGTCAAACACTGAGCCACGAATCTCCCAATATGCCGCTTCATTCCATTCCACCAGTAGTGTGCCTTCAAGTCCTTATACATCTTGGTTCCACCGGGGTGAACCGTATAAGGTGAGTAATGAGCCTCTCTCAAGATCTCCTCTCGGATCTCAGAATCCGTAGGCACACACAGTCGGTCCCTGTACCGTAGTACTCTCGAACTGTCAACACAAAAGTCCCCCGTTTGCCCACTGGCAATCTGATCTCGAATCCTCATCAAATAGGGGTCCATACTCTGTTTCTCTCGGATCCTATCCAACAGAGTGGGTTGCAAAACCAAAGACATAAGTTTTGCAATAACCCCAGGGGACACCACCTCAAGCTCAAGCCGCCTCAACTCCTCAAGTAATGGCGCTTGCTGAGTGATCATCATACTAAGGCTCTGCACTGATCTCCTGCTCAACGCATCTGCCACTACATTCGCCTTGCCGGGGTGATAATGGATGGTAATATCAAAATCCTTCAACAACTCTAACCACCGGCGTTGTCTCAGGTTCAATTCCTTCTGAGTGAATAGATACTTGAGACTTTTATGATCCGTGAAAATCTCACAGTGCTCACCATACAAATAGTGCCGCCACAGCTTCAGTGCAAACACTACAGCTGCCAGCTCCAAATCATGCGTAGGGTAATTTTTCTCGTAATCCTTCAATTGTCGAGAGGCATAGGCAATTACCCTACCATGCTGCATCAGCACACATCCTAAGCCACTGTGTGATGCATCACTATAAATCACGAATCATTTCCCCATAACTAGAAGGGTAAGGATGGGAGCAGACATCAGCCTCTCCTTCAGCTCCTCAAAGCTATGCTGGCACTCAGCACTCCAAACAAATCTAATCCCCTTCCTCGTCAGACGAGTGAGGGGTGTGGAGAGCTTCGCAAAGCCTTCCACAAATCGACGGTAATAGCCAGCCAACCCGAGAAAACTCCTCAACTCGGTAACCGTCGTCGGTCTGGGCCAATCCCGCACAGTCTCAATCTTCTGCGGGTCCACCACCACTCCAGTGGCTGAAATCACATGGCCCAAGAAAGCTACCTCTTGAAGCCAGAACTCGCACTTCTTCAACTTGGCATACAATTTCTTCTCTCTCAGAAGTTGCAGCACTATCCTCAAGTGCTCATCATGCTCCGCATCACTCCGAGAGTAGATCAGGATATCATCAATAAACACCACCACAAATCGGTCCAAGAACGGCTTAAACACTCGATTCATCAAATCCATAAACGCGGCAGGGGCATTAGTCAATCCAAACGGCATCACCGTAAACTCATAATGCCCGTACCGGGTCCTAAAAGCCGTCTTGGGAATATCCTCGGCCTTCACCTTCAATTGGTGGTAACCGGACTGCAAATCGATATTCGAGAAGACACAAGATCCTTGCAGCTGATCAAACAGATCATCAATGCGCGGCAAAGGATACCTGTTCTTGATGGTCACTTTATTCAACTCTCGATAATCCACACAAAGTCTAAGTGAACCATCCTTCTTCTTCACGAATAACACCGGCGCTCCCCAAGGCGATACACTGGGTCTCACAAACCCCTTATCCATCAAATCCTGAAGCTGCGCCTTAAGCTCTCTCAGCTCAGCCGGTGCCATTCGGTAGGGTGTCTTTGAGATTGGCGCAGTTCCTGGGACTACGTCAATCACAAACTCGACCTCCCTGTCTGGTGGCATCGTAGTCAACTTCGGGGGAAACACGTCCGGGAACTCGCGGACTACAGAGATGTCCTCGAGCTCCGGTGCCACCGCAGATACCTCAACAACAGTCGCCAGGAATGCAGTACATCCTCGACTCATCATCTGTCTCGCTCGTGCCGACGAAATCCACGTCGCGAACAAAGTGCTCCTGCAGCCTCGATACACGTACTCCTCCTGGCCTGGCTTGCGAAACGTCACGGTCCTCTCGCCGCAGTCGATCGTCGCGAAGTAGCGGCCAGCCAATCCATGCCGAGCACCACATCAAAATCCTGCAATCGCCCCAAGACCAACAGGTCTGTGGGCATCACCCAAGGTCCAAGCTGCACTGGGCAACCTCGACAACACTCCTCCATAAGCAACACGTGCTCGGGAATCTGCACCTCTCGTGCACAAGGTAACGGCCCTAACACTAGCCCATGCAATGATGCAAATGCTCGACTAACAAAAGAATGTGAGATGCACCGGTATCAAATAATGCACGAGCTCTAATACCAGAAATTAAAATGATACCTGCCACCACATGATCTGCTGCCGTAGAGTCCTCCAGTTGAGCCGCAAAGACTCTGCTGCTCTGCGCCTGCTGTCGCCACTCACCTGGGCGTGGCACAGAAGTCCTATCCATCTGGCTATGAGTCGGTGGAGCTCCATAGGTCTGCTGATGAACTGGGGGTGCCGATGCGATCGATGGTACAGGCGACGCTGCTCGGGGACAAGCTGCCCGCAGATGTCCGGACTGACCACACCCAAAACACCGGCCCTGTCGCTGCTCGCACTGCCTAGGCCAATGTGGTCCTCCGCAGATAACACATCTCGGTGCTCCCCTCTGCTGCCGTCCCTGCTGAGGGATCCACCAGACCTCTGTCGCCCCGAAAACCCACGACCCTGGGAACATGATCGTGGAGGTCTCGGCGGGCGTCTGCCGCTGGTCTGTCCTCCGTCCTCTGGAGCCAGGCGTTTTCTATCCAAACCTTGACTTAGTGTGGCCGCCCGCTCACTCGCCGTCAAAGCTCCTTGCTCCACCCATAGCGCCTGCTCGATCGACGCATCCAAGGTCGGCAACTTCTGCGCCTGAACTAGGACAAAGATCTCCTGTCTCAATCCTCGCTCAAACAAGTAAACCCTGTGAGCCTCATCTCTCGCTGCAAAAGGAACACAGTTCAGGAGTCTGGTAAACTCTCGGGTATACTCCTGCACTGTGCGATCACCCTCGAGTAAATTCTTCAGATCCTCCTCGAGTTTCTGCTTCACGCTGTTAGGGAAATAGGACCCATACAGCATCCCGCAGAACTCGGCCCAACTCAACCGCAGCGCATCCAGCGACCTGCTCGATCTCGTCCTCGTCCACCAGATGCGTGCATCACCCGTCAAGCAATGAACCGCCAAATGAACCTGCTCCCGCTCTGGTATGAAGAGATCCTCGAATAACTTCTCCATCTCGCCTACCCAGGCCTCCACCACCTATGGCTCGGTGTGGCTACCATCAAAACGAGGTAGATCAAACCGGCAAAAATGAGCCAGTCTCTCAGTCATCCGCTCCTGCTCGGCCTCCGACATCTGTCCACCTGACCGAGAAGTATCGCCAACCGGTGCGGCCGGAACTGTCGCTGCTGGGGGTACGGCTGCAGCTGGAACATCCACAGGAGCCAAAGGAGGTGGCTCCTGCGACTCCGTCGCTCTAGGTGCTGCACTCGACGTGTGAGTAAAGGTATCACACATCCTCTGCAGTAGTGCACCCTGCTGCCTAGCTGTCTCGGCTAGCGCAGCCAACTGCTCACTCAAATCAGGGGGTGCACTAGGCCTCGCCTGCTCAGGCACCTCAGATGGCATGGGGGTAGCCCGCGTCGGGGGTCGACCTCGGTGTCGGGGAGGCGCCATGCTCACCTGCGCAACACACAGATCAGTCAGCGAACACAAACAACTCAAGACCCAATCAAGCGAAAGTCTAGAAGGTCGCCACTTTTCCCTCGCTGCTTAACGTCGTCTGCAGCCAACGCAAGTTCGCGACAGGAAAGGACACACGCCTTCGATCACTCCCTCCACTTAAGGATGAGTTTAACAATCAAATCGATGACTTTCGCGGCAAGTCACGTCTCGCACGTCTTGCATTCCTAGGGTCTGCCAAAGCCTAAGGTTTACTAAGTCCCAACGACCTATTCCTAAGCTCTGATACCAACTTAATCTGTCACGCCCCGGATTATCGTTTCCCCGGGCTCGCCAACAGATTCGCCGTATACATAGATTTTTCTATATATACGAAGCGATAGCTAACCTGTAAACAAACATACAAGCTACTACAAGAGATATAGAGCTGAAATAAAACATACTAATAGAACCAAAGCCACCTGTACATATAGAATCCAAAATACAACAGTCCCTCCAAAATCAAAATAGGAACAAATCCATTGTATATGTACATGGCTCAACTCAAAAGAGACTATCTCCAGTAGGGTCCTCCTCTAGGAACAACAGGGACAGGTAGGGATCTAGCTCGCGACTCCCTTACCTCGATCCGCAGGAACAAGAGCAGCAGCCGCAACAGACGAAGGCTCTGCAAGAAAAAGGTGGCAACAATGGGTGTGAGAACTACTATCAAAAGAAGTAGTCCTCAGTGGGTACCAATATCGACCTCAACGGTCCACCCACTAAGTCTACGAGACTAACAGTATAGCTGGTAGGTAAAGAACAACAAAGTAAGCTGGAATAAACTCTACAGCTGTAATGCCACTACCCTACCACTATCCAAGCCAACTCTCAAGTAAGCATCACCAAAGTGAAAAGTCACCCCTGACCCAATCTAACGGAACCGCCCAAACAGGCTCGTCCAGCCAACTGCCTAGCCACACCGCACACTACCAAAAAGGATAGCCGGTCCAAAATCAGATCCAACTAATCTGCAGCGACATCAACGCAAGAGAGGCCTTACTCCGGAGCGGCACTCGGGGGAGCTACCCAACCGAGATAGTATGCGTATCTCTGTCGAGCACAATCAGGCTCCGACAGGCTATAATCAAATGGAAAGGGGTCAAATGGGTCAAAGACTCCAAGCTCATGTGCCCTCAGCACAAACAGAAGCTAAAACAAGAGTCTGGGTCCACCGTCAACCCCGACGGCACCCGGTAATACAAAACAGCCTAACCCTGCTGTAAATACAAGCTCGGCATCCCAGCACGAGCGTAAACTCGTCCTACAACAAACTGAGTATCCACCTCGCACTAACAGTGGTGATACAAGAATAGAAACGGCTCCTAGAGCTAAATCTGATAATAGTTCGAAAGTGACGGTTGTAGGTTCACGAGTTTTCTCCTAAGTCAATTCTCAGTTCAGCATGTAAAGTCATGTCTATAAATTATCAATTTATGCTCCAAATTCAGATTTCATCTAATCACATACAAATTCATGAATTCGAGCTACTAACATGATTAAACAGATAATAAAACAGCATGCTGCACTCTCTACAACTTAGGAGGAAATCCGGCGATTTCGGTAACATTAACCCACCTCAAACGCTATCCAACAAGGGTTAGGAGTTGAGTGGAAGGCCTCCAAACAACACCGGCTGAAATCGGGCTCAAAACTGCAACCTCGAGATTCAGACCCACCTGCTCAAGTTCTGGGCGCCCAGAACATTAGCCCAGAACTGCAGCCTAGCAGCACGACCAATATGGATTCCACATGCGATAAAATTCAAATCTTAAGTCCAAATGCAATGAAACTTTGCCCAACTCACCAGCAGGGGTTCAAGGACAAACCCTCCAAATTTCAGCCAAAACGGAGCTCGACTCGATGTCCAAAAAGTCCTCACACTGATTCGGACCCACTCTGGACCCTCCTGCACATGCATCCAGAAATTCCAGCAACTAAGCAAATAACACTCTAAGCACGAATTCTGGAATTCCAACGAATCTAGCCCATGGAAAAGGGTCACAAACCTCTCAATTACAGTGATGGAACAACCCAAATCCTCTCCAAGGTTCCTCACATAAATTTGGATTCAAAAATCCAAAAAATCCATCAAATGTTCAAAAATTCAGCACTTAAGCTAATTACTCAAAATCTGAGCTATAAATCACCTTTAAATACTCAAATCAGGTGGAAGGAACCTCCAAACCAGCAAGGAATGAGGAAGGACCAATCTTCACTTCAAAATTCCAGTTCCCAAGAGATTTGGATCCATAAGATCAAAGGAAAACCCAAGTTTCAGCTCAAGAACACAAGGGGTCCAGTAAAATAGCAACTGTAGCATACATACTTGTCCAAATTGTGATTGGAAGGATTCCACGTCTTTCTATACGAGTCTTCTATCCAAAAAACCAAGTTTCGTGGGATTTGAACACTCCCACACTGCACACGAGCAAGAACACCACAGATCGACGTTGTAGTTCTGCAGGAATCCAAGGTCTTCAATGGAGAAAGGTGGAATTTGGGAGGAATTGGAGGGGTTCCAAGCAAAATCCGAGGTTCATCATGAAGGGGGAGAAAAGAACCTCAGGGGAGGTCGTCCACATCTTTTATAGATAAAAGGTTAGGGTAAAATGGACCTCAAGAACAACATGCTGCTAACCTGTCCTCAGCAGGAAAACCCACATTCGGGCGCCCGAAACCCACGAAGTGGGCGTCCGGTTCTTTAGCCTGCACAAGTTCAGAACTTCGGACTCTCCGCCCGCGGTCCGGTGCGCCCTAACCTGGTCCGGCGGAGTTCACCAATCATCCAACACGTGTCAAACGGATCGATACTCACGAGGTAGACTTCCGGACCCACTTTCCGGGCGCCCGATCCTGGATCCGAAATGACTTAGCAGTTTCAGAAAACGAGCACTCAACATCTGGGCGCCCAAAACACAACTTCCGGGCGCCCTGAAGTCCAAACGCCCAAAACTTCTGTTTTGGCTTACTTCGGTGCTCCGAGTCCGTTTTCGCGTCTATTTGGCGCCGAAACGACTCCGACTTGTCTCGACCTTCTCCAGAAGTGTCGAACAGTCTAGAATACTGCAGTCATTCCGTCAGTTAGGCCCCAGGGGTACTACACGCACAGACCCGCTGAATGAACAGAGTTTCCCCTGTACGTCCAAGGCGTCGCAATCAGTACAATTCAAGAAGTTCCAAACAGGAATAGAATTCATACACAGATTGCATAAGGAAAGCATCATACAAAAACAACTAATTAACTATTATAACCATTCGTCACATGGATTTTACATTTACATTTTTCCAAATACAATCATGTTACATGATACTTTTCATTCTTTTTCATTTCAGTTCTAGACACCTTAGGCTACGCTGACCGAGGGTACATCTATCTTTGAAAGTGTGGCTTGGAAGGAAAGACTCCTTAGGCTACGCTGACCCAGGGTACATCTATCTTTGGTCACCATGGCAGGGCGCTATCTACTGAGCTACGCCCTTTCCTCGTGCCATCGCGCCGCTCACGTGTGGACCTGAAAAATAGTGGGATGAGAACTATATAAAATAGTTCCCAGTGGGTAAGGCCACCCAAGAGAGAAGCTCAACCCACCAGGTCCAAAGGAAGCATAGCATGGGTTAGTACATATACATAACTTGTAAGCATATAATTCTACTATATGCAAAAACAGTAAACATGTTTATGCTTCATGCAAATGCGATAATGAAATCCATGCAAGTAGGTATTCCCCTTCTACTTTCTATTTCACTATCCACTTCTTATCCAATTCTCTCCTAAGGTTTACTCACCTTAGCCAAGGTCAAACCCGACTCACTCTTGAGTCAATCATCAGCGGACTACCGCCTATGTCCAGGCCTGAGGAGATGAACATGCCACATACACCTCAGCCTTCAATCCACTCGGCAGGTGAGGGATATACCACATACACCTCCGATACTCAAACCACTGCCGGGCGAGTAGAACCACACATACCCGTAGTTATGAGTCACTTGCCGGACGAGGAGGACCACACATACCCGCAAGTATAATCTGCTATCGGGCGAGGAGAACCACACATACCCGCAAGTATAATCTGCTGCCGGGCGAGGAGAACCACACATACCCGCAGCCACAATCACTTTCCAGGCGAGGAGAACCACACATACCTGCAAGTATCAGTCTAGGAATTCCGGAATCCATTCCAAAGTCTCAAGGGTTCATATTTTACCCTATATTATTAACCTCTCTAGGTTTACATTCTCATGTCCAAGTGGTCATCCTACCACTTATTTTATCACCTAGATTCCACAACACTAGGTCCTATATTTTTCCCACCTAGATTCACCCGACTCTAGGTTAATAACATTCCAATATAAGTGGTCTCTCTCTACCACTATGTTTCCAACCTATGTTCAATGACACTAGGTTTATCGATATCTTATTCCAAGTGGCCTAGCCACCATAATGTCCAACCTAGGTTCGACGACTCTAGGTTCAATGTCCAATCATGTCTTTTCATTATCCTAGTTGTCCACACCTAGGATTCATGACATCTAATCCTTGTTTTCAATTTGTCGAATTCTCTAATCTTCCTAGAGTTCATCAACCTATGTTCACATCCACACCTAGGCATACACACACATATATATATACATACTCATATGTCAACAATTTCCTAGTGTTATACGTCCAATGGTAGTTAATTTAACCTAAGTAGCATACAAACTATGCCTACTCATTTTACCAATTAACCTACCATTACATGCATCAAGTAAATAAAATTATACTTTACTCTTTCGACATGGAAGTGACCTAATCACTTCGGTAAGCACAAACCCACCTTACACTCTTCCGATTGCTTGTAGACACTTGCAATCGGGCTCTAATCCTTGGCTTCAAGCTTGGTCTTCAATTTTCTTTCCCTAACACACATATGAAGGGTTCGTTAATCCGAGTCGAACTCAGAACGATCTCATTTCTTGCAGTTCGACGAAATCGAGTTGTCCAACGTGTTTTACTAACCCTCAACTAGGGTTCTACGGGGTCACACAAATTTTAAACCCTCCAAATCCAAAAACCCCATTTCAACCTAGGGTTTCCGATTTTCTCGAGATTACTCTGAAATTTACGGAGAATCCTCAATTAATCTAGTGTAGAAATTTCTAGGGAACTCGAAAATCCCAAATCTAAAGGTTTTAACCCAATCTCTTAGGGACAAAACCACTTATCTTATCCTAGGGTTTTCAAATTTTACAAGAAAACTCTATTTATCTTGATAATCTCTTAATCAAAATAGTTTAGAGTAATCTAGAGATACTAAATACATCAATTTTAAAGGATTAAACCCAAACCCTAAACTCTAATCATGAAAATCTCATCATAGCTACCTTGCTCTCCAAGCTTCTCCACCATTAGAGACCTCCACCAAGCTTCTTCTCCACTTGAAGCTTCCAAATCTCCAACCCCTTTTCTCTTTGATGGAGAAATCACAAAAGAGAATGAAAGATTACAAGAGAGGGAGGGAGAGATGAGTGCTAGAGAGAAAGAGAGAGGCTTCACCTCTCTTCTCTCATGCTGCGCACGAACCAGGAAAGAGCCTGGTTCGCTTTACAAATAGGCCCCCCAATACTAATGAAATTGTAGTTTCAGCTCAGTTCAGAATCTGATACTTTTTGCCGGAGTCTTTCTGAATGTCCGTTTGCGCTCAAATTTGACAGTCATGCTCGGTTTAAGTTAATCAGAAGAACTGATCATCACTATTCAGTTTCAGACCATTTTTTGGTCACCAAAAGCTCTACCGACTAAAATCTCTAGCAGATTGCTGTTATATTTTATTTTCACTTTTCGGGTGTCAGAATGACATGAAACTTTTAATCTAGCCTTAGAAAAATAATTCTGACATATCCTCAAAGTTTCAAAATTTTCTAACACTGTAAATTTCCTGCTAAAAAATTAGCCCCGTTCCTTACAGAAAATTCCAAATTTTCTGTTTTCATTTCAAATTCAGCACAATTCATTTCCGACTTATATTTCACTTCTCTAAGTTTAATAAAAATAGTATCTCACACTATTTTTATTTTCACTTACTTTTATATTAAAAATCTGGTACACTACAGAAGACATGCCCTAAGAAAAATAAGAAGACTCAACCGGCATTGTCTGATCATCTACCGGCATTATACAATACTCGACAACCTTCAAAGTCTCAAATGCAACATCAATCAAGTCGAGTTCCCCGGAGCAATCAAAAGTCAAAGCAAACGTTGCCTAATACTAACAAACCAAGTCAACCGAAGATTCGACAAGTTTGGGTTCGGAAAGGTGATATCTTTTTTTGTCTTAAGTATTAATTCGTTTTAGAATATTGCATTGATCGGTATTTATTGCATATCTTATTTGATCATTGCTTTATGATGCTTTCTTTGAAATTTTTATGCTTTAAGACTTTGACGAATTCAACATTAAACAGTGCCTTGAACTTACTTGATTCACATCTATTCATTCCCTCTTAATCTCACGTTAATTATTGATTTTACTTCATCTTTATTATTTTTGGAGATACTATATTGTGAGATGTCATAATACTTATATTCATCAAATTTAGGTAATCATGTATAATCTCTAGGAGCTTAATCAATCTCGGTTGTGTGTGTGTTGAATTTGATGGATAGTGATTCTCTTATGGACTAAGATTTGTCACATATTCTTTCAACTAAGAGATTGCTAAAGCTATGGGGAGTTATTATTGAGAAAAGTGTTATTATATGCTTGAAAGATGTGGAAAGAGTTACATCCTTTAAAGGAGTGTGAAAACTACCACCACATGGAGGAAAGAGCTACCACCCCGGTCGTCCGGTTAGTGTGTGCAGCTACCACATGAGAATTAAAATGCATATCCAAAAGAAAAATATAATTGCAAAAGCTTGCAAAGGAAATATGTTAAATTTTTTTTTTTTTGAGTTATAAGGTGGTCCACATACATGTAAAATGCTCAAAGAGCCACTCCCTATGCAATTTAAGTTTATCTCAAAATGTGAACGTTTGTGCGACAAACTTCTGTCTCTTTGATGAATTTCTTAAGTTATCTTCATAAACCGTTTACATCTTGATTGTTTTTGAGTCTTTAGATTATTTCTGATAGCTTGATTCTGATTTATATATGGATTAAGAAATTTTACACTATTTTATCTGCATCGTGGTAATTTTGGAGTAAAATTCGTACTTTTCGTGAAATTATCATGGATTGGATATTTGTATGTGAATTCATAATTTAAAAGGCACTTACATTTAAATTTTTTGGATTTTCTGTACTGCATTCCGGTATTGAGTGCTGATTCCGCAAATTCCGGAGAACAGTTTTCTGGAATTTGCACGGCATTCCGGTATGCGATGCACATACCGGAATGCGGTCTGCGCAACAGGGTATTATATTCCGGAATGATGTTTAGAAATTCGTTCTAATCTTTTTCAAAACACTCCCTTTCTCTCTTTAAAAGCTTCCTATTGTGATTCTCCTCCAGATCTGTGGTTTTACTACTTGGATTTGTAAGTTTTATCATCTCAATCTCGTTTTTTATTCATCAAAACCCTAGTTTTCATGTTTTTACATTATTTTTGTGGGTTGATGAAAGATCTTTGTTTTTACTGCAATTTGTTGCGGATTCTTGCTTAAAATCATGTTAGTTGCATGCAAGCTAGGTTCTAGTGTGCTTAGATCCGGGTATTACATGTTTTACACCTCATATCTATGATTTTTTAGCTTGTATGTACACTTTTTGAGGTTTTTGCTATAATATCATTCTTGGATGAATCAAATTTAATGAAACTCATGGAAATAATGTTTTGATGCATTTTATGATAATTAGTAAGCTCATTACATGTTTTTACAAGATAAATGAAAATTTGATCTTGGGCTTCCTTTATTTTGTTTCATGTTGCATAGGAAACATGGGTTTCTCAATCATCCTTGTTTTAATGGTGCTGATGGCTGCCGGCGGAGGTCGTGGACGTGGACGTCGTACGAAACGTGTCACCAAAAGGACACGTGCCGAGGAAGATTCGTCGAGCGCTGAATTGACGGAATCTGAGTACGTCCCGGAAGAGCCTACTGATAAAGGCAAAGGGAAAGCTCCTGAGACTTCGACGCGAAGGGCGAGAGCTCGTTCTCCACCTCGTCGAAGCACCGGCGGCCCGGTCATTCGAGAACTTAGTTCAGCTGAACGTGAACGCCGTACCAAAAAGGGGTGAAGAAACTGAAGTTATCTCTTCCAAAAGGCAAAAGGCATTAGCAAGCAAGACATGTCACGCGAAGCGTTATGTGAACTTCAGTGAGCTGACACGTGAAGTTCCAGACTTTGCTCGCCTACTTCAAAGAGCTCCGATCGAACCAGTTAGTCGCATCCCGGCCCGTGCCCCTTTATGCGTTGAATTGATACGTGAATTTTACATGCGTGGTAAGGTCACTGTTGAAGATTCGGAGACGGGGAATTATCGCTTTGAAACTCTTGTCCGAGGAATATGCGTTGTGGTCACTCCCCAAACTGTTGGAGACATTTTTGGCTTAAATGTGAGTACTACGGGCTTGCATTATACTCAAGGGAATGTTCAGCCTTCCTCACATTGGAATACCATGACTCATGCTTTATGTAAACCGGGCACATATACAAACCGATTGTATGTGGAGTCAAGGGAGTTGAAGCCCGAGTATCACATTCTCTCCTTGATTGTTTGCTACAACATTGTGCCGACTATTTTAACAAAGCGCATTCATTGGGATCGTCTCGTGCTTCTCTATCTACTTTGTCATCCGGAGCGTGCATAGGGACTTAACATCAATATTCCGTTCTTGATGTGGCAGCGCGTGGCTAATGTGATTCAAGCCTCGGGGCGTCGTGAGCTTCTTCCTTTTCCTATCTTGATCACACGAATTTTGGAAGCAACTGGAGTGGATATCACATGTACCAAGTATGATTATGGCTTGGGTCCCATTGATGGCGTTACCTTGGCTAAGTCGATCAGTACTCTGAAGACGTATCAGCAAGTAAAGGGTTATACTTCTGCTACCCCCGGCACAGCAGCTCGTCCTATTGAGCGTGAGGGATCATCTAGCTCAGGGGAAGCTGTTGCTGTTGAGTCTCTCCCTCATGAAGTTTGATCCTTAAAGAAGAGGGTTGAACAGGGATTTAAGGCAATGGAGGACCGTTTCAAAAAATTGGAAGATGGTGTCAAGAAAATATTGGAGATGCTTGGCTGCCGACATGATGATGTTGCCGGCGGTGCTGGACCGAGCACTTCACTTCCACCTGTTCCTTCCTCAGTTGAGCAGCAGCTTCATGGCACTGAGGGTGACGACGAAGGAGATGGTGACGACGACAGTGACGACGAGGAGTGATGTTCTTTTCTA
Organism: Puya raimondii; assembly: GCA_016920855.1. NCBI lineage: Eukaryota > Viridiplantae > Streptophyta > Magnoliopsida > Poales > Bromeliaceae > Puya > Puya raimondii. Next base: position 13,146,139 of record JABWPP010000050.1, read on the forward strand.
CTCATTTTGGTTTAGTTTTTCATTGTCTTTATGTTATGCAAGTCTTTGCTTTATGCTTGCTTTAGAAACTCTCTGTTTTGGACTTGTAACTATGGACTAACTGCTACTCTCTTAGTTTGTTTTTGTTGTTATCTCTTTGTGTCTTTTTGGCAATTTTTGACAAAAAGGGGGAGAGAAGAGGTGATGGATGGTGATTAGTTTTTGAACTTATACGTATCATACAAAGGGGGAGAGAACCATGCTAGAGAGAACCATGCTGTTAATAAAGAAGAAGTTGAACACTGAACATAGGGGGAGAAGAAGATGAACTGGCGCGAGGCGAAGAAATGATAAGTTTTTGAACTTATACGTATCATACAAAGGGGGAGAGAACCATGCTAGAGAGAACCATGCTGTTAATAGAGAAGAAGTTGAACACTGAACATAGGGGGAGAAGAAGATGAACTGGCGCGAGGCGAAGAAATGATTAATTTGATCATACACGAAGGGGGAGTATTTTAAACATAACTTACTTGTTCTACTTGACTGTTTGGAGTTTGCTTTGTAGGAAACTTTTTGAAGACTTCAAGACTCCAAGTCCTAAGTTATAGAGTTTGTCTTAGGAGTTGATCATATGTAATTTTGTTTCTTTTTGGATCATACACGCGTGGAGTTCAATGTTTTGGTGATGACATTAGATTTCATTTTTCTTGGTTCGGGTAGAACTTTGTTTTTTAGGTTTTGTCACGAAATTGCCAAACGGGGAGATTGTTACGAATTTTGTATTGGCACATTTCGTGAGCTGTTGAGTCGGAGTCTTGAAGGTCAAGGTGTTACTTGAACAAGTTGAAGAATCCGAGACTTCAAGAACAATGTATCACGACTCGCAGGGTGAATCACGACGTGAAGGTATGATTTACTGTTTATATGGTGATTCATAATTATTTATGATATTGGAATCATATTATATGCTTAAACTGGATTAGACGAGTTTTTGGAAACTTTAGTTTCTTATTTAAAACTATGTTATATTGAATTCCGGAATCATATTTGAAGTTCCTCAAAACCCGAAAGTTAAAATTTCTAGAATCTGAACTGCATTCCGGAATGTCCTTTTGGTACCGGAATGGATTTAAAATATTCCGGTACTGATTCAATATATACCGGAATACTGTGTCGTAAAGTTTCTGTTCCGTCATTGCATTCCGGTATCTCATTACGTATTCCGAAATACAGTGTCCAGATATGGTAAGATTTGATCTAATCCAATTCTGTTTGATTCCAACGCCTATAAATAACATGTTAGGGTTCTCTTTGATGTTGAACAACTCAGAATTCATGAGAGAGAAACCCTAGAGGCTAGGATTTTCGTTCTAAACCTTTTTCCATGAAAATAGCTTCCGAGATCAATTAGAGATAGTTTAATCTCTATTTCCATATGTCGAATTGATCTTCATCTTGCTTAGAACTCTTTCTTCTGGTTCTTAATGAAACTCTAAGCAAGGAATCACCAGTATAAACCCTGAGTTTGTGTTCCAAACGGCGTCGTGGATTCGACGTGATCGAGGCGGTTCGTGGATTCGGATCGTGAAGGCTTCGAGGATTCGAAGTGAGGCGTCTCGTGGATTCGAGGCGTGGCGTTCGTGGATTCGAACGTGAGGCGTGGACAGCCGTTGGTGCGCGTGATCCGCTGAAGAGAAGGGAGAGGTTAAGTCCGTGGAGTCGGTAATCACCTTGTAATTCTTTACTCTTAGTGGATTGTTTTTCGCGTGATTGGTCCCGTGGGTTTTTCTCCAAGGTGGAGTTTTCCCACGTAAATCTCGGTGTGCTGATTTTATTTTTCGCATTACTTATCGCATTGAGATTTGTGATTTTTATTTATACACCTATTCACCCCCCTCTAGGTGATCGATATACTCTAGATAGATTCTAGGGCTCCCCGTAACTTACACCAATCATCATGTCTAAAATATGAAATCATAACATCGACTCGAGGGTCGGAACCATAACACATATGCCATACTTGTTCTCAAATTACTCATTGGTATGTTTCTATCAATATACAACATGTCTCTAACATGTGAATGTTTATATCTCACTTTATCAATAAGAATGGATCTACGTCTCATTCATGACCCCAATGGGTTACTATCATATGCTATTACCAAAGCCATATTCAATGCATTATACTAATGATGTTTTCAATGCATTCTACTAATGCCATAATCAATACATTATTCTAATGCCATAATCGATGCATTCTACAAATGTCATATCCATGCATTATTCTAATGCCATAATCGATGCATTCTACAAATGCCATAATCAATGCATTCTACCAATGCTATAATCCATGCATTCTACAAATACTATAATTGATGCATTCTACAAATACCAACAAAATCATCATTCATAATATGCATATGTCATACTATATGAACCTCCACTTCATGGAGTATAGAAATCACCGTACAAGTAATATATTCTCATTAACTAAGCAATTACATGCTTTTGCCATTCACATAATCAAGTATATAGGAAACCGCTTTCATCATATCTTAAACATGGAATTATATTCAACGACCTAAAGGTCGAGCACAATGTCACAATGCCAGTCTTAGTTGTTCACCTAGATGAGGTGCAACACACATTCTGTATCTTGTTATAACGTGCAATATGTCATCACTTTCTACTATCTAGGTCAAGTCCAATAACCTCACTAGTCCGGTAGCGTCTCATATGATGCCGCTCATCACTAACATGCATATTTTAATTCTCATAGGAGAACCCTAAAGTTACAATACCATTGTAAGTGATCTAGCATGCATGTTATTCTTGTAATCCTCTACCATATAGAGTATGCCAATTTTCACATGCAACATGAATATGTCATGTATTCATAGTTTCCACCATGTCATAAACATCATCAATAAGCACCTAATCAATCCTATAATAAGATAGGAGACATAGGGAGAGTTCACCCATTTCGGTGAGGTCAGACCCACCGGATACCCATCGAAATCTCGTCGTTCCTTCCAACGAAGTTGTCCCCCAAGCTTCTCATGCCCTAAGATAATTTTCCAAGGGGTCACAACTTTCGAACAAGCTCATCACGAAATTCACTAAAAATTATGAGGTAAATGGGTAAAAAATACCTTTGAGCAAGTAGAACTTGTCTAAAGTCCAAATCAAGGTTAGGAAGCTTCAATTCCAATCTACAACATCATTCTACACCCATCAATTTAACCCCAAGAGCTCAAACTAAAGAAACCCCAAATAAAATCCTAGTTTTTATAATACTAAGTTTTCGTCCAAAATCCAAGCAAATCTCACATGTAGAGGGTGTAAAGAAGCTACAAACCTCTACAAAAGCTCCAATCCAAGCTAAATGATGCTAGGGTTGGAGATCCATCCACAAACAAGCTCTCTCCTTCACATCCAAGCTTCCCTCAAAGCCAAGAAGCAAGCCTCCAAGAAGAAAATGGAGAAAAGAGAGATCAATCCATGCTCAGAGGGTTTGGGGAGAAGAAATCCAAGAGAGAGAGAGAGAGAAAAACCCACCTCTTCTTCCTCTCCATCCTCAGCCAACAACAACAAATGAGGGGGGGTATGGGGTAAGTTATAATTGATGTAACAATATCCCCAAAAGTCCCTCCAAAGTCGAAAATTGTAAAACTACACGAAATCACATTCTGCAGCACTGCGTACCGGTACACGAACAGACGTACCGGTACCAAGCACAAAATTCTGCAAACTCGAGCCTCGGTCAAGCAGACCACAATACAGCATTCCGGTATCTCAAACATCAGTACCGGAATAGATTACATCCGTTCCGATATCTTAAGCCATACCGAAATACAATGCAAAGATCTGCACCTTTTGCAGATTTCGCTCTCCGGAGTCCGTTTTCATACTTTGTAAGTCCCGAAAACACTCCCAAGCTCTCCAAACTCAATCCAAATCTTCAGAATAGTATAAAGCACTATTCTCTCACTAGAACTCCGCAATTTGCTAAAGTTCAGTGTGCTACAGTAGTTGAGTCGGTTACTGCTATGCGGACCAAGGTTGGATGGACCTAGAGTTTCTGAGTGGGGAGTTATTATCCTAATTTTGGCAGATATGGGATCGGACGCGGATAGTCCTAGTCGCGGTACTATTTTTGTCCGCAGGTTATTAAATGGTGGTGATCCCGGTGGTTTTGGTCCATAGATTTTGGGTTGGTATGTTTTCCCCTCGTCTCGTCCGAGTGGGACCGTAGTTTTATTCTCTCCTATTTCGGAGATTGATCTATCCTGATTCAAGGCTAGAAATTTGAATCAGGGGTAGCATCAATACTCGAAGGAGAAAGCAATAGCGATTTGGTATCCGAATTTGATTATGGTAGGTGCGTAGTAAAGTTTCGGGGACGAAACTTCTTTTAAGGGGGGGATAATGTGAGGACTGAGAATTTGGCTGTGTAGCTAAACTCTTTGTTGATGATGTTTTTGTGTGTAACTCAATTACATAAGCACTCGTCATGTTTCAGGAAAAAACGAGTTAGGATAGAGAAGTTACGCGATCTTTACTAATCACTTAAAGTGAATAGTAACTCGGGTTTTTCAGTGAGGCCAATGAGTAGTGATGGTTTCTGGTGAGTGTCAGACTCTGTTCATAGTGATCCAATAGCTCGTTTTCAACAGTTCGACTGTCCTGGACCCAATGGCACTAACTGATTAGGGTTTTGATGCAAGGTTTCCAAGAAAATTGGATTTTATCACAAAGAGGGTTTTTGTTCTTTGCTATTCTTGCGTTGTATAACTTCTCGTGCTCCGTGCGTGTGTCCTGGAGTAGGGTGGAGGATGGTTTAGGTACCTACCAGTGGTAGGAAATTCAAATTCGAAATTGAATTTGAGGTTTATTTGATTTACACATATATATATGTGTGGTTTTTGGAAAATTGGAGAGAGGATGGCTTTCGTCGCAAATCAGCGACCAATTCGAATGAAACAAAATCGTGAGTTTGATGTTTCGGCAGTGCTGAACGCGCTGGCATGATCCGTTTGAAAATCCGATGGACAGATCGCCGTATATCGTATGATTATCGAGGAGAGGTCAAAATGGCATTTTTGTATCTCGCGCGAAACCCTCTTTATTTTATGTACTAAATCGCGCGAGATCGGACGTGGGGGTACGTTTGCACGTTTTACACGCGCTGTGGGGGACTCAGTATTAAATAGTGAGAATTGGTGGACTTGTGTGCAATTATACCACCTTGTATATATGAGCAACTTAGGATTTTCATGGATGAAAACCCTAACCCTAGCCTAGCCACCCTCATCCGAGCCCCTGCCCCCTTCTCCTCCCTCCCCAGTGTGCGCCGGGCGCCTCCCGGCAGTCGCCGACCGAGCTCCGGCCGGCCAACAGCCATCTCCCTCTCTTTCCTCTCACATCCTCCACCACCCCTCCTCATCTCGGCTTGGGAGCCTGGCAGGGTGAGCCCCCACCCCCGGGCTACCCTCCGATGACACCCCGGATCTCCGGTGAGCCCCCGCCGCCGTTTGTAGCCACCCCGAGAGCCGCGTGTTGCATGCTTGCGGCCAAGCTTGGTGTGAGACCCAAGGTAGTCCTATATATGAGATATAATAGGGCTTAACTCTCAACCCGGCTTAAGCATTTTGGGCGGTGGCTAGGCCCAAGAGGTTGAGAGAGTTAAGCGTGCTAGGACGGGAGTAGTCCTAGGATGGGTGACCCCCTGGGAAGTTGGGGCGTCACACTTGGGCTGGCGCGGCCGAGTTCAGTTGCGCCTGGTTTCCAGCCGCCGGCCGCCGTCCCCAATCCTTCCCCTCGGTCCCAGAAGAGGCCCGCGCCCCTCCCTAGCCTCTCCGATTGTCGCCGTGGCCGGAGAAGCTCGCCGAGCCCGAGGCTAACTCATGCGGGCTCGGGATGCTCCAGCGCCGCCTTCCGCCGCCGGCCAGCGTGAGCGCCGGCTCCCCCTGGTCGGCCGCACCCGGTTGTGCCGGCGCCCCCGTCGCCGGAGCTCCCTGCCGGCCGGAATGAGCCCGTGTTCTCCACTGGATTCTTGTGGCTAGGGCATCATTGCCTGCCGCCGCCGCCGCCTCCCATCGCCGGCCGACGCGTGCCCCGGCCTCCCTCCGTCGCCCGCACCCGCCTGCCGCCGGTGCGCCCGCCGCCGAGCCGCCGCCGGCCGTGTCCTAGGCCCCCTCGGCCGGTAAGCTTAAATGAAGCTATTTTTGGGAGTTTTTGGGTTGTCTCCACTGTTGCAGCTACCCGGAGCTGTTCCGATGCCTCCGAAGGTGAGCACGTTGATTATCGATCAGTGCTGATCACAGCGCTCACCTTATTTGTGGTCAGCGGGTTTCGAATCTATAGATTCGACGTGGTTTACTCATAGTGCGCGTAGTTCGCTGAACTTTGGGTCGCTCCCGCGCCTTCCACAGTGAGCCGCTTGCTCCGGATAGTGAGCACAGCCTCCGGCGTGTCGAGATCTGTCAGCCTGTGTCTCGGCTGACCCCGTAAACCCCCAGTTTGCGGTAATGAGCCACAAAACCTCGTTAATTACATAAAATAATGCAATTTTATGTAATGGTTGGGAGTTTTATGCAATTTTGCATCTTGTGGCTGCTGTGGGCAGTACCTGTGTGTGGTAGGTGATCTCTGGACTGATCGTCCAAGGTCCAATGCCTTCGCGGAAATCAAAAATTAATTTCGGTGCGTTTTTCGGCGAAATTCGCCGACGGAACGCGGTTTCGGTTCGGATTTCTTCCGACGTTGTTAGAGTAAACTATGTGTTGCCACTAAGCCTTTGCCTGGTCACTTACATTGTTCCGATGGTTCAGAGACGACGAGTGAGCGACGGTGGGTTCCGTTGTCGAAATTGACACTTTCGGAAACCCGAATCGGAACGGTTATCCGACGATAATCGTTCTGATGTGAGATCTTGTGTTTGCTGCCAAGATATCCAAAACGATGTGTTTGGTGGCAGCGGGTGACTCGTGGCACGAGTCGGTGAGTTTTGAGACACTTCATGGGTCCCGACGAAATCCCGGTGCGATTTTTGGGACTTTCGGCGAGTTACGGTAATCGGTTTTGGGAAACCGATTTCCGTAGGATTATGTGTGGGACTTGTGTGAGTTCTTTCGTTGAGTCAATAGGGGTTTGTCTCTGACTCAGTGGAACCATCGTAGGTTCGGTTGACTTCTTGCTCGTCCAGGATTCAGACGCGACTATGACAGGTGGGTACTTCGATCCGAAGTCGGTAAAGTGGTGCCTGCTCGATGATCTCTATTGTCACGCCCCGTCGGGCCTTTAACACCAACTAGGTGGAAAGGATAACCGCACGGGCGCATGACCCAGACCCGCCGAACGGATAGAGTCCCTTCTACCCGCCCAAGGCGTCACAACACAAGCTTATCCACGAGGTTCCAACTAGGAACGGAGTACAAGAGTTGCACAAGAAAAGCATCAACATAAAGAAGTTCAACTTCTATTACATCACATTGCACATTTATACATGCCCAAATTTTTCTTTTCATTCCATACACCATGTTCCAAAACTATGGAATACATAAGTTACATACATGTAATGGAAATCTCCTATACTATCAAAGTCCAAGACTAGGGGTACAACTCTATGTATCACCAAAATGGAAGGGCCGCTATCTAGAGAGCTAAACCCTTGCCTCGCTCCGCCGCCTCACTCGCGGAAGGACCTGAAAAACGTGGGGTGAGAACTATAAACATAGTTCCCAGTGGGTAAGGCAACCCAAGAGAGAAGCTCGACCCACCAGGTCCAAAGAAACACCATATGCATAAGTTAGATCACAAATAACTATGCAACAATTATTTACATGCTTGTAAATAAACATAAAGGATGCAACCAAATAAAATGTAACTTATCATTCTCTCCTAGGTTCATCATATATTTCACATTAACTAAGTTCAATTACTTGTCATTTACTTATGGTTTCGGAATCGCCGTCTCACCATAAGGGTTCCAACATTCAAGGAGTGAACTCGTCACCTTCTAGTTCGAGTAGCGAACTCGTCGCATACTCGGGATAGCAAAATCGTCGCATACCCCATCTCAACACCTCCATCACATGGCATGGGTAGCGAACTTGTCGCATACTCGGGATAGCAACCTCGTCGCACATCCCATCTCGACACCGCCAACTCATGGCGTGGTAGCGAAATCGTCGCATACCCGGGATAGCAAAATCGTCGCACATCCCGTGTCAACACCGCCAACTCATGGCATGGTAGCGAAATAGTCGCCTACCCGGGATAGCAAAATCGTCGCACATCCCGTTTCAACACCGCCAACTCGTGGCATGGTAGCGAAATCGTCGCCAACCCGGGATAGCAAAATCGTCGCACATCCCGTTGTTCACATTTTTCACTTACCAACCTAAGTCTCATGACCTTAGGTTCAAGTCACTAAGTCTCACCTATGTTCAATGACACTAGGTTTACTTTCTCATTCTCAACCTAGGTTCCATGATTCTAGGTTCCAATCTCATGTCCAACCTATGTTCAATGACACTAGGTTCCATTCTCACATGTTCCAACCTATGTTCATTAACACTAGGTTCTATTCTCACATGTTCCAACCTATGTTCAATAACACTAGGTTCTATTCTCACATGTTCCAACCTATGTTTAATAACACTAGGTTCTATTCTCACATGTTCCAACCTATGTTCAATGACACTAGGTTCTATTCTCACATGTTCCAATCTATGTTCAATGACACTAGGTTCTATTCTCACATGTTCCAACCTATGTTCAATGACACTAGGTTTAATCATACATGCAACCATGCAACAAGTATAGATAATTGAATTATACTTGAATTCTATATCATGCAATAGGAGCTCATTGCTCTACCTATCATGATTTTACCTTTGCCAACATGCAAATTCTAGGGTTCACAACACATACCATTTTATCTTTAAATGGATAATTACCCTAGACATGGAAGTGACCTAATCACTTCGGTAAATACAAACCCACCTTAAGAGCTTCCAAATTCTTGTATTCTTCAAGCCCCTAAGTGTCCAAGCCTTGAGTTCTTGCTTCAACCCAAGCTTCTACAAGAAAACGGTTCGTTACTCGTTACGAACCCATAATTCAACTCAATACTTGAAATCAAGTGTTCTAACATGATTTTCTATGCCTCAATTGCAATTCCCGAAGGTCCAAATATTTTTAGAACCTCTCATGACAAAAACCCTCATTTAACCTAGGTTTCACATGCATGCATGTAGAACCTCAAAATTTCTTGACCAATCTCCACATTTTGTGTTTTAGATTGCCTAGGGTTCCCAAAAACCTCATTTCAAAGGATTAAATCCAAGGTTTGAACCTAAAACGTGAGGAACTAACCTTAATCACGAGTTCCCCAAGCTTCTTCTTGCACCAAGAAGCTTCTTTTCTCCTTTAGAAGCCTTTTCCAAGATCAATCTACCCTTTTCTCCAAGTTTTGGAGAGATCTCTAGAGAGAGAAAGTGAAGGAGATGGAGAGGAGAAGTGGAGAGGAAGACAATGAGAAAGGGAGAAGGTCTCAGCCCTTCATACACCCCCAATACATGTGAAAAGACTGTTTTGCCCCTCTCCACAAACAACACAAACAACCAGCCAAAATTAGAATTTCGTAACACTGTATACCGGTATGTGCATTGCATACCGGTATACGGGTGCTATTCCGGTATACCCCGGAGGATACCGCAGAACCCGAGAGCTGGGTTCTCGGTTTCAACCATGGCATTCCGGTATACCCCTCATCACATACCGGTACTAATCACTTCAGTACCGGTATGGAGGTCCACATACCGGAATCCAGTGCAGACTTCACAAGTTTAGCAGTTTTAACTTTTTGAAGTCCGTTTTCGCGCCTCATTTGCGCCGAAAACACTTCTCACAAGTCCCAAACTTGGCTGAAGCCTCACATATAGCCTCTCTTGCTATTTTTCCATCGAAACTCCACAATTTATAGAAGTTCGGTACGATGCACTGAAATTCAGTGTACTACATTTCTCCCCCCTTAAAGAGAGTTTCGGCCGCGAAACTAAATCATACCTCAGCTGGACTCAGCGAAGAGGTAAGGAAACCGCTCCCTCATTGAGCTTTCCAATTCCCACGTAGCTTCGCGCTCACCGTGATTCGTCCATTGTACCTTTACATAAGGAATTTCACGGTTCCTCAAACTTTTCACCTCGCGATCCATGATACACAAGGGAAATTCCTCATAAGTCATATCCTCATGAAGCTCTATAGGTACATACTCGAGGACGTGCGCCAGATCATACATATACTTGCAGAGCGTCGATACATGGAACACATTGTGTATCTCCGCAAGTTTCGGCGGCAAAGCTAGCCGATATGCCACGGATCCCACACGCTCCAAAACCTCATAAGGTCCAATGTAACGGGGACTCAACTTACCCCGAACACCAAATCGTTTCACCCCTCTCATGGGTGACACTTTCAAGATGCGGTCTCCTACCGCGAATTCCAAATCTCGTCGACGTCGATCCGCATAACTTTTTTGTCTAGATTGCGCCGTCGATAAGCGTTCGCATGCCAAGCGGACCTTTTCCTCCGCTTCACGCAACACATCCGGTCCTAAGACCCTTCTCTCGCCGAATTCACTCCAATGAATAGGAGAGCGGCATTTCCTTCCATACAAGGCTTCAAATGGTGCCATACCGATGCTAGATTGATAGCTATTATTGTAAGCAAATTCAGCCATCGGCAAATGAGTAGGCCATGCACCCTTGAAGTCCAACACGCACGCTCGCAGCATATCTTCCAAAATCTGAATTGTCCTTTTCGATTGACCGTCAGTTTGAGGATGAAATGCTGAACTGAAATCGAGTCGTGTACCCAAAGCTTCTTGCAAGCTTTTCTAAAAATGCGATGTGAAACGGGAATATCGATCTGAGACTATCGAGGTCGGGACCCCGTACAACCGCATAATCTCGTCCAAGTAGACTTGTGCTAACTTGTCTTCCGACCAAGTGGTGTGGATTGGCAAAAAGTGTGCCGACTTTGACAAACGATCCACCACCACCCAAATCGCGTCGTGGCCACCTTACGATCGAGGTAGGCCCACAACGAAGTCCATTGCTATGTTCTCCCACTTCCAAACTGGAATGGGCAACCCTTGCAATTTCCCTGCTGGAAAGCGACGTTCGGCCTTCACTTGTTGGCATACTAGACATTGTGCCACGAAGCGTCCAACATCAAGTTTCATCCCCGGCCACCAATAATGTAATTTAAGATCCTTGTACATTTTGGTGCCGCCCGGGTGAATCGCATAGGGAGAAGTATGAGCTTCTTTCAAGATCTCCCCACGAATATCCTCGACTTTTGGCACGCACAATCGATTTCGAAATCGAATTGCGCCCTTCGAGTCTACATGAAAATCACCGGCGCGCCCGCTCTCGATAGTACTCCGCACCTTTTGGAGTTCCGGATCACCGGATTGCTTTTCTTTTATTTGCTCCAACAAAGTTGGCCAAATCTCGAGATTCATAAGTCTAGCGGGGACGCCCGGGGCCACGACTTCCAAGTCAAACCGGCCCATTTCCTTGATTAACGGCATTTGTCCCGTCATCTCAATTGCGACGTTCTCCACGGATTTTCTACTGAGCGCATCGGCCACCACATTGGCTCTACCGGGGTGGTACAAAATGGTTAAGTCGTAATCCTTTATCAACTCCAACCATCTCCGCTGCCTCAAATTCAACTCCTTTTGAGTGAATAAGTACTTTAAGCTTTTATGATCCGTGTACACCTCACAATGTTCCCCGTACAAGTAGTGTCTCCACAACTTAAGTGCGAAGACCACTGCTGCAAGCTCTAGGTCGTGGGTGGGGTAATTCTGCTCATAGCTCTTCAGCTGTCGTGAGGCATATGCTATTACTTGTCCTCTTTGCATAAGCACACACCCAAGACCACGCCGTGATGCATCACTATACACCACAAAGCCCTCCCCCGCAATCGGCAAGGCGAGAACCGGAGCCGAAGTCAACCTTTCCTTTAGCTCCTTAAAGCTTTGGTCGCATTCCTCGCTCCAAACATATTTGGCTCCCTTGTGGGTAAAACGCGTTAGTGGACCGGAGATTTTTGAAAATCCCTCCACGAACCGCCGATAGTACCCTGCAAGACCCAAAAAGTTTTGTACTTCCGTGACATTGGTCGGACGAGGCCAATCCTTGATTGCCTCAACTTTCATAGAGTCCACCGATACTCCTTCCGCGGAGATCACATGACCCAAGAAAGCGACCTCACGAATCCAAAATTCGCACTTTTTCATCTTGGCGAACAACTTGTTCTCTCGAAGAACTTGAAGCACAATCCTTAGGTGCTCTTTATGTTCCTCTTCACTCCGAGAGTAGACAAGAATATCATCTATGAACACAACCACAAATTGATCCAATAGTGGTTTGAACACACGGTTCATTAAATCTATGAACGCCGCCGGGGCATTGGTAAGCCCGAAAGGCATAACCGTGAATTCATAGTGTCCATACCGCGTCCTAAATGCGGTCTTATGCACATCCTCTGGTTTGATCTTCAATTGGTGATAACCGGATTGCAAATCAATCTTTGAATACACCCGAGACCCTTGCAACTGATCGAACAAGTCATCAATTCGGGGTAACGGGTACTTATTCTTGACTGTCACTTTATTCAACTCACGGTAATCCACACATAACCGTAGTGAACCGTCCTTTTTCCGCACAAATAGAACAGGGGCTCCCCAAGGTGACACACTTGGCTTTACGAAACCCTTGTCCATCAAATCTTGCAATTGTGCTTTCAATTCCTTCAGTTCCGCGGGTGCCATCCTATACGGGGCCTTAGAGATCGGCGTCGTACCCGGGAGCAAATCGATCACGAATTCTATTTCCCGGTCCGGTGGCATTCCGGGCAACTCCGTCGGAAATACATCCGGGAACTCTTGGACTATAGGAATGTCCTCGAGCCCCAACACTTCCTTTCGGTCATCCACTACCGTCGCTAAGTAGGCAATGCATCCACTAGCAATAAGCTTCCTTGTTTGCGACGTGGACACCATTGACGCAAAGAGCGAACTCTTGCAACCACGTTACACAAACTCTTTGTGCCCGGGTTCTCTAAACCTCACTATCCGGCTCTCACAATCAATAGTAGCGTGATATTTCGAGAGCCAATCCATTCCTAGGATTAAGTCATACTCATTCATTAGACTTAACACCAGCAAATCAGCTGGCATGATCCAGTTTTCAACCCTCACTGGACAACCTACACACGCGTGATGTATACAAAAGGTGTATTCAGGTACTTGTACAGTTCTTGCATGTGTGGCATCTACAATTTCTATTCCGTGTGCAATAGCAAATGATCGAGCAAAGAATGAATGCGATGCACCAGTATCAAACAAAGCTCTACATCGAATGCCTTTAATTAACACAATACCTGCCACGACATCATCTGGGCAGAAGGATCCTCCACCTGTGAGGCGAATACCCGTCCACTGGGCGCTGGCCGCTGGCCCTCCACTGGTCTCGGCGGTTGAGTACGGCGTGCCGACATCGCCGCGGGTGGGATGCCCGCAAGCTGCCTCGGTGGTGCAAACGCCGATGCCGACGACGGTGCTCGGCCATCATCCATCGGGCAGTTGTACAGCATGTGACCCGGCTGTCTACACTTGTAGCACCAGCCCTCACGATAATCACATTGCTGAGGGTTGTGGGGGCCGCTACAAATCGGGCACTGGGTTGAGGGTCAGTTCCGCCAGGACCCTTGCGATTGGTTTTGCGACTGCGAGTGCTTCGGGGGCCGCTTAGAGCTAGATTGCCCACCCGAGCCACCCGCCGGTCGCTTCTTTCCCTTTTCTTTTTCTCTCTCCCACGACTCGCGCTCCTCACGTGCACATGCATTCCCGTGCTCTAACCAAAGAGCACGGTCCAAGACCTCCGCAAAGGTCTTTAGCTTGAGGGCGTGAACTGCCCGAAAGATCTTCGGTCGAAGTCCGCGCACGAAACAATCGACCTTGTCCAACTCTCCGCGGACAACGTGCGGTACGCAATTAATAATGTACGAGAACTCCCACTCGTACTCGCGCACGGTGCGGTTCCCTTGCTTCAACGTACGGAACCTTTCTTGAAGTTTCCTTTTCTCGCTATCGGGGAAGTAGGCGGCAAATACCATACCCCGAAACTCCTCCCACGTCGGTGGCGGAAGGCTAGGGAGTCGATCACGCCGGACTCCCTTCCACCACACCTTCGCCGATCGCTCTAAACAATGAGCGGCGAGATGCACTTTGTCCCTCTCCAAGGTATAGAGATCCTCGAAGAGTGTCTCCAATGCGTCGATCCACGTTTCCACGTCCCATGGATCCACGTTCTCCCCGCTAAAGATAGGCGGGTTAAACTTTTTAAACCTCATGTGAGCCGCAAGGGCGCGCTCTCGCTCCGCATCCTCCATTGCGGAGTCGGGCATAAGAGTACCCGACCAACCGGCTACAATCGGTGATGCCGGTGGTGCCACAGCCGGCGCCGGTGTCACCTTCTCGGCCGGTGCCGAAGCAGAGGCCGGAGGCGCTCCCGTTCTCTCCTCCCTAATCGCAGCCGCTTGCTGCACCATCTCGTCTTGGAGCTTTTTAATTTGCTCCTCCTGTCGCTGCATGGCTTCGGCCTGCCGCCGAACCACGCCCATCAACTCGGTCAACTCATTACGAAGACCCGAGTTCTCACCCTCCCCGAGTTGTTCGGGAGCCGCGCTCGATTCTCCGAGCCTAGCCCTCGTAGGAGGCCGTCCACGTACCATTATCTCCTGAAAACACAACGACTTTGGCCATTTCATGACATTCAAAGTCATTCGCAACACTATATTTCACGAAAATAAACGTGAACCCAATCTAGGCGAAAGTCACACAAAGGTCCTTATTCCCCTCACTTGGTTTCATGTTGTCGGCCGCCAACACGAACACACTTGGCGAAGAATAAGACACACCTCGAATCTACCTCTATTTCCAACTAGAGGCATAAGGACATAACCCAATCTCTTATCTTTCGCCACATCAAAGATCTCGTCACTCACGAGCCTACACTCCTAGGGTCTTTTCCATCCTAGGGTTTTCTTAGGTCCACCTAGACCGTTTCTATGCTCTGATACCACCTCAGTCTGTCACGCCCCGTCGGGCCTTTAACACCAACTAGGTGGAAAGGATAACCGCACGGGCGCATGCCCCAGACCCGCCGAACAGATAGAGTCCCTTCTACCCGCCCAAGGCGTCACAACACAAGCTTATCCACGAGGTTCCAACTAGGAACGGAGTACAAGAGTTGCACAAGGAAAGCATCAACATAAAGAAGTTCTACTTCTATTACATCACGTTGCACATTTATACATGCCCAAATTTTTCTTTTCATTCCATACACCATGTTCCAAAACTATGGAATACATAAATTTCATACATGTAATGAAAATCCCCTATACTATCAAAGTCCAAGACTAGGGTACAACTCTATGTATCACCAAAATGGAAGGGCCGCTATCTAGAGAGCTAAACCCTTGCCTCGCTCCGCCGCCTCACTCGCGGAAGGACCTGAAAAACGTGGGGTGAGAACTATAAACATAGTTCCCAGTGGGTAAGGCCACCCAAGAGAGAAGCTCGACCCACCAGGTCCAAAGAAACACCATATGCATAAGTTAGATCATAAATAACTATGCAACAATTATTTACATGCTTGTAAATAAACATAAAGGATGCAACCAAATGAAATGTAACTTATCATTCTCTCCTAGGTTCATCCTATATTTTCACATTGACTAAGTTCAATTACTTGTCATTTACTTATGGTTTCGGAATCGCCGTCTCACCATAAGGGTTCCAACATTCAAGAAGTGAACTCGTCACCTCCTAGTTCGAGTAGCGAACTCGTCGCATACTCGGGATAGCAAAATCGTCGCATACCCCATCTCAACACCGCCATCACATGGCATGGGTAGCGAACTCGTCGCATACCCAGGATAGCAACCTCGTCGCACATCCCATCTCGACACCGCCAACTCATGGCGTGGTAGCGAAATCGTCGCATACCCGGGATAGCAAAATCGTCGCACATCCCGTGTCAACACCGCCAACTTATAGCATGGTAGCGAAATCGTCGCCTACCCGGGATAGCAAAATCGTCGCACATTCCGTTTCAACACCGCCAACTCGTGGCATGGTAGCGAAATCGTCGCCTCCCCGGGATAGCAAAATCGTCGCACATCCCGTTGTTCACATTTTTCACTTGCCAACCTAAGTCTCATGACCTTAGGTTCAAGTCACTAAGTCTCACCTATGTTCAATGACACTAGGTTTACTTTCTCATTCTCAACCTAGGTTCCATGACTCTAGGTTCCAATCTCATGTCCAACCTATGTTCAATGACACTAGGTTCCATTCTCACATGTTCCAACCTATGTTCAATAACACTAGGTTCTATTCTCACATGTTCCAACCTATGTTCAATGACACTAGGTTCTATTCTCACATGTTCCAACCTATGTTCAATAACACTAGGTTCTATTCTCACATGTTCCAACCTATGTTCAATAACACTAGGTTCTATTCTCATATGTTCCAACCTATGTTCAATGACACTAGGTTCTATTCTCACATGTTCCAATCTATGTTCAATGACACTAGATTCTATTCTCACATGTTCCAACCTATGTTCAATGACACTAGGTTTAATCATACATGCAACCATGCAACAAGTATAGATAATTGAATTATACTTGAATTCTATATCATGCAATAGGAGCTCATTGCTCTACCTATCATGATTTTACCTTTGCCAACATGCAAATTCTAGGGTTCACAACACATACCATTTTATCTTTAAATGGATAATTACCCTAGACATGGAAGTGACCTAATCACTTCGGTAAACATAAACCCACCTTAAGAGCTTCTAAATTCTTGTATTCTTCAAGCCCCTAAGTGTCCAAGCCTTGAGTTCTTGCTTCAACCCAAGCTTCTACAAAAAAACGATTCGTTACTCGTTACGAACCCATAATTCAACTCAATACTTGAAATCAAGTGTTCTAACATGATTTCCTATGCCTCAATTGCAATTTCCGAATGTCCAAATATTTTTAGAACCTTCCATGGCAAAAACCCTCATTTAACCTAGGTTTCACATGCATGCATGTAGAACCTCAAAATTTCTTGACCAATCTCCACATTTTGTGTTTTAGATTGCCTAGGGTTCCCAAAAACCTCATTTCAAAGGATTAAATCCAATGTTTGAACCTAAAACGTGAGGAACTAACCTTAATCACGAGTTCCCCAAGCTTCTTCTTGCACCAAGAAGCTTCTTTTCTCCTTTGGAAGCCTTTTCCAAGATCAATCCACCCTTTTCTCCAAGTTTTGGAGAGATCTCTAGAGAGAGAAAGTGAAGGAGATGGAGAGGAGAAGTGGAGAGGAAGACAATGAGAAAGGGAGAAGGTCTCAGCCCTTCATACACCCCCAATACATGTGAAAAGACTGTTTTGCCCCTCTCCACAAACAACACAAACAACCAGCCAAAATTGGAATTTCGTAACACTGTATACCGGTATGTGCATTGCATACCGGTATACGGGTGCTATTCCGGTATACCCCGGAGGATTCCGCAGAACCCGAGAGCTGGGTTCTCGGTTTCAACCATGGCATTCCGGTATACCCCTCATCACATACCGGTACTAATCACTTCAGTACTGGTATGGAGGTCCACATACCGGAATCCAGTGCAGACTTCACAAGTTTAGCAGTTTTAACTTTTCAAAGTACGTTTTCGCGCCTCAATTGTGCCGAAAATACTTCTCACAAGTCCCAAACTTGGCTAAAGCCTCACATATAGCCTCTCTTGCTATTTTTCCATCGAAACTCCACAATTTGTAGAAGTTCGGTACGATGCACTGAAATTCAGTGTATTACATCTATCCTTGTTAACTTCTTTCGTTACTTGATATTGGTTGAGCATTCTTTCACCACTTGACTTCGTAGTTAATCACTCTACAGTTATTCCTATTTCATATGGTCATGATCTAGTAGTAGAGTGATGTTCCTGATGATTTGACATTAGTTGACTTCATAGTCGGTGACACTCGTATTCATACATTATATGGTTTGACAGTAGTTGACTTCATAGTCGGTGACACTCATATTCATACATGATATAGTTTGACAGTAGTTGACTTCATAGTCGGTGACACTCGTATTCATACATGACATGATTCGACATTAGTTGACTTCATAGTCGGTGACACTCGTATTCATACATGATATGATTTGACATTAGTTGACTTCGTAGTCGGTGACATTTATAACGGTCTATTGCATGACTTGCTCTATTTGATCTGATTGGTCGGTGATATTGTTCTATCCTTGAGATAGAGGTTGACTTGGTTGGTCGGTTACAATTTGTTGGACTTTACTTCGGCTATCCGTCGGCAGTGGGCTATTGAGCATATCGCATCGATCGCCACTGCTCATATGCATTTCACGTACACCAGCGATCTGATCCTTCGCAGAAGGGTGTTCTTTTTTGAAAAAGTGGTCGTACATCCGACCCGTGAGCTCAGCGGTCATTTGCTAGGTTATATGCTAGGGAGACCCCAACGGTCATTTGCTCGGGTCACATCCCTGCAAGAGCGGGAATGGCTTAGCCTGAGGTCTTTAGACCAATACGATAGGTAGATTGGGTATTTTTGGATGATCTGTCCGGTTGATGCATGCATTCTATTCTGCATTACAGTAGCGGTTAGTTATATTTTCCTTTACTGTTGTTTACCCATGTATCTTTGCAACTGTTGTTATGATATCCATGTATGCATTCTGTTCTACTTTATAGTAGCGGTTAGTTATTGTAGTACACTGAATTTCAGTGCATCGTACCGAACTTCTACAAATTTTGGAGTTCCGGTGAGAATGTAGCATGAGAGGCTACGTGAGTGGCTTCGGCCAAGTTTGGGGCTTGTGCGAAGTGTTTTCGGCGCAAATGAGGCGCGAAAACGGACTTCGAAAAGTTAAAACTGCTAAACTTGCGAAGTCTGCAGTGGATTCCGATATGAAGATGTCCATACCGGTACTGAAGTGATTAGTACCGGTATAGAGTGTGGTATACCGAAATGTGAGGGCTGAATCCGAGAACCCAGCTCTTGGGTTTTGCGGAATTCCTCGTGGTATACCGGAACTAACACCCGTATACCGGTATGCCAGTGCGAATACCGGTACTCAATGTTGCGAAATGCCAACTTTGGCTGGTTGTTAGTGTTGAATGGGGAGAGGGGCAAAAGGGTCTTTTCACACTCGAGGGAGTGTTAGAAAGGCAGGGATACCTTCCCTTCTCAGTCATCTTCCTCCTCTACTTCTCCTCTCCATCTCTCTCACTTTCTCTCTCTAGAGATCTCTCCAAAACTTGGAGAAAAGGGTGGATTGAGCTTGAAAAAGGCTTCCAAAGGGGAGAAGAGGCTTCTTGGTGCAAGTAGAAGCTTGGGGAACTCGTGGCTAAGGTGAATTCCTCATGATTTGGGTTCAAACCTTGGATTTAATCCTTTGTTATGAGGTTTTTGAAAACCCTAGGCAATCTAAACCACAAAACGTGGAGATTGGCCAAGAGATTTTGAGGTTCTACATGCATGCATGTGAAACCTAGGTGAAATGAGGGTTTTTACCATGGGAGGTTCTAAAAATATTTGGACCTTCGGGAATTGCAATTGAGGCATAGGAAATCATGTTAGAACACTTGATATCATGTATCGAGTTGATTATAGGGTTTGTAACGAGTAACGAACTATTTTCTTGTAGAAGCTTGGGTTGAAGCAAGAACTCAAGGCTTGGAGACCTAGGAGCTCAAAGAATTCAAGGAATTGGAAGCTCTTGAGGTGGGTTTGTGTTTACCGAAGTGATTAGGTCACTTCCATGTCTAGGGTAAATAACCATTTAAAGATAAAATGGTGTGTAATGTGAAACCCTAGAACTTGCATGATGGCAAAATGAGAATCATGATAGATAGAGCCATGGGCTCCTCTTGCATGTTAAAGAATTCAAGTATATTTCTATTATCTATACTTGTTATGTGATTGCATGTATGATTGGAACCTAGTGTTGAGAACATAGGTTGGAACATGTATGATTGGAACCTAGTGTCATTGAACATAGGTTGGAACATGAGAATGGAACCTAGAGTCATGGAACCTAGGTTGAGAATGAGAAAGTAAACCTAGTGTCATTGAACATAGGTGAGACTTAGTGACTTGAACCTAGGGTCATGAGACTTAGGTTGGCAAGTGTGAAATGTGAATATCGGGATGTGCGACGATTTCGCTATCCCGGGTATGCGACGATTTCGCTACCCGTGCCATGAGTTGACGGTGATGTATCGGGATGTGCGACGATTTCGCTATCCCGGGTATGCGACGATTTCGCTACCCGTGCCATGAGTTGGCGGTGATGAATTGGGATATGCGACGATTTCGCTATCCCGGGTATGCGACGATTTCGCTACCCGTGTCATGAGTTGGCGGTGATGAATTGGGATATGCGACGATTTCGCTATCCAGGTTGTGCGACGATTTCGCTACCCGTGCCACGTGATAGCGGTGTTGAAATGGGGTATGCGAAGATTTCGCTATCCCGGGTATGCGAAATCATAAGTTAGTGACAAGTAGTTGAACTTGGTCAATGTGAAATATAGGATGAACCTAGGAGAAAATGAAATTGGACATTTTATTTGGTTGCATCCTTTATGTTTATTTACAAGCATGTAAATATTTGTTGCATAGTTATTTGTGATCCAACTTATGCATATGGTTTCTTTGGACCTGGTGGGTCGAGCTTCTCTCTTGGGTGGCCTTACCCACTGGGAACTATGTTTATAGTTCTCACCCCACGTTTTTCAGGTCCTTCCGCGAGTGAGGCGGCGGAGCGAGGCAAGGGTTTGGCTCTCTAGATAGTGGCCCTTCCATTTTGGTGATACATAGAGTTGTACCCCTAGTCTTGGACATTGATAGTATAGGAGTTTTCATTAAATATATGCAACTTGTATATTCCATAGTTTTGGAACATGATGTATGGAATGGAAATGAAAGAAAAAAAAAAATTGGGCATGTATAAATGTGCAAATGTGATGTAATAGAAGTAGAACTTCTTTACGTTGATACTTTCCTTGTGCAACTCTTGCACTCCGTTCCTAGTTGGAACCTTGTGGATATGCTTGTTGTGATGCCTTGGGTGGGTAGAAGAGACTCTATCCGTTCGGCGGGTCTGGGGCATGCGCCCGTGCGGTTATCCTTTCCACCTAGTTGGTGTTAAAGGCCCGACGGGGCGTGACAGACTGAGGTGGTATCAGAGCGTAGAAACGGTCTAGGTGGACCTAAGAAATCCTAGGATGGAAAAGACCCTAGGAGTGTAGGCTCGTGAGTGACGAGATCTTTGATTGTGGCGAAAGATAAGTGATTGGGTTTTGTCCTTATACCTCTAGTTGGAAATAGAGGTAGATTCGATGTGTGTCTTATTTTTCATCAAGAGGGTTCTTGTTGGCGGCCGACAACATGAAACCAAGTGAGGGGAATAAGAACCCTTGTGTGACTTTCGCCTAGATTGGGTTCACGTTTATTTTCGTGAAACGTTATGTTGTGAATGACTTTGAATGTCATGAAATGACCAAAGTCGTTGTGTTTCCAGGAGATAATGGTACGTGGACGGCCTCCTACGAGGGCTGGGCTCGGAGGATCGAGCGCGGCTCCCGAACAACTCGGGGAGGGCGAGAACTCGGGTCTTCATGATAAGTTGACCGAGTTGATGGGCGTGGTTCGGCGACAGGCCGAAACCATGCAGCGGCAGGAGGAGCAAATTAAAAAGCTCCAAGACGAAATGGCGCAGCAAGCGGCTGCGATTAGGGAGGAAAGATTGGGAGTACCTCCGGCCTCTGCTTCGGCACCGGCCGAGGGGGTGACACCGGCGCCGGCTGTGGCGCCACCGGCACCACCGACTGTAGCCGATGGGTCGGGTGCTCCTATGCCCGACTCCGCGGTGGAGGATGCGGAGCGAGAGCGCGCACTTGCGGCTCTCATGAGGTTCAAGAAATTCAACCCGCCTATCTTTAACGGGGAGAACGTGGATCCATGGGACGTAGAGACGTGGATCGATGCCATGGAGACGCTCTTCGAGGATCTATATACCTTGGAGAGGGACAAAGTACACTTTGCCGCTCATTATTTAGAGCGATCGGCGAAGGTGTGGTGGAAGGGAGTCCGGCGTGATCGACTCTCTAGCCTTCCGCCACCGACGTGGGAGGAGTTTCGGGGCATGGTGTTCGCCGCCTACTTCCCCGATAGTGAGAAAAGGAAACTCCAAGAAAAGTTTCAAAAATTAAAGCAAGGGAACCGCACCGTGCGTGAGTACGTGAGGGAGTTCTCGTACATCATTAATTGCGTACCGCACATTGTCCGCGGAGAGTTGGACAAGGTCGACTGCTTCGTGCGCGGGCTTCGACCGGAGATCTTTCGGGCGGTTCACGCCTTTAAGCTACGGACCTTTGCGGAGGTCCTGGACCGTGCTCCTTGGGTGGAGCACGGGAATGCATGTGCGCGCGAGGAGCACGAGTCTTGGGAAAGAGAGAAGGAAAAAAGATAAAGATAAGGGAAAGAAACGACCGGCGGGTGGCTCGGGTGGGCAGTCTAGCTCTAAGCGGCCCCCGAAGCACTCGCAGTCGCAGAATCAGTCTCGTGGGTCTCAACGGAATCGACCCTCGAGCCGGTGCCCGATTTGTAGCGGCCCCCACAACCCTCAGCAATGTGATTATCGTGAGGGCCGGTGCTACAAGTGCGGACAGCCGGGACATATGCGGTACAATTGTCCGATGGATGATAGCCGGGCACCGTCATCGGCATCGGCATTTGCATCGCCGAGACAGCTTGCGGGCATCCCACCCGCGGCGATGTCGGCAGGCCGTACACCGCCGCCGAGACCAGCTGAGGGCCAGCGGCCGGCACCCAGTGGACGGGTGTTCGCCTCATAGGTGGAGGAGCCTTCTGCCCAGGAGGATGTCGTGGCAGGTATTGTGTTGATTAATAGCATTCGATGTAGAGCTTTGTTTGATACTGGAGCATCGCATTCATTCATTGCTCGATCATTTGCTATTGCACATGAAATAGAAATTGTAGAAGCCACGCATGCAAGAACTGTGCAAGTACCTGAACACACCTTTTGTGTACATCACGCGTGTGTAGATTATCAAGTGAGAGTTGAAAACTGGATCATGCCAGCTGATTTGCTGGTGTTAAATCGAATGAATGAGTATGATTTAATCCTAAGAATGGATTGGCTCTCGAGATATCACGCTACTATTGATTGTGAGAGCCGGATAGTGAGGTTTAGAGAACCCGGGCACAAGGAGTTTGTGTACCGTGGGTGCAAGAGTTCGCTCTTTGCGTCAATGGTGTCCACATCGCAAGCAAGAAAGCTTATTGCTAGTGGTTGCATTGCCTACTTGGCGACTGTGGTGGATGACCGAAAGGAAGTGTTGGGACTCGAGGACATTCCTGTGGTCCAAGAGTTCCCGGATGTATTTCCGGCGGAGTTACCCGGAATGCCACCGGATCGGGAAATAGAATTCGTGATCGATTTGCTCCCGGGTACGGCGCCGATTTCTAAGGCCCCGTACAGGATGGCACCCGCGGAGCTAAAGGAATTGAAAGCACAATTACAAGATTTGATGGACATGGGTTTCGTAAAGCCAAGTGTGTCACCTTGGGGAGCCCATGTTCTATTTGTGCGAAAAAAGGACGGTTCACTGCGGTTATGTGTGGATTACCGTGAGTTGAACAAAGTGACCATCAAGAATAAGTACCCGTTACCCCGAATTGATGACTTATTCGATCAGTTGCAAGGGTCTCGGGTGTATTCAAAGATTGATTTGCAATCCGGTTATCACCAGTTGAAGATTAAACCGGAGGATGTGCATAAGACCGCGTTTAGGACGCGGTATGGACACTATGAATTCACGGTTATGCCTTTCGGGCTTACCAATGCCCTGGCAGCGTTCATGGATTTAATGAACCGTGTGTTCAAACCACTATTGGATCAATTTGTGGTGGTGTTCATATATGATATTCTTGTCTACTCTCGGAGTGAAGAGGAACATAAAGAGCACCTAAGGATTGTGCTTCAAGTTCTTCGAGAGAACAAGTTGTTCGCCAAGTTAAAGAAGTGCGAATTTTGGATTCGTGAGGTCGCTTTCTTGGGTCATGTGATTTTCGCGGAAGGAGTATCGGTGGACCCTATGAAAGTTGAGGCAATCAAGGGTTGGCCTCGCCCCACCAATGTCACGGAAGTGCGAAGCTTTTTGGGTCTTGCGGGGTATTATCGGCGGTTCGTGGAGGGATTTTCAAAAATCTCCGGTCCACTAACGCGTCTTACCCGCAAGGGAGCCAAATATGTTTGGAGCGAGGAATGCGACCAAAGCTTTAAGGAGCTAAAGGAAAGGTTGACTTCGGCTCCGATTCTCGCCTTGCCGATTGTAGGGGAGGGTTTTGTGGTGTATAGTGATGCATCACGGCGTGGTCTCGGGTGTGTGCTTAAGCAAAGAGGACAAGTGATAGCATATGCCTCTCGTCAGCTGAAGAGCTATGAGCAGAATTACCCCACCCACGACCTAGAGGTTGCAGCGGTGGTCTTCGCACTTAAGTTGTGGAGACACTACTTGTACGGGGAGCATTGTGAGGTGTACACGGATCATAAAAGCTTAAAGTATTTGTTCACTCAAAAGGAGTTGAACTTGAGGCAGCGGAGATGGTTGGAGTTGATAAAGGATTACGACTTAACCATCTTGTACCACCCCGGTAGAGCCAATGTGGTGGCCGATGCGCTCAGTAGGAAATCCGTGGAGAACTTCGCAATTGAGATGACGGGACAAATGCCGTTGATCAAGGAAATGGGCTGATTTGACTTGGAAGTCGTGGCCCCGGGCGTCCCCGCTAAACTCATGAATCTCGAAGTGTGGCCGACCTTGTTGGAGCAAATAAAAGAAAAGCAATCCGGTGATCCGGAACTCCAAAAGGTGCGGGGTGCTATCGAGAGCGGGCGCGCCGGTGATTTTCATGTGGACTCGAAGGGCGCCATTCGATTTCGAAATCGATTGTGCGTGCCAAAAGTCGAGGACATTCGTGGGGAGATCTTGAAGGAAGCTCACACTTCTCCCTATGCGATTCACCCGGGCGGCACCAAAATGTATAAGGATCTTAAATTGTATTATTGGTGGCCGAGAATGAAACTTGATGTTGGACGCTTTGTGGCACAATGTTTGGTATGCCAACAGGTGAAGGCCGAGCGTCGCTTTCCAGCAGGAAAATTGCAAGGGTTGCCCATTCCAGTTTGGAAGTGGGAGAACATAGCAATGGACTTCGTTGTAGGCCTACCTCGATCGCTTGGTGGCCACGACGCAATTTGGGTGGTGGTGGATCGTTTGACAAAGTCGGCACACTTTTTGCCAATCCACACCACTTGGTCGGGAGACAAGTTAGCACAAGTCTACCTGGACGAGATTATGCGGTTGCACGGGGTCCCAACCTCGATAGTTTCAGATCGAGATCCCCGTTTTACATCGCATTTTTGGAAAAGCTTGCAAGAAGCTTTGGGTACACGGCTCGATTTCAGTTCAGCATTTCATCCTCAAACTGACGGTCAATCGGAGAGGACAATTCAGATTTTGGAGGATATGCTGCGAGCGTGTGTGTTGTACTTCAAGGGTGCATGGCCTACTCATTTACCGATGGCTGAATTCGCTTATAATAATAGCTATCAGTCTAGCATCGGTATGGCACCGTTTGAGGCCTTGTATGGAAGAAAATGCCGTTCTGCTATTCATTGGAGCGAGGTCGGCGAAGGAAGGGTCTTAGGACCGGATGTGTTGCGTGAAGCGGAGGAAAAGGTCCTCTTGGCACGTGAACGTTTATCGACGGCGCAATCCAGGCAAAAGAGCTATGCGGATAGACGTCGACAAGATTTGGAATTCGCGGTAGGAGACCACGTCTTCTTGAAAGTATCACCCATGAGAGGGGTGAAGCGATTTGGTGTTCGGGGTAAGTTGAGTCCCCGTTACATTGGACCTTATGAGGTTTTGGAGCGTGTGGGATCCTTGGCATATCGGCTAGCCTTGCCGCCAAAACTTGCGGGGATACACAATGTGTTTCATGTATCGACGCTCCATAAGTACATGTATGATCCAGCGCACGTCCTCGAATATGTGCCTATGGAGCTTCATGAGGATATGACTTATGAGGAATTTCCCTTGTGTATCATGGATCGCAAGGTGAAAAGTTTGATAAACCGTGAAATTCCTTATGTAAAGGTACAATAGACGAATCACGGTGAGAGCGAAGCTACGTGGGAATTGGAAAGCTCAATGAGGGAGCGGTTTCCTTACCTCTTCGCTGAGTCCAACTGAGGTATGATTTAGTTTCGCGGCCGAAACTCTCTTTAAGGGGGGGGGGGAATGTAGTACACTGAATTTCAGTGCATCGTACCGAACTTCTACAAATTTTGGAGTTCCGGTGAGAATGTAGCATGAGAGGCTACGTGAGCGGCTTCGGCCAAGTTTGGGGCTTGTGCGAAGTGTTTTCGGCGCAAATGAGGCGCGAAAACGGACTTCGAAAAGTTAAAACTGCTGAACTTGCGAAGTCTGCAGTGGATTCCGGTATGAAGATGTCCATACCGGTACTGAAGTGATTAGTACCGGTAAGGAGTGTGGTATACCGGAATGTGATGGCTGAATCCGAGAACCCAGCTCTCGGGTTTTGCGGAATTCCTCGTGGTATACCGGAACTAACACCCGTATACCGGTATGCCAGTGCGAATACCGGTACGCAATGTTACGAAATGCCAACTTTGGCTGGTTGTTAGTGTTGAATGGGGAGAGGGGCAAAAGGGTCTTTTCACACTCGAGGGAGTGTTAGAAAGGCAGGGATACCTTCCCTTCTCAGTCATCTTCCTCCTCTTCTTCTCCTCTCCATCTCTCTCACTTTCTCTCTCTAGAGATCTCTCCAAAACTTGGAGAAAAGGGTGGATTGAGCTTGGAAAATGCTTCCAAATGGGAGAAGAGGCTTCTTCGTGCAAGTAGAAGCTTGGGGAACTCGTGGCTAAGGTGAGTTCCTCATGATTTGGATTCAAACCTTGGATTTAATCCTTTGTTATGAGGTTTTTGAAAACCCTAGGCAATCTAAACCACAAAACGTGGAGATTGGCCAAGAGATTTTGAGGTTCTACATGCATGCATGTGAAACCTAGGTGAAATGAGTGTTTTTTGCTATGGGAGGTTCTAAAAATATTTGGACCTTCGGAAATTGCAATTGAGGCATAGGAAATCATGTTAGAACACTTGATTTCATGTATCGAGTTGATTATAGGGTTCGTAACGAGTAACGAACCATTTTCTTGTAGAAGCTTGGGTTGAAGCAAGAACTCAAGGCTTGGAGACCTAGGAGCTCAAAGAATTCAAGGAATTGGAAGCTCTTGAGGTGGGTTTGTGTTTACCGAAGTGATTAGGTCACTTCCATGTCTAAGGTAAATAACCATTTAATGATAAATGGTGTGTAATGTGAAAACCTAGAACTTGCATGTTGACAAAATAAGAATCATGAAAGATAGAGCCATAGGCTCCTCTTGCATGTTAAAGAATTCAAGTATATTTTTATTATCTATACTTGTTATGTGATTGCATGTATGATTAGAACCTAGTGTTGAGAACATAGGTTGGAACATGTATGATTGGAACCTAGTGTCATTGAACATAGGTTGGAACATGAGAATGGAACCTAGAGTCATGGAACCTATGTTGAGAATGAGAAAGTAAACCTAGTGTCATTGAACATAGGTGAGACTTAGTGACTTGAACCTAGGGTCATGAGACTTAGGTTGGCAAGTGTGAAATGTGAATATCAGGATGTGCGACGATTTCGCTATCCCGGGTATGCGACGATTTCGCTACCCGTGCCATGAGTTGGCGGTGATGTATCGGGATGTGCGACGATTTCGCTATCCCGGGTATGCGACGATTTCGCTACCCGGGCCATGAGTTGGTGTAGCACACTGAACTTTAGCAAATTGCGAAGTTCTAGTGAGAGAATAGTGCTTCTCACTATTCTGGAAAATTGGGTTGAGTTTGGTGAGCTTGGGAGTGTTGTCGGGACTTGGAAAGTGCGAAAACGGACTCCGGAGAGCGAAATCTGCAAAAAAGTGCAGATTTTGCATTGTATACCGGTATGGGCATAAGATACAGGTACTGATGTTATTTATTCCGGTACTGATGTTGAGATACCGGAATACTGTGTATTGGTCATTTTGGCCGAGGCTCGGGTTTTGCAATTTTTGTGCTGTATACCGGTATGCCTGTTCGTATACCGGTACGCAGAGCTGCAGATTGCAATTCGTGCAGTTTTGCAATTTTGGCTTTTTGAGGGGTCTAAGTAGATTTTGTTGCACGGGATTAAGTATCCTTTCACCCCTCTCATGTTGCTGTGGTGGCTGAGGCTTGGGGGAGGAAGAAGGTAGGTTTCTCCCTCTCTCTCTCTAGATTTCCTTGCTCCCAAACCCTAGAAACTTGGTTTTGATCTCTTCTTTCTCAGTTTTCTTCATGGAGGAGTGCTTCTAGGCTTTGTGGGGAGCTCGGGATGGATGAGATGAGCTTGCTTTTGGATCAAACTTCAACCCTAGCACTTGCTAGCTTGGATTGGAGCTCTTGAGATGGTGAGTGGCTCTCTAGCAACCTCTTTTCATGATTATTGCATGAAATTTTGGATGTAAACCTAGTTTCATTAAAACTAGGGTTTGATTAGGAGTTTTTCTCATGAGGGTTTGTGAGATGAATTGATGAGTGTAGAACACTCTTGTAGGTGGGAATTGAAGCTCCAATGTGTTGATTTGGAGTTTGCACAAGCTTTTCTTGGATTAAGGTATTATTCACCTATTTTCCTCATGAATTTTGGTGAATTTCGTGGTGAGCTTGTTCGAAGCCCCTAACCCCTTGGAAAATTATCTTAGGGTATGTGAAGCTCGGGGGACAACTTCGTTTTGAAGTACTGCGAGGTTTCGATGGTTATCCGGTGGGTCTGACCTCACCGAAATGGGTGAACTCCCCCTATGTCTCCTATTTTATTATAGGATTGAATTGATGCATAATTGTGCTAATTATGACATAGTAGAAATTGTAAACACATGATATATTCATGTTGCATGTGAAAAGTGGCATACTCCATATAGTAGAGTACTATGAGAATGATAAGCATGCTAGAGTACTTATACTAGTATTGTGATGACGCATTCATGAAATACTATTTAAGATATGCATGCTAGAAAGGAGTGTCATATGAGACACTACTTGGTTGATGGATTAGTGAATTCTCTTTGCATACTATAGTATGCTTACTGTAGAGAAATGAAAGGATATGACAAATGCAAAACAAGTATGTTGCACCTCATCTAGGTGAGCAACTATGACGGGCATTGTTGACATTGAGCTCGACCTTTTGGTCGTTGAACGATTCCATGTTTAAGACATGAGGAAAGGGGTTCTCTTTGTATTTGATAATTGTAATTGGCTAAGCATGTGTTTACTTGATTAAATGAGAAATGAATACTTGCATGATGACTTTTATACTCTATGTAGTAGAGGTTGATGTAGCTCATGCATGTCATGGATTATGGTCTTGTTGGCATCGTAGAATGCATTGTTATGGCATTTGTAGAATGCATTGTTATGGCATTTGTAGAAAGCATGAATTGTGGCATTAGAATAATGCATAGATTATGGCATTTGTAGAATGCATTGAAAATAGCATTAGTATAATGCATTGAGTATGGCTTTGGTTATAGCATATGATAGTAACCCGTTGGGGTCATGAATGAGACTTAGGTCCATTCCTATTGGTAGAGTGAGATGTAACCATTTGCATGTTAGAGACATGTTACATATTGGTACAAATATACCCACAAGTGAATTGAGAATAAGTGTGACTTATGTGTCATGATTCTGACCCTCGAGTCGATGTTGTGATTCCATATTTTAGACATGATGATTGAGATGTGTTGGCCTTGGATACGATGCTTATGATCAGCGCTTGTTTGCCCTTGTGCTCATTCGCACATGCTTGTGAGGGTCGCTCCCTACAAGCCGGCACTCCGTAGTTAGCCTTGCGACGTTTGATCGCCCGTGCAGGATTGGGCGCCGAAGTGGATCGCCGTTGGGGGAGTGTCTCATTCTAGCGAGAGAATGCTGACTACCACGGGACCATTAGGCATGGCACAAGCCGGGATGTTACCTCGTGTAAGTCCCCTCGTGGATTGGGTAAAAGCTAAGTAAACCGGACATAGTATATCACGGTTATTGATGCATATACATGTAGTGTATGGACATAGTAGCGAGTCGTATGTTGTGGCATTACTTAGCTTGACACTATTGGGATGCATTCATTGTAGTTGGACATATTAGTTAGTCACTACATACATTGGCATCCATAGTAGCATTAGGCCTATACTCACATTGGTTTAGTATAGTGGCATGAATATGTGATGTTAATGAAAAAGAGGTTTTTCTTAACTAATGTTTATAGCTTAAATGGATATGCATATAGGTTATGGTGGAAGACATAATTATGCATATGATTATAAGGAATCAAGTACATGTAAAATTTTGGTAAAGGACATACCTATGCATGTAGTGGTAGAAATTATATTTTGTTGAAATGATATAATCATTTGGAGGCATGATAGTAGTAGAATTACTTGCTTAGTATTTATTGCTTTATGCCTTATGCTTCAACTTATACTATCTTGCCTCAGTTGACCTAGCGGTGTAATTCGCCACTCTCGGCGGCTTACCCACTGGGAACTATTGTTTAATAGTTCTCACCCCCATGGTTGTTGGGTTTTTGTTTCAGAGCCTTCCGCAGCGGAAGAGGCTTGGGATCGTGGCGAGGGATTAGCAGCTAGCTAGAGCCGCAACGATGATGTTTTAGATGGACCCTTGATGCCTTTCTTTTATCTTGTATGAAAGGTGTACAGTTGTACTTAGTTGAGTTATCTCCTGATTAAGATGTAATGTTAAGTGAATCTTATTGTACATCTTGTGGTTTTTGTTAGACCAGATTTTTAGTAGTGGTTGTTACTTGCTCTGATCACCGTATTTAGGATGTACCTCTTCTGCTTGATCTTTGTTGTTGTAGACGCCTTGTGTACATTGTGTGTTGTTTTGGTGTACACGGCGGGTCTGTGCACGTGCCTGGTAGGCTCCCACTAGAGCCCGGGGCGTGACAGTTGGCGGTGATGAATTGGGATATGCGACAATTTCGCTATCCCGGGTATGCGACGATTTCGCTACCCGTGCCATGAGTTGGCGGTGATGAATTGGGATATGCGACGATTTCGCTATCCCGGGTATGCGACGATTTCGCTACCCGTGCCATGAGTTGGCGGTGATGAATTGGGATATGCGACGATTTTGCTATCCCGGGTGTGCGACGATTTCGCTACCCGTGCCACGTGATGGCGGTGTTGAAATGGGGTATGCGACGATTTCGCAATCCCGGGTATGCGACAATTTCGCTACCCGAACACGGAAGTGACGATTTCACTCCTTCGATGTTGGAACTTTTATGGTGTTGCGGCTATTCCGAAACCATAAGTTAATGACAAGTAGTTGAACTTGGTCAATGTGAAATATAGGATGAACCTAGGAGAAAATGAAATTGGACATTTTATTTGGTTGCATCCTTTATGTTTATTTACAAGCATGTAAATATTTGTTGCATAGTTATTTGTGATCTAACTTATGCATATGGTGTTTCTTTGGACCTGGTGGGTCGAGCTTCTCTCTTGGGTGGCCTTACCCACTGGGACTATGTTTATAGTTCTCACCCCACGTTTTTCAGGTCCTTCCGCGAGTGAGGCGGCGGAGCGAGGCAAGGGTTTGGCTCTCTAGATAGCGGCCCTTCCATTTTGGTGATACATAGAGTTGTACCCCTAGTCTTGGACATTGATAGTATAGGGGTTTTCATTAAATGTATGCAACTTGTATATTCCATAGTTTTGGAACATGATGTATGGAATGGAAATGAAAGAAAAGAAAATTTTGGGCATGTATAAATGTGCAAATGTGATGTAATAGAAGTAGAACTTCTTTATGTTGATGCTTTCCTTGTGCAACTCTTGCACTCCGTTCCTAGTTGGAACCTTGTGGATATACTTGTTGTGACGCCTTGGGCGGGTAGAGGAGACTCTATCCGTTCGGCGGGTCTGGGGCATGCGCCCGTGCGGTTATCCTTTCCACCTAGTTGGTGTTAAAGGCCCGACGGGGCGTGACAGTTATATGTTCTATTACTGGCGTTTTCCTTCCGGTATTACTGCTACTGTATTTGTGATATCTGCTCATGACTTTGGTTATTTCTTCCTGTACCGGTGAGTACTCCTCGCCTTCGTCGGCTTGCGGTACCCACTGGGAGGGGAGATATGTTTACATGTTCTCACCCCCCACTATTTTTCAGGTGACGCGGGCGGTGAGGGTTGGGATGATGCGTGAGGACGGTGCTAGATAGTTGTACACAGGGTTATCCGTTGATGATGTTCAGTATGTAATACTTGGCATTTCGACGAGTTTCTAGACTTGGAGAGGTTTCTAGACTTGAGGAGATTCGGGCGCCCGGAACTTGTGAAGTGGACGCCCGAAAGTGGCTGACGAGTTTCGGATCTGGACGCAGGTTCCGGACGCCCAGTTGTGGATCCGAATTGAGTTGATGACGAGGAGAGCCACGTGTCGCGACGATGGACACGTGTCGACCGCCGGAGACACGCCGCCCCATCGCCTGCTGACCGACGCCGACCGCTTGATCGCCAGCTGACACCTGGCTTGCAGGATTTTCGGACGCCCGGAAGTAGGATTCGGGCGCCCGAATGTGGGATTTTTGGGAGCCTATAAATAGGTGAGTCCCTGGGTTGTTTAGCTCATTTCCACTTCGAGATTTCTGATTCTAGAGAGAGAAAGCTAGAGTAAGGGCCATGTGTTGGCATTAGTTTGTGATCTAGCTTGTTCTCCTCTACTCTGTTGATCTGATCTGGTGCTGAGCTGTTATTCTGTTGGAGTTAGTAGTTCCTCGGTGATATTCAGATCAGAGTACTGCTGGAGCTTGGTTATCTTGGAGGGTTGGATCTGAGGATACTATTTTTTCCCACCGTGGTTGGATTAGCTCTTAAAGTGGGTTGATGTTTGCTAGATTCAGTGGACTTTCTCCTATGTGTTTACTCTCATGTTAGCATGATATGATAGTGTTGGATTATGTTAGCATGATATGATGATATTGGATTATGATAGTGTGATACTATTGGGATTATGATAGCATGACATGCTGAGATTATGTTAGATATGACCTGTTAGGTTGAGATTTGTATGTGCATGATATGCTAATGATATATATATGAGCATGCTTGATTTCCCTTATATCCTTGATGCATGATTTGACCTACACCTATCCTGTTGATATCCCTTGTACCAGTTGTTGTACATACTAGTGTAGGTGATCATGTTGTGGCTCGTGCTATGTTATATTGTACCTCCTCTTTGTGGTAGAGTTGAGATTGATTGTGAGCACTGGAGCATTGATTGGGTCATACTTGTTGTTGTTTATCCTTTGAGGTGCCGAGGGCACGTGATTCCTTGTTGACCCAGTCGTGTCGATCATATACCTGTGGGTGCTTGGCGCTGATATGTGTTACTATACTCGGTTGGGTCTCTCCCACGAGTACCGCTCCGGAGTTGGGTTTTTCCGTACAGAGGGATTGTACGAAGGGCTAGGGACAGACGGTGTTTCCTGTACTAGCTGGCTCCTTACGAGTTGAGCATGATCAGGCCGTAGGTATTGTATTGTGTTGTATGGCATTATGGATTCGTGATAGTCCTCATTTGATATATTCAGTTTATTGGTATTTATATTGACAGTTGAGCATTGTGCATAGTAGTGGTAGTATATCTCCTACTCTTTTTATTGCTCTATATTTATCTCTTGAGATTGAGGACTTAGTGGGCAGACCGCTGAGGCTGGTGGCGGTACCCACTGAGGACTACTTGTTTGATAGTAGTTCTCACACCCGTTGTTGACACCTTTTTGCAGAGTCTTCTTCCCCAGTTGTGCATACTGAGCGCGGAAAGGAGACCGTCGGGTAGAGTTGATCCCCAGATACTTGGCTAGAGGTATACCCCATTTTGATAGATGGTTATGAGTCTGTACATACAGTGAGATAGAGATTATCAGTGTTGTATATTATAGTTATGGATGATGTATGTATGTACAATGATCCTTTGATATATTTATATAGCAGCTCTATTGATACCTTTAGCTCTGTGTGGTTGTTGTTGTTTTCGCTTCGTATACATGGTAGTGATACTGTGTATGCGGCGGATCTTGTCATGTGCCTGGGAAGAGGTAACCCGGGGCGTGACACAGTAACCTTCTGTTGGATTGGTTTAGTTCCTCACCCACTGATGTTCATATGTTAAGTGATGTATCTGAATTATTGTTATATTATGATCATTAGATGTTGTGTTGTGTGGTTGCATGTGTGGTTGTCTATGTGTTGTATTGCTACGCCGTGCATGTACAAAGGAGACTCTGTCCGTCCATACAAAGGATCATTTGTTCATGTGGCGGGTTGTGTGCGTCCGCGGGGTGTTCTCAAAGGTGTTCAAAAAAAAAAAACTTAACACTAAAAAGGATTTATAAAAGAAACCCGGGGCGTGACACAACTAATGTCATGTTATATAAGAGATAACTCAAGGTGTCACTGACCGTAGGGTCAACTATCGTCAAATCATGAATTAGATAACTAGGATTGTCACCTACCATAAGGTCACTAAAGTCAAGGTTATCTACTATAAATATGCAATAGACAACTCAATCACAAAGGAACACCGCTTTACCACTAAATCATGATATAAACGAGATGAGTGCAAGTGTAGAACAACTAGCTATAAAGTCAAGTGGTGTACGAAAGCTTAACCAGCATCGAGTAAATGAAAGGAGATAATAAGGATAGCAATCACCGAGCGGGCACCATTTTACCGACTTCGGATCGAAGTACCCACCTCTACCGTAGAATGAAACTGGGTCGTCGACACCCTGTCGATGTCTCCCGCCAAAGTCCAGACCTATGCAAAGTCCCATCCAAAACCAAAATTAGCTTAAACCTGCTAATTACAAAAGCTATGATTCCAAGTAAATCCCAACAGGCGAACAATCGGGTTTTCGGATCCCATTCCACGGTCACCAAAAGATCGCCCGATTGTCGCACCGACTCATCGGAACGTCACCCCAACCCACGAGGTGTCCCGAATTGAGCCCCACACAAATCCTACCTCGCCCGCTGTCCGAACACATCAATTTAATGCTATTGAGGTAGCTGCACAAGTAGTGCGCCAAAACAAAAAATCGAGATTCCGAAAATCACCGGTTTGGCTCCCGGAATGCCCATTTCGGCACCGGGATCACCCGCAGCCCTCACGGTACAACCAGAGTGTCAAACCTTGCCCTAACACTAGCCAATAAGGCTACAACACTGCTGCAAACAGCAGCAACTTGCGCGATATGAAACCGCACCCGAAAATGGCTGATTTTCGTATTTCGGGGTTCCGTTAAGCCCCGAAGCGTTCCAAAACATTCCGAAGTTCATTTGACCATCCTTGCTGTCCCAAAACACTCACTTTTGGGTGTTGGGACAGCCACACGCTAAGTCGTGCGATACGGATGCAAATCGCCAAAATCCACCATATCGGGTTCCCGAAAATCATCGTTTTGGGCTCCGGAACACACCTGGGGTCCATCGCTGGTCCGTGCTTCGCACCAGCGAGGTCCCAACCAGCCAAAGAGGCTTCCCTACTGCTGCAACTAGCAGCCAAACCCACTTCGCAAAATGACGCCAAAATCACATACAATGCACACCTAAACCATCATTTAATGTGCCGAACGCCATGAAATCTCAATTTTTGGAATTCCCATGCCTCAAACATCAAGTTCGAACATTCCAAAGCTGAACCATGCTATCCGGCATTGTCCTGATGCAAAAAGCATCATTTTGGTATTATGCCGAACACCCGGTGTGCGATAAAAACATACAGTAATACATTGTCTAGAGATTTACCGACGATCCCACGACCTCGGAATCTGAACGGATGTACATCCCAAAAGGTTTCGACGTCCCGAACATAGTGCTCACCGTCCGGAGCGGATCCGGGCACTGAGGAGTGCATAGAAGCCCGCTGACCACTGCTCCACAAGATGTTCCGGGGGCGGTGTCGCAATTACAGCTGATGGAAGCCTCCCAACAGCAACCGACATGAGCACAGCGATGTACACGCCACCCTGGTGAACGTGCTCCCGAGCGTCAAAGTCACGAGTGTTCAGATCTGCGAGATCCAAGATCCCAGCCAAAACAGGTTCCCGGGAAGCGATGCTCCAGAATCAGCGATCTGAGGCGAGCAAGGTTGAAACGAACGTGAGCACGGTGATGTACTCGGAGTCTAGATGACCGAGCACCACAACGGGAGCGAAGGTGGCAAGCCATGTGGCCGAAACGACAACATTGGGCTTGAAGAACCCCTAGCTTGAGCCTGATTTTGGAGCAGAGAGCAACCAGCTCCCTTCTCCAAGCTCCATGCGGCCTGTGGTGGCTCCAGTGGCCAAGCAAGATAGCCCCCCGACCACGGCGGATCCCCTGGGTGCGGTAGCCGACGGTGGAGGGGCGGCGGACCGAGTCCCAAGGCGCGGCCCCACCTTTCTCCTACTCGGGTTCCTGTTGGAACTCGAGCATAGAGAGGGGGTGGGGCGGGCAAGGCGGCGGTGGGCCGCCAGAGCTGCAGAGGCCGGCGATGGCGGCGGCCACAGCCCCGACCACGGCTATCCGCGAGAGAGAGAGAGAGAGAGAGAGAGAGAGAGAGAGAGAGAGAGAGAGAGAGAGAGAGAGAGAGAGCCTTGCACAGGGGCTCCCCGCCGGCCAAGAAGATCGTCGGTGGTGGGGCACCATGCGTTGGCGGCTGAGGGAAAGAGGAGAGGGAACAATAGGGTTAGAGTCCCCTAGGGCATCCCTGTACTTGT
Organism: Puya raimondii; assembly: GCA_016920855.1. NCBI lineage: Eukaryota > Viridiplantae > Streptophyta > Magnoliopsida > Poales > Bromeliaceae > Puya > Puya raimondii. Next base: position 13,183,276 of record JABWPP010000050.1, read on the forward strand.
ATACTTGTATATACATACATATATGTATATGTACACATGCATAGGAGTAAAAAGCAATATGGTCCCTCAACAACAACATTCTTCTCAATTGTCCCCACCAGTATGCACATTTCGCATAGAATCCCTTTCGATGCCACTCCATGCATTTAGGTACACGAATTATCGTGTTCTAATCGAAAGACCCCTCGATCTCCAAAACTCTCTCACGACTTCATCTCAATGCCAATTTGCACAAATAAATCCGAATTCCGTGAAATTTGAGACATAAGATCCTCTCTGAGTCTACTTTCATGTAGAACCCTCTGCGCACCAAAACTATAAAATTTTTCACATAAAATGATAACCTCTTCGCAAAGTCCTTCCCTTTCATACTTTGCAAAAACTGTAATCTAACCCTCCATCCATTGAGTTTCTTGCCAAAAACTCATTGTTGCGTGCATTTTGCCCAGTGGAACCTTCCCATGGACCTTCACGCAAAACGGAGCATCGAAAAGTTCTAAAAAGTAAAAACATCAAGTAATAAAAGGCCAATCTGCGATAAAAGTAGATTTTCTCGAGAATCGTGCATCAAACATAAAATCAGACAGTGCCATCATCTCTGGCACAGTCGAACCATCAAAAACGACCTATTGGATTGTTCGAAATGGTGTCCAAATCACGTCTGAAGCCATCCTCAAGGCGATGCCTCACAATAAAACACAGGTTACTATTCACTTAAGTGAATAGTACTAGTCACTAAACACCTTTAATAAAAGCTTATTTTTCCCCGAAATTAATCCGATAATTTCAAAATTAAAGTACTATAGAAACACCACTGAAAAGCATCAAATTACGCTATGAAAATTTTAGTCCTCACAAATGTGGCGTCAAACTAGACAATACAAAACCATTTTAGCTAAGTAATATCATTGAAATATATTATTATGCATGAAACACACAACTCCTAAACGATGTCAATCAGTTCCGAGTAGTTCACCCCATAGGTAAAGTAGAATATGTATAAGAAATCATAAGAATCAACCCAGAAGGAAAAGGAAGATACAGATTCTTGAAATACTTAAGAATAGCAAACACAAAAGAAAGGTTCTAAAGTTCCAGCACTCCAACTTCTTTTTAAAACTATCACGCCCCGAACCCACAACAGAAGCATTTATCGGGCATGTGCACCAGACCCGCTGAACAGACATAATTTCTCCTATCCGCCCAAGACGTCACAAGTATGTATACACAACACATTCCAAATAAAAATAGAATACATGGATTATGTAAGGAGAGCATCACATAATGTAAGTAAAAACTACTTCCATTACATCACTTTTTTCATTCAATTATATACATAAGTTTTTAAAAATAATCCCAAAATGAGCTTTACATTTTCTTTTCCTTTTTCATTACATTGTTCTAAAATAGGGTGTAAATATGAAAATACCAAAACAAAATGGAAGGACGCTATCTACTGAGCTATGCCCTTTCCTCTCTCCGCTGCGACCGTCTCAAATGGACTTAAAAAATATAAGGGTGAGAACTATAAATATAGTTCGTAGTGGGTACAGCCATCCAAGGGAAAAACTCAACCCACCAGATCCAAAGGAAGCAACATCAGCATAGGTTAGCGAATAACAAATAATCACATGAGCATATAATTAATCTCTACTATATGCAATTAAAAGTAAACATGCTTATGCCTCTACTCATAATAATGAAACATACTCATGTCACGTAAACTACCTTTTAGTCACTAGTTTCATTATCTTAATCATGTTACCCGACTCTATTTTGAGTCAATCACATGCGGAATCGCCACCCTAATCATGGTTTTTGTAGTGTACCGGATTTTTTTAATATAAAAGTAAGTGAAAAGAAAAATAGTGTGAGATACTATTTTTATTAGACTTAGAGAAGTAAAAATAAGTTGGAAATGAATTGTGCTGAAATTGGAATGAAAACAGGAGATTTGAAATTTTCTATAAGGAAGGGGGCTGATTTTTTTAGCAGAAAATTTACAGTGTCAGAAAATTATGAAAATTTTAGGATATATCAGAATTATTTTTCTGAGGCTAGATTAAAAGTTTCGTGTCGTTCCGACACCCGGAAAGTGAAAATAAAATATAACAGCAATCTGCTAGAGATTTTAGTCGGTAGAGATTTCGGTGACCAAAAAATGGTCTGAAACTGAAAACTGATGATCAGTTCTTCTAATTAACTAAAACCGAGCATGACTATAAAATTTGAGCGAAAACGGACATTCAGAAGGTCTAAAACAAAAAGTATCAGATTCTGAATTGGACTAAAGTTTATATGCTTAATTCTTTTGGACTTATAGGCAATTATTACATTCCTTAGCCCCTAAGTTAAGGACTCCTCCATTCTCTTATCCACTCCAACATGTACGTAGAGAGAGAGGGAGAGAGAGAAAGGAAGGGAAAAGAAGAGAAAGAGAAGAAGAAGAAAAATAAAAAGATTTTTTGGGTCGTTTGACGAGCCGATCGACCCCCGCGCGCGTAGGATTTTTCCGGCACTCCGATTGCGAGGTAGTATTTTATTATTATAATTTCGAATAGAATTTTTTGGTGAATTTTTAATATTGGATGGATGTTAAGAGAGGTGGTTTTGATATCTTTAGAAGTTCTAGATAATTCTAAAGCAATTAATCGAAAGATTAATCATGAAATTGGAGTATTCATGTAGAACTTGAACCCTAGGCTTAGAAAATGGAATTTTGTCTCTAAGAGCTTTTGATCTAAATTGATCTTGTAAAACCTCTTAATTGAAGGTTAATTCGACGCGGTGGACAACTTCGTTTTGGACTACGACGAAGTTTGGCGTCCGATTGAGAGATTTTACGGAATATGATTCGTTAGGCTTGGGTCGAGACTTTTCGGCGGAGATAAATCGCGAAACTTGGTTTTCCGGCCCTAGACGTCGATACGAGGTGGGGGGTGCTATCCGAAATGGTTGAATTTCTTCCTATATCTAAATCCTACTTTTTGAGCATATATGTATATATGTATAAAATTGCATGCCTCCTAAATTAGTTGTGAATAATCATGATTGGAAACCTGAAACTTAGGACGCATAAACCTAGTGCTATGTGAACCCTAGTGAAGTATTGAACTCGTAGAGAAACTAGTGGATTGGACATAGAAAATAAAGTGCGGACATTGAAACAAAGTGAAACACTAGTGTCATTGTGATAGTTAATGTGAACCTAGTGATGGAACGTGGATTTGGGTCATTGCATGAACCTAATGTGTTGTTTGTTATAGTTCCATGTATTATGAGCATTGCATATTTGCTTATGTCCACATAGTGTGGTGTTTGTATATCCTATTGATGCACGCGACATGAGTTGTGTAAACTCTCGAGTAAATGTGGAAAAGATTGGGAATTTGCATATGTAGTTCGACGTGTTGGTAAACTTCCTAGATGTTGACCCACCGGTAGGTGGAAGGTCCTCGAGTTTGGTGGGCAGATCATACTCACATAGTCTGTTGTTGGCTTGTGGAGGTCGCGACTCCCAAGCCGTGAGCTCCGGAGTGTCACGCGAACACGGGTGTGAAGGGCCCCGGGAGCCCTCCCCGGCAGACGGTCATGGTGGCTGGCTAGGAGTGAAAGACCTCTCCCCCACGTGACTTGGTGTGGTGAGTTGTGGCTTGACCTACGGGTGAGCCGGTGCGATTGGGTCAAAGATGAAAGAGACAGGTTGATTGACCATATTGTGTTTTGTACCATATGCATGTGTTGCATCCTGTGTAGAGAGTGAGCATAGTGAGATTACATGTTGTGTGTGGGGTCGATCATGATATTTTTGTGAGTTGGGCTTGGTCTTGTGAGAAGCCCTGATTGGGTCAAGAATGAATTGGGTCAAGAGTGTGTGAGGGACACCGTTGAACATATTAGAACATGACATTCATTCCTTATTGTAAGGCATAGTAGTGCTCGTTGTTGCACGTTGTATGTTTTGTAGTGGTAGACTACATATTTAGCTGCTTATATATTGTATTGCTATCTCCTTTTGTATTACTATGCCTTGTTGGACCTAGTGGGAAAGTCGGCGAGGTCGGCGGCCGAACCCACTGGGAACTTCTTTTAGTTCTCATCCCACTATTTTGCAGAGCCATCTATTAGCGGAGCAGCACCGGACCGAGGCGTGGGCGTCGCACCCTAGATAGCAAGATTACCATTGTGTATGACAAGTAAAAGAATAGAATGTAAAGCTGTTGTTAAATTAATGTATTCGAGAGCGAAAGATATATATTGTTAAAAATGTATGTAAAATGTGGATGAATAGAATGTTGTAATAGTTAGTTTACATTAATGCTCTTGTGATATGCCCTCGTGCAAAACTGTGCTATGTTGTATTTTCTGGGTGAAATTCATTGTACCTGTTTTGTTTATGCCTTGGGCGGACAGGGGAAACTCTGTCCGTTCGGCGGTCTGTGCGCGTGCCCGAACCGACCAAAGTGGCGGTGCCGGGGCGTGACAGATTGAGGTGGTATCAGAGCAAGAATGAGTCTAGGAGGACCTAGGAGACCTTAGGATTAATGGCCTTAAGGATTTAGGCTCGTGAGAGACGAGACCTTGTGATATTTGGCGAAAGATGAATTGATTGGGTCGTGTATTCTAGATGCCTCTAAACGGATGTGGAGGTAGATTCAAAGTGTAGTTTATTCTCAACCGAGTGTGTTCATGTTGGGTGCACACAACATGAAACCTAGTGATGAGAATAGGCGCCTTTGCGTAACTTTCGCCTAATTGGGTCTATTGTATGGAACCCTGTTTTGTATTTGACCCTCAAGGTCGATGATTTGACCAAGGTCATGGTATCGCTTGGTCGACCTCTAATGAGGCCTGGACTGGAAAGGTAGGCGGTGACCCCGAGCAATCCAGGGCGAGCGGAGATGTAGAACTTCGTGGACTATTGGCTGTGCTCATAGGAGTAGTGTAGCGGCAGGGGAAGCGGAGTAAAGAGCTCTATAAGTTATTGGCGCGGCAAGTGGCTATGTCCTAAATTGGTTAAGAGCCATTTGTGTCTCCAGTCAGTGCACTTAATGTGACTGAGTGGAGTGGCTGCGGCAAGGGTGCTTGTAGTAACACGTCGTGTATCATCGGGGAGCTGCGGCAGGGAGACCGCACCGTGAGAGAGTTTAAGAGGGAATGCTCTTATATGGTCAATTGTATTCCGTATATAGTTCGGAATGACAAGAACGAGGCTAATTGCTTCAAGTGAGGATTTCAGCTAGAAAGCTTCATGGAAATTCACTCACTCAAGTTGCAAGCTTTTGCTGAGGTGATGGACTAGGCCTTATGGGTAGCCGTGGGGTTTGCGACGAGCGCCAAGTGGCCAATGGTATGCGACCCTGGTCGAGGCAGGTATGGTTTAGTTGAAGAAATCGTATGTAGAGGTTGATTTGACACTAGAGCATAGCATGCATTTATCATCTGGTCGTTTGCTACTATTCAAGGATAAAAATAATAGGGACCAAACGTATGGGTAGCTTTTAGTACCCGGGGCATGCTTGTGTCATGAAAATGTATCGCCTGCCAAAGCGGGTAGATGATGGTATAGTGCCAATGAGTTGCTCGTGATGAGCTGAGGATAGGGCTCGAGGTAGGGATGGAAATGGTGGACCGACTCTCAAGGCAATATGAATAATCAATTGCGAGAGCCGAGTCATGACGCTCAAAGACATCTTTGTAGTCTGAGAGTTCGAACATTGCTCTGGCGGATCGACAGTTGAGTGAAAATCACTGTCGTAGAATTGGTAAGACTGTCGCTAAATTCTGACGAGTAGGCCTTGTTGTACCTCAAACTGAGGTAGGTAGTGGTACTCACGTAGTGAGTAAGCATAAACAAGGTAGCTTAGTGCTTGTAGTTAGCACGGAAAAGTATAGAAGCGTAGAACGCTCTGGTTATCGTATTAGTAGAGTACAGGTTCGTTCAGCCGAGAGGGTTCGTTGGCAGTAGCACTTGAGCGTTGGTAAGTGTGAAGCGGGCCATGGACCGCTCGCAGGGCTGGTGGCTAGCACTAGGTGCTTAGGAGCCGATTGCTCGGTAGAGCGTGTCGTGTGAGGCGACGGTGCCGGGTGTTGCTTGGGGACGATCCGTGCCTAGACCATGTGTGGACTGTAGAGCCTGGAGCCATATGGTCAGGCGCAGTCAGCTGTGTTGACAGCGGCCCGAGACCAACGGGTGGGGCAGAGACTTATGGTCGGGGCGGTAGTCCGAGCATGACCCGAAAATGTGGAAGGCCACGTGTGAGGTTGTGTGATCGATAGTACACCGAGGGTGTAGATATGACCCAACCCGAGGACTTGCAGTAGTTTGGCATCTTGGTTACTCCTGGTTGGAGTATTTGTACGAGTTCCTAAGTGAGGACTCCGCCGAGTGACGATTGAGTCTGCGTTGGCGAGCGAGAGACGTTACGCGACGTTAAGATGTGAATTTAGGCGATAGGCCTATGCGAGAATTTTGGTCTGTGGACCATCTGCGACAAACCGAGATAAGCGGTTTAGTCGATAGCTCTAGTAGTAGGAGAGCATCACTTGTGCTTAGAGCATCGAGGGTAGTAACTTAAGGTGCGAAGACTCGGTCATACCATTCGTCTTGATGCTATGTCACCAACTGCCGAGTTTAGCAGTATCGGTGAGAGGGAGTCTAGTTCACGAACGAAGTGTTTGTGTGAGCTCGTCATGAGGACGCCGTGATGTTAACCTGTGGCAGATGAAAGCGAAGCAACATGCTTATTGTGAGGCGTTGGAAAAGTAGAAGCCACGCGGGGATTTGAAGATTATGCTCCTAAGTGAGCCAGAGTTGAGGATGTGCCAAATGTGCCATCTTGATTTGTGGCGAAGAATTCACAAGTGATAAGGCCACTTGTGATTGGTCGATGTATCGATGATATTACTTTTAAGCGATATCGGTGATCGGACCAATATGAGTTCCACAATGGAACTATGAACTTGGAGGAGAGTCGCTCGTAGTGGCATAGACTCTCGAGTGGCCAAGATACCCAGCCTGCTAGGTGCAAGAGTGTGGATATGGACTACAAAAAAAAAAAAAATGTAGTATGCTGAACTTCGGTGCACTATGCCGAACTTTACCAAATTGGATGAAGTTCGGAAAGAGCCGATAATGGCTAGTGTGAATTTGAGTTCCGAAAGTTTCGGAATGTGTGGGTGTGAGTTAAAGACCCGAAAACCAAAATTTGGAATTTTTTGGAGAAGTCGCACTGGAGCTAAAATGCTCTCGGGTTCCGGACCCGGGAGTGGGATCCGGACTTCCGGGTTACTGTGCGAGGCTGGGAAAAGCAAGAGTTCGGACCTGGTAGTGGGATCCAGACCTGAGCTGTGCAAACCTCATCTAAGATCATATCATACTCATGTATCAATCTCAACTAACATGGTCATCACTAACATAATCCCAATCATGCTAATATAATCCAAGCACTATCATGTCATGCTATCATAATCCAACACTATCACAGCATGCTAACATAATCCAACACTATCACATCATGCTAACATGAGAATAAACACATAGGAGGAAGTCCACTGAATCTGGCAAACATCAACCCACCTCAAGAGCTAATCCAACCACGGTGGGGAAAACAGTATCCTCAGATCCAACCCTCCAAGAAGAACACCAGGCTCCATCAATACTCTGATCTGAATATATCTCCAAGGGACTGCTAACTCCAACAGAACAACAGCTCAGAATCAGATCAGATCAACAGAGTAGAGGAGTACAAGCTAGGTCACAACTAATGCCAACACATGGCCCTTACCCTAGCTTTCTCTCTCTAGAAAAGGGTTACACGAAATGGGAAAGTGAGCTAAACAACCAGGGACTCACCTATTTATAGGCTCCCAAAAGCTCCACTTTCGGGCGCCCGAATCTCACTTCCGGGAGTCCGAAAATCCGAAATGCCAGGTGTCAGCTGGCGGTCAAGCGGTCGGCGGCGGTCGGCAGGCGATGGGGCGGTGTGTCTCCAACGGTCGACACGTGTCCAACGACACGACACGTGGCTCTCCACGTCACAAGCCAAATCCGGATCCACAATCCGGGCGTCCGGTTCCTGCATCCAGATCCGAAATCTTGTCAGTCACTTCCGGACCGTCCAGAACGTCCTCTGGCTCCGAAAACTTTCGGGCATCCACTTCTCTAGTTCCGGGCGCCCGAAATCCTCCAAGCCCGAAATCTCTCTAAAGCCAAGTATTACACTTATGAATCTTGAGATTCGGCCGACCTTGTTGGAGCAAATTAAAGAAAAGCAATCCGGAGACCCGAAACTCCAAAAGGTGCGGAAAAATATTGAAAGCGGACGTGCCGAAGACTTCCATTTGGATTTGGAGGGCACAATTCGATTTCGGAATCGTTTGTGTGTGCCTAAGAATGACGGAATTCGCAAGGAGATCTTGAAATAAGCTCACACATCTCCCTATGCAATTCACTCGGGCGGCACCAAAATGTATAAAGATCTTAAAATCCATTATTGGTGGCCAGGAATGAAGCGTGATGTTGGACGCTTTGTGGCGCAATGTTTAGTGTGCCAACAAGTGAAGGCTGAGCGTCGCTTCCCGGCGGGTAAATTACAAGGTCTGCCCATTCCAGTGTGGAAGTGGGAGAACATAGCGATGGACTTCATCGTTGGTCTACCTCGGTCACAAGGTGGCCACGACGCGGTATGGGTGGTGGAGGACCGTTTGACAAAGTCGGCTCATTTCTTGCCGATCCACACCACTTGGTCGGGAGATAAGCTTGCACAAGTCTATCTTGATGAGATTGTGCGGTTGCACGGGGTTCCGACATCAATAATTTCGGATCGAGATCCCCGTTTTACGTCAAATTTTTGGAAAAGCTTACACGAAGCTTTAGGCACACGGCTCGATTTAGCACCGCATTTCATCCTCAAACGGACAAACAATTCGAGAGAACAATTCAAACTTTTGAGGACATGTTGCGAGCGTGTGTATTGGATTATAGGGGTTCTTGGCCCACTTACCTACCGATGGCGGAATTTGCTTACAACAATAGTTATCAAGCTAGCATCGGTATGGCACCCTTTGAGGCCTTGTATGGACGGAAGTGCCGGTCACCGATTCATTGGAGTGAAGTCGGTGAGAATAGGGTCTTAGGGCCGGATGTACTACGTGAAGCGGATGAGAAAGTTCGCTTAGCACGTGAACGATTGGCGACGGCGCAATCTGGCAAAAGAGTTATGGGGATAAGCGCCGGCGAGACTTGGAATTTGCAGTAGGAGACCGCGTCTTTTTGAAGGTTTCGCCCATGAAAGGGGTGAAGCGCTTCGGTGTTCAGGGTAAGTTGACTCCCCGATATATTGGACCATATGAAGTTTTGGAACGCGTGGGGACTTTGGCGTACCGGCTAGCCTTACCGCCGAAACTTGCGGGGATACATAATGTGTTTCATGTATCGGCACTCCACAAGTACGTGCATGATCCCGCACACATCCTCGAGTATGTGCCAATTGAACTTCAAGAGGACAGGACTTACGAAGAATTTCCCTTGTGTATTATGGATCGCGAGGTGAAAAAATTGAGGAACCGTGAAATTCCTTATGTGAAAGTGCAACGGACAAATCACGAGGAGCGTGAAGCCACTTGGGAGCTGGAAAGCTCGATGAGGGAGCGTTTCCCTTACCTCTTCGCTGAGTCCAGCTAAGGTATGGTTTAGTTTCGCGGCCAAAACTCCTTTTAAGGGGGGAGGAATGTAGTACTCTGAATTTCGGTGCGCTGTATCGAACTTTACCAAATTGGATGAAGTTCAGAGAAAGCCGATAATGGCTGGTGGGTTCCGAGGGTTTCGAAACGTTTGGGTGCGAGTTAGGGCCCCGGAAATCAAAAATTTGAATTTTTGGAAAAGCCCGAACTGGAGCTAAATTGCTCACCGGGTCCGGACCCGATATCTGGGGTCCGGACAATGAAGTCCGTGGAGCAGCTAGGGTCTGGACCCGGACGCCAAGGTCGGACCCGACCTGTTTTCTGAGCTGAGGTGCTCACGGGTTTCGGACCCGGCTGTGGGGTCCGGACCCGACCCGCGCTGAGAGCTGATGCGCGTACGGGGTCCGGACCCCATTTGCAAGGTCCGGACCCGGCTGAAGCAAAATGCCCAGTGAAAAGGCAGTTTGGTAATTTCATGGGGTGGGGGTTATGTATAGGGGCTGAGACCTTCTCCCCTCATTCCTTCTCCACCATCCTCACTCCCTCTCCCTCTCCCTCTCCCTCACTTTCTCTCTCTAGAGATCTCTCCAAAGTTTGGAGAAGTGGTGGATTGGAGCTTGGAAAAGGACTTCCAAGGTGCAAAGGAGCTTCTTGGTGCAAGAAGAAGCTAGGGAGCTTGGGTGTTGAGGTGAGTTCTTGTGATTCTAGGCCTCAACCTTGGAATTGATCTTGGATTTTGAGATTTTTGGAAACCTTTGGCAATCTAGACCACAAATGGTAGGAGATTGACCATGAAAACTAGGATTTTGCTACATGCATGCAAAACCTAGGATAAAGTTGGGGTTTTGCAATTGGAAGGTGCTAAAAATATTTAGACCTTCGAAAATTGCAATTGAGGCCTAGAGAATCATGTGGGAACACTTGATTTCGATGAACGATTAGATTTAAAGGTTCGTAATGGGTAACGAACCATTTTTGCTTATTTAGGGCAAAAGCTTGGGTTGAAGCAAGAACTCAAGGCTTGGTGACCTAGGAGCTCAAAGAACACAAGGATTTGGAAGCTCTTGAGGTGGGTTTGTGTTGCACCGAAGTGAGTAGGTCACTTCCATGTCTAGGGTAAATAACCATTAAAGATTTAAAATGGTGTATGTGTAAGAAACCCTAGAATGAAATTGTGCATGTTGGCTAAAATGCTTTGTTAAGTGAAATGAGCAATGAGCTCACCTTGCATGCATGTGAGTAGAATCATATGTAACATATTTAAATACCATGGAAGAACATTTGCATGTATGAATAACTTGTGTTTCTAAGTGTTAGAAAGGTTATAGACACATGCATGCATGAATTGTGACATAATGACAACATGATCATTGAAGTATGATTGTTATGTGGTAACTCGCACTAAATGTGTGTAGTAGTGCAATTGTGACATGAACCTAGTGTTGTTGAACATAGGTTGGAAAATGATATGTGAACCTAGTGTCATTGAACATAGGTTGGAACTTGACATGAACCTAGTGTTGTTGAACATAGGTTGGAAAATGATATGTGAACCTAGTATTGTTGAACATAGGTTGGAAATTGATATGTGAACCTAGTGTTGTTGAACATAGGTTGGAAAATAATATGTGAACCTAGTGTCATTGAACATAGGTTGGAACTTGACATGAACCTAGCATTGTTGAACATAGGTTGGAAAATGATAAATGGGTTGGTGAAGTGGCGATTCTGAAACCAACGCCAAAGTAATTAAAGATGGGTTGGTGAAGTGGCGATTCCGAAACCAACGCCAAAGTAATTAAAGATGGGTTGGTGAAGTTGGCGATTCCGAAACCAACGCCTAAGTGATCAAAGATGGGTTGGTGGTGTGGCGGTGCCAACCCCAATGCCATAGCAAGGTGGCAAGTCCGTACAAATGATAAACGAGTTGGTGAAGTGGCGAATCCGAAACCAATGCCAAAGTGATCAATAATGGGTTGGTGAAGTGGCGAATGCGAAACCAACGCCAAAGTGATCAAAGATGGGTTGGTGGTGTGGCGGTGCCAACCCCGATGCCATAGTAAGGCGGCAAGTCCGCACAAAAGATAAACCGGGTTGGTGGGGCGGCGATTCCGACACCAATGCCTATGAAAATTACAAATGCAAATGAATTATATACTATGGGATGGACCTAAGAGAAAATGATAGATGTCATTAGTAGGTTGCATCCGTTCATATTTATTTACAAGTTTGTAAATTTAATTGTGCATGGTTATTTGTATTTACTAACCGATGCTTGAGTTGTTTCTTTGGACCTGGTGGGTCGAGCTTCTCTCTTGGGTGGCCTTACCCACTGGGAACTATATTTATAGTTCTCACCCCACCATTTTCAGGTCCTTCCGCGAGCGAGGCCGCGGAGCGAGGCAAGGGTTTGGCGTAAATAGATAGCGGCTCTTCCCTTTTGGTCTCATGTATAGATGTACCACAACTTTTGGACAATACATTATAGGGGTTATGTAAAGCATGTCAAATATAAATTCCATGTTTTGGAACTTGTTGTATGGAATGTATGTTAAGAAAAAAAAAATTGGCATGTAAATGAGAATATGTGATGTAATAGAAGTAGGATCTTCTTTTACCGATGCTTCCCTTGCGAAACTTTGTACTCGGTTCCTGTTTGGAACGTCTTGTGACTGCATGTGTTGTGACGCCTTGGGCGGATAGAAAAGATCCTGTCCATTCGGCGGATCTGGTGCGCGCGCCCGTGCGGGTTGGCCTCTCACCTGGTTGGTGATAAGGCACGGCGGGGCGTGACATAGCCGCTACGTACAATCAACTACTTATTGAATCTAAGAGGTTGGCTAAGTTGAATAAAAAGCTGAGGAAGCGTCTGCTTGAGGTCGAGAATGAAAATAGTGCACTGAAGACCACGACTAAAGCTCTTGAGGAGGAAAGGGAGTTGATATTGAAAAATAAAGAAGTCCTCCAAGAGAAGCTAGACCAATCGGAGATAAAAAATAAATCACATTAAGAAAATATTGGCTTCCTTGAGCAACAATACAAAAACATTCACAATTCCAACTAAGTTTTGACCAATCAAGTTCATCAACTCAAATCCGATATCCAAAAAATTTTCTCTGGATCAAAGAAGCTTGATAATATGCTCGGATTGGGTCAAAGAAACAAACTTGAATTTAGATATGAAAGGACATATGTTGAGAAGATAAAAAGTTCAACATCCACTGTCGCAACTAAGTTGAAAAATAAAATATGCCATAAATGTGGTAAACAAGAACATATTAAGAAGACATGCCTAGTGCTTGTGGTTAGCATAGAAAAGCATAGAAGCGTAAAATGCTCGAGTATAGGTACTCGCGGAGTGCAGATTTTGTTCAGCTGAGCGGGTTTGTTGGCAGTAGTACTTGAGCATTATTAAGTGTGAAGGAGGCCAAGGACAACTCGAAGGGCTTGCGGCTCGCACTAGGTGCTTAGAAGCCGATAGAGATATGTGTAGTGCTCGGTAGAGCGTATCGTGTGTGACGACGGTGACAGGTGTTGTTTGGGGATGATCCGTGCCCGGACCATGTGAGGACTGTGGTGCCTGGGGCCGTCTGGATAGGCACAGTCGGCGTGTGTGACAGCAGCTAGAGACCTGAAGGTGGGGCAGAGATTTATAGTCAGGGCGGTAGTCCGAGCTATGACCCGAGAACATGGAATGCCACATGTGAGATAGTATGATCGATAGTACACCGAGGGTGTAGATATAACCCAACCCAGGGACTTGTAGTGGTTCGCGGTCTTGGTTGCTCTTGGTCGGAGTATGTGTGCGAAGTCCCAATTGAGGACTCCGCCAAGTGATGATTTGGGTCTGCATACGCAAACGAGAGATATTACGTGACAACGAAACATTTTTTTGGCTGTAGGCCTACGTAAGAATTTTGATATGTGGACCATCCGTGATAAATCGAAATAAGCAGTTTAGCCGAAGACTCTTATGGTAAGAGCATTCTTGGTATTTAGGAAGTTGAGGGTAGTGACCAAGGAGCGAGTGCTCGGTCATACCGTTTGCCATTTGGTGTAGTCACCAACTGCCAAGTTGGGCGTTATCGATGAGATGAAATTGGGTTCACGAACAAAGTGTTCGTGTGGACTCGTCACGAGAACGATATGATGTTGACCCGTGGCAGATGATGCAAAGTGATGAGCTTTTTAAAAGACATTGGAAAAGTAAAGGCCGCGTGGAGTTTGAGGACTATGCTCCCAAGTGAGCAGGAACTTGAAAATGTGCTGAAATGTGCCATCTCGCCGTAGAGTTGGAAGCCCACCCATGGTTGGACCACTCATGATAGGACGACGCACCAATGATATTGCTTTTAAGCAATGCCGGTGATTAGATCAGGGTGAGTTCCATAATGGAACGGTAATGTGAAGGAGAGTCGTACGTGATGACGTAGACTCTTGATGGCCAAGGTACCGGGCCTGTTAAGTGAAAGGGTGTGGATATCGCCAACTTAGGTCGTTGGCGGAATACGTTGGCAATGGGAAGTGTTGGGATAGGGTGATGGAGTGACACCCTATGGACCCTTGTGTGAATGGAGGAGGTCTACCCAGATGCAATTTGTGTGGTGGTGGACAATTCGACTAGTCGGTTCACTCTTGTCCGATCCACACCACGAGAATTAAGGGTAGTCCTGACCTCGGAGGAAAATATATCGATGAATTAGTGAAGTTTGTCGTCTATTAATGGTGGTAATTGATGGTGAGGTTCCGATAAAGAAAGTTATGACCGTCGGTTGGGTAGGAAAGTATGCGGTAGATGACCGCATTTCCTTGAAAGTGCCGCCCCGTAAAGGGGTGAAGTGGATTGAGGTGTGGGGCGAGTTAAGTCCCCGATTTGCTGGACCGTGAGAGGTGTTGGAGCGTGTAGGGTCATTGCATATCGACTTGCGCTGCAACCGTGACTTGCGGGAGTTCATAATGTGTTTTACGTATCACATTCCGCAAGCATATTCGTGATCGGACCCACGTCCTTCATTATGAGCCACTTGAGCAATCACGAAGATCGTGAAGCTGCCTAGGAGTGGGAGAACTCGAAGATATCCTTATCTTCTCGATATGTCGAATTGAGGTGTAATCTTAGTTTCGCAGACGAAACTCCTTTTAAGAAGGGAGGAATGTATTATACCGAACATCTACAATTGTGGAGTTCTAGCGGAAGTAGCTTAAAAAGCTATTGGAGTATTTGAGTGTTTTCGACGCGAACCGGTTTCGTGCCGAAAACGGACTCCGAAAAGTCAAACATAATAAAGCTGTAGATTTTGTATTGAGTACCGTGACTGGAATCTGGGTACCAGTACGCAATACAAAATGGAGAAAAACTAACTCTCGGGTTCTGAGGAACTGAACCTGAGTACCGGTATTGAAAAATTGTGTACCGGTACTGAAATCTGGGTACCGGTACGCAATAGAAAATTTGAGGATCCAACATTTGGGTTCTTAGGAACAGGATTTTGGGTACCGGTACTAAATGAACGTATTCCGGTACGCCAATTTGAGTACCGGTACGCAGTTCTGCAGTATGCAGTTTTGAAGGTATTTTTGTAATTTTTATGGTGGGGGCTTTTATAAAAAAGGGGAGAGCCCTCTTCCCTTTCCTCTGTTAGCCCCACACACACACGTAGGGAAAGAAAAAGGAGAGAGAGTGGCCTCTCTCTCTCTCTCTCACTCTTTTCTTCCCCTCTCTCTAGTGGAGCTTCTCCTACACTTGGAGCTTGGGAGATCAAGCTTGGAGGAGGGATTTGGAGGTGGAGAGCCTTCTTCTTGAGCAAGAAGAGGTGGGAAACTTGTGGCTAAGGTGAGGTTTCTTCGGATTTAAGGTTAGGGTTTTGAATTTAAACCTTATAAGTGAACTTTTATCAAACCCTAGGCTAATCTAGGCTACAACTTGTAGAGATTAGCAAGTGAAATTGGATTTTGCCATGGATTTTTGGAAAACCCTAGATCAAAAGAGGATTTTTGGATTTGAAGGGTTTAAAAATTGTTTGAACCTTTAAAACCCTAATTGGACGTTAGGAAATCATATTGGAAAATTTGATTTCATGGAATAAAATTATTTAGGGGTTCGAAAGGGGTAACGAATCCTTTTTGTTGTTGTAGGACAAGAAGCTTGGAATTAAGCTCATAGCCAAAAAGAGAGCCTAATTGCAAGTGTCTACAAGCAATTAGGGAAAGCTTTGTGAGGTGGGTTGTGCTTCACCGAAGTGATTAGGTCACTTCCATGCCAAAGAGTAAAATTAATAATTGTTTTACTTGATGCATATAATGGTACGTTAATTAGTAAATATGAATGTATGAATCATATGATACTAGATTAAATAATCTACCATTGGATAAGAATAGTAGGCATGTGAGACATATAGGTATGTATATATATGTATGCCTAGACATGGACAATGAGATTGGTTGACATTCTCTAGGAATATTAGAGAACTCAACAAGTGATCAAATAAGGACTAGATGTCAGAAAAATCATGAATCCTAAGTGTGGACAACTAGGATAAGAAAGAACATGATTGGGTGTTGAACCTAGTGTCATTGAACTTAGGTTGGAAAAATGTCGTGGTAGGAAGACACTTGGATTAGAAAGTCATTGAACGTAGTGTCATCGTACATAGGATGGAAATGCAGTGGTAGAATAACCACTTGGACTAGAAAATTATTGAACCTAGTGTCATTGAATATAGGTGGAAAATATAGTGGTAGGGTGACTACGTGGACATGAATGACTCGAACCTAGAAAGGTTGACAATATAGGGTAAAGACAATGAATCCTTGTGACCGTGAAAGAGGGAATTCCGGAACTCCTACCAACCCGATGGCCGGGGGTGGTCGACAATCTCGTCACCCGATGCCAAGAGGATGGCGGTGCTCCGCTCTATGCTAAAAGGATGGCGGTGCTCCGCTCTATCATACAAGGATGGCGGTGCTCCGATGTTGATTGAACTCGCTGTCGTCAATTCCAATGGTTGGGGGTGCACGGGAGGTCACCTAATACCAAGTAATGGAGCGACTTCACAAGTTATGGATTTATGGCCGGGGGTGGACAATAATCTCGCCACCTAATGCGAAGATGAGGATGGCGGTGCTCCGCTGATGATTGACTCGAGACCGAGTCGGGTGGTATAGCTTGGCTAAGGTAATGGAAACCTTAGGAGCGGATTGGATAAGATATGGATAATGAGATAGAAAGTAGAAAAGGTAGATCTACTTGCATGATTTTTATTATCGCATTTACTTGAGGCATAAGCATGATGTTTTGTTATTCACATATAGTAGAGTTATATGCTTACATGGTTACATGTTGTATACTAACCTGCTTATGTTACCTCCTTTGGACCAGGTGGGTCGAGTTCTTCCCTTGGGTAGCCGTACCCAATGGGAACTATGTTTATAGTTCTCACCCCCATATTTTGCAGGTCCATACGTGAGCAATGCGGTGGCGCAAGAAAGGACGTATGTAGTACACTGAATTTTAGTGTATCGTACCGAACTTCTACAAATTATGGAGTTTCGATGGAAAAATAGCAAGAGAGACTATATGTGAGGCTTCAGCCAAGTTTGGGACTTGTGAGAAGTGTTTTCGGCGCAAATGAGGCGCGAAAACGGACTTCGAAAAGTTAAAACTGCTAAACTTGTGAAGTCTGCACTGGATTCCGGTATGTGGACCTCCATACCGGTACTGAAGTGATTAGTACCGGTATGTGATGATGGTATACCGGAATGCCATGGTTGAAACCGAGAACCCAGCTCTCGGGTTCTGCGGAATCCTTCGGGGTATACCGGAATAGCACCTGTATACCGGTATGCAATGCACATACCGGTATACAGTGTTACTAAATTCCAGTTTTGGCTGGTTGTTTGTGTTGTTTGTGGAGAGGGGCAAAACAGTCTTTTCACATATATTGGGGGTGTATGAAGGGCTGAGACCTTCTCCCCTTCTCATTGTCTTCCTCTCTACTTCTCCTCTCCATCTCCTTCACTTTCTCTCTCTAGAGATCTCTCCAAAACATGGAGAAAAAGGTGGATTGATCTTGGAAAAGGCTTCCAAAGGAGAAAAGAGACTTCTTGGTGCAAGAAGAAGCTTGGGGAACTCGTGGTTAAGGTTAGTTCCTCACGTTTTGGGTTCAAACCTTGCATTTAATCCTTTGAAATGAGGTTTTTGGGAACCCTAGGCAATCTAAAATACAAAATGTAGAGATTGGCCAAGAAATTTTGAGGTTCTACATGCATGCATGTGAAGCCTAGGTTAAATAAGGGTTTTTGCCATGGGAGGTTCTAAAAATATTTGGACCTTCGAGAATTACAATTGAGGCATAGGAAATCATGTTAGAACACTTGATTTCAAGTATTGAGTTGAATTATGGGTTCGTAACGAGTAACGAACCGTTTTCTTGTAGAAGCTTGGGTTGAAGCAAGAACTCAAGGCTTGGACACTTAGGGGCTTGAAGAATACAAGAATTTCAAAGCTCTTAAGGTGGGTTTGTGTTTACCGAAGTGATTAGGTCACTTCCATGTCTAGGGTAAATATCCATTTAAAGATAAAATGGTATGTGTTGTGAACCCTAGAATTTGCATGTTGGCAAAGGTAAAATCATGATAGGTAGATCAATGAGCTCCTATTGCATGATATAGAATTCAAGTATAATTCAATTATTTATACTTGTTGCATGGTTGCATGTATGATTAAACCTAGTGTCATTGAACATAGGTTGGAACATGTGAGAATAGAACCTAGTGTTATTGAACATAGGTTGGAACATGTGAGAATGGAACCTAGTGTCATTGAACATAGGTTGGACATGAGATTGGAACCTAGAGTCATGGAACCTAGGTTGAGAATGAGAAAGTAAACCTAGTGTTATTGAACATAGGTGAGACTTAGTGACTTGAACCTAAGGTCATGAGACTTAGGTTGGCAAGTGAAGAAAATGTGAACAACGAGATGTGCGACGATTTTGCTATCCCGGGTAGTCAACGATTTCGCTACCATTCCATGAGTTGGCGGTGTTGAAACGGGATGTGCGACGATTTTGCTATCCCGGGTAGTCGACGATTTCACTACCATGCCATGAGTTGGCGGTGTTGACACGGGATGTGCGACGATTTTTCTATCCCGGGTATGCGACGATTTCGCTACCACGCCATGAGTTGGCGGTGTCGAGATGGGATGTGCGACGAGGTTGCTATCCCGGGTATGCGACGAGTTCGCTACCCATGCCATGTGATGGCGGTGTTGAGATGGGGTATGCGACGATTTTCCTATCCCGAGTATGCGACGAGTTCGCTACTCGAACTAGGAGGTGACGAGTTCACTCCTTGAATGTTGGAACCCTTATGGTGAGACGGCGATTCCGAAACCATAAGTAAATGACAAGTAATTGAACTTAGTCAATGTGAAATATAGGATGAACCTAGGAGAGAATGATAAGTTATATTTCATTTGGTTGCATCCTTTATGTTTATTTACAAGCATGTAAATAATTGTTGCATAGTTATTTGTGATCTAACTTATGCATATGGTGTTTCTTTGGACCTGGTGGGTCGAGCTTCTCTATTGGGTGGCCTTACCCACTGGGAACTATGTTTATAGTTCTCACCCCACGTTTTTCAGGTCCTTCCGCGAGTGAGGCGGCGGAGCGAGGCAAGGGTTTAGCTCTCTAGATAGCGGCCCTTCTATTTTGGTGATACATAGAGTTGTACCCCTAGTCTTGGACTTTGATAGTATAGGAGATTTTCATTACATGTATGAAACTTATGTATTCCATAGTTTTGGAACATGGTGTATGGAATGAAAAGAAAATTTTGGGCATGTATAAATGTGCAATGTGATGTAATAGAAGTAGAACTTCTTTATGTTGATGCTTTCCTTGTGCAACTCTTGTACTCCGTTCCTAGTTGGAACCTCGTGGATAAGCTTGTGTTGTGACGCCTTGGGCGGGTAGAAGGGACTCTATCCGTTCGGCGGGTCTGGGGCATGCGCCCGTGCGGTTATCCTTTCCACCTAGTTGGTGTTAAAGGCCCGACGGGGCGTGACAGACTGAGGTGGTATCAGAGAATAGAAACGGTCTAGATGGACCTAAGAAAACCCTAGGATGGAAAAGACCTTAGGAGTGTAGGCTCGTGAGTGACGAGATCTTTGATGTGGCGAAAGATAAGTGATTGGGTTATGTCCTTATGCCTCTAGTTGAAAATAGAGGTAGATTCGAGGTGTGTCTTATTCTTCGCCAAGTGTGTTCGTGTTGGCGGCCGACAACATGAAACCAAGTGAGAGGAATAAGGACCCTTGTGTGACTTTCGCCTAGATTGGGTTCACATTTATTTTCGTGAAATATAGTGTTGCGAATGATTTTGAATGTCATGAAATGACCAAAGTCGTTGTGTTTTAAGGAGATAATGGTACGTGGACGGCCTCCTACGAGGGCTGGGCTCGGAGAATCGAGCGCGGCTCTCGAACAACTCGGGGAGGGCGAGAACTCGGGTCTTCGTGATCAGTTGACCGAGTTGATGGGCGTGGTTCGGCGGCAGGCCGAAGCCATGCAGCGACAGGAGGAGCAAATTAAAAAGCTCCAAGACGAGATGGCGCAGCAAGCGGCTGCGGTTAGGGAGGAGAGAACGGGAGTACCTTCGGCCTCTGCTTCAGCACCGGCAGAGGAGGTGACACCGGCGCCGGCTGTGGCGCCACCGGCATCACCGATTATAGCCGGTGGGTCGGGTACTCCTATGCCCGACTCCGAGATGGAGGACGCGGAGCGAGAGCGCGCACTTGCGGCTCTCATGAGGTTCAAGAAGTTCAATCTGCCTATCTTCAACGGGGAGAACGTGGATCCATGGGATGTAGAGACATGGATCGATGCCATGGAGACACTCTTCGAGGATCTATATACCTTGGAGAGGGACAAAGTGCATCTCGCCGCTCATTGTTTAGAGCGATCGGCGAAGGTGTGGTGGAAGGGAGTCCGACGTGATCGACTCCCTAGCCTTCCGCCACCGACGTGGGAGGAGTTTCGGGGTATGGTATTTGCCGCCTACTTCCCCGATAGCGAGAAAAGGAAACTTCAAGAAAGGTTCCGGAAGTTGAAGCAAGGGAACCGCACCGCGCGCGAGTACGAGAGGGAGTTCTCGTACATCATTAATTGCGTACCGCACGTTGTCCGCGGAGAGTTGGACAAGGTCGATTGTTTCGTGCGCGGACTTCGACCGGAGATCTTTCGGGCGGTTCATGCCCTCAAGCTAAAGACCTTTGCGGAGGTCTTGGACCGTGCTCTTTGGGTGGAGCACGGGAATGCATGTGCGCGCGAGGAGCGCGAGTCGTGGGAGAGAGAAAAAGAAAAAGAAAAGAGAAAGAAGCGACCAGCGGGTGGCTCGGGTGGGCAATCTAGCTCAAAGCGACCCCCGAAGCACTCGCAGTCGCAAAACCAATCGCGAGGGTCCCAGCGGAACCGACCCTCAACCCAGTGCCCGATTTGTAGTGGCCCCCACGGCCCTCAGCAGTATGATTACCGTGAGGGCAAGTGCTACAAGTGCGGACAACCGGGACATATGCGATACAATTGCCCGATGGATGATGGCCGAGCACCGTCATCGGCATCGGCATTTGCATCGCCGAGACAGCTCGCGGGCATCCCACCCGTGGCGATGTCGGCAGGCCGTACACCGCTGCCGAGACCAGTGGAGGGCCAGCGGCTAGCGCCCAGTGGACGGGTATTCGCCTCACGGGTGGAGGAGCCTTTTGCCCAGGGTGATGTCGTGGCAAGTATTGTGTTAATTAAAGGCATTCGATGTAGAGCTTTGTTTGATACTGGTGCATCGCATTCATTCATTGCTCGATCATTTGCTATTGCACACGGAATAGAAATTGTAGATGCCACACATGCAAGAACTGTGCAAGTACCTGAACACACCTTTTGCGTACATCACGCGTGTGTAGACTGTCCAATGAGGGTTGAAAATTGGATCATGCCAGCTGACTTGCTGGTGTTAAGTCGAATGAATGAGTATGACTTAATCCTAGGAATGGATTGGCTCTCGAAATATCACGCTACTATTGATTGTGAGAGCCGGATAGTGAGGTTTAGAGAACCCGGGCACAAAGAGTTTGTGTACCGTGGTTGCAAGAGTTCGCTCTTTGCGTCAATGGTGTCCACGTCGCAAGCAAGGAAGCTTATTGCTAGTGGTTGCATTGCCTACTTGGCGACGGTAGTGGATGACCGAAAAGAAGTGTTGGGGCTCGAGGACATTCCTATAGTCCAAGAGTTCCCGGATGTATTTCCGACGGAATTGCCCGAAATGCCACCGGACCGGGAAATAGAATTCGTGATCGATTTGCTCCCGGGTATGGCGCCGATCTCTAAGGCCCCGTACAGGATGGCACCCGCGGAACTGAAGGAATTGAAAGCACAATTACAAGATTTGATGGACAAGGGTTTCGTAAAGCCAAGTGTGTCACCTTGGGGAGCCCCTGTTCTATTTGTGCGGAAAAAGGACGGTTCGATGCGGTTATGTGTAGATTACCGCGAGTTGAATAAAGTGACCGTCAAGAATAAGTACCCGTTATCCCGAATTGATGACTTGTTCGATCAGTTGCAAGGGTCTCGGGTGTATTCAAAGATTGATTTGCAATCCGGTTATCACCAATTGAAGATCAAACCGGAGGATGTGCATAAGACCGCATTTAGGACGCGATATGGACACTATGAATTCATGGTTATGCCTTTCGGGCTTACCAATGCCCCGGCGGCGTTCATGGATTTAATGAACCGTGTGTTCAAACCACTATTGGATCAATTTGTGGTTGTGTTCATAGATGATATTCTTGTCTACTCTCGGAGTGAAGAGGAACATAAAGAGCACCTAAGGATTGTGCTTCAAGTTCTTCGAGAGAACAAGTTGTTCGCCAAGATGTAAAAGTGCGAATTTTGGATTCGTGAGGTCGCTTTCTTGGGTCATGTGATCTCCGCGTAAGGAGTATCGGTGGACTCTATGAAAATTGAGGCAATCAAGGATTGGCCTCGTCCGACCAATGTCACGGAAGTACGAAGCTTTTTGGGTCTTGCGGGGTACTATCGGCGGTTCGTGGAGGGATTTTCAAAAATCTCCGGTCCACTAACGCGTCTTACCCGCAAGGGAGCCAAATATGTTTGGAGCGAGGAATGCGACCAAAGCTTTAAGGAGCTAAAGGAAAGGTTGACTTCGGCTCCGGTTCTCGCCTTGCCGATTGCGGGGGAGGGCTTTGTGGTGTATAGTGATGCATCACGGCGTGGTCTTGGGTGTGTGCTTATGCAAAGAGGACAAGTAATAGCATATGCCTCTCGACAGCTGAAGAGTTATGAGCAAAATTATCCCACCCACGACTTAGAGCTTGCGGCAGTGGTCTTCACACTTAAGTTGTGGAGACACTATTTGTACGGGGAACATTGTGAGGTTTACACAGATCACAAAAGCTTAAAGTACATATTCACTCAAAAGGAGTTGAATTTGAGGCAACGGAGATGGTTGGAGTTGATAAAGGATTACGACTTAACCATCTTGTACCACCCCGGTAGAGCCAATGTGGTGGCCGATGCGTTCAGTAGAAAATCCGTGGAGAACTTCGCAATTGAGATGACGGGACAAATGCCGTTAATCAAGAAAATGGGCCGGTTTGACTTGGAAGTCGTGGCCCCGGGCGTCCCCGCTAGACTTATGAATCTCGAGATTTGGCCAACTTTGTTGGAGCAAATAAAAGAAAAGCAATCCGGTGATCCGAAACTCCAAAAGGTGCGGAGTGCTATCGAGAGCGGGTGAGCCGTTGACTTTCATGTAGACTCGAGGGGCGCAATTCGATTCCGAAATCGATTGTGCGTGCCAAAAGTCGAGGATATTCGTGGGGAGATCTTGAAAGAAGCTCACACTTCTCCCTATGCGATTCACCCGGGCGGCACCAAAATGTACAAGGATCTTAAATTACATTATTGGTGGCCGGGGATGAAACTTGATGTTGGACGCTTTGTGGCACAATGCTTAGTATGCCAACAGGTGAAGGCCGAGCGTCGCTTTCCGGCGGGAAAATTGCAGGGGTTGCCCATTCCAGTTTGGAAGTGGGAGAACATAGCAATGGACTTCGTTGTGGGCCTACCTCGATCGCAAGGTGGCCACGACGCGATTTGGGTGGTGGTGGATCGTTTGTCAAAGTCGGCACACTTTTTGCCAATCCCCACTACTTGGTCGGGAGACAAGTTAGCACAAGTCTACCTGGACGAGATTATGCGATTGCACGGGGTCCCGACCTCGATAGTTTCAGATCGAGATCCCCGATTCACATCGCATTTTTGGAAAAGCTTGCAAGAAGCTTTGGGTACACGGCTCGATTTCAATTCAGCATTTCATCCTCAAACTGACGGTCAATCGGAAAGGACAATTCAGATTTTGGAGGATATGCTGCGAGCGTGTGTGTTGGACTTCAAGGGTGCATGGCCTATTCATTTGCCGATGGCTGAATTTGCTTACAATAATAGCTATCAATCTAGCATCGGTATGGCACCTTTTGAGGCCTTGTATGGAAGGAAATGCCGCTCTCCTATTCATTGGAGAGAAGTCGGCGAGAGAGGGGTCTTAGGACCGGATGTGTTGCGTGAAGCGGAGGAAAAGGTCCGCTTGGCACGCGAACGCTTATCGACGGCTCAATCTAGACAAAAGAGTTATGCGGATCGACGTCGACGAGATTTGGAATTCGCGGTAGGAGACCGCGTCTTCTTGAAAGTGTCACCCATGAGAGGGGTGAAACGATTTGGTGTTCGGGGTAAGTTGAGTCCCCGTTACATTGGACCTTATGAGATTTTGGAGCATGTGGGATCCGTGGCATATCGGCTAGCTTTGCCGCCAAAACTTGCGGGAATACACAATGTGTTCTATGTATCGACGCTCCGCAAGTATATGTATGATCCGGCGCACGTCCTCGAGTATGTGCCTATAGAGCTTCATGAGGATATGACTTATGAGGAATTTCCCTTGTGTATCATGGATCTCAAGGTGAAAAGTTTGAGGAACCGTGAAATTCCTTATGTAAAGGTACAATGGACGAATCATGGTGAGCACGAAGCTACGTGGGAATTGGAAAGCTCAATGAGGGAGCGGTTTCCTTACCTCTTCGCTGAGTCCAGCTGAGGTATGATTCAGTTTCGCGGCCGAAACTCTCTTTAAGGAGGGAGGAATGTAGTACACTGAATTTCAGTGCATCGTACCGAACTTCTACAAATTGTGGAGTTCCGATGGAAAAATAGCAAGAGAGGCTATATGTGAGGCTTCAGCCAAGTTTGGGACTTATGAGAAGTGTTTTCGGCGCAAATGAGGCGCGAAAACGGATTTCGAAAAGTTAAAACTGCTAAACTTGTGAAGTCTGCACTGGATTCCGGTATGTGGACCTCCATACCGGTACTGAAGTGATTAGTACCGGTATGTGATGATGGTATACCGGAATGCCATGGTTGAAACCGAGAACCCAGCTCTCGGGTTCTGCGGAATCCTCCGGGGTATACCGTAATAGCACCCGTATACCGGTATGCAATACACATACCGGTATACAGTGTTACTAAATTTCAGTTTTGGCTGGTTGTTTGTGTTGTTTGTGGAGAGGGGCAAAACAGTCTTTTCACATGTATTGGGGGTGTATGAAGAGCTGAGACCTTCTCCCCTTCTCATTGTCTTCCTCTCTAATTCTCCTCTCCATCTCCTTCACTTTCTCTCTCTAGAGATCTCTCCAAAATTTGGAGAAAAAGGTGGATTGATCTTGGAAAAGGCTTCCAAAGGAGAAAAGAGGCTTCTTGGTGCAAGAAGAAGCTTGGGGAACTCGTGGTTAAGGTTAGTTCCTCACGTTTTGGGTTCAAACCTTGGATTTAATCCTTTGAAATGAGGTTTTTGGGAACCCTAGGCAATCTAAAACACAAAATATGGAGATTGGCCAAGAAATTTTGAGGTTCTACATGCATGCATGTGAAACCTAGGTTAAATAAGGGTTTTTGCCATGGGAGGTTCTAAAAATATTTGGACCTTCGGAAATTGCAATTGAGGCATAGGAAATCATGTTAGAACACTTGATTTCAAGTATTGAGTTGAATTATGGGTTCGTAACGAGTAACGAACCGTTTTCTTGTAGAAGCTTGGGTTGAAGCAAGAACTCAAGGCTTGGACACTTAGGGGCTTGAAGAAAATACAAGAATTCGGAAGCTCTTAAGGTGGATTTGTGTTTACCGAAGTGATTAGGTCACTTCCATGTCTAGGGTAAATATCCATTTAAAGATAAAATTGTATGTGTTGTGAACCCTAGAATTTGCATGTTGGCAAAGGTAAAATCATGATAGGTAGAGCAATGAGCTCCTATTGCATGATATAGAATTCAAGTATAATTCAATTATCTATACTTGTTGCATGGTTGCATGTATGATTAAACCTAGTGTCATTGAACATAGGTTGGAACATGTGAGAATAGAACCTAGTGTTATTGAACATAGGTTGGAACATGTAAGAATGGAACCTAGTGTCATTGAACATAGGTTGGACATGAGATTGGAACCTAGAGTCATGGAACCTAGGTTGAGAATGAGAAAGTAAACCTAGTG
Source organism: Puya raimondii (assembly GCA_016920855.1). Lineage (NCBI taxonomy): Eukaryota > Viridiplantae > Streptophyta > Magnoliopsida > Poales > Bromeliaceae > Puya > Puya raimondii. The sequence goes on from JABWPP010000050.1 coordinate 13,209,591, forward strand.
TTATTGAACATAGGTGAGACTTAGTGACTTGAACCTAAGGTCATGAGACTTAGGTTGGCAAGTGAAGAAAATGTGAACAACGGGATGTGCGACGATTTTGCTATCCCGGGTAGTCGACGATTTCGCTACCATGCCATGAGTTGGCGGTGTTGAAACGGGATGTGCGACGATTTTGCTATCCCGGGTAGTCGACGATTTCGCAACCATGCCATGAGTTGGCGGTGTTGACACGGGATGTGCGACGATTTTGCTATCCCGGATATGCGACGATTTCGCTACCACGCCATGAGTTGGCGGTGTCGAGATGGGATGTGCGACGAGATTGCTATCCCGGGTATGCGACGAGTTCGCTACCCATGCCATGTGATGGCGGTGTTGAGATGGGGTATGTGACGATTTTGCTATCCCGAGTATGCGACGAGTTCGCTACTCGAACTAGGAGGTGACGAGTTCACTCCTTGAATGTTGGAACCCTTATGGTGAGACGGCGATTCCGAAACCATAAGTAAATGACAAGTAATTGAACTTAGTCAATGTGAAATATAGGATGAACCTAGGAGAGAATGATAAGTTATATTTCATTTGGTTGCATCCTTTATGTTTATTTACAAGCATGTAAATAATTGTTGCATAGTTATTTGTGATCTAACTTATGCATATGGTGTTTCTTTGGACCTGGTGGGTCGAGCTTCTCTCTTGGGTGGCCTTACCCACTGGGAACTATGTTTATAGTTCTCACCCCACGTTTTTCAGGTCCTTCCGCGAGTGAGGCGGCGGAGCGAGGCAAGGGTTTAGCTCTCAAGATAGCGGCCCTTCCATTTTGGTGATACATAGAGTTGTACCCCTAGTCTTGGACTTTGATATTATAGGGGATTTTCATTACATGTATGAAACTTATGTATTCCATAGTTTTGGAACATGGTGTATGGAATGAAAAGAAAAATTTGGGCATGTATAAATGTGCAATGTGATGTAATAGTAGTAGAACTTCTTTATGTTGATGCTTTCCTTGTGCAACTCTTGTACTCCGTTCCTAGTTGGAACCTCGTGGATAAGCTTGTGTTGTGTCGCCTTGGGCGGGTAGAAGGGACTCTATCCGTTCGGCGGATCTGGGGCATGCGCCCGTGCGGTTATCCTTTCCACCTAGTTGGTGTTAAAGGCCCGACGGGGCGTGACAACGTAGCACGATGGTTAGTGTCTTGCCATTGTAACAAAGATAGATGTACCCTGGGACAACGTAGCTTAAGGGTATAGAATGGAAAATAGAGAAATTGTAATAATAATTTGATTGTATTTGAAAAGAAAAATATAAATGTAATTTGAATGAGACGAATGCTTGTAATAGCGTAGTTGTTTTATTATACAATCTGTATACGAATTATGTTCATGTTTGGAATTTTTTGAATTGTACTGATTGTGACGCCTTGGGCAGACAGGAAAAACTCTGTCCGTTCAGCGGGTCTGGCGCATGCGCCCGTGCGGAGCTTCTTCTACCTATTTAGGGAAGGGACGGCGGGGCGTGACAGGATCAGTTCGAATCATCTAAAAATCATTCACAAGAAAGTTGGAGTCAAAGCTCCCGAAGATGAAGCTTCAACATCAAAAATCCGCATTACAACTAAACTTACCTCAATTGAAACTTAAATCCTCGACAATTCGGCTAAATAATTTGCTCCCCCTGTTCCATACAATGAAGAACACTAAGAATAGCTTCCAATTTATTAGCTCGAAGCATCAAAATCTAGTAATTTCACCCTCAAGTTCAGTGGCCATTGTTGGAATGCACTACCGTAGCTGCTGCTGGACTGCACCTTGGTATTGCCAATTCCTTGCTCCACACGAAAATCCAAGGCAAGATATGGCTAGGGGGCAATTTATGAATGATCTTTTCTATACTATAAGAAAAATCTATAATTCACCATGAAAATCCATCACAAATAAGAAATAGAGGTCAAGATTTTAGCTTCAACGTAAAAACTGTTTTTCGATTTTCGACCTCAATGAAAACTGAAATTCTCACTATTTTTGCCTCCAAATTGATCCAAAAAAGATTCTAACCACTAGAGGATGAAGTCAAGATCACTCTCAACCATTCCAAGTTCATCTCCTACAAGAAATTCAAACGGATTTTATCAAAATTTGAAATTGGTCCAGTTTAGTCCAGAAAATCAGCATTTCCAGCTCAAGGGAGGTATGATCAGCATCCCAACATCCCCAAATCAAGTTAAGAATCTCCAATTTCAATGTTGGGCCTTCAAAACCCATCTAATTTGGCTCCCAAATCCCACTTACTGCTGACTGCCTGCAGTAAGGCTGCTGGCAGCTGAGCTAGGTGCCCCAAATGTAGTTCTTCTTCAAGTGGCTGCCAGCAAAGGTGATGGAGAGATGAAAGACAAAAAGAAGTAGGCTAGCAGCTCACTAAATTGCTCAATTCCCTACTGCAATTGCCTCACAACCTTCACCTGCTGCTCTACAACATCCATCAATCCAATTGAAACTTCAATTTCAGCTCAAGTCTCCAATTTCGATCCAAAATCAGCGATTAGACCCAACTAACCTGGGATAAGGATGCTCCAAACACTCTTCCTTCAAGTTAATAATCTGCGGATTAAGCTTTCACAGAAGATCAAAGAAACATCGAAACCTACAACTTGTTAAATTTGGGCTTCAAATTGAACTTGCATCAAATTTGATGAACTAAACTGAAAATTCCACCAATAATAGCTATGAATTGAGCTTTATCACTGCACTTCTCCTTCTAACGAATCTAAATTTCAAATTGGAGCTTCTACCAACTATTGCCACTGCTCGAATTTCAGCTGGCAGCCTCTACAGCTATTGACTACTGCAGAAAATGCTCCAATTGCTGCTGCAGGAAATGCTTTTCCTTCTATTTGCTGCTGCAGGGTGCTTGGGCTGCAAGTTGCCAAAAGCTACACCACTTCCATACTGCAGAGCGCAGGGAGAGGAAGTAGAGAAGGGGGGGAATTGAAGCTGCTGCAGGTTGTGAGAGTTGTTGCTACTGCTGAAGCTAATGAAGTTGCAACTGCTGGCAGTAGCTGGGGATGCTGCCAACAGTAATGCGCAGGGTGGAGACAAGAAGAGGGAAGGTAGGAATGAAAGGGATTAAATAGGAGAAGAAGATGAGTAGGGGAGAGGAAGAGTTAGTGCTCAGCTAGGTACTAACTGCCAAAAACCCCAATTAAGGGTGGTCGGGACTTGGTTAGATGTGCTAAAGGCACAACTTAGACAAAATGGCACCAAGGCTGAACTTAAGTGAGTTTCGGAGTTAATTTTGCAATGTTAATTTCGCGTCTAAATCAAATCCGACTAGCCCCGTCACTTCCTCGACGTGTCGATTAATTCACGGACTGCGATGATTTCGAAAAAAATTCTATTTTAATATTTTTTCGGAACACTACACGGAAACTTAATCTTTTGAAAAACCGACTACCATAAGGGGGGGTAGAAAACCAGATAACTTAAATTCCCATATCAAAATACCATAAGTCCAGAAAACTCCATGTACATGCATAATCGAAAATCCAAGCTCATACAAGTCCAAAGTTATTATTCATGCAATAATAATTCGATTATCTAACTGAACCATTCATTTATTTAGTCCACTAACTACAGTAAAAGGAAATGAACCAAGGTAAGGACCGCTAATGTAATCTAGCTAGGTCGCCCTCCCGTCGCACAGTGATCTGCCTCCTCGCCCGTACCACCTGGGGAAGAAGGGTGTAAGAAACCACAACGAAGTTTTTCAGTGGGTACGACAGAGCCACGAAGGCAAGTCGTAATCACTAAAAAACAAAGGAGGTAGAATAAACCGATACAACTGCCATGATATGAAAGAGACCTACAGTAGCTATGATAACAGGTATGACAAAAGAGCAAGTAATAAAAGCTGCAATATATGTCTCAAGGTCGAAACCAAAGTCTGTACCCAATCTGTAACCTGCCATATTGATCCGTCGACCTCAGGTAGAGCCTGTTACTAACCTGCACTGACCTGATCCATGCGCCCAACTGAACGACCCATTCGGATAAGTACACCTTTGGTCGGTGGCCAAACCGACCTCGTGTCAATTAATATCCCGAAGTGCAGTGGCATAGTCGTGACTATCGGCACGAAGCCGATGCCTTTGTCGTAGCCAGATGCTGGGGTGTATAGATGCCGAACCTCGATCAACTAAATCGAAACAGAGCGATGAATCAGTCGCTATGCTGCCTGGACCTAAAAGTCCACAAATAGTCAAGTGAATAAAACCTGCTCTACATGTCCAAGACCGACTATCACTATGCATAAACGGAAAGCATAGATATGTAAACAACAAAAAGAAAATGTTGACATGTAGAGACGAATGTAGTGCAGTAAAGTAAACGATAAGGAATAGTGATGATACGTCTTACCGACTACCAGCTCGAAGCACCCACCTCTATCATATGAAATACCTAGATCGTCGACCCTCTACAGATGCTTCCCGTTATCACCCAGACCTATGCACAGTCCCATACAAAGCCGTATTAGCCTAAACCCGCTAATTACCCAAAAGCCTAGGACTCTAGGATTGTCCAACCGTTGGACAATCGGGTTTTGGATTCCGACCGACGGTCACCGATTGTCGCACCGACTCGTCAGAATGTCACCCCAACGCACGGGGTGTCCCGAAACAAGTCCTACACATATCCTACCTCACCCGCTATCCTAAAACATCAATTTAATTCCGTTGGGACAGCGGCACAAGAAGTGCGCTAAACTGAGAAACTCGGGGATCCGAAAACTACCAGTTTAACTCCCGGGATACCATATTTGGTCCCGGAGCCAACCACAGCCTTCTTGCTGTGACCCGGGGAGTCAAACCTACTGGCGACTAGAAACTAAGCCATTCCTTTGCTACGACCAGTAGCCGCTCATGCGATATGAAATCGCACCCCAAATCGCTCGAATTTCACGTTTTAGGGTTCTGTTAAGCCCCAAAGTGCTCCGAACCACTCCGGAAGTAATTCAATCTCACTTATTGTCCTGAAACACTCGCTTTTGGGTGTTGGGGAAGCTGCACACCATTTGGCGCACGAGCAAGTGATCTATAGTGGATTTCGCCATTTTCGGGATCCCGGTGGTTGCCGTTTTGGCTTCAGAATCCCTCGATTCGTTAATTGCTGGTCTGAAAGACCCAGCAACTCATTGAAAACTAGCCAACGAGGTTCCACCATTGCTGCGACCAGCAGCGACACAAGGCCCATAAACGAAGCCCAAAAATGAAGCTCCAACAACACCAAAGTGTCGTTACGCGTGCCGAACGTCCCAAATTTTGAACCATAAGATTCTCGGGCTACGGACTTCATACAAGAACACTCTAGGCCAGTAACCATGCTGCCCGGAGCAGTCACGATGCAAAAGCATTGCTATGATACAACATCGAACACCTAGAGCGCAACAATTAACACATAGGAGCAAGGTTAGTGAGTTACCGCTAATCCAGTAATTTCGGAAACCCTATGAAGGTAGGATCCGCACGGTCTCGATGTGCTGGACACCGTGCTCACGTCCAGAAGGAAGCCGGGCACTGTGGAGCGCGAAATAGCGACTTAAACCTTATTTACAAGCTTGCTAGACCCGAGCCATCCCAATCTGCCAAGACAGACCAGAAACGCCAAAACTCAGGTGAGCCCTACTACACAAATGGCCAACAAAGGGTGCTCACCTTACTCACGCTCCTCGATGTACGGATCTGCCGGACACAAAGATCGGGCTCTAGGAGAAGCTACGCCCGAGGCTGCTGGGCTAGATCTTCGCCGCGGCGGTTTTCGACAGTCCACGGCCGCGACAGATGGCCGGGGAAGATTGCAGTCGGTCGGACAAGGTCTATAGAAGAGGTACAAAAAGCGGCGGCAGCGGCACAAAGGGCGCCGCGGCCCAACTAGTGCGAGGTCGGGCTCGGGCCGGCCCATGTAGGAAGGGCCGCCTGGGGTCGTTGAGTAGCACCGGCGACGATGTCAGAGGACCAAGGAGGATCCTCCAAGCCCCTAGGTTTCAAAACAGTGAGAGGGGGAGTGCGGGTATAGGCAAGAAAGAGAGAGGGAGAGAGAAAGTTCCTCTCGCCGGCATTCCGGCGGCCGGGAAAGATGGCCGGCAACTCGGGGGTTGCGTAGCGGCTACGGAGGAGGTGGGCTGCGGCAGGAGGAATGATAGAGGACGACTAGGGTTAGGGTTAGAGGGATGGAACCCTAGCTCCATATTTATATATGCATGCATGAATGAAAAATTGCACACAAGTCCTCCATCTTTTGGATTTTCTTGGTGAGTCCCCTACATCAGGTGTAAATCGCATAGAACCCCTTCCAAGAGGAAATTCATTAAAATCCGCGCATAAAATATTGAGTTTTCCCCAAAATTTTGAGAGTTCTACTCCGTCAATTTATCTTAAACTCCTTGTTTTTCTGGCTTACTGAATCCAAATTTTGACTTCACCATGACTTCCGGCACTACCGGACCATCGAAAACGACCTATTGGATCATCAGAAATAGTGTCCAAACTACTTCCAAAGCCATCCTCAAGTCGAGCCATAAAATAAAAATGCAAGTCACTATTAATTTAAGTGAATAGTACGAGCCAATACTTTATGCCTTTATTAAAACTCGTTTTTCACCGAAAATTAAACCAGCAAAATCCGAAATGAAAATACCTATAAAAATGCCACTGAAGAGCATCAAATTACATAGTAAAAATCTCAGTCCTCACATTGTCGCTTCTTCCTTTGTCCTTCTCCTACTCAAAAGATCTGCGCTCCTCGCACGCAAAAGCTTTGCCTTTTCCACCCACTAGGCGAGTCGAACACCTCAGCCAAGGTTTGCAACTTGAGTGCGTGCACAACCTTGAAAATCTCCGGTCGAAGTCCACGCTCAAAACAATTGGCCTTGTCCCGATCATCCCGAACCACATACGGGACACAATTAATAATATGAGAGAATTCCCACTCGTACTCTCTCACCACGCTGCTCCCTTGCCTCAACTTTCGGAACCTATCTTGTAGCTTCTTCTTCTTACTATCGAGGAAGTAGGTGGAAAGCACCAACCCCCGAAGTTCTTCCCAAGTCATAGGAGGGAGACTAGAGGGTCGGTCCCGCTTGACCCCCTTCCACCACACCTTCGCCGACTTTTCCATGCAATACGTAGCTAGTTGTACCTTGTCCTTTTTCAAGGTGTAGAGATCCTCGAAGAGTATCTACATAGAATCAATCCACGTCTCTATGACCCATGGATCAATCGTCTCCCCATCGAAGGTTGGTGGGTTGAACTTCTTGAACGTCGTGAGGGCCGCGAGTGCTCGCTCCCTCTCCGCCTCTATCGCCGCAAGATCGGGGATCGAGGTGCCTGAATCCATTGCCGCTACGGACGGTGCATGGCGCGCGGCTACCAGGACGGCCGCGCGGCCACCCCCTCCGCTACATTCGGAACGGGAATCGGGGGCGCAAGTTGCTCCTAACCCACACAGGCCGTGGCTGCCTGCTGCGCCACAGTCTCTTGGAGCCTCTTAATCTGCTCCTCCTGACATTACACAGTCTCAGCTTACAGCCGCACTAACCCTATGATGAACATGAAGCTACCTGAAAATTAGAAAGCTTGATTAGGGAGCATTTGCTACCACCTCTTCATTGATTTGTGTAGAGGTATGGTTTTAGTTTCGCGAACGAAACTCTTTTTAAGAAGCGAAGGATGTAGTGAACCAAATTTCAGTATAGTATACTAAAGTTTAACCATTTTTTGTAAAATATAGTGAAAAGTGATTTGGATATGCTTAGAAATAAATTCCAAGGGTTTCCGAATGATTGGAAGAGAACTAGAGCTTCAAGGAGAGAAAAAAAAAAATTGGGAAAAGGCATGTCTGAGCTATTAGACTCTCGGTGTCCGGACCTTCACTTGAGGATCCGGACCTTGATGTTCACTTTACGGGCCGAGAGTATCAAATTCTGGACCTTGGTGGAGGATCCAAACCTTAGCTACGAATTCTGAAATCTGCTTACCGGATCTGGACCTCAAATAGAGGATCCGGACCCTTAGCCCGCAGATAGCCAAGTTTTGGGGCATCTTCGTAATTCTGGCTGAATCAATTAAAGGGGCATTTTAGCCCTTTTCTCCCCTCACTCCGCCCACAAGACCACCTCTCTCTCACTCTCTTCTCTTCTTTCTCTCTCTAGAAACTCCTCCAATTCTCGGAGAAATAAGGGATAAATCTAGAAAAAGAGTTTGGAGGTGTCTAGCAAGCTTCTTGGAGCAAGAAATAGCTTGGGGAGCTTGAAGTAGAGGTGAGTTCTTAGTTTTTTGATTTAGGGTTTTGGATTTTGATCTTAGATTTAGAATTTTATCGAACCTTAGGCTAATCTAGACTACAAATTATAGGGATTAGCCATTGAAATTGGGTTTTACTATGAATTTTGGAAAACCTTGGATAAAAGAGGGCTTTTGTTTTGAATGAGTCTAAAAATTATTTGACTCTTTAAAATCCTAATTGGAGGGTAGGAGATCATGTGGGACAACTTGATTTCATGAAATAAAATCATGTAAGGGTTCAAATGAGGTAACAAACCATTTTCTTGTCTAGGGCAAGAAAGCCTAGAAGCAAGCTTGTAGCTTCAAAAGGAGGCCTATTTGCAAGTGTCTACAAGCAATTAGGAGCATTTTGAGGTGGGTTGTCACTTCCATGTCTAGGGTTAAATAACTAAATTAAGTTATTTATGGTTGCATGTTGGTTAAATTACTAGATGTGCATGTTAGAGGCATTTGCTATGTGGACCAATTAATCTTACTATCTTAGTAAGAGAATGTGCATACATGTGATGTATATGAGTTTAGGGGTGTTACTCTCATGAATAAATGAATGCATGCATGGCTACTTTGCACACTTATGTTATGTTTATGATTAAATGAATGCATGCATAGCTACCTTGCATACTATGTTATGGCTCATGAATGGATGAATGCATACATGATCAGTTGGCATACCTATGTTATAGACTAAATAGTAGATTGACTTCTCAAGGGTCTTTAGAGAACTCAACACATTAATGTGGAAACTTAGTGCCATTTGAACATAGGTTGGAAACATAGAGAATAGGATACCACTTGGACATGGCAACATGAGACTAGAAAAGGTGACAAAGTAGGGTGAAAACAAGGGACCTTGAGACCATGAATAAAGAAATTTCGAAAATCCTAACAACCCACAGTCAAAAGTGTGTGGAATGCCACCTAATGCCAAGGGGGTGACTTGATGCCTATGTGTCGATGGTTGGGGATGTGTGGAATGCCACCTAATACCAAAGGGATAGGTGAGATGATTAAACTCACTTCCAACAATTCCTATGGTCGGGGGTATGCGGCACGCCATCTAATACCAAGGAATGGAGCGACTTCACAAGTTATGGACATGTGGTCGGGGGTGGGTGACAATCTCGCCATCTAATGCCATGAGAATAGCGGTAACCCACTCTTGATTGACTCAAAATTGAGTCGGGTGACATTTATTAGGATAATGAAATAGTAAGTAGAAACGAAATAAATTAACATGTAAGATTTAATTATCATGAATAGAGACGGAACCATGTTATATCCTATATGTTTATATATGTTGGACTAACTCTTGCTTATGTTGTTTATTTTAGATCTAGTGGGTTGAGCTTTTTTCATGAGTAGGCATATCCACTGGAAATATGTTTATAGTTTTCACCCCCATGTTTTTCAGGTCACTAGTGGATGAAGCGACGGAGCGACGAAAAGGCATACCTCAATAGATAGCGGCCATTTCCATATTTTGCAGTCTTTATAATGTACCTTATTTTGGACAGTATAATTGTAGGGAATATGTAAAGACAGAGTAAACAAAAATATAACGCACATTTTGGGTTGTATTTTGGAAAGAGGACTTATGTATGTAATGAATGAAACTTGTGATGTAATAGAAATAGTTTACTTCATGTTGTCCGAATACTTTCCTTATGCAATCCATGTATTCGATTCCTGTTTGAAATATATTGTGTATACATGCTTGTGACTCCTTGGGTGGATAGGAAAAACTCTGTCCGTTTGGTAGGTCTAGTGCACATGCCCAATGAGTGCTTCCGCTGTGAAATTGGGGTGTGACAGTGTCGCTATGGGGAGCACCGGTGTTATTCATGGAGAAGAAAGATGATTCACTCAGGCTTTGTGTAGATTATTGGGAATTGAACAAAATGACCATTAAGAACAAGTATTCTTTGCTATACATCAATGATCTATTTGCTTAGCTACAAGAATCTTGTGTCTTCCCGATAGTAGAGAGAGTTATTAAAGCAGTGGGTAGACTGCTTAGTAATTAGTGTGCAGTATAGGGTTTACAGTGGTTCAGAATCATTAAGTTATACTCCAAAGTGTGCCTAGGGCACATGAAATTACAGTTTCGTGATTTGGTTAATCATTTCTATTGACTACAGCCTACATGAGCCGTATTTGAGCTCGACAGAGATACACCGCTTACTTGGTGGGGTCATGCCCATCGAGTATCGCTCTAGACTTTGGCTTTTATGCGTTAATGTTGTAGCCGCTCTAGTAGGCAACCTTTATTTGAATGATCCACCCTCGAGAGTGGTGTCATGGCACTAGATAGGCACAGACTTGACCAGACCCTTGAGTTGCTCAGTGAGATTAGGTTATGTTCGTGAGTACTCGATAGTTAGTTGATGCACATTTTTGCATCCATCATATAATCATGTGTATCTATAGTATAGAGGCATAGTAACTGTAGAGTTTTCATTGCAACTATTACTTTCTTCCCGCTACACAGTAGATGTTTACTTTGTGCCTCTAGTAGACCTAGTGGGTAGGTCATCCTCCTCCATGACGGTACCCTCAAAGAACTATTTGTTTAGTAATAATTTCGCGCTCTTTTATTGATCTTTTGTTGCAAAGTCCTCTGCACCTGTAGCTGCATCTAACCGAGGTAAGGGGATCGCGGGCTAGTTAGCATCTACTTCTAGTGTCAACCGAGATAGTGGAGGATCCGACCGAGACTGTCTTCGGATCATTGTACATACCTGGGACTGGCTTTGCCAACTCCATGTATTTATTTTCAGTTGCGAGAGATGGCTTTTGTATACTTGTGGATGATATATATATATAGTATAGCCTCTTATTTTAGTTACTTTTATTTTCAGCTCTGATATATATAGTATTTGTAGTAAATGTTTTACGCTTTGCAGGTTTAGATGCTTTGTTTGAATGGGACTTCCTGTGTACACGGCGGATCTATTGGCAAACGATTGCCTCAAAAGAAAAATCCTCACTATCGACAAAATCAAGGTAATAGGGCTTCAATTTCAACTTATGAAAGTGTTATGCACACATCAATTTTATCCCAAAAGCCTTTATTTAAAAATTTCAAAATAAACCCTAATCTTTAGAAACTAGAAATTCCATCAATCACTTCCAATATCTACTAATTAAAGAGTCTAAGAAAGGTTACTAATCTTGATTCAAGCTTTAAACCCAAGTTCAAGTGTTGAGGTTGAGAGTTCGAAGCTCCAAACAATCCTCTTTCCAAACCTCTTGCTTCACACTTAGTTGAAAATATTTTTTGTCCCGTAGAGAAAAAAGAAGAAGGAAGAAGCTATGGAAGGAAATGGAGAAAAAAAGACAAGAAAATAGAAAGTGAAGCAAAAACCCATCTTCTCCCAACTTTGTTGCATTCATGGAGATGAAGTAATGGGATAAAGAGTATTTATACGATGCTAAAGAATGCCCATAAACCCTCTATCGTGAAAATTGCAACCTACACTATTCCAGGGTTGTTTCAGTACCGATACAACCCTGAAGTTAGGCAAAGCTCGAGAGCTATTCCAGCCAACTCACTACTGGGTATAGGTCCACCATCCCGAGTACCGATATAGCTTGTCAAAACTGCAATTTGCATATTTTGGTCTCCAGAGTCAGTTTTATTTGTTTTGTTTTTTGCACCGAAAGTACTTGCATGATCCTCAAACTCAAATAGAATCATCTGAATAGTATTAAATACTATTTCCCTCATTAGAACTCTGCAATTTGCAAAAGTTAATTGTGCTATGTTTATTCTGATGATAGCCATGCATTGAATTTAGTCAAATCTAGATGTTCTGAATATTGCCTTGTAGTTGCTCATACCTTTACATCTAGTGGTACATTTTAGTTTACTTTATTATCATCGCAATTCTATTATTTCGTCGGTGGAAGTTGCTTTTATCGGCATGTTGTACCCACTGAAAACTTGTATAGTTTCTCACCCTACTATTTTTCTGGTTCATCTAGCAAGGTGAGGTAAGCCGCTATATGAGGATATGTTACGGATTTTATGTTGGCATATTTCGTGAAGTGAGTTGGAGCCTTTAAGGTTCGAGAAAGAAAAGATGAATTTAGAATACTCGAAGACTCAGAACGTAAATCCACAATACTTGGTAAGTTTAAATAATATTGATGATGATTTATGATCATATACATATGTTTGAAAGATATTAAAATAGGTATAAATTGGTATATATTCAAAACTGAAGCTTTTCAATTTTAATATGAATATAATTGCTTCCAAACCTATAAATAAGATGGCAGATTTTTTAAAATTAGTTTTGCAATCCTAATCTGATTCTAACTACTTCTAAACCTTTTTAAAATCAGTTTTTCAATCCTAATATGGTTCTAATTGCTTTCAAACTTTTTTAAAATCAGTTTTCAATCCTACTCTGATTCAGATTGCTTCCAAACCTATAAATAAAATGTGAGGATATCTCTAAAATATAGGTTAAGCATAGATTATCTTTTAAAAATCTTAGAAGCTTGTAGGTAGCCGTCTTTCTCATCATCTACAACAAGCTTCTCTCAAATTAATTCTTGCTGCCCTAAATCTATAATATTCATCTATAATCAATTTGAGATTTGCTTAGAGACATCTTCTACGGTTCTTTCATGATCATCTACGAAATAAATCATTGCCAACATTGTTGATCTCGCTCCGGAAAGAGTGCACTCGTGGATTCGAGTAGGCGTCGTGGATTCAACGTGTTGAAGGCGTCGTGGATTCGAAGTTGATCGTTTCGTGGATTCGAAACATTGCGTTCGTGGATTCGGACATAGGGCTTGGACAACCCATTGGTGTCCGCGAGATCCAAAGAAGATAAAAGAGAGGTTTGAGTCCGTGGAGTCAGTAATCACCTTGTAATCTTTTATTTCTTAGTAGACTGTCATCACGTGTTGGTCCCGTGGATTTTTTACTCCAAGTTGGAATTTTTCCACATAAATCTCGGTGTGCTATTTTTATTTTTCGTATTTATTTTTATTGCATCGAGATTTATGTTTTTGGCCTATATACCTATTCACCCCCCTCTAGGTGATTGATAGTATCTAGATAGATCCTTGGGATTCCCATAACTCACAATTGGTATCACAGAGGGATCTAGATTTTTCTATCATAATGGGTGAAGGTAGTAATATTAGTCGGCCTCCTCTATTTGATGAGAGCGAAGAGGAGTCGGATGAGAAAAATGTCGGATGAGAAAAATGTCGTAGTGGCGTATCAACAACTTTTTAAGGAATCAAAGAAGATAGCTAAGTACAATAAGAGTTGAGGAAGCGTCTATTGGAACTTAAGGATGAAAATAAAATTTTGAGAACAACGAATAAAGCTCTTGAGGATGAACGGGAGTCAATATTGAAAAATAATAAAATCCTTCAAGAGAAGCTTGACCAATCAAAAATAATGGTCAAGTCATATCAAGAGAAATTGGGCTTTCTAGCACTACAATACAAGGAAATTCATGCTTCCAACCAAGTTTTGTCTAAACAAGTCCATCAACTCAAGTCCGACATACAAAAATTCTCCTCCGGATCGAAAAAGCTAGATCATATGCTCGGATTGGGACAAACAAATAAACTTGGTGTTGGATATGAAAGGACACATATTGAGAAGGTTAAAAATTCAGTACCTAAAGTCTCAACAAATTTGAAGAATAAAATATGTCATAGATGCGGGATAAAAGGTCATATTAAGAAGACGTGCCCTAGAAACGGAAGGAAAACTCAAGTGGCATCTTCTAGATATCAATTGGCATCTTCCAACACTCGACAACCTTCAACAATTCAAAAGCAACAACAACCAAGTCGAGTACCCCAGATCAACTGGAAGTCAAAGCCACAACAAATAGTGCACACAAAGCCGAATGCAAAGTGGAGACCAAAGATTGATCAAAAGTCAAAACAAATGATTCCGAACATCAACAAAACAAGACAACCAATCATCCGACAAGTTTGGGTTCGGAAAGGTGATATCTTTCCTTATCTTAAGCCTTAATTACTTTTGACTTTATGTAGTGTTTTGGACGGTTTTTATTGCATATCTCTCTTGATCATTGCATTATATTTTTATGTGCTTTCATTGTTACAATTTTTAAATTTTTGCTTATTGTTTTCAAAGTACATTGGATGATTGCTATATTATATAGTGCTTTGAACATCAATAGTTTTACTTTCATTCACTCCTAATTAATTTCATATTAATTATCGATTTTACTTCATTTTTATTATTTATGAAGATAATTTATTATAGGAGTTCTTAACACTTATATTCATCAAATTTAGATAATCATGTGTGATCTTTGGGCATTCAACCTATCTCGGTTGTGTGTGTTGAATTTGATGAATGAAAATTTTCTAATACACTACAATTTGTCAAATTTTCTTTCAAATAAGAGATTGCATTTTTTAGGGGGAGTTAAAATTTAAATTAAAAAAAGAAAGAAACACTCCAATGATATTAAAAGATGTGGAAAGAGTTACATCCCTAAAGGGAGTGAAAACTACCACCACATATAGGAAAGAGCTACCACCCCGGTCGTCCGATAAGTGTGTGAAGCTACCACATGGAACTTTAATACATAACCGAAAATGTTGAAAAGTGTAGATCTTTTATAAAAAACAAATTAGGTGTTATAAGATAGTATAGCGAAAAGATGCTCAAAGAGCCATCCCCTGTTAATTACTTGCTTGGTCTCAAATTTGAAAGCTTATGCGACAAATTTATGTCATTTGGTGAATCTCCATAAGTCATCTTTATAATCTGTTACATCTTGATAGATTTTAAGCCTATAAATTATTTTTGATGACTTATTTTTCAAGTATATATTAATTAAGAGATCTTATAATATTTTATCTACATCTTGGTGATTTTGTAGTAAAATTTTTAATTTTTATGAAATTGATATGGATTGAAATAAATCGAAGTTATCGTGTTCGTGCACTAACATTATTTTCACAATGAAATCATCGTATTTTGACGTTTTATCACAAGTGGTTTCAACATTGAAAAAGTTTTTAAACTTGTGTTTCTTGTGTACTATCTTCCTGTACTTTTATTTGATTTCTCTTTAAACTCTCTCTATTTTCTATACTTTTCTTTTGGCAATTTTTGACAAAAAGGGGGAGAGAGATGATGAGAGATGATGATATTGACAAGTTAAGAAAGATTGTGACAGTTGAATTTCAAAGTTCAATTTTGGTTAAAACTTACACGCATGAACAAAGAGGAAGAGATTTTAATATTTTGTTACTAACTTTGTTCGTGGAGAAAGTTATCTTTATCTTTTTACAAAGGGGGAGAGATTTTAATATTTTTGTTACTAACTTTGTTCGTGGAGAAAGTTATCTTTATCTTTTTGCAGGTTTTTGAAAACTTCAAAACTCCAAATGTATCTAAGTCATAGAGTTTATTTTAGTAGTCACAAAGTTATAATTTTGATTTTATTTGGATCGTTTACGCGAGAAGTTCATTGTTTTGAGCTTTGTGAGTGTTTTATATAATTTTGCATTTTGTCACAAAATTGCCAAAGGGGGAGATTGTTACAGATTTTATGTTGGCATATTTCGTGAAGTGAGTCAGAGTCTTGAAGGTTCGAGAAAGAAAAGATGAAGTTAGAATACTCGAAGACTCAGAACGTGAATCCACAATGCACGGTAAGTTTAAATAATATTGGTGATATGATCATATACATATATTTGGAAGATATTAAAATAGGTATAAATTGATAAATATTCAAAACTGAAGTTTTCAATCCTAATATGTGTTACACCCCGGGCTAGTTTTAGAAGCGGAAATACGTGCCAATTTTTTTTTTTGAAAGCCCAGCCCGCGCCACGTACAGACCCGCCACAAATACAGGGCCCACTGTCCACACGGACAGAGCCTCCCCTGTATTTGCACGACGTACACAACATACAAACAGGATCACAACCACCATTCATTCATCACACAAACCACAACAACACAATAAGATTCATACAGCTACCAGTCCTTAAACCTGTATGAATCTAGGCAAGTCCTTAGGCGAAGGATGATACAATGCACAAACAACAGATCATTCTATAAAACTGCTCTTACCCAGAAGCTTTATTTTGAAACCCTAATCTCAATTATTTAAAGATAATTTGAAAACCGTTCTCCACACGAGAACTCTTTTTTGAAATCCCAAAAGCCGATCAATCAAAAACGGTTTGAAAACTGTCTCCCACACGGAAACCTTTATTTGAAAACCGCTACCACGAGGGGTAGAAAACCAAGATACACAATATAAAGCCATAATTAATCCATGTCACGCCCCGGGCTAGTTTTAGAAGCGGAAATACGTGCAAATTTTTTTTTGAAAGCCTAGCCCGCGCCACGTACAGACCCGCCACAAATACAGGGCCCACTGTGCACACGGACAGAGCCTCCCCTATATTTGCACGGTGTACACAACATACAAACAGGATCACAACCACCATTCATTCATCACACAAACCACAACAACACAATAAGATTCATACAGCTAACAGTCCTTAAACCTGTATGAATCTAAGCAAGTCCTTAGGCGAAGGATGATGCGATGCACAAACAACAGATCATTCTATAAAACTGCTCCCTATCCAGAAGCTTTATTTTGAAACCCTAATCTCAAACATTTAAAGATCCTTTGAAAACCGTTCTCCACACGAGAACTCTCTTTTAAAATCCCAAAAGCCGATCAATCGAAAACGATTTGAAAACTGTTCCCCACACAGAAACCTTTATTTGAAAACCACTACCACGAGGGGTAGAAATCCAAGATACACCATAATGAGCTATAAATAGAAGTCTAGTAAGCAACGTCATCCATAATGTCTAAGCATGCAGTCAACACAACCAATATGTAACTGTACCAAAACCACAACATGCTAGACAAAACAACCACAGTGTAACTGAACCACATCCATAACTAACTGATAAAGGATAAGGGTGATAACCAAATCTGGAGAGAGAAGCCTCACAAGTCGGGACCTCTAGTACCACTATCTAGGCGTGCCTCGCTGCGTCCCGACTCCCACCACCCTGCTCACCTGAAAACAACAACGATGGCGGGGGGTGAGAACATGTAAACATGTCTCCCCTCCCAGTGGGTACCGCAAGCCGACGAAGGCGAGGTGTACACACCGGCACGAGGGTCAAGAAATAGATAGATAAGGTAAACAGTAGCACAAATAAGTATGAGGCTGACATACAACTGACTCTGAGGGTGGTAAGCTGAGCTGAAGTTGAGCTTCGTTCCTAGTGCCTGCTGCAAGCTCCTCCAGAACTGAGAAACGAAGCGAGAACCCCGATCCGAAATGATCGACACTGGCACTCCATGCAGTCTGACAATCTCATCCAAGTAGAGCTGCGCCAGTCGATCCAGAGACCAAGTCGTGTGTACCGGTAGGAAGTGAGCTGCTTTCGTCAGTCGGTCCACAATAACCCAGATCGCAACAAGACCTCGCTGAGAACGAGGCAACCCGGTGACGAAATCCATGGTGATCTGCTCCCACTTCCATACTGGTACAGGTAACGGTTGAAGCTTCCCTGCTGGTCGCTGATGCTCAGCCTTCACCTGCTGACAGATCAAACACTAAGCCACATGCTGAGCTACGTCCATCTTCATGCCAGGCCACCAGAAACTCTGCTTCAGGTCGCGGTACATCTTCGTCCCTCCAGGATGAACAGTGTACGGCGACCGGTTTGCCTCAGTCAAAATCTCTCGCCTCAAATCTCGATCACTGGGCACACACCTCCGTCCTCGAAAGCGAAGGGAACCATCAGCATGAATCGTGAAGTCACCATCTCTGCTCTGCTCGGCCTCTGCTCGCACTCTCTGCAAGTGCGGGTCCATCAACTGCCCACTGGAAATCCGATCTGCCAAGGTGGGCTGCACCACCAAAGTCAACAACTGTGCGGTAGCTCCATAAGGTAGAATCTCCAACTCTAGTCGATGAAACTCCTCCATCAATCGCTCCTGGTCGGTGATCATGAGAGACAGCTCCGCCGAAGGCTGCTTTCGGCTCAAGGCATCCGCCACGACGTTCGCTTTGCCCGGATGGTACTGGATGGAGATGTCGTAATCCTTCAAAAGCTCAAGCCACCGTCTCTGTCTGAGGTTCAGCTCCTTTTAAGTGAAGAGGTACTTCAGACTCTGATGATTTGTGAACATCTCACAATGCGCTCCGTACAGGTAGTGTCTCCAAAGCTTGAAAGCGAACACCACTACTGCTAGCTCGAGACCGTGCGCCGAATAGTTCTTCTCGTAGTCCATCAACTGGCGCGAAGCATACGCGATGACCTTCTCCTGCTGCATGAGCACGCACCCCAATCCTATCCGAGACGCATCGCAGTAGACCACAAAATCCTCACCAAGCTGCGGCAATGCTTAGATAGGGGCACGAGTCAATCTATCCTTCAGCTCCTGGAAGCTCATCTGACAAGCTGGAGTCCACAGAAACTTCTCGCCCTCCTCGTCAGCTTGCTCAAAGGGGCGGCGATTTTAGAGAAACCCTCAACAGATCGCCGGTAATAACTCGCCAAGCCGGGAAAGCTCCTAAACTCCGTCACAGAAGTCGGGACAGGCCAATCCACCACAGAGTCCACCTTCTTTGGGTCCACCGCGATACCAGACTGCGTCACGATATGACCCAAGAAGAAAACTTCTCGAAGCCAAAACTCACACTTCTTGAGCTTAGCGTAAAGCCTATGCTCTCGAACCGTAAGGAGGACTCGCCGAAGGTGATCCTCATGCTCCACGTCGCTCCTCAATAGATCAGTATGTCGTCAAAGAAGACCACGACAAATTGATCCAAGAACTGCCGAAAAACCCTGTTCATCAAATCCATGAAAGCTGCCGGGGCATTCGTCAAACCGAACGGCATAATCCTGAACTCGTAATGCCCGTAACGAGTCCGGAAGGCCGTCTTCGCAACGTCCTCGGCCTTGATCTTGAGCTGATGATAACCTGACTGCAAATCAATCTTCGAGAATATCGAGGCTCCCAGAAGCCAGTCGAAGAGATCGTCGATCCGCGGTAGAGGGTACTTAATCTTTACCGTCACCTTGTCGAGCTCGAACTCACAATCAAACCAAGACTGCACGAAAGCCGTGACGAAAACCTTGTACGCAAACACACGCACAGAGACCTCGGAGCCAACAACCAGGCTCCCGACATTCGATCACCAAGGCACCCAAAACTCCTGGCAAAAACTGAGATCACCACACAAAACAAACCTTTTAGCTGTGAAGGCACCGCTACCGAGCTAAAAGGCAACCAGACTCAACCGGAGTCAAACCATCCGCAGTGATGGCAAATCAACTGCGCAAAACCACCCAAGGATTAGCTCAAGGCTCACTACGTGATCAGGGATGACCACCACATAGCTTTCCCACAAGACGACGTAGAGAGATTGTCTTGCAAGAGAAAGCACCGACCCAATCCAGACAGTCCCAAAAGGGATAGGGTATTACGAAAAATGAAGATCCGAAGATCAAATGCCAACAACAAGTTGGTAACACCACAAAGGTACCAGGTCAACCAACTCAAAAGCTGGACCAAATTCACGGAAGAATCACCGAATTAACGGAAAAAGCAAACCGACCCACAAAATAAGGTCTGCCTTGAGCCAACTCCCTAGGAGTCTTCGGCTTCCAACAACAAACCGACGACTACTCGCGACGTAGGGTCGCCAACCACACGAACCAAAGCGAAGGAAAAACAATTTCCAGCGTCCTCTAACCAACGTCAAACGCGGTGAGACCTCCAACAACAACCTGGAAGATCTCGCGACAACACGAAAGCCTACAAATACCACCAGAAATCCCATGACACACCAATTTAGGCGTTAGGATAGCCGCATACGACGTAGGCACCAATAAAAACCTGACACCAAACAGTGTCCACTCAGTCTAGTACACGTCAGTTTGACGCAAGAACTAGCTAAAGGTCGAAAGACCAACACTGACGATTCCACCAACAAAACGTCAGAGAGGTAGGCTTCACCACCCTACCCAACAAAAACAGAAAAGGTAACACCAAAGTTGCGGTCGTCCAAAACCACTACCAAAACCCTGGGCTACACTCTAGTAGCCCCCACGAAAGTCGCGATCGAAACCGCTCAAGTACCGTCTCCATAGAGACGCTCGCAGTGGCTCTCGTGTTCTACACAGAAAGTGGCGCCAGGGCAAGAACAGCCCAAACGACAACACAGATCCACCAAGTGATGCCACCTAGCCCGATAGGGCCACCACCTGCCAACGAGTGGTTACGCAAAGGGGAAAACACACCCTGCCACTTGGTATCTGCCTAGTATTCCACCACCACTTCAAATAGAAGTACGAGTCTGCGAACAAAGGCGGATCGAACCTCAGGAAATCTGCCAATCGCGCTCGGATGTGGCCACCACCCCCAATCACGGGGTCGACGCCCACACGCGGAACAGCCGACATAGTCGATGTCGTCGTCGCGGTCGTGGCCACAAACGGCGTGGGTGCCACATGAGGGTCTGCAGTCATCGGGGCACTCGGCGGAGGAGGAGGAGGGGCTGGAGCGGCAGTCGCCGTAGCCTGCTGCTGCAAAAAAAACTGCCGAAACATGCCGGAGAGGGCCGTCAGCTGACCCCTCATCTCTAGCAGTAGGGTACGGTCAACAGCAGGCTGCTCGCCTCCTGCCGGCTCCTTGCTCGAACCAGCCGCAGTAGCCCGAGTCTGAACACCAGCAGACGGCTCCGCAGGCGTACGCCTACTACCACGACCAGGACGGGGAGGTCTACCACGACCACAAGCCATCTGCAAAATACAGAAACCTGCGCAAGAGAAAGGGGTCGGCAACTCCCACAAAACACAAGCCGAAGACTAACAAACCCTCGTTCTCGCACACCTATTCATCTTAGGTCTTCCTATGGGTCAGCCTAACCAATGGTTCAGTTACAAGTTTATGAATGAATGAGTGTTTGCACCCTTTACGCTCTGATACCATCTCAATCTGTCACGCCTCGGGCTAGTTTTAGAAGCGAAAATACGTGCAAATTTTTTTTTGAAAGCCTAGCCCGCGCCACGTACAGACCCGCCACAAATACAAGAACCACTGTCCACACGAACAGAGCCTCCCCTGTATTTGCACAGCGTACACAACATACAAACAGGATCACAACCACCATTCATTCATCACACAAACCACAACAACACAATAAGATTCATAGAGCTAACAGTCCTTAAACCTGTATGAATCTAAGCAAGTCCTTAGGCGAAGGATGATGCGATGCACAAACAACAGATCATTCTATAAAACTGCTCCCTACCCAGAAGCTTTATTTTGAAACCCTAATCTCAAATATTTAAAGATCCTTTGAAAACCGTTCTCCATACGAGAACTCTCTTTTGAAATTCCAAAAGTCGATCAATCGAAAACGATTTGAAAATTGTTCCCCACACGGAAACCTTTATTTGAAAACCACTACCACGAGGGGTAGAAATCCAAGATACACCATAATGAGCCATAAATAGAAGTCTAGTAAGCAACGTCATCCATAATGTTTAAGCATGCAGTCAACACAACCAAAATGTAACTGTACCAAAACCACAACATGCTAGACAAAACAACCACAGTGTAAATGAACCACATCCATAACTAACTGATAAAGGATAAGGGTGATAACCAAATCTGGAGAGAGAAGCCTCACAAGTCGGGACCTCTAGTACCACTATCTAGGCGTGCCTCGCTGCGTCCCGATTCCCACCACCCTGCTCACCTGAAAACAACAACGATGGCGGGGGGTGAGAACATGTAAACATGTATCCCCTCCCAGTGGGTACCGCAAGCCGACGAAGGCGAGGTGTACACACTGGCACGAGGGTCAACAAATAGATAGATAAGGTAAACAGTAGCACAAATAAGTATGAGGCTGACATACAACTGAACAACTATGCTACTGTAAGCAAATAGTATATGCATCAACAACGATAACCACAAAGTATACCCAATCCATAAGCCACCGGGACGGATCCCTGGCACTGTCACAACCTGCTCAACTCTTGGCACAAAAACCTACCAGACGCCCGGCGTCGAGGCTCACGGGTCAGTCACACACACGACCCTTTTCCGAAAAAGAAGACCAAACGGTGGATCAGACCGTTGGCATACGTGAGGTGCTAGAAGAGCTGTGACGATCGATGTGAATGCTCAATCCACAGAACGGCAACAAGCCGTGAAGCAACTGGTAAGCCAATATACGAGGATCGCTCGGAACAACAGGCGATCAACACCGACCAACGAGGTCGTCTCAATAATCATGCAACCAACAACTACTCTACTAAGGTAAGCACACACACAAGTAGAGTCAACAAGAGTCAAGTGAACTAATAACGAAATACAAGAGAAGGGATAGAAAGGTATCACCGTAGTCCACTGAACCGACTCCGGATCGAAGTACCCACCTGTCGAAACAATAGAGCCTAACATCGACGGCTCTTAGGAACCACGACAGGACCTATGAAAGACTCACAGGGTCAAGGTCCACCAAGTCGACACTAAACACATAGCGCTCACAACCCGAAACTGACGGATCGTCCGGAAAACCCACCGGAACAATCCTGAAACCACACTAAGCCTCAGAGGGGTACCACAACCAAACCAGGTCCTCCGCTGTCCTCAAACACACCAAAACAAGGTGACAGGACAACGAGCACAAGCTCGGGGTGCCACGAACACAAACGCACCCGAAACGGCTTTTCGGGTTCCCAAAAAATGCTGATTTGGCACCGGAACCCTTCGTCACTCATCCGCTGTCCTCGCAACTTCGGGACAGCGATGAGGAACAGCCAACAAGGCTAAACGATGAAGCCAAGTCACTCGCGAAACCAGCAAGTGAGTCGCACGACTAAAACACGTGTTTCGTCGACTATTTCGTCGGAAAACGCATCAGAAATCAATCCGGATCTCCGCGAAGGGTGAAGGGGTTGGACAACCAGTCCACAGAGCCTCAAGTGTCATGCCCTTGTTGCCCGCACCACAATCACCAAAGTCCCATAACAAGCAACATTCACACAAAAAGAGGCAATAAAGAAGGCCGTTTGAGCACTCCGTTCGTCCGCACGACCTTCCGCAAGCACCAGCGGATAGGTCACAACGTAACGGAGGCCGTGCTCACAGCCCCACTGCAACAGGACCAGTCGCTGGCTCAAACAACCCATAAAAATAATGCTATTCATGCGATAATAAGGCCGACAAAGGCCAAACAGTGAAACGGCACGCCAAAACAAAAAACTAAGGTGAGCATGGTGATTAGCGCGTCGCCGCGATCATCGTGCTCACCTTCCCAAGCTTCGGGAAGCAACAGGGAGGCCAGAACCATGCATGCGGCCAAAACCAAGCCAAATAGCACCCTGGCCGGAGTAGCTTGCTCCGGTCGACTGCCGGCCGGTATGCAGCGCGCACGGCGGCCAGGGTTGGACGCGGGGGAGGTGAGGAAGGGGAAGCTCACCTCAACCGGTGGCAGGAAGCGGCGGCGGCGGCACGGGGAGAACTCCTGCTCTCGGGTGGCTAGGGCACAGCGGCGCCGGCAACAAACGGTGACGGCGACCGGCGGCGACGCGAGCACCAACAAGAGGGGCCCGCCGGACGTCGGAAGGGAGGTGACAGCGACAACAAAGACCGGCGGCGGCGGCGGTGCAGGGCGCTCGGCCGCGACTGCCCTAGCAGCCCAAGCTGCGGCAGTGGCGGCTGCGGCGGCGCACCGGCGGCATGGGGGCGGCCGGGGAGGAAGGCGACGGCGCCGGAGGTCCTCCCGGAGCTGGCCGGAGGGTGCTGCGCCGGCTGGAGGCGGCGGCGGGTCGGGTCCAACCCCCTCGGCCCGCAGCAACCGTAGCAGCAGCTAGCTGCGGCTCGGCGGCACTCGGTGGCGGCTCCCGGCGGCGGGGCAGGTCGCCGGTAGCTGTGCCACATCAGGGTGACCTAAGGCGTGGGTACACCCTGGGTGCACACCGTAGGGAAGAAGAAGAAGGAAGAAGAAGGAGAAAAGAAGAAGAAAAGAGACAGAAGGGTTGCCGGAGTTCCCCGCCGGCCAGGGGAGGTCGGCGGCGGTCGGCGGCGCTTAGGGGGAAGGCAGGGGAGCTGAGGAAGAGGGTGGCACACTGCTGGGAGCTGAGGGAGAATAGAAGGGACAAAAACCTCTCTCTCTCTCTCTCCACTCACACACACACACAAACAAATGCACACTTGCACAAATGCAATTAAACCCCTGCAACATGGAAAATTAGTCCCAAGTCCCTCTCAGCATGCACAAAAATCCAAGACACCCCTCAACATTCGATCTCACGCAAAAAGGTGCGTGAAACAGGGTCCAATTCGCGAAACAAACAAAATGCAAAACGACCTCTTAGCGAAGATCTCGCGATATCTCACGATCCGACCATCGCATGTCGGAACGGATTACGCCATCGTGTTCAGCACTGCCGAGACATCGAATCTACTATTTTGGATCGTCAGAAACGGACTCCGAATAGCATCACAATCCATCCTCTCTCCGCCAACGAAACTCAAAACCATAAAATTACATAAAATACTATATATATACATATATACACCTATACATATATATATACATATACAAATACAAATGCAAGGTAGAGGGAGGGAAAAACACTGAACTCAAATTTTAAAAAAATTGAATTCTCACAATCCAGAAAAGAGATCTAGTAAGCAACGTCATCCATAAGGTCTAAGCATGCAATCAACACATAAAAACTGTACCGAATCCAAAACATGCTAGACAAAACAACTAAAGTGTAACTGAACCACATCCACAACTAACTGATAAAGGGATAAAGACGATAAACAATCTGAAGGGAGGAATCTCATAAGTCGGGACCTCTAGTACCACTAACTAGGCGTGCCTCGCTGCGTCCCGACTCTCACCACCCTGCTCACCTGAAAATAACAACGATGGCGGGGGGTGAGAACATTTAAACATGTCTCCCCTCCCAGTGGGTACCGCAAGCCGACGAAGGCGAGGTGTACACACCGGCACGAGGGTCAACAAATAGCTAGATAAGGTAAACAGTAGCATAAATAAGTATAAGGCTGACATACAACTGAACAACTATGCTACTGTAAGCAAATAGTATATGCATCAACAATGATAACCACAAATGTATACCCAATCCATAGGCCACCGGGACGGATCCCTGGCACTGTCACAACCTGCTCAACTCTCGGCACAAAACCTACCAGACGCACGGCGTCGAGGCTCACGGGTCGAACACACGCGACCCTTTTCCAAAAAAGACGACCAAATGGTGGATCAGACCGTTGGCATACGTGAGGTACTAGAAGAGCTGTGACGATCGATGCGAATGCTCAATCCACAGAACGGCAATGAGCCGTGAAGCAACTGATAAGCCAATATACGAGGATCGCTCGGAACAACAGGCGATCAACACCGACCAACGAGATCGTCTCAATAACCATGCAAACAACAACTACTCTACTAAGATAAGAACATATAAGTAGAGTCAACAGGAATTAAGTGAACTAATAACGAAATGCAAGAGAAGGGATAGAAAGGTATCACCGTAGTCCACTGAACCGATTCCGGATTGAAGTACCCACCTATCGAAACGATAGAGTATAACACCGACGGCTCTCGTGAACCACGACAGGACCTATAAAAAACTCACAGGGTCAAGGTCCACCAAGTCGACACTAAACACAAAGCGCTCACAACCCGAAACTGACGGATCGTTCGGAAAACCCACCAGGACGATCCCGAAACCACACCAAGCCCCACAGGGGTACCAACAACAAAACCAGGTCCTCCGCTGTCCCCAAACACACAAAACAAGGTGACAGGACAGCAAGCACAAGCTCGGGGTGCCACGAACGCAAACGCACCCGAAACGGCTTTCCGGGTTCCCGAAAAATGCCGATTTGGCACCGAAACCCTTCGTCACTCATCCGCTGTCCTCGAAACTTCGGGACAGCGATGTGGAACAGCCAAAGAGGCTAAACGACGAAGCCAAGTCACTCACGAAACCAGCAAGTGAGTCGCACGACTAAAACACGCGTTCCGCCGACTATTTCATCGGAAAACGCACCGGAATTCATTCCGGATCTCCGCGAAGGGCGAAGGGGTTGGACAACCAGTCCACAGGGCCTCAAGGGTCATGCCCTTG
The DNA here is from genome assembly GCA_016920855.1 of Puya raimondii. NCBI lineage: Eukaryota > Viridiplantae > Streptophyta > Magnoliopsida > Poales > Bromeliaceae > Puya > Puya raimondii. The sequence goes on from JABWPP010000050.1 coordinate 13,236,126, forward strand.
CTGTCCGCAGCATCGCAACACTGCCACAATCACAAAAGTCCCAAAACAAGCAACATTCACACATAAATAAGCATAAAGAAGGCCGTTTGAGCACTACGTTCGTCCGCACGACCTTCCGCAGGCACCAGCGGATAGTTAACGATGTAACGGAGGCCGTGCTTACAGCCCCACTACGACAGGACTAGTCGCTGGCTCAAACAACCCATAAAAATAGCGCCCAAATGTGATAAAAATGCCCGACAAAGGCCAAACAGCGAAACGGCTTGCCAAAATAGCAAAGTAAAGTGAGCATGGTGATCAGCGCGTCGCCGCGATCATCATGCTCACCTTTCCGAGCTTCGGGAGGCAACAAGGAGCTCCTGGCCATGCATGCGGCCCAAACAAGCCAAAATAACCACCCTGGCCGGAGCAGCTTGCTCCGGCCGGCTGCCGGCCGACATGCAGGGCGCGCGGCGGCCAAGGTCGGACGCGGGGGAGGTGAGGAAGGGGAAGCTCACCTCAATCGGCGGCAGAAAGCGGCGGCGGCGGCGCGGGGAGAGTCAGAGCTCTCGGGTGGCTAGGGCACGGCGGCGCCGGCAACAAACGGCGGCACCGGCGGTCGGGACGGCGAGCACCGGCTAGAGGGGCCCGCCGAACGTCGGAAGGTGGGTGACCGCGACAGCAAAGACCGGCGGCGGCGTCGGCGCAGGGCGCTCGGCCGCGGCTGCCTTAGCAGCCCAAGTTGAAACCGCGGCGGCTGCGGCGGCGCACCGGCGGCACGGGGGCGGCCGGGGAGGAAGGCGACGGCGCCGGAGGTCCTCCCGGAGCTGGCCGGAGGCTGCTGCGCCGGCGGGAGGCGGCGGCGGCTCGGGGTCAACACCGTCGACCCGCAGCAGCCCTAGCAGTAGCTAGCTGCGACTCGGTGGCGCTCGGCGGCGGCTCCCGGCGGCGGGGCTGGTCGCCGGCAGCTATGCCACCTCAGGGGGACCTAGGGCGTGGGTTTACCCTGGGTGCACATTGCAGGGAAGGAGAGAAGGTAGAAGAAGAAGAAAATGAGGGAAAAAGAGAGAGGGAGCTATTGCCGGAGTTCCCCGCCGGCCAGGGGAGGGCGGCGGCGGTCGGCGGCGCTTAGGGGGAAGGCAGGGGAGCTGAGGAGGAGGGTGGCACCCTGCTGGGAGCTGAGGGAGATGAGAAAGTAACTAGGTTCTCTCTCTCTCCACTCACACACACAAGCACATATAAACAAAGGCATATTTGCAAAAAGCCCCTCGAAACAACGAAAATTAGCCCCGAGTCCCTCACATCATGCATAAAATGCACAGACACCCCTCTACACTCGATCTCACGCAAAACGGTGCGTGAAACAGGGTCCAATTCACGAAATGATCAAAAATGCAAAACAACCTCTCAGCGAAGAACTCGCGATTTCTCACGATCCGACCGTCGCATGTCAGAACGGATCACGCCATCGCGTTCAGCACTGCCGGGACATCGAATATACCATTTTGGATTGTTAGAAACGAACTCCGAAGGGCGACACAATCCATCCTCTCTCTTGCAACAAAACTCAAAAATCAAAAAAATACATAAAATACTATATATATATATATACACCTATACATATATATATACATATACAAATACAAATACAAAGTAGAGGGAGGGAAAATACTGAATTTAAATTTCCAAAATTCTAAAAAAATAATTCGAATTATCACATCACTCCCACCATACAAGAAGTTTCGTCCCCGAAACTTACTCACACACCATCCACAAACAACTGCGGATACCTCTCTCGTATAGCTGACTCTAGCTCCCAAGTAGCCTCACGCTCCTCGTGATTCGTCCACTGAACCTTCACATACGGAATGCTCCGGTTCCTCAACTGCTTCACCTCGCGAGCCAAGATCCTCAAAGGCGCCTCGTCGTAGCTGAGATCCTCCTTCAGCTGAATCGTCGTCGGGCTGATCACGTGAGAAGGGTCGGGGATGTACTTTCGAAGCATGGACACGTGGAAGATATTGTGCACCCGAGCAAGACTAGGAGAAAGAGCTAACCGATAAGCCACCGGACCCACACGCTCAAGGATCTCGAACGGTCCCACGAAACGCGGACTAAGCTTGCTCCGCAATCCGAACCGCTTGATCCCTCGAGACGGCGACACCCTGAGCAGCACATGCTCACCGACCTGAAACACTAGGTCACGTCGTCGCTGGTCCGCGTAGCTTTTCTGCCGGCTCTCCGTAGTCAGCAGCCGCTGCCTCGCACTGCGAATCCTGGCCTCTGCGTCCTGCAACAAGTCAGGCCCGATCACTCGACGCTCACCCACGTCATCCCAACAGATCGGAGATCGACAACGACGTCCATACAGAGCCTCGTACGGTGCCATCCCAATGCTCGCCTGGAAGCTGCTGTTGTAGGTGAACTCCACCAGAGAAAGGTACTTGAACCATCCCTCACCAAAGTCCAAAACGCATGCTCGGAGCATATCCTCGAGAGTCTAAAAGACTCGCTTCGACTACCCATCACTCTGAGGGTGGTAAGCTGAGCTGAAGTTGAGCTACGTTCCCAGTGCCTACTGCAAGCTCCTCCAGAACTGAGAGACGAAGCGAGAATCCCGATCCGAAATGATCGACACTGGCAATCCATGCAGCCTGACGATCTCATCCAAGTAGAGCTGCGCCAGTCGATCCCGAGACCAAGTCGTGTGCACCGGTAGGAAGTGAGCTGCCTTCGTTAGTCGGTCCACAATAACCCAGATCGCATCATGACCTCGCTGAGAACGAGGCAACCCAGTGACGAAATCCATGGTGATCTGCTCCCACTTCTATACTGGTACAGGCAACGGTTGAAGCTTCCCTGCTGGTCGCTGATGCTCAGCCTTCACCTGCTGATAAACCAGACACTGTGCCACCTGCTGAGCTACATCCATCTTCATGCCAGGCCACCAGAAACTCTGCCTTAGGTCGCGTGTAACACTGAGCTTTAGCAAATTGCGGAGTTCTAGTGAGAGAATAGTGGCTTATACTATTCTGTAGTTTTGGGTTGAGTTTGGTGGACTTGGGAGTGTTTTCGGGACTTAGAAAGTGCGAAAACGGACTCCGGAAGTCCAAATCTGCAAAAGTGCAGATTTTGCATTGTATACCGGTATGTGGTTTTGGGATACCGGAATCTAGTGAGAACTGGTTGTGCGCAGCTCTCGAGTTCTGCGGAATCCGGCAGCTGATACCGGAATAAGCTGCGTACCAGTACTGATGTTGGCATACCGGTACTGAAGCGTTTTGTACCGGTACTGAGAAGTTGCATACCGGAATGCTGTTGCGCGGCTTGTTGGCCGAGGCTCGGGTTTTGCAAAATTTGTGCAGTATACCGGTATGCATGTGCGTATACCGGTACACAGTGCTGCAGAGTGCATTTTGTGCAGTTTTGTAATTTTGGCTTTTTGAGGGGTCTAAGTGGATTTTGTTACTTTGGGTTAAGTACCCTTTCACCTTCACCCACAGCCATTGTTGGCTGAGGAGGAACTTGGAGTGGAGGTAGGTTTTCTCTCTCTCTCTCTCTAGATTTTCTTGCTCCCAAACCATAGAAACTTGGTTTTGATCTCTTCTTCCTCCATTTTCTTCATGGAGGAGTGCTTCTAGGCTTTGTGGGGAGCTCGGGATGGATGAGAGGAACTTGTTGGTGGACTTAGCTTCAACCTAGCATGTTTGAGCTTGGTTGGGAACTTGATTTGAGGTTAGTAAACCCTTTTACGACCTCTATTTGTGATTTTTGCTTGAGAATTGCATGAAAACCTAGTTCATGAAAACTAGGGTTTTATTTAGGGTTTCGTGATTGGGAGCTCTTGAGGTTGAATTGATGGGTGTAGAATGTTGTTGTAGGTTGGATTTGAAGATCCCTAACCTCATTTTGGACTTAGAACAAGTTTTACTTGCTCAAGGTATTTTTCACCTATTTACCTCATGAATTTTGGTAGTTTTCGAATTTGTTCGTTCGAAACTTGTAACCCCATGGAAAATTATCTTAGGGTATGAGAAGCTCGGGGGACAACTTCGTTTTGAAGTACTGCGAGATTTCGACGGTTATCCGGTGGGTCTGACCTCACCGAAATGGGTGAACTCCCTCTATGTCTCCTATCTTGTTATAGGATGGATTAGATGCATAATTATGATAATTATGACATGATGAAAGTTGTGATTGCATGTGATATATATGTTGTATATGAAAAGTGTATATTTCATATAGTATGGCATTATGAGAATAACATGCATGCTAGGGTATTTGCACTAGTAGTGTAGTGATGCATTATGAAATGCTAATTAAGATATGCATGCTAGAGAGGAGTGTTATATGAGACACTACTTAGTTGATGGACTAGTGAACTCTCTTCGCATACTAAAGTATGCTTGTATAGAGAAAAGAGAAGATATGGCAAATGCAAGATAAGTTTGTTGCACCTCATTTAGGTGAGCAACTTTGACGGGCATCGTTGACTTTGAGCTCGATCTTTTGGTCGTTGGACGATTCCATGTTTAAGACATGAGGAAAGGGATTCTATTTGTATTTGATAATTATAATTGGTTAAACATGAGTTCTTGGCTAAATGAATACTTGCATGATAACTTTTATACTCTATGTAGTAGAGGTGGTTGTAGCTCATGCATGGCATGGATATGGTCTTGTTGGCATCGTAGGATGCATTGTTATAGCATTTGTAGAATGCATCGGTTATGGCATTGAAATGTATTGGTTATAGCATTAGTACAATGCATTGGACATGGCATTAGAATAATGCATGGTTTATGAACTTAGTAAACCGAGAGGTAAACATTTACATGTTAGAGATATGGGCATATTGGTAGGGACATACCAACGGACAATTTGAGAACAACATGATATTGTTGACATTTTAGCATATTAGCTATTGAATGTAATAAACATGATATGACATGTTTTGACATAGTATGAGGTTAAGCATATTATATTTCACTTAGGTGAATAATTAGGTTGATATTATGACATAATGTTAGATCCTTGGACATTGGTGGGCTATTCTATGTTTTAGACATGATGAACGTATTTTCTATGCTGTTGACTATGCTTGTTAATGCCATTGTGCTCATTCGCACATGCTTGTGAGGGTCGCTCCCTACAAGCCGGCACTCCGGAGTGGGCCTTTCGCGACATTGATCGCTTATGTGCAGGTTATATGGGCGCCGAAGTGGATTGTCGTGGGGGAGGCTCATTCTAGTGAGAGAATGTTGACTACCACGGGGCCATTAGGCACGGCACAAGCCGAGATTTAAAAAATCCTTTATGGTAGGAAATATTGTGAGGAATGTTATATTCGACATCATAAGTAATTGATGCATATAGATGTAGCAGATGGATATAGTAGTGAACATAACATACATATAGTTGGGAACAAGTCATATAGTTCATACATGTAGTGGGAAGTCGGGTATACATAACATACTTGTAGTTGGAGACAAGTCATATGTGTAATAGTAAACTTGACATATAGTGAGTTTATGACATTAGACTATGTGTAGTTGATCATGGCATATTTACACATATATGAGTAGAATGTTTACATACTTTGTAACATGTTCATGTAGATGATTTAGTCATTGGAGGCATGATAGTTGTAGAACTATTTGTTTAACATTTAATGTATTATGCTTTATGTTTCGGCTTATACTATCTTGCCTCAGTTGACCTAGCGGTGTAATTCGCCACTCTCGGCGGCTTACCCACTGGGAACTATTGTTTAATAGTTCTCAACCCCATTGTTGTTGAGTTTTTGTTTCAGAGCTTTCCGCAGCAGGAGAGGCTTGGGATCGTGGCGAGGGGTTAGCAGCTAGCTAGAACCTCTACGATGTTGTTATAGACATACCATGGTGTCCTTTCATTGTAATTTGAGTGAAAGGTGTATAGATTTATTGGTTGATTGATCTATTAGTTGATAAGATGTATAAATTCTATTATATATCTCGAGATTTTATTTGTGTTGATTTGTTTTCATTATAGAACTATGTTCTCGCTCTGATCACCTTGTTTAGGATGTATTTCTTATTCTGCTTGATTGTTGTTGTTGTAGACGCCTTGTGTACATTGTGTGTTGTTTTGAGGTACACGGCGGGTCTGTGCACGTGCCTGGTAGGCTCTCACTAGGGCCCGGGGCGTGACAGATTATTGTGGTATTAGAGCCTAGGGTTGAGTCTTAGTGGACCTAGTAAACCTTAGGCAGGTTGGACGATAAGGAATAAGAACGTGAGAGACGGGATCTCTTGTGACATATTGGCGAAAGTATTATGATTGGGTCATTTCTAAAGCTCCAAAGGTGTTGGAGTTAGATCGGAGTGAACCACTTCTATACCCTTGGAGGGTCACGTTGGCGGCCGACAACGTGACATCGGGGAATAGTGGGAGTCCACTTCATTACTTTCGCATGATTGGGGTTATAGTTTTGTGTGGGGATGCGTTGGCGTGGGATGTTTTACCTGCGCATGTTATGTTTGTTGCAGCTTGAGTTGTGGACGACACACTCGATAGCGGCCGAGGCAGTCGAGACGGGACTTCTGCATCCTCCGGATTTGGTAAAACCCTGAAGTTGAGAGAACAGCTAGCGATTGCAGCGAGCATGGTGGAACGACGATCAATTATGATGATTACTCCAAGTGGAGGCTTTGCGCCGGCAGACGAGAGGATTAAGCGACTGGAGGACTTGTTGATCCAGTAGGCAGCCGACCTCAAGAAATTTTGTGAGAATGCGGATCGCACCTTGATAAGGGCGAGAGATGTGGAGACCGTTGGGGACGGCAAAGGAAGCTACTAAGAGTAGCAAGTCTAATGTAAGAGGACAATCAAAGTGTTCAAGAAGAAATTGATCTCGAGAAGGTGGATCTTTAGCAGGATGATAATGGGACGTCAAATCGTTATCGACTATTACGATGTGCAAGCGATGGAATCCGCATGCGTTTCGCAATGCTTTCGACATGGAGGCGGGTGCTCTCTTCTTGGCCAGGTGGGCCATTCCCAGTTGGAGTGTTTGAGGAGAACAGTGTCGACAATATTGGGATCGACTTCGCGCGGCTGGCACCGGGTGAATGCGTGTTTGTTTGACAGGTGGAGGTTGATGCAGCGACGATGGAGGTTGTCGCAGCTCGTAGTATTGGAGCTTGTTTGTTATTTGTTATGATTGTAGATATACCCCTTATATGTTCCTCCGTTATTTAAAAATACTCCTGCAGTTACCACCCGTTAAGTTAACATGGGTTAAACGTGAGTTAAATATCTACCAGAGTTTAAAAAAATTAAAAATACCTCTTTTACCCTTAACTTAAGGGCAAATAAGAAATGTTGGTAATGGTAGAAGGATATATTTGAAAAGACCAAAAATCAATATGCTTCTTGTGCCCCTAATTTAAGGGTAAATAAGAAAAGTCGGTGATGATAGAAGAGTATATTTGAAAGGATAAAATAGTAATTTCACAGAGATAACAGCTATTGCTAACAGTTCACTAACATAATTTAACTCTAGGGGTATATTTGAAATAGGTTGGAACATAAAAAAAGTATTTTTAATATTAGCCTTCTAAGAGGGTAAATCAGAAAGTTGAAAACTTTTCAGGGATATATAAGTAATTGCCTCTATTTGTTTAATCCTACTAAGAGTCTATAACAAGCTGTTTCATAATAGTATACTAATTTATTTTTCGGACCATAGAATTGGATGTGTTGAATTATATTTTTTGGAAAGATATTTAGAACAATATTTAATATATATTTCACATTATTCAAATAAAGTGATTTAGATTATAGATTTGAAAAGTTTGTCTTTTTTATCCTTTTTTCAATGTTCTTTTCTGTCTTAATTTATGAAGCAAGTTATATTTTTAGAGAAAATTGGCTAATTGTTTAAAGATTACTATTTTAGGTAAATGGCGTTTCAAAATTAATAATTAAATAAAAAATATTGTCAGCTATTTTAATTTGGTTTCACAATATAAATAGTTATAAATAGTCCTTACTGTATCACAATATTGAGGGCGTGTTTGGTTCGCCCTTTTCACCCTAGAATCGGAATCGGAATGGACGAATCCGTTTGTCGGTGTTTGGTATGCGGGATTTTCATTCTGATTCCGATTTCCGGGTGAACGGGAATCCCCCCAATTACCCTTTTCTCCAATCCGGCCTAGGAGGCCAAATTGAAAATTGAATCCGGGCGGAATTGATTTGTTCGGATTAAATTTAACTTTTTTAAGATTATTTTTTAATTAAAATATAAGTTTAAGTTTAAAATTTATATTTATAAATTTTAATTTTAATTTGAACTTAAATTAAAAATTAAAATTCAATCAAGCATTTCGAATCTAATTTATAAATTTGAATTTAAATTTAAATTTAATTTAAAATCTAAAGTTTTATTCAAATTTTATTTAAAATTTAAATTAAATTTATGGATTCAAATTGAAATTGAAATTATAATTTTAAGTTTGAATTTGAATAAATCGAAATTTAGTTTTATATTTTGAATCATCCGTTCAATTTCAAATTTTATTTTTTTAGAAAAAGATATATTTAAAATTTTGACATCATTTTAAAATTTTGACGTAAATATTTAATATTTAATTTTTGGTTTGAATTTAAACTAATATATCATAAAGATGAAATTGATATATTAATTTGATTACGTTTCTGAAATCTATCTGAACCAAACACCAACAATAGAAATAGTTCATTTCGATTCCGATTCAGGTGGTGAACCAAACAGAATGAGGTAATGAATCATTCCGTTTCTATCTCCAGCTTATTCTCATTCTGATTCCGATACCGATTCCGACTTCGAACCAAACACACCCTGAGAGTAGGACTCTATATTTCTCACTAAAAAGCTTCTAATTTTAAACTTTTATATATTTTCAATTTAGAATCCATTCTTAAAAAAAAAAAATTGTTCCTGTAGTTGAAATTTTTTTTTAAGCTTATTTGGATTAAGCACTTTTTAGTCAATTGATCATTTTGTTCCTCGGTAAATTAACTAGTTTATCTTATTTTAACCCCATTTTACTGCAGAAAAGGTCATTTTAAGTAACAATCAAGATTTTTAAATATTTACAAACTAAACTGTGATATGCATAAATATTTAGGGATTATATAGTCATTTAAAAGTGAGTCTATTTATAAAGGAAAAAAAAAATTAGGTTGTGTTTAGTTGTGTTTAGTTTAATAATTTTAAAAAATTATAACCAATAAAATCAATTTACTCAACCAGCTCATCTCACTCTTAGGCCTTGTTTCGTTCACCTCTTTTAGACTATTGAGTCGGAATAAAATTTATGAATTTGGATAGTTATTGTCACGCCCCGCCGGCCCTTTAACACCAACTAGGTGGAAAGGATAACCGCACGGGCGCATGCCCCAGACCCGCCGAACGGATAGAGTCCTTTCTACCCGCCCAAGACGTCACAACACAAGCTTATCCACAATGTTCCAACTAGGAACGGAGTACAAGAGTTGCACAAGGAAAGCATCAACATAAAGAAGTTCTACTTCTATTACATCACATGGCACATTATACATGTCCAAATTTTTCTTTTCTTTCACTTTCATTCCATACATCATGTTCCAAAACTATGGAATATACAACATTCATACAAGAATGAAAATTCCCTATGCTATCATAGTCCAAAAATAGGGGTACAACTCTATGCATCACCGAAATGGAAGGGCCGCTATCTAAAGAGCCAAACCCTTGCCTCGCTCCGCCGCCTCACTCGCGGAAGGACCTGGAAAATGTGGGGTGAGAACTATAAACATAGTTCCCAGTGGGTAAGGCCACCCAAGAGAGAAGCTCGACCCACCAGGTCCAAAGAAACACCATATGCATAAGTTAGATCATATATAACTATGCAACAATTATTTACATGCTTAGTAAATAAACATAAAGGATGCAACCAAATGAAATATAATTTATCATTCTCTCCTAGGTTCATCCTATGTTCCACATTGACTAAGTTCTTTTACTTGTCAATTACTTATGGTTTCGGAATCGCCGTCTCACCATATTTGTTCCAACATTCAAGGAATGAGCTTGTCACCTCCTAGTTCGAGTAGCGAGATCGTCGCATACTCGGGATAGCGAAATCGTCGCATACCCCGTCTCAACACCGCCATCACATGGCATGGTAGCGAAATCGTCGCATACCCGGGATGGCGACCTTGTCGCACATCTCCCCCTCGACACCGCCAACACGTGGCGCGGTAGCGAAATCGTCGCATACCCGGGATCGCGAAATCGTCGCCTATCCCATGTCGGCACCGCCAACTCGTGGCATGGTAGCGAAATCGTCGCATACCCGGGATAGCAAAATCGTCGCACATCCCAATCTTCACATTACTTGCCAACCTAAATCTCATGATCTTAGGTTCAAGTCACTAAGTCTCGCCTATGTTTGATAACACTAGGCTTACTTTCTCATTGCCAACCGAGGTTCCATGACTCTAGGTTCCAATCACATGTCCAACCTATGTTCAATAACACTAGGTTTCAATCTCACATGTTCCAACCTATGTTCAACAACACTAGGTTTAAATCTCACATGTTCCAACCTATGTTCAATAACACTAGGTTTAAATCTCACATGTTCCAACCTATGTTCAATAACACTAGGTTTCAATCTCACATGTTCCAACCTATGTTCAATAACACTAGGTTTAAATCTCACATGCAACCATGCAACAAGTATCAATAATTGAATTGTACTTGAAATATCCATCATGCAATAGGAGTTCATTGTTCTACCTATCATAATTTTACCTTTGCCAACATGCAAAATGCTAGGGTTCTCAACACATACCATTTTATTTTTAAATGGATAATTACCCTAGACATGGAAGTGACCTAATCACTTCGGTAAACACAAACCCACCTCAAGAGCTTTCAAATCTTGGTATTCTTCAAGCTCCTAAGTGTCCAAGGCTAGAGTTCTTGCTTCAACCCAAGCTTCTACAAGAAAACGGTTCGTTACTCGTTACGAACCCTAAAATCAACTCAATATATGAAATCAAGTGCTCCAACATGATTTCATAAGCCTCAATTGCAATTATCGAAGGTCCAAATATTTTTAGAACCTCACATTCCAAAAGCCCTCATTCTACCTAGGGTTTGCATGCATGCAAGCCAAACCCTAGATTTCATGGCCAAACACCCACCATTTGTGGTTTAGATTGCCAAGGGTTCCCAAAAACCTCATTTCAAAGGATTATAATCCAAGGTTTGAACCCAAAACGTGAGGTACTAACCTTAATCACGAAATCCCCAAGCTCCTTCTTGCACCAAGAAGCTTCTTTTCTCCTTTGGAAGCTTTTTCCAAGATCAATCCACCTTTTCTCCAAGTTTTGGAGAGATCTCTAGAGAGAGAAAGTGGGAGAGATGGAGAGGAGAAGTGGAGAAGATGATCTCTGAGAAAGGGGGGGTGTTCCCAGCCTTTCTAATACCCCCACGCATGTGAAAAGACCAAAATGCCCCTCTCCACAAACAACACAACAACCAGCCAAAATCTGGACATTGTATACCGGTATGTGCATTTGCATACCGGTATACGGGTGCTGGTTCTGGTATACCTCAGGGATTCCGCAGAACCCGAGAGCTAGGTTCACTGTTTCGACCATCGTATACCGGTATACCATTTCACATACCGGTATACCCCGAAAAATCCCGCAAAACCCGAGAGCTGGGTTTTCGGTTTCAACATAGCATTCCGGTATACCCTTTCTCATACCGGTACAACGTGCTCCAATTCCGGTATTGGAGTTCACATACCGGAATCCAGTGCAGACTTCCCAAGTTCGCAGTTTTTAACTTCTCGAAGTCCATTTTCGCGCCTCAATTGCGCCGAAAACACTTTGCACAGTCCCGAACTTGGCCAAAGCCTCACATATAGCCTCTTATGCCATTTTCTCACTAGAACTCTACAATTTGTAGAAGTTCAGTACGATGCACTGAAATTCAGTGTACTACATTCCACCCCCCTTAAAGAGAGTTTCGGCCGCGAAACTAAAATCATACCTCAGCTGGACTCAGCGAAGAGGTAAGGAAACCGCTCTTTCATCGAGCTTTCCAATTCCCATGTAGCCTCGCGCTCACCGTGATTCGTCCATTGTACCTTTACATAAGGAATTTCACGGTTCCTCAAACTTTTCACCTCGCGATCCATGATACACAAGGGAAACTCCTCATAAGTCATATTCTCATGAAGCTCCATAGGCACATACTCGAGGACGTGCGCCGGATCATACACATACTTGCGGAGGGTCGATACATGAAACACATTGTGTATCTCCGCAAGCTTCGGCGGCAAGGCTAGCCGATATGCCACGGATCCCACACGTTCCAAAACCTCATAAGGTCCAATGTAACGGGGACTCAACTTACCCCGAATACCAAATCGCTTCACCCCTCTCATGGGTGATACTTTCAAGAAGACGCGGTCTCCTACCGCGAATTCCAAATCTCGTCGACGCCGATCCGCATAACTCTTTTGTCTAGATTGCGCCGTCGATAAGCGTTCGCGTGCCAAGCGGACCTTTTCCTCCGCTTCACGCAACACGTCCGGTCCTAAGACCCTTCTCTCGCCGACTTCACTCCAATGAATAGGAGAGCGGCATTTTCTTCCATACAAAATCTCAAAAGGTGCCATAACGATGCTAGCTTGATAGCTATTATTGTAAGCAAATTCAGCCATCGGCAAATGAGTAGGCCACGCACCTTTGAAGTCCAACACACACGCTCGTAGCATATCCTCCAAAATCTGAATTGTCCTTTCCGATTGACCGTCAGTTTGAGGATGAAATGCTGAACTGAAATCGAGTCGTGTACCCAAAGCCTCTTGCAAGCTTTTCCAAAAATGCGATGTGAAACGGGGATCTCGATCTGAAACTATCGAGGTCGGGACCCCGTGCAATCGCACAATCTCGTCCAGGTAGACTTGTCCTAACTTGTCTCCCGACCAAGTGGTGTGGATTGGCAAAAAGTGTGCCGACTTTGACAAACGATCCACCACCACCCATATCGCATCGTGGCCACCTAGCGATCGAGGTAAGCCCACAACAAAATCCATCGCGATATTCTCCCACTTCCAAACTGGAATGGGCAATCCTTGTAACTTTCCCGCCGGAAAGCGGCGCTCGGCCTTTACTTGTTGGCATACTAAGCATTGTGCCACGAAGCGTCCAACATCAAGTTTCATCCCCGGCCACCAATAATGCACTTTGAGATCCTTGTACATTTTAGTGCCGCCCGGGTGAATCGCATAGGGAGAAGCGTGAGCTTCTTTCAAGATCTCCCTACGAATGTCCTCAACTTTCGGCACGCACAATCGATTTCGAAATCGAATTGTGCCCTTCGAATCTACATGATAATCATCGGCACGCCCGCTCTCGATAGTACCCCGCACCTTTTGGAGCTCCGGATCACCGGATTGCTTTTCCTTTATTTGCTCCAACAAGGTCGGCCACACCTCGAGACTCATAAGTTTAGCGGGGACGCCCGGGGCCACGACTTCCAAGTCAAACCGGCCCATTTCTTTGATCAACGGCATTTGTCCCGTCATCTCAATTGCGAAGTTCTCCACGGATTTTCTACTGAGCGCATCGGCCACCACATTGGCTCTACCGGGGTGGTACAAGATGGTCAAATCGTAATCTTTTATCAACTCCAACCACCTCCGCTGCCTCAAGTTCAACTCCTTCTGAGTGAATAGATACTTTAAGCTTTTGTGATCCGTGTAAACCTCACAATGCTCCCCGTACAAGTAGTGTCTCCACAACTTAAGTGCAAAGACCACCGCCGCAAGCTCTAGGTCGTGGGTGGGATAATTTTGCTCATAGCTTTTCAATTGTCGAGAGGCATATGCTATTACTTGTCCTCGTTGCATAAGCACACACCCAAGACCACGCCGTGATGCATCACTATACACCACAAAGCCCTCCCCCGCAATCGGCAAGGCGAGAACCGGAGCCGAAGTCAACCTTTCCTTGAGCTCCTTGAAGCTTTGGTCGCATTCCTCGCTCCAAACATATTTGGCTCCCTTGCGGGTAAGACGCGTTAGTGGACCGGAGATTTTTGAAAATCCCTCCACGAACCGCCGATAGTACCCCGCAAGACCCAAAAAGCTTCGTACTTCCGTGACATTGGTCGGGCGAGGCCAATCCTTGACTGCCTCAACTTTCATAGGGTCCACCGATATTCCTCCCGCGGAAATTACGTGACCCAAGAAAGCGACCTCAAGGATCCAAAATTCGCACTTTTTCAATTTGGCGAACAACTTGTTCTCTCGAAGAACTTGAAGCACAATCCTTAAGTGCTCTTTATGTTCCTCTTCACTCCGAGAGTAGACAAGAATGTCATCTATGAACACAACCACGAATTTATCCAATAGTGGTTTGAACACACGGTTCATTAAATCCATGAACGCTGCCGGGGCATTGGCAAGCCCAAAAGGCATAACCGTGAATTCATAATGTCCATACCGCGTTCTAAACGCGGTCTTATGCACATCCTCCGGTTTGATCTTCAATTGGTGATAACCAGATTGCAAATCAATCTTTGATTCCACCCGAGACCCTTGCAACTGATCGAACAAGTCATCAATTCGGGGTAACGGGTACTTATTCTTGACGGTCACTTTGTTCAACTCGCGGTAATCCACACACAACCGCAGCGAACCATCCTTTTTCCTCACAAATAGAACAGGGGCTCCCCAAGGTGACACACTTGGCTTCACGAAACCCTTGTCCATTAAATCTTGTAATTGTGCTTTTAATTCCTTTAACTCCGCGGGTGCCATCCTGTACGGGGCCTTAGAGATCGGCGCCGTACCCGGGAGCAAATCTACCACAAATTATATTTCCCGATCCGGTGGCATTCCGGGCAACTCCATCGGGAACACATCCGGGAACTCTTGGACTATAGGAATGTCCTCGAGCCCCAACACTTCCTTACGGTCATCCACTACCGTCGCCAAGTAGGCAATGCAACCACTAGCAATGAGCTTTCTTGCTTGCGACGTGGACACCATTGAAGCAAAGAGCGAACTCTTACACCCACGGTACACAAACTCTTTGTGCCCGGGTTCTTTAAACTTCACTATCCGGCTCTCACAATCGATAGTAGCGTGATACTTAGAGAGCCAATCCATTCCTAGGATCAAATCATATTCACTCATTCGATTTAATACCAGCAAATCAGCTGGCATGATCCAATTTTCAACCCTCACGGGGCAATCTACACACGCGTGATGTACGCAAAAAGTGTGTTCAGGTACTTGCACCGTTCTTGCATGTGTGGCATCTATGATTTCTATTCCATGTGCAATAGCAAATGATCGAGCAATGAATGAATGCGATGCACCAGTATCAAACAAAGCTCTACATCGAATGCCTTTAATTAACACAATACCTGCCACGACGTCATCCTGGGTAGCAAGCTCCTCCACCTGAGAGGCGAATACTCGTCCACTGGGTGCTGGCTGCTGGCCTTCCAATGGTCTCGGCGGCTGAGCACGGCCTGCCGACATCGCCGCGGGTGGAATGCCCGCAAGCTGCCTCGGTGGCGCAAACGCCGACGCCGACGACGGTGCTCGGCTATCGTCCGTCGGGCAATTGTACCGCATATGCCCTTGCTGTCCGCATTTGTAGCACCGGCCCTCACGATAGTCACATTGTTGAGGGCCGTGGGGGCCGCTACAAATCGGGCATTGGGTCGCGGATCGATTCCGTCGGGACCCTCGGGACTGATTCTGCGGCTGCGAGTGCTTCGGGGGCCGCTTAGAGCTAGATTGCCCCCCCGAGCCACCCGCCGGTCGCTTCTTTCCTTTCTCTTTATCTTTTTCTTTCTCCCACGATTCGCGCTCCTCGCGCGCACATGCATTCCCGTGCTCCACCCAAAGAGCACGGTCCAAGACCTCCGCAAAGGTCCGCAGCTTAAGGGCGTGCACCGCCCGAAAGATATCCGGTCGAAGTCCGCGCACGAAAAAATCGACCTTGTCCAACTCTCCGCGGACAACGTGCGGCACGCAATTAATGATGTACGAGAACTCCCTCTCGTACTCGCGCACCGAGCGGTTCCCCTGCTTCAACTTGCGGAACCTTTCTTGAAGCTTCCTTTTCTCGCTATCGGGGAAATAGGTGGCGAACACCATACCCCGAAACTCTTCCCACGATGGTGGCGGAAGGCTAGAGAGTCGATCACGTCGGACCCCCTTCCACCACACCTTCGCCGACCGCTCTAGACAATGAACAGCGAGGTGCACCTTGTCCCTCTCCAAGGTATAAAGGTCCTCGAAGAGCGTCTCGATAGCGTCGATCCATGTCTCCACATCCCACGGATCCACGTTCTCCCCGCTAAAGATAGGCGGGTTGAACTTTTTGAACCTCATTAGAGCCGCAAGCGCGCGCTCTCGCTCCGTATCCTCCATCTCGGAGTCGGGCATAGGGGCACCCGACCCCTCGGCCACAGCCGGTGGCGCAGGTGGCACCACGGCTGGCGCCGATGTCACCTCCTCGGCCGGTGCCGAAGCAGAGGCCGGAGGTACTCCCATCCTCTCCTCCCTAGTCACAGCCGCCTGCCGCGCCATCTCATCTTGGAGCCTTTTAATTTGCTCCTCCTGTCGTTGCATGGCTTCGGCCTGTTGCCGAACCACGCCCATTAGCTCGGTCAACTCATTGCGAAGAGCCGAGTTCTCGCCCTCCCCGAGTTGTTCGGGAGCCGCGCCCGATCCTCCGGGCCCGGTCTTCGCAGGAGGCCGACCACGTACCATTTTCTCCTGAAAATACAACGACTTTGGTCATTTCATGACCTTCAAAGTCATTCGTAACATAACGTTTCACGAAAATAAACGTGAACCCAATCTAGGCGAAAGTCACGCAAGGGTCCTTATCCCCCTCACTTGGTTTCATGTTGTCGGCCGCCAACATGAACACACTTGGTGAAGAATAAGACACACCTCGAATCTACCTCTATTTCCAACTAGAGGCATAAGGACATAACCCAATCACTTATCTTTCGCCACATCAAAGATCTCGTCACTCATGAGCCTACACTCCTAGGGTCTTTTCCATCATAGGGTTTCTTAGGTCAACCTAGACCATTTCTATGCTCTGATACCACCTCAGTCTGTCACGCCCCGCCGGCCCTTTAACACCAACTAGGTGGAAAGGATAACCGCACGGGCGCATGCCCCAGACCCGCCGAACGGATAGAGTCCTTTCTACCCGCCCAAGGCGTCACAACACAAGCTTATCCACAATGTTCCAACTAGGAACGGAGTACAAGAGTTGCACAAGGAAAGCATCAACATAAAGAAATTCTACTTCTATTACATCACATGGCACATTATACATGTCCAAAATTTTCTTTTCTTTCACTTTCATTCCATACATCATGTTCCAAAACTATGGAATATACAACATTCATACAAGAATGAAAATCCCCTATGCTATCATAGTCCAAAAATAGGGGTACAACTCTATGCATCACCGAAATGGAAGGGCCGCTATCTAAAGAGCCAAACCCTTGCCTCGCTCCGCCGCCTCACTCGCGGAAGGACCTGGAAAATGTGGGGTGAGAACTATAAACATAGTTCCCAGTGGGTAAGGCCACCCAAGAGAGAAGCTCGACCCACCAGGTCCAAAGAAACACCATATGCATAAGTTAGACCATATATAACTATGCAATAATTATTTACATGCTTAGTAAATAAACATAAAGGATGCAACCAAATGAAATATAATTTATCATTCTCTCCTAGGTTCATCCTATGTTCCACATTGACTAAGTTCTTTTACTTGTCATTTACTTATGGTTTCGGAATCGCCGTCTCACCATATTTGTTCCAACATTCAAGGAGTGAGCTTGTCACCTCCTAGTTCGAGTAGCGAGATCGTCGCATACTCTGGATAGCGAAATCGTCGCATACCCCGTCCGTCTCAACACCGCCATCACATGGCATGGTAGCGAAATCGTCGCATACCCGGGATGGCGACCTTGTCGCACATCTCCCCCTCGACACCGCCAACACGTGGCGCGGTAGCGAAATCGTCGCATACCCGGGATCGCGAAATCGTCGCCTATCCCATGTCGGCACCGCCAACTCGTGGCATGGTAGCGAAATCGTCGCATACCCGGGATAGCAAAATCGTCGCACATCCCAATCTTCACATTACTTGCCAACCTAAATCTCATGATCTTAGGTTCAAGTCACTAAGTCTCGCCTATGTTTGATAACACTAGGCTTACTTTCTCATTGCCAACCTAGGTTCCATGACTCTAGGTTCCAATCACATGTCCAACCTATGTTCAATAACACTAGGTTTCAATCTCACATGTTCCAACCTATGTTCAACAACACTAGATTTAAATCTCACATGTTCCAACCTATGTTCAATAACACTAGGTTTAAATCTCACATGTTCCAACCTATGTTCAATAACACTAGGTTTCAATCTCACATGTTCCAACCTATGTTCAAACACTAGGTTTAAATCTCACATGCAACCATGCAACAAGTATCAATAATTGAATTGTACTTGAAATATCCATCATGCAATAGGAGTTCATTGTTCTACCTATCATGATTTTACCTTTGCCAACATGCAAAATGTTAGGGTTCTCAACACATACCATTTTATTTTTAAATGGATAATTACCCTAGACATGGAAGTGACCTAATCACTTCGGTAAACACAAACCCACCTCAAGAGCTTTCAAATCTTGGTATTCTTCAAGCTCCTAAGTGTCCAAGGCTAGAGTTCTTGCTTCAACCCAAGCTTCTACAAGAAAACGGTTCGTTACTCGTTACGAACCCTAAAATCAACTCAATATATGAAATCAAGTGCTCCAACATGATTTCATAAGCCTCAATTGCAATTATCGAAGGTCCAAATATTTTTAGAACCTCACATTGCAAAAGCCCTCATTCTACCTAGGGTTTGCATGCATGCAAGCCAAACCCTAGATTTCATTGCCAAACACCCACCATTTGTGGTTTAGATTGCCAAGGGTTCCCAAAAACCTCATTTCAAAGGATTAAATCCAAGGTTTGAACCCAAAACGTGAGGTACTAACCTTAATCACGAAATCCCCAAGCTCTTTCTTATACCAAGAAGCTTCTTTTCTCCTTTGGAAGCTTTTTCCAAGATCAATCCACCTTTTCTCCAAGTTTTGGAGAGATCTCTAGAGAGAGAAAGTGGGAGAGATGGAGAGGAGAAGTGGAGAAGATGATCTCTGAGAAAGGGGGGGTGTTCCCAGCCTTTCTAATACCCCCACGCATGTGAAAAGACCAAAATGCCCCTCTCCACAAACAACACAACAATCAGCCAAAATCTGGACATTGTATACCGGTATGTGCATTTGCATACCGGTATACGGGTGCTGGTTCCGGTATACCTCAGGGATTCCGCAGAACCCGAGAGCTAGGTTCACTGTTTCGACCATCGTATACCGGTATACCATTTCACATACCGGTACACCCCGAAAAATCCCGCAAAACCCGAGAGCTGGGTTTTCGGTTTCAACATAGCATTCCGATATACCCTTTCTCATACCGGTACAACGTGCTCCAATTCCGGTATTGGAGTTCACATACCGGAATCCAGTGCAGACTTCCCAAGTTCGCAGTTTTTAACTTCTCGAAGTCCATTTTCGCGCTTCAATTGCGCTGAAAATACTTTGCACAGTCCCGAACTTGGCCAAAGCCTCACATATAGCCTCTTATGCCATTTTCTCACTAGAACTCTACAATTTGTAGAAGTTCAGTACGATGCACTGAAATTCAGTGTACTACAGTTATTGTTTCTTTTATAAGATCCGAGTTTCAATTCCTATTCCACTTTGGAATGGGAATGGTTCAATTCATTTATGGTCTATTTTCGATTTCTATTTCAATCAGGAAGCAAATTAAACATGCGCTTAATCTCGTGCGCGGTTCCCCCCCGGCGGCCCACGCTCCACATCTGCTGCTCCGTATCCATCCCCGAATGCTTCATATAATATCACGTTAGTGAATGGCTCTACAGGTGAGCGCCCATGCATGTTAGGACTTGTTTGGATGTTGCAAGTCAGGGAAAAATTGATTACAAACTAAGAATTTAATACTTTACATATTGTTAGCAAGGTATTTCGGCCGTCCATTATAATCTGTTAGGATTCCGATTTCTTTTTTTTTGGAAATTCGGCCGACGAGATTATGGCGATTTTATTTTGCATTGCATTTTAGATTCGAGCATATCAGGAGAGCTAGATTTGGATTTGGAGTGTGAAGGCTTTAAAGACACCCTTGTGTGTCCATACATCTTCAACTCCCAGGCGATTTCGGAGTAGTTCTCATATAATAATAAGTAGGAATAGTTTAACAGGAGTAGCTTCCATACTTGCTTCGATAGTCTAAGCTTTGGCGGTACTTGTTCAGGTTTCGGCGGCCATACATCAACAACTCCCAGGTGCTTCAGCTGAACCAAGTTCTGCCCGAGCCAAGTGGCTGGCTGAATGTGGCGTTCTTTACAAGTTCAAGGCCCGCCAGAAAACTCGCGAGCCAAAACTAGAGTCTCCGACCATTGTGCTCGTTTCGCATTTCAGCAATAAAGACTAATTAAGAGTTCTTTCTCTATTTGTTTTCGGTCAAAACGTGAGATCTTAATCATTCCAGCTACTATCTGGGATAGTAGGTTCCACCAACAAGGCGATTTATTATTTCACGAAAATGATTCCGAGGCCAAATATACAGGGTTTTTGCACTCCGAAAGCAATCAACAATGGCATGCCCCCTCCCCTGAGCAAACCAAAGTGAGATCATGAACAAGATATCCGTAGCACCCAACAGGCGGCGAATGCTTGCCATGCGGACCATGTGATCTATTTAGAAACGAAAAATAAAGCCATTTACATGGTTATTTCAATCCAATCACTATTTATTGACTGAATTTGATCAAATTCATCGATTCCGATCAAAAATTTATCTGCTAATAATATCTTCTCACCATAAAGAAGGCATTCAAATAAAGATAGACGCTATTGTCTCACGAATCACGATATAGCAATAACGAACCGACTGACTCTACAATGCTTCAGTTTTCATATTAACAGAGAACACATATTTACTCGGCTTTGAGACCACTCTTCGGTAAGATATATATATATATATATATATATATATATATATATATATATATATATTAAGATATAGTTGACACGGATATTTCAAGCGGTATGCCCGGCTTAGGCTCCAATACCTGTGCACCAGGTAGCTCTTTACTCAGCAGTTCCTGCATAAAGATGATTTGCACATGGGTTATTAAGAAAAGCATAGCAAAACAATATGTCATCCAAAGAGCAACACAAAAAGGTTTCATACTTAAAGACACTATGTAGTCAGACGCATGAACGCATAAAAATCATGAAAATGGACCTGTTGCACTACGATATGTTTAATTTTTTATTAATTTAGCTATAAATTATGCAAATATTCCTTAAAACAATAATTTATTGTAAGTTGAAAAGTGAGAGCGTTAAAATAGGACGGACATTTAAGAAAATATCAGATGCCTGGATTTTACAGTTGATATGAAAAATAGAAGGTATGGGATAAAGAATCATGCTTTTAGCTCGTTTAATAGATTGTGTACTTACTTTCAAAAAGAATAAATGATGCCAAGTAGTTGTGTCAAGCTTTTTCAACAGCTAGTCAAAAATAAAGTCAATAGGGTGAAAAACCAGGAATATCGAAAAACTAGAGAAGAAAATGAAAGAAAATGTGGTTTGGTTTTAAGTCTCTCTCCTTAGGCAAATATGTGTAATATACTGAAACAAGGATTTAAGTGCCGTGGCACGGGGTCATGCCTAAAACTTGCCGGCACAGTGCATGCCAGGCCGTACCGATGTGTGCCTGTCGAACAAAATACATGTGTGCCGACACATAATGGCATTAATTATTTTTTTTAGCAACAAAATATTCTAATTGCTTGTTATGTATTTTAATCAATTCTTTTAAACTTTATTGAGAAAATTACTAACTAATTTAAAAAAAAAGAGGATTTTGAGCTGTGCCATCGGCACGGGGACTGTATCATGTCAATATCTTGTTGGCACGATCGACACGGTGGATACGGCCCGTACGATTGGCACTTAAATTTTTTATATTGAAATACTGTATTCGTACCAAACTTTAGCCAAATTGGATAAAGTGCAGGCAAATGTAGTGCATAAAACTGTTTGAGGAAGATTACCAGGTTTTTGGATGAGCTGGGATTGAGTTGAGGCAACAATAGTGCAAAAAAAAAAAAAAAAATTGGAAACAAATTGATGTAGGATGGGATATAGGATCCTACGTTCTAGAGGGCTCCAAAATATTATTTCTAATTTTGAAAGCTTTTCTGAATTTTTTAAGAAAATAATATTTTTTGAATTTTTTTATTTTTTTTTGAAATTTTCGTTCTTAAAAAAATAAAAATTAAAGAAAATAGAAAAAAAAAAAAGATAATCAGGACTCACTCCTGAACCGAACTTACTTTGGGACTAGACTCATCCCTATCAAAAAAAATATTCAAAAAAAATATTTCAAAAAGAAAAAAATAGAAAAGATAATCAAGACTCACTCTTGAACCGAACTCATTTTGGGACTGAACTCACTCCAGGGCGACGCATTCGCGAAGGAGAAAAGATTGCTCGTGCACAAAAGCTCTGAATCATCTTTTATTAATTTATTAATATCATCCTCCCATATAATGAAGATCTACAACTTATTTATACTATCCTTAGCTTTAGATACACATAGCCAACTTGGAATTTGATCTTACCATAAATAACTAATTAAAATAGCCTTATCTAAAGATTAACTAAACAATAAAAATCTAAAAATAAATCCAGATAAAACCAAATAAGAGGATAACTAAAAATCCTCATTTAACTAACTAAAAGATATGCTCAACCAATCAAATCTAATTTAAAAAATTATGAACTAAATCGGTTTAATCCGATCAACAGTGGTTCAGGGCTGTTCTGCATCACAAACTGTTAAATAAACCTCCCAGAGCTTTAGAATCATGAAGTTTCGAGAGTTCGGATGCCGAAGTTTCAATTCTGGCTCCAAACTACAAAGTTCGGACCTCAAGGAGGAAGTCCGGACCTTCAGCTTGCAAAACCATTTGGGATTCGGACCTCCACCAGGAAGTCCGGACATTAGCTACATGATAGCAAAATCAGGTTTTCAAGATCCAGAGTTCCACAGGGAAGTTCGGACCTTGCCTGCAACTCGGGGAGACATTTCAATATCCAGACTTCCAATAGGAAGTTCGAATTTCCAATAGTCTGAGAGCTGAAACTGCAAGATTGTAATTTCTTTTTTTTGAGGGATTAAGTTATAATTGTGCAACTCTTAAGTATAACTTTCCGCAGCCCCTTCTTCATTTCTCTTCCAACAAGAGAAGTCCCTTTCTCTTTCTAAAAGCCTATCTTTCTCCCTCTCTCTAGCAATCTCTTCTCTAAATTGAAGATCTTGGAAGCCATCAATCAAGCTTGGAGGAAGCTTCTTAAGGGAGGAACGAGCTCTTGACCTTTAAGGGAGGAGCGAGCTCTTGACCAAGAAAGGTCCATTCTAGCAAGTGAACTTAGGTGAGTTCCTTGTGTTTTGAGTTAGGATTTGGGAATAACCATAGGAAAATGGAATTTTGGAAAACCCTAAGTGAATTTGTACTAGAGTTTTGGGAGATCTACTATCTTCATGAGATTTTGTTGGCGAAAATAGAAACCTAGGTCAAGAATCGGGGGTTTTGCACTAGGGAAGGAATTTCAAATTAAATTAACCTTTGAAAACTTTAACTGAAGGGGTAGATTGACACAGGGAACAACAAAAAGATACTTTACGATGAGGTCTAATTGCAATAATTGGGCCAATTTTGAAAGCTTTTGTCAAATTGGCCTTGGACTTGGACGAATCATCGACGACCATTCAATTGCTTGGCTTTTCTAGCAAATAGCAATGAACCGAGGTGGGTGGTGCCTTTTGAAGTTGTTGGATTTCTCTCTATGTCTAATTTCTTCATTTAGGCTCATGTATGAATAAACTGATTATGTTTTCTAAGGTGGATTACTACTACTTCATTCTTACTTGACATGCATGTGTTCTAGGAATTACTTTTTCTTATTTTTGGGAGATTATGTTTACATGCATAAGTAGAGAATGTAATCTAACTCACTTGGTAACCTTAGAGCTTGTATATGACTAGTAGCAGAAACCAGCTTTGCATGGACGTAGAGGATTCATAATGGGACACTAGATATCAGCGTAATTGTTATATACGAATAAGGTGATCACACATAAACTTGAACATCAAGTGAAGGTAGAAAGCAATGACAATGCTAACAAAGTAATGTACATGTAGTATGTCATATGTTGGCATAGTTGCACCTTTTTTTGAGATAGGCATGCTAGGGATTGGTAGATCCCGGGTACTTTCACCATCGTATAGTAGTGGGCTCTCTTGTATAAGAAAACCAGATCATGCTCGCCAAGTCTGTCAAAGCTTTGTGGAGATCGCAACTGCACAAGCCATGTCCTTCGGAGGTGTCATGATAAAAAAAGGTGCTAGAGCACAATAGCGACTCCCCTTGGGTGCTACGGCATGAAAGCAATTCCCCAGCAGATGGCCGAGGTGGGTGCTAGGGCGCAACAGCGACTCCCCACAAGGCTTAGAGGCATAAGTAGGGCTCAACCCTATGGTTGGCCATTATGGTTGGGTCAAGAAACAAAGAGACAAGTTTGAGCATATTGCTTCCTTAATTTAGAAATTTCTTAAAGGCATAGCAGAAGTTCTTTTCGTTCTTGTTCATAAATATTTGCAGTTATTTATTACTTTGTTTATTATCTATTTACTACTAATGCCTTGACTAAACCGAGTGGGAAAGTCGCCACAGTCGGCCGCCGAACTAACTGGGAACTTTTTTGTAGTTCTCATCCCCTGTTTTACAAATCTAACCACAACCGGAGCGGCGCAAGACCGAGACAAGGGCATCGCACCTTAGACAGCAAGGTCACCCACTGCTACATTACCCTTGTAAGATAGTACAAGGATAGTTGTATTTTGAGAGCAAATGTAAAGATTGCTTATTTTGGGGTAGAAAGCTATTCTAACTAGAATTTGTAAGTCTTAGTTTTATTTGGGAAAAGAATCATGTAATATAATTATGCTTGGAGTAAATGGTTCAAACTTGTAAGTAGTTAGCTTTACTTAGTTGCTCTTGTGATGCCCACTATATGCGAATCATGTATGTATTGTTCTATGTGGAATATAATGTACAGGTTTTGTGTATACTTCATGCGGACGGGGGAAACTCCCTCCATTTGACGGGTCTGTGCACGCGCCCGGAAGGCTTCTGTTGCCTAGGGTGTTAGAAAATGTAAGGAAGATTTCACCATGCTAAGAGGAAGGGAGTACAAAACAACCAACCCCAGCACACCTAGTTGTTGGACAAAGGTTACACCCTTGATTTTGATTTATACGAGCAAATAAAATGGTTCCCATGACTGATTATTCAGGTGTAATCGACATAAATGCACCTATTTTAATTTAGTTTGAGCTATTATTTTGATGCTGAATTGAAGAGTGGAAATGGTTCACATACAGTTCCAGTCCAATAAAATATTGTCATAAAGATATATATACATATGTCGAGATTAGGTTCCCTACTCACAAAATAAGACACTTAGTGGAGAACTTAAAAGCCACTCACTTAACCCACTTCTATTCAAGGTTTTAAGTGCCCATCGGCACGGTACGGCACTGCATGGGCTACCCCTATCATGTCGTATCATGTCAACAAGATATCTACACGACTCAACATACTCTTTTCTTTGAAATTAGCAAGTAGTTATCAGAAAAAAGTGCAAAAGATTTGGTAATGATATATAACAAGCAATTAGAATATATTGATGTTTGAGATAAAAAAAATTTAAATTTCAAATTGAAAAAATAGAAGGCAATAAAAGAAATGAGGAAAGATTAGTATTTGCCTTAGATGACCAACCATCAAAAAGGAAAAGAAATAAAAATATATTATTGGCTTATTTTCAAAATATTTTGAATTATTTCCCAAAATGAAGAGGTCCTAAAACCACTATAAATTGGACCATGAGATTCAAGGGAGGGGGGTTTTGGGGAAGATTCCAAAGAAAAAAAAGGTATAAAAAAAGAGAGAAAAAAATCAAAAAATCAAAAAAAAAGAAGAAAGAGAGAGGCTGCCAGCAAGAGGGGCCCCCCTCCTCTCCCTCTGATTCGTACACAGAGAAAGGGAGTTGGGGTCCCCTCTCTCACAGGCCAGCGGCCAACCCAAAAAAAAAAAAAAAAGAAAGACAAAAAAAGTGAAGGCACAACGACGATGGCCGCAGTTGCGACAACTCCGGCGACGACAACGGCGACGACGATAATCATGGGGAGCCCCACGACAACGAAGGATGGCGCATGCATACAAGTGGTGTAAGTGTGATTTTTTGTCCGTTTGATCAACACGACCATCTTCGCGATAGGCTCAAACCGATCAATTTTGACATTAAATCGCCACTTTCACCGTGCGCATGTATCGCTAATCCCTATACCGAGCGGCCATCTTCGTGATAGGCTCGACACGGTTAAAATCGGCGTTTCAAATCGAACCCTTTCCATTGGGTTGATCGAGCGGCCATCTTCGTGATAGGCTCGACACGATCAAACCGTATGTATCGCTAATCCCTATACCGAGCGGCCATCTTCGCGATAGGCTCGACACGGTCAAAGGGTTGATCGAGCGGCCATCTTCGTGATAGGCTCGACACGATCAAACCCGCATATTTGGACAAAAAAAATAATTAAAAAAATAATAAAAAATGATGAACATATTTTGATTTGCCATCGTCGTGATAGGCATTACTCGAATCATTCGCCATCTTCGTGATAGGCACGATTCGACTTGATCAACTCGCCATCTTCGTGATAGGCACTATTCAAACCACATGCCATCTTCGTGATAGGCACGGTTTGATTCAACTATATTGCCATCTTCGTGATAGGCATATATTTGATCAAATAGCCATCTTCGTGATAGGCGTAACTTGACTTAATCGAACCTCGTGTTTGAGACGGGTTGTCCTAGAAACGCCCTATAAGTGCAAGAGAAGAATTGATGATTCATGAATTTGGTATTTAAATCGGACCAAATTGATTCAAATAGAATCCAATAAAAAAAAAGGAGAATGGTTTGGATTTAATTAATTTAAAGGAGCCCAATCTACAATTTACTTAAGGGCTCAATGAACAAAATCCCACATGCAGTCCACTAATAAGACTAAATTCAATCCAGCCCAAAATCTGAATCCAGCCCGTATGCAGATGCAGCCCAGTCTGCCTGCGCGCCCTGAATCCAGCCCGTACGCAGATGCAACCCAGTCTGCTCGCAGGCTCTGAATCAAGCCCGTATACAATGCAGCCTAGTCTACAAGCCCAGTTTACATATGGGCTTCAAACTCAGCCCACATACAAATAAAACCCATGAAACCCGAAGTCCACGAATGAAACCCAAAACCCAAAGTCCACAAATATAACCCACCACAAATATAACCCAGAACCCAAAGTCCACAGATGAAGCCCAAAATCCAAAGTCCATAAATGAAACCCAAAACCCAAAGTCCACAAATAAAACCCAAAACCCAAAGTCCACAAATGAAACCCAAAATCCAAAGTCCATAAATAAAACCCAAAATCCAAAGTCAACAAATAAAACCCAACTCAATCTATTTCATAAATAAACCCACCAAAGCCCAAGAGAATAAAGCCCAAAATTACTAAACCTATATCATTCAAATATCTCCAACCCAAACCAAATTTATCCAACCAAGAATGGGCTTTCCAAATAGACCTCTATTCATGAATTAATTCCATGAACCACAAAGATGGACATCTATCATAAATTAATTTCATGAGTCAAAATGGGCTTTTCAAATGGGCTCACATCATGAATTAATTTCATGAACCAAAATGAGCTTTCCAAATGAGCTTCTATCATGAATTAATTTCATGAACCAAAAATAAGTCTTTCATCATGGGCTCCCATCATGAATTTATCTCACGAACCGAAAATGAGCTTTCATCAGAGGCTCATATCATGAATTGAAAATTGGTTTTTATCATGAACCAAATATGGCCTTCCGCCGTAATGAGCTTTTATCATAGACTCATATGGACTAGATACGGAGTGCCTTGAACCAAATTACAAAGGGTTCGATCTAAATCAAATCTCAACGGATTCTGAATCAAAGTATAGTGGCTCGGCCCAAACCAAACTAAAAAGGGCCAAACAAGCCTAAGGTGGCTCAACTCGGATCGAGTATAACAGGTTCGAGTTAATTCAACCCGAACAAGTAAAATAGCTCCGCCTGAACCGAAACAGATCAACGGTTCGAACCGAGCTAAATTCAACTTAACTGGCTAAGTCAATAGCCGGAATCAAATTGACCGCCAAGTCGTTAAACTGAGCAAACCAAATTCGAATTCCAATTTGACCGTCAAGTCGTTAAACTGAACAATTGCCGTCAAGTCGTTAAACTGAAAATTTGACCGTCAAGTCGTTAAACTGAACAATTGACAGTCAAGTCGTTAAACTGAACATTTGACCGCCAAGCCGCTAAACTGACAAACCAAATTTCAAACTCAATTTGACCGCCAAGTCGTTAAACTGAGCAAACTAATTTCAAACTCAATTTGACCGCCAAGTCGTTAAACTAAGCAATTCAATTTGACCGCCAAGTCGTTAAACTGAGCAAACCAATTTCAAACTCAATTTGTCCGCCAAGTCGTTAAACTGAGCAATTCAATTTGACCGCCAAGTCGTTAAACTGAGCAAACCAATTTCAAACTCAATTTGACCGCCAAGTCGTTAAACTGCGTAAACCAATTTCTAACTCAATTTGACCGCCAAGTCTTTAAACTGCGCAAACCGATTTCAAACTCAATATGACCGCAAAGTCGTTAAACTGAGCAAATCGAATTCAAACTCAAACTGACCGCCAAGTCGTTAAACTGAGCAAATTAAACCCAATTTGACCGTCAAGTCGTTAAACTGACCAAACTAAATTTAATTTCAACTCGACTTGACCGCCAAGTCCATAAACTGTGCATTTCTGCTTTACACAATTCATGTACAGTGGGGGTATGCCCCTGCTTAAGCCATGTAGACAGCAAATCATATTAATGAAATTTCATCTTCATGCCTCGGTCTCTTTCATCATCAGCATTTACATTCGGTCTCTTAATCGAGGGTTCCTTAACACTGAAAGTGTAGGATAATTAACAACAGATTCTTGAGTGTGTTGGAAGCCATGAACCAACAATCCTGATTTCAAAACAAAATTTAAATAAATTTAATCTGTACCATGAATGACCACTCGCCGGAGAAAAGCTTGCGGCGGGGCCGGTTCGTTCGCGACAGACAAAACTAAGCAATTCCATTTGACCGTCAAGTCGTTAAACTGAACATTTGACCGAAGTCGTTAAACTGCGCAAACCAAATTCAAATTCAAATGACCGTCAAGTCGTTAAACTGAACAAATGACCGTCAAGTCATTAAACTGCACAAATGACCATCAAGTCGTTAAACTGAGCAAATGACCGTCAAGTCGTTAAACTGAACAATTGACTGTCAAACTGAGCAAACCAAATTCGAATTCAAAATGATCGTCAAGTCGTTAACTGAACAATGACTGTCAAGTCGTTAAACTGAACAAATGACCGTCAAGTCGTTAAACTGAACAAATGACCGTCAAGTCGTTAAACTGAACAATGACCGTCAAGTAGTTAAACTAAAGAATTGACCGCCAAGTCGTTAAACTGAGCAAGCCAACATCAAGCTCTACTTGATTTGACCGCCAAGTCGCTAAACTGAGCAAATCTGACCGCCAAGTCGTTAAACTGAGCAACCTAATTTTGAATGACCGTCAAGTCGTTAAACTGAACAAACGACCGTCAAGTTGTTAAACTGAACAAACGACCGTCAAGTCGTTAAACTGAACAAACAACCGTCAAGTCGTTAAACTGAACAACTGACCGCCAAGTCGTTAAACTGAGCAAACCGATTTCAAACTCAAACTGACCGCCAAGTCGTTAAACTGAGCAAATCAATTTCAAACCCAATTTGACCGTCAAGTCGTAAAACTGAACAATTTGACTGCTATGTCGTTAAACTGAGCAAGTTAATATTAATTTGATCGCCAAGTCGTTAAACTGAGCAAACCAAATTCGAATTCAAATCGACCGTCAAACTGAACAATTGACCGTCAAGTCGTTAAACTGAACAATTGACTGTCAAGTCGTTAAACTGAACAATTGACCGTCAATTCGTTAAACTGAACATTTGACCGCCAAGTCATTAAACTGCGCAAACCAAATTTGAATTCAAATTGACCGTCATGTCGTTAAACTGAACAAATGACCGTCAAGTCGTTAAACTGAACAACTGACCGCCAAATCGTTAAACTGAGCAAACCAATTTCAAAATCAATCAACCGCCAAGTCACTAAACCGAGCAAATCAAGTCCAAATCAATTGACCGCCAAGTCGCTAAACTGAGCAAATCAAGTTCAAATTAGTCGCGCCAAGTCGCTAAATTTAGCACATCAAGTTCAGACCGCCAAGTCACTAAATTGAGCAAATCAAATTTAAATCAATTGACCACCAAGTTGCTCAACTGAGCAAATCTGACCGCCAAGTCGTTAAACTGAGCAATCCAATTTTGAACGACCGCCAAGTCCATAAACTGAGCACCTCACTAATGTACAGTGGGGGTATGCCCCTGCTTAAGCTATGTACACAGCAAATTATATGAATAAAAGTTCATATTTATATTATGGTCTCTTTATATTATCAGCATTAAATTTGGTCTCTTAATCGAGGGTTCCTTAACACTGAAAGTGTGGGGTAATTAACAGCAGATTCTTGAGTCTACTGGAAGCCATGAACCTACAAACCTGATTTCAAATTAAAATTTAAACAAATCTAATCTGTATCATGAATGACCACTCGCTGGAGAAAAGCCTGCGATAGGGCCAGTTCGTTCGCGGCAGACAATTGATGCCAAAGAAATAATATTTCATATCACAGTGTGTTGGCACCCAGGCATTTTTCTGACTGGCACATTGGCATGGCGTGAAACGCACCATACCATGCCAGCAAGTTGTCGGCACAACCGCACAACCCGATGCCACAACACTTAAATCCTTGCTTCTATTATTAATTTCGATGATAAGGCATTTATGTTCTCTTCTCAGGCCTAGTTTGGTAATTTCGTTTCCAAAAGCACCCAATTTTATACTTTTGGAGGCTCAAAAATTTAAAAGCACTGCCAACCTTCCATGTTTTCATGCTATAAAATTGTAGTGGCAACTGCTACAGGAGAAGCATCTAGCCATATTTTTTCAATGGCATTTGCCACCGTAATTTTATAGCATGGAAGGAGAGCAGATCAAAAGTACTTTTGAATTTTTTGGCCGTCGAAAACACAAAATTTGGCGCTTTTGGAAAAGCAATACCAAACTAGGCTGAAGATGAAAGGAAATAAATTTTGATGGTTGTCTAACAACAATACTACGGTAGACATATAACACAGTACTAATGTACCGAAAACTACCATTTGGTTGACTTTGTTAATGTGTCAAATGCAATCTCAAACATGATGCACTATTACTTCATCTTACTTGTTGTATCATATCGAATACGTGTCAAATACCGTTACTTGCGCAATACACATTTGACACTTGTCGGATACTTCATACGAGAATCCGATATTTTGAAAATTTAGAAAATTACTAGATACTTGACGGGTGCTTTTAGATACTTGTGAGATGAAGGATAGAGTTATCTTACAGCGAGATAACACCTGCACCATGAATTCGTGGTCGATACAAACTAAAGATTACAATTGGCCTGATTAATTTTGTTTTTGATGAATAAAAGTTCGACTATGTTTATATATGTACACAAGTTAGTCGATTAATTGATTTACTACTAACTAATCAATCAATGATTCTGGACTTTTTTTAATGTATATTATGATTAGAATAATAATATATGAATTAAAGAAAAATTTATTACCATATCCCTTATGTATCGTATCCTAAGATTTTTTTAGAATTTACTGTATCACCGTATCCGTGTCAACGTATTATATCTGTGCAACATAGGAGTGACACTTGGGAAAGCTCAGAAAGGACGAATTTGTGGATGCAATCATTCATGTGAAAATACTGTAACCCCACAACACAAACACATCATCTGAATAAAACTGTCATCTACACATGCATGTCAAATTGGGAGGATGTTTTTAGAAGCAAAAGGAGGCTAGTGCTTCCACCTTTTTGTGAATCGGATGCGCATCGAGAGAAACAGATATCAGTTTAAAGATGTGTGCCCTTA
The DNA here is from genome assembly GCA_016920855.1 of Puya raimondii. Classification (NCBI taxonomy): domain Eukaryota; kingdom Viridiplantae; phylum Streptophyta; class Magnoliopsida; order Poales; family Bromeliaceae; genus Puya; species Puya raimondii. The sequence goes on from JABWPP010000050.1 coordinate 13,268,595, forward strand.
CAATGTTAGTCCAGATTCCCACACATAGGGTTAACAAGCTAAAATGCAGTGTGCATCTGATGTTGGAAAAATCAGCACACCTATTCTTCCAAAATCATTCGAGCTCCATACAAAAAATGTGGTTTATGTGCGTGTGTGCGGATTCATAGTGGTAAATATATGAACTCTAGCCTGCTGTACTTTGGCATCAATAGATGTTATATCCCCTCAACTTCACCACACAAAAGCAAAAGAAGAAGAAAAATCATGAGTTGTCTTACCAACATCTGCATACTCACCCCTTTCTACAACTTTTTAGCCAGGAAATAAAACATCTGTGAGTCAATTTATATATATTATCGATATAGGCTCGAACTTCTACACCATGTTAACCAAATCATTACTTTCTTCTTTAGAACTCCTAATAACTGATACTGTATGTAACAAGCACAGAGGTGAGATGTCGAGATATCAACTGTAGCAATAACAACCAAGTAAACTGATATCAACTGTACCACTAACAACCAAGTAAACTGAAATCATCTGTAGCAGTAACGATCAAAGTAAACTAATGATAAAGGATTGTTTTTCTTGAAAAGAAAAAGCACGAAAAAGAAAAAGAGAAGCCGACCTTGAATGATTCTATTGTACCCACTGAATATAGGATGCCTGAGAGAATTCCTTTGGCATCCAGCTCACCATTGTTCATGGGGACTATATACCTACAATGACAATCATCAGTAAGATCATCTCCATTATGAGTTAAATATGAAGAATTTGGTTGATTACTTGGCTTTAAGAAGCTTCGCTAGCTGAACTGCGTCTTCCTGTCCAGACACCAATGTGAATGAAGGAAGCAATTGCTTTATCACAGGTGTGATGAGAATGTCTGCTTGATAATTTTCTAGAAAAGACTTGTCGTATACGCAATGTGGTTCATGGTAAAGAGTTAAATTACTTTCTCCAAATTTAATGATATACCTATCAATAGAAATGTGAAGGATAATCTTCGTAAGTAGAGGATCTTCAGGGGGGAATCATAATTAAATGAATAAAAAATCAAAGGAGTGAGCATGGAGAGTCGCGAATAAACAGAGTTGATCTTCGTCGCTATCATGGGAACAATCACTTTACCCATTTTCAGGGCGCTGCCAAGGAGGCCCCAGTATAGGACCTTTAGTAGCACAGATTTGGATATTTGTACCATTTTTCCCTTCTATAACAGACTTTTGACCAGGCTCTAAGTAGGTTACCTGCAATTAATTTACTTTGCTCAAGCATCAGCACCAAATAGTTTGCAATTGATGTAATAACATCATATATCAGCCAAAGTTACACTAGAAAAATGGAAGTTTGCTTTTGCGATGTCATAAGGTTTTGTTTGTCAGTTCACATAGAGCAATCAGAATGTTTCCCGTAAGCAAGAATTAGAATTATCAATACTCAAATTTAAAACAAAAGTATAAGTCGATAGAAGAATTATAAACAGATGGACTTGTACAATAAAGACTACTAAATTAAATTAGCAATCTACTAGAAGAGAATAAGATATCCTTCACAAGATGTTGCCTACCTCTATCTCTTATTGATTTTAATCACCTCAAATTACAAGTACTAACCATTGCCTGTAACCACTCTATACATTTTTAAGCCTTTTAAACCACCAAGTACTAAACCTTCTTGGATGAATCAACAAGTGAACAGGCATATCCTTCTTTCCTTCTCCAATTTAGAAGGCCTTTTCTATTCACAAAGTATCAGATTCACCTTCATAACTGTACTAATGTTCACCGGCACACATGCCATAAGTATCAAAAAGCGCCTACGATAACACACTTTGAGTTGCTAAATAGCACTGAAATTTGGGTCAATTGGGGCTTTCTTTCTTTTCTTCTGGTGGACAGGAGGATATTGGAACATCCTCAAAATGATGCATTCCATCAATTTGCGAGCAAATTGTACAATAACAAACTGAGGCACTGTTTGGATAATGGAACAAGTTATCCAGTCATAACATGTAATATACAAGGATTTTCTTTTTTAATTAGAATCTACGCAATTGATTGTAGCTTCTGCAAATTCGTAACATTTTTTACTTTTTAGGATAGTATATTTTACATTTCTAGGTGACTTACTGATTATCATATTCTGAAATAATTGATTTAGATATATACGGTGCCGGGGTAGACATATTCTCAAAAACCGAATCAACCAGTTACCTCATGCCCTTTAAACAAAAGAGATACATTGAATGCAGCATTCATGGATCCACATTGTGCTTGTATTTCCAATGCCTTAATTGAAATAGCTCCATATTTACTGTAATAATCTTATAATTTTTGCACTAAAATGGATGCAAAAGAATTGTCTTTGAAAAAGTGTGCATGATAATTACACATTCAAGCGTGTTCAAATTAAGTTTTGCATCTTTCAGCCTTTCAGGAAATATCACAGTCAATTCTTCCCTGCCATGCTTATGTGGGACATCTCATCAAGGAGACCCATTTCAGTTGAGGTACCGGGGAATTCAAGATATTCAATGCACACCATGCTATGGTGTAGGGCCCTTGAATCAACCCGGGATGGGGGTGCTTTGCTGCTCAGGGTCCAATGTAGGGTAGACTGCTTCCATAATATCAGAGATATAAGACACGACAGCTTTCACAATTTTTGGTTGATATGATCATGAGCAATGAACTATGAAGTCTTATAGATATGTTCAATCTAAGTTATGATCAAGCATGTGTATTTTGTGAAGACTTCATTTATATTTGATGGTTGCAGTAACGTAGCTGTATTTCTGTATATTCTGATGTGGTGTTTAGTCGAACAACAAAGATATAGAGAGACATGATGTAGAATGAAGGTGTGGAAATATGAATTCGCAACCAAAATAAGGATTGCTCAAATGTAAGCAAGGAATAGATCTCAAATTATGACCAAGAATATAAATGCCCATTCGTACACCCCATGCCCACCCTAACATACCTTGCAGACAAGATATTGACACAATACAAGCAACATGCCGATGGCAAGGCTCAATACCCATTTTTCTTTGAAATTAGCAAGTATTACATCAATAAAGTGCAAAACATTTGATAAACATTTATAATAGGCAATAGAATATATTGGCACCAAAGAAAATCTATATTTCACGCTATAATGTGTTGGAACACAAATAATTCTGTGAACGACACACATCGACACGACACGGAGCAGCGGGCATCTTACCATTCCCTGCCGGCAAGTGCTCGGCACTACCCTGCGCCATGGCACTTAATACTTGATCATGACATTAGAAAGAACTAGTTCATTCTTGCGGACTAAGATTTTCATTAAGAAGACAGCATTAAGGATGACTGACACTACTAATTGATCAATTACTGACACTACTAATTGATCAATTGTTCATTCATATGTTCATGAGCAAGTTTTTTCCCCCCAACCTACCCCTTCCATCTACTTCTTCCAAGAAGGAGAAGATCAGTTCAGCTCTAAAGAGAATGCAAGAAATTAAGAAATTCTCGAAAACTAAGATCTAAAGGAAAAGGAAATTGTGTGTAATGCCCAAAAATTTTAATCCTTGTGTCATGTTCTGAAACATGAAACTGAAGTTCCGGAACATGACATGGAACTAGGGTGGCAGAAACTTTTTGTTTCTGCGGAATCCAGTTGGAGGTTTCGGAACCTACCCATGTTTCCCAGCATGGTTGGGTGGTTGCAGCACCTGGCTGTGATTGCAGCTAGGAAATAAGGGTAGATTGGTAATGTCATTATAAATAGCTTGCCACTCAAGTCACTTCCTCTCTCACTCTCCCTCACTCTTCTTCTCCTTCTCCTCCTCAGTTGAGCTCGCCTCTCTTCCAACCCTAGTAGTGTGAAGAACTCTCTCCTCTTCTTCCTCTACCCAATTCACCAAGAAATCGAGTTTCAAAGAGCTTGGCGTGGTGATCTTGACTTCCTTGGGGTTATCTTTTTAATGAACTCCGAAATCAAGGTGAGTTGTTCTTGGTCCTTGATCTAGTTGGAGGATTCTTGCTACTACATGAGTGTTTCATGGGCTTCAAGCTTTTTGTGGGTTCTCATGATGCTTTCGGTTGGATTTCGAAGAATATGTTTGGAACCCATGGATTTTCAAGCTTTTGTGTGAACTTGCAGTGGCCAAGCATTCAAGCTTGTTTGTGGCTATCCTTTCCTTCTTGGACTTTTCTAAACTATCAATTGAAGTTTTCTTGGGCGATTTACATGAAATCCATCATTTTCGGTTTCAACCTTGAAATAGAAATTGATTTAGAACTATGATTTCCCATGCTTCTTTTACCTCATTTTGGAGCATTTCCATTGCCTCAAGTGGTTGGAAGTTGATTCTAGTAGAATCGATGTAGCAACTCCGCGAACTTCGCAAAGTTGTTGTTGCTGGAAATGCAGTTTTAGAGGGCCCGATTCTGAAACATGGGACCCAAGTTCTGGAACCAGCTCAATAGAACAGTGCGAACTAGCACTAGTTCTGCAGAACCTAGTCTGAGGTTCCGAAACCTTGTGCCATCTTCTGGAACCCAAGCATTAGTTTCCGGAACCTAAAGCTCTACAACTTCAGTAATATAAGTTCTTTTGGTCAAGAATTGTAGTCTAGTATAGTGTATGAACCCAATGCGATCTCCTTAAGTCCAGGCAGGGATCGAGGAGTTGTGAGCACACTAAAGTCGCCGAACTAGCTATTCGAGGTGGGTGCTCAATCCGAAGTGGGTATAGTAACACCGCGATGAAATTCCTGATATATTTTGTTAATATTAATAGCATTTTGAAACACTGAAATTCCGAGATTAGACTTCTACTTATTGTGACAACTGCAAAAATCTCAGCAGAAGTACAAAGAATGACATGACCAACATCGACTGAAAGGCGACTTCCAAGAGGGTGATCTCGCCTGGCTCTATCTCAGCAAGGAGCGCTTGAAAGGCAAAAGTAAAAAGCTTAAACCCATTCACTATGGAGCTTTCAAGATCCTACACAAGATTGGTGAGAATGCTTATTAATTGGACCTACCCGCCTACATGAAGATGTATTCGATCGTCAATGTCAAGAACCTAAAGTCCTTCGAGCCGTCGTTGCTGGATGATGAGCCCGAAGAAATATTGCCATCCGTGAAAGATCTTGTTGTAGAACGCGAAGAACAATTAGCTGAAGATACTATTTTGGAACACAAGGTCACGACAACACGCAAAGGTAAACGTGAATCCTTTCGTGTTAGACGGAAAGGTCAAAAGCCAAGTGCCGCCAGGTGGTTCACAATGAAAACTGGGAAAACTCACTTCCCTCAATTGCAGTTCTAAATCCAGCAGGTGCTAGCTCCTCTCAGAATTAGAGAGTCATGATTCGGGACGATCGAAATTCCGGATAAGGTGGCGTTAGTTCCAACTGTTGCGGATAAGACGGAGGCGGTTCCAACTGCTTCGGTTGGCATAAAGATCAAGGGAGTTTCGGCTGATCGAAAGAAGGATCAAATTGTTTAACCAATTTAGATAAGGATAAAACCAATTTGGATAAGAATAGAACAAACTTGGATAAGAATAAGGAGATTAGGTGTTTTTTTTCAAGTATCAAATTGTTTAACCAATTTAGATAAGGATAAAACCAATTTGGATAAGAATAGAACAAACTTGGATAAGGATAAGGAGATTATAACCAATTTAGATAAGGATAAAACCAATTTGGATAAGAATAGAACAAACTTGGATAAGGATAAGGAGATTAGGTGTTTTATTCAAGTATTTTGTTCTTATCTTCTTGTAACCTTGGAAGGCTGTAAATAGGAGCCATATTGGCTCTTGTAGAGCCATTCCAGTTAGATAGCAAATATACAAAGTTTTTCCATCAAGTGCTCTTTGTATGTTTCTTTTCTAATATGGTTTTAGGTATCCATCTGGAGGCGCTGCAACATTGCTTCCTCCTCCTTCGACGTCTACAAATCTTTTTATCGAAATATGGGTGAAATTACAAAAAGTAGTATTGTAGCAAAACGTTTTGAGTTATTATTAAGTTAAAAGAGTTATTAGCGATTAATATTTGATGTACATTAGAGTGTGCAGCGGAAGCACAATGTGAAATTCAAGGATTAAAATTAATTTTTATATTTCTATATGAGATAAGTGGTTGGATTATATTTTGCAAAATTTTATTAGCAATTGGCATGTGAACTTTGATATCAGAACACAAGACAGAAATCATCAATAGTCAAATCAACTGTCTGAGAGAAAAATTCAGATTTTAAGAACAAAAGTTTTGTTACATATGGAATATATATTGTCTTATTTTTAAAATTTCTCATTTAGCTTGACAATGAAAATTATGAAGACGAAATATTTTGTTAGGAGGCAAGAATGTAATACCCCATGTCTTTCTTTTATTTTAGTCGTTTGTCTATAGAGTTAGACTATTTTGTATAACTTATAAACCTTAGGGATTTATGTGCAAAATGGCACCTTAATTAATATGGGGTCACTCTCTTTTCCTCCTGTACATTGATACCCCAAGCCGTTCTCTCCCTCTACTTTGATCTCTCTTTCTCACCGTGCGCCGCACCCCCCTCTCTCTCATATGAACGCATGTACGCGGGGACTCTTGATCTTCCTCGTCCTCCGATGTTATCACAGCCATCCTTGGCCTTCGTCGTGCTTATCGGTTGTCGTCGGCGTCGTTACGTTCGTCGTCGACAACACCTTCACCGCCATCATTTCTTCATCGTCTTTGTAAGGTTCCGTTGATTAAATTGATACCTGGCATTTGATAGCACAATACTCCAATTATTTGGAGGTAAGCGCCGAACATCCGCTAGTTTTTCATTTTGTAATATAGGAAAGCAGTATGAGTATCAGAAAATTACGATTTTGTAGTTTTCTAAAAAAAAGAATTAAATATATTATTACACACTTCAGCGAAAATAAAATTTAAAGAAAAGGCTTCCGACTAAGTTTCGACTTTGACTGTCAAGTTCTTTTAGTCAAACTTTCGAACATTTGATAATCTGTTATGTAAATTAGTGGCTAAATAAATATTTTAAATTATAATATCTCTTGGTATTCTGCTATATTAATGTTGGTCAAGTCGACATGTACTCTATTCTAAAAGCTAGCTTCTACTCTGTAATGCACCCCTGGGTGCCTGCACCTCCTAGCGCCTCTATTCTATATTTGCGATTTTGAGCGCCCCTGTCGGTGATTGTACTTTCAGGTGCCTATGTTCTGTATATGCGCCTATGTGTTCCTCTGGACCTCGCCAATGGGTCACTTTCTCTAGTTAGTTGTAATAGACTTGTTTGCTTTTCGTTTATTTCTAGAGGGAAAAGTACTTTGCCATATTATAATCTTTCCTAATTGATATGGATTCACAAACTCTGATAATCTATGTTTTTTGTAATATTATGCAAGAAAAATGAATCACCTAGACTGCATTTCTGTAAGAAAATTTTACTTTCGAGTATATAGTTATTTATTGGGTTAATTGCATACAGGTCCCTGTAAACATAGTGAATTGCAAATATATTCCTACAAAGTTCAACTTTCATATGTTGTCCCTGCAAAAGTCCTAATGTTTTCAAATATGTCCCTGCCGTTAGAATTCGTTAGAAAAACTTAGTTAACCATAGGTTAAATACTTAACCATGGTTGGTCAATGAGATAACTTGACATTTTTACCCCTCTTAGATTATACCTTCTTCTCTCAATCAAAACCCTAGCAATGGGAACTCTTCTTCTTCTTCCTCTTTCTCTTCCTCTCTCTCCTTCATGCTAGTTTCGAACCCATAACTAGAATTTCTCCATCTCCATTAATCCACGATGAGTGTTGCTTCGCGCATATGAAACGCGTGTTGCTTTTTCATTCACTTTCCTCTATGATTTTTTTCCTTTTTTTGCTCAAAAGAAAAGGTTTAGGAGAAAAGGAGTGAGAAAAGAGGTTGCAACAATGGTGGAATGCATTGGATTTTAAAAAGGAAGAAGATGAGGAAGAAGATGACCATTGAAACTTTTTTGGGGGGACATTTCTGCACGATTATAGCTGTTGTGCCTTTTGGAGGGACATATTTGTGATGGCAAAAAGGTCATTTCACTTATCTACTGTTAAAAAATAAACAGTGTTTTAACAGTAAAAAACCAAAGGAACATATTTGAAAACATCAGGACTTTTGCAGGGACAATATATGAAAGTTGAACTTTGTAGGGATATATTTGCAATTCACTATGTTTGCAGGGACCTGTATGAAATTAACCCTTATTTATTTATATGCTTAATCTGACTAATGTGGTGCATCGTTGCTTACCCGGGTACCGAGACTATTTGGCCGTGTAAGGACGCGACCGAGTGAACGCTAGTCGTAGTTTGTAGTTCGACACACTTTCTTTTGGTGATAAATCTTTGTGTAGTTAGTTAAATGTTAATAAGTGGGTTTTTGTAGATTATTATCTAGTTTTATTCGGTTTTTCTCTGTTCTTTCCTCTGCATTGTGGAATAAGTGAAAATTTTTGCAGCAACTATTGGGCTGAGGTTTCGGTTGTGTTTCGTTGTGAAACTTAGTACGTCTGGTCAATCTTTTGTTTCAAGCCTAGCTGTTTCTGATTCATTGGTTTTATCGAAGTTTATGATTACCATCTTGTTTGACTCTTTGTTGGGTTATGTAGCCTTGCATATTTGCTGATCTAGCAAGTATGTGGTGTCAGATATGCCTCGGGTTTGGGGTGCGACAGTAGCACTGATCCAATCTATGCTGATTCAGTGCAAGGCCATGCAAGCCCATACTGTTCCACATGAGCCGTGGACTAATCTTTGGGCCTTTTTACCATTAAAACGTAAGTCTATCTTTAAAGTCCGTCTTCTTTTCACCATCTAGGAACACTGGGGAGGAGAAGGCGATCCCCACTCCCATCCACCCAATTTATTAAAATAACATAGAATCCCAACTTAGAAATAAGGTTATTTGAAATTCCAATGCTATTAATGTATTCCAATGCTATTAATGTTATATCCACTTCAAAGTCAAATTACTTTCTAACTCTAAAAGAGGGATTTATGTTAACCTACAATTTGATCTAGATTTGGCAAAAAAATTATAATTTATGAAACTTAATATCACATTAACTCGCAAATGCTGAGATTGCTTTGAAAAATTGAGCTAACCTTGTGCTAAGAGTAAATCTTCCAATTAGCTTCGACTTACGCAAAATTTTATTTAGCGTAATTGCAATTTCAATTGTAAATCAAGTTTTCATACGAATAGAAACTAGTTCTGCCATCAATGACAATGATGCTTAGAAGATCTGTCGCTTATTTGTAGTCTCAATTCCTTGAAAACGTCTTCCTCTAAAAAAGATACAAAATCGTCTTTCATGAAATGATTCGAAATGTAGCCTAGGGCTATGGGAGAAATGTCATCAGCATCATTGTGATGGATGGTGGGATTAACGTTTTTTTATCTCGCGCTCTTTCTGGAAGTGCTTCTATGTGTGCCGCAGCCCATGCATTTTGAGGGCAGGCCACAATTTCTGGAGTATCATGTTCAGTTCAGTATTGCACATGAGGGCACATAAAATGGGATATTCTCTGTTTGCTAGCATGGTGGAATAAGCCCCTACAGGTTTATGATGTTATTTAAGCTCGTTTTGTTCGCACGCTTGTCGCGTGCATAAATACCAAACGGAGTCGTACTAAATTTGATTTATGTCCGAATTGAGATCATGTCAATTGATGCGCCCTGTGAACTGTGATAGCGATCTGGTGTGGTATCATCAACTACACTTAGCTTTTGAGCCTCACCGATTTGCTCCGGGAGGCCTAACGATCCGAACAAAGAGTTGTGACAAAAGCACTCAACTAGTAGCCAATCACATGCAGGACTCTTATGCCACCACTCATATCAATCGCCAAAACTGCAAGGGAAAAGTCGAAGAAGAGAGTTGCGAAGTTGGGCTCACATTGCTAAAGAGTGGTCTCAAGATGGCTTCTGCATTTGGAGTGGCGATTACGGGAAGATCCGGCATCTTCTTGGAGAGGGGAGTCAAAGTCTTTACATGGCAGTGATCATCAAGGCTCTGTGTGATTAGCAAGCAATCGAGATTGGGAAGGTCATCCAGCTGCCTCCCCACCATCCATCCCCGAAAGATTATATTTAGCGAGCAAATTCTCCAATGATAATATGTTTATAGAATCCGGAAGGTCACAAGAAGAGTTTATCAATTACCCGAAAATTCCCCAGCACCTTCTTGACACCCTCAAACAGCCATGGCAAGCCGAAGTCCAGGTTTCCCACAAGGATGGGATCCACCAAGATGTTCAGCCCATCCACATCCCACAGCCAGCTATTACCCTGCAAACAATATTTCATATGGCAAAAGCCTTTCAACCTACAGCTTCTTCCCCCTAAAATACTGCTAATGCACAGGGAAGAAGAAGAAGAAGAAGAAGAAGAAGAGGCGGGTGGTGAAAGAACCTCCAGATAGGTGAGCTTTATGGACTTAGAATCTTGAGATTTAACCGCAGAAGCAGCAGCTGAAGGGGAAGAACTGTGCCTTTGGGTGGTGGCGGAGGAACTGTTCCGGGGACGGAGCGACGTGCTGGAGCCGAAACAGAGATGGGAAGTGGGACTGGGAGGCGAAGCAGCGGCGGCGGCGGCGGCGGCGGCGGCGGCGGCGGCGGCGGCGCTTCTGCTTCCCCCGCGTCTGGAGGCGGAGTAAGAGGAGGGGAAGAAAGACGATGGGACGCACAAGGCGTGCGTCGCCATGGATGGATGGACAGACGGTTGGTGGGTTTTTCCTGGCCCCTCGCGAATGTCACTGCAGCGGCAGCTCTGTGGCTCCTTTTATTTTGTTTAAGTTTTTAGTGGCCGAAGAAGGAGGGAGCAACAGATTGGGACAAAAATTTGGTGGGAATTAGTTTGGGCATGGTGCCCGATGGGTGCCGTGTGGCACATCCCACTGCACCCATCCCCTCCCCCTTGCTACTCTCTCTCTCTCTCTCAAACGCACGGCCCCCTCTTTTTTTTTTCTTTTTTTGGTGGGATGGGGGCAGTTGGATGTGCCACACGGCGCCCATCGGCACCATCCCCAAACTAATAGTTTGGGAATGGTGCCCACCAAATTTTTGTCCAACAGATTGGGTTTGAGAATAGAAAATTTTTGTCTTTGTTCAATTTAAAGAATTTTATTGTATTTCTTATTTCTAAGGCTAACTGATTTTTTTCAAAATAATTCTAAACTAGATTTGAAAATCAACCAATAAATCCAATCACACCGTGACTGCTAGGTCGTATAACTGAGCAGACACACACACTTTACGTAATTAGGCGATTACTATCTAATTTTTCTAGCTCCAGATATTAGAAAAGACAACCAATTCACTTAAAGCGTGTAGACATAGCACCCACTTATTTTGATTGTGATGGAGATTTTAGCCCACTAACCTTGTCAAAAATTTTATTATAAATTAAATCTCTCAAACTTATATTTACAAAAATAGGCTTCGAGATGACACGTGGGCGGTGAACCATTCGCCACTTTCAAGTGAAAGCCCTGAATGGTTCACCGCATTTGAAAAATTTAAAAATCCTAGAAAGGCGGTGAACCATTCACCGTCTGCATATAAGCGGTGAATGATTCACCGTCTTTAAGTCTAAATACAATGCGCTTTAGGGTTTACGGTTCATTGCCTGGTATAGCATTAGATGCGGTGAACCATTCAGCGCGTCTAAAAGCGGTGAACCATTCACCGCATTTAAGCGGTGAATGATTCACCACATTTAGGGCGCGTTGGTTCAAAATGAGAAACGGAATTGAAATTGAAATCGGAATGGACAGAAATCGAAAACGGAATGATAAAACCTCTGAATATGTTTGGTTCGGAATAACAATCGGAATCGGTATGATTGTGTCACGCCCCGGGGCCCCAGCGGAAGCCCACCCGGGCGCATGCACAGACCCGCCGTGTACACCAACAACCAACATGCACACAAGGCGTCTAATAACAAGTATGAAAGAAAGGAATAAAACAAGTAATCCTAACATGATAATCAGAGCATACATACTAAACAAGTAAGGTCTCAAGGTAAAAGCATGAAATACTATAAAAGTAAAGTCACTACCAAAGTTTAGTACAACATAAACCCAAAAAGGGGCATAGGGTAGTCTCTACAAAAGTGGTCGATACAAAAACACCTCTCAAATAAAATAAAAGAAAGGTGCGCCACCTAGTCGCTAGCACCCTCGCGATCTAGCTACTCGCAATACCCTTGCCGCGGTCCCTAGCCTCTCCCGCAGTGGATGGCTCTGAAATAAAACAACAAACCCCAGGGGGATGAGAACTATTATTCAATAGTTTCCAGTGGGTAAGCCGCCAAGAGGAGCGGAATACACCACTAGGTCAACTGAGGCAGAAGTAGGATTAGTATAAAAATATGCATACATTTAAAATTCCACGCTACTATGCCTCTACCATAAGTTATAAACATGTGATATTCTAATCATGATCATGTTACAATGCAAGTAACTCCTCTACTCATGTACATGTGTAAATATGCAATATTCTAGCTACACCTGTTCAAATGTCATAATCTCACTATATGCCATGTCATGTCCACTACCACATGCATCGTAGATACCCAATCCATAGGGGACGAGGTTGTCCCGCTTGTGCCGTGCCTAATGGCCCCGTGGTAGTCAACATTCTCTCGCAAGAATGAGACTCTCCCCCAACGGCGATCCACTTCGGCGCCCAAACCTGCACGGGCGACCAAGGTCGCAAGGCTAACTCCGGAGTGCCGGCTTGTAGGGAGCGACCCTCACAAGCATGTGCGAATGAGCACAAATGGCCAACAAGCATAATCAACTGCATAAGTGTCACGTTCATCATGTCTAAAAACATGGAATGCCAAGTAGTGACTAAGAGTCCAACACTATGTCATAATGTCCACTTGTTATTCACCTAAGTAATATGCAATATACTTAGTTTAACATTCTCAAAGGTTTGTCATATGCCATGACTAATGCTACTAAAAGCCAATATATATACATCACGATCAAATCTCATATGCTACTATACATCTAGTATCCCACAATATATCTCACTTATCCAACATGCATTTTTACATATAATAAGATGAAATGCTACAAAACCATTATCCAAGTTTAATCCATGCATGCTATCAACCCCTACAAGGTACATGCAATTCTCATGAATGACACCTATATGTCATGATTCCAACAATGTCATAATGCTACATTTAGCATGTAAATGCACAATCTTGAGTTTTTAATAAAACTGAAGACATAGAGGGATTTCACCCATTTCGGTGAGGTCAAACCCACCCGAAGCCCTTCGGAACCTCGCAGTATCCGAAAACAAAGTTGTCCCCTCGATTTCTAGCGCCCTAAAGGAGATCCCTATGGGGTTAGAACATCGAACAACCAAAATCGAAAAACGACATACAACAAAGGGGAAAAAGGGTGAAAATACCTTAGACCAAGAATTTCTTGTCCAAAGTCCAAAATAGAGTTAGGAGGCCTCAAATCCAACCTAACACAATATTCTACACCCATCAATTCCCATTCAAAACCCCGAAATTAAGAAACCCTAAAAGTAAACCCTAGGTTTCCCAACATGGAATTTCTACAACAAAAACCCAAATAAACTACAATAGAGGGTTCAAGAGGGGAGAACTCACCTCTTTATAGCTCCAAACAAGATCAAAGGAGGCTAGGTTTGGAGATAAACCTCAACCAAGCTCTTCTCTTCCTCCACCAAGTCCACCAAGAACAAGCTAGCAAGCTTGAGAGCAAAAGAGAAGAAAATGGAGATCAACCCTAGGTTTAATCACCAAGAAATCACAAGAATCTAGAGAGAGAGAAAGAGAGGAAAAAGCCTACCTCTTTTCTCCAAGTCCTCAGCTCAGATGGCTGAGAGGGGAGGGTGTGAGGGTTAAGTTGTATGTTGTAACAATTGCCCCAACACCCCTCCAAAAGCCAACATTCGCAAAACAGCTCAAACAGGATTTTCGGCTCTGTATACCGGTATGCGTATGGGCATACCGGTATCCGGCCAGAAATCCCGCAACCCGAGCCTCGGCCAGCCAGGCCACGCAAGGGGATTCCGGTATGCGCATTGCCAGTACCGGTATGTCTACTCCAATACCGGTATGCGATGGCACATACCGGAATGCCAGCCCATTCCGGTATTTCCAGCAGGATTCCGCAGAACCCGAGAGCTGCGAAAATCGGTTTATCACAGTATTCCGGTATCCCATAGGTGAATACCGGTATACAATGCCAAAATCTGCAGTTTCCAGATTTCGACTCCCGGAGTCCGTTTTCGCACTTCTCAAGTCCCGAAAACGCTCCCAAGGGCTCAAAGCAAAACCAAAACCTCCAGATTAGTACGGTGTACTAATCTCACACTAGAACCTTGCAATTCGCTAAAGTTCAGTGTACTACATACACCCCTCCTAAAAAGGAGTTTCGTCCGCGAAACTAGAAGTCAAGTACCTTAGGATTCCATCTGAAAAAGATGGGGGTACCGCTCCAACAGCGAGCTCTCCAACTCCCAAGTTGCTTCGCGTTCGTCGTGGTTGCTCCAAAGCACCTTCACATAAGGGATTTCTCGATTCCTGAGTTTCTTCACCTCGCGAGCTAGAATCTTCACCGGGTATTCCTCGAAGCTTAAATCTTCATGCAATTCCAACGGAGTGGAGTCCAACACATGAGTTGGGTCGAAAACATACTTCCGGAGCAAAGATACGTGGAACACGTTGTGCACTCCCGATAGATTCGGCGGTAAAGCGAGTCGATATGCTACCGGGCCTACCCGTTCCAACACTTCGAAAGGTCCAATAAAACGAGGACTAAGTTTTCCTCGAATACCAAATCTCTTAATCCCCTTTGTCGGTGATACCTTTAGGAAGACATGATCTCCTACTTGGAATTCCAATTCCCGCCGACGCTTATCAGCATAACTCTTTTGGCGACTTTGAGCTGAAATTAATCTTTGTCGAGCAATGCGAACCTTGTCCTCGGCTTCCTGTAGCACGTCGGGACCCAAAACTAGCTTCTCACCCACTTCACTCCAATGAAGTGGTGATCGACACTTCCTTCCATAAAGAGCTTCGAAAGGTGCCATCTTAATGCTTGCTTGATAACTATTGTTATAAGCAAACTCTGCCATAGGTAGGTGTTGATGCCAACCTCCTTGATAATCCATGATACAAGCTCGAAGCATGTCCTCCAAGATCTGAATGGTACGTTCAGATTGACCATCGCTTTGGGGGTGAAATGCCGTGCTGAAATCCAAACGAGTGCCCAAAGCGTCATGTAAACTCTTCCAAAAATGCGACACAAATCTAGTGTCTCTATCCGATACGATCGATGTAGGTACTCCATGAAGCCGCACCACTTCATCAAGATAGACTTGTGCAAGTCTCTCCCCTGCCCAAGTGGTGTGTATAGGGATAAAGTGTGCCGATTTAGTCAATCGGTCCACTATCACCCACACTGCATCATGCCCGGCTTGAGAGCGAGGCAATCCAGAAACAAAGTCCATAGTAATACGCTCCCATTTCCAAACCGGTATCGGTAAACTCTGAAGTTTTCCCGCGGGGAGTCTATGTTCAGCTTTCACTTGTTGGCAAGTTAAACATCTAGCTACAAACTCGCCAACGTCCTTCTTCATTCCGGGCCACCAATAATGCAATTTCAAATCCTTGTACATCTTCGTGCCACCCGGATGCACGGTATAAGGCGCTCGGTGAGCTTCGGTCAATATCCTTTCCTTGATCTCCGCTTCTGCCGGTACACATAATCGATTTAGGAATCGTAGCATTCCTTGATCGTCCACAAGAAATCCACTAGCATGGCCTTCGCTGATTTTGGATCGAATCCTATGCAATTCTGGGTCAAGAACTTGCTTCTCCTTAATCAAATCAAGTAAGGTAGGTTGCACTACCAAAGCCATTAACCTCGCGGGTGTGTCGGGGGCTACAACCTCCAAATTCAATCGTCGCAATTCCGCCAACAGCGGGGGTTGAGTAACAAGTAGCATCGCTAAATTTTCCATCGATTTGCGACTTAGAGCATCTGCCACCACGTTCGCTTTTCCCGGGTGGTAGAGAATAGTCAAATCATAGTCTTTAAGTAGCTCCAACCATCTTCGTTGCCTCAAATTTAAATCCTTCTGCGTGAACAGATATTTTAGGCTCTTATGGTCGGTGTAGACTTCACAACGCTCGCCATAAAGATAATGACGCCAAAGCTTCAAAGCGAACACCACGGCCGCTAATTCCAAATCGTGGGTTGGATAATTCTTTTCATAATCCTTAAGTTGACGTGGAGAAGCATAAGCTATTACTTTTCCGTCCTGCATCAAAACACAACCCAAACCATTAAGTGAAGCATCACTATAAATCACATACCCTGCTCCCGCAACCGGCAAGGTCAAGATCGGGGCGGTGGTCAAGCGCTCCTTCAACTCCAAGAAGCTTCTATCACATAAGTCATTCCAAATGAACTTAGTTCCTTTATGTGTGAGTCGAGTGAGGGGCATAGATAATTTAGCGAATCCCTCGACAAACCTCCGGTAGTATCCGGCTAGACCAATAAAACTTCGAATCTCGGTCACATTCGTTGGTCTAGGCCAATCCTTGATCGCCTCAATCTTCTTAGGATCCACGGCTACACCGTCTCCCGATATCACATGCCCCAAAAAGGACACTTCGCGGAGCCAAAATTCACACTTCTTCAACTTAGCAAAAAGTTTCTTCTCCCGAAGTACTTGCAATACTTGCCTCAAATGATCTCTATGATCCTCGTCGCTTCGAGAATACACTAAGATGTCGTCGATGAACATCACTACAAACCTGTCTAAGTAAGGCTTAAAGACACGGTTCATTAAATCCATAAAAGCTGCCGGGGCATTAGTAAGCCCAAACGACATAACCGTAAACTCATAATGTCCATACCGTGTTCGAAAAGCCGTCAGGGGTACATCCTCAGCCTTGATCTTGAGTTGGTGATAACCAGATTGTAAATCTATCTTGGAATACACCAAAGATCCTTGCAGTTGATCGAACAAGTCGTCAATCCTCGGTAGAGGATATCTATTCTTGATCGTAACCTTATTAAGCTCACGATAATCCACGCATAGGCGAAGAGATCCATCCTTCTTCTTCACAAATAAAACCGGCGCTCCCCAAGGTGAAACGCTCGGTCTGATGAAGCCTTTATCCAATAAGTCTTGCAACTGCGCTTTCAACTCCTTCAGCTCGGCAGGTGCCATCCTATAGGGTGCTTTTGAAATCGGGGTAGTCCCGGGAACGAGATCCACCACGAGGGGCTAGGGACCGCGGCAAGGGTATTGCGAGTAGCGACTAGGTGGCGCACCTTTCTTTTAGTTTATTTGAGAGGTGTTTTTGTATCGACCACTTTTGTAGAGACTACCCTATGCCCCTTTTTGGGTTTATGTTGTACTAAACTTTGGTAGTGACTTTACTTTTATAGTATTTCATGCTTTTACCTTCATGCGCCCGGGTGGGCTTCCGCTGGGGCCCCGGGGCGTGACAGATTATAGTGGTATCAGAGCATACATACTAAACAAGTAAGGTCTCAAGGTAAAAGCATGAAATACTATAAAAGTAAAGTCACTACCAAAGTTTAGTACAACATAAACCCAAAAAGGGGCATAGGGTAGTCTCTACAAAAGTGGTCGAAACAAAAACACCTCTCAAATAAAATAAAAGAAAGGTGCGCCACCTAGTCGCTAGCACCCTCGCGATCTAGCTACTCGCAATACCCTTGCCGCGGTCCCTAGCCTCTCCCGCAGTGGATGGCTCTGAAATAAAACAACAAACCCCAGGGGGATGAGAACTATTATTCAATAGTTCCCAGTGGGTAAGCCGCCAAGAGGAGCGGAATACACCACTAGGTCAACTGAGGCAGAAGTAGGATTAGTATAAAAATATGTATACATTTAAAATTCCACGCTACTATGCCTCTACCATAAGTTATAAACATGTGATATTCTAATCATGATCATGTTACAATGCAAGTAACTCCTCTACTCATGTACATGTGTAAATATGCAATATTCTAGCTACACCTGTTCAAATGTCATAATCTCACTATATGCCATTTCATGTCCACTACCACATGCATCGTAGATACCCAATCCATAGGGGACGAGGTTGTCCCGCTTGTGCCGTGCCTAATGGCCCCGTGGTAGTCAACATTCTCTCGCAAGAATGAGACTCTCCCCCAACGGCGATCCACTTCGGCGCCCAAACCTGCACGGGCGACCAAGGTCGCAAGGCTAACTCCGGAGTGCCGGCTTGTAGGGAGCGACCCTCACAAGCATGTGCGAATGAGCACAAATGGCCAACAAGCATAATCAACTGCATAAGTGTCACGTTCATCATGTCTAAAAACATGGAATGCCAAGTAGTGACTAAGAGTCCAACACTATGTCATAATGTCCACTTGTTATTCACCTAAGTAATATGCAATATACTTAGTTTAACATTCTCAAAGGTTTGTCATATGCCATGACTAATGCTACTAAAAGCCAATATATATACATCACGATCAAATCTCATATGCTACTATACATCTAGTATCCCACAATATATCTCACTTATCCAACATGCATTTTTACATATAATAAGATGAAATGCTACAAAACCATTATCCAAGTTTAATCCATGCATGCTATCAACCCCTACAAGGTACATGCAATTCTCATGAATGACACCTATATGTCATGATTCCAACAATGTCATAATGCTACATTTAGCATGTAAATGCACAATCTTGAGTTTTTAATAAAACTGAAGACATAGAGGGATTTCACCCATTTCGGTGAGGTCAAACCCACCCGAAGCCCTTCGGAACCTCGCAGTATCCGAAAACAAAGTTGTCCCCTCGATTTCTAGCGCCCTAAAGGAGATCCCTATGGGGTTAGAACATCGAACAACCAAAATCGAAAAACGACATACAACAAAGGGGAAAAAGGGTGAAAATACCTTAGACCAAGAATTTCTTGTCCAAAGTCCAAAATAGAGTTAGGAGGCCTCAAATCCAACCTAACACAACATTCTACACCCATCAATTCCCATTCAAAACCCCGAAATTAAGAAACCCTAAAAGTAAACCCTAGGTTTCCCAACATGGAATTTCTACAACAAAAACCCAAATAAACTACAATAGAGGGTTCAAGAGGGGAGAACTCACCTCTTTATAGCTCCAAACAAGATCAAAGGAGGCTAGGTTTGGAGATAAACCTCAACCAAGCTCTTCTCTTCCTCCACCAAGTCCACCAAGAACAAGCTAGCAAGCTTGAGAGCAAAAGAGAAGAAAATGGAGATCAACCCTAGGTTTAATCACCAAGAAATCACAAGAATCTAGAGAGAGAAAGAGAGGAAAAAGCCTACCTCTTTTCTCCAAGTCCTCAGCTCAGATGGCTGAGAGGGGAGGGTGTGAGGGTTAAGTTGTATGTTGTAACAATTGCCCCAACACCCCTCCAAAAGCCAACATTCGCAAAACAGCTCAAACAGGATTTTCGGCTCTGTATACCGGTATGCGTATGGGCATACCGGTATCCGGCCAGAAATCCCGCAACCCGAGCCTCGGCCAGCCAGGCCACGCAAGGGGATTCCGGTATGCGCATTGCCAGTACCGGTATGTCTACTCCAATACCGGTATGCGATGGCACATACCGGAATGCCAGCCCATTCCGGTATTTCCAGCAGGATTCCGCAGAACCCGAGAGCTGCGAAAATCGGTTTATCACAGTATTCCGGTATCCCATAGGTGAATACCGGTATACAATGCCAAAATCTGCAGTTTCCAGATTTCGACTCCCGGAGTCCGTTTTCGCACTTCTCAAGTCCCGAAAACGCTCCCAAGGGCTCAAAGCAAAACCAAAACCTCCAGATTAGTACGGTGTACTAATCTCACACTAGAACCTTGCAATTCGCTAAAGTTCAGTGTACTACAGATTGATTCATGTTTTCAATGTTTAAAAAATTTTAATTATCAAAAAATAATTAAAATTAAATTAAATTAAGATACAAAATATAAAAATAATTTAAAATTGAATTTGAACCTCAAAACATAAAATTAAATTTATAATTTCAATTCAAAATAAAAGTTAAATATTAAAAATGTACATCAAAATATTGAAATGATAAGCCAAAATTTTAAATATAATTTTTAAAAATTTAAATTTTAAAATTGAGTGGACAACTCAAAATATAAAACTAATTTTTGATTTGATTCAAAATCAAACTTACAATAAATTTATATTTATAGATCAAATTCAAAATGCTTTATAATTTAATTTAATTTATAAATCAAAATATATAATTAAAAATTTAATTTCTAAATTTAAATTATATTTTAATTAAAATTAAAATCAAAAAATTTGATTTTAAATAAAAATATAAAATATAATTAAGATATTTTTTGTAACGTGCGTTATTTTCTCCTTGTTTCAAGTTCCAATCCGGCCTCCTAGGCCGGATTGAAGAAAGGGGTGATTGAGGGATTCTCATTTCACCCAGGAATCGGAATCGGAATGGGACTCCTGCATACCAAACAGCCACAAATAAATTTGTCCATTTCGATTCCGATTCCAGGGTGAAAAAAGGGTGAACCAAACATGCCCTTAGTTGTTTATTATCCCACAGCAGCAACAACTTGCCAAATTTCACACATTTACAAAATAATAACTTTTCCAAGCATTTCAATTACAATAACAAGTATATAAATTTAACCTACCAACCTCAACCACACTTTAAGCATATAGAGTGAACTATATCAATGTCAACACACTTTAACATGAATAAATTTAGATAATAATATAAAAATTACATGTAAAAAATATATAAAAAAATCAAATATATATGAAAATCCAAAAAATTCTAACAAAATCAAGTTCTCTCCATGCCCCTCCCACGCCCTTGCCCTCGTCCCCTGCCACGTCCACATCCATGTCCGCGTCCTCAACCCCATCCTCAAATATGCACAGCATGCTCCATCTCAGGATGTACGGGCTCAATGCCATACATTTGATCAATATGCTTGATGGTGATGCCCTCGACAACCGACTCTGTCCCTTGTGTGTCAACAGCCAATGGTAGTATGCCCTCTTGCGTCTCAACTATAGGATCGATAGCAATATGATCCTGCCGCTGTGGCCTTCGATATATAATATCAACCCGATGAACCTCCGATATGGATGGAACGTCAGATGGAGGGATAAGCGCAAATAGAATATCAAACTAGTGTACCTCTGATGGAGGGATAGATGTCGACGCCTGAGGGAACGATGCCGTCAGGATATCAAAATGGCCTTTCGATATCGAGGGGACGTCTGATGGATGAATCGGGGTGGACGTGGATGGAAAATCATATGCAAGGGTGGAGGTAGAAGGAATATCATCGTGATCATCAAAAGATGGAGAAGGAATATCTGGATGCCCTGTCACTGGTAATGTCGGAAGTCTCTCTAACACACTCTTGAGGTCCCACCTCACATGTGCTAGAGCCTCCATAATTCAAGACGGCTCCAGAGGATCATCCATCAAATGTCCAATACTCCTAATAGCATGCCGCATATCATCCACCTATATAAAAGTACATATTTTACATATAATGAATATACTTATATTAAAATAAACGACAAATAAAATTATCTTACCAATATTCGCTTGACATGCCCGTGCGACATAAAAGAGAGTGGAGGCAGCACGATGAGAAATCCATCTCCTTGTGATTTTCCAGTACAACTGTATGTACACAAAGGTGGCTCGTACTGCATCTAGATCAACGAAAGGACTCTGCTCTGCAATATGCTCTAGATTCTGCCCATCACTGAATATATGGAGCATGAAAAGCTGCCCAGTCTCCCCTGATATATCATGTGATGTGATCCTCTGTACAGCCTCCACGAGCTCTAGTATATGCTGCAGTAATCCAAACTGGCGCAGAACTCTATCAAGTACATGTAGCTCTACTATATGGTAGCATATCAAGCAACTCCTCGAACGCCAGACTGCAGAGCCCTTGACACAAAAAGTAGAAAGAGCATGCAAAACATCCTCTGTGTAAGGCATCCATGTAAACTGTACAAGTGAATATAATAGAATAAATGTAAAATTTTAAAATGTATGTACTTGTATTTAATTCAAAAAACATGTATGTACTTGCGACTCCCTCTGCTGATCTAACTCATCACGATAAAACTCAATGTCAGTCACCCTGACATTTCCACAAAATTTTAGTTCCATGTTCCACCTGCAAGAAGTGATCATTTACATATTTTATCACATTATCGGACATCGATAAAATAAGTTATTGTACAAATATCATATCATATTTAAACACATAATATATCGACAACCCAATGGACAACCGTGAAGATCCAGTGGAGCTCCAAATCTATCAAGACGTCCAATGTGTATATGGTCCCACGCCCAGATCCAAAAATAAAAATAGATAATTTAAAAACTAGTAAAAAAACTATGTTAACCTATGATAACTAGTGATTTTACCTGTAATAGTATATTAAAAGTACAGCACTCAGCCTTTCCCTTCATAGAGGCACTCCTTAACACTCGATAAAGGTGGGCCAAGGTAGCTGCTGTTAGATGTATACCCTAGAAGCCAACCGGGCCGACACATGTATTCTTTTTAGTACATAAATTTGTATTTAATTTCATATATTATGAATAAATTTGGGTTCTTATTTTCATTCATGTTGTGTATCTGTCCATGAATCGTCCAAGGAATTAATAAGAAGATGACACGTATTCTCAAGAGTTGAGAATTTGAGACATGTGTCATTGGTGGTTAATTCCTAAATGCTCCCGATCGATGGATCATCACGGGGACGGTGATTGATCTGATGAGATTGGTGCACAGGTCGCTTCCCTTTTTGGGTAGACGAGTCTTGAGTCAACAGTGTGGGGACACTGGAGCGAATGTGCAGGTGGTTGTTAGAGAACAAGGGTACCGAGCGTGTCCAACGCGAGAAGTCACTTGGATGTCTACTCACTCGTCAGTGACTTACTCAATGTTGCAGTAGTGTGACCGGTCCTTTGACCTGCGGTGCCTCGGCTATTTACAATGAGGTTATTGTAGTTTGATTGTACATACACTTGGTCCCTAACCATTCGGGTCCTTGCGGTGCATGTTGGCTGCAGTAGGCTCGTTGTAGGAATAGGGTGTGCACCTATATGGAATCTATCTCCCTTGGTAGATAAGGGTGTTAGTTCTATGTGATTTATGAGACTAAGTTTAGAATACTTTGGCCAAGGCAGAATAAATAGCGGAAAGGGTTTCTGATATTAGAAACTCGAGTCGAATAAATTTGACATATGACAGACGATGAGGTTTGACGAGCAATTCCATGACCTCCGTCTAGCCGGGACTCATGATAAAAGAATTGTATCACACGGTAACTACACCAAGAGGTTCAGTATTCCATTCTACTGGAATGCCACTATATGCTGCTAGGCGTCACTGGTGGATTGTGAGACTCATGAGAATTATCTTGATGATCGATAATTCTCATTGGGCTAAGTTGGAATTATTCTGACCCACTGAAAGGAGTTTCAGTAATATTGTTGATAGTGATCAGAATATATCTCACTACTAGATAGAATAGAACCTATGAGGTCACACACATAAGAGGTTGTGACTGATCGGATAGCTAGATCGCGATTTTTGAATCGCCGGAGGACCTAATTGTCAATATGTTGATAATTGGACTAATTTGTAATTATTACAAATTAGTGGTATTAAAGTGTAAATGTTAGTAAATTATGAGAGGACTTACTAACAGTTAGTAAATTATGAGAGGACTTATATGCAAATATTGCATTATTAATTTGATATGATCAAATTAGGATAAAGTTCAAGTCGAATCAAATTAAGATTTGATCGATCTAACCAATTAAGGAAAGGATAAATTTAAACCTAGATTTATTCTTATTCTTAATGGTTATTATATTATTGAAAATATGATTATATCCCTCTATATAATATACGGGAGTTTTTAGAAAATCCTAGCCGTTATCTCTCTCTTCTTCTCTTCTATTCTCTAGCAAAAAAGACGTCCTTTGCAAGGGAGCTAGCACCCCGATGAGGACATCGATCAGATCACCAATCTCGTGTGAATATCTGTAGAGGCCGAACGCTTGTACGGCTTCATGAGAACCAATTCCACGATCATCAGATTGCGGTGAAGATCTACCCGCGCAAAGGTGAAGATTAGATCTTCATTTTCTCCTTAATCTTAAACAACATGAGGGATCCTAATTGCATAATTTTTGAGATCGGATCTTGAGTTTTTAAAAAATTAAATTTGTTTGA
Source organism: Puya raimondii (assembly GCA_016920855.1). Taxonomy (NCBI): domain Eukaryota; kingdom Viridiplantae; phylum Streptophyta; class Magnoliopsida; order Poales; family Bromeliaceae; genus Puya; species Puya raimondii. Next base: position 13,292,969 of record JABWPP010000050.1, read on the forward strand.
TTTTCTTTTTCCGCTGCGCTTACTCGCACACAACTTTCTAATAGCTGCACCCCAAGCTAGACTTCTGCAGAAGTCAAAGTCCTCAAGTAGTGGTAGCCACTTGAGGTGAACTCGATATCCGGTGGGGTTCAGGAATAAACTGTATCCAATCTAAAATAAAATATATGCTCGTGCAGCTGCTGCAACCACAGTCGGCGGGGCATCCATAAGGACATGGCGGAAATGCTGAAACAATCAGTCCAACGGATCTGACCAGCGATGATATCGCTGGCTATATCCTGAGAAGGCCGTCATATGTATGTAGCCAATCGAACGAAGCATGTCCCATGACAGGCTCCCAAGAGACTCGAAGTCCAACAATAATGGCTAGGTCACCATAGCGTAACCGTCATCTCTCCATGACGTAAATGGAATGTCTGCCTCGTGCGCTTCCATCGCTTCGTCAACGCCCTTAACAGAGCCTGATCAAGTTGTACTCGTCTGAGCCGGGAGACATAAAAAAAATCCAGCATGACGTACACTATAAGAAAGATAAGCTTTTGTGGAGAATTATTTGTGGCCAATTTGAGTGCCCTACTGTAGTGTACCTAGTGTCGGTGTGCTCCCCCGAACTTTGGCCAAACAGGGCAAAATACAGATGTGACGGCATTTGAGATCATTTGGTGGAGTTTGGATGAACTCCGAACCACTTGGAAGTGAATTGGAGGCTTTGGGGGGATATGGGAGTGAAACCATGAGTTTGGGAACAAAAAATTGAAGAAAATGAGGTGTATTGCAATGAGGGAAGAAGTGGTAAATTGCTATTGGGATTGGGTGGTGAGATGTACTCCAATGAGGGGCAAATTGTTAATTGCAATAACTTAGTGCTAAAGCAATTTCCTCTCATTCCATCATTCACTTTCACCTCTCTCATGAGAAACTTTCCTTTCTCTCTCTAAAACCCATATCCCATCATCTCTCTTTCTCTCTCTCTCTCTAGAGATATCTCCAAGGAGTGGAGATTGGTGGAGAGGAGCTTGCTTAGAGGTGAAGTAACCTTCTTGTACAAGCAAGGCTTGGAGAAAGCTTTGAGTTAAGGTAAGTTTTGTAGGGTTTTGAGGTTATGGTTTGGTTATGAGCTCTTTTTGTAGCTTCTTTGGAATTCCTAGTGAATCCTAGCTTTGGATGATCATGTAACACCAAAAAATTTTGGTGTTCTTGATGTGTGATGAGCCGTAGGGCTAGAAGTGGGGGTTCTTCTTGTATAAAAATTCCGGTGAAATTGATCTTATATTTTCCTAATTGAAGGGTAAATCGACGCGGTGAAACGCTCGGAACAAATTTTCATCGAGTCTACAGAAGCCAACTGTTGGAAAGTACCGTTTTGCTTCGTTTGCCGCAGTCGAGAGAAATCAGCGCGGATAAATTACGCAACTTGGTTTTCCCACTTCGTCGCTTCGACTCGAGGTGGGGGGTGCTATCCGAAGTAGCCGACTTTCATTCTATGTCTAAGTTCCATTCATTGGTCATGTAGCATCATGCATTGAAACTATGTTTGAGAATCATATGAGCTCTTGGAATTAGTAATTATATGCTCTAGAATGAGAAATGGAATTTATGTTGCATGACACTAAGATGTATGTATGTTGCATGATATTAATATGTATATTTATTGCATGATGCCAAGATAGATATGTATATATTGCATAAGATGATAATGGACATATGCACGTTGTCATGTTATGAGAATTCTAGACTTAAAGTGAACTAGATGTGGACATTGATGTAAGTGGTGGAACTCTAAAGTTTAAACATAGTAGCATGAGAGGTGTAAGCCTAGGGCACTAATGAGAAGTGGAACCATTGCATATGTAGTTTGATATGTTGGTAAAGTCCCTAGATGTCGACCCACCGGTAGGTGGAAGGTCCTCGAGTTTGGAGGGCAGATCGTACTCACACAGTCTGTTGTTGCCTTGTGGAGGTCGCGACTCCCAAGCCGTGAGCTCCGGAGTGTCACGCAAATGCGGGTGTGAAGGGCCCCAGGGAGCCCTGCCCGGCAGACGGTCACGGTGGCTGGCTTATAGGTGAAAGACCTCTTCCCCACGTGACTTAGTGTGGTGAGTTGTGGCTCGGCCTATGGGCAAGCCGGTGCAATTGGGTCAAGACATGAATTATGGATTAAGTAGATGGCATTTCATACATAGTGCATATAGTAGAACCTTGACATGTTGATATTGGTAAAGGCATAGTAGATACCATTGTAGCATGATATACATTGAGCAAGTAGACTTATTGTTGTTACTTACTACTTGTTTATTTCCTTATCATATTGACCATTTCTTGTCTCTATGCCTTCTTAGACCTAGTGGAAAAGTCGGCGTCGTCGGTGGCCGAACCCACTGGGAAGTTTATCTAGTTCTCATACCCTGTTTTGCAGAGCTTCCCCTGAGTACGTTGGCGCAGGACTGCGGCAAAGGCGTGGCGCCCTAGGTAGTGGACTTCCCGTGTATAGCTCTCACCATGTCCATGTTTTACATAGTCTATTTTGAGAAAAGAACATGTAATTTGGAAGGACGTAAATATGTAAAGATGTGAATATAAAGATGTATCAAGATGTGAATGTAAAGGAAATGTTTGAATGTAATAAATGTAACATGGCAATGATGAGTGCATATAAGGGGTAAATGTATAGTTGTTTTAGCTAAGTCTTTCTCTCTCGCTTGTGTTGATGCCCTCGCGCATATTAGGTATATGAATGATATCCTGGGTGAAAATCATTGTACATGATGTTGCTTATGCCTTGGGCGGACAGGAGAAACTCTGTTCGTTCGGCGGTCTGTGTGCGTGCCGGAACCGACCAAATTGGCGGCCTCGGGGCGCGATAGATTGGGGTGGTATCAGAGCGAGGAGATGTCTAGGAGGACCTAAGAATCCTGAGGATAGTGACCATAAGGACATAGACACGTGAGAGACGGCAATCTATGTTTTGTGGCGGAAGTGAAGTCGATTGGGTCTAGTTGTTAGTATGTCTCTAATAGTTGCTAGAGATAGATTCAAGGTGTTATTTATTCTCAACTCGAGGAGGTTATATTGGAGGCCGACAATATAACACCTAGGGAGGAGAATGAGTACCCTTGCGTGCTTTCGCCTAATTTAGTTTTGTTTGCTTATGTTCTCGAATCGCGTGGTCTTGTGGTTTAAGTGATTAACCCAAGTGTTGTGTTTCTGTTCCCCGAGGAAAATGCTTTGAAAAGATGTCGACTCCGGTACCGCCTTCTGAGGTGCCCGAGCGGTCTGACTCTAGTGAGGTCATGGAGTTGCGGGACCAGGTAGCGGCATTAATCGGGGTGGTGCAGAGGCAGGCCGAGGCCTCTCAATTACAGGCTGAAGCTTCACAGTGACAGGAGAAGCAAATAAAGAAGCTTTAGGAGTTGGTGTCGCAACAGGCGGCGGCGGCGGCACAAGCTAATCGTGAACCGCCCGCGCCTCCGACACATGCGACGAATGCCACTAAGGGAGTGGACGCACCTGCCGTGCCAGTGACGGCACGCCATGGCCCGATGAGTGCTCCTCCGGCGGCTTCTGGCACCTCGGTCCCCGATATGGACACGGAAAGAGAGCGAGCGCTTGCGGCTCTGACGACTTTTAAGAAGTTCAATTCGCCAACGTTCGACGGTGAAGCAGTGGACCCATGGGTGGTGGAATCTTGGATTGCTTCGATGAAGACCTTGTTCGAGGACATCTATACCCTTGAACATGATAAGGTGCATTTGGTCGTTCATTGCTTCGAGAAGTCGGCTCGAGTGTGGTAGCGGGGAGTAAAGAAAAATCGATCCCCGATCTTCCTCTGGTCACTTGGGATGAGTTTCGGAGCCTTGTCTTTGCCGCCTACTTCCTCGACTGTGTGAAGCGGAAGCTGAAGGAGGATTTTCGCAAGTTGAAGCAAGAAAATCGCTCTGTGAGGGAGTACGAGCGGGAGTTCTCGCACATAGTGAATTGTATCCCGTATGTTGTGCGAGATGACAAGGACAAGGCGGAGTGCTTCGAGCGAGGACTTCGGCCCGAGATCTTTTGAATGGTACACTCTTTCAAGCTCCAAATATTTGCCGAGGTATTGGATCGTGCCCTTTGGGTTGAGCAGGACAATGTGGTCGCACAGGAGGAGCGCGAGGCGTTTGAGACGGAAAAAGAAAGGAAGCGACCTTCGGGTGATGCTAGGGGGCAATCAAACTCTAAGAGGCCCCCTAGGTACCCACGGACTCGAGGAGGGAATCGTCGACCTCCCTGCTGCGTCATTTGTGGCGGAAATCATTTGCCCCGGGAGTGTGGGCAGCAGCAGGTAAGATGTTTCCGGTGCGGGCAAGCGGGACATATGTGGCGTGATTGCCCAAGAGGTGGATCTCCGGCCCAGACATCTGCTTCGGTTCCATCGGCTCCAAGGCAGTTTTCGGGAGCTCCGTCTATTATGTCATCTGGGCGAACTCCGATGTCGCGTCCAGTGGAAGGATCTCGATCGGCGCCCAGTGGCCGTGTGTTTGCGGCTCAAGTGGAGGAACCTGCCGTCGTCGACGACGTGGTGGCAGGTATTGTGCTAATGCATGGAATTCGATGTCGCGCTTTATTTGACACGGGTGCCTCGCATTCATTCATAAGTAGGACATTTGCAACTACACATGGCATCGATATAGTAGAAAATGTACGGGCTAGCTGGGTTCAAGTCCCGGATCACACATTTTGCGTCATGGACATGTGCGTGGCCTGTCCTGTCCAAATAGGTGATTGGATCATGCCGGCGGACTTGTTAGTGTTGCTGCTAATGAAAGGGTTCGATATTGTGCTAGGCATGGATTGGCTCTCAAAGTACTATGCAACCATCGATTGTGAAAGCAAGGTGGTGACATTTTGGGAGCCTGGGCAAGAGGAGCTCGTCTACCAAGGGTGTAGGAGCTCGCTCTTTGCTATGACGGTGACCACGTCGCGTGCTAGAAAATTGATTAACGCCGGTTGTGTGGCGTATTTAGCGATGGTGGTGGAGAGTCATAGAGAGGTTTCGGTGCTCGAGGACATCCCTGTGGTCCGAGAGTTTCTGGATGTGTTTCCTACGGAGTTGCCGGGAATGCCGCCGGACCGAAAAATCGAATTTGTGATAGAATTGGTTCCCAGGATGGCGCCAATCTCGAAGGCTCCATATCGAATGGCACCGGCTGAGTTGAAAGAGTTGAAGGCTCAATTGCAAGATCTTATTGATAAGGGTTTCATCAAGCCGAGCGTATCGCCTTAGGGAGCCCCGGTGCTATTTGTGAAGAAGAAGGACGGCTCGCTTCGACTTTGTGTAGATTATCGCGAGCTGAACAAGGTCACCATTAAGAACAAGTACCCGTTACCTCGTATAGATAATTTGTTTGATCAATTACAAGGGTCTCGGGTGTATTCTAAGATCGATCTTCAGTCGGGGGGTATCACCAATTGAAGATAAAAAAGGAGGACGTGCACAAGACCGCGTTTCGCACGCGGTATGGCCATTATGAATTCACGGTTATGCCATTTGGGCTCACAAATGCTCCGGCAGCATTCATGGATTTAATGAACCGTGTCTTCAAGCCCTATCTTGACCGATTTGTCGTGGTGTTTATAGACGATATCTTGGTCTATTCCCGTAGCGATGAAGAGCACGAAGAACACTTGAGGATTGTGCTCCAAGTCCTTCGGGAGGAGAAGCTCTATGCGAAGCTAAAAAAATGTGATTTTTGGCTTCGGGAAGTCGCCTTCTTGGGTCATGTTATATCGGAGAGTGGCATATTCGTTGACCCGGGAAAGGTTGAGGCAATTAAGAATTGGCCTCGCCCGACAAATATCACAGAGGTACGAAGTTTCCTTGGCCTTGCGGGCTATTACCGGCGGTTTGTGGAGGGGTTCGCGAAAATAACCATTCCACTAACGCGCCTCACTCACAAGGGAGCCAAGTTTGTTTGGAGCGGCGAGTGTGATAAGAGCTTTGCGGAGTTGAAAGAAAGATTAACGACAGCTCCGGTTCTCACCCTATCGGTTTCTGGAGAGAGTTTTGTAGTGTATAGTGATGCATCACAGAGTGGTCTGGGGTGTCTTTTGTGTAAGATAGGGGGTGCCCTAGGATCTATCTAGAGTATATCAATCACCTAGAGGGGGGTGAATAGGTGTATAAACAAAAATCACAAATCTCGATGCAATAAAATAATGCGGAAATAAAAATAGCACACCGAGATATACGTGGGAAACTCCACCTTGGAGAAAAACCCACGGGACCATCACGCGAAAAACAATCCACTAAGATTAAAGGATTACAAGGTGATTACCGACTCCACGGACTTAACCTCTCCTTCGTCTTCAGCGGATCTCGCGCACTCACGGCCGTCCACGCCTCACGTCTGAATCCACAGACGCCACGTCTCGAATCCACGAGACGCCTCGCTCCGAATCCACGAAGCCTTCACGATCCGAATCCACGAACCGCCTTTAACACGTCGAATCCACGACGCCACTCGAATCCACGAGCAAGAACAAATAACGTTGATGATGTAACGTTGGTGATGGTTTATTGCTTAGAATAACATTGAAAAACTGTGGGAATAATCTCTAAGCAATCCTCAAATTGATTCTAAAAGAATATTAGAAATTAGGGCACCATGAATCAATTTGAGAGAAGCTTGATGTAGAAGATGAGGAAAACGGTTACCTACAAGCTTCTAGGGTTTCTAAAAGATAATCTATGCTTCACCCCGTTTTAGAGACACCCCCACATCATATTTATAGGTTAGAAGCAATCCGAAATTGATTAGGATTAAAAAACAGTTTTTAGAAAGGTTTGGAAGCAAACCGATTTCGACTAGGATTGAAAAACTGATTTTAGAAAGGTTTGGAACCATATTAGGATTGAAAAGATATTTTAAGGAATATACCATCTTATTTACATGTTTGGGAGACATTAGAATCAAAGTAGGATAGAAAAAATAACTTTCCAAAACTTCGCAACGGGTCGGGGTCCGGACCGCGGGTATGGGTCCGGACCTTGACACTCTCCAGGCGTTTCATTGTCCGGACCTCAGCCATCAGGGTTCGGACCCGGTCTGCGAAACAGCCTGGGGTCCGGACCTCAGCCCTCAGGGTCCGGACCTCCGCCCTCAGGGTCCGGACCTCATCCTCAGGGTCCGGACCCTCCCTGCGTGACAGCTAGGGAGGCGTACGGGTTCCGGACCTCAGCTTCCAGGGTCCGGACCGGGTATGCGAACCAGCATAACCTGCTTACGGGTTCCGGACCTCATGTTCCAGGGTCCGGACCTCGTAGTTGGAAAACTCATTTTTTATATTTTAAAACATTTTTATCCATTCTAATGTCTTCCAAACACTTGTAAATGTTTCTAAATCATCATCAAGATTATTTAAACTTACCAAGCATCGTGAATTCAAACGGTGAGTCTTCGAGTCTTCAATCTTTGTCTTTTCTTCTTTGAACCTTCAAGACTCCGACTCACTTCACGAAATATGCCAATATAAAATCCGTAACAATCTCCCCCTTTGGCAATTTCGTGACAAAACACAAAAATACATAAAACACTCACGATGCTCATCTCTCTAAAAATGAAATTCATTGCCATCACCAAAACAATAAACTTCTCGCGTGAAAGATCCAAATAAAATTTAAAATTACAATTTAGTAACTCCTAAAACAAACTCTATGACTTAGACAAACATGGAGTCTTGAAGTCTTGAGAGACCTGCAAAATATTGTCATTCTTCACGAACAATGTTAGTAGAAAAAGTATCAAAATCTAGTAACTCCTAAAACAAACTCTATGACTTAGACAAACATGGAGTCTTGAAGTCTTGAGAGACCTGCAAAATATTGTCATTCTTCACGAACAAAGTTAGTAGAAAAAGTATCAAAATCGCTCCCCCTTTGTTCATGCAATCTCTCCCCCTAAGTTTATGCGTCTAAGTTATCATTACCTCTCTCCCCCTTTTTGTCAAAAATTGCCAAAAGAGAAACACCAAAAATAGAGAGAAGTTCGAGAGAAATCAATCAAAATACAAGTTGAAAGCTTTTCAATTTTGAAACCACTTGTTATAAAATTTCAAGCAATGTTAGAGCATGAGAAATATAAATTCACATTGACTTCTATCAATCCCTATTAATTTCATAAGAATTAAAAATTTTACTACACAATCATCATGATGTAGATAAATCATTACACGATTTCTCAATTCATATGAACTTCAAAATCAAGTCATCAAAAATAATCTAAAGGCTCAAAAGCTATCAAGATGTAACGGATTATGAAGATGACTTAAGGGATTCATCAAAGAGACATAAATTTGTTGCATAAACATTCAAATTTGAGATAAAATAAATATCGCACAGGGGGTGGCTCTTTGAGCATCTTACTTGTATGTGGACCACCTTATAACACCGAAAAATAAAATTTTGCAACTTTTTTCCTTTTGCATACTTTTGCATTTATACATATATTTTATTTCGGATATGCAATTCAATTCTCATGTGGTAGCTGCACACACTAACCGGACGACCGGGGTGGTAGCTCTTTCCTCCATGTGGTGGTAGTTTTCACACTCCATTAAGGATGTAACTCTTTCCACATCTTTCAAAGCATATGAGCATTTTATTTTATATAACAATAACTCCCCCTCGCTTATGCAATCTCTTAGTTGAAAGAACATGTGACAAATTTTAGTCCATAAGAGAATGACTATTCATCAAATTCAACACACACAACCGAGATAGGTTAAGCTCCTAGAGATTACACATGATTGCCTAAATTTGATGAATATAAATATTAAGAATTCTCATAATAAATTATCTTCAAATATAATGAAAATAAAGTAAAACCGATAATTAATATGAGATTAATTAAGAGTGAATGAAAGTGAACCTATTGATATTCAATGCACTATTTAATGTTCTAATCATTCAAAGAAAATCTAAAAGTCGTAACAATGAAAGCACCAAAACGTGTAATGCAATAAAAGATATGCAATAGAAACCGATCAAAGCACTACACTAAGTCAAAAACAAATTAAGGTTTAAGACAAGGAAAGATATCACCTTTCCGAACCCAAACTTGTCGGATTGTTGGTTGTCTTGCTTTGTTGTATTTGGGCACCGTTTGTTTTGACTTTTGATCAACCTTTGGTCTCACCATCGCATTCCACTTTGGAGTAGTTGATTGTTGTGGCTTTGACTTTCGGTTGACCTCTTGTACTCGACCTTTTTGATGTTGCTTTTGAAACCGTGAGGGATGTCGAGTATTGGAAGATGCCAATAGATGCTTAGAAGATGCCACTTGAGTTTTCTTTTTATGGCATGTCTTCTTGATATGTCCTTTCTTTCCGCATCTATGGCATACTTTCTCTTTTACACTTGTTGAGACTTTGGGAATAGAATTTTTTATCTTCTCAACAAATGTCCGCTCATATCCAAGTCCAAGTTTACTTGTTTGACCCAATCCGAGCATATCATCAAGTTTCTTTGTACCGGAGGAGAATTTTTGTATGTCGGACTTGAGTAGATGGACTTGTTTGGTCAAAACTTGGTTGGAGACATGAATTTCCTTATATTGTAGTTCGAGAAAGCCAACCTTTTCTTGATGCGATTTGATCGTTATCTCCGATTGGTTGAGCTTTTCTTGGAGGATTTTGTTGTTCTTCAAAATGTTTTCCCTTTCCTCCTCAAGAGCTTTAGATGTCTTCTTCAAGTTGTTGTTCTCATCTTCAAGCTCTAGTAAATGCTTCCTCAACTTCTTATTGTGCTTAGCCATCTTCTTCGATTCGATGAGTAGTTGATTATACGCCTCGGCTAAGTCCTCATCATCCGACTCCCCCTCACTCGAGCCATCATCGCTCGACGTTTCATGCACAAAGGAAGAATCAAAGGGGTTAGCGATAATAGATGATAAGCAAAAAGTAGAGGGAGAAGGAGAAACATGTGAAGAAAAAGCGATTGCATCATTGGTTTCTTCTTCACTAGAACTTGAATCATTAGAGGTAGAATCATCCCAAGTTCTAGCTTGTAGAGCCTTCTTATTATAGGACTTCTTAGAGGGACAATCCGTGGCGATATGGCCATAGCCTCGGCATTTGTAACACCGGATTTCCCTTTCAAGTTCATCCTTTTCTTTAGAAGACTTTCCAAACTTCTTCTCTTTAGAGAATTTAGAATTTGAAGATCCTTTAGAAGAAGATTTGGATGTAGATCGATTTGACTTGTTCTTCCGGAAATTCCGACGAAATTTCTTCGTGAGACGCTCCAAATGATGTTCAAAATCGGCGAGCGAAATTTCTTCATCGGAATCCGAGTCGTCGTCTTCCTCCTTTGTTGAATTAAGTGCAACACCTGTACTTTTAGAGAAAGACTTGGAAGAAGATTGATTAGTAGGAAAAGTCATTTCATAAGTTTGTAAAGCGCCTACTAATTCATCTACTTTCATATCATCCGGATGATTGATCGTTTCAATAGCCGCGACTTTCGCCCTAAAGCGCTCCGGAAGTGTTCGAAGGATTTTTCTAACGACTTTAGATTCCAGGATCTTCTCTCCCAAGTTAGCACATGTATTAATGACATCTTGGAGTCTAGTAAAATAATCAATAAACGATTCATGCTCCTCCATGCGAATAGAATCAAATTGACTCGTAAGCATTTGAAGCTTTTGTATTTTAACTAGACTAGTACCCTCATGTGTAACTTGTAGAGTATCCCAAATCTCTTTAGCCGTTTCACACGCCGAGACACGTGTAAACTCGGTTTGTGATAAGGCATTAAATAAAGCATTTATTCCCTTACCATTAAAAGAAGATAAATCAATTTCATCCTTCGACCACTTATTCCGTGGCTTAAGTACAGTCGCCTCATCAACCACTTCGGTTGGATGTTTCCACCCGACTTCAATGGTTTGCCATACACGCTCATCAATTGCGATGAGGAAGGCTCTCATCCGGACTTTCCAATAGGCGTAATTGGTTCCATCAAATAGCGGTGGCCTAAATATGTTACCACCTTCACCCATTATGATATATAAAGTCTAGATCCCGCTCTGATACCAAATTGTAAGATAGGGGGTGCCCTAGGATCTATCTAGAGTATATCAATCACCTAGAGGGGGGTGAATAGGTGTATAAATAAAAATCACAAATCTCGATGCAATAAAATAATGCGGAAATAAAAATAGCACACCGAGATATACGTGGGAAACTCCACCTTGGAGAAAAACCCACGGGACCAACACGCGAAAAACAATCCACTAAGATTAAAGGATTACAAGGTGATTACCGACTCCACGGACTTAACCTCTCCTTCGTCTTCAGCGGATCTCGCGCACTCACGGCCGTCCACGCCTCACGTCTGAATCCACAGACGCCACGTCTCGAATCCACGAGACGCCTCGCTCCGAATCCACGAAGCCTTCACGATCCGAATCCACGAACCGCCTTTAACACGTCGAATCCACGACGCCACTCGAATCCACGAGCAAGAACAAATAACGTTGATGATGTAACGTTGGTGATGGTTTATTGCTTAGAATAACATTGAAAAACTGTGGGAATAATCTCTAAGCAATCCTCAAATTGATTCTAAAAGAATATTAGAAATTAGGGCACCATGAATCAATTTGAGAGAAGCTTGATGTAGAAAATGAGGAAAACGGTTACCTACAAGCTTCTAGGGTTTCTAAAAGATAATCTATGCTTCACCCCGTTTTAGAGACACCCCCACATCATATTTATAGGTTAGAAGCAATCCGAAATTGATTAGGATTAAAAAAGAGTTTTTAGAAAGGTTTGGAAGCAAACCGATTCCGACTAGGATTGAAAAACTGATTTTAGAAAGGTTTGGAACCATATTAGGATTGCAAAGATATTTTAAGGAATATACCATCTTATTTACATGTTTGGGAGACATTAGAATCAAAGTAGGATAGAAAAAATAACTTTCCAAAACTTCGCAACGGGTCGGGGTCCGGACCGCGGGTATGGGGTCCGGACCTTGACACTCTCCAGGCGTTTCATTGTCCGGACCTCAGCCATCAGGGTCCGGACCCGGTCTGCGAAACAGCCTGGGGTCCGGACCTCAGCCCTCAGGGTCCGGACCTCCGCCCTCAGGGTCCGGACCTCATCCTCAGGGTCCGGACCCTCCCTGCGTGACAGCTAGGGAGGCGTACGGGTTCCGGACCTCAGCTTCCAGGGTCCGGACCGGGTCTGCGAACCAGCATAACCTGCTTACGGGTTCCGGACCTCATGTTCCAGGGTCCGGACCTCGTAGTTGGAAAACTCATTTTTTATATTTTAAAACATTTTTATCCATTCTAATGTCTTCCAAACACTTGTAAATGTTTCTAAATCATCATCAAGATTATTTAAACTTACCAAGCATCGTGAATTCAAACGGTGAGTCTTCGAGTCTTCAATCTTTATCTTTTCTTCTTTGAACCTTCAAGACTCCGACTCACTTCACGAAATATGCCAATATAAAATCCGTAACATTTTGATGCAAGGCGAAAAGGTCGTTGCTTATGCTTCTCATCAACTCAAGAGCTACGAGAAGAATTATCCCACCCACGACCTTGAGCTTGCGGCGGTGGTCTTCGCCCTGAAGCTGTGGAGGCATTATCTTTATGGCGAGCATTGCGAGATCTACATGGATCATAAAAGCCTCAAGTATCTGTTTACGCAAAAGGAGTTAAACTTGAGGCAGCGCAGATGGTTAGAATTGCTAAAAGATTATGATGTGACCATCCTGTACCATCCGGGGAAAGCCAACGTGGTGGTGGATACGCTGAGTAGAAAGTCGGTGGAGAATCTCGCAATGATGATTACGAGCCAACCGCCGTTGCTTGAAGAGATGCGGCGACTTGATTTGGAGGTTGTAGCTCCGGACGCCCCTACTGTACTTACCACACTTGTTGTCCAACCGACCTTGTTGGAGAAAATCAAAGATCAGTAGTCTTTGGATTTGGATCTCCAAAAGGTGCGGCGTGACATTGAGGGTGGGCGTGCCGGTGACTTTAGCATTGGTGCCGACGGCACGCTTCGGTTTTGAAACCGGTTGTGTGTGCCGAGTGATGAGGATGTTCGGGGAGAGGTTCAACGTGAAGCTCATCAATCCCCCTATAGCATTCATCCGGGTGGCACTAAGATGTATAAAGACCTTAAGATGCATTACTGGTGGCCCGGGATGAAGAAGGATATTGGACGCCACGTTGCACAATGCCTGGTGTGCCAACAAGTTAAAGCGGAACACCGACTTCCGGCGGGGACGCTTCAAAGCGTACCGATACCCGTTTGGAAGTGGGAGAATGTGGCAATGGACTTCGTCGTGGGGTTGCCCCGTTCACAAGGAGGTCACGACACCATTTGGGTGGTGGTGGATCGTTAAACAAAGTCGGCTCACTTCTTACCTATCCACACCACTTGGTCGGGGGATAAGCTAGCACAAGTGTATCTCGATGAGATCGTGCGGCTACACGGTGTTCCGGTGTCTATTGTATCGGACCGGGACCCACGGTTTGCCTCTCACTTTTGGAAGAGCTTACATAATGCTCTTGATACACGGCTCGACTTTAGCACCGCATTTCATCCTCAAAGTGATGGGCAGTTGGAAAGGACAATTCAAATCCTTGAGGATATGCTTCGAGCTTGTGTGCTTGATTACAAAGGGGAATGGCATCTTCACTTGTCGATGGCCGAATTTGCATACAATAATAGCTACCAGGCAAGTATTGGGATTGCACCGTTTGAAGCTCTCTACGGAAGAAAGTGCCGATCTCCTATACATTGGAGTGAAGTTGGAGAGCAGGTCACTTTAGGCCCGGATGTGTTACAAGAGGCCGAGGAGAAGGTCCGTCTTGCTCGCCAAAGATTGTTGACGGCGCAAGCACGACAAAAGAGTTATGCGGATAGGCGCCGCCGAGAGCTTGAGTTCGCGGTGAGGGACCGCGTCTTCTTGAAGGTGTCTCCCATGCATGGAGTAAAGAGATTTGGGGTCCGAAAAAAGTTAAGCCCCCGATACATTGGGCCGTACGAGATTCTTGCACGAGTTGGTGCTGTAGCTTATCGACTTGCATTGCCGCCAAAGCTTGCGGGAGTTCATGACGTTTTTCACATATCTACACTCCGCAAGTATATTCATGACCCGACACACGTCCTTCATTATGAGCCATTGGAGCTTCGGGAGGACATGACGTATGAGGAGTTCCCACTTCGCATCCTCGCCCACGGAGTGAAGAAATTACGGAATCGCATCATTCCGTATGTGAAAGTGCAATGGACCAATCACGACGAACGTGAGGCTACGTGGGAACTTGAGGATGTGATGCGGGAGCATTACCCATACCTCTTCGCTGAAACAAATGAAGGTATGGTTCTAAGTTTCGTGGACGAAACTATTTTATGGGAGGGGAATGTACTGTACCTAGTGTCGGTGCGCTCCCCCGAACTTTGGCCAAACGGGGCAAAATGCAGATGTGACGGCATTTGAGATCATTTGGTGGAGTTTAGATGAACTCCGAACCACTTGGAAGTGAATTGGAGGCTTGTTGGGGGATATGAGAGTGAAACCATGAGTTTGGGAACAAAAAAATGAAGAAAATGAGGTGTATTGCAATGAGGGAAGAAGTGGTAAATTACTATTGGGATTGGGTGGTGAGGTGTACTCCAATGAAGGGCAAATTGGTAATTGCAATAACTTAGTGCTAAAGCAATTTCCTCTCATTCCCTCATTCACTTTCACCCCTCTCATGAGTAACTTTTCTTTCTCTCTCTCTCTCTCTCTAGAGATATCTCCAAGGAGTGGAGATTGATGGAGAGGAGCTTGCTTGGAGGTGAAGTAACCTTCTTGTACAAGCAAGGATTGGAGAAAGCTTTGAGTTAAGGTAAGTTTTATAGGGTTTTGAGGTTAGGCTTTGGTTATGAGCTCTTTTTGTAGCTTCTTTGGAAATCCTAGTGAATCCTAGCTTTGGATGATCATGTAACACCAAAAAAATTTGGTGTTCTTGATGTGTGATGAGCCGTAGGGCTAGAAGTGGGGGTTCTTCTTATACGAAATTTTCGGTGAAATTGATCTTATATTTCCCTAATTGAAGGGTAAATCGACGCGTTGAAATGCTCGGAATGAAGTTTCATCGAGTCTACGGAAGCCAATCGTGGAAAAGTACCGTTTTTGCTTCGTTTGCCGCAGTCGAGAGAAATCAGCGCGGATAAATTGCGCAACTTGGTTTTCCCACTTCGCGGCTTCGACTCGAGGTGGGGGGTGCTATCCGAAGTAGCCGAATTTCATTCTATGTCTAAGTTCCATTCATTGGTCATGTAGCATCATGCATTGAAACTATGTTTGAGAATCATATGAACTCTTGGAATTAGTAATTACATGCTCTAGAATGAGAATGGAATTTATGTTGCGTGACACTAAGATGTATGTATGTTGCATGATATCAATATGTATATTTATTGCATGATGCCAAGATAGATATGTATATATTGCATAAGATGATAATGGACATATGCATGTTGTCATGTTATGAGAATTCTAGACTTAAAGTGAACTAGATGTGGACATTGATGTAAGTGGTGGAACTCTAAAGTTTAAACATAGTAGCATGAGAGGTGTAAGCCTAGGGCACTAATGAGAATTGGAACCATTGCATATGTAGTTTGACATGTTGGTAAAGTCCCTAGATGTCGACCCACCGGTAGGTGGAAGGTCCTCGAGTTTGGAGGGCATATCGTACTCACACATCTGTTGTTGCCTTGTGGAGGTCGCGACTCCCAAGCCGTGAGCTCCGGAGTGTCACGCAAATGCGGGTGTGAAGGGCCCCAGGGAGCCCTCCCCGGCAGACGGTCACGGTGGCTGGCTTATGAGTGAAAGACCTCTTCCCCACGTGACTTAGTGTGGTGAGTTGTGGCTCGGCCTATGGGCAAGCCGGTGCAATTGGGTCAAGACATGAATTATGGATTAAGTAGATGGCATTTCATACATAGTGCATCTAGTAGAACCTTGACATGTTGATATTGGTAAAGGCATAGTAGATACCATTGTAGTATGATATACATTGAGCAAGTAGACTTATTGTTGTTACTTACTACTTGTTTATCTCCTTATCATATTGACCTTTTCTTGTCTCTATGCCTTCTTAGACCTAGTGGAAAAGTCGGCGTCGTCGGTGGCCGAACCCACTGGGAAGTTTATCTAGTTCTCACACCCTGTTTTGCAGAGCTTCCCCTGAGTACGTCGGCGCAGGACCGCGGCAAGGGCGTGGCGCCCTAGGTAGTGGACTTCCCGTGTATAGCTCTCACCATGTCCATGTTGTACATAGTCCATTTTGAGAAAAGAACATGTAATTTGGAAGGACGTAAATATGTAAAGATGTGAATATAAAGATGTATCAAGATGTGAATGTAAAGGAGATGTTTGAATGTAATAAATGTAACATGGCAATGATGAATGCATATAAAGGGTAAATGTATAGTTGTTTTAGCTAAGTCTCTATATCTCTCGCTTGTGTAGTTGTAATGTAAATGTATAGTTGTTTTAGCTAAGTCTCTATATCTCTCGCTTGTGTAGTTGTAATGTAAATGTAACATGGCAATGATGAATGCATATAAGGGGAAAATGTATAGTTGTTTTAGCTAAGTCTCTCTGTTCGTTTGGCGGTCTGTGTGCATGCCCGAGCCGACCAAATTGGCGGCCTCGGAGCGGACACCCACAATATACATATTTTTTGTGAGGAATTTTAATTTTTTCCCACAAATTTCAAAGTACAGATTACAGGAACCGTGACAAAAAACTAAGGGATTAATGTAGCAATAGCTACCGCCAGAAATTTTATATATCGTTTTGTGGCCATTACAATATTTGGCCACAAAAGAAATGATGTTGAAATTTCATTAGCTAATTTGTGGGGATTTATGACAGTTCGCCACAAATTGTTTTTGCATTTTGAGTTTATCTTTTTCCACAAGACATTATGCCCGCCAAATTTTTTTGTGCGCGCCGACATAAAAACCTTCTTACAGATATAATATAATTAAAAAAACTTTACCCTGATTAGACCCTCTTCACTTACCCTCTCTCTTTCTCTCTTTGTCTCTCTTTTTGCTCCTTTTATACCTCCATGGCTCCTTCATCTCCTCCTCCCCTTCCTAATCCCCCTCTTGCTGATAACTCTCTCATGGCAGGGCCCGTCTACACCTTGATCTGTGAGGCCGTGGACTAGCCCCACAACTACATGCGCATGCCGCGTCATCTACGATTGTGCGCGCTACCAACTTCGATCCTTGCTTGTTTGCACGTGCGACCAAGCTTTGTTCGCTCGAGGTCTTCTCCTACTCCTTTCATTAATTTTTGTTGATTTTTTTATTAATTTTTGTTGGAAAGAATCTCATGAGAAAATAGAATCACATTATTAACTTTATTCAGAAATCATGAGGGTCTTTAGTACGAGGGTCAAATTTGTTTGTTTGTTTGTTTTATTTTTTTTGTCGATTAATATTTTTTTAATACTAGGGTTGTTCTAGATGTTTGGTTTTGACCTCTATCGATAGTTTTTTGTACACTATTTGGTCTCATTATTAATTTTTTACGTAAGCTTGAATCCTAGGATTTCTTTAAGATTCTAAGTGTTGTTTTCTATAGAGCATAATTTTTATTTAGGAAGAAGAAGCAAATATACTACTTTTTTTTTTCTACATTATTAAGATTTTTTATAGATGATTGATTTTATTTGCTATTTATAATCAACTTGATTCTAATTGTAATAATATAATCGATTTCATTGTAAGTATTTCCAACATAGCTAAGTTATAAATTTATAATGTCATAATGACATAACTAAGGATGGAGTCGCACCTTTTTGTTTTACATTATGCTATAACACTATAGGTGTAGTGTACCAGATTTTTAATATAAAAGTAAGTGAAAATAAAAATAGTGTGAGATACTATTTATTGAACTTAGAGAAGTAAAATATAAGTCAGAAATGAATTGTGCTGAATTTGAAATGAAAACAGAAAATTTGAAATTTTCTGTAAGGAACGGGGCTGATTTTTTAGCAGAAAATTCATAGTGTCAGAAAATTTTGAAACTTTGAGGATATGTCAGAATTATTTTTTCTGAGTTTAAATTAAAAGTTTCATGTCATTCTGACACCCGGAACGTAAAATAAAATATAACAGCAATCTGCTAAAAATTTTAGTCGGTAGAACTTTCGGTGACCAAAAAATGGTCCGAAACTGAATAGTGTTGATCAGTTCTTCTGATTAACTTAAACCGAGCATGACTGTCAATTTGAGCGCAAACGGACATTCAGAAGGACTCCGACAAAAAGTATCAGATTCTGAACCGAGCTGAAACTACAATTTCATAAGTGTTGGGGGAGCTATTTGTAAACCGAACCAGGCTCTTCCCTGGTTCGTGCACAGCATGAGAGAAGAGAGGTGAAGCCTCTCTCTTTCTCTCTAGCACTCATCTCTCCCTTCCTCTCTTGTAATCTTTCATTCTCTTTTGTGATTTCTCCATCAAAGAGAAAAGGGGTTGGAGATTTGGAAGCTTCAAGTGGAGAAGAAGCTTGGTGGAGGTCTCTAATGGTGGAGAAGTTTGGAGAGCAAGGTAGCTATGGTGAGATTTTCATGATTAGAGTTTAGGGTTTGGGTTTAATCCTTTAAAATTGATGTATTTAGCATCTCTAGATTACTCTAAACTATTTTGATTAAGGAATTATCAAGATAAATAGGGTTTTCTTGTAAAACTTGAAAACTCTAGGATAAGATAAGTGGTTTTGTTCCTAAGAGATTGGGTTAAAACCTTTAGATTTGGAATTTTTGAGTTCCCTAGAAGTTTCTACACTAGATTAATTGAGGATTCTCCGTAAATTTCATAGTATTCTCGAGAAAATCGGAAACCCTAGGTTGAAATGGAGTTTTTGGATTTGAAGGGTTTAAAATTTGTGTGACCCCGTAGAACCCTAGTTGAGGGTTAGTAAAACACGTTGGACAACTCGATTTTGTCGAACTGCAAGAAATGAGATCGTTCTGAGTTCGACTCGGATTAACGAACCCTTCATATGTGTGTTAGGGAAAGAAGCTTGAAGACCAAGCTTGAAGCCAAGAATTAGAGCCCGATTGCAAGTGTCTACAAGCAATCGAAAGAGTGTAAGGTGGATTTGTGCTTACCGAAGTGATTAGGTCACTTCCATGTCGAAAGAGTAAAGTATAATTTTATTTACTTGATGCATGTAATGGTAGGTTAATTGGTAAAATGAGTAGGCATAGTTTGTATGCTACTTAGGTTAAATTAACTACCATTGGACGTATAACACTAGGCAATTGTTGACATATGAGTATGTATATATATATGTGTGTGTATGCCTAGGTGTGGATGTGAACATAGGTTGATGAACTCTAGGAAGATTAGAGAATTCGACAAATTGGAAACAAGGATTAGATGTCATGAATCCTAGGTGTGGACAACTAGGATAATGAAAAGACATGATTGGACATTGAACCTAGAGTCGTCGAACCTAGGTTGGACATTATGGTGGCTAAGCCACTTGGAATAAGATATCGATAAACCTAGTGTCATTGAACATAGGTTGGAAACATAGTGGTAGAGAGAGACCACTTGTATTGGAATGTTATTAACCTAGAGTCGGGTGAATCTAGGTGGGAAAAATATAGGACCTAGCGTTGTGGAACCTAGGTGATAAAATAAGTGGTAGGATGACCACTTGGATATGGGAATGTAAACCTAGAGAGGTTGATAATATAGGGTAAAAGATGAACCCTTGAGACTTTGGAATGGATTCCGGAATCCCTAGACTGATACTTGCAGGTATGTGCGGTTCTCCTCGCCTGGCAAGTGATTGTGGCTGCGGGTATGTGTGGTTCTCCTCGTCCGGCAGCAGATTATACTTGCGGGTATGTGTGGTCCTCCTCGCCCGGCAAGTGACTCATAACTGCGGGTATGTGTGGTTCTTCTCGCCCGACAGTGGTTTGAGTATCGGAGGTGTATGTGGTATATCCCTCACCTACCGAGTGGATTGAAGGCTGAAGTGTATGTGGCATTTTCATCTCCTCAGGCCTGGACATAGGCGGTAGTCCGCTGATGATTGACTCAAGAGTGAGTCGGGTTTGACCTTGGCTAAAGTGAGTAAACCTTAGGAGAGAATTGGATAAGAAGTGGATAGTGAAATAGAAAGTAGAAGGGGAATACCTACTTGCATGGATTTCATTATCGCATTTGCATGAAGCATAAGCCTGTTTACTGTTTTTGCATATAGTAGAGTTATATGCTTACAAGTTATGTATATGTACTAACCCATGCTATGTGTCACGCCCCGTCGGGCCTTTAACACCAACTAGGTGGAAAGGATAACCGCACGGGGGCATGCCCCAGACCCGCCGAACGGATAGGGTCTCTTCTACCCGCCCAAGGCGTCACAACACAAGCATATCCACGATGTTCCAACTAGGAACGGAGTACAAGAGTTGCACAAGGAAAGCATCAACATAAAAAAGTTTTACTTCTATTACATCACATTTGCACATTTATACATGTCCAATTTCTTTTTTTTTTCTATTCCATACATCAAGTTCTAAAACTATGGAATATACAAGTTGCATACATTTAATGAAAACCCCTATACTATCATTGTCCAAGACTAGGGGTACAACTCTATGTATCACCAAAATGGAAGGGCCGCTATCTACAGAGCCAAACCCTTGCCTCGCTCCGCCGCCTCACTCGCGGAAAGACCTGAAAAACGTGGGGTGAGAACTATAAACATAGTTCCCATTGGGTAAGGCCACCCAAGAGAGAAGCTCGACCCACCAGGTCCAAAGAAACACCATAAGCATAAGTTAGATCACAAATAACTATGCAAACAAATATTTACATGCTTGAAAATAAACATAAAGGATGCAACCAAATAAAATGCCAACTTTTATTTTCTCCTAGGTTCATCCTATATCTCACATTGACCAAGTTCAACTACTTGTCATTTATTTATGGTATTGGAGTCGCCGCATCACCATAATGGTTCTCAACCAAAGCGGAATCGCCGCAAGTGTTGGGCACCGGACAATGGAATCGCCATCCCCATCATGGTCCCAACCTCCAAGGAATGAAATCGTCATCTCTTTGTTCGGGTAGCGAAATCGTCGCGTACCCGGGATAGCGAAATCATCGCGTACCCCATTCCATCACCGCCAACACATGGCACGGGTAGCGAAATCGTCGCGTACCCGGGATAGTGAAATCGTCGCGTATCCCAATCCATCACCGCCAACACATGGCACGGGTAGCGAAATCGTCGCGTACCCGAGATAGCGAAATCGTCGCGTATCCCAATCCATCACCGCCAACACGTGGCACGGGTAGCGAAATCGTCGCGTACCCGGAATAGCGAAATCGTCGCGTATCCCAATGTTCACATTTCACACTTGCCAACCCAAGTCCTATGGCCATAGGTTCAAGTCACCAAGTCTCACCTATGTTCAATGACACTAGGTTCCAATCTCATGTTCCAACCTATGTTCAATGACACTAGGTTCCAATCTCATGTTCCAACCTATGTTCAATGACACTAGGTTCCATTTGCACTTTTCAACCTATGTTCCTCAACACTAGGTTCTAATTCATACATGCAATCACATAACAAGTATAGATAATAAGAATATACTTGAATTCACTAACATGCAAGATGAGCCCATGGCTCTATCTATCAAGATTCTCATTTTGCCAACATGCAAATTCTAGGGTTACTCACTTTCACACCATTTATTTTCAAATGGTTATTTACCCTAGACATGGAAGTGACCTAATCACTTCGGTAAACACAAACCCACCTCAAGAGCTTCCACTTCTTTGAATTCTTTGAGCTCCTAAGTCGCCAAGTCTTGAGTTCTTGCTTCAACCCAAGCTTCTACAAGAAAATGGTTCGTTACTCATTACGAACCCATAAATCAACTCGATGCTAGAAACCAATAGTTCTAACATGATTTCCTATGCATCAATTGCAATTTTCGAAGGTCCAAATATTTTTAGAACCTCCCATGGCAAAAGCCCCAAATCTATCTAGAGTTTGCATGCATGCAAGTCAAACCCTAAATTTTATGGCCAATCTTCCACCATTTGTGGTCAAGATTGCCTAAGGTTTCCAAAAACCTCATATCAAAGGATTAAATCCAAGGTTTAAACCCTAAATCACAAGAACTCACCTCTACACCCAAGTTCCCTAGTCTCTTCTTGCACCAAGAAGCTCCAAATCCACCTTAGAAGCTTTTTCCAAGGTCAAATCCTTCACTTCTCCAAGCTTTGGAGAGATCTCTAGAGAAAGAAAGTGAGGGAGAATGAGAGAAAGTAAGAGGAGAGTGGAGGAGTAATGAGGGGAGAGACTTCAGCCCCTATTCATAGCCCATCCTCCATGAAATTACCAAACTGCCCCTCACTGGGCATTCTGCTTCAGCCGGATCCGGACCTAGCAAATGGGGTCCGGACCCCGTACGCGCAACAGCCCACCGCGCAGGCCGGGTCCGGACCTTGGCGTCCGGGTCCGGAACCCGTACGCGCAACTCCGCGTGGTAACAGGTCGGGTCCGGACCGTGGCATCCGGGTCCGGACCTTAGCCGCTCCACGGACTTCATTGTCCGGACCCCAGATCCCGGGTCCGGACCCCGTGAGCAATTTTGCTCCAGTTGGTCCTTTTCCAAAAAATCAAATTTTTGATTTCTGGGTTCCCACTCGCACCCAAAACGTTCTGAAACCCTCGGAACCCAATTCCACACCAGCCATCATCGACTTTCTCCGAACTTCATCAAATTTGGTAAAGTTCGATACAGCGCACCGAAATTCAGAGTGCTACACTATGCTTCCTTTGGACCTGGTGGGTCGAGCTTCTCTCTTGGGTGGCCTTACCCACTGGGAACTATTTTATATAGTTCTTATCCCACTATTTTTCAGGTCCACACGTGAGCGGCGCGATGACACGAGAAAAGGGCGTAGCTCAGTAGATAGCGCCCTGCCATGGTGACCAAAGATAGATGTACCCTGGCTCAGCGTAGCCTAAGGGGTCTAGAACTGAAATGAAAAAGAATGAAAAGTATCATGTAACATGATTGTATTTGGAAAAATGTAAATGTAAAATCCATGTGACGAGTGGTTGTAATAGTTAATTAATTGTTTTTGTATGATGCTTTCATTATGCAATATGTGTATGAATTATGTTCCTGTTTGGAACTTCTTGAATTGTATTGATTGTGATGCCTTGGATGTACAGGGAAAACTCTGTCCATTCGGCGGGTCTGTGCGCGTGCCCGAACCGACCAAATCGGCGGTCCCGGGGCGTGACAGACTAAGGTGGTATCAGAGCGTAGAATTTGTTTAGGCGGACCTAGGAGACCCTAGGAGGATAAACCATAAGGACTTAAGCTCCTGAGAGACGAGAGCTTGTGACTTTGCGGCGAAAGGTGAATTGATTGGGTCGTGTGTTGTATGCCTCTAAAAAGGATGTTAGAGGTAGATTCAAGGTGTGGTTTATTCTCAGCCGAGGGTGTTCATGTTGGCGGCCGACAACATAAAACCGAGTGATGAGAATAGACGCCCTTGTGTGACTTTCGCCTGATTTGAGTCCGCGATTGTGTAAACTATTGTACTTGACCTAGAAGGTCGAGGATTTTGATGAAAGTTGTCATGTTTCAGGATACGATGGCGTCACGTGGGTGATCTCCGACGAGATCAACGCGGGATGGACCTAGTGAGGTCCCTGTGCAATCTGGGGCAAGTGGAGACCCGGAGCTTCGTGAACAGTTGGCCACACTCGTTGGAGTGGTGCAACAACAAGCTGAGACGGCACAGCGACAGCAGGAGGCTGCCGTGCGCCAAGAGGAGCAAATCAAGAGTCTCCATGAAACCGTGGAGCAAATAGCACGTCGTGTACCATCAGGAGCCGCAGCAGGTACCTCGCAAGTAGATGCTGGTGCCTGGGCCCTTGATTCTGCAGAATTGGAAGCGGAGAGGGAGCGGGCTTTAGCTGCCCTCATGACGTTCAAGGGATTCAATCCGCCTACCTTCAACGGGGAAGAAATGGACCCGTGGACCATAGAAACGTGGATCGATTCTATGGAGTCCCTGTTTGAGGACTTGTACACCTTGGAGCGGGACAAGGTGTATTTTGCCGCACACTGCTTGCAAGGGTCGGCAAAGGCGTGGTGGAAGGGGTTCCGGCGAGACCGACCTTCTAGTCTCCCTCCGGTGACTTGGGAGGAATTTCGGGGACTAGTATTCTCCGCCTATTTTCCTGATAGCGAAAAGAGAAAGCTTCAGGAAAGATTTAGGAAGCTGAGGCAAGGAGACCGCACAGTGAGAGAATATGAAAGGGAATTCTCGCACATTGTCAACTGCATCCCTTACGTGGTGCGAGATGATAAGGATAAGGCCGATTGCTTTGTGCGCGGATTTCGGCCAGAGATTTTTAAGGTTGTGCATCCCTTCAAACTGCAAACCTTTGCTGAGGTGCTGGATCGAGCCTTGTGGGTGGAACAAGGCCTAGTCACTGTGCATGAAGGGTGCGAGGCTTATGGCGAGGATGGGAGACAGCAATCAATGGGTGGTTCGGGAGGACAGTCGAGTTCCGAGCGACGCCCGAAACGATCACAATCCCAAGCCTAGAAATCATCTACCACCCGATCCTCGTCTGGATGCGTTATTTGCGGCGGACCCGATTGGGCGCGCCGGTGCGTGCAGCGAGAAGGAAGGTGCATACGATATGGACAATCGGGTCACACAAAGTATGACTGTCCCTTGGGAGATAGTCGAGCCCCACCGGCTACGACATCATTCTCTGCTCCGAGACAGCCCACGGGTATGCCACCTGCGGCAAGGTCTAGAGAGCATGCGCCGGTGTCGGGACAACCTTAGGATTCGCGGCGGACGCCGAGTGGCCATGGATAGGCGATCCAGGCTGAGGAGCCTACTGCTGCCGACGGCATCGCAGCAGATATGATTTAATTGTGAAAATCATGCGCGAGGCATATTTGACGCTAAAGCATTGCATGCATTATCATGTGGTCAATTGCCGCTATACGGGCATGCGAATGTCATGGAAGCGTGTATCCGCCTGCTGGAGCAGGTAGGGATGGAAATGGTGGATTGACTCTCGAAATTGAGGCAATGTGAGTAGCCGATTGCGAGAGTCGAGTTACGACACTTGAGGATATGCGAGTAGTTCGCGAACTTCGAACATTATTTCGATGGATCGATGACGGCAGTGGAACCACGGTTGTGAAATTGATAAGGTAATCGCCAAGATTAGGCGAGTAGGCCTTGTAGTACCTCAAATTGAGGTGGGTTGTGGTACTCGCGTAGTGAGCGAGCTTAAGTTGGGTTGCTTAGTGCTTGTGTTAGCACGGAAAAGCATAGAAGCGTAGAATGCTTTGGTTATCGTATTAGTAGAGTACAGGTTTCGTTCAGCCGAGAGGGTTTGTTGGTAGTAGCACTTGAGCATTGCTAAGTGTGAAGCGGGCCATGGACCGCTCGTAGGGCTGGTGGCCGCACTAGGTGCCTAGGAGCCGATAGAGGATTGTTGTTGCTCGATAGAGCATTTTAGTCGTGTGTAGCGACGGTGTTGGGTATTGCTTGGGGACGACCTGTGCCCGGAACATGTGTAGACTGTGGAGCCTGGGGCCATATGGATAGGCGCAGTTAGCTGTGTGAGACAGTGGCCCGAGACCTGAGGGTGGGGCAGAGATTTGTGGTCGAGACGGTAGTCCGAGCTATGACCCGAGGATGTGGAATACCACATGTGAGACTGTGTAATTGATAGAACACCGAGTGTGATTGTGACCCAACTCTAGGATTTGTAGAGGTTTGGGGTCTTGGTTACTCCTGGTTGGAGTATGTGTGCGAGTTCTTGAGTAAGGACTCCGCCGAGTGACGATTAGGTCTGCGCTTGCGAGCGAGAGACGTTACGCGATATTAAGACGCGAGCTAGGTGGTGGACCTATATAGGAATTTTGGTCTATGGACCATCCGTGATAGACAGAAATAAGCGGTTTAGTTGGAAGCTCTTGTGGTGAGAGCATCACTTGTGTATAGAGCATCGAGGGTAGTGACTTAAGGAGTGAAGGCTCGGTCATACCATTCGTCTTGATGCTAAGTCACCAACTGCCGAGTCTAGCAGTATGGTGAGATGGAATCTAGTTCACGAACGAAGTGTTCGTGTGAGTTCGTCGTAAGAACGGTGTGATGTGAACTCGTGGCATATGAAAGCGAGACGACATGCTTCTTATGAGGCACTGGAAAAGTAGAAGCCCCGCGTGGATTTGAGGATTATGCTCCTAAGTGAGTTGGAGTTGGGATGTGCCAAGTGTGCCATCTTGATTTGTGGTTGGGAATTCACAAGTGATAAAGCCCACTGGTGATAGGTCGAGGCACCAGTGATATTACTCTTAAGCAATGCCGGTGATGTAAGGACTGAGATTTTTATTGCCTAATTTAACTCTCCGTTGACGATGTTTTTGTGTGTATTTTAATTACATAATCACTCGTCAAGTTTCAGGAGAAAATAATTTAAAATGAAAGAGTTAAGCGATTTACAATATTCACTTAAGTGAATAGTAACTCTGGTGTTCCGGTGAAGCCAATTATTAGAGATGGCTTTTGGAGTGTATCGGACTCCGTTCCTAGTGGTCCAATAGCTCGTTTTCAATCGTCCGATTATTCTGGACTCGATGACACTGACATATTTTGGATTTGATGCACGGTTCTGAGAAAAGCCTACTTAATGGTCGAGGGACCAAATTGTAAATGTACATGTGAACCGTAGAGAGGGTTATTGATCTGCGAATTGGCAATCAAATCGAACGAAACAAAATCATGATTCGATGCCTAGACAGTGCTGAACACGCTGGCACTATCCGTTCGGAAATCCGACAGACGGATCGCAGGATGTAACACGTTTTTCGAGGAAGGGTCAAAAGATAAAATTGGATGTTTCAGGAAAAGTTCCAATATTTTATGCATCAAGATGCGCGAAACTTAGCGTGGAGGTGTTTATGTGCAAAATACGTGCGCTGGGAAGGACTCATGATGAAATACTGAGTTCTAGTGGACTTATTTGCAAAAGAGCATATGTATATATATGTGGTTTTAGGGTTTGTTCATCCAAACCCTAACCCTAAGCCACCTCCTCCCTCCATAGCGAACCCTAACCGACCCCTCACCTCCTGCCCATCCTCCTGCGCGTCGCTTCCACCGCCGCCGGCCAGCCACCGCCGGCCATTGTTGCTGCCAGCCCTTCCCTCATCTCCTCCACCTTCCTCTCCCTCTCTCGAATCACCTCTTCTCGGGTCAGATCTACCCAGGAGATGGTGCAGGAGTTACTGCGGGCTTCCAGCGCCGTCACCAACCTCCGGCGCGCCGCCCCGTCGTCCCAAGTCGTCCCTGCGCGCCGCTGCTGCCTTGCAGCCTTGGCCGGAGCCGCCTGGAGCCCGTGCGGGTGGGTGGTGACAGAAAGCCACCATCGCCGCCTCCTGTATCCCCTGGCCGATACCCCTCGGCCCTCCGGCGTCGCCGCCCCCAGCCCAAACCGAAGCCGTTGCCGCCGCTCGCGCAGGGAGCCGCCGCGGTCGCGCCTGGGCTGGTGCTGCTCGTGCGGCCGTGCGGGCTTGCGCGCCGCCGCCGCTGCTCGGGCCGACCTCCCCCTCCTCCCTCATGACCCCGGAGGGATCCCCCGTCACCGTCCGGTGCCGCCGCCGCCGCCGGCGCTGAAACCAACGTGAGCTCACCCCGGGTTCGTGCGGGCTAGGGCATCACCGCCCGCCGCAACCACCGCCTCCCGCCGACGGCTGGTGCGAGCCCCGGCCGTCCCTCGCCGTCCGCACCTGCCTCCCACCGGCGCACCCGCCGTCGTCTCCCCCGTCGGCCGGAGTAACACCTTGCTCTCGGCTCAGCCCGAGCTGAACTTGAGTTTTGGTCGCGTCGCTGTTCCGACGACTCTGGCCATCTACGACAATCCCGCTGGTGAGCACGGCCCTCCCGGTGTGCCATTTACCTCCGTGCTCACCTATTCAGCTATCTGCGGGGCTCGAAACAGCAAGTTCTCGTATGTCGCTCCCGGACCGCCTTTTCGGTTGAGGTTTTGGTTGATCCAGCATGCTCCTCGGCCGTTCTCTGTGCCCCGTACAGTGAGCACAGCCTTTGCCTCGTCGAGACCTAACAGGGTGTGTCTCGGCGGGCCTCGATAACGTTCGAAACGAGGTAACGGCCCTAAACATCTTAAAAAATACTTGTTATTATGCGAATAGCTGCATGTTTAGGGGCTTTGATGCAATTTAGTCACTGTGGGCAGCATGTTCACGCTACGCGTGACCTGTGGACTGATTGTCCAAGGTCCGCTGCCCTTCGTTCATTCGAAAAAGAGTTTTCAGAGCATTTCCCGACAAAAGTCGTCGGCGGAACGCGGTTTCGGTTCGGAGTTCATCCGACACTGTTTGAATGCGTTTGGGTTTGCCGCTGAGCCTTGTTGGCTGGTTGTCGGGGCCGTCTCGTGTGTTCGGAGACGTCCGGTGAGCGGCGGTGGGTTCCGGTGTCGAAATCGTCACTTCCGGGAACCCGGATCGGAATGATGGTCCGATACTAATTAATGTGATGTTCGAGCTTATGTTCGCTGTCGGAACATACAAATGGATGTGTTCCGGGTCAGCGGTTGACTCATGGAGCGAGTCGGTGCCTTTCGGAACTGTTTGTGGGTCCCGAGGACGTCCCGATGCGATTTCGGGACTTTCGGCGATTTACGGAGATCGGTTTTGGGAAACTGAGTCTCGGGATTTGTGGGTTGTGTGTTTGTGTCTTGTTTGAGTCATTTGTGATTTGTCCCTGACTCGGTGCACCTGTGGTAGGTCCGGTTGATTCGCAGTGCGTTCCGAATTCCGAAGCGATCGTTACAGGTGGGTACTTCGACCCGAAGTTGGTCTAGTGGTGCATGCTCGGTGACATTCCTTCTACCATTTCCTTTTCAGTTCCGCATATATATATGAGATGAGTTGAGCCGGCACCTTGAGATCTTTACTTTACTCTACTTGCATTCCTTATCTGTTCTAGCAGTAGAGTGGACATGATTGCATCAGTATCTGACAGGATATATTCTCGTGACCTTCTTGGTCGGTTTCTTGACACGATTGTCTGATGACCTATACGGTCGGTATACCCGGAGGGGTGGATTATTGGCTGTTTGCCAACATTTATTGATCATACTTGCATCGATCGCCATTACTCTTGCGCATTTCACGAACACCAGCGGTTGATCCCCGCAAGAGGGTGTTCTTTTCCAGAAAAGTGGTCGTACGTCCGACCCGTGAGCTCAGTGGGGCACTTATATGCTGGCAAAGTAGGAGTGGCATGGGCCTGAGGTCTGCGGACCGTTATGGCATGTTTAGATTGGGTATATTTGTTGTATTCATTTGTTGATGCATTACATTTACAGTAGCAGTAGTATATTTGTTTCGTTCTCTACTTACTTGCATTGCTACTGTATTATCTTCCTTTTAATTTTCTGTCTGCCAGTGTGTGTCCGGCCTTCGTCGGCTTGCGGTACCCACTGGGAGGGAGAGACATGTTTACATGTTCTCATCCCCCCACCACCATTTTTCAGGTGACTTGGGAGGTGGGAGTCGGACGGTGCGTGAGGCGCGGTGGACGATCGATCTTTCGGTCCCGATTAGTATAGTTGGTTTAGTCCCTTCCCCTTTACATTCATGCACTTAGACTTATTGTGGTTCAGTGGTTATTGTTTTCCTAACACCGTCTGAATGTTTTAATAAATGACTCATAATGGTTTTATTGAATTTGCAAATGATGTCTCCTACCCTTCGAGGTAGCTCGTTTTCAAATAAAAAGGCTTTCAAGTGATTTTCGTTCTTTTGGCTACTAGTGTTTCAAAATGAGGTTCCCGTGTGGGGAACAATTTTAAAAGGTTTCGTGGATTCTCTTTAATACTTATTAGAGTTCAAAATCAAATCTTTCGGGTAGGAAGTATTTTTAATAGGATGTCTGTTGTACTGTGCATCGCATCATCCTTCGCCTAAGGAGTGCTTAGAGGCATGTAGAGATAGCTGAATGCAACTGTATTCTAATAACTGTATATGTGGATTGGTGAATGAAAGTGTGATTGTGATCCTGTTGTATGTCGTTGGTACGCCGTGCAAATACAGAAGAGACTCCGTCCGTGTAGACAGAGGTGCTTGTATTTGTGGCGGGTCTGTACGCCGTGCGGGCTAGGCTTTAAAAAAAAAAAAAAAAGTTGACCCGTTTTTCGCTTTTAAACTAGCCCGGGGCGTGACAGGTGATCGGACCAATATGAGTTCCACAATGGAACTATGAACTTGGAGGAGAGTCGGTCGTAATGGCATAGGCTCTCGAGTGGCCAAGATACCTAGCCTGCTAGGTATAAGAGTGTGGGTATAGACTACAAAAATGTAGTACGCTGAACTTCGGTGCGCTATTCCGAACTTTACCAAATTGGATGAAGTTCGGAAGAAGCCGATAATGGCTAGTGTAGAATTGAGTTCCGAGAATTTCGGAATGTGTGGGTGCGAGTTAAAGACCCACAAACCAAAATTTGGAATTTTTGAAGAAGTCGCACTGGAGCTGAAATGCTCTCGAGTTTCGGACCCGGGAGTGGGATCTGGAATTTCGGGTTACTATGCGAGGCTGGGAAAGAGCAAGAGTCCGGACCCAGCAATGGGATCTGGGCCCGAGCTGTGAAGAATGCCTGGAAATAGGGCATTTTGGGCCTTTCACGTGGATTGAGGTTCGTGATAAGCCGTTTGAGAGCATATGACGTGCGAAGAGTCACTGTTTGCATTCGGGCTCGCGCAGAGGAGCCGTGGACTCGCGTGTCTCTATGGGATAAGATTAGTGAAGCTGCCCGGACTGGGAGGATGCGATGATGGAACGATACCCTCATCTATTTGATAAATAGATTGAGGTGTGATCTTAGTTTCGCGGACGAAACTCCTTTTAAGGAGGGAGGAATGTAGTGTACCAGATTTTTAATATAAAAGTAAGTGAAATTAAAAATAGTGTGAGATACTATTTTTATTGAACTTAGAGAAGTAAAATATAAGTCGGAAATGAATTGTGCTGAATTTGAAATGAAAACAGAAAATTTGAAATTTTTTGTAAGGAACGGGGTTGATTTTTTAGCAGAAAATTCACAATGTCAGAAAATTTTGAAACTTTGAGAATATATCAAAATTATTTTTCTGAGGCTAGATTAAAAGTTTCATGTCACTCCGATACCCGGTAAGTGAAAATAAAATATAACAGCAATCTGCTAGAGATTTTAGTCGGTAGAGCTTTCGGTGACCAAAAAATGGTCCGAAACTGAATAGTGATGATCAGTTCTTCTGATTAACTTAAACTGAGCTGACTGTCAAATTTGAGTGCAAACGGACATTCAGAAGGACTCCGGCAAAAAGTATCAAATTCTGAACTGAGCTGAAACTACAATTTCATTAGTGTTGGGGGGCCTATTTGTAAACCGAACCAGGCTCTTCCCTGGTTCGTGCGCAGCATGAGAGAAGAGAGGTGAAGCCTCTCTCTTTCTCTCTAGCACTCATCTCTCCCTCCCTCTCTTGTAATCTTTCATTCTCTTTTGTGATTTCTCCTTCAAAGAGAAAAGGGGTTGGAGATTTGGAAGCTTCAAGTGGAGAAGAAGCTTGGTGGAGGTCTCTAATGGTGGAGAAGTTTGGAGAGCAAGGTAGCTATGGTGAGATTTTCATGATTAGAGTTTAGGGTTTGGGTTTAAACCTTTAAAATTGATGTATTTAGCATCTCTAGATTACTCTAAACTATTTTGATTAAGGGATTATCAAGATAAATAGGGTTTTCTTGTAAAACTTGAAAACCCTAGGATAAGATAAGTGGTTTTGTTCCTAAGAGATTGGGTTAAAACCTTTAGATTTGGGATTTTTGAGTTTTCTAGAAGTTTCTACACTAGATTAATTGAGGATTCTCCGTAAATTTTAGAGTATTCTCGAGAAAATCGAAAACCCTAGGTTGAAATGGGGTTTTTGGATTTGGAGGGTTTAAAATTTGTGTGACCACGTAGAACCCTAGTTGAGGGTTAGTAAAACACGTTGGACAACTCGATTTCGTCGAACTGCAAGAAATGAGATCGTTCTGAGTTCGACTCGAATTAACGAACCCTTCATATGTGTGTTAGGGAAAGAAGCTTGAAGACCAAGCTTGAAGCCAAGGATTAGAGCCCGACTGCAAGTATCTATAAGCAATCGGAAGAGTGTAAGGTGGGTTTGTGCTTACCGAAGTGATTAGGTCACTTCCATGTCGAAAGAGTAAAGTATAATTTTATTTACTTGATGCATGTAATGGTAGGTTAATTGGTTATAAAATGAGTAAGCATAGTTTGTATGCTACTTAGGTGACGTATAACACTAGGCAATTGTTGACATATGAGTATGTATATATATATGTGTGTGTATGCCTAGGTGTGGATGTGAACATAGGTCGATGAACTCTAGGAAGATTAGAGAATTCGACAAATTAGAAACAAGGATTAGATGTCATGAATCCTAGGTGTGGACAACTAGGATAATGAAAAGACATGATTGGACATTGAACCTAGAGTCGTCGAACCTAGGTTGGACATTATGGTGGCTAGGCCACTTGGAATAAGATATCGATAAACCTAGTGTCATTGAACATAGGTTGGAAACATAGTGGTAGAGAGAGACCACTTGTATTGGAATGTTATTAACCTAGAGTCGGGTGAATCTAGGTGGGAAAAACATAGGACCTAGCGTTGTGGAACCTAGGTGATAAAATAAGTGGTAGGATGACCACTTGGATATGGGAATGTAAACCTAGAGAGGTTGATAATATAGGGTAAAAGATGAACCCTTGAGACTTTGGAATGGATTCCGGAATCCCTAGACTGATACTTGCAGGTATGTGTGGTTCTCCTCGCCTGGCAAGTGATTGTGGCTGTGGGTATGTGTGGTTCTCCTCGCCCGGCAGCAGATTATACTTGCGGGTATGTGTGGTCCTCCTCGCCCGGCAAGTGACTGATAACTGCGGGTATGTGTGGTTCTCCTCGCCCGGCAGTGGTTTGAGTATCGGAGGTGTATGTGGTATATCCCTCACCTACCGAGTGGATTGAAGGCTGAGGTGTATGTGGCATGTTCATCTCCTCAGGCCTGGACATAGGCGGTAGTCCGCTGATGATTGACTCAAGAGTGAGTCGGGTTTGACTTTGGCTAAGGTGAGTAAACCTTAGGAGAGAATTGGATAAGAAGTGGATAGTGAAATAGAAAGTAGAAGGGGAATACCTACTTGTATGGATTTCATTATCGCATTTGCAT
This sequence comes from Puya raimondii, assembly GCA_016920855.1. NCBI lineage: Eukaryota > Viridiplantae > Streptophyta > Magnoliopsida > Poales > Bromeliaceae > Puya > Puya raimondii. The sequence continues at coordinate 13,326,362 of JABWPP010000050.1, forward strand.
GAAGCATAAGCATGTTTACTATTTTTGCATATAGTAGAGTTATATGCTTTCAAGTTATGTATATGTATTAACCCATACTATGCTTCCTTTGGACCTGGTGGGTCGAGCTTCTCTCTTGGGTGGCCTTACCCACTTGGAACTATTCTATATAATTCTCATCCTACTATTTTTCAGGTCCACAAGTGAGCGGCGCGATGGCACGAGGAAATGGCGTAGCTCAGTAGATAGCGCCCTGCCATGGTGACCAAAGATAAATGTACCCTGGGTCAGCGTAGCCTAAGGGGTCTAGAACTGAAATGAAAAAGAATGAAAAGTATCATGTAACATGATTGTATTTGGAAAAATGTAAATGTAAAATCCATGTGATGAATGGTTGTAATAGTTAATTAATTGTTTTTGTGTGATGCTTTCCTTATGCAATCTGTGTATGAATTCTGTTCCTGTTTGGAACTTCTTGAATTGTATTGATTGCGACGCCTTGGACATACATGGGAAACTCTGTCCGTTCGACGGGTCTGTGCACGTGGCCGAACCGACCAAATCGGCGGTCCCGGGGCGTGACAATAGGAGTCTGTATTTAGGGTGGAAAAAAGAAAAGGAATGTCTTTGTGTGTAAAGAGCTATATCTTAGACTATCTTCTGAGTGTTTTAGGGCTTTATTTTATTTTTTAGAAATATGATTCTCTAATGCAAATTGGAGCTTCTCATTTATATAACCTCAATTTATGTTTCTTGTTACAATAAGAATGCACTTAATTTTTAGTCACTGTATCTTCTATCAGTATAACAATTCTTTTATTAGAACTAATTTACTTCCATTCACTTGAATTAAACTGAAAACCATTTAATATAAATATATTGAATTGCAATCTAATTGGTGTCTGCCTACTTGGGAATGCCAAAGGATAATAGATCATCTTTTTGTAGTAAAAAGGCCAATCATTAAGTTTTTGCTTATTAAATTTACATACCCAGTTCTTATGGTTATTCATTTTAATTGGGTTGCAAGTGGTTGTTCCAATTTCACCATGTAGCTAAAAGGTTAGTTTGACCTTCGTTCTTTTTTTTAAGCACTAGCTTTAGTACAATATTTATTGTTTTCAATAGTCACTTAATTTATATGGTTTTTAACTTCTTTTATATTTTATTCAGTTTTACCTACCAATATTTGAGATTTTACTACTTAATGATGAGATTTTACTACTTAATATTTGAGCTCTACCTACCATTAATATAGTATTGTACAAAGCAAAATCGTTAGTAACAAAGATATTAAACATTAGCTAACTATCAGCTTAATTCTGGATTAAGCAATATTAGATATTTATCCAACTAGCCTTTCTTTTTTGTGGGATGGCTGGAAATGTTGGCGGGAATATAGCTAGAGGAGAATCTATTGATGTTTATTGCTAGCGCTAAAGGAAAGGTAGTGAGCGAGGACAACAAAGGGTTGTTACTTTGTCGTGGCAAAAAGGACAAATTAATGCTTGCTCTCTAGCCTTGTACTTTTCTCCAGGTATTGCTTTCCTTTCTTAATTTATTCTTATATCTCTGATATTTTGGTGTTTGCTTGTTTCTAAATTGTTGGTCTCATATTAGCATTCTTCATTTAGCAATATGACTTGTATGGTTTAATCTTGAATTAAAAGAGATGGCCCTCTTTTATATATTGCTAAATTGCTATTTGTGCTATTTAGTTTATGCTAATTTGATTATAGATTATAGCACAATCACTGTATCTAAATGCTAGAGAACTATTGGGTGTATTTGGCAAACTTATTTTTCTATAGTGAAATGAGTTTTTTCTTTTACAGTTATATAACACATATTCACACTTTCTTGTTGCTCAATTTTTATAGAACATCTATTTTATTAAGACAAATTTAAGGCCATTTTAATTGATTGTTTGGGCTCACTATGATTAACTTTTAGTTGTAACTAAGTTTTCGGCAATCCTACTATCAATTTTTCCATGTATACAAAAGCTACTCACTTCTTAGATAGCTTGTTAAATTATTAAGTTAGCGTTATTTGATGTTGTTCTCTTATTATTATATGGAATGTAGTATTTTGAATAATTGATAAGAGCTGGATTGATATAGAGAATAGACGATGTCCAGAGTATGTGAATGGAGTTAATAATTTTCTTCAATTTTTATTTGCACATGCTTCAAGAGCAGACAAAATTCGATGCCCTTGTTACAAATGTTGCAATGCCACTTTCCAAACTCACAATATTGTGTACTCTCACCTTATGTTATACGGGATGCTAAGGGATTATAAATGGTGGTTCTATCATGGGGAGGAATATATGGATCAAAGCAATAAAAGTGCAGACGATGATAATGAACAGGAAGAAGAAGAAAAAAATAGCCATGCATGAACTTTTGCATGATTTGGGTAGAATGGAAGATGCAAATGTGGATTTTATTGATCACAATCAAGAGGAACCAAATGAGACAACAAAAAAAATTTACCATTTATTATTGGATGCTGAGCAAGAACTATATCCGGGATGCAAAGAGTTCTCTAAATTAGAGTTTATTGTAAATTTACTACAACTTAAATGCCTTAACAGATGGAGTGACAAATTGTTTACGGCATTGCTTCATTTACTAAAAAGAGCTCTTCCAATCGGTGAATCACTTCCTAAGAATTATTATGGAGAATATACTCGTGATCTCGATTTAGACTATATTAAGATTGATGCATAAGAATGATTGTATTCTATTTTGGAGAGTGTCATGCCCCGGGGTTCTTTTATAAATCCCTTTCAGGAAAATTAGCGGAAAACGTGTTTTTTATTTTTTTAAACACCTTTGAGAATACCCCGCGGACGCACACAGACCCGCCACATGAATAAAGAATTCTCTGTATGGATGGACAGAGTCTCCCTTGTACATGCACGGCGTAGCAACACAACATATAGTCAATCACACATGCAACCACAAACACAGATATCTAATAATCATGAAATAACAATAGCTCAGATACATCACTTAACATATGCACATAAGTGGGTAAGGAACTAAACCAATCCAATAGAGAGGGAAATAAACATCATCTACGGATAACACTGGGTACAACTATCTAGCTCCGTCCTCACGCATCGTCGCAACCCTCACCGCCCGCATCACCAGAAAAATAGTGGGGGGGGGGGGAGAACATGTAAACAAGTCTCCCCCTCCCAGTGGGTACCGCAAGCCGACGAAGGCAAGCTATACACACCGGCAGATGGAAGGAATAAACAACAGTAATAGCAAGTAGTCAGATATAACAACAAACAATAACTGTCGATAGGCACAAAAGGAGTTACTACTGTACTTCGAAATAATAATGTAATGGACAACTAGAATCAACAATCACTATGATACAAGCAACCACCACTGTAGTAAAGATAGAGGAAGGTCCATGCATCAACTGAAAACTGATAATACCAATATATCCAATCAACAGCCATATTGGTCTAAAGACCTCAGGCTAGTGCCACACCGCTCTGAATGGCATATAACCCTAGCATAAGCTCCTGGGCTGGCATATAACCCTAGCATAAGCTCCTGGGCTCACGAGTTGGCACTTCCAACCACTTTTCCGGAAAAGAACACCCCCTGCGATGGATCAGACCGCTGGTGTTTGTGAAATGCGTATGAGCTGTGGCGATCGATACTATATTCTCAATGGCCAACAACGGCGAAAAGCCGGAAGAACGATCACAACCATGTCCGACCAAATCAGGTCTAATATTTTCGAAGGAATGTCACAATGTCACTGACCTATCAGGTCTATAAAGTCGTATCACCAAGTACGAAATGCCATCCACGACAAGGTCATGCAATGATAATCAATCACTAGAATGCTACTCTACTACTGAGTAAAACATGATACTACAAGACGAAATAACCGTAGAGTAGACCAACGAGTGCCAAGTAATGTACAAGATACAGAACTTATGATCATGATAAGCCATGCAATGCAAGGTACTGAACATATAATCACGACAAGCTACGCAGTCATAGAAAAGGAAGAGGAAAGAAGTCACCAAGCATATGCCGCTGAACCGACTTCGGATCGAAGTACCCACCTGTATCACTATCACATCTGTCCCTAGTATAAGCAAGACGATCAACCGGATCTACGAAGAGTCCACAGAGTCAGAGTCCAACCTACTGACTCAAAACACAATACTCACAATCCCCACAATTTCCCACGGAATCGGTTTCCCTAAAACCGATCTCCGTAACTCGCCGGAAGTCCCGATAATCACATCGGGAAACCGCCGGGTCCCACGAAGTGTCCCGGAACTCACCGACTCGTGCCACGAGTCACCCGCTGCCACCAACACATCATTTTGGATATCTTGGCAGCAAACACAAGATCTTACATCAGAATGATTATCATCGGATAACCGTTCCGATCCGGGTTCCCGAAAGTGTCAATTTCGACACCGGAACACACCGTCGCTCACTCGTTGTCTTTGAACCTTCGGAACAATGTAAGTGACCAGCCAATGCCAACACATAGTGTACTCTAACAACGTCGGAAGATATCCGAACCGAAACCGCGTTCCGTCGGCGAATTTCGCCGAAAAACGCACCCGAAACCGATTTTCGATTTCCACGAAGGGCATCAGACCTTAGACGATCAGTCTAGAGATCACCTACCACACACACGTACTGCCCACAACAGCCACAAGATGCAAAATTGCATAAAACTCCCAACCATTACATAAAATTGCATTATTTTATGTAAATAATGAGGTTTTGTGGCTCGTTACCGCAAACCGAGGGTTTGCGAGGTCAGCCGAGACACGTGCAGATAGGTCTTGATATGCTGGAGGCCGTGCTCACAATCCAGAGCACAGCGGTTCATTGTGGAAGGCGCGGGAGCGACCCAAAGTTCAGCGAACTACGCGCACTATGAGTAAACCACGTCGAATCTACAGATTGGGAACCCGCTGACCACAAATGAGGTGAGCGCTGTGATCAGCACTAATCGACAATCACTGTGCTCACCTCCGGAGGCATCGGAACAGCACCGGGTCACCGGAACAGCAAGTACAACATAAAAACTCCCAATTGAAACCCCTAAACATGCTTACCGGGCAGGGGGAGCTAGGGCACGGCCGGCGGCGGCCCGGTGGTAGGCGACGGAGGGAGGCCGGGGCGCGCGTCGACAGGCGACGGGAGGCGATGGCGGCGGGCACTAATGCCCTAGCCGCAGGAACCCAGTGGAGAGCACGGATTCAATCTGGCCGGCAGGGAGCTCCGACGGCGGGGGCGCCGGCAGCAGCCAGGTGCGGCCGACCAGGGGAAACCGGCGCTCACGCTGGTCGGCGGCGGAAGGCGGCGGCGGCGACGCTGGAGCAACCCGAGCCCGCACTGCCTCAGCTCGGGCTCAGTGAGTCCCTCCGGCCACGACGGCGGCCGGAGCAGTCAGGGGAGGGGCGTAGGCCTCCTCTGAGACCGAGGGGGAGGGTCGGGGATGGCAGCCGGCGGTAGGGGAGGCGGCGCAGCCAGGCTCGGGGGCGGCAGCAGTCGGCGGGGAGGGTCGCCGGAGGTCCAAGGGTGTCACCGGGGGGAAACCCGAGGGTGAGGAAGCAACCTACACAAGGTTCGGCCGAGGTGGAAAGAGACAAGGTGGTGGAGGAGAGGAAGAAGGTGATGTTGGCGGCGGTTGGCCGGCCGGGACTCGGTCGGCGGCGGTCGGGTGGCGCGCGGCGCATAGAGGAGAAGGAGATGAGGCTGCTGGGGGCACAACTTGGGGTGGAGAGAGCTACGGTTAGGGTTTTGATCCATGAAACCCTAAGGCCCCTTTATATACATGAGTGCAACTTTACAAATAAATCCTCCACGACTCCATATTTTTGGCTGAATCCCTTACAGCGCTGCACGAACGTACCCTCACGTTCGATTTCACGCGAATCGGTACATAAAATGTTATGACTTTTGCGAAGTTTCTGTTTTGCCACTTTCGACCCCTTCTCGATCATCATGCAATTTTAGGAGATCCGTCCGTCGAATTTGCGAACAGACTACGCCAACACGTTCAGCACAGTCAGAACATCGAAACTACCATTTTGTTTCACCAGATTTAGTCGCCGATTTGTGACGGAAGCCATCCTCTCTCCGATTTTTCCAAAACCCACACATATATATGTGTAAATCAAATAAACCTCAAATTCAAATTCGAATTTGAATTCCCTACCACTGGTAGGTACCTGAAACATCCCCCACCCTACCCAGGACACGCACGGAGCACGAGAAGTTTTACAACGCAAGAACAGCAAAGAACAAAAACCCTCTTTGTGATAAAAATCCAATTTTCTTGGAAACCGTGCGTCAAAACCAAAATCCGTCAGCGCCATTGTGTCCAGGATAGTCGGACTGTTGAAAACGAGCTATTGGATCACTATGAACGGTGTAGTACACTGAATTTCAGTGCACCGTACCGAACTTCTACAAATGGTAGAGTTCCGGTGGAAAAATAGCATGAGAGGCTATATGTGAGGCTTTGGCCAGGTTCGGGACTTGTGCGAAGTGTTTTCGGCGCAATTGAGGCGCGAAAATAGACTTCGAAAAGTCAAAACTGCAGAAATTGTAAACTCTGCATTGGATTCCGGTATGTGCATATGGAATACCGGAATGCCGTGGTTGAACCGAAAACCCAACTCTCGGGTTTTGCGGAATTCTCCGGGAAATACCGGTATGTCACTGTATACCGGTATGTGAAGGAGGATACCGGTACGCGATGGCCGAAACAGTAAATCCAGCTCTCGGGATTCTGCGGGATTTCTGAGGCATACCGGTATGCACATGCGCATACCGGTATGCAATGTCCAGATTTAGGCTGGTTGTTGTGTTGTTTGTGGAGAGGGGCAAAATAGTCTTTTCACATGACTTAGGGGTGTATGAATGGCTGAGACCTTCTCCCCTTCTCATTTGTTTTCCTCTCTACTTCTCCTCTTCATCTTTTCCACTTTCTCTCTCTAGAGATTTCTCCAAAACTTGGAGAAAAGGGTGGATTGATCTTGGAAAAAGCTTCCAAAGGAGAAAGGAAGCTTCTTGGTGTAAGAAAGAGCTTGGGGATTTCGTGATTAAGGTTAGTACCTCACGTTTTGGGTTCAAACCTTGGATTTAATCCTTTGAAATAAGATTTTTGGGAACCCTTGGCAATCTAAAGCACAAAATGTGAGAGATTGGCCATGAAATCTAGGGTTTGGCTTGCATGCATGCAAACCCTAGGTAGATTGGGGCTTTTGCAATGAGAGATTCTAAAAATATTTGGACCTTCGGGAATTGCAATTGAGGCCTAGGAAATCATGTTAGAACACTTGATTTCACATGTTGAGTTGAATTTAGGGTTCGTAATGAGTAACGAACCGTTTTCTTGTAGAAGCTTGGGTTGGAACAAGAACTCAAGGCTTGGACACTTAGGAGCTTGAAGAATACAAGGATTCAAAAGCTCTCGAGGTGGGTTTTGTGTTTACCGAAGTGATTAGGTCACTTCCATGTCTAGGGTAAATATCCATTTAAAGATAAAATGGTATGTATTGTGAACCCTAAAATTTGCATGTTGGCAAAAGTAAAAATCATGATAGGTTGAACAATGAGATCCTATTGCATGATGTATATTTCAAGTATAATTCAAATATTAATACTTGTTGCATGGTTGCATGTATGGTTAAACCTAATGTGATTGAACATAGGTTGGACATGAGGATTAAACCTAGTGTTATTGAACATAGGTTGGATGTGAGGATTAAACCTAGTGTCATTGAACATAGGTTTGACATGAGATTGGAACCTAGAGTCATGGAACCTAGGTTGATAATGAGAAAGTAAGCCTAGTGTCATTGAACATAGGTGAGACTTAATGACTTGAACCTAAGGTCACGAGACTTAGGTTAGCAAGTGAAAAACGTGAACAACGGGATGTGCGACGATTTTGCTATCCCGGGTAGGCGACGATTTCGCTACCATGCCATGAGTTGGCCGTATTGAGACGGGATGTGCGACGATTTTGCTATCCCGGGTAGGCGACGATTTCGCTACCATGCCATGAGTTGGCCGTACCGACACGGGATGTGCGACGAGTTTGCAATCCCGGGTAGGCGACGATTTCGCTACCTCGCCTTGAGTTGGCGGTGTCGAGAGGGGATGTGCGACGAGGTTGCTATCCCGGGTATGCGACGATTTCGCTACCCCCATGCCATGCAGTGGCCGTGTTGAGACGGGGTAAGCGACGATTTTGCTATCCCGAGTAGGCGACGATTTCGCTACTCGAACTCGGAGGTGACAATGTCACTCCTTGGATGTTGGAACAATTATGGTGAGACGGCGATTCCGAAACCATAAGTAAATGACAAGTAAATGAACTTAGTCAATATGAGGCATAGGATGAACCTAGGAGAGAATGATAAATTATATGTCATTTGGTTGCATCCTTTATGTTTATTTACAAGCATGTGAATAATTGTTGCATAGTTATATGTGATCTAACTTATGCATGTGGTGTTTCTTTGGACCTAGTGGGTCGAGCTTCTCTCTTGGGTGGCCTTACCCACTGGGAACTATGTATATAGTTCTCACCCCACATTTTTCAGGTCCTTCCGCGAGTGAGGCGGCGGAGCGAGGCAAGGGTTTAGCTCTCTAGATAGCGGCCCTTCCATTTTGGTGACACATAGAGTGTACCCCTAGTTTTGGACTACGACAGCATAGGGGATTTTCATTATATGTATGAAATTGTATATTCCATTGTTTTGAGAACATAATGTATGGAATGAAAAGGAAAGAAAAGAAAATTTTGGACATGTATATTGTGCCATGTGATGTAATAGAAGTAGAACTTCTTTATGTTGATGCTTTCCTTGTGCAACTCTTGTACTCCGTTCCTAGTTGGAACATTGTGGATAAGCTTGTGTTGTGACGCCTTGGGCGGATAGGAAAGACTCTATCCGTTCGGCGGGTCTGGTGCATGCGCTCGTGCGGTTATCCTTTCCACCTAGTTGGTGTTTAAGGACCCGGCGGGGCGTGACAGACTGAGGTGGTATCAGAGAGTAGAAACGGTCTAGGTTGACCTAAGAACCCTAGGATGGAAATGACCCTAGGAGTGTAGGCTCGTGAGTGACGAGATCTTTGATTATGGCGAAAGATAAGAGATTGGGTTATGTCCTTATGCCTCTAGTTGGAAATAGAGGTAGATTCGAGGTGTGTCTTATTCTTCACCAAGTGTGTTCATGTTGGCGGCCGACAACATGAAACCAAGTGAGGGGAATAAGGACCCTTGTGTGATTTTCGCCTAGATTGGGTTCACGTTTATTTTCGTGAAACGTTATGTTACAAATGACTTCGAATGTCACGAAATGACCAAAGTCATTGTGTTTTCAGGATAATGGTACGTGGACGGCCTCCTTTGAGGGCTGGGCTCGGGAGAGCGAGCGCGGCTCCCGAACAACTCGGGGAGGGCGAGAACTCGAGTCTTCGTAATGAGTTGACCGAGTTGATGGGCGTGGTTCGGCGACAGGCCGAAGCCATGCAACGACAAGAGGAGCAGATTAAAAAGCTCCAAGATGAGATGGCGCAGCAAGCGGCTGCGATTCGGGAGGAGAGGACGGGAGTACATCCGGCCTCTGCTTCGGCACCGGCCGAGGAGGTGACACCGGCGCCGGCCGTGGTGCCACCTGCGCCACCGGTTGTGGCCGAGGGGTCGGGTGCCCCTATACCCGATTCCGACATGGAGGATGCGGAGCGAGAGCGCGCACTTGCGGCTCTCATGAAGTTCAAGAAGTTCAACCCGCCTATCTTTAACGGGGAGAACGTGGATCCATGGGATGTAGAGACATGGATCGATGCTGTGGAAACGCTCTTCGAGGATCTTTATACCTTGGAGAGGGACAAAGTGCATCTCGCCGTTCATTGTTTAGAGCGATCGGCGAAGGTGTGGTGGAAGGGAGTCCGACGGGATAGACTCTCTAGCCTTCCGCCACCGTCATGGGAAGAGTTTCGGGGTATGGTGTTCGCCACCTACTTCCCCGATAGCGAGAAGAGAAAACTGCAAGAAATGTTCCGGAAATTGAAACAAGGGAACCGTACCGTGCGTGAGTACGAGAGGGAGTTCTCGTACATTATTAATTGCGTACCGCACGTTGTCCGCGGGGAAATGGACAAGGTCGATTGTTTCGTGCGCGGACTTCGACCGGAGATCTTTCGGGCGGTTCACGCCCTTAAGCTTAAGACCTTTGCGGAGGTCTTGGACCGTGCTCTTTGGGTGGAGCATGGGAATGCATGTGTGCGCGAGGAGCGCGAGTCTTGGGAAAAAGAGAAGGAAAAAGAAAAGGGAAAGAAGCGACCGGCGGGTGGCTCGGGTGGGCAGTCTAGCTCTAAGCGGCCCCCGAAGCACTCGCAGTCGCAAAACCAATCGCGGGGGTTTCGACGGAACCGACCCGCAACCCAGTGTCCGATTTGTAGCGGCCCCCACGGCCCTCAGCAGTGTGACTATCGTGAGGGCCGGTGCTACAAGTGCGGACAGCAAGGGCATATGCGGTACAATTGCCCGATGGATGATGGCCGAGCACCGTCGTCGGCATCGGCATTTGCATCGCCGAGACAGCTCACGGGCATCCCACCCGCGGCGATGTCGGCAGGCCGTGCACAGCCGCCGAGACCAGTGGAGGGCCAGCGGCCAGCGCCCAGTGGGCGGATATTCGCCTCTCAGGTGGAGGAGCCTTCTGCCCAGGATGACGTCGTGGCAGGTATTGTGATAATTAAAAGCATTCGATGTAGAGCTTTGTTTGATACTGGTGCATCGCATTCATTCATTGCTCGATCTTTTGCTATTGCACATGGAATAGAAATTATAGATGCCACGCATGCAAGAACTGTGCAAGTACCTGAACACACTTTTTGTATACATCATGTGTGTATGGATTGCCCCGTGAGGGTTGAAAACTGGATCATGCTAGCTGATTTGCTGGTATTAAATCGAATGAATGAATATTATGATTTGATCCTAGGAATGGATTGGCTCTCGAGGTATCATGCTACTATCGATTGTAAGAGCCGGATAGTGAGGTTTAGAGAACCCGGGCACAAAGAGTTTGTATACCATGGGTGTAAGAGTTCGCTCTTTGCTTCAATGGTGTCCATGTCGCAAGCAAGGAAGCTTATTGCTAGTGGATGCATTGCCTACTTGGCGACGGTAGTGGATGACCGAAAGGAAGTGTTGGGACTTGAGGACATTCCTATAGTCCAAGAGTTTCCGGATGTGTTTCCGGCGGAGTTGCCCGGAATGCCACCAGACCGGGAAATAGAATTTGTGGTCGATTTGCTCCCGGGTACGGCGCCGATCTCTAAGGCCCCGTACAGGATGGCACCTGCGGAACTGAAGGAATTGAAAGCACAATTGCAAGATTTAATGGACAAGGGTTTCGTAAAGCCAAGTGTGTCGCCTTGGGGAGCCCCTGTTCTATTTGTGCAGATAAAGGATGGTTCGCTGCGGTTATGTGTAGATTACCGCGAGTTGAATAAAGTGACCGTCAAGAATAAGTACCCGTTACCCCGAATTGATGACTTGTTCGATCAATTACAAGGGTCTCGGGTGTATTCAAAGATTGACTTGCAGTCCGGTTATCACCAATTGAAGATCAAACCGGAGGATGTGCATAAGACCGCATTTAGAACGCGGTATGGACATTATGAATTCATGGTTATGCCTTTTGGGCTTACTAATGCCCCGACAGCGTTCATGGATTTAATGAACCGTGTGTTCAAACCACTATTGGATCAATTTGTGGTTGTGTTCATAGATGATATTCTTGTCTACTCTCGGAGTGAAGAGGAACATAGAGAGCACTTGAGGATTGTGCTTCAAGTTCTTCGAGAGAACAAGTTATTCGCCAAATTGAAAAAGTGCGAATTATGGATCCGTGAGGTCGCTTTCTTGGGTCACGTAATTTCCGCAGGAGGAGTATCTGTGGACCCTATGAAAGTAGAGGCAGTCAAGGATTGGCCTCGCCCGACCAATGTCACGGAAATACGAAGCTTTTTGGGTCTTGCGGGATACTATCGACGGTTCGTGGAGGGATTTTTAAAAATCTCCGGTCCACTAACGCGTCTTACCCGCAAGGGAGCCAAATATGTTTGGAGCGAAAAATGCGACCAAAGCTTTAAGGAGCTAAAGGAAAGGTTGACTTCGGCTCCGGTACTCGCCTTGCCGATTGCAGGGGAGGGTTTTGTGGTGTATAGTGATGCATCACATCGTGGTCTTGGGTGTGTGCTTATGCAAAGAGGACAAGTAATAGCATATGCCTCTCGACAGCTGAAGAGCTATGAGCAGAATTACCCCACCCACGACTTAGAGCTTGCGGCAGTGGTCTTCGCACTCAAGTTGTGGAGACACTACTTGTACGGGGAGCATTGTGAGGTTTACACGGATCACAAAAGCTTAAAGTATTTATTCACTCAGAAGGAGTTGAATTTGAGGCAGCGGAGGTGGTTGGAGTTGATAAAAGATTACGACTTGACCATCTTGTACCACCCCGGTAGAGCCAATGTGGTGGCCGATGCGCTCAGTAGAAAGTTCGTGGAAAACTTCGCAATAGAGATGACGGGACAAATGCCGTTAATCAAGAAAATGGGCCGATTTGACTTGGAGATCGTGGCCCCGGGCGTCCCCGCTAGACTTATGAATCTCGAGATATGGCCGACCTTGTTGGAGCAAATAAAAGAAAAGAAATCCGGTGATCCAAAACTCCAAAAGGTGCGGGGTGCTATCGAGAGCGGGCGCGCCGGTGATTATCATATAGATTCGATGGGCGCAATTCGATTTCGAAATCGATTGTGCGTGCCGAAAGTTGAGGACATTCGTAGGGAGATCTTGAAAGAAGCTCACACTTCTCCCTATGCGATTCACCCGGGCGGCACCAAAATGTATAAGGACCTCAAATTGCATTATTGGTGGCCGGGGATGAAACTTGATGTGGGACGCTTTGTGGCACAATGCTTAGTGTGCCAACAAGTGAAGGCCGAGCGTCGCTTTCCGGCGGGAAAACTGCAAGGATTGCCCATTCCGGTTTGGAAGTGAGAGAATATCGCAATGGACTTTGTTGTGGGCTTACCTCGATCGCTTGGTGGCCACGACGTGATTTGGGTGGTGGTGGATCGTTTGTCAAAGTCGGCACACTTTTTGCCAATCCACACCACTTGGTCGGGAGACAAGTTAGCGCAAGTCTACCTGGACGAGATTGTGCAGTTGCACGGGGTCCCGACCTCGATAGTTTCAGATCGAGATCCCCGTTTCACATCGTATTTTTGGAAAAGCTTGCAAGAAGCTTTGGGTACACGGCTCGATTTCAGTTCAGCATTTCATCCTCAAACTGACGGTCAATCGGAAAGAACAATTCAGATTTTGGAGGATATGCTGCGAGCGTGTGTGTTGGACTTCAAGGGTGCGTGGCCTACTCACTTACCGATGGCTGAATTTGCTTACAATAATAGCTATCAAGCTAGCATCGATATGGCACCTTTTGAGGCCTTGTATGGAAGGAAATGCCGCTCTCCTATTCATTGGAGTGAAGTCGGCGAGAGAAGGGTCTTAGGACCGGACGTGTTGCGTGAAGCGGAGGAAAAGGTCCGCTTGGCACGCGAACGCTTATCGACGGCGCAATCTAGACAAAAGAGTTATGCGGATCGACGTCGACGAGACTTGGAATTCGCGGTAGGAGACCGCGTCTTCTTTAAAGTATCACCCATGAGAGGGGTGAAGCGATTTGGTGTTCGGGGTAAGTTGAGTCCCCGTTACATTGGACCCTATGAGGTTTTGGAGCGTGTGGTATCCGTGGCATATCGGCTAGCTTTGCCGCCGAAACTTGCGGGGATACACAATGTGTTTCATGTATCGACCCTCCGCAAGTATATGTATGATCCGGCGAACGTCCTCGAGTATGTGCCTATAGAGCTCCACGAGGATATGACTTATGAGGAATTTCCCTTGTGTATCATGGATCGCGAGGTGAAAGGCTTGAGGAACCGTGAGATTCCTTATGTAAAAGTACAATGGACGAATCACGGTGAGCGCGAAGCTACGTGGGAATTGGAAAGCTCGATGAAGGAGCGGTTTCCTTATCTCTTCGCTGAGTCCAGCTGAGGTATGATTTAGTTTCGCGGCCGAAACTCTCTTTAAGGGGGGTGGAATGTAGTACACTGAATTTCAGTGCACCGTACCGAACTTCTACAAATAGTAGAGTTCCGGTGGAAAAATAGCATGAGAGGCTATATGTGAGGCTTTGGCCAGGTTCGGGACTTGTGCGAAGTGTTTTCGGCGCAATTGAGGCGCGAAAATAGACTTCGAAAAGTCAAAATTGCAGAAATTGTAAACTCTGCATTGGATTCCGGTATGTACATATGGAATACCGGAATGCCGTGGTTGAACCGAAAACCCAGCTCTCGGGTTTTGCGGAATTCTCCGGGAAATACCGGTATGTCACTATATACCGGTATGTGAAGGAGGATACCGGTACGCGATGGCCGAAACAGTAAATCCAGCTCTCGGGATTCTGCGGGATTTCTGAGGCATACCGGTATGCACATGCGCATACCGGTATGCAATGTCCAGATTTAGGCTGGTTGTTGTGTTGTTTGTGGAGAGGGGCAAAATAGTCTTTTCACATGACTTAGGGGTGTATGAATGGCTGAGACCTTCTCCCCTTCTCATTTGTTTTTCCTCTCTACTTCTCCTCTTCATCTTTTCCACTTTCTCTCTCTAGAGATTTCTCCAAAACTTGGAGAAAATGGTGGATTGATCTTGGAAAAAGCTTCCAAAGGAGAAAGGAAGCTTCTTGGTGTAAGAAGGAGCTTGGGGATTTCGTGATTAAGGTTAGTACCTCACGTTTTGGGTTCAAACCTTGGATTTAATCCTTTGAAATGAGGTTTTTGGGAACCCTTGGCAATCTAAAGCACAAAATGTGAGAGATTGGCCATGAAATCTAGGGTTTGGCTTGCATGCATGCAAACCCTAGGTAGATTTGGGGCTTTTGCAATGAGAGGTTCTAAAAATATTTGGACCTTCGGGAATTGCAATTGAGGCCTAGGAAATCATGTTAGAACACTTGATTTCACATGTTGAGTTGAATTTAGGGTTCGTAATGAGTAAGGAACCGTTTTCTTGTAGAAGCTTGGGTTGAAAAAAGAACTCAAGGCTTGGACACTTAGGAGCTTGAAGAATACAAGGATTCAAAAGCTCTCGAGGTGGGTTTTGTGTTTACCGAAGTGATTAGGTCACTTCCATGTCTAGGGTAAATATCCATTTAAAGATAAAATAGTATGTATTGTGAACCCTAGAATTTGCATGTTGGCAAAAGTAAAAATCATGATAGGTTGAACAATGAGATCCTATTGCATGATGTATATTTCAAGTATAATTCAAATATTAATACTTGTTGCATGGTTGCATGTATGGTTAAACCTAATGTGATTGAACATAGGTTGGACATGAGGATTAAACCTAGTGTTATTGAACATAGGTTGGATGTGAGGATTAAACCTAGTGTCATTGAACATAGGTTTGACATGAGATTGGAACCTAGAGTCATGGAACCTAGGTTGATAATGAGAAAGTAAGCCTAGTGTCATTGAACATAGGTGAGACTTAATGACTTGAACCTAAGGTCATGAGACTTAGGTTAGCAAGTGAAAAACGTGAACAACGGGATGTGCGACGATTTTGCTATCCCGGGTAGGCGACGATTTCGCTACCATGCCATGAGTTGGCCGTATTGAGACGGGATGTGCGACGATTTTGCTATCCCGGGTAGGCGACGATTTCGCTACCATGCCATGAGTTGGCCGTACCGACACGGGATGTGCGACGAGTTTGCAATCCCGGGTAGGCGACGATTTCGCTACCTCGCCTTGAGTTGGCGGTGTCGAGAGGGGATGTGCGACGAGGTTGCTATCCCGGGTATGCGACGATTTCGCTACCCATGCCATGCAGTGGCCGTGTTGAGACGGGTAAGCGACGATTTTGCTATCCCGAGTAGGCGACGATTTCGCTACTCGAACTCGGAGGTGACAATGTCACTCCTTGGATGTTGGAACAATTATGGTGAGACGGCGATTCCGAAACCATAAGTAAATGACAAGTAAATGAACTTAGTCAATATGAGGCATAGGATGAACCTAGGAGAGAATGATAAATTATATGTCATTTGGTTGCATCCTTTATGTTTATTTACAAGCATGTGAATAATTGTTGCATAGTTATATGTGATCTAACTTATGCATGTGGTGTTTCTTTGGACCTGGTGGGTCGAGCTTCTCTCTTGGGTGGCCTTACCCACTGGGAACTATGTATATAGTTCTCACCCCACATTTTCCAGGTCCTTCCGCGAATGAGGCGGCGGAGCGAGGCAAGGGTTTAGCTCTCTAGATAGCGGCCCTTCCATTTTGGTGACACATAGAGTGCACCCCTAGTTTTGGACTACGACAGCATAGGGGATTTTCATTATATGTATGAAATTGTATATTCCATTGTTTTGAGAACATAATGTATGGAATGAAAAGGAAAGAAAAGAAAATTTTGGACATGTATATTGTGCCATGTGATGTAATAGAAGTAGAACTTCTTTATGTTGATGCTTTCCTTGTGCAACTCTTGTACTCCGTTCCTAGTTGGAACATTGTGGATAAGCTTGTGTTGTGACGCCTTGGGCGGATAGGAAAGACTCTATCCGTTCGGCGGGTCTGGTGCATGCGCTCGTGCGGTTATCCTTTCCACCTAGTTGGTGTTTAAGGACCCGGCGGGGCGTGACAAACGGAGTCCGATACGCACCAGAAGCCATCTCCACTCATTGGCCTCTCCGGAAAACCTGAGTTACTATTCACTTTAAGTGATTAGTAAAGATCACGTAACTTTTCCATCCTATCTCGTTTTCTCCCGAAACTTGACGAGTGGTTAAATTAAAATACACACGATAACATTTAAAAAGATATCAACCATAGAGAAAAATCTCAGTCCTCACAGAAAGAATATGAAAATTATGAAAGTTGTCCAAATTATAATACTTCTAGATGGAAATATAGTGACACGAAAGGAAAAGACCATGATGTCCTAGAATTGGGGATTGAAAAAAAAAAATCCAAAAGATTTTGCATTACTTTCCATTAATGCCAAGGTTGCAAAGATTGTACATGTCATCTAAAACTGCTTCTCAAATGCAATGGCATAAGGAACAACATTGCGATGATGGGATATTGAGGCATCCGGCTGATTAGTTAGCTTGGAAATCTTTTGATAATTTGCACCCACTATTTGCTATGTATCCACGTAGTGTAAGAATAGGGTTAGGAAGTAACGGTTTCAATCCTTTTGGAAATATGAGCACATCTTGTAGTATGTGGCCAGTTATTTTGGTTCCATACAATTTGCCACCATGGATGTATATGAAAAAATCTTATTTTATGATGTCTATACTTATTCCTGGTCCTAGAGCTCCAGGGAATGATATTGATGTCTATTTGCAACCTTTGATAGAAGAGTTTGTTATGTTATGGAATGTAGGTGTTGAAACCTACGATGCATTTTGTAAATGTGATTTTTAACTACGTGCTACAGTACTTTGGACTATAAATGACTTTTCAGCATATGATAACCTATCTGGTTCGAGCACTAAAGGAGCATTGGCTTGTCCTTCATGCAATAAAGATACTTGTTCTAGTCAATTGAAGCATGGTCGCAGAATGTGTTATATGGGGCATTGTCGCTTCTTGAAACCCGCTCATAAATGACATAGAGATAAAAAATCGTTTGATGGAAAAATAGAAACTCGACTTCCACCTAAACATTCATCCAGAGATAAACTTCTGGACCAACTAAATGGAGTTGGAAATGTGACATTTGGCAAAATTGAAAACAAAAGAAAGCGAAGCGGGCCAACTTTAATCCACAATTGAAAGAAAAAAAGTATCTTCTTTCAATTACCTTATTGGAGTACGCTTCTATTGCGCCATAATCTTGATATTATACATATTGAAAAAAATGTGTGCGATAATTTGTGGGAACCTTTTTCAACATCGATGGCAAAAAGAAAGATAATTTAAATGCTCGACTTGACTTCAAGGAAATAGGAGTGCGCCCAGAATTACATCTAATAGATAATGGTGATAACTATATTATTGTACAAGCATGCTATACCTTAAAGTTAGATGAAATAAGAGCTGTTTGTCAATTTTTAACTGATTTAAAAGTGCTGGATGGATATTCCTCAAACATATCTCGATGTATCAATGTAAAAGAGGGTAAGTTGAGTGGGATGAAGTCTCATGATTATCATGTGTTTGTTGAAGATCACCTCCCATCGTCTTTTCATGGCATTTTACATAGAGAGGTCTATGAGCCACTTATTTTTTAAGCAGTTGTGCTAAAAAACGTTGAGATTTGATGTGCTGGTAAGGTTAGAACATAATATTGCGGTAACTATTTGTAAGCTCGAAATGGTGTTTCCTCTAGCATTTTTTGATATCATGATACACTTGCTTATTCACCTTCCAATGCAAAGTTGGCTGGTCCAGTACATTATCGATGGATGTATCCATTTGTGAGGTCATGGACTTATTCTACCCTATAGCTGAATGGTTTTTTCTATTATATATTTTTCCTTTTACGTAGTAGTTTATTAAATAAAATTTTCTTTTCTTATAATAGGTACTTATGTAAGTTGAAGTCAAATGTACATAATAAAGCACGTCAAGAAGGGTCAATAGCTTTAGCCTATCTTGCAGATGAGTGCTTAACATTTTGTTCTAGATATTTAGGTAGAGAAAAAACAAAATTCAATAGAATAGAAAGAAACTGTGAGGGTCCTAAAGTGCAAAGATCAAAGTTGTATATTTCTTAAAAAAAATGGACGACCACTAAACAGAGGCAAAGGAACCTTTAAAATGCTTTCTTATGAAGATTGGAATTGCGCTCAATTGTATGTTTTAAGAAATTGTGAAGCTCAACCATTCCTTTCGTGAGATTTTTTTTTCTTTTTATTTAATAGTTTCTTTTTTTTTTCCTTTTTTTGTAATCATTTATTACTCTGGTCTTAATAATGATATTATCTTGTATCATTGATTAAGAGAACATCAAACGGAACTTGAGAGAGAGAACTTTAGGAATTTGGCAAGTATGCAGGATGCAACCTTTGTTAGATGGTTTGGATCACGAGTAAGTGTACTCAATATTATCTTAGGTTTTATAATCAACTTGCCTTACTATCTTTTTTATGTTTATTTGCTTGTCATTGTAGATAAATCGTTTGCATTGTGAAGGAAATGGAAGTGTTAGCACATAACTTCTACATTTAGCTTGTGGTTCAAATAGAATGGTGACACGTTATAGTGGTTATGTTGTTAATGGCTTTAGATTTCATACTTACAAGCGTGAAATGCGACGACGAACACAAAATAGCGGAGTTTTCGTAAAGGGTGATAAGCAATATGGAAATAGAGAATATTTTGGAGTTTTGAAGGATATTATAGAATTGGAATATGGAGGGGGAAACAAATGGTACTTTTCAAGTGTGATTGGTGGATACATATAATGAGGGAAAGGGTTACAAGAAAGAAGCCAATGGAATGATCACTTTTATATATTTCAGTCGACACTTGGCGACAAATGAGTAGGGGTGGAAACGAGCCGAGCTCGAGCGAGCTTACCTCAGCTCAAGCTTCGCTTGAAATTAATTTCGAGCCTAAATTTAGGCTCAAGCTCGACTTGAAATTAATTCGAGCCGAGCTCGAGCGAGCCTAACTTCGAGTCGAGCGAGCTCGAGCCCTAAACGAGTCGTTTGAAATTCTTAACATCATACAATCTATAGTTTAATTTTTATAAAACATTATCTAAAATTTGATACAAAAAATGTCTAATAGTTCAACATACAAAATGAATGCATGAAATACGATATTATAATATTAAAAAATTAGGGGAAGCAACTCTGCGAGCAAGTGAAAGAGAGAGGGAGAGAGCAATTAGAGTAGAATTTTGTTGGTTTGGTTTTGTGGGCCAGCAAATATACCCAATAACCTAAACTCTATACACATATGATTAAAATATATAATATATATTATTATATATAATTAATATAGAGTCCAGCTGCTATGCTATCGATAGTATCTAGCGCTTTGTGCTATCGAATTTTTCGCCGTTAGATCTACCCTTTTGATCATTTCCACCCGTTAAATCATACTATTCAACCAACCACCTACTCAACCCTATGGGACCACTATCATCCTAACGGCACATCTCTTCGTCCGAGAGTCGAAAATCTAATAGCACCAAATGCTTGGTACTATTATCTAATAGCCTAATTAGGCTACATACTATTAATAGTATATTAGAGTACAGTAGCCTAATTAGGCTATTAGATAATAGTACCAAGCACTTGGTGCTATTAGATTTTCGGCTCTTGGATGAAGTGATGTGCAGTTAGGATGATAGTGATTTTCTAGGGTTGAGTGAGTAATTGGTTGAATAGTATGATCTAACGGGTGGAAATGGTCAAAAGGGTAGATCTAACGGCGAAAAACTCGATAACACCAAGCGTTTGATACTATCAATAATATAGTAGCCGGACTATATATATATTCGAGCTTTTCGAGCCTAATTCGAGCGAGCCCAGTAATGCTCAAGCTCGGCTTGAAATAAATTTCGAGCTTCTTTTTCTGTTCAAGCTCGGCTCATTTAATTTCGAGTCGAGCTCGAGCGAGCCGAATATCGAGCCGAACGCGAGTCGCACACGAGCCGGCTCGCTCATTTGCCAGCCCTACAAATGAGCCATATGTGTTAGCATTTCAAGTGGAACAAGTGTATTATGTAACATACAATATAAATCTTGACTGGCAAATGATGGTAAAAATATGACCTCGTCTATTGTTAATGAGGAACAGTCTAGTGATGATGAACCTGCTTGGGATAAAAATACAACATTGGATTCCTTACTTGAATATGTTATGAGCAATGATGACGATACCACATTGTTAAATCATGATGATGTTACTGAACTTATTATTGAGAAAGATCATCTATTACACAATGTAAATGATAATAGACGTACTGATAATTTTATTGATGATAATCAGGGAGAAGAAGAATGGGAAGAAAGTGAAGAAGATGATTTATAATAATAGTAAGTATGGCCAATTTAATTTGAAAATATACTTCATGAATCTTTCTTTGATTAACATTTTTATATGTATCTTATATGTGTTTTGTTGTTTAGATAGAATATGATTTATGCTTTATTTATTTAAAATTTATCTATTTATTTTATATTGTCTTACTAATTTAGCATTTTGGCATGTTTTTTACTAACCATTGTAGGTGTCATGGCCAGCAAATATAAAGGAGGGAGTAATAGGTCCGGACTTGGTAGCACAATGATGCGTAGGGAGCAAGAGGCTCGACCTAAAATTCCATCAACCGAGGAGATAAGGGAGCATCGACCCCGGATAGAGATAAACAGATCAAATCATTAGATGGAGCAAACTAAAGGATTTGATGTACCACATAGCAGTAGTGCAGGTATAGAATATTTTTGTAGAATAAGTGTACATTTTTTAAACGCTTTATTACAATAGTTTATGATAATATGACAAACTCATAATAATTTGATTACTTTAATAAGAAAGCCGACACGAGGAAAAATTATTGGTTTGAAGTGAGTGAAAAAGAAAGAAGAAAAGACCAAAACTGGAGTTGAGATGCTTAAAGATTTAGAACATGCAGTGGGTACAAATGCCCAACAGTTTATTACCGAAACAGCTCAAACTGTTAGACAGCATGCTCCTTTAAATGTAGAGAAGTGGAGTAAAATACCCTTTCATTCCATCAATAGGATGGTAAAAATTGTTCATGTAATGTATTAGTTTTTTCCTTCGTTCCTTTAGCAAGTTCTTTATATATCTAATTTTATATATTTTGTTCTCTCTATTTTTATTGTCCTTTCAGGAGAAATTCACCCTTCCAAATCAAACTTATGTCCTCGGAGTCATTATACACCAACTCCAAAGTCATTTCAACAGTTGGCGTTATGACTTGCTCCGATTTCATTACAAAAAATACAAAACAGATGAACAAAGGCATGCTCACTGCCTTAGTGACATCAATCCAGATCAGTGGAATTGCCTCATAGACTATTGGAGTGATCCGAAATTTAAGGTAGAAGAAAAGTTGAATAGTGATTACTAATTGTTATTTTATAAATAAATATTTTATTAGTTGTTGCTTCTTGAATGTAGAGAATCAGTGAGGTAAACAAATAGGTCGAAGCAAACGAATGCTAGCTCGTGTTGGTACGAAGTCTATTGCAAGAAATCTAACTGAAATTGTAAGTTCTTGTATTTATGAAAATACTTAAATGTTTATCATAGTTGCAGGTTTGAATTTTGTTTTTCAATTTCTCTCATAAAATCATTTGACATCTAGTTCACATCTATATGAATGTATAGAGGAAGGACTTAGAAGTGAATGAACGAGAAAACAATGAAATATTGGAACAACCTGAATATATAAGGTTATAGGAGAAAGTTAGAAAGAATAAGGACGGAATATGGATTGATACAAATGCTAAGGAGAAATATAAGAAAATAGAAAATCTTCATGCAACTCAAATGCCCTGGACATAGATCTGGGTATGGGCCCAGGCTCTGCCTTTAGAGAATGGCGGTCTGAGGGGACAACAGCTTCGTGCACAAATACAGGCAGAAATCGAGGTTGAGATGGCAGCCCGAATGCAAGAGGAGGTAGAGGCATGCATGGCACAAAAAGAGAGTGAGGTACAAGCTCGAATAGAGCAAAGATAGGCTGAAGCAGAGGCTCGTTTAGCTCAGAAAGAGGCACGATTGGAGCAAACAGAAGCCCAGATGTGTTTTGTTATGCAACAATTATCAGAAATTGGGATGTCTTTATCATTGCAGCTAACATCTGCTAGTCGTTGTAAGTAATAAATCTATACTTTTGATTTAATTTGAATGATTGAAACTTCTAGAAGGTAACATGGATAGCAGGCTTTCTATATTAAATGACAAAACATCAATTTTAGAAACCTTGCTTACCTTTAGTTCAATTAAGATTGAAATATTTGCGATCAGGATATCCTCAAATCCTGATATGACCAAGACTTGGTTTCTTGCCATGCCACATCTTATATGGCGGGGTAGGAATGGATTCAGAGGGAACCCTATTTAACAAGTAGTTTGCAATAAGCAAAGCATGTCCTCAAAGAAAAAAAAAAAGATTAATGAAGCTTATCATGGATCGAATCATATCCAATAAGGTTCGATTTCTCCGTTCCGACACTCCGTTAAGTTTAGATGTTCTAGGAGGAGTCCATTATGAGACTATGCTATTTTCTTTGAGATAGTTTAGGAACTCTCTACTAAGGTATTCTCCTCCTCGATCTGATCGAAGAGCCTTGATGGGTTTTCTAGTTTGCTTTTCTACTTCATATCTGAATTCTTTGAACTTTTGGAAAGCTTCAGATTTGTGTCTCATAGACATACCCATACTGTGAATTATTATTGGTAAAGGTTATGAAGTAGAGATAACCGCCCCTGGCATGCACATTAGTGTGTATCAGGGCAAGCATCTCAGTGGCCCTTTTCCCTTATCCTACAAAGGGTAATTTGATCATTTTTTCTTGAAGACGGGATATACAGATTGGATAAGACTCAGAAGTCTATGAGCCAAGAAGCCCATCTTAATCCAATTTGTTAATCATTTCTTCGCCAATATGACCAAGCCTGAGGTGCCATATATACTTTAGGTTCATCTCATCTCCAGATCTCTTAGACCCAACATCACTCACTTTCTGCTCAGAAACATTCACAGATACATCCATATGTAAATGATAAAGACTATCAATCATAAAACCATGGCTAACAATTTTATTTCTAAAATAAAATTGTGCAGTAGTCTTTATCAAAACTAAAAATATAACCGAACTGTGCTGAAGAAGAAACAAAAATCTAATTCCTGCTAGCAGCAGGTATTTAACAACTGTCTTTAAGTAATAGAATATGTCCCACTGGTAGTCGCAAAGGATAGATGTAGCATACTGAACTTCAGCAAATCGCAGGGTTCTAGTGAGAGCTATTTTATACTATTCTGGAAGTTTTGACTGAGTTTGGAGAACTCGCAAGTGTTTTCGAGGCTTAATTAGTGCGAAAACGGACTTCAGAGGCTAAAATCTGCAAAAACTGTAGTTTTAGCATTGTGTACCGGTACTGAGTGTGGGTACCAGAACTCTGTTGAGTACTAGTTGGGACAGCTCTTGTGTTTTGCAGAACACGGCTGGGTACTGGTACTGATTCGGCGTGTATCGGTACTAATATGGACTATACAGGAGCACAATACGAGCCTAAAGAATCCAACTTTTGGGTTCTGCAGAATTGAGCTCGGGTATCGAAACACTTAGGTCGTGTACCGGTTCTTCATTTCGTGTACCGGTACTCAATGGTAAAGAACTGTTTTCGCACGATTTGTAATTTTTGACTTTTGTGGGACCTAAGTGGATACTGTTGCATTGTAGTAGTATAACCCACTTCACCTCCCTCAACTTCTCTCATTTGGGGAGTGAAAGAGAAAGGAAAATGTGAGTCTCTTTCCCTTTCCTCTTGGATTTTTCTCCTCCAAAACCCTCTAATCCTTAGATTTCTCCTTCTTGTCCTCTTCCCCACCATGGATGTTTGTAACTAGGACTTGGAGTGGAGCTCGAGCTTGAAGAAGAGAGTTGTTTGAGGGCCTAAGCTTCAATCCTAGCATTTCTAAGTTGGGATTGGTAGCTTTGATTGAGGTTAGTAAACCTAGTTTTTGGTAGAAAACCTAGTTTTTATAGAAACTAGGGTTTATTTTGGGGTTTTCCAATAGTGAGCTTTTGGGGTGAAATTGATAGGTGTAGAATACTCTTTTAGGTTGTAATTGAAGCCCCATTGCGTTAATTTGGAGCTTGGACAAGTTTTTTCTTGGTCTAAGGTATTTTTCACCTATTTTTTTCTTGATTTTTGGTGAATTTCGTGGTGAGCTTTTGGAAGTTTGTAACCCCTTTGTAATTTTTCTTAGGGCACAAAAAGTCTAGGGGCAACTTTGTTTGAGAAACAATCGGGCTTTTGATAGCTATCCGGTGGGTTCGACCTTACCGAAATTGGTGAAGTCTCCCTACGTCTCCTATTATGTTTATAGGGCTTAATAGATGTTTTAGCATGCTATTCATGACATCATTGAATTTTTGAGCATGTGGTTTAACCTTTCCTTACATGATAATTTTCACTCTCTATGTAGTAGAGATACATATGGTAAAATACATGCATATCATGGTACATAGTTATGCACTTTATTTGGTTATAGCATAAACAAATTGCTCTCAAACATGCTATAGTTGAGTTGGTATACATGTATAACACTTCATGATTAGAGCTACTTACTTGATTGAGACTTGAATAGAAATCCTTCTATTCTTGCTATAGATAAAATGATATGTGACACCTTGCATGTCTAAGACATGTTGTGACAATATGAGTAATGTACCTATCAACAAGTTGAAATACTAGGTATGACATATATGATATTACACCCGACCCCTAGGTCGTTGGTCGAAATTCCATGTTTTAGTCATGATGATTGAGAACCCTTGTCCTTTGACATGACGCATGTGACCATGCTTGTTTGCCCTTGTGCTCATTTGCACAAGCTTGTGAGGGTTGCTCCCTACAAGTCGGCACTCCGGAGTTTAGCCATCACGACATCATGCTCGCCGGTGCGGGATTGGGCGCCGAAGTGGGACGCCGTGGGGGGAGGCTCATTCCTAGAGGGGGGATGTTGACTACCATGGGACCATTAGGCATGGCACAAGCTGAGACTTTACCGTGTGTGAGTCCCCGACAATTGGGTAAATGTAAACTAAACTTAGCAGTATTCATCACAACTAATTGATGCATACCTAGAAGTTGGATATACGTGTGGGTTATTACATACTTACATAGTTGTATACATGCTAGTGGTAGAACTATATACATGTGGATTGGCATAGCATATTGAGGCATGATAGTATTAGAGCCTTTTATTTCAGCTCTTACATTCTATCTTTTGTTTCAGTTACTTACTATTTGATGCCTCAGTGGACTTAGTGGTGTATTTCGCTTCTATCAGCGGCTTACCCATTGAAAACTATTGTTTAATAGTTCTCACCCCTTTTAGTTGTTTGTTTTTTTTACAGAGCCTTCCACTGCGGGAGAGGCTAGGGATCGCAACAAGGGGATAGTGACTAGCTAGAACCTACTCCGGTGTTGCTATAGGTGGACCTGAGGCACCTTTCTTTTAGTTTTAGTTGTGAAAGGTGTACTTGTATATTTTGTACTGAGACCACCTTGAGTTCATAAGATGTACTTTTGATTGAAACTTATTGTATATCTTGTGACTGGTTAGTTATAGTAGACTTTTGACTTACTTTGCATTACATTGGTACGCTCTGATTACCTCGTGTAGGATGTATGGATTTTTCTTTATGTTGCTCTTCTCGTATTGTTTGTTGCAGACGTCTTGTGTGTACCAGGGGGTGCCTAGAGCACACGGCGGGTCTATACACATGCCGGGTAGGCTTCCGCTGGGGCCCGGGTGTGACAGATTATGTTAGTATCAAAGCCTAGGGTTGAGTCTTCGTGGACCTAGCAAATCTTAGGCTGGTTGGATTATAAGGACTAGGAACGTGAGAGACGGGGTCTTTTGTGACTATTGGGGAAAACAACATAATTTGGTCATGTCTTTACTCCAAAGAGTTGGGGTTTGATCGAAGTGATTGCAACTTCTATTTCCTTGGATGGTTAGGTTGGCGGCCGACAATGTGATATCGGGGAATAGTTGGAGCTCACTTCATTTACTTTCGCACGATTGGGATTTGTGTTTGATGAGCGGGGATACGATTGGCGTGGGTTGATCTAACGTATGCGCGTTATGTTTGTTGCAGTTTGTGATGCCGACGACACGCTCTATGACGGCCGAAGCGGCCGCAGCGGCTGATGCAACTGAGGCGGAGACTTCTGCTACTTCCGGATCCAGTGAGATCCGTGAATTGAGAGAGCAACTGGATATGTTAGCTGATGTGGTAGAGCGATAGTCGTCTGCTGCACAGCAGCAGGTTGAGGCTGCACGCCAACATGAGGCAAGGATTAAGCGGCTAGAGGACTTATTAATCAGCAGGCTTCTACAAGGGCATGTCAGAGCCCTTCACCGCCACTGCAGGCAGGAGGAGTGACAGACGCCGCTCAGCCTGAGGTGCTAAGCACTTTTCACATAGCCTCGGGCACCAAGCACAGGGAGGAGGAGGTCGCGATACCGCTAGTTCAGACTCCACCAGTGAGAACGGTTCTACTGACTATGTTGACGGGTGCCGAATGGGATCGACTCATGAACTATTTGGGAGAGTTCGGAGAGCGCAAACCTTAGATGTTTGATGGCGAGAGGGCGGATCATTAGATCGTGGAGAAATGGGTCCTTCACATAGAGAAGTTATTCCACTACATATTCGTGGAGGATCGAGATCGGGTGTGGTTGGCGATGCACCACTTGGAAGGCGAGACATATCAATGGTGGGCGGACATTTAGGATGACCCTGGTATGGATGTAGCAGCAATCACTTGGGAGAGGTTTAAAGAGCTTTTGTCGATGACCTACTTTCCCCAAAGCGTCAAACGACGAATGGAACGAGATTTGCGCAATCTACGCTAAG
Source organism: Puya raimondii (assembly GCA_016920855.1). Classification (NCBI taxonomy): domain Eukaryota; kingdom Viridiplantae; phylum Streptophyta; class Magnoliopsida; order Poales; family Bromeliaceae; genus Puya; species Puya raimondii. Next base: position 13,354,119 of record JABWPP010000050.1, read on the forward strand.
GGGATAAGACGATGGCGGAGTACGAGAGGGAATTCTCTCGTTTATTGCATTGTGTTTTCCTCTGTGGTGAGGGATGATGAAGATAAGGCCTGCATGTTTGAGATGGGGCTTCGACCGTCGATCTTCAGATTGGTCCAGTCAGCAAATCTGAAGACATATCGTGAGGTAGTGGACGGTGCCTTGATTGTGGAGAAGGGCGTGAAGATTGCTAAGGAGGAGCGGGAGGCCCTAGATAGAGCGAAGGGCAAGAGACAAGCGGCCAAGAGTGGAAGTGAAAAATCTGGCCCAAGGAGGCTGCCGAAGCACCCGAGGAGGCCATCATGAGGATGTGGCTCATCTTCTTCTCGAGGAGCAACCGACCGTCGGCGGTCGCCGTGCTGTGTAATTTGTGGTGGTCCTCATATGCCTTCGCAATGCCAACGGCATGGGGGCAAGTGTTATCAGTGTGGCCAGGAGGGCCACTTTCGATCTAAGTGCTCGAGAGGTTCTTCACTAGCACCGTTATCTGCATCAGCACCAGCTATGCTGGGCCAGAGTCAAAGAACTCCACTTACGTATTCACAGGCGAGATGACTGCCCACACCGCGACAGTATGAGGGATCACGGCAGGCACCTAGTAGGCATATGTATGCAGCCCAGGCGGAGGAGGCATTTGCAACAGAGGAAGTTGTTGCAGGTATCATTTTAATTAACGGCGTAAGAGTTAGAGCATTATTTGATACCAGTGCATTGCATTCTTTCATCGATCGGCTATTCGCCGAGTTGAATGGCATTGAGCTCATTCCTAACTTTGCATCCGAGACGAGTTTTAGTTCCCGATCATACTTTGGATATTCGAGAGTATTGCCCTAGTTGCCCTGTTAGAGTCGGAGACTGGATTATGCCAGTAGATTTGTTAGTTCTATACAAACTTGGAGAGTTTGATGTAGTTCTGGGTATGGATTGGCTCACAATATATCATGCTATTATCGACTGCGAGAATCAGATTGTGACGTTCCGGGAGCCGAGACTTGGGGAAGTAATATTTAGAAGGTGTAGAAGTTCGTTATTTGCGATGACTATTTCATCTACCCGAGCTAAGCAGTTAATCAAGAGTGGATGCGTAGCCTTCTTGGCTACTGTCGTTGAGAGGACTAGTGAAACCTCCAGGATTGAGGATATCCTGATTATGAGGGAGTTTGTGGACGTGTTTCGGACGGAGTTGCCGGGGATGCCTCCAGACAGGGAGATTGAGTTTGTGGTAGATCTTATTCCTGAAACTATCCCAATCTCAAAGGCACCTTATAGGATCGCGCCGGCCGAGCTAAAGGAGTTGAAAGTACATTTGCAGGACTTATTGGAAAAAGGCTTCATTAAGCCTAGTGTTTCACCTTGGGGGGCGCCAGTTTTATTTGTTAAGAAGAAGGATGGATCACTTCGACTATGTGTAGGCTATCGTGAACTCAATAAAGTCACGATTAAAAATAAGTATCCATTACCAAGGATTGATGACTTATTTGATCAACTCCAAGGATCAAAGGTGTATTCGAAGATTGATCTGCAATCTGGGTATCACCAGCTCAAGATCAAGCCAGAGGATGTTCCAAAGACGGCCTTTCGGATACGGTATGGATATTATAAGTTCACTATTATGCCGTTTGGGCTTACTAATCCCCTGGCAGCTTTTATAGATTTGATGAACCGTGTCTTTAAGCCTTTTTTGGACAAATTCGTGATGGTGTTTATTGACGACATTTTAGTGTATTCAAGAAATGATGAAGAGCATGAAGATCATTTGAGACAAGTGATGCAAGTACTACGGGAAAGGAAATTATTCGCCAAACTAAAGAAATGTGAATTTTGGCTACGAGAGGTAGCATTTCTGGGACATGTGGTATTGGAAGCGGACATAGCTGTGGATCCTAAGAAGATTGAGGCAATCAATGATTGGCCTACGCCGACTAATGTTACTGAAAGCCGGATACTATAGACGGTTCGTGGAGGGGTTTGCCAACTCCTCTCACTCGACTCAGATATAAAGGAACCAAGTTCGTTTGGAATGATCGTGTGAGCGAAGTTTCTTGAAACCGAAGGAACGATTGACAACCGCCCCAATTTTGGCTTTGCCCATTACAGGAGTTGGATATGTGGTATATTGTGATGCTTTCCTTAGTGGGTTGGGTTGTGTCTTAATGCAGGATGGAAGGTAATTGCCTACCCTCTCGTCAATTGAAGAATTATGAAAAGAACTATCCCACTCATGATTTGGACCTGGCAGTCGTAGTCTTTGCCTTAAAGCTATGGCGACACTATTTGTATGGATCGTTGCGAGGTATATACAGATCATAGGAGTTTGAAATACCTCTTCACTCGAAAAGAATTAAACTTGAGGCAGTGAATATGGTTGGAGCTACTAAAGGATTATGATTTGACCATTCTCTACCACCCGAAAAAAGCGAATGTTGTTGCGGATGCCTTAAGCCGCAAATCGGTAGGGAATTTGGCAATGTTCGTTACTACTCAACCACCTCTACTAACAGAAATGAGACGGTTAGAGTTGGAAGTTGTGGCACCGAAAGTACCAATAAATTCGATGGCGTTGGTAGTGCAATCCATGTTATTGGAGAAGATCAAGGAAAAGCAAACTCAAGACTCTGAGTTGCAAAAGGTACGGTCCAAAATTGAGGAAGGCCGCGCCGGTGGATTTTATTTGGATGATTATGATGTACTTCAGTTTCAAAACCGACTTTGTGTACCCGCGGATATTGCGATTAAGGAGGAAATTTTGAACGAGGCTCATCGAGCACCTTATTCCTTACATCCGGGTAGCACTAAAATATATAAAGACTTAAAATTTCTATATTGGTGGCCCGAAATGAAGAGAGATGTTGGAGAGTTCGTGGCATGGTGTTTGACATGCCAACAAGTGAAGGCCGAACATCAACTTTCCGCGGGCATGCTGTAGAGTCTACCTATTCCCGTGTGGAAGTGGGAGAGAATCACCATGGATTTTGTTGTGGGTTTGCCTCGCTCGCAAGCTGGGCATAATGCTTTTTGGGTGATTGTGGATAGGTTGACCAAATCGGCATTTATCCTGATTCTCATTATTTGTTCTAGAGAGAAGCTCGCACAAGTGTACCTCGATAAGATTGTGCGACTTCATGGAGTGCCTACTTCTATTGTATCGGATCGAGATCCTAGATTTGTATCTCACTTTTGGAAGAGCCTTCATGAGGCACTTGAAATACAATTGGATTTTAGCACCACTTTCTACCCTCAAAGTGACGGGCAATCGGAACGCACCATTCAAATTTTGGAGGACATGCTTCGGGCATGTGTCTTGGATTTTCAAAGTGGATGGCATGAACACCTACCTATGGCGGAGTTTTCTTATAACAATAGTTATCAAGCAAGTATCAAGATGGCTCCATTTGAAGCTCTTTATGGAAGAAAGTGTCGATCCCCTCTTCATTAGAGCGAGGTGGGAAAAAGACCAGTTTTGGGTCCCGATATGGTTCAAGAAGCCGAGGACAAAGTTCGACTTGTTCGTGAGCGGTTGACTTCAACACAAAGTCGACAAAAGAGTTATACTGATAAACGTCAGCGTGAATTGGAATTCCAAATAGGGGATCGTGTTTTCTTAAAGGTTTCGCCGACAAAAGGAATCAAGAGATTCGGTATTCAGGGGAAGCTAACTTCTCTTTCTGCTCTTTCATTACTGTTGTACCCCTCTCAACCCATAAAGCCATTTCAATCACCTCATCCAAAGTTCGAAGGTGCTTCGGCTGTACAAACTGATAAATCTCTAGTCACAATCCTCTCTCAAACTGATAAATCTCTAGTCACAATCCTCTCTCAAATAAATATGCCTTATGCCGCTCATCTCGTGCTGCAAAAGGTACACAGTTTAGAATCCGAACAAACTCCATCGCATACTCTTGTACAGATTGATCCCCCTGTCTCATCCTCTTTAGATCATCTTCAAGTTTTTTCTTCACACTGTTAGGAAAATAGGCCCCATACAACATCTCTCGAAACTCCCCCTAAGTCAAATTCTCAGAGCTGTTTTTATGTGTCCTTAACCACCAGAAATGAGTATCTCCCTTAAGACAATGTATTGCCAAGTGTACTCTTGTGAGACCCCAGGTAGTCCTATATATAAGATATAATAGGGCTAAACTCTTAACCCGGCTTAAGCATTTTGGGCGGTGGCTAGGCCCAAGAGGTTAAGAGAGTTAAGCGTGCTAGGACGGGAGTAGTCCTAGGATGGGTGACCCCTTGGGAAGTTGGGGCGTCACAGTTGGTATCAATGGGTGACCCCCTGGAAAGTTGGGGCGTCACAGTTGGTATCAGAGCCAATTACCAGCCGGAAGTGTGAGATGAGTCTCGGCTGAGCCTAAATTATACAGTGGGGAGAGCGAGGCTCTCATGCTGTTGACTGTTGTGGGTGGAGCGCGGCTCACCACAAGGTCAGTTTAGGCTAGCGAGACGAGTCTCACATCACCTGGTACTTGTGAGTCTGAGCATGACGAGGACGTCAGGGCTTAAAGGGGGAGAGATTGTGAGACCCCAGGTAGTCCTATATATAAGATATAATATGGCTAAACTCTTAACCCGGCTTAAGCATTTTGGGCGGTGGCTAGGCCCAAGAGTTAAGATAGTTAAGCGTGCTAGGACGGGAGTAGTCCTAGGATGGGTGACCCCCTGGAAAGTTGGGGCGTCGCAACTCTATCCCTCTCTCGAATGTACAGATCCTCAAAGAGCTTCTCCAAAGTTCTTACCCAAGCCTCCACTACCCACGGCTCCACACTACGACCATTGAACCTGGGCGGATCAAATTTTCTAAACTCAGCCAACCTCTACCCTCTGCCATCATCCCAGTCGGTCTCAATATCTCAGTAACAGTCTCTAATAGGGGTACCACTGCTCTAGGAACATCTACTGGAACACCCAGTGGTGGAGCATCCTGTACTGGCCTCTGCTGTGAAGTACTGACCTGCTGTGCTAACAACTCACATAATCTCCCCATCATCCCTGTCATCCCAGCCATCTGCTCTCGAAGCTCCCATATCTCACTAGAACCACTCTGACCCTGCTCCTCTGGCTGTACTGGGGTAGATCCTATAGGTGACTGTGATCGCTGCTCCATCCTAATCACCTGAAATCAAAATACAGATTAGTCACACTAAGCCTCGCAACTCGACCCAATCAAACGAAAGTCTAGAAGAATATCACTTTTCCTCTGTGATATTATGCTGTTTGCAGCCAAAATAATCATCCAAAAGGAAAAGAAACATCTCCTTTAATCACTCTTCAATTCTCTCTGAAGAGTTCGCATAATTCAATTTATTGACTTTCATTATAAATCACGTCTCTCTCGTCCTATGTCTGACCTGCTCCTCTGGCTGTACTGGGGAGAACCTATAGGTGACTGTGATCACTGCTCCATCCTAGTCACCTGAAATCAAAATACAGATTAGTCACACTAAGCCTCGCAACTCGACCCAATCAAACGAAAGTCTAGAAGAATATACCCTTTTCCTATGTGATATTATGCTGTCTGCAGCCAAAATAATCATCCAAAAGGAAAAGAAACATCTCCTTTAATCACTCTTAAATTCTCTCTGAAGAGTTCGCATAATTCAATCTATTGACTTTCGTTATAAATCACGTCTCTCTCGTCCTATGTCCTGGGGGTCTGTCCAGCCTAAAGTTTCATATGCCAAACATCCTAGGCTCTGATACCAATTTAATCTGTTACGCCCCGGATTACAGCGGAAGTCCAAGTTACGTCAACAGACTCGCCACATGCACAATGATACACCTTATACATATGAAGCGTCAATAAAACCTGTCCAACAAAATTAACTAGAATCTAACAACAGCAGGTACCAGAGTAATATAAAAACTATGTACTATAGCAACACTGTAAATATACAATCATCACCACGCCAATCCTCAAAATAATACAACATCTCTGACTACTCCAAACCTCAAAACACTGTACAGGCTACTATATAAACTGATAGGTGGTCCAGCTACACACACAAAGAGGGTAGAAACTGCTAACTATTCGCGATCTCCTTACCTCAACCAGTCACTGGTGCCGAAGGCTCTAAAATAAAATATTAATAAAGAGGGTATGAGAACTATAATCAATAGTTCTCAGTGGGTACGGTCGTCAACGCCGACGGTCTACACCACTAGGTCCATAAGAGGCAGAAATAGTAAATGACTGAGCTATATAAATGAACAGGTAACAATACGAATAACTGCTGAAAATAACTACTACTATCATGCTTCTATAATATAACTGAAAACTGTAAATCATGTACTTCATGCATCAAATAGATACTAAATAAAATACTGCAATAATACCCAATCATAGTGACCGACTCAACAATTAGGTCTAGCCTGCGCCGCCTCGTGTCCAGCACCCACCTATAGTGGTCCGCTACCACGCAGGCTACTGTCTGGCCCATGCCATAATAATATCTCATTAGCCAACCTCCGGAGTGGCACTCGCGGGGCGCTACCCCAACCGAGTATAGTATCACTGTCAAGCTCAAAGTAGCATGCAGGCTGTAGTCAAATGCGATGGTCAAACAGATCATGATAATATTGTCATAGTGTCCGAAATACAGTTAAAGTCTCACACTATCTGTCACTCCTAAAAATATGCATGTCTCAATATACTCTACAGGTAGGTGTCAAAATACTATTATTATCTTAACTATGTCAATAGTTCATCTCATAGGCTAAATAATATAATATGGACATAAAAGTTAGTCGGCCAATTTTGACAATATGGAACCCACCTATATCACAAATCCAAGAAACAGGACGACATTCGAAATAGTAAGATGATATGCTACAACTCTCCTAGCCTGAACGACAGCCACGAAATCAGCTCCTAAAACGTATAAAAAAATCACTTTCTAACTCTCAATTTCTACTAAAAATTTATCAAAAGAGTCTAAACGAGAAATAATAATATTGTGATACTAACCGCGACGTCAAAACACCAAAAATAAACACGCGCGCTCGAATCGCTACGAAAGCAAATCCCTTTTTTTTTCCCTCCTTTCTTTTCCTTCTCGACCAAGCTCTCTCTCTCACTCTACCTTCTGTGTGAAGAAGATAAGGATTAGGGAGAAGCTCGGTGCTAAGTGGACTCTATTAATAATATCGCAAAAATGCTATAAGGTCCCTTAAAAATTAGATAATTCAATTTTAGTCCCTCACAATTTAAATTTTAAGTTTTTGAGTCCGTTTTTGCGTCTATTTCGCGCCAAAACGTCCCCAACTCAGTCAAGTACTGTAAAAAAATGCTGACTAAAAGTTCATACTGTAGCCTTGCCAATTTGCTAAGGTCCAGTATATCACATTCTTTGTATAGAACAAGTGCACATGTAGATGGAAGCTTTCTTGCGGCTATGGATGATTCGAAGCCGGATTTGTGGCATAGAAGGCTTGGGCACATGAGTGAAAAAGGAATGCAAATTTTAGCAAGGAAACAAATTCATCCTCACTTCAAAGGAGTGTTTTCTAAACCATTTGAACATTATTTATTTGGATAGCACCACAGAGTTCTTTTTGCAAGTCCTATTTCAAAGAAAAGTAGAGATCTTTTAGACTTAGTCTATTCCAATGTATGTGGACCTATTGAGGTCAAATCTCTTGGTGGAAATGTTTATTTTCTTACCTTCATTGATGATGCTTTTAGAAAAGTTTGGGTTTATTTCTTGATGTCCAAGGATCAAGTTTTTAATTATTTTCAAATATTTCATGCCAAGGTTGAGCAGGAGATGGGGAAGCTTTTGAAGTGTCTTCTGACCGATAGTAGAGGAGAATATACCTCCAAAGAATTTACTTTCTATTACAACAAGTATGGCATTCGGCATAAAAGAACCGTTCCATGCACAGCGCAACATAATGGAGTAGCGGAGAGGATGAATCGAACTATTATTGAAAAGGTTCGAAGCATGCTATCTGTAGTACACCGAACTTTTACAAATTATGGAGTTTCGGTGGAAAGATAACATGCGGCGCCATATGTGAGGCTCCGGCCAAGTTAGGAACTTGTGCGAAGTGTTTTCGGCGCAAATGAGGCACGAAAACGGACTTCGGAAAGCTAGAACTGCTGAATTTGAGAAATCTGCAGTGGGATTCCGGTATGTGGAAGTTCATACCGGAATTGGAGTGCGTATACCGGTATGCGATGTGAGATACCGGTATACAGTGGCAGAATCCGAAAATCCAGCTCTCGGGTTCTGCGGAATTCCTCGTGGTATACCGGTACGCCAACCCGTATACCGGTACGCCAACCCGTATACCGGAATACAGTGTGCAGAATGCTATTTTCGAAGGGTAAATTGGTAATTTCACTGAGGGGGGGGCTTACATATAGGGGGACCCTCCCCCTTTCTCCTCTGAAAACGCACACACACAGGGAGAGTGAGAAGCTCTTCTCCCTCTCTTCTCTTCTTCATCTTCTTCTTCTCCAAATTGGAGATCTTGTTGGAGATCAAGCTTGGGAAGCTTGGAGGAGTGAAGATCGAGCTCGTGCATGCATGGTGGCTTGGTGAGCTCGCGGATCCGAGGTAAGTCCTTGGATTTGGTAGCTAGGGTTTCGGATTAAGACTAAGAAATGAAGTTTTGGAGACCCTTGGCTAATCTAGACTACAAATTGTAGAGATTAGCAGAGATTTTGGGTTTTTCCATGAGTTTTGGAAAACCCTAGGTTGAAAGAGTGATTTTCTTGTGGAGGGTTTTAAAAATGTTTCAACCCTTTAGAACCCTAGTTTGGGGTTAGTAGAACATGTGGGACAACTCCATTTCGAATGATTTGGAGAGATGAGATCGTTATGAGTTCGACTCGGATTAACGAATCCTTCATGTGTGTTAGGGCTAGGAGCTTGAAGACCAAGCTTGAGGCCAAGAGGAAAAGAGCCCGATTGCAAGTGTATACAAGCAATCGGAAGAGTGTGAGGTGGGTTTGTGTTTACTGAAGTGATTAGGTCACTTCCATGTTGAAAGAGTAAAGTATAATTATTTTACTTGATGCATGTAATGGTAGGTTAATTGGCAAGTGGTATATATATATGAATGTGTAGATCATATGATGTTAATACCATACCTACCATAGATTGGAATTGTAGGCGTGTGGAACACATTGTCACAATTGGACATGTGTATGCCTAGATGTGAACATAGCAGGGAGCTAGTTTCTCTACATGATAGAGAGTTTGACATGGTCCAACAAGGGCTAGAGGTCACATGAATGGAAAATCCTAAATATGGACAACTAGGATAATAACGAACTATAATGTGCATGTTGGCATAGATATATATGTATATCAAAATGATTCGAGCCATGGGCTCACCTTGCATGTAAAAGAATCTAAGTATTTCATAATAATATATATACTTGAGAGATGATGCATGCATGTTAAACCTAGTGTTACTAAACATAGGTTGGAATGTGATGGTACATAACCTAGTGTTACTAAACATAGGTTGGAATGTGATGGTACATAACCTAGTGTTATTGAACATAGGTTGAATGTGTAATGAACCTAGTGTCATTGAACATAGGTTGAACGTGTAATGAACCTAGTGTTATTGAACATAGGTTGGAGTGTATGCGAACCTAGTGTCATTGAACATAGGTTGAACGTGTAATGAACCTAGTGTTATTGAACATAGGTTGGAATGTATGCGAACCTAGAGTTATTGAACCTAGGTTGAGATAATATAGTGATAGGAAGATCACTTAAACAGGACATTGAACCTAGTGTCATTGAACATAGGTTGGAAAATATGGTGGTAGGTTGACCACTTGGATACAGGTATATGAACCTCGAAGAAGGTTGTATCTTAGGGTAATAATGAACCCTTGAGATGTGAAAGTGGATTCCGGAATCCCTAGACTGATACTTGCAGGTATGTGTGGTTCTCCTCGCCTGGCAAGTGATTGTGGCTGCGGGTATGTGTGGTTCTCCTCGCTCGGCAGCAGATTACACTTGCGGGTATGTGTGATCCTCCTCGCCCGGCAAGTGACTCATAACTGCGAGTATGTGTGGTTCTCCTCGCTCGGCAGTGATTTGAGTAGCGGAGGTGTTTGTGGTATATCCCTCACCTGCCGAGTGGATTGTAGGCTGAGGTGTATGTGGCATGTTCATCTCCTCAGGCCTGGACATAGGCGGTAATCCGCTGATATTTGACTCAAGAGTGAGTCGGTGAAGGTTGGACTAAATAAGTAAACCTTAGCTGGGCTGCGGTCCAAGGATATTTGACTCAAGAGTGAGTCGGTGAAGGTTTGACTAAATAAGTAAACCTTAGCTGGGCTGCGGTCCAAGGATATTTGACTCAAGAGTGAGTCGGTGAAGGTTTGACTAAATAAGTAAACCTTAGCTGGGCTGCGGTCCAAGGATATTTGACTCAAGAGTGAGTCGGTGAAGGTTTGACTAAATAAGTAAACCTTAGTTGGGCGGGGGCCCAAGTATGTTGACTCTAGAGTGAGTCGGTTTAGGTTTATCTAATGTATGTAAACCTTAGGAGGGTGGTAACCCGTTAATATTGGACTCGAGGGCAAGTCGAGTATGGCTTAACTAAGGTAAATGAACCTTAGGAGCAGATTGATTATGAAATGGGTAGTGGAATAGCAGATAAAAATATATTGCATGGATTTCATTATCGCATTTGTTGAAGCATAGCATGTTTACTTTCGTATATTGTAAAGTTATATGCTTATTGGTTATGTATATGTACTAACCCATGCTCGTATGCTTCCTTTGGACCTGGTGGGTCGAGCTCCTCTCTTGGGTGGCCTTACCCACTGGGAACTATTTTATATAGTTCTCATCCCACTATTTTTCAGGTCCTCACGTGAGCGGCGCGGCGGCGCGAGGGAAGGGCGTAACTCAGTAGTTAGCGTCCTACCATTATGATCAGAATAGAAGTACCCTTGTCTGTGTAGCATAAGGGTGTTAGAGTGTATGAAAAATGTAATCATAATGTGATTGTATTTGGAAAGAAAGAACAAAGACAGAAAAATGTAATATGTGGTTGTATTGCGAATGCTTGTAATAGCATAGTAGTTTATGATGCTTTCCTTATGCAATCTTTGTATGAATTCTGTTCCTGTTTGGAACCTCTTGAATTATACTGGTTGTGACGCCTTGGACGTACAGGGGAAACTCTGTCCGTTCGGCGGATCTGGGTCATGCGCCCGTGCGTTTTATCCTTCCACCTATTTGGTGCTAAGGCACGGCGGGGCGTGACAGATTGAGGTGGTATCAGAGCGTAGAAACGGTCTAGGTGGACTCAAGGAACCCTAGGATGGAAAAAGACCCTAGGAGTGTAAACTCGTGAGAGACGAGGACTTGTGATGTGCGGCGAAAGGGTAATCGATTGGGTCGTGTATTGGTTATGCCTCTAATAGGATGTTAGAGGTAGATTTAAGGTGTGGTTTATTCTCAGCTAAGTGTGTTCATGTTGGCGCGCGACAACATGAACCCAAGGGATGAGAATAGGCGCCCTTGTGTGACTTTCGCCTAAATTGTGTCCATAAATTGAATCGTGTTTGTACTTGGCCTAAAAGGTCGAGGATGTTGACGGAAGTTGTCGTGTTTCAGGATACGATGGCGTCACGTGGACGATCTCCGACGAGATCAACGCGGGGTGGACCTAGTGGGGTCCCTGTGCAATCTGGGGCAAGTGGAGACCCGGAGCTTCGTGAACAGTTGGCCACACTCGTTGGAGTGGTACAACAACAAGCTGAGATGGCACAGCGACAGCAGGAGGCTGCCGTGCGCCAGGAAGAGCGGATCAGGAGACTCCATGAGACCGTGGAGCGATTAGCACGTCGTGTACCATCAGGAGCCACGACGGGTACCTCACAAATAGATGTTGGTGCCTGGGCCCCTGATTCTGTGGAATTGGAGGCAGAGAGGGAGCGGGCTTTAGCTGCCCTCATGATGTTCAAGGAATTCATTCCGCTTACCTTCGACGGGGTAGAAATGGACCCGTGGACCGTAGAAACGTGGATCGATTCTATGGAGTCCCTGTTTGAGGACTTGTACACCTTGGAGCGAGACAAGGTGCATTTTGCCGCACATTGCTTGCAAGGGTCGGCAAAGGCGTGGTGGAAGGGGGTCCGGCGAGACCGACCTTCTAGTCTCCCTCCGGCGACTTGGGAGGAATTTCGAGGACTGGTGTTCTCTGCCTACTTCCCTGATAGTGAGAAGAGAAAGCTTCAGGAAAAATTCAGGAAGCTGAAACAAGGTGATCGCTCAGTGAGAGAGTACGAGAGAGAGTTCTCTCGCATTGTAAATTGTATCCCTTATGTGATACGGGATGACAAGGACAAAGCCGATTGTTTCGTGCGCGGACTTCGGTCTGAGATTTTTAAGGTTGTGCATCCCTTCAAACTGCAAACCTTTGTCGAGGTGGTGGACCGGGCCCTGTGGGTGGAGCAGGGCAATGCATTCGTGCAAGAGGAGCGCGAGTGTTATGGCAAGGAGATAGAGATGGGACAACCATCGGGTAAATCTGGTGGTCAGTCGAGTTCCAGACAAGTCCCGACACGTTCGCATCGACGATCTCGTGCCTCGGGGACCTACCCTACTCGGTCCTCGGTGAGTTGTGTTATTTGCGGCGGACCCCATTGGGCGCGCAGGTGCGTGCAGCGGGAAGGAAGGTGCATACGATGTGGACAATCGGGTCACACAAAGTATAACTGTTCCTTGGGAGATAGTCGAGCCCCACCGGCTACGACAGCATCCTCCGCTCCAAGACAGTTCGCGGGTGTACCACCTGCGGTAAGGTCTGGTGAGCATGCATTGAGGTGGAGACAACCTGAGGGTTCGCGTCAGGCGCCAAGTGGCCATGGGTACGCAGCTCAGGTGATGGAATCTACTGCTGTCGACGGCGTCGTAGCAGATATGTTTTGATTGCTAAAAACATATGTAGAACATAATGCAACACTGGAGCATTACATGCAATGGTTGTGGTCGGTTACTACGATGCAAGTGCAATTGTAACCAGGACCAAGGTTATGGGTAAGGATAGATGCCCAGCTATGCTCGTGTCGTGGAGGCACATGTATTGCCGCTGGAGCGGCTAGAGATTTTGATGAATACCGACAAGTTGCGGGTGTTGCGTCTAGTTGACGGCTTGAGATAACAGTAATTGTTGGCGAGCTGACTCTCGATATTAGGGCAATGTGTGTAGCCAATTGCAAGAATCGAGTTATGACGTTGAGAACGTGTTAAAAGTTCGCAGATCCCGAACATCGTTATAGTGGAACGATGATGGTTGTGGATTGATAAGGTGATCGCCAAAACTGGGCGAGTGGGCCTTGCTGTACCTCAAATTGAGGTAGAGGTTGTGGTACTCGCAATGCGAGTGAGCATAAGCGTGGTAGCTTAGTGCTGGTGAATAACGCGAACAAATGTAGTAGCGTGGAACGCTCGAGTGTAAGTACTCGTGGAATGTTGGTTTCTGGTTAGCCGAGAGGGTTGGTTGGCAGTAACACTTGGGCATTACTAAGTGTGAAGGAGGCCAAGAACCGCTTGAGAGCTAGTGGCTCGCACTGGGTGCTTAGGAGCCGGTAGAGATTGTTGTCGCTTGGTATAGCATGCAGGACACGTGTAGCGACGGTATTCGGGTATTGCTTGGGGACGATCCGTGCCTGGACCATTGTGGACTGTGGAGCCTGGGGGCCTTAGGGACAGGCGCAGTCAGCTGTGTGTGACAGCAGCCCGAGACCTGAGGGTAGGGCAGAGATTTATGGTCGGGGCGGTAGTCCAAGCGATGACCCAGGGGCATGGAATGCCACTTGTGAAACCATATGAATGGTAGTACACCGAGAGTGTGGATGTGACCCAACTCTAGGACTTAGTAGAGGTTTGGGGTCTTGTTTACTCCTGGATGGAGTATGTGCGCAAAGTCCTAAGTGAGGACTCCGCCGAGGAACGATTGGATTTACGTTTGCGAGCAAAAGATGTTACGCGACGTTGAAACAGGTTTAGGCAATAGGCCTACGTGAGAGCTTTGGTCTGTGGACCATTTGTTGTAAACCGAGATAAGCGGCTTGACCGATGGCTCTAAGAGTATAAGAGCATTAGTCGTGTGTAAGAGAATTATGATTGTGACCTGAGGAACAGACGCTCGGTCATACCTTTCACCTGATTGGTGAAGTCACAATTGCCAAGTCTGGCATTGTCGGAGAAGTGAAATTGAGATTACGAACAAAGTGTTCGAGCGAAAACATCGCGAAGATGATGTGATGTTGACCTAGTAAGGAAGGGCAACGAGACATATTCCTTATGCAATATCGGGAATATAAGACCCGTGGACTATGGAATGTACTCCTGAGTGAGCAGGAACCAGAGAACGCGAGGAACGAATGATGCCCTCATCTAATTGGTAAATAGATTTGAGGTGTGATCTTAGTTTCGCGGACGAAACTCCTTTTAAGGAGGGAGGAATGTAGTACACCGAACTTTTACAAATTATGGAGTTTCGGTGGAAAGATAACATGCGGCGCCATATGTGAGGCTCCGGCCAAGCTAGGAACTTGTGCGAAGTGTTTTCGGCGCAAATGAGGCGCGAAAACGGACTTCGGAAAGCTAGAACTGCTGAATTTGAGAAATCTGCAGTGGGATTCCGGTATGTGGAAGTTCATACCGGAATTGGAGTGCGTATACCGGTATGCGATGTGAGATACCGGTATACAGTGGCAGAATCCGAAAATCCAGCTCTCGGGTTCTGCGGAATTCCTCGTGGTATACCGATACGCCAACCCGTATACCGGAATACAGTGTGCAGAATGCTATTTTCGAAGGGTAAATTGGTAATTTCACTGAGGGGGGGGCTTACATATAGGGGGACCCTCCCCCTTTCTCCTCTGAAAACGCACACACACAGGGAGAGTGAGAAGCTCTTCTCCCTCTCTTCTCTTCTTCATCTTCTTCTTCTCCAAATTGGAGATCTTGTTGGAGATCAAGCTTGGGAAGCTTGGAGGAGTGAAGATCGAGCTCGTGCATGCATGGTGGCTTGGTGAGCTCGCGGATCCGAGGTAAGTCCTTGGATTTGGTAGCTAGGGTTTCAGATTAAGACTAAGAAATGAAGTTTTGGAGACCCTTGGCTAATCTAGACTACAAATTGTAGAGATTAGCAGAGATTTTGGGTTTTGCCATGAGTTTTGGAAAACCCTAGGTTGAAAGAGTGATTTTCTTGTGGAGGGTTTTAAAAATGTTTCAACCCTTTAGAACCCTAGTTTGGGGTTAGTAGAACATGTGGGACAACTCCATTTCGAATGATTTGGAGAGATGAGATCGTTATGAGTTCGACTCGGATTAACGAATCCTTCATGTGTGTTAGGGCTAGGAGCTTGAAGACCAAGCTTGAGGCCAAGAGGAAAAGAGCCCGATTGCAAGTGTATACAAGCAATCGGAAGAGTGTGAGGTGGGTTTGTGTTTACCGAAGTGATTAGGTCACTTCCATGTTGAAAGAGTAAAGTATAATTATTTTACTTGATGCATGTAATGATAGGTTAATTGGCAAGTGGTATATATATATATGAATGTGTAGATCATATGATGTTAATACCATACCTACCATAGATTGGAATTGTAGGCGTGTGGAACACATTGTCACAATTGGACATGTGTATGCCTAGATGTGAACATAGCAGGGAGCTAGTTTCTCTACATGATAGAGAGTTTGACATGGTCCAACAAGGGCTAGAGGTCACATGAATGGAAAATCCTAAATATGGACAACTAGGATAATAACGAACTATAATGTGCATGTTGGCATAGATATATATGTATATCAAAATGATTCGAGCCATGGGCTCACCTTGCATGTAAAAGAATCTAAGTATTTCATAATAATATATATACTTGAGAGATGATGCATGCATGTTAAACCTAGTGTTACTAAACATAGGTTGGAATGTGATGGTACATAACCTAGTGTTACTAAACATAGGTTGGAATGTGATGGTACATAACCTAGTGTTATTGAACATAGGTTGAATGTGTAATGAACCTAGTGTCATTGAACATAGGTTGAACGTGTAATGAACCTAGTGTTATTGAACATAGGTTGGAGTGTATGCGAACCTAGTGTCATTGAACATAGGTTGAACGTATAATGAACCTAGTGTTATTGAACATAGGTTGGAATGTATGCGAACGTAGAGTTATTGAACCTAGGTTGAGATAATATAGTGATAGGAAGATCACTTAAACAGGACATTGAACCTAGTGTCATTGAACATAGGTTGGAAAATATGGTGGTAGGTTGACCACTTGGATACAGGTATATGAACCTCGAAGAAGGTTGTATCTTAGGGTAATAATGAACCCTTGAGATGTGAAAGTGGATTCCGGAATCCCTAGACTGATACTTGCAGGTATGTGTGGTTCTCCTCGCCTGGCAAGTGATTGTGGCTGCGGGTATGTGTGGTTCTCCTCGCTCGGCAGCAGATTACACTTGCGGGTATGTGTGGTCCTCCTCGCCCGGCAAGTGACTCATAACTGCGAGTATGTGTGTGTCACGCCCCGGGCCCTCGAGGGAGCCTACCAGGCACGTGCACAGACCCGCCGTGTACCTCAAACAACACAATGTACACAAGGCGTCTATGCTAACAACAATCAAGAAGGATAAAGAACACATCCTAACAAGGTAATCAGAGCGAGAACATAGTTCTACAACAAAAACAAAATCCATACAACTAAAATCTCAAGATATACAATAACATTATACATCTTATCCACAATAGGTCATCCAACATCTATACACCTTTCATATAAAACAAAATGAAAGGACATCGTGGTATGCCTACAATAATAACACCGTGGAGGCTCTAGCTAGCTAACCCCTCGCCGCGATCCCAAGCCTCTCCGGCTGCGGAAGGCTCTGAAAAACCCAACAACAATGGGGGTGAGAACTATTAATCAATAGTTCCCAGTGGGTAAGCCGCCGAGAGTGGCGAATTACACCGCTAGGTCAACTGAGGCAAGATAGTTAAAAAATTCGAAACATAAAGCAGAAAGCATAATAATATTTGATGCTAAACAGATAGTTCTACACCTATCTTGCCTCCAATGACTAAAACATCTATATGAACATGAACATGTTCTATTGTCATATGCTCAACAATTAATCTCATGATTTACATGCATGTCAATTTAATGCCATGATCAACTACACATATTCTAATGTCATAAACTTACTATATGTCAAGTTTAATAATACATAATGACTTGTCTCTAACTACAAGTATGTAATGTATGTTCGATTTGCTACTACATGTATGAACTAAGTGACTTGTTCTCAACAATATAAAAGTTATGTTCACTACATGTAATGCCACAATGTCACCACCCTATACTATGTCCATACACTACATGTATATGCAACAATTAATTAGGGTGTCAAATATCTCGTTCCGGTTAAAATAACCTTTTTACCATATGAATATTCACCTTGCATACACCATAATTGTGTAGCCATAAAATAATATAATAGCGGGATGTTCATCTTGTGCCGTGCCTAATGGCTCCGTGGTAGTCACCACCCTCACGCTAAGGATGAGCCTCGCCCACGGCGGTTCCATTTCGGCGCTATATCTAACACACGGGCGAAATAACTGTCGCTAGGCCAACTCCGGAGTGCCGGCTTGTAGGGAGCGACCCTCACAAGCATGTGTGAATAAGCATAATGGCCACAAGCACAATCAACCATAATAATATCATAGGTTTAATTTCACGTTATGTCAAAACATATCACTTTATGTTTACTACATCCAATAGCCAAAATGCTAATGTCAACATCATCATGTTGTTCTCAATGTTCTAGGGTATGTCCCTACCAATATGTAAATGTTCATCTCTTTGTTTACTAAGTTCGTAAATCATGCATTCTTCTAATGCTACATATTATGCATTCTTCAAATGCCAAAATCATGCATTATTCTAATGCCATGTACTATGCATTCCACTAATGCCAAAACTATGCATTATTCTAATGCCATGTACCATGCATTCTACAATGCCATATGTCATGCATTCTACGATGCCAGAACTAGTCTATAATCATGTTAAATATAAGCTACAACAACCTCTATATCTAGAGTATGAAACTATCATGCATGTGTTTAGTCAATTATAATATCAATGCAAACATAATCCCTTTCCTCATGTCTTAAACATGGAATCAATCCACGACCAAATGGTCGAGCCAAAGCCAACGATGCCCGTCAAAGTTGCCCACCTAGATGAGGTGCAACAACTTATCCTGCATGTGCTATAATATCTCCTTTCACTATACAAGCATACTTTAGTATGCGAAGAGGGTCCACTAGATCAACAACCATATAGTGTCTTCTATGACACTCTTTTCTAACATGCATAACTTACTTAGCATTTTCAATGCATCAATGCACTATTTGTGCAATCATCATAGCATGCATGTTACTCTCATAATACTACTCTATATGTACTATACCTTTTGCATACACAAATATACATGTCACATGCAATTACATCTTCATAACATGAACTCTACCATATAGAGTATGCAATTCTCATATGTGCTATACATATATCATGATCTCAATATTTCTATCATGTCAAATAAGCATGATTATGCAACAATTCAACTCTAAAATATTAGAGGAGACATAGGGGGAGTTCACCCATTTCGGTGAGGTCAAACCCACCGGATACTCGTCGGAACCTCGCAGTACTTCGAAACAAAGTTGTCCCCTCGATTTCTAGCGCCCTAAAGGAGATCCCTATGGGGTTAGAACATCGAACAACCAAAATCGAAAAACGACATACAACAAAGGGAAAAAGGGTGAAAATACCTTAGACCAAGAATCTCTTGTCCAAAGTCCAAAATAGAGTTAGGAGGCCTCAAATCCAACCTAACACAACATTCTACACCCATCAATTCCACCTCAAGGGCTCACAATCACGAAACCCTAAAATAAACCCTAATTTCCAAGAACTAGGTTTACAAGCTAAATCTCATGCAAAAATCACGAATAGAGGTTGCAAGAGAGTTTACTAACCTCAAATAGAACTCCCACACAAGCTCACACAAGCTAGGGTTGAAGATCCATCCTCCAACAAGCTTCTCTCCTCAGCCCCGAGCTCCCTCCAAGCCTAGGAGCACTCCTCCATGAAGAAAATGGAGAGAAAAGAGATCAAAACCATGATCTAAGGGGTTGGGAGCAAGAAAACCTAGAGAGAGAGAGAGAGAGACTTACCTTCTTCCTCTCCTCCAACCTCAGCCAACAATGGCTGTGAAGGGGTGAAGGGGTAAGTTATAGAGATGTAACAATATCCCCAAAAGCCCCTCACAAAGCCAAAATTGCAAAACTGCACAAAAATGCATTCTGCAGCATTGTATACCGGTATGCGCATGGGTATACCGGTATCCAACCAAAATCCCGCAAACCCGAGCCTCGGCCAAGCAGTCTGCGCAAAGGGATTCCGGTATGCGCCTTCCCCATACCGGTACTAGCACTCCAGTACCGGTATGCACATTGCACATACCGGAATGCCAGCATATTCCGGTATCCCCAGCCGGATTCCGCAGAACCCGAGAGCTGTGCAAACCAATTCTCATTGGATTCCGGTATCCCTAGACCAGATACCGGTATGCAATTGCAAAATCTGCACTTTTGCAGATTTTGACTCCCGGAGTCCGTTTTCGCACCTTTTAAGTCCCGAAAACACTCCGAAGCTCTCCAAACTCAACCCAAAACTCCAGAATAGTACAAGTCACTATTCTCACACTAGAACTCCGCAATTTGCAAAAGTTCAGTGTACTACATACTCCCCTCCTAAAAAGGAGTTTCGTCCGCGAAACTACGGATCAACAAAAACAACAACGAAACAACCAAATCAGAGGAGATAAGAATATCGTCCTCGCAGTGAAGTCTCCAGCTCTCACACCATGCATCGCGTCCAAGATGTTGCCCCAGAGCATCTTGTAGTAGGAATAGCGATAATCCCGAATTCCTACTTTCCTCAAGTCCAAACCACAACAATGCTCCTTGAAGTTAGATCTTCATGTAGCTCTAATTCGGCGACATCCACATCGGAGTAGAATTCAAATACTCGCTCGGAGCGTCAAAACACGTCATATACCTTCAGTAGATCTGAAGTAAAACAGCTCGACATGCCACTAGGCCCATTTGCCTCAGGGTCTCAAATAATCCTAAGAATCTGGAACTTAGATTCCTCAAACATAAATCTCTTGGATTTCCTTAATCAAGCATCATCATCAGATCCTCTGATTCAAGTACCAAAATCACATCTCTCAACGGGAATCATCCGTTTTACTCAAAGTCCAAAACAGTAGAGCCAAGTGCTCTAAGCAGTCGCACAATTCGCCAAGGTATACTTGTGCGAAAATTTTCTTAATCCAACTCAGGTGAATAGTTACTCCTATTCACAATCTCTCAACAATTATCACGTCTAGCTTAGAAGCGAGACAATCCAATCCCAGAACCTCTGGTAATCATCCTCTCTCCACACAAGGTAAGTAGTCTTTACTTAGCATATCACATAAGCCTTGCTATCACGTGCACAACTTGTCAATTCCATTGACAAGGCACTTTCTGACAGTCCACTAGGAATTTATCCGTCGCAATACTCTTGATCTCGATTGCACCATTTACCAATCGAGATCAAGGCTAACTCCTGTGATCCGATCCAAGGGATAGATATCACATCAATTATCTCATCTCATCGATAATCCTAGTACATCGGCCTCTAACCTGTTTTCACAGCTTCAACTCATTTCCTTGAGTATCGAGATATCTCCAACATTAAGATCTGGGTGCACTTCACACCACTAACAATACATAAACTTGCCACATTTTCCAAGCAAATGCCATGGCAATCATTTCCAAATCACAATTTGGCAAATCCTCTTGCATTCTCTCACTTGCTGAAAGGTTAACCCTACCTTTCTATTTTACACCAAAGTGCAACTCAATAGAGAGAAACACAACTACAAAACAAAAAGCCCACCTTCGGGGTAACCAAGGTTGGCGGTCATCGACCACACCAACGGTTCCAAGAAACTCCTCTCACACATATCTTCCCAAAAGGTTTAATCCCTTAATGTGTGAATCCAGAAAAGGGAGTAGATAACTAGGTAATCTCTCCACTAATATCCATCACATCCAATCAAACTAGGAAGTTTGAATTTCAATCACATCCACTTGTCCCAATCCATTATGGATGGTTGATTTCTTTGAGATCTCCAATCATAACCACTTTGGCATCAACTGCCAAGGGACGCTAGTCCTCACAACCAAATCAGCACGCCTTCAATCTGAAGCACTTGCAAACCTCATTCAAGGAATCTTCATGGTCTTCATCGCCTCTCGACTTCCAACTCGTCGTCGATGCGCACAGGGACCAAGATACCCAAAAGGGCCAAACATCACAACACACAAGAGCATCAACAGCTCGAACGACATCACAACAATTTCGTAATGTCTACACCGAGTGAACAAGTCACCCCCGGTCCAAACTCAAACTCACTCACGAGAGTAGTACTCAGATTGCCACTACCCTCGAATAAAACCAGAATTCATGGAGCTTGATCAAACAGATCAACAGATCTCAGCTACGGGTGCATATCCTTGATCGTGACCCTACCGAGTTCACGATAGTCGACTCACAGTCGAAATGACCCATCCACATAAAACACACGAGATCTACACTCCACAAGGAGAAACACAAGGCAAAAGAGGTCTCCAGACCAAGCCTTCAACTCTCACAACACAACCGGGATTGCACAAGCAACTCCCTCACAAGAGACATCCTCGCTTTTGAGGATTCTCAACACTCACCAAAGGTGCTGGCCTAAAGGCCACGCGCTCACTCAGCCAACAACCAGGCTTGGGCAAATGAAACAATCGTCGCAATTAGCGAACCTCCAAGCCCTCAGAAAACACTATTTCGTGTCCAAGATCCCGAAGCACTACAGCTCGGCTCACACACTCATCGGCAATCAAACAGCCGAAAAGCCAGCCCAAGTTCAAATTAGAACTATACGCTCTCAGCCAAATAAAGCCAATCGCTTCGTTGGCGCACAAAACATCCAAAGCTAACGGAGTACAAGAACAGTACTCACAAGTCCAAACACTCAGGACCACTCATCAGCAAGCATCCAGGAATAAGTTCCCTGCCAAGCATTCGGCAAACAGCCGAACCAAAACCACCATCATAACAAACCACAACAAGCTCCAACACTACGAGCTGCGACAACCTCCATTGTCGCTGCATCATCCTCTGCCTGTCAAATAGACATGCATTCACCCGGTGCCAACCGCACGAAGTCGATCTCAATATCGTCGACATTAAACTCCTCAAACACTCCAACTGGAAATGGCCCACCTGGCCACGAAGAGAGCACTAGCCTCAACTCCAAGAGTATCATCGGGCACTCGCGGCTCCACCGCTCACACGTCACAATAGTTGATGACGATTTGACGTCCCATTAACATCCTGCTAAAGGTCCACCTTCTCGAGGTCAATTTCTCCTCGATCACTTGATTGTCCTCTTACGATAAACTTGCCACTCATGGTAGCTTCCTTTGCCGTCCCAACGGTCTCCACGTCTCTTGTCCTTATCAAGGTACGATCTGCATTCTCATAACACTTCTCGAGGTCAACTGCCAACTGGATCGACAAATCCTCCAGTTGCTTAATCCTCTCGTATACCGGCGCAAAGCCTCAACTTGGAGTAACATCAAAATTGATCGCCGCTCCACCACACTCGCTGAATTTACCAGTTGTTCTCTTAGCTTTAATGTCTCACCAAATCCGGAGGATGCAAAAATCTTGTCTCGGCTACCTCGGCCGCCATCGAGTGCGTCGATCGCCACTCAAGCTGCAACAAGCAAAACATGCGCGGGTGAAACACCCCACGCCAACGCATCCCCACACAAGACTATAACCCCAATCATGCGAAAGTAATGAAGTGGACTCCCACTATTCCCCGATGTCACGTTGTCGGCCGCCAACGTGACCCTCCAAGGGTATAGAAGTGGTTCACTCCGATCTAACTCCAACAAGTTTGGAGCTTTTAGAAACGACCCAATCATAATACTTTCGCCAATATGTCACAAGAGATCCCGTCTCTCACGTTCCTATTCCTTATCGTCCAACCTGCCTAAGGTTTGCTAGGTCCACTATGACTCAACCCTAGGCTCTGATACCACTATAATCTGTCACGCCCCGGGCCCTCGAGGGAGCCTACCAGGCACGTGCACAGACCCGCCGTGTACCTCAAACAACACAATGTACACAAGGCGTCTATGCTAACAACCATCAAGAAGGATAAATAATACATCCTAAACAAGGT
This sequence comes from Puya raimondii, assembly GCA_016920855.1. Lineage (NCBI taxonomy): Eukaryota > Viridiplantae > Streptophyta > Magnoliopsida > Poales > Bromeliaceae > Puya > Puya raimondii. Next base: position 13,377,510 of record JABWPP010000050.1, read on the forward strand.
AATCAGAGCGAGAACATATGTCTACAACTAAAATAAAATCCATACAACTAAAATCTCAAGATATACAATAACATTATACATCTTATCCACAATAGGTCAACCAACATCTATACACCTTTCATATAAAATAAAATGAAAGGACATCCTGGTATGCCTACAATAATAACACCGTAGAGGCTCTAGCTAGCTGCTAACCCCTCGCCGCGATCCCAAGCCTCTCCTGCTGCGGAAGGCTCTGAAAAACCCAACAACAATGGGGGTGAGAACTATTATCAATAGTTCCCAGTGGGTAAGCCGCCGAGAGTGGCGAATTACACCGCTAGGTCAACTGAGGCAAGATAGTTAAAAGAAATTCGAAACATAAAGCAGAAAGCATAATAATATTTGATGCTAAACAGATAGTTCTACACCTATCTTGCCTCCAATGACTAAAACATCTACATGAACATGAACATGTTCTATTGTCATATGCTCAACAATTAATTTCATGATTTACATGCATGTCAATTTAATGCCATGATCAACTACACATATTCTAATGTCATAAACTTACTATATGTCAAGTTTAATAATACATAATGACTTGTCTCTAACTACAAGTATGTAATGTATGTTCAATTTGCTACTACATGTATGAACTAAGTGACTTGTTCTCAACAATATAAAAGTTATGTTCACTACATGTAATGCCACAATGTCACCACCCTATACTATGTCCATACACTACATGTATATGCATCAATTTATTAGGGTGTCAAATGTCACGTTCCGGTTAGAATAACCTTTTTACCATATGAATATTCACCTTGCATACACCATAATTGTGTAGCCATAAAATAATATAATAGCGGGATGTTCATCTTGTGCCGTGCCTAATGGCTCCGTGGTAGTCAACACCCTCACGCTAAGGATGAGCCTCGCCCACGGCGGTTCCATTTCGGCGCTATATCTAACACACGGGCGAAACAACTGTCGCTAGGCCAACTCCGGAGTGCCGGCTTGTAGGGAGCGACCCTCACAAGCATGTGTGAATAAGCATAATGGCCACAAGCACAATCAACCATAATAATATCATAGGTTTAATTCCACGTTATGTCAAAACATATCACTTTATGTTTACTACATCCAATAGCCAATATGCTAAATGTCAACCTCATCATGTTGTTCTCAATGTTCTAGGGTATGTCCCTACCAATATGTCCATGTCTCTAACATGTAATTGTTCATCTCTTTATTTACTAAGTTCGTAAATCATGCATTCTTCTAATGCTACATATTATGCATTCTACAAATGCCAAAATCATGCATTATTCTAATGCCATGTGCTATGCATTCCACTAATGCCCAAAACTATGCATTATACTAATGCCGTGATCCATGCATTCTACAATGCCATATCAATGCATTCTACGATGCCAAAACAAGTCCATAATCATGCCATATATAAGCTACAACAACCTCTACTTCATAGAGTATAAAACTATCATGCAAGTGTTTAATCAATTATAATACCAATGCAAATATATTTTCTTTCCTCATGTCTTAAACATGGAATCAATCCACGACCAAATGGTCGAGCTAAAGCCAACGATGCCCGTCAAAGTTGCCCACCTAAATGAGGTGCAACAACTTATCCTGCATTTGCCATAACTTCTCTTTTCTCTATACAAGCATACTTTAGTATGCGAAGAGGATCCACTAGATCAACAACCAAATAATGTCTTCTATGACACTCTTTTCTAACATGCATAACTTACTTAGCATTTTCAATGCATCAATGCACTATTTGTGCAATCATCATAGCATGCATGTTATTCTCATAATACTACTCTATATGTACTATACCTTTTGCATACACAAATATATATGTCACATGCAATTACATCTTCATAACATGAACTCTACCATATAGAGTATGCAATTCTCATATGTGCTATACATATATCATGATCTCAATATTTCTATCATGTCAAATAAGCATGATTATGCAACAATTCAACTCTAAAATATTAGAGGAGACATAGGGGGAGTTCACCCATTTCGGTGAGGTCAAACCCACCGGATACTCGTCGGAACCTCGCAGTACTTCGAAACAAAGTTGTCCCCTCGATTTCTAGCGCCCTAAAGGAGATCCCTATGGGGTTAGAACATCGAACGAACAAAATCGAAAAAAAACGACATACAACAAAGGGAAAAAGGGTGAAAAAATACCTTAGACAAGTAAAATCTCTTGTCCAAAGTCCAAAATTGAGAGTTAGGAGGCCTCAAATCCAACCTACACAACATTCTACACCCATCAATTCCACCTCAAGGGCTCACAATCACGAAACCCTAAAATAAACCCTAATTTCCAAGAACTAGGTTTACAAGCTAAATCTCATGCAAAAATCACGAATAGAGGTTGCAAGAGAGTTTACTAACCTCAAATCGAACTCCCACACAAGCTCACACAAGCTAGGGTTGAAGATCCATCCTCCAACAAGCTTCTCTCCTCAGCCCCGAGCTCCCTCCAAGCCTAGGAGCACTCCTCCATGAAGAAAATGGAGAGAAAAGAGATCAAAACCATGATCTAAGGGGTTGGGAGCAAGAAAACCTAGAGAGAGAGAGAGAGAGACCTACCTTTCATCTCCTCCAAGCCTCAGCCAAAATGGCTGTGAAGGGGTGAAGGGGTGAGTTATAGAGATGTAACAATATCCCCAAGAGCCCCTCACAAAGCCAAAATTGCAAAACTGCACAAAAATGCATTCTGCAGCATTGTATACCGGTATGCGCATGGGTATACCGGTATCCAACCAAAATCCCGCAAACCCGAGCCTCGGCCAAGCAGTCTGCGCAAAGGGATTCCGGTATGCGACTTCCCATACCGGTACTAGCACTCCAATACCGGTATGCGCATTGCACATACCGGAATGCCAGCGTATTCCGGTATCTCCAGCCGGATTCCACAGAACCCGAGAGCTGCGCAAACCAATTCTCATTGGATTCCGGTATGCCTAGACCAGATACCGGTATGCAATTGCAAAATCTGCACTTTTGCAGATTTTGACTTCCGGAGTCCGTTTTCGCACTTTTTAAGTCCCGAAAATACTCCGAAGCTCTCCAAACTCAACCCAAAACTCCAGAATAGTACAAGTCACTATTCTCACACTAGAACTCCGCTATTTGCAAAAGTTCAGTGTACTACAGTGTGGTTCTCCTCGCTCGGCAGTGATTTGAGTAGCGGAGGTGTTTGTGGTATATCCCTCACCTGCCGAGTGGATTGTAGGCTGAGGTGTATGTGGCATGTTCATCTCCTCAGGCCTGGACATAGGCGGTAATCCGCTGATATTTGACTCAAGAGTGAGTCGGTGAAGGTTGGACTAAATAAGTAAACCTTAGCTGGGCTGCGGTCCAAGGATATTTGACTCAAGAGTGAGTCGGTGAAGGTTTGACTAAATAAGTAAACCTTAGCTGGGCTGCGGTCCAAGGATATTTGACTCAAGAGTGAGTCGGTGAAGGTTTGACTAAATAAGTAAACCTTAGCTGGGCTGCGGTCCAAGGATATTTGACTCAAGAGTGAGTCGGTGAAGGTTTGACTAAATAAGTAAACCTTAGCTGGGCTGCGGTCCAAGGATATTTGACTCAAGAGTGAGTCGGTGAAGGTTTGACTAAATAAGTAAACCTTCGCTGGGCTGCGGTCCAAGGATATTTGACTCAAGAGTGAGTCGGTGAAGGTGCCCAAGTATGTTGACTAGAGTGAGTCGGTTTAGGTTTATCTAATGTATGTAAACCTTAGGAGGGTGGTAACCCGTTAATATTGGACTCGAGGGCAAGTCGAGTATGGCTTAACTAAGGTAAATGAACCTTAGGAGCAGATTGATTATGAAATGGGTAGTGGAATAGCAGATAAAAATATATTGCATGGATTTCATTATCGCATTTGTTGAAGCATAGCATGTTTACTTTCGTATATTGTAAAGTTATATGCTTATTGGTTATGTATATGTACTAACCCATGCTCGTATGCTTCCTTTGGACCTGGTGGGTCGAGCTCCTCTCTTGAGTGGCCTTACCCACTGGGAACTATTTTATATAGTTCTCATCCTACTATTTTTCAGGTCCTCACGTGAGCGGCGCGGCGGCGCGAGGGAAGGGCGTAACTCAGTAGTTAGCGTCCTACCACTATGATCAGAATAGAAGTACCCTTGTCTGTGTAGCATAAGGGTGTTAGAGTGTATGAAAAATGTAATCATAATGTGATTGTATTTGGAAAGAAAGAACAAAGACAGAAAAATGTAATATGTGGTTGTATTGCGAATGCTTGTAATAGCATAGTAGTTTATGATGCTTTCCTTATACAATCTTTGTCTGAATTCTGTTCCTGTTTGGAACCTCTTGAATTATACTGGTTGTGACGCCTTGGACGTACAGGGGAAACTCTGTCCGTTCGGCGGATCTGGGTCATGCGCCCGTGCGTTTTATCCTTCCACCTATTTGGTGCTAAGGCACGGCGGGGCGTGACACTATCAATGTCTAAATTGCCCAACTCATTTTAGGGGGAGGCGGTTCGAACGGCGGTTTACTTGATCAATCGGTCTCCTTCAATCCCTTTGGATGGTGATATTCCGGAAAGGGTATGGACTCAAGAAAATATTTCTTATTCTCATCTAAAGGTACTTGGATGTAAGGCTTATGTGCATGTTCCAAAGGAGGAAGGTTCAAAGTTAGAAGAGAAGGTTTTACCATGTATTTTTGTGGGTTATGCTGATGAGGATTTGGCTATAGATTATGGGATCTTGAAAATAAGAAAATTGTTAAAAGCCGAGATGTTGTCTTTCTAGAAGATCAAAACATTGAAGATGCGAAGAAATTAAAACAAAAAGCAAGAGATGCATCTAATAGTGTTGATGATGAGTTATCGGTCTCTACTACAGGATCTCCACCCCTAGTGCTTGATGATGGGGGAGTTGAGGAGCTAGATACAAATGGTGAAGAACAAAATACTAGTGATGTTCAAAAAGATGGAGATGCAAATAAAGATGATGGTGGAACACATGTTGATGATGTTAGTGCTCCAAATGAAGACACCAATATATATATTAGAAGATCAACAAAGAAGAGGCAACCATCAACGAGATATTCTCCAAATGAGTATGTATTACTCATCGACGGGGAAGAACTAGAGAGTTTTGATAAGGCCATTCTTAGTAAAGATAAAGAAAGATGGTTGGAAGCAACGCAACAGGAGATGAACTCTTTGCATGAGAATTGCACCTATTATTTGGTTCTTTTGCCAAAAGAAAAGAAAGCACTCAAAAATAAATGGGTGTTTTGATTGAAAAATGTTGAAAAGAATGGACAACCAAGATACAAAGAAAGATTGGTTGTGAAGTGTTTTGCACAAAAGAGGAGTATTGACTTTGAGATCCTCTTTGGTGGTGAAAATGTCATCTATTCGGATTGTTTTGAGCTTAGCCGCTTGTATGGATTTGGAGGTTAAGCACATGGATGTAAAGACGGCATTTCTTCATGGAAGCTTGGAGGAGGAGATATACATAGAACAACCGGAAGGTTTCCAAGTTAATAGTAAAGAGCATATGGTTTGTCAGTTGAAAAGAAGTCTATATGGCCTAAAACAAACACCTAGAACATGATATAAAAGGTTTGACTCTTTTATGAGTACACAAGATCTAATTGTGATCATTGTGGGTATGTGCAAATGTGATGATGATTTTCTCACACTTCTTTTATATGTTGATGACATGTTGCTTGTTGGTAAAGATGTCAAAAGGATTTCTTGGTTGAAACAAGAATTGAGTAAGGCCTTTTCTACAAAGGATTTGGGTTCGGCACAACAAATCTTAGGCATGAGGAGTTATCGTGATCGAAAAATTAGAACACTATGGTTGTCACAAGAAAGGTATGTTGAAAAGGTGCTTACAAAATTTGGTATGTTTAATGCTAAAATAGTTGGTTCACCACTTGCTTCTCATTTTAAATTGAGTTCCAAGCAATGTCCATCAAGTAGCAAGGAAAAAGAGGAAATGAGAAAACTTTCTTATGCTTTGGCGGTTGGAAGCTTAATGTATGTCATGGTGTGCACGAGGACGGACATAGCACATGCAGTTGGTGTAGTTAGCCGATTTCTTGCAAATCCCAGCAAGGAGCATTGGGCGGCGGAGAAATGAATTTTAGGATATCTTAAAGATTCTTCAAAATTATGTTTATGCTTTGATAAGAGAGAACCCATATTAGAAGGCAATATGGATGCTGATATGGCCAGTGATGTCGACTCAAGAAAGTCTACTTCAGGCTATTTGGTTACTTTTGCCAGTGGAGCTATATCATGGCAATCAAAGTTGTAAAAAATGTGTGGCCTTGTCTACTACGGAAGCGAAATTCATTGCTATCACCGAAGTTTGCAAGGAAATGTTATGGACGAAGCGGTTCATTGGTGAACTTAGGCTAAAGCAAAGTAAGTATGTTATCTATTGTGATAGTCAAAGTGCCATTCACTTGTCCAAGAATTCAAGTTTTCATTGTAAAAGTAAACACATTGATGTAAGGTATCATGGGATACGCGATGTTCTTGAGAAGAAGTTGTTGGCACTTGAAAAAATCCACACCGGTAAAAGTGCATCGGATATGATGACCAAGGCTTTATCCAAGGAGAAGCATGAAATATGGACAAGTATGGCCGGGATGTCGATTTGCTTGGATAGAAAAATCTCCTCATGAGTCGGGAGAAGGGGTTTGTTATGGTGTCTCTCCTCATGAGGGAATTATGTGCAAAAGTGCACATATTTAGTTGGACCCATTTTGTTATGTTATGTTAGAGCCATTTGGGCTCATGGGCTAAATAGTTGGGCCAAAAATTTATTCTCCACTTATTCATATGGCTCTAAGAGGATAGTGCTTGGGTGAGAGAGAGAGTGAGAAAGGAGTTCTCTATTTTTTTCTCTTGCAAAAAGAAAGAGGAGAAAAAAGGATAGAAAAGAAGAAGCTATTGGAGGCCACCATTGCTAGGCTTGTTAGAGAAGCTTTTGAAGCCGGATTCGTGGGGAAGCCGAAGGAGCTCGATTACCTTGTCAGAAGATTTTCTTGGGAAGCGTTTTACAAGCAACATTAGTGGTGAGATCTCTCCAATATTTCTCTTTATTTGGAGCAATAGTTTTGCTTGTAATCTATGTCTCTAGTAATGACTAGAGAAGAATTGTACTCATCCCATTTCATATAGTGGAATTGTTTGGAGGCGTTCCCTTATTTTTTTTGTTTTTAGCATTTCCACGTAAATTTGGTGTTTTATTTCTTGATTTGTTTATATTTGCTATATTGTTGCTCTCTTTGTGGTGTAGTATGAATTGAATTAATCTACTTTAGGTCATTTCTACTTGATCTTGCATAGTGGGAGAATTTGGTCTCTTTCTTCTCCCACTAGTTTCGCTACCAAGTTTTCCACATGTATAGTGTGATATTTTGCATAATTTTATGTTGAGTGCATGTCATATTTGCGCAGCAAAATGTTGAAAAGTTGTCAATCTGAAATTGCAATTGATATGTGTGTTTGTCTTTTGGAATCTTCCATTTACGTTGACTTTTAAGATGATGCTGCATTGATGTTATAAATATATCATTAGAAATTAAAATTGGATTAATTTGTTCCCTTCTTTTATCTTCTAAGAAAAATAAGCTGAACACTGCTATATTCTTGTATATGCAGTGTCTAGGAGAATCCTAATCTATTTGTGACTGCTGGACGTGAAGGTCTAAAATTTTGGGATGTTTGGTGTGTATTTTCCCCCATGGCATTGTGTATTTTATTTTTATGTTTGCTCTGACTCTAGGTTTCAATATGCTAAAATCGGAACGGAAAAAAGTAGATCCAGAGAAATAATTAATACAGGAAAAGAAAAGAAAAGGAAAGAGCACACCGAAATTTACGTGGTTCGGCCACCGGCCTACATCCACGGCGAAGACGGAGCAAAGGCTTTATTAATGTCAAAAAAGGCGGAGTACAAAGATAATCTCTCAAAAGACCAAAGCTAAATTAGATCCGAAACGCCAAAAGTCTCATCCATACAAAAAAACTCTTAAGTGGCTCGACCCTCTCACCAAGGCGCACCACGTCGCTGCTGCCATGTGACCACGAGCACCAAAAGATACACAGACAGCTTGGACTTAATTGAGAGGTTAATTAGGCATGGCTTCCCAGTAGAGATCCCGGCTTGATTAAAGTGGCCGTAGGATGCATATATAATGCGTGGCTCCTAATTAACACAAGTCTACTTCTAATTGAATTAGAATTAGACTCCTACTTATAATCCATGTAGGCTAAATTAAATCTAAATTATATCTTATCCTAACGAGACTAGAATTTAACTTCAATTTAGATAACTACAATTTTAAACCAAATATGACATAACATATAAACAATGATTGCACGCTTCAGAGATCAATTCCGGCCATTATGGGACCTTAATCCTGCTCAAAGAGCTGTTCTGAGTCTTGATTGGATAAACGATCTGAGGTAATTGTAGAGAACCGCAATTCAGAAGCATATTGAACTTTGGCCAAGTTGGACAAAGTTTAGTTCAAGAGTAAGTTGAACGTATTTAGAATTGAGTTCTGAGGGTTTCAGAACGATTAGAAGTGGATTTGGTGAGTCCACGTTGTGTCCCGAAAGTGTTGAAATGATTAGGGAAAAGTTGGGAGAATTTTGAGATTTCGATTGTATGTTGGAATATAATTATTCCGTAAGGGATAAACTATAATTCTCCAACTTAGGAAGTGTTCTTATGTGTAAAAGGGTTTCGGTTGTGTTGGATTTGATTTGGAGAGAAAACGGAATGAAAAACGGAGTTTTAGAGCGAAAATGAGAAGAAAATAAAAAGGCTGAAAACACTGTTCACAGTGTCCGGGTCCGGACCGTGGGATTAGGGTCCGGACCCCAGCTGCGAAAATGCTGAAATTGCTTACGGGTTTCGGACCCGGGATGCAAGGTCCGGACCCCACGGACCCAGAAACTCCAGAATGGGGGTATTTTGGTCATTTCATGTGGTAGGCTTATGAGGGGAGGTTGGGGGGGGGGGGGGGTTGTCTTCTTCATTTTCTCTCTTCTTCCTCTACTTCTCCTCTCCCTCTCCTCTACTTTCTCTCTCTAGAGAGCTCTCCAAAGCTTGAAGAAAAGAGTGATTCAAGTTTGGAAAAGAAATCCAAGGTGGGAAAGAAGCTTCTTGGAGCAAGAATAAGCTAAAGGAGCTTGGGCAAGAGGTGAGTTCTTGATGATTTGGGTTTAAACCTTAGAATTGATCTATTGTTTTGAGGTTTTTGGAAACCCTTGGCAATCTAGACCACAAATGGTGGGGATTGGCCATATGATTTTAGGCTATTACATGCATGCATGTAAACCCTAGGTTGAAAGAGAGATTTTCTTGACCCCATAGAACCCTAGTTGGGGGTTAGTGGAACATGTGGGACAACTCTATTTTGAGTGATTCCAAGAGATGGGATCGTTATGAGTTCGACTCGGATTAACGAATCCTTCATGTGTGTTAGGGCAAGGAGCTTGAAGACTAAGCTTGAGGCCAAGGAAAAGAGCCTAATTGCAAGTGTCTACAAGCAATTAGGGATCTTTGTGAGGTGGGTTTGTGTTTACCGAAGTGATTAGGTCACTTCCATGTCGAAAGAGTAAAGTATATTTTATTTTACTTGATGCATGTAATGGTAGGTTAATTGGCAAGTGGTATATATATATGAATGTGTAGATCATATGATGTTAATACCATACCTACCATAGATTGGAATTGTAGGCATGTGGAACACATTGTTACAAATGGACGTGTGTATGCCTAGGTGAGAACATAGCGGTGAGCTAGTTTTCTCTACATGATAGAGAACTTGACATGTGGTTAAAGAAGGGCTAGAGGCCACGTAAATTGGAAATCCTAGCGGTGGACAACTAGGATAAGAAAGAATTATAATGTGCATGTTGGCATTAGATATATATCAAAATGATTTGAGCCATGGGCTCACCTTGCATGTAAAAGAATCTAAGTATTTCATAATAATATATATACTTGAGAGATGATGCATGCATGTTAAACCTAGTGTTATTAAACATAGGTTGGAATGTGATGGTACATAACCTAGTGTTATTAAACATAGGTTGGAATGTGAAATGAACCTAGTGTTATTAAACATAGGTCGGAATGTATGTGAACCTAGAGCCGTTGAACCTAGGTTGAGATAACATAGTGATAGGAAGATCACTTAAACAGGACATTGAACCTAGTGTCATTGGACATAGGTTGGAAAACACAGTGGTAGGCTAACCACTTGGGCATGAGAATATGAGCCTAGAAGAGGTTGATATCTTAGGGTAAAAGATGAACCCTTTGAGACTTTGGAATGGATTCCGGAATCCCTAGACTGATACTTGTAGGTATGTGTGGTTCTCCTCGCCTGGCAAGTGATTGTGGCTGCGGGTATGTGTGGTTCTCCTCGCCCGGCAGCAGATTACACTTGCGGGTATGTGTGGTTCTCCTCGCCCGGCAAGTGACTCATAACTGCGGGTATGTGTGGTTCTCCTCGCTCGACAGTGATTTGAGTAGCGGAGGTGTTTGTGGTATATCCCTCACCTGCCGAGTGGATTGTAGGCTGAGGTGTATGTGGCATGTTCATCTCCTCAGGCCTGGACATAGGCGGTAATCCGCTGATATTTGACTCAAGAGTGAGTCGGCGAAGATTTGACTAAATAAGTAAACCTTAGCTGGGCGGTGGCCCAAGGATATATGACTCAAGAGTGAGTCGGTGAAGGTTGACTAAATAAGTAAACCTTAGCTGGGCTGTGGCCCAAGGATGTTTGACTCTAGAGTGAGTCGGGTGAAGGTTTGACAAAATAAGTAAACCTTAGGAGGGTGGTAACCCGTTAATAATGAACTCGAGAGCAAATCGAGTACGGCTTAGCTAAGGTAAGTGAACCTTAGGAGCAGATTGGTTATGAAATGGGTAGTGGAATAGTAGTTAAAAATATATTGCATGGATTTCATTATCGCATTTGTTGAAGCATAGCATGTTTACTTTTCGTATATTGTAAAGTTATATGCTTATTGGTTATGTATATGTACTAACCCATGCTCGTATGCTTCCTTTGGACCTGGTGGGTCGAACTCCTCTCTTGGGTGGCCTTACCCACTGGGAACTATTTTATATAGTTCTCATCCTACTATTTTTCAGGTCCTCACGTGAGCGGCGCGGCGGCGCGAGGGGAGGGCGTAACTCAGTAGTTAGCGTCCTACCACTGTGACCAGAATAGAAGTACCCTCTACTACGTACTTTAGGGGTATTCGAATGAATGGAAATGTAATAATAATTCGATTGTATTTGGAAAGAAAGAACAAAGACACCAAAAAAAAAAAAGTGTAATATGTGGTTGTTTTGCGAATGCTTGTAATAGCATAGTAGTTGATGCTTTCCTTATGCAATCTTTGTATGAATTTTGTTCCTGTTTGGAACCTCTTGAATTATACTGGTTGTGACGCCTTGGACGTACAGGGGAAACTCTGTCCGTTCGGCGGATCTGGGTCATGCGCCCGTGCTTTTTGTCCTTCCACCTACTTGGTGCTAAGGCACAGCGGGGTGTGACAGATTGAGGTGGTATCAGAGCGTAGAAACGGTCTAGGTGGACTCAAGGAATCCTAGGATGGAAAAAGACCCTAGGAGTGTAAACTCGTGAGAGACGAGGACTGGTGATGTGCGGCGAAAGGGTAATCGATTGGGTCGTGTATTGGTTATGCCTCTAATAGGATATTAGAGGTAGATTTAAGGCGTGGTTTATTCTCAGCTAAGTGTGTTCATGTTGGCGCGCGACAACATGAACCCAACGGATGAGAATAGGCGCCCTTATGTGACTTTCGCCTAAATTGTGTCCGTAATTAACATCGTGTTTGTACTTGGCCTAAAAGGTCGGGAATGTTGACGAAGATTGTCGTGTTTCAGGATACGATGGCGCCACGTGGGCGACCTCCGATGAGATCGACGCGGGGTGGACCTAGTGGGGTTCCTGTGCAATCTGGGGCAAGTGGAGACCCGGAGCTTCGTGAACAGTTGGCCACACTCGTTGGAGTGGTGCAACAACAAGCTGAGATGGCAAAGCGACAGCAGGAGGCTGCCGTGCGCCAGGAAGAGCGGATCAGGAGACTCCATGAGGCCGTGGAGCGATTAGCACGTCGAGTACCATCAGGAGCCGCGGCGGGTACCTCGCAAATAGATGTTGGTGCCTGGGCCCCTGATTCTGTGGAATTGGAGGCGGAGAGGGAGCGGGCTTTAGCTGCCCTCATGACGTTCAAGGAGTTCAATCCGCTTACCTTCGACGGGGAAGAAATGGACCCGTGGACCGTAGAAACGTGGATCGATTCTATGGAGTCCCTGTTTGAGGACTTGTACACCTTGGAGCGAGACAAGGTGTATTTTGCCGCACACTGCTTGCAAGGGTCGGCAAAGGCGTGGTGGAAGGGAGTCCGGCGAGACCGACCTTCTAGTCTCCCTCCGGCGACTTGGGAGGAATTTCGAGGACTGGTGTTCTCTGCCTACTTCCCTGATAGTGAGAAGAGAAAGCTTCAGGAAAAATTCAGGAAGCTGAAACAAGGTGATCGCTCGGTGAGAGAGTACGAGAGAGAGTTCTCTCGCATTGTAAATTGTATCCCTTATGTGATACGGGATGACAAAGACAAAGCTGATTGTTTCGTGCGCGGACTTCGGCCTGAGATTTTTAAGGTTGTGCATCCCTTCAAACGAGGTGCTGGACCGGGCCCTGTGGGTGGAACAGGGCAATGCATTCGTGCAAGAGGAGCGCGAGTGTTAAGACAAGGAGATAGAGATGGGACAAACATCGGGTAAATCTGGTGCTCAGTCGAGTTCCAGACAAGTCCCGACACGTTCGCGTCGACGAACTCGTGCCCCGGGGACCTACCATACTCGGTCCTCGGCGAGTTGTGTTATTTGCGGCGGACCCCATTGGGCGCGCCGGTGCGTGTAGCGAGAAGGAAGGTGCATACGATGTGGACAATCGGGTCACACAAAGTATGACTGTTCCTTGGGAGATAGTCGAGCCCCACCGGCTACGACTGCATTCTCCGCTCCGAGACAGCTCGCGGGAGTGCTTCCTGCGGCAAGATCTGGGGAGCAAGCATTGATGTTGAGGCAACCTGAGGGTTCGCGTCAGCCCCCAAGTGGCCATGGGTATTGTAGTACTCGGGAATTTTCATGAATTAGGGTTTCTGGACTTGGCGGGATTCGGGCGCCCGGAAGTGGCGAAGTGGACGCCCGAAAGAAGTGGACCCTGTTGCACTTTGTGGACGATCCGGTTGTGGCCGACGGAGATCGGATCTGGATGCATGAACCGGACGCCCGGACGGAGGATCCGGTTTGAGTTGTGACGTGGAGGGCCACGTGTCGCGACGCAGGACACGTGTCGATCGCCGGAGACACACCGCCCCACCGCCTGCTGACCGCCGACCGACCGCTTGACCGCACGACGACACCTGTACGGCAGGATTTCCGGACGCCCGGAAGTTGGGATGTGGGCGCCCGAATGTGGACTTTTGGCAGCCTATAAATAGGCGAGTCCCTGATGGTTTTTGGTGCATTTCCACTTCGTATGATCCCTATTTCTAGAGAGAGAAAGTGGGTTTAGGGCCATGTGTTGGCATAGTATGTAACCCTGCTTGCTCTCTTCTACACTGCTGATCTGATCTGGCGTCGAGCCGTTATTCTGCTGGAGTTAGCAGTTTCCTTGGAGGTTTTGACAGATCGGGGTGCTGCCGGAGTCGTTATCCTGGAGGGTTGGATCTGAGGATACTGTTCTTTCCCCACCGTGGTTGGATTAGCTTTTCAGGTGGGTTGATGTTTGCCAGATTCAGTGGACTTCCTCCTACGTGTTTTATCTCATGTTAGCATAATATGATATGATGTTGTTTGGATTATGTTAGCATGATTGGATTATGATATGTGGATATTGGATTATGATATTGGGTTTATGATAATATGCCATGCTAAGATTATGTTAGAGATGCCATGTTAGGGTAAGACTGATCTATAGACCGCATGGGCATGTTATGATCTTAGATGTGCTAATGATATGTATATGAGAATGCATTTCCTTGTATCCCTGTTGCATGATTGGACCTACACCTATTCTGTTGATTCCTTGTACCAGTTGTTGTGCATGTAGTGTAGGTGATCATGTTGTGGCTCGTGCTATGTTGTTGTACCTCCTCTTTGTGGTAGAGTCGAGAGCCTCCTCTTGTGATAGAGTTGAGATTGATTGTGAGCACTGGAGCATTGATTGTGCCGAGGGCACGTGGTTCTTTGTGAGAGCATGGATTGGGTCATACTTGTTGATTATCCTTTGTGGTGCCAAGGGCACAGTGGATTGGGTCTTACTTGTTGACTATTCTTTGAGGTGCCGAGGGCACATGATCCTTTGTTGACCCAGTCGTGTCGATCATATACCTGCGGGTGCTTGGCGGTTACTATGGTTGTACTTTGCTCGGTTGGGTCGCTCCCACGAGTACCACTCTAGAGTTGGCATGTTCCGTACAGAGGGTTGTACGAGGGGCTAGTTACAGACGGGCTTCCTGTACTAGTCGGCTCCCTGGAGGGTTGAGCGTGATCAGGCCGCAGGTATGGTATTGTGAGGTATTGTATGGCGAGAGCTAGGTACAGATGGGGTTCCTGTACTAGCTGGTTCGCAGGTATTGTATTATGTATGATAGTCCTCATTTGGTATATTCAGTTCATTGGTATTCATACTGACAGTTGAGCTTTATGCATAGTAGTGGTAGTATATCTCCTACTCTTTTATTGCTCTATTCATATCTCTTGAGATTGAGGACTTAGTGGGCAGACCGCTGAGGCTGGTGGCGGTACCCACTGAGGACTACTTGTTTGATAGTAGTTCTCACACCCATTGGTGACATCTTTTTGCAGAGTCTTCTTCCCCAGTCGTGCATACTGAGCGCGGAAAGGAGACCGTCGGGTAGAGCTATTCCCCGGATATTTGGCTAGAGGTATACCCATTTTGGATAGATGGTTGAGTCTGTACATACTGTGTGATGTTGATATCAGTCTGTATATGATAGTTTTATATGAGGGTTATGGATGATGTATGTACAGTGATCTTTTGATATATTTATATAGCAGCTCTGTTGATACCTTTAGCTCTGTGTTTTTGATTGTGGATGTTGTTTCGCTTCGTATACATGGTAGAGATACTGTGTATGCGGCGGATCTGGTCATGCGCCTGGGAAGGTAACCCGGGGCGTGACAGATTAAGTTGGTATCAGAGCTTAGGAATAGGTCAAGAGGGCCTAGGAAACCTAAGATAAACAGACCTAAGAATGACGAGAGAGAGAGAGACGTGATTGATCGCGAAAGTCAAAGATTGGGTTTTGAATCCTTCCTTGTGTAGGAAGAGTGATTGAGGGATTATGCCTTCTCCTATCAGATGAATTATGTTGGCTGCAGACGACATAATAATCTGAGAAGAAAAGAAGTGTCCTTCTAGACTTTCGCTAGATTGGGTCGTGAGTTGATTGTGGTCCTAATCGGGTATTCTGTTGCAGGATTTTTACTATGCCTCCTCGACGACCATCGACGCGAGCGCATCCGACGCCTTCGGATATGCCTGAGCAGACGGGACCTAGTGAACGGCCCGCTCTGCAGGAGCAGCTAGCAGACATAGCTGCAGTTGGAAGGCAGCAGAGTGCCTTGTTGCAAAAGATGTGTGATGCTTTCTCTACGCCTCGAGCTATGGAACCTCAGGCGACGACGACTCCAACTACATCTCAACCTGGAGAAGGAAGTACTCAGCCCAGTCAAGTGCTTTCTGAAGAGGAGCAGGAGCGGATGGCGGATAGATTGGCTCGCTTCTGTAGGTTTGATCCACCGCGATTTAATGGCAGTAGTATAGAGCCATGGGTGGTAGAAGCTTGGATATGTGAAATGGAGAAGTTGTTTGAGGATTTGTTCGTGCCAGCACGGGAGCAGGTGCATATGGCAGTGCATTGTTTATCTGGTGATGCACATGTCTGGTGGAGGAGGACCCGTGATCATAGGTCCTTGAATCCTCTACAGATGACTTGGAGTGAGTTTCGGGGGATTATGTATGGGGCGTATTTTCCCAGTAGCGTGAAAATGAAGATAGAGGAAGACTTGAAGAACCTGAAGCAAGGGAATCGCTCGGTGCAGGAGTATGCGAGGGAATTTACTAGGTTGCTTAACTGTGTTCCCTCAGCGGCGAGAGATGAGATACAGAAAGTTTATCTATATGAGAAGGGTTTGAGACCCGAGATCTTTCCATTTGTCCACTCGCAGAGACTTCAGACTTTGGATGCTACTATTGAGCAGTCTCTGTGGGTAGAGCGAGGGGCATTTGTGACGAGAGGGCAGCATGTGGACCCGGCTCAAGGTCAGGAAAGGAAGCGCCCGGCGCCTGATGATGGAGGGCAATCAAGTAGCAGACGGCCACCTAAACCTCACTACAAGAATATTATACATTGGTGGCGACTAATGTCGCCACTATATGTATAAAAAATTGCCACCTTTTTAAAAGGTGGCGATTTTTTAAGTCGCCACAAGTTGCCACCGAAAATCTTGCCACTAATTGAAATTGTGGCGAAGCATGAAGAGTCGCCACCTTACTAAAAATAGAGTGGCGACATTTTGTCGCCACCAAATATAACTTTTAGTGGCCACTATTAGTCGCCACCTAATTAAAAATAGCGTGGCGATATTTTGTCGCCACCAAATATGATTTTTAGTGGCCACTATTAGTCGCCACCTTATTAAAAATAGCGTGGCGATAAAATATCGCCACCAAATATGACTTTTAGTGGCACTTCTTGGTCGCCACCTTTCATGGAGATAAGATGGCAATAAAATTTTGCCACCAAATGTACACTTTAGGTGGCAATAACTATAGTCGCCATCTTAGTTCAATATAAAGAGGCAACTTTTTGTCGCCACCACTTGTGTGAATAAAATAGCCACCAATAGTAAATAGGTAATAAAATAAAATATAAAAATACACTATTTATATTTTATAATTAAAACATACACAAAATAACAAACAAAATATTTAACTAAACAAAATTATCCTTTTAAGAACAATTTAAAAAGCTAAGTAACTTCTCATCCACAACAGCTTAAAAATAAAATAATAGCAATATCAATTTAAAGGCAAAAGAGTAATAATATTCGATATACAGTTAATATCATTCATGACTCCCTACACTTTAGGAATAGAAAAACACTTAAAAAAGATTAAAGAAAAAATGCTTCAGTCTCCTAATTCAATGGCCATTATTTTCCTGCAAGAAAATAAAAAGGAGAAAAATAAGTTACACAAGTTAAAAATCTACAACAAAAGATAGAGTAATTGGAAAGTGGTTATGAGTATAGAGAACGAATCTTGAACTACAAGAAAGCAGGGCTGATTGTCAGCAAAAGGAGAGGAGCAAGCAAAAAAGGTTTAGCAGCTGCTCACCCTCATCTTCTCGACTTCAACTAAACTATGTAGCTTAGTTCTCTATAACTAAAGCCATTGTCTGCTAAATGCCTAACTACCAAAACACTTTCTCAAGATAGATCACGGAGAAACTTGGCGCAAAACAAGCATCACTCTACTAGTACAATTTCAGCATCTCATAAAAATTAAATACAACTCAGGAAGCACATATATTTCAAAACAAGCATCACTCTACTAGGATGCGGAGAACCCCTCTAACTCCGAACCCACCCCGTCTGCATCCTTTGTCCCGCCTCAGGAGCCGGCTTTATATCACTGAATCACATGAGGAAAGCTTCCATTTAGCTGGGCAAGTTGGAATCCTTACATTATGTTTTTCTTCTTTTGGAGATGGGATTTGTCAAATTCTCAGCAGCAAATTTAGTCCTCAATTGGCTATAGTTGGGAAAGAGTTCTTCAGGTATTTGATTCTTGGACCCAAAAAAAATATAGTTTGAAGTGTTTGATTGTACTTATTTAGTAAAAAAAAATAGTTTAACATAATTTGGAAAAGAATATCTCTTCTTCCTTCACTTTCTCTTTACTCTCTTCATTTTTTATTTCCTACAAATAAAACAAGTATACCCTAAAACCCTTCCTCTTAGCAACAAAGCAAACGCACGATAAACAATTACTTTTCTTCCCATGGAAACCTTTTTTCATTATTTATTCAAAATTATTTTCAAAGAATTTTGAGGTGAAACCAAACATCACATTATTAGCTACTGAAGAGAATTCAATCATTGAACATTAGCACATTCATTGCATTATGGAAAAATGAAGGAGCAGTTACTCATAAATGCATTTCCTAGCAAGAGTAGAGTCAGCATATTTCTGTAAGTTGACATGCAATTTTATGGGCAATGAACATCAGTACTGACAGATTACACCGTCCAATTTGATCTAGAGCATTTACACTATTCAACAACTAAGTTTTGTAATTTTTCAATATAATCTCCCAAATACTTAAATGGCCTTAATATGGACAATTTTTAGTTTAGCGGCGTCGCACATCAATTCGGATGCCCTCTCCTCGGAAAGAAATAATGCCAAAGTAACCTCCTTGTTTACTTCCATAAGTAGTCTACCTCTACTCTTCCTAGCATTCCCATAAGGTCAATATAGTAGCAGTTCAGAAATTTCTTAACCTAGTCTACATAGTTCAACAGAGGTTTCCATGCATAGTCAATTAGGATGCAAAAATACCCCTTTCAAAAATTGCAAAAGAAAAACAACATGAAAGAGTGATCTACTTGTTCTATCCCCAGCAATGAAGAATTAAAGATGCTAATAATCATAATAAGTAAACAGGAACAGACCCAGATTAATAACAATACACTTGAAAATGAAAAAAAAAAAATTGTAAACAACTTTCTCAAAAAAAAAAAAAAGGTTAAAATTTTAGAAAGTAAAATGGACAGTTTCAACACATCATCATTTGAAAAGCGGAGATAAAAAATCAGTATCAAGAAATATTTTTTATGATCCTTTAAAGTAAAACAAAGAAAAAAAGGTGCCCATAGTTAGTTACCACAATTCGACCAGTGATGAAGCGTCGATACTCTTTTCCTTATTAATAAGAGATGATCAAATCCATCTTAACATGCAGCAATGACTTTTAAACTTGCAATGACTTATCTCATTCTACTTGTCAAAGAAACAAATTAAATGCAAACCTTGCAATGGCTTTTAAACTCCGTGGCAAGGTTGTCTAGGAGCTAGTCGAGGCCCTCTCCCCTCTTTGTGAACCTACAACCAGTTAAAATATAGATTTCAACAATCAATAATTCAATTAGCTAAACATCTATACATGTTTAATCCAACTTTATCTATCAAAATGTGAAGCTTCATTGTGCGCCCATACCATGACACACAGGCGTAACACTGCTAGCTAGGTAGAGTAATCAAAAGATGGCATCTAGAATTCAGCAGCATATGCAGATGCATGCACCATGAAAATAGATGATATTGAGAGAAGCGAAACACCAATCATGCATGTAGTATAGACCATAATAATATGAGTTACGCCACAGGCCATGTGAAATCACATTTTTGTTGAAAATGTTAAATGAAGATATAAGTGTGAAGCATAAGTAACCTTACAAAAGCTGCTTGATTTTTCTTTTCAACAAATCCGATGCACTTTGGTCATATCTTAGGTGAGACTCATCATAGTGTACCTAAATTACTCAAGCAATCAACTCCCAATGACTTCACCAATTCAACAATTGTTCCACTGACTTCACCAATTCAACAATTGTTCCACTGACTCAATAACATACTGATGATGAGGACAACTTAGGATGGTGATGATGATAATGAGATAATTGATCCAAGTCTCAACCTCACACACCTAACTCCAAACATGCTTGCATTATCCTCACAGTTGGTTCAAAAGAGTGTGGAGATCAAATTTTTCAAAAGAACTTTTTCAAAATGAAACCACACCGAATGTTCATAATCTAGTGCATTACAAAGATGTCACTAATAACTGATTAAAACTACATAGTGATTCTCTTTGCTCTGTTGCTCATGTGAATTTAAAACTACAACAAGAGCTCAACTCTTTTTGATTAAAAAATGTGGAACATAACAAAAGAGAAGGAATCTAGACTAGGTCATTCACTTGTTCAGCAGTATCTCATATATGTCATATTTTAATTAGATAGTTCACTAGTCTGCTAAATCAGGAATAAATTTTATACAGAAGGATGCATATCATGGTACAAACCAACCAAATGACAAACATATAGCTACATGATACATGTGGTCTCTCAATCATTCATGGATTGTTGACTTATCTAAGATGTGTACTTTTAATCAGAAATAATCACTAAACTTACTTTATTAACAAATTAAGAAAATAACGAGGCAATTTATTTACCAATGGGTCTACAAATTTGAACAAAATAAGAGCACAATATATAGTCCATATGAACAAAGAGACATGTAATATTAGATAAATCGGTTAAGTTAAAAGAGAAACATTTAAAGAAACAAGATAATGTTGAACTAATGCGCAAAAAGGTCAGAAGTGCAATACTCAAATGTAGATAGAAGATTAATAAAAACTACTACTAGTTGTGCTTTGAATCAAAAGAAACAAAAAAACAAAAGAATGGATGAACTTAGAATCCAAATACAACAATGTTCACAGCACAAGTAATGGAACTCCCAAACAAAAAATAGTTTTTTTTTTTTCTTTTTTCTCTCCTTTTTTTTTTTATCTCTCTCAGGAGGTAAGATGAGACGAGAATTTAGTTACCAGATATAACAAGGATTAGCGTTCATATTGTAAAAGTCTTACATGACATACTGATAATGTTACACATGATTCTATAATCTCTAGAACCATAATTTTTGGTGTGAGGGAAAAATCATTTATTCTATCTAGTTACTACAAAAATTCTTATATGATATATCATGATGAGAAACACGCAAATATTACATGAACAAGTAGGCTCTTACGTAGTTAGAATCTACCAGATTTATAACTCTTTTTTCCAGTAGAATTTGCTAGTTGTAGCATATAGAATCTACTAGCTAAAACTCATTCAATAAGCTAAGTTGTAGTAACTCATCCATATCATGTACCAACTTTAGAGATCTGCAGCTTCTGAAGTAGTACAAACCAAGAGACTGCAACTTCGTTTTATATTTTTTTTCCTTTCATTTTCTGCTTCAAGTTCAGATAAACAACTAGGCCAACTTGTTAAAATGTACCACTAAACTGAATATTGAAGAAGCAATAGATGAAGTAATAGAGATTGAAACATGAAAGAGAATCCTTTGCCAAAAGTACACATTTCAGTAGTATCAACTGTTTCGGCAGCTTCACCCTCCAGTTTCAGATATTTATTAAAAGGTCCTCAAATTCTTCAAATAAATATAGAATATTGGAATAGTCGAGCTCAAACCTAGTTTCAGAACATACTGAGCTTTGTTTTTTATTGCTTCTCATTGAGTAGGTTCAAAATCACTAACTACTGCAATCGTGGAAAAAATTTTATCCCCTGGGTGCTATTCAATTGGAACACAACAGGGGGCTAATATGACCAACTCTTTTCATACCACCAAATGCACTATGAAAGCTTAGAGAAAGTTGTTTTCATCAAATCAGGTCATAATATAAAGCTGGAAACAATCAATTGTGGTAATTCCTTTGCTACTGACATCGATTCATAAAATTCATGGCATAAATGCTGATAATGGAGATATATGAATCGATCTACAGTGCAGAAATTTAATTAGCTAGTCCAATGCGCATTAAAAAGAAAAATAAAACAATAGAAATAGGCGAGAGGCTCACCGGCGAGGAAATCGGCAGCGATGAGCTCACCGGCGAGGAGATTAGCGGTGAGGGGCTCACCGGCGAGGAGATCGGCGGTGAGAAGCTCCGTTTTGAAGGGGTCGTCGGAGAGGAAATTAGCGACGAGGAGCTCGCTGCATAGCTCACCGGCGAGGAGCTTGTCGCCTATGTCGCCGACGAGGAGCTCGCCGGTGAGGAGCTCGCCGACGAGGAGTTCGCCGGTGACGAGCTCGCCGGCGAGAGATCGTCGAGGAGGAGAGGGTGGGAACGGGAGCGGATTAGGGAAATGGGTTTTGGGGGGAGAGGGTTTTTTTTTCTTTACTGTAGCTAAGAGGAAGTAGAGGGGGAGAGGGTGAGCTGAGGAAGTGAGGGTTTTTTTTTTAATTTTTAAAAAATTTAATTACTAATATTAAATTAGAATATTAATTTAGTTCAATTTAAAAATTAAATTATATTTATATTTTAATTTAATTTTTAATTTAAATTAAATTTTCAAATTAATAATTTAATCTAATTTTTAAAAATTTATAATTAATAATTTAATTTAGTTAATAATTAATAATTAATTAATAAATTGATTTAATCAAATTAAATTTAAGTAATTTTAAAAATTAATTTAAAATAATTAATAGATATTCACTAATTAACAAAGCTCTTAAATTTAAAAAATAAATTTAAAAAATTAACTAAATTAATTAGAATAAAATAATATAAAAAATAAAAGTTTGGAAATGTTAATAAAAATAAAAGTTCATGAAGCAATTTCAAAATAATCTGAAATAATCATTTGGTGGCGAAAGTAATATCGCCACTTTAAGTTAATTAATCAATAAATAAAATAACCATTTGGTGGCGAAAATAGTATCGCCACTTTAAGTTAATTAATCGGTGGCCATTTATTTTATCGCCACCATATATTAAGTTAATTAATCGGTGGCGACTTTTTTTATCGCCACCATAGATAATTAATTGGTGGCAAAAAAATTTTATCGCCACTTTAAGTTAGTTAATTGGTGGCAATTTTTTTATCGCCATCATAGGTAGCCAAATAGTGGCGACAAAATAATTATTTGGTGGCGACAATAGTATCGCCACTTTAAGTTAATTAATCGGTGGCCATTTATTTTATCGCCACCATATATTAAGTTAATTAATCGGTGGCGACTTTTTTTATCGCCACCATAGATAATTAATTGGTGGCAAAAAAATTTTATCGCCACTTTAAGTTAGTTAATTGGTGGCAATTTTTTTTATCGCCATCATAGGTAGCCAAATAGTGGCGACAAAATAGTCATTTAGTGGTGAAACTAGTATCGCCACTTTAAGTTAATTAATCGGTGGCGATTTTTTTTATCGCCACTATAGATAACTATATAGTGGCGACAAAATAGTAATTTAGTGGTAAAAATACTATCGCCACTTTAAATTAATTAATTGGTGGCAATTTTTTTTATCGCCATCATAGGTACCCTAATAGTGGCGACAAAATAGTCATTTAGTGGTAAAATTAGTATCGCCACTTTAAGTTAATTAATCGGTGGCGATTTTTTTTATCGCCACCATAGATAACTATATAGTGGCGATAGATTTTGTCGCCATCTTATTTTTGCCACCAATACTATCTTTTCTTGTAGTGCCTCCTCAGCAATCGCGTTTCCAGGGACGTGGATCTTTTAGTCGCCAGCAGTCTGGAGGATTTCGCCAGCAGTCTGGAGGATATCGCCAGCAGCGACCGCAGCAGCAGCAGTCGAGGGGATCTCCCCGATGCGTGATTTGTGGAGGACCTCATTTTGCCTATCTCTGTAATAGACGAGAAGGCCGATGTTATGAGTGTGGACAGCCAGGACACATCAGGAGGGCTTGTCCCAGACTTGTAGCAACTCCTTCTATGGCATCCGTACCTTTTACTCCACCACAGTATTCTGGAGCTTCCCCGGTATTTTCTCAGGAGCGATCTTCTATGCCACGATAGCAGGATCGACGCCAGCCACCGGCGAGCGGGCGAGTTTATGCCGCTCAGATTGAGGATCCTACGATAGCTAATCGAGTGGTGGCAGGTATAGTTTTGATTTGTGGCATTAGATCGCGTACTTTATTCGATACTGGTGCATCGCATTCCTTTGTTAGTAGGACATTTGCATTGCATCATGGTCTAGAGATAGGATTGTTACCCCAGGCACAGGAGGTGCGGGTACCTGACCATAATTTACAGGTGATTGAGGGTTGTTTAGGATGTCCTGTGCAAGTAGGACCTTGGATCATGTCTGTTGATTTATTAGTATTGAGACAGTTGCAGGATTTTGATGTAATCCTAGGCATGGATTGGTTATCTCGATACTTTGCTACGATTGATTGTGGATCTAAGACGGTAATCTTTCGTGAGCCTGGACATGAGGAGTATGTTTATGAAGGTTGTAAGAGTTCACTGTTCGCAGTGACGATCTCTTCTTCTAAGGCCAGACAGATGTTAAATAGTGGATGTATGGCCTATTTAGCAACAGTGACTGAAGTGCCTACTGTTGTACCAGGACTCGAGGATATTCCTATTGTCCGTGAATTTCCGGACGTATTTCCTTCTGAGTTATCCTCGATGCCTCCTGATAGGGAGATTGAATTCGTGATTGATGTGGTACCAGGAACCGCGCCAATCTCGAAGACACCCTATAGAATGGCACCAGCTGAGTTGAGAGAGTTGAAGGCGCAACTGCAGGATCTTATGGATAAAGGTTTTATCAGACCAAGTGTGTCGCCTTGGGGAGCGCCTGTGTTGTTTGTAAAGAAGAAGGATGGTTCACTTAGGTTGTGTGTGGATTATCGAGAATTGAACAAAGTGACCATCAAGAATAGATACCCCCTCCCACGTATCGATGACCTGTTCGATCAATTGCAGGGAGCGTGTGTCTTTTCTAAGATTGATCTTCAGTCCGGTTACCACCAGTTGAAGGTGAAGGCCGAGGAAATTTCTAAGACTGCTTTTAGAACTCGGTATGGACATTATGAGTTTACAGTCATGCCATTTGGGTTGACTAATGCCCCAGCTGCATTTATGGATATGATGAACCGAGTCTTTAAGTCCTTCTTGGACAAGTTTGTGGTAGTCTTCATTGATGACATCTTGATTTACTCCCGTGATAATGCGGAGCATGAGGAGCATCTGAGATTAGTGCTACAACTCTTGCGAGAGAAGAAGTTGTATGCAAAGCTCAAGAAGTGTGAGTTTTGGTTAAGAGAGGTTGCCTTTTTAGGCCATGTGATTTCAGCTTCGGGAGTAGCTGTTGATCCCAAGAAGATTGAGGTAATTCGTGATTGGCCTAGACCGACGACCATTTCTGAGGTACGAAGTTTTCTTGGTTTGGCCGGGTATTATCGACGATTCGTGGAGAGTTTTGCGAAACTCTCTATGCCACTTACTCGACTAACCAGGAAGGGAGTTAAGTATGTTTGGAGTGATGAGTGCCAAGAATGCTTTGATGAGCTTAAGCAGAGATTGATGACAGCCCCTATTCTTGCACTACCTGTGATGGGCGAAGGATTTGTTATTTATAGTGATGCTTCGCATAGTGGCTTAGGTTGCGTGTTGATGCAACATGGCAAAGTGATTGCATATGCTTCAAGACAACTAAAGGAATATGAGAAGAACTACCCCACTCATGATTTGGAGTTGGCGGCGGTAGTCTTTGCTCTGAAGCTATGGCGTCACTATCTTTATGGTGAGCATTGTGAAGTGTATACAGATCATAAGAGTCTTAAGTATCTGTTTACACAGAAAGAGTTGAATCTACGGCAACGGAGATGGTTAGAATTATTGAAGGATTATGACATTTCTATATTATACCATCCCGGTAAGGCGAACGTTGTTGCCGATGCTTTGAGTAGAAAGGCTGTGGCAACTTTGAGTTTGTGTATTACTCAACAGCCTGTCCTAGTGGAAGAGATGCGGAGGTTGTCCCTTGAAGTGGTTACTTCTGGGATGACAGCGAGACTGATGACTCTGATTTTGCAGCCCACTCTGTTAGACAGGATTCGAGGGAAACAGAGTGTGGATCCTTACTTGGTGAAAGTTCGAGATCAACTGAAAAGTGGAGATCTTGAAGACTTTACTTGTGATGATACTGAGACTCTTCGCTATAAAGGACGTCTATGTGTACCAGCGGATCAGGAGATTCGAGAGGAGATATTGAAGGAAGCACATTATTCTCCTTATTCTGTACATCCTGGAGGGACAAAGATGTACCAGGATCTGAAGACTCACTTCTGGTGGAATGGTATGAAGCGGGATATTGGTAGAGCTGTAGCTCAATGTTTGACATGTCAGCAAGTTAAGGCTGAACATCGTGTACCAGCTGGTAAGCTACAGAGTCTTCCAATACCTGAGTGGAAGTGGGATCATATTACGATGGATTTCATCGTAGGATTGCCGAGGACTTCGAGCGGCTGTGATTCTATTTGGGTGATTGTTGATAGGCTGACAAAGTCTGCTCATTTTCTGCCTATGCAGATTACTTGGTCACGTGAGCGACTTGCGCAGCTCTATATGGATGAGATATTGAGATTGCATGGAGTGCCAATCTCAATAGTATCTGATAGAGACCCAAGGTTTGTTTCTCATTTTTGGAAGAGTTTACAAACAGCTTTGGGGACTCAGCTTCGGTTTAGCATTGCGTTTCATCCCCAGACTGATGGTCAGTCCGAGCGCACTATACAGACACTCGAGGATATGTTGAGAGCTTGTGTCTTGGATTTTGGTGGAGGTTGGGATCGACATCTGAGATTGGTAGAGTTTGCGTACAACAATAGCTATCAAGCGAGCATTAAGATGGCTCCGTTTGAAGCATTGTATGGACGCAAATGTCGATCACCTCTGTATTGGGATGATATTGGTGAAAGGAAGACGTTGGGACCAGACCTTTTACTTGAAGCCGAAGAGAAAGTTAAGTTGATACGACGGCATATTGAGACGGCTCAGAGTAGGCAAAAGAGTTATTCTGATACTCGGAGGCGAGATCTAGAGTTTCATGTTGGCGATCATGTTTTCTTGAAGGTCTCACCATCGAAGGGCATACGGAGATTTGGGATTCGCGGAAAGCTTAGTCCGCGATTTATTGGTCCTTTTGAGGTCTTGGAGAGAGTAGGACCCGTGGCATATCGGTTAGCCCTTCCGCCTCGACTTGCAGGAGTACACGATGTCTTCCATGTATCTGTTCTGAGGAGATACATGCATGATCCTTCCCATGTGATAGACTTTTCTCCACTGGAGCTTACTGAGGATTTGCAGTACGAGGAGCGACCGATACGAATTCTTGCTCGTGAGACGAGGGAATTGCGTAATCGGGTCATACCTTATGTTAAGGTACAGTGGGATTTTCATGATGATAGAGAGGCGACATGGGAGTTGGAGACGGTTATGCAGAGATCTTATCCCCACCTATTTATATCTTGAGGTGAGTGCTTTAGTTTCGAGGACGAAACTATTTTAAGGAGGGGAGAATGTAGTACTCGGGAATTTTCATGAATTAGGGTTTCTGGACTTGGTGGGATTCGGGCGCCCGGAAGTGGCGAAGTGGACGCCCGAAAGAAGTGGACCCTGTTGCACTTTGTGGACGATCCGGTTGTGGCCGACGGAGATCGGATCTGGATGCATGAACCGGACGCCCGGACGGAGGATCCGGTTTGAGTTGTGACGTGGAGGGCCACGTGTCGCGACGCAGGACACGTGTCGATCGCCGGAGACACACCGCCCCACCGCCTGCTGACCGCCGACCGACCGCTTGACCGAACGACGACACCTGTACGGCAGGATTTCCGGACGCCCGGAAGTTGGGATGTGGGCGCCCGAATGTGGACTTTTGGCAGCCTATAAATAGGCGAGTCCCTGATGGTTTTTGGTGCATTTCCACTTCGTATGATCCCTATTTCTAGAGAGAGAAAGTGGGTTTAGGGCCATGTGTTGGCATAGTTTGTAACCCTGCTTGCTCTCTTCTACACTGCTGATCTGATCTGGCGTCGAGCCGTTATTCTGCTGGAGTTAGCAGTTTCCTTGGAGGTTTTGACAGATCGGGGTGCTGCCGGAGTCGTTATCCTGGAGGGTTGGATCTGAGGATACTGTTCTTTCCCCACCGTGGTTGGATTAGCTTTTCAGGTGGGTTGATGTTTGCCAGATTCAGTGGACTTCCTCCTACGTGTTTTATCTCATGTTAGCATAATATGATATGATGTTGTTTGGATTATGTTAGCATGATTGGATTATGATATGTGGATATTGGATTATGATATTGGGTTTATGATAGTATGCCATGCTAAGATTATGTTAGAGATGCCATGTTAGGGTAAGACTGATCTATAGACCGCATGGGCATGTTATGATCTTAGATGTGCTAATGATATGTATATGAGCATGCATTTCCTTGTATCCCTGTTGCATGATTGGACCTACACCTATTCTGTTGATTTCTTGTACCAGTTGTTGTGCATGTAGTGTAGGTGATCATGTTGTGGCTCGTGCTATGTTGTTGTACCTCCTCTTTGTGGTAGAGTCGAGAGCCTCCTCTTGTGATAGAGTTGAGATTGATTGTGAGCACTGGAGCATTGATTGTGCCGAGGGCACGTGGTTCTTTGTGAGAGCATGGATTGGGTCATACTTGTTGATTATCCTTTGTGGTGCCAAGGGCACAGTGGATTGGGTCTTACTTGTTGACTATTCTTTGAGGTGCCGAGGGCACATGATCCTTTGTTGACCCAGTCATGTCGATCATATACCTGCGGGTGCTTGGCGGTTACTATGGTTGTACTTTGCTCGGTTGGGTCGCTCCCACGAGTACCACTCTAGAGTTGGCATGTTCCGTACAGAGGGTTGTACGAGGGGCTAGTTACAGACGGGCTTCCTGTACTAGTCGGCTCCCTGGAGGGTTGAGCGTGATCAGGCCGCAGGTATGGTATTGTGAGGTATTGTATGGCGAGAGCTAGGTACAGATAGGGTTCCTGTACTAGCTGGTTCGCAGGTATTGTATTATGTATGATAGTCCTCATTTGGTATATTCAGTTCATTGGTATTCATACTGACAGTTGAGCTTTATGCATAGTAGTGGTAGTATATCTTCTACTCTTTTATTGCTCTATTCATATCTCTTGAGATTGAGGACTTAGTGGGCAGACCGCTGAGGCTGGTGGCGGTACCCACTGAGGACTACTTGTTTGATAGTAGTTCTCACACCCATTGGTGACATCTTTTTGCAGAGTCTTCTTCCCCAGTCGTGCATACTGAGCGCGGAAAGGAGACCGTCGGGTAGAGCTATTCCCCGAATATTTGGCTAGAGGTATACCCATTTTGGATAGATGGTTGAGTCTGTACATACTGTGTGATGTTGATATCAGTCTGTATATGATAGTTTTATATGAGGGTTATGGATGATGTATGTACAGTGATCTTTTGATATATTTATATAGCAGCTCTGTTGATACCTTTAGCTCTGTGTGTTTGATTGTGGATGTTGTTTCGCTTCGTATACATGGTAGAGATACTGTGTATGCGGCGGATCTGGTCATGCGCCTGGGAAGGTAACCCGGGGCGTGACAGGTACGCAACTCAGGTGATGGAAACTACTGCTGTCGACGGCGTCGTGGCAGGTATGTTTTGATTGTTGAAAACATATGTAGAGCATAATGTGACACTAGAGCATTACATGCAAATGTTGTGGTCTGTTACTACGATGCAAGTGTAATTATAGCGAGGACCAAGGTTATGGGTTAGGATAGATACCCAGCTATGCTCGTGTCATGGAGACATGTATTGCCGCTGGAGCGGCTAGAGATTTTGATGATACCGGCAAATTGCGGGTGTTGCGCCTAGTTGGTGGCTTGAGGCAACAATGATTGTAGGCGAGCTGACTCTCGATATTAGGGCAATGTGAGTAGCCAATTGCAAGAGTCGAGTTATGGCGTTTAAAAACGTGTTAATAGTTCGCAGATCCCGAACATCGTTATAGAGGATCGATGACGGTTGTGAAGTTGATAAGGTAATCGCCAAGAGTGGCGAGTGAGCCTTGTTATACCTCCAATTGAGGTAGATTGTGATGCTCGCAATGCGAGTGAGCATAAGCGTGGTAGCTTAGTGCTTGTGGATAACGCGAATGAATATAGTAGCGTGGGACGCTCGGGTGTATGTACTCGTGGAGTATTGGTTTCTGGTTAGCCGAGTGGGTTTGTTGGCAGTAGCACTTGGGCATTGCTAGGTGTGAAGGAGGCCAAGAACCGCTTGAGGGCTTGTGGCTCGCACTGGGTGCTTAGGAGCCGGTAGAGACTGTTGTCGCTTGGTATAGCGTGCGGGACACGTATAGCGACGGTATAGGGTATTGCTTGGGGACGATCCGTGCCCGGACCATTGTGGACTGTAGAACCTGGGGCCTCATGGACAGGCGCAGTCAGCTGTGTGTGACAGCAGCCCGAGACCTGAGGGTAGGGCAGAGACTTATGGTCGGGGCGGTAGTCCAAGCGATGACCCAAGAATGTGGAATGCCACCTGTGAGACCATATGAATGGTAGTACACCGAGAGTGTGGGTGTGACCCAACTCTAGGACTTAGTAGAGGTTTGGGGTCTTGGTTACTCCTGGTTGGAGTATGTGCGCAAAGTCCTAGGTGAGGACTCCGCTGGGTAACGATTGGATGTACGTTCGCGAACAAGAGATGTTACGCAACGTTGAGACGGGTTTAGGCAATAGGCATACGTGAGAGCTTTGGTCTGTGGACCATCTGTTGTAAACCGAGATAAGCGGTTTGACCGACGGCTCAGGGAGCATAAGAGCATTGGTCGTGTGTAAGAGAATTATGATTGTGACCTGAGAAGCAGAAGCTCGGACATACCTTTCACCTGATTGGTGAAGTCACCAATTGCCAAGTTTGGCTTTGTTGGTGAAGTGAAATCGGGTTTACGAACAAAGTGTTCGAGCGGAAACATCGCGAAGATGATGTGATGTCGACCCCGTAAGTTAAAGCAACGGGACATACTCCTTATGGAATGTCGGGAAGATAAGACCCCGCGAATTATGGAGTGTACTCCTGAGTAAACAGGAACCAGAGAACGCGATGAAAAATGGATACCCTCATCTAATTGGTAAATAGATTTGAGGTGTGATCTTAGTTTCGCGGACGAAACTCCTTTTAAGGAGGGAGGAATGTAGAGAACCGCAATTCAGAAGCATATTGAACTTTGGCCAAGTTGGACAAAGTTTAGTTCAAGAGTAAGTTGAACGTGTTTAGAATTGAGTTCTGAGGGTTTCAGAACGATTAGAAGTGGATTTGGTGAGTCCACGTTGTGTCCCGAAAGTGTTGAAATGATTAGGGGAAAGTTGGGAGAATTTTGAGATTTCGATTGTATGTTGGAATATAATTATTCCGTAAGGGATAAACTATAATTCTCCAACTTAGGAAGTGTTCTTATGTGTAAAAGGGTTTCAGTTGTGTTGGATTTGATTTGGAGAGAAAACAGAATGAAAAACGGAGTTTTAGAGCGAAAATGAGAAGAAAATAAAAAGGCTGAAAACACTGTTCACAGTGTCCGGGTCCGGACCGTGGGATTGGGGTCCGGACCCCAGCTGCGAAAATGCTGAAATTGCTTACGGGTTCCGGACCCGGGATGCAAGGTCCGGACCCCACGGACCCAGAAACTCCAGAATGGGGGTATTTTGGTCATTTCATGTGGTAGGCTTATGAGGGGAGGTTGGGGGGGGGGGGGGGGGGGGGGGGGGGGGGGGGGGGGGGGGGGGGGGGGGGGGGGGGGGGGGGGGGGGGGGGGGGGGGGGGGGGGGGGGGGGGGGGGGGGGCTTGTCTTCTTCATTTTCCCTCTTCTTCCTCTACTTCTCCTCTCCCTCTCCTCTACTTTCTCTCTCTAGAGAGCTCTCCAAAGCTTGAAGAAAAGAGTGATTCAAGTTTGGAAAAGAAATCCAAGGTGGGAAAGAAGCTTCTTGGAGCAAGAATAAGCTAAAGGAGCTTGGGCAAGAGGTGAGTTCTTGATGATTTGGGTTTAAACCTTAGAATTGATCTCTTGTTTTGAGGTTTTTGGAAACCCTTGGCAATCTAGACCACAAATAGTGGGGATTGGCCACATGATTTTAGGCTATTACATGCATGCATGTAAACCCTAGGTTGAAAGAGAGATT
Source organism: Puya raimondii (assembly GCA_016920855.1). NCBI lineage: Eukaryota > Viridiplantae > Streptophyta > Magnoliopsida > Poales > Bromeliaceae > Puya > Puya raimondii. The sequence continues at coordinate 13,409,516 of JABWPP010000050.1, forward strand.
TTCTTATGGAGGGGTTTAAAAATATTTTGACCCTATAGAACCCTAGTTGGGGGTTAGTGGAACATGTGGAACAACTCTATTTTGAGTGATTCCAAGAGATGGGATCGTTATGAGTTCGACTCGGATTAACGAATCCTTCATGTGTGTTAGGGCAAGGAGCTTGAAGACTAAGCTTGAGGCCAAGGAAAAGAGCCTAATTGCAAGTGTCTACAAGCAATTAGGGATCTTTGTGAGGTGGGTTTGTGTTTACCGAAGTGATTAGGTCACTTCCATGTCGAAAGAGTAAAGTATATTTTATTTTACTTGATGCATGTAATGGTAGGTTAATTGGCAAGTGGTATTTATATATGAATGTGTAGATCATATGATGTTAATACCATACCTACCATAGATTGGAATTGTAGGCATGTGGAACACATTGTTACAAATGGACGTGTGTATGCCTAGGTGAGAACATAGCGGTGAGATAGTTTTCTCTACATGATAGAGAACTTGACATGTGGTTAAACAAGGGCTAGAGGCCACGTAAATTGGAAATCCTAGCGGTGGACAACTAGGATAAGAAAGAATTATAATGTGCATGTTGGCATTAGATATATATCAAAATGATTTGAGCCATGGGCTCACCTTGCATGTAAAAGAATCTAAGTATTTCATAATAATATATATACTTGAGAGATGATGCATGCATGTTAAACCTAGTATTATTAAATATAGGTTGGAATGTGATGGTACATAACCTAGTGTTATTAAACATAGGTTGGAATGTGAAATGAACCTAGTGTTATTAAACATAGGTCGGAATGTATGTGAACCTAGAGCCGTTGAACCTAGGTTGAGATAACATAGTGATAGGAAGATCACTTAAACAGGACATTGAACCTAGTGTCATTGGACATAGGTTGGAAAACACAGTGGTAGGCTAACCACTTGGGCATGAGAATATGAACCTAGAAGAGGTTGATATCTTAGGGTAAAAGATGAACCCTTTGAGACTTTGGAATGGATTCCGGAATCCCTAGACTGATACTTGTAGGTATGTGTGGTTCTCCTCGCCTGGCAAGTGATTGTGGCTGCGGGTATGTGTGGTTCTCCTCGCCCGGCAGCAGATTACACTTGCGGGTATGTGTGGTTCTCCTCGCCCGGCAAGTGACTCATAACTGCGGGTATGTGTGGTTCTCCTCGCTCGACAGTGATTTGAGTAGCGGAGGTGTTTGTGGTATATCCCTCACCTGCCGAGTGGATTGTAGGCTGAGGTGTATGTGGCATGTTCATCTCCTCAGGCCTGGACATAGGCGGTAATCCGCTGATATTTGACTCAAGAGTGAGTCGGCGAAGGTTTGACTAAATAAGTAAACCTTAGCTGGGCGGTGGCCCAAGGATATATGACTCAAGAGTGAGTCGGTGAAGGTTGACTAAATAAGTAAACCTTAGCTGGGCTGTGGCCCAAGGATGTTTGACTCTAGAGTGAGTCGGGTGAAGGTTTGACAAAATAAGTAAACCTTAGGAGGGTGGTAACCCGTTAATAATGAACTCGAGAGCAAATCGAGTACGGCTTAGCTAAGGTAAGTGAACCTTAGGAGCAGATTGGTTATGAAATGGGTAGTGGAATAGCAGTTAAAAATATATTGCATGGATTTCATTATCGCATTTGTTGAAGCATAGCATGTTTACTTTTCGTATATTGTAAAGTTATATGCTTATTGGTTATGTATATGTACTAACCCATGCTCGTATGCTTCCTTTGGACCTGGTGGGTCGAGCTCCTCTCTTGGGTGGCCTTACCCACTGGGAACTATTTTATATAGTTCTCATCCCACTATTTTTCAGGTCCTCACGGCGCGGCGGCGCGAGGGGAGGGCGTAACTCAGTAGTTAGCGTCCTACCACTGTGACCAGAATAGAAGTACCCTCTACTACGTACTTTAGGGGTATTCGAATGAATGGAAATATAATAATAATTCGATTGTATTTGGAAAGAAAGAACAAAACACAACAAAAAAAAAAAGTGTAATATATGGTTGTTTTGCGAATGCTTGTAATAGCATAGTAGTTGATGCTTTCCTTATGCAATCTTTGTATGAATTTTATTCCTGTTTGGAACCTCTTGAATTATACTGGTTGTGACGCCTTGGACGTACAGGGGAAACTCTGTCCGTTCGGCGGATCTGGGTCATGCGCCCGTGCGTTTTGTCCTTCCACCTACTTGGTGCTAAGGCACGGCGGGGCGTGACAGTAATATTACATCCTTGTTAATGGGCTCATAAGTTCATTCGTTGTGTAGTGTGCTATAGTTTGCTTTTGTCTGGAACTCTTCAACACGTTTCCTTGTGAGCACTCTCTACCTTATAATCATATAGTTTAACAGGAACTGCACTAGCCTCTTCAGAAAGGGTTTTATCATATATGTATCGTCTATTTGTATGCGTGCATGCTTCTTTTTGAATGAAATACATAAGTGCGGGCATATTCCTGCTTTTTAAGGTGGAATAATTATAGTTAGTATAGGGTTTAATATGTACTAGTGGCAGTTCTTTGCTGTTCTTTGCTGCAAACATTTTTTTTTCGCTCTTTGGGCCTATCATCATGTGACTCCTTTGGCTCAACATTATTTGCAGGAGATAATCGTGATATGGTTAAGAAATTCGATAATTCTCAGGCTCCTCCAGTAAAGAGTCCAAACTCAAAATTAAGAAAAAGTGGGGAAAATGATAGTGAGTTTATTAATGGTGCAAAATGACAAGAGAAGACAAGCAGGAAGATGGTAGAAGGGTCTGCTCAAGAATCTGATGTTTTGCTCCCGAAAATTGTGGCTAGCTATGCAGAGAGTGAGATGGAATATGAACAAAGGGAGTGAGAGATGGTTGCGTTTTGGAGGTGCTGCAGGGACCATCAGATGTCAGAAGATGCCCTTATCAACCTATTATAATTATAATGATAGAAAGTTAAGCTAATTCAGTTTGAATTTCAAAAAAGCGGCGTGGGCGTTATTGGTAGAGAAAACAAGGTGTGCAGCTTATTTTGACGTTTCTTTCCGCGTTACCTTCTGTGTTAGTTTGGGGTAGGCTAGTAATATTCCTTGCCAGGTGAATATGATCTAAGTCTTCATGCAAGTGCGAAATGACACGAGCGCTGCACAGTACGTGATCAACTCCTGTTTATAAATTAGCCTATTGTTATTGGCAAGACAACCACCTAGCTAAGATTACGGGCCTAGAGGAGTGAGAGAATCGAGCTGAAAATATTTGTTCTTCGATACTGCAGAGATTGATCGGAGAAATCTTATATCACAAGAGTATGTCACCCAAGTCATTCTTGCTATGTTGTTCCAAGGCAATATTTTTTATAACCTAATGATGCCTGCTAAGAATGAGCTTTTTTTTTTTCTTTTCAAAATCTTTTGCATTCGTTTTTCAAGCAAGTAGGGTCGTGTATTTCAAGCTTAGAAAGCTACAGCTTATGCTTATGAAGTACCGCAGCACGTTATAGTTATTTATGCAAGAAATGCAAGGCTTGGTCATGAGCTCTCCTGTCATTTGTTAGGGCATGAAAGTGTTTCAGCTGCTGATTTGTAAATGCTGGTTTCTTCAGTCAACATATGCATGGTTATTGCTGGCTTCATTTAGTCTTTTCTAGAGTCTATTCTGTTCAAAAGATCAACTGCAGAGTTAGTGATTTTGCAGATAAGGTCCAATTTGTTGGGGGATGCTGCAGATGACATTAATTACATGATCACCTCTTGCCGTGTAAATGGTAGTGGATTCAATTGACTATATCATCTTATAAGAGAAAGCATGCGTAAGTATGACATCCAACATTACAGTTCTAAGTTAAGAAGATTTACCGACCGTGGCTAGCGCAAGTAGCAAAGGGCTTGGTAGTTGGTACCTGAGGTCCCGAGTTCGAATCCTAGTTGATTCACATTTCCAGCTAAGTTTATTTCTAAAAGAAATAAACGAAACGGATAGCGTGCTACCTTTCTCTCCAAAAAAAAAAAAAAAAAGAAAAGTTAAGAAGATTTGACCTATGGGTTGCTTGTCGAAAATGTGTAGCATATCGACATCATTGAATAATTTAGGGAAGATAGAAATATCTTTATTCAATTATAACATATGCAAATTTTCAATTTATAGTTTTGAAGTCGGTAAATTTTGATGCCGGCGTAAGTAATGCTCATGCACACAGTTTGTTATAAGTCTTTATACGAAGCCATTTTCGTAGCTGTTGTGATAATAATTTTGCAATTTTGGTTACCACACATGCATAATCATGGTAGCTCCATGAGTGTTGGTGGCAAAAATGACTGTGTTTGTCAGTTATTCTTTTCCCTTTTTCCGTAATTCATCTTGTCTTTCTTATTTGGGCTTTGTAGGTCGCATATTAGCTGCTCACATGTGAAAATGGCCTGCACTGAGTTCCACCAGTTTTTCAAGGAGGAAGTAGAGAAGGGTTAGTATACTTTCATATTAAAATTGTTTGTCTGAAAGTTATTGTTGGCTTTGGGCTAAAATAGGTCCAACTTCCTGCCCCGTGACAATAGCCTCAGGAGACTAATAAGTTGAGTTGGGTGAGCCTAATAAGTTGAGTGGGGGTGTGATCCACAAGTGACCCAACGGCAAGAGGCCCAACAATAGACCCAACGGCAAGGTGGGTTGAGTCAGGTTGAAGCCCGCGAGCGCTGTGGCTGAGCCCTTAAGTGCGATGGGTGCGCCCTTCCTATCAGCACGTGCTTTTGGGATAGTTGGTTAGCGCTTACGATCCACAGTTATTTCCCTGTAGCTAGTATTGTTTTTAAAAGACATGCAGGTGTGCGTTTTTAAAAATAGTCTTCTTCAGCACTCTTAGCTTTGCAGATCAGATTATTTTATCTTAGTAGTCATTCTATATCTATGAACTAAATGTTGTCGCTCTTCTTAAAATGCTGACACTCGTACATTGTCAGATAAAAATAACCTCAACATCTAGGTACCACGGACACTAACACGGGATAGGAGACACGACACGACTCGAACATCGCGACTCGGCAGTTTTAAAAAAATTAGGACACGGACACGGTATGGACACCGCTAATAAAATATAATATTATTAATATAATAATATAATATTATTAATATAATAATATATTTTTATTATATATAAAATATTAATTTTGATAAAATATTGTTATATTTCTCATACGAATGAAAGTTTGTAAAATTTTTATTGATAGTTCATATATTTTAAGCAAATAAATTCTCCACCATACATAACTTATTTGTATTGTTAAAAAAAATTGTATGCATTAATCAAAAAGCTAAAATATTTATCGTCTTACAATATATATGCATAGAAAAAGTAAAATAAAAATATGTATATATATTTTTTAGTTGTATGTGCTATGCATCGGCATTGAGCGCGGGTCCAAGGAGTGTCCACATCGGACACGCCCGTGTCCGACACGGACACGTGAGGCTTATAGAAGTGTCTGTGATATATAACTCAACATATATCTATATCTATATCTATTTATAGAGTCCGGCTGGGATACTATTGATAGCACCAAGCACTTGGTGCTACCAAGTTTTCCGCCGTTAGATTTAAACCTTTCATCATTTTCATCCGTTAGATTATACTATTCAACCAACAACTTACTAAACCCTAGGGGGCCTACATCATCCTAACCGTACATTCCTTCATCCAAGGGCCGAAAACCTAATAGGACCAATAGCTTGGTGCTATTGATAGTATTCCAGCCTAGTTCATATATATATATATATATATATATATATATATATATATATATATATATATATATATATATATATATATATATATATATATATATATATATATATATATATATATATATATATATATATATAAGAGCTAGTCTCCTATACTATCTATAGTACCGGGGCTCCGGTACTATAGTCGCTTTTTCGATCTTTGGGTGTTCAAATCAACGATCCACACCGTTGAAACTGATCTAGGATATTTGAAGTTCTTAGAAATAAAATTTTATAATTTTTCGACGTAGTTTACTTTGTGATCAAACCGTTTCAAATTATCAAATTTCAATGGTTATTATGGCGAGTTTGTAGTTTAACGGTGGAGAAGAATCTAAATTTATTCAAATTTTGATAGAAAATACTTTAAACTACATAGATGAAGGTCAACATCCTTGATCTTGAATTCGAAACTCCTATACTCAAATTTTAAAGATTATTCAATTTCCACCGTTCATTTTGACATGATTTATTTACTAAGTAAACGATATCGAAAAAATTAAAATTTTATTTTTAACACATACCCTAGATCAGTTTCAACGGTGTGGATCGTTGATTTGAACACTCTAAGATCGAAAAAGCAACTATAGTATCGGAGCCCCGGTACTATAGATAGTATAGTAGCCTCATTCGTATCTATAAACCTATATGAAGCCACAATTTTTGCCACGTGTCAAGTTAGCCTTCATCCTCATAATAATATCCCCATTAAACCAAACCACTTTTTTGAACCCCTTCATCCTCATAATAATATCCCCATTTTAAACCAAACCACTTTATTGAACCGAACCACCTATTTGAACCACTCTTCTAGCCAAACCACTTTTTTGAATCCTTTCATCATCATAATAATATCCCCATTAAACCAAACCACTTTATTCTAAATCGAACCGAATGAGTTCTAAACCGAACCGCTTTTCTAGCACTTGAACCGATCCTCTCATTGCGTCTCTAAACATTTGAACCGAACCGAATGAATTCTAAACCGAACCGCTTTTCTAGCACTTGAACCGAACCGCTCATTGAACCTCTGAACCTCTGAACCGAACCGAATCGCTTACTATCTAAACCTCTAAATAAAACCGAACCACTACACTCTATTCTGGTTTTTTTTACAGAACATAGCATTTCCTCTCCGCTCTCGGTTGCGTTCCTTCTTCCGTCCGTTGTAAGTCATGACCATTTAATGATTTCTCCCGTCCGTTGCGTCGATCGTTTCCTCTCCCCTCTCCGCCGCAGCATCCCTCCCTCATTTCCGTTTCGTTTCCTCTCCCCTCTCCGCCGCAGCATCCCTCCCCCATTTTCATTTCAGATGGGATCGTGTCTCTTCCTCTCCCCTCTCCGCCGAAGCATCCCTCCCCCATTTCCGTTTCGTTTCCTCTCCTCTCTCCGCCACAGCATCCCTCCCCCATTTCCGTTTCAGATGAGATCGTGGCCGATTCCTCTACCCTCCTCACTGTTACATTCCTCCTCTATGCTACATTTTTGCCTATATAAACCATCTATGCCTCAGATCAAAACCATCATCTGATGCTATTACACCAAAATCTGAACGGTAAGAAATTTAGGTATTCCCCTGTTTAGATTCATCTTGCCTACTATATCGAGTTTTTCTTTCTTATATATTATATATATAAGAATGCTACTGTTTTATCCCCAGGAATCTTCGCTCGCATTTCCAAAATCTGAACGTTTTCTTCTTGCTAGGGTTGGCCAGGTTAGTAGTTCTCTCTTGCATGAATATTTTCTTTTTTTTTTAACAACATAGAACTTCTAACAATTTATTATTTTCTAGATTGATTGGTAATTTAATCTTCAATAATATGCCTTAAATATTTATATGCAAGTGTTGTATTTTTGATGTTCATGCTGAGTAAATAAATTTGATAAAAATGATTGATATATTCGAATTGTTATAGATCCAAATTCAAAATCAAAAAATCTATAAACCTATATGAAGCCACAATTTTTGCCATGTGTCTATAAATCTAGAAAAATCTTTTTTATAGATTTATCCCTTACGGTAGATTAATATTAGTTGTTTCCAAAATCTTATCCCAATCCTTAGAATTTTCTTTCACTCCTCGTTTTTCGAGGTGATGCACTGTACTTTCCCAAATCTTTTATTTGACTGCAGCAATGGCGTCGCCTATTATCGTTGACATTAATTTTCGCCGTCTACTCCGCAAGATATGCGTTAAATTTTCACTCCAGCCTCCAAAGTACGGAATGACGCTAGATGCGGACTTGAGATTTTGCTCTTACGTCGATGTGGAAGTTCCAAGGAGTAGTCGAATCATAGAAGTCATTATAAGTTGGGGCGCACCGTCTTCGAATGCTAATCGTACCAAAGAGGATGCTGCAAGGATTGCTATTGGGAGGCTTCGCAAGGAGCTAGGCTTTGAAGTTAAGGACACAAATTACGAGGAAAGAAAAAGTTTAAGAGAGGGGAATGTAATGTACCGGATTTTTAATATAAAAATAAGTGAAAATAAAAATAGTGTGAGATACTATTTTTTATTGAACTTAGAGAAGTAAATATAAGTCGAAAATGAATTGGGCTGAATTTGAAATGAAAACAGAAAATTTAGAATTTTCTGTAAGGAACGGGACTGATTTTTTAGCAGAAAATTCACAGTGTCAGAAAATTTTGAAACTTTGAGGATATGTCAGAATTATTTTTCTGAGGCTAGATTAAAAGTTTCATGTCATTCCGACACTAGGAAAGTGAAAATAAAATATAACAACAATCTGTTAGAGATTTTAGTCGGTAGAGCTTTCGGTGACCAAAAAATAGTCCGAAACTTAGTGATGATCAGTTCTTCTGATTAACTTAAACCGAGCATGACTGTCAAATTTGAGCGCAAACGAACATTCCGAAGGGCTCCGGCGAAAAGTATCAGATTCTGAACTGAAATTGCAATAGTGTTGGAGGGTTTTTTTTTAAAGGGAGCTCTCCCTTTTCTCCCTCAGCAGAACACACACACACACGCATGAGAGAGAGAGAGAGAAGCTCTCTCTCCCTCACGATCTCCTCTCTCCCTCTCTAGTTCTCCCAAAACGTGGGGTTTTGGTGGAGATCGAGCTCAGGAACGCGTAGAGGACGTCGGATCGAGCTCTAGCACGCGTGGCGGCTCGGCGAGCTCGTGATCCTAGGTGAGGTTTTTCAGATTAGGGTTTAGGATTCTTGCTAAATCCTTCAAAATTGAGGTTCTTGAGTTCCCTAAAGGATTCTACGCTAGTTTAATCAAGGATTCACCGCAAATTGCGGAGTCTTCTTGAAAAAATCGGAAAACCCTAGTGTAAAAAAAAGGGTTTTGGATTTCGAGGGTTTAAAAATGGTTTGAACCCGTAGAATCCTAATTGGAGGTTAGCGAAACACGCGGGACAACTCAATTTCGTCGGACTGCAAGAAACGAAGCTGTTTTGAGTTCGACTCGGAGTAACGTGAATCTCCGTGTGTGTTAGGGCTAGGAGCTTGAAGAACAAGCTTGAAGCCGAGGATTAGAGCCCGATTGCAAGTGTCTACAAGCAATCGGAAGAGTGGAAGGTGGGTTTGCGCTTACCGAAGTGATTAGGTACTTTCATGCCAAAGAGTAAAGTTTAATATTTGTATTACTTGTTGATACATGTATGTAATGGTAGGTTATATGTTGTAATTATGAATGTATAAATCATATGTTGCTAGGTGAGATTACCTACCATTGGATGATGACATAGGCATGTGGAAACATATAGGATATATATATGTATGCCTAGGTATTAACATTGAACATAGGTCGATGAACTCTAGAAAAAATTAGAGGATTCGACAAGTAGAAAATCAATGGACTAGATGTCATAGAAACTGTGAATCCTATGTGTGGACAACTAGGATTGGAAAGAACATAATTGTCATTAAGTGTTATCGAACCTAGTGTCATTAACCTAGAGTCGTGGAACCTAGGTTGGGTAACATAGTGGTAGAGAGAGACCACTCGGATTGGAATGTGTATGAATCTAGTGTCACGCCCCGGGCTAGCTTAATTGCGGAAAACGGGTCAAATTTTTATTTTATTTTTTTTATACAAGCCTAGCCGCACGGCGTACAGACCCGCCACAAATACAGGTTCCTCTGTCTATGCGGACAGAGTCTCCCCTATATTTGCACGGCGTACCATCGACATACAACAGGATCACAATCACACTTTCATTCACAATAATTCACAAGGTACAAACATATAATACATTTGCATTCAGCTATCCCTACATGCCTCTAAGCACTCCTTAGGCGAAGGATGATGCGATGCACAGTACAATAGACATCCTATTAAAAATGCTTCCTACCCGAAAGCTTTGATTTTGAATTCTAATAAGTATTAAAGAGAATCCACAAAACCTTTTAAAATTGTTCCCCACACGGGAACCTCATTTTGAAACACTAGTAGTCAAAAGAACAAAATTCACTTGAAAGCCTTTTTATTTGAAAACGAGCTACCTCGAAGGGTAGGAGGCATCATTTGCAAATCCAATAAAACCATTCTGAGTCATTTATTAAAACATTCGTACAGTGTTAAGAAAATAATAACCACTGAACCACAATAAGTCTAAGTGCATGAAAGTAAAGGGGAAGGGACTAAACCAACTATACTAATCGGGACCGAAAGATCGATCGTCCACCGCGCCTCACGCACCGTCCCGACTCCCACCTCCCAAGTCACCTGAAAAATGATGGTGGGGGGATGAGAACATGTAAACATGTCTCTCCCTCCCAGTGGGTACCGCAAGCCAACGAAGGCCGGGCACACACTGGCAGACAGAAAACTAAAAGGAAGATAATACAGTAGCAATGCAAGTAAGTAGAGAACGAAACAAATATACTAGTGCTACTGTAAATGTAATGCATCAACAAATGAATATAGCAAATATACCCAATCTGAACATGCCATGTCGGTCCGCAGACCTCAGGCCCATGCCACTCCTACTCTGCCTGCATATAAGTGCCCCACTGAGCTCACGGGTCGGACGTACGACCACTTTTCCGGAAAAGAACACCCTCTTGCGGGGATCAACCGCTGGTGTTCGCAAAATGCGCAAGAGTAATGGCGATCAATGCAAGTATGACCAATAACTGTTAGCAACCAGCCAAATAATCCACCCCTCCGGGTATACCGACCGTATAGGTCATCAGACAACCGTGTCAAGAAACCGACCAAGAAGGTCACGAGAACATCAACTCAGATACAGATATAATCATATCTACTCTACTGCTAGAACATGTAAGGAATGCAAGTAGAGATCACAAGGTGCCGGCTCAACTCATCACATATACTCATATAAGGAAACGAAAAGGAAAGGATAGAAGGAACGTCACCGAGCATGCACCACTAGACCAACTTCGGATCGAAGTACCCACCTGTAATGATCGCGTCGGAATTCGGAACGCGCTGCGAATCAACCGGACCTACCACAGGTCCACCGAGTCAGGGACAAGTCACAAATGACTCAAACAAGACACAAACACACAACCCACAAATCCCGACACTCGGTTTCCCAAAAGCGATCTCCGTAAATCGCCGAAAGTCCCGAAATCACGTCGGGACGTCCTCGGGACACACGGACAGTCCCGAAAGATACTGGCTCGATCCATGAGTCAACCGCTGTCCCAAAACACATCCATTTGGGTGGTCTTGGCAGCGGGCACAAGATCGGACATCGAAACGATCATTCGCGGATGATCGTCCTGATCCGGGTTCCCGGAAGTGCCGATTTCGACACCGGAACCCACCATCGCTCACCGGACGTCTCCGAACACACGAGACGGCCCCGACAACCAGCCAACAAGGCTCAGCGGCAAACCCAAATGCATTCAAACAGTGTCGGATGAACTCCGAACCGAAACCGCATTCCACCGACGACTTTCGTCGGGAAATGCTCCGAAAACTCTTTTTCGGATGAACGAAGGGCAGCGGACCTTGGACAATCAGTCCACAGGTCACGCGTAGCGTGAACACGCTGCCCACAGCGACTAAATTGCATCAAAGCCCCTAAACATGCATCCATTTGCATAATAAGCAAGTATTTTATGATGTTTAGGGTCGTTACCTCGTTTCGAACGTTATCGAGGCCCGCCAAGACACACCCTGTTTGGTCTCGACGAGGCGAAGGCTGTGCTCACTGTACGGGGCACAGAGAATGGCCGAGGAGCATGCTGGATCAACCAAAACCTCAACCGAAAAGGCGGTCCGGGAGCGACATACGAGAACTTGCTGTTTCCAGCCCCGCAGATAGCTGAATAGGTGAGCACGGAGGTAAATGGCACACCGGGAGGGCCGTGCTCACCAGCGGGATTGTCGGAGATGGCCAGAGTCGCCGGAACAGCGACGCGACCAAAACTCAAGTTCAGCTCGGGCTGAGCCGAGAGCAAGGTGTTACTCCGGCCGACGGCGGAGACGACGGCGGGTGCGCCGGTGGGAGGCAGGTGCGGACGGCGGGGGACGGCCGGGGCTCGCACCAGCCATCGGCGGGAGGCGGTGGTTGCGGCGGGCGGTGATGCCCTAGCCCGCACGAACCCGGGGTGAGCTCGGGTTGGTCTCAGCGGTGGCGGCGGCGGCAGGGCGGCACCGGACGGTGACAGGGGATCCCTCCGGGGTCACGAGGGAGGAGGGGGAGGCCGGCCCGAGCAGCGGTGGCGGCGCGCAAGCCCGCACGGCCGCACGAGCAGCACCAGCCCAGGGCGCGGCGCGCGGCGGCTCCCTGCGCGAGCGGCGGCGACGGCGTCGGTCTGGGCTGGGGGCGGCGACGCCGGAGTGCCGAGGGGTATCGGCCAGGGGATACAGGAGGCGGAGATGGTGGCTTTCTGTCACCACCCACCTGCACGGGCTCCAGGCGGCTCCGGCCAAGGCTGCAAGGCAGCAGCGGCGCGCAGGGACGACTGGGGACGACGGGGCGGCGTGCCGGAGGTTGGTGACGGCGCTGGAAGCCCGTAGTAACTCCTGCACCATCTCCTGGGTAGATCTGACCCGAGAAGAGGTGATTCGAGAGAGGGAGAGGAAGGTGGAGGAGATTAGGGAAGGGCTGGCAGCAACAATGGCCGGCGGCGGCTGGCCGGCGGCGGTGGAAGCGGCGCGCAGGAGGATGGGCAGGAGGTGAGGGGTCGGTTAGGGTTCGCTGTGGAGGGAGGAGGTGGCTTAGGGTTAGGGTTGGATGAACAAACCTTAAAACCACATATATATACATATGCTCTTTTGCAAATAAGTCCACTAGAACTCAGTATTTCATCATGAGTCCTTCCCAGCGCACGTATTTTGCACATAAACACCTCCACGCTAAGTTTCGCGCATTTTGATGCATAAAATATTGGAACTTTTCGTGAAACATCCAATTTTATCTTTTGACCCTTCCTCGAAAAACGTGTTACATCTTGCGATCCGTCCGTCGGATTTCCAAACGGATAGTGCCAGCGTTGTAGTGTACCGGATTTTTTTAATATAAAAGTAAGTGAAAAGAAAAATAGTGTGAGATACTATTTTTATTCGACTTAGAGAAGTAAAAATAAGTTGGAAATGAATTGTGCTGAAATTGGAATGAAAATAGGAGATTTAGAATTTTCTGTAAGGAACGGGGCTGATTTTTTAGCAGAAAATTCACAGTGTCAGAAAATTATGAAAATTTCAGGATATATCAGAATTATTTTTCTGAGGCTAGATTAAAAGTTTCGTGTCGTTCCGACACCCGGAAAGTGAAAATAAAATATAACAGCAATGTGCTAGAGGTTTTAGTCGGTAGAGCTTTCGGTGACCAAAAAATGGTCCGAAACTGGATAGTGATGATCAGTTCTTCTTATTAACTTAAACCGAGCATGACTGTCAAATTTGGGCGCAAACGGATATTCAGAAGGTCTGAAACGAAAAGTATCAGATTCTGAATTGGACTAATGTCATAATACTTAAAGCTAGTGGACTTTTTAGCAATTGTTACATTGCTTAGCCTCTAAGCTGCCAGGGACTCCTCCATTCTCTTATCCTCTTCAACCTATACGTAGAGAGAGAGAGAGGGAGAGGAAAAGGAAGGGAAAAGAAGAGAAAGAGAAGAAGAAAAATAGAGATTTCTTGGGTCGTTTGACGAGCCGATCGAGCCCCCGCGCGCGTTGGATTTTTCCGGCGCTTCGATTGCGAGGTAGTATTTTATTATTATAATTTCGAATAGAATTTTTTGGTGGATTTTTAATATTGGATGGATGTTAAGAGAGGTAGTATTCTAAACCAATTAATCGAAAGATTAATCATGAAATTTGGAGTATTCATGTAGAACTTGAACCCTAGGCTTAGAAAATGAAATTTTGTCTCTAAGAGGTTTTGATCTAAATTGATCTTGTAAAACCTTAATTGAAGGTTAATTCGACGCGGTGGACAACTTCGTTTTGGACTACGACGAGGTTTGGCGTCCGATTGAGAGATTTTGCAGAATTTGGTTCGTTAGGCTTGGGTCGAGCCGAATCGACATCGGAAATCGAATTGCTTGGAAATCCTAGCAATTGGTAATTAGCGAAGGTGGGGGGTGCTATCCGAAATGGTTGAATTTCTTCCTATGTCTAAATCCTACTTTTTGAGCATATATGTATATATGTATGAAATTGTATGTAATAGGGTTCAATTATTTCTTATTCCAGAAACTTGCATGCCTCCTAAATTAGTTGTGAATAATCATGATTGAAAATTTGGAACTTAGGACGCATAAACCTAGTGCTATGTGAACCCTAGTGAAGTATTGAACTAGTAGAGAAAGTAGTGGATTGGACATAGAAAACAAAGTGTGGACATTGAAACAAAGCGAAACACTATTGTCATTGTGATAGTGAATGTGAACCTAGTGATGGAACGTGGATTAGGTCGTTGCATAAGCCTAATGTGTTATTTGTTATAGTTCCATGTATTATGAGTAGTGCATATTTGCTTATGTCCACATGTTGTGATGTTTGTATATTCGATTGATGCACGCGATATATTTGAGTAGAATTTCTAGTATGAGTGGAGAAAATTGGGTCGGTGCATGTGTAGCGTGACAACTAGTGCTTTGATATTATAGAGCATGCGAGGGATTGAAAGATATCCTCTGGACCATGCTAGGGATTGAAAGAGATCCCGTGATGTTGTGGTTGTCACCGTGGTTAGTGGCATGAATCTACTGGCATGTGTTGTTTGAACCTTGAGCGCCAAAGAGATATTGGGTCATTGCATTTGTAGTATGGCACATTGTGTCTTGCCATTGTTGAGCATTTACATTGGTTATTCCCCACCGGTAGGTGGAAGGTCCTCGAGTTTGGAGGGCAGATCATACTCGCATAGTCTGTTGTTGGCTTGTGGAGGTCACGACTCCCAAGCCGTGAGCTCCGGAGTGTCACGCGAACACGGGTGTGAAGGGCCCCGGGAGCCCTCCCCGGCAGACGGTCATGGTGGCTGGCTAGGAGTGAAAGACCTCTCCCCCACGTGACTTGGTGTGGTGAGTTGTGGCTCGACCTACGGGTGAGCCGGTGCAATTGGGTCCAAGATGAAAGAGACAGGTTGATTGACCATATTGTGTTTTGTACCCTATGCATGTGTTGCATCCTGTGTAGAGAGTGAGCATAGTGAGATTACATGTTGTGTGTGGGGTCGATCATGATATTTTTGTGAGTTGGGCTTGGTCTTGTGAGAAGCCCTGATTGAGTCAAGAATGAATTGGGTCAAGAGTGTGTGAGGGACACCATTGAACATATTAGAACATGACATTCATTCCTTATTGTAAGGCATAGTAGTGCTCGTTGTTGCACGTTGTATGTTTTGTAGTGGTAGACTACATATTTAGCTGCTTATATATTGTATTGCTATCTCCTTTTGTATTACTATGCCTTGTTGGACCTAGTGGGAAAGTCGGCGAGGTCGGCGGCCGAACCCACTGGGAACTTCTTTTAGTTCTCATCCCACTATTTTGCAGAGCCATCCATTAGCGGAGCAGCACCGGACCGAGGCTTGGGCGTCGCGCCCTAGATATCAAGGTTACCCTGTATAGATTACCCTTGTGTATGACAAGTAAAAGAAAAGAATGTAAAGCTGTTGTAGAATGTAATGTATTCGAGAGCGAAAGATGTAAATTGAGGAAAATGTATGTAAAATGTGGAATGTTGTAATAGTTAGTTTACATTAATGCTCTTGTGATATGCCCTCGTGCAAAACTGTGCTATGTTGTATTTTCTGGGTGAAATTCATTGTACCTGTTTTGTTTACGCCTTGGGCGGACAGGGGTAACTCTGTCCGTTCGGCGGTCTGTGCGCGTGCCCGAACCGACCAAAGTGGCGGTGTCGGGGCGTGACAAGCGTGTTCAGCACTGCCGAGGCATCGAACTCATGATTTTGTTTCGTTCGATTTGATTGCCGATTCGCAGATCAATAAACCCCTTTACGGCTCATATGCACCTTTGCATTTTGGTCCCTCAACCATAAGTAGGCTTTTCTGAGAACACCGTGCATCAATTCCAAAATCTGTTAGTGCCAACGAGTCCAGAATAGTCGGACAGTTGAAAATGAGCTATTGGACCACTATGAACGGAGTCCGATACACTCCAGAAGCCATATCTATTATTTGGCCTTACCGAAAAACCAGAGTTACTATTCACTTAGAATATTCAAAATCGCATAACTCTTTTATTCCACTTCGTTTTACTCGGAACTTGACGAGTGATTATGTAATTAAAATACGCACAAAAATAGTGTCAACGGGGAGTTAAATTAGACAGTAAAAATCTCAGTCTTTACACCTAGTGTCGTCGAACCTAGGTTGGGAAACATAGTGATAGGAAGATCACTTAAACAGAAAAGCATTGAACCTAGTATCATTGAACATAGATTGGAATCATAGTGGTAGGATAACCGCTTGGACATGAAAATATGAACCTAGAGAGGTTAACAATTTAGGGTAAATGATGAACCCTTGAGACTTGGAATGAAAAATGATGTGCACATCTTTGGAATATGGAATAACCTTGGCGTGTGCGACGATTTCGCCGCCAGATGGGTTTTGGTATCAGCTCAGGCGTGTGCGACGATTTCGCCGCCGTAGGCTGGATACCCGGGGTGTGTTCGACGATTTCGCCGCCCAGTGACTTGAGCCATTGTTGGCGTGTGCGACGATTTCGTCGCCAGGTGGCTAAGTCAGGTAAAGGATTACGCCGCCCAATGACTTGAGCCATTGTTGGCGTGTGCGACGATTTCGCCGCCAGGTGGCTAAGTCAGGTAAGGCGGTAAGCTGTGGATAATTGACTCAAGAGTGAGTCGGGTTTGACCTTGGCTAAGGTAAGTAAAACCTTAGGAGAGAATTGCATATAAAGTGGATAATGAAATAGAAAGTAGAAGAGAATACCTACTTGCATGGATTTTCATTATCGCATTTGCATGAAGCATAAGCATGTTTACCGTTTTTGCGTATATTAGAGTGATATGCTTACAAGTTATATGTATGTACTAATCCATGCTTATATGCTTCCTCTGGACCTGGTGGGTCGAGCTTCTCTCTTGGGTGGCCTTACCCACTGGGAACTATTTTATATAATTCTCATCCCACTGTTTTTCAGGTCCACACGCGAGCCGCGCGACGGCGTGAGGAAATGGCGTAGTTTAGTAGATAGCGCCCTACCACCTGTGACCAGATAGAAGTACCCTCTACTATGTATTTTAGGGGTATTACAATGAAAAGAATGAAATGTACCGTGTATATGATTGTATTTGGAAAGAATGAAACAAAAGTGTAATGTAAAATGCATGTGATGAATGCTTGTAATAGCTTAGTAGTTTGTGATGCTTTCCTTATGCAATATGTGTATGAATTCTGTTTCTGTTTGGAACTTTGTGAACTGTACTGATTGCAACGTCTTGGACGTACAGGGGAAATTCTGTCCGTTCGGCGGGTCTGTGTGCGTGCCCGAACCGACCAAATCGGCGGTCTCGGGGCGTGACAAGATTTGTCACGATCATGAAGAGCTTCGCGACGAATACGAAATGCTTAAGTTAGACTACGACCTTCTCAGAAGGTTCTATAATTCTTTGGTCGCAGAAAGGGACCGATTTGTTGCCGACTTGGAAGAAATGAAGGAAAATATTGATAGATGTTTTGAAATAATTCACCAACCCAACGTTGTTCCAATGGATGGGGAGTCGGCGGCAAACCCCGATGAACATGTGATGGCGACTTCTCCTGATTATTCGCCTATCGTATGTGGTCTAGAACATACGATGCTAACCAACGAGGATCCGAAGACACTTTCTGACTGCAAAAACTGAACTTTTCCTTTTTCCCTTCCTTCTTTCTCCCTTTTTTGTTTCATCATTCCTTCTTCTGTCATCTTTTTTCTCTTTTCTTTTAGGATTTTTCTTCTGTTTGCGTCGTGACTAGCTAAGTTTTGTGTTTTTGTATTTTCATCCTTTTCTTTCAATTTAGGAGTTGATTGTTGTTTGAGTCCTTTTAATATGGTGTCCTCTTTATTTTAATATGTTGTCCATGTTTGAGTCCTTTCAATATGGTGTCCTCTTTATTTTAATATGGTGTTCAGTGCAAATTTCTATGTATTTATTATAGTTTAAACTTGATCTGAATATAACTTATATTGCTACATTCGGATTATAACTATTAGATGGAAGTGGAAAAGAAAAAAGAAAAGAAGAGGTAAAGAAAAAAGTTCAAAAAAGAGGTTATGCTGAACAAAATAAAAACAAAATAGAACACTATGCACATGTTCTCCATAAGTGGAAAAGAAAAAAGAAAAGAAAAGGTAAAGAAAAAAGTTCAAAAAAGAGGTTATGCTGAACAAAATAAAAACAAAATAGAATCACTATGCGCATGTTCTCCATTTTCTCTTCTGACTCTGATAATGAGATTGGTGTGTAATTTTATAGCGATTCAAAAAACTGTTTTATCTTGATCCATTTGTGGGATAGCAGCGTCTCATCTTCCTAATGTTGTAATTAATTGTCACCAGATAGCCTGCTTTTCTATTGATTGGTATGTTAGACAAACCCTCAATAGGGGGTTTTCTACTTACTATATTCTCTTTTCCTTTTGCAGTTTGCTAACTTTTTGTTGAGTGGTTATTTGATGTGAATGTGGTAACAATGACTTAATTGTAATTTTGATTTGCTTTGAAAGCAAATAGTGCTGACCATCAATAGTCAGAAAGTGCTTCATTGGGACTCAATTGTAATTTTGAATTGCTTTGAAAGCAAATAGTGCTGACCATCAATAGTCAGAAAGTGCTTCATTGGCAAGTTCCTAATTGTTTTGTGGTGTGAATATTGGTAACAATGACTTAATTGTAATTTTGATTTGCTTTGAAAGCAAATGGTGCCGACCATCAATAGTCAGCAAGTGCTTCATTGGCAAGTTTCTGATTGTTTTGTGCTATGCATCTCTGACGAAAATCTCATTCTCAGTTATTAATTCTGCATTGTATTTAGCAGTTTATATCTGTTGAGAGAGTGTACTTGCATTCTTTTTCTCCCCTCTTTGATGAAATAGGTATTTGCTCTGTTAAAACTTTGCTATATGACAGCACAAGCAGCTAAGTTCAGACTGGACTCCTTGGTTTAGCTATATGGATCCTTTCCCTCTATTTAATTTTGTTTAGAGCATGGTGTACTGTCAAAATTGCGTTTTTCTCTATTATAATTACAGACATTTACTAGGTTTCCTATATTTAGCAAGTTTCAATGTATTGGTGTCAAACAAATCAATGTATTGCATGTCTCTATGCCCTTTTTGCCATAATAAATTTTCACATGGACACTTATTCCTTAGCAGGATGTCTTTGGTTTAGGAAGAATTAAATTCTTCCATGCATATTCTAGCTGGCAGTTATTCAACTTGCAATACTCTGATTTGTTGCTGATCTTGATATGCATATAACATCCCAACTAAGTTAAAATTATACACTAATGGCACATTATTGTGATCAGATTCAAACAATTATCAAAAAATTAAATCTTCAAATCCAAATATTAAACAGAATTAAACAGAGTTAAAACCCAAGAAAACCCTAAAGACCTTTAAAAAACACCCTTTTTTCCTAAAATTGATCGAAATCAAATCAAATTAAACCAAAATCAACACCAAATTCGAGAGCCGCAAATATTAATTCCTTCTGCAAATGTTGACAAGATATTGATTACAAAAAAGAGTTTCTAAGATAAAAAAAGGCTTGCTTGAACTACAAAATGACTCATTGAAACGACGAGTTGTATAAATAAAAGTAAGTATCTAATGCCCCTATATTGAAATTACTTTGAGCTACTTGAATGACAGCTTTATGCAACTCCCTTGCAAATAGTGTTTACCTCTCCTTAAGTGGCCTAAATGTCCTAATTCACTTAAGAGAATTGATGTTCCTTTTTATGTTTAATATGTCATCTTTATTTCTGGTATAGTTTGATTGATGAAGACTTGGCTAAAACAGCTTAACCAAGACAGCTTTATCTAAGGTTTTAATGTTTGATTTTTCTATTTCTATTTGAATATATGATGGATTGGTATAGATAGTGCCTTCTTTCTGATTCCTGTTAATAAAGGTAGAGCTAATTGATTAAAACTACTATGTTACTATAGTTGGCATAGAGCTTGCTGTTTTGTAGGCACTACAATTTATCAAACTCTTAATTTACTTAGCCTCGAGTTATATTGTGTAGTCAACTAACCATGTTTGAACAGAGATACAATCACACTTAATCTAACTGCACGCCTGATGTAGATCAGAGTAGTACGGTAGAGGAAATAGAGAGAAAAGAGAAACTCAGGGAACTCCCTAATTATATAAACAAATTTTCATTCCGTCATAAACTTCTTACAAAGAGGCCCTCTTGGGCTTATTTAATAATCTAAGATAAAACAATCACCTAAAAAACAACCACTTTTTTAAATTCAAACTTCAAAATGACTAATAAGTCATACCTATCCTAAGAACCAATGCTGACTAATCCTAACAAACTATTTCAAAATTTAAATATTCTAAGTATTCAAATATTCAAAATTCAAAATTCAAATATTAAAAGTCCTAACCTAATTCAGCTAGCTTGCATCAACAATTATGTTTGAGAAGGATAGGATGTTATTCATCCTGTATCTGCCCTTTATGTGCAAAAGTACCTCTCGATATGTCCGTCACACCTTAAACCAAGGGCCGGGCAGATGGTATGCGCACTGCTGAGTCCGGTCAAAACAAATAATGGATGTCAAGAAAATACATGAATAACAAAAAAAAAAAAATCTTATTAATTGGAAAAATATTAAAATTAACCATTCTGTCATTCCATGGTCATGTCTGTTTGATGTCAGGAACCTAATAAATAATACGATGATCCTTGGTCTTAATCTGACAAGTTATGAAAAATTCATCTGATTATCTCAACGTGATCCCGCTAGGCATGAAAAGGTTTATTCAACATCTGCACATAGCAAATAAGTAGGAGAAGAGAACAGGAATCTAGACGAACAAGAGAGCAGGAAGAGAATGTACAAGCTCATGGTGCCTTTGAGGTGGAGGGAGGTTTAAAAAGATAATTGGATGATTTTCCCAAGTAGTCAAGTAGTCTACCAACTCCAAATCATGTAATGCTGATTTATGTTAGATTAGATAAGATTAGAACACGTTGTCCAATTGTGTTTAAAACTGTGTCAGTTTGTCTATGAAGGGTCAAACTTTTATATTATTAGGTAATTTATCACATGGTTTCATCTATATATTTTGGTAGTATGTAGGGAGTCTCTCTTAAACTACAAATGTGAGGAAGTTTTGATCTCATCAGAGTTCTTTTTCTAAAGAAATTATTAGGTAGTTTGGACTGGATACTATGACTATATGTCCAACATGAAACATGACCTAACAGATTTTTGTATGTTTGTACAGTTACTGGAGGACTTCAGAATTGTGGTGTAATCCGCAAAATTACCAGCTTATTTTGTGTTTTCTTGCTAAACATTAGAATGAATTTTATAGGAATATTTGAGTGTTTGGAGAGCGTGAGTTTCTATGAAATTGGGACAAATTTGGTTGTATATTTTGGTAGTGTACGTTTTGCACATTAATAATGCTTCAAATGCAGGAAATATTGCAATTTGGTTTTGCACAAGCTATTTCTAATAATTTTTTACTAATATGAAGGTATATTCATATTTGGGCAATCATGATTGAGACTTGAATATAAGAACTTATATCAGCAGCCACTATTACACAAACAAGATAGAAAGCTGGTTTTTGGTAGATAATGTCCAACTGATTGAAGCCTGTAATTTTCGAACATAACTATCAGCAGTAGAAATTGTGTCAATTCATTTTTGTTAGTATCATGTCTATTGATCTATAGGTTTCCACTGCAAATGTTGGCAAGATATTGATTACAAAAAAGAGTTTCTAACATAAAAAAAGGCTTGCTTGAACTACAAAATGACTTATTGAAACGACGAGTTGTATAAATATGTTCAGTACACAGAGGTCGAAAGTCAAAACATATTCAGGTTCTATAGACAAAGTGAAGTAGTGTGAAGATGTGATCAGACAATGAAATGGAAACCAACAAAGTGAATTTAGAGAAAGTTTGATCTTCATGCATGCTTTCTATCACAACAACAAAAAGATCAGAAATGGAACAGCATATAAGTCGACCTGATTTGGGTGTAGAAAGATCGTGTTGACAGCTGCAAGACTTTCATACTTGCGTTGACAAGTTGCTGTCCTGAAACCAATTATGATAAGAATATAGTTATATTCCATTAAAAAAATAATACATATCATGATAAATAAGAAAGTCTGCAAATCCATCACTGCACATATTTTTTAGTATAGTAATTGAATTAGAATAACTGCTTGAGATACCTTATATCCCAGATCTTTACAGATCCATCTTCAGAATCTGAATACATCCAATTGCCATCACATTGAAATCCCACTGCCACTGCTGCAAATATGAGATAAGAAATATATTTAGGATCAAGATCATTATAACATCGTTTTCATCCATGTCAATTTTGATTTAGACAAATTAAAGGAACGAAAAGCAGGTAATGACTATTTGACCTGCAATATATGATTTAGACAAATTAAGATCACTGCATAGTATAGTATCACTATGATCTGTTCTCTTTCTCATGATATATTGTCTAGTTTCAAATACTTTGTTCAACTGAGTAGCCAAAAGCTAGAAAGGTAAACATTCTCACGACATTTAATGATTCCAAGGATGAATCAGATATCAGATAAGTTTCATAATGCAAATTATTTTGCACATCATGAGTTAGAATACCTCCTGCAGTGTAAAAAAAAATAGCACTCACAATTGAAAATAAATGAATGCAATACTCAGAATTATACCATAATCAGCTATAGTGACAGGGCTTTTGTTTGCTCTTGATTGCACATCTGATTGCAGAAGTGCCTTCTCCACCTTCTGAAATAAAGAGGAAAAAAATAACATCTATTGGTAGAGAAGCCATAATCAGCTATATTGGAAGTACATTACCTATGTCTATATTTTATTTATAGTGTTAACTAGAAACTTAGTCCCCACAGTTTGATCTGAACTTCAATTTTGTCTTTAGAATTTCAATCGTAAGAATCTTGAAACCCATTTCGATTTCACTCTTCCTGTAAAGGAGAGGGAATGAGGAAGGGTTTTTTATTTTTTGGGGTGGGAGTGAAGAAGCTGGTTTAAAAAATTTGTTGATAAACATCTTCTGCCTATTTATATAGCTTTTATAATGATTTTATTGACCAATATTCTGAAAACTCTAAATCAGGAGGAGTTATGAACTCTTAAAAGGTAATTACCTGCATAATGTGCGTCAGAAGTCACTTTCTAACTCCTATTTGCAAACAAATGCTCATCAATTTATATACAACAGCAAAGATGCCTCATTTTGGAGGTACACCTCAATGAGAATCAAGCTACTCATTGGGATCTTCAACATGGGTGACCACAAAAAGCTAAAAAAGAAACAGAAATTAACCAAAAGTATTTAAATATTAAATATTATAACAACCATACGCAAACAAAAGAGTGCAAGTTTTCTTTAGAAAAAAGTTATGTTTAATATTGAACGATTAAAAGTACCTGAATATGCAGCTAAAGAAGCGGCGGCAACAGTTTGGTAGTAAATGAAAAAAACCCATTAAATAAATAAAGTATAAGGAAAAAAGTAGCATGGAGTTAGAACTTTCCTCAATTCCTTCTTCTTTTCATGTATTCTAATCTTTTTTTTTTGGTTTTTACTTAAAATTGAGAATATTAGAAGAAGAAGCAGCAGCATAACTGCATATTATACTTCTTCTTATGTTTCCTTTTTTTTTCTTAGGATAGTTTGCGATTAAAATTTGAATGCATATATAAAGAGCGAACAACAGAATTATTATCAAAGGAATAACAAACAAAAATTGTAGAAGTAGATGGGAATAAGAGCCTTTCTTTCAAATTTAAAGTCATTCGCTAAAATTTGATACTTAAGCTTTAAGAAGAACTGGTTGAATAGGATGAAGAAGCTGTTGGATTTTATCCAATGATAAATTTTGATGATAACAAACAAATTTTGGATTTAATTTGTTACTTAGTAATTTCAGGTTTTAGTTGGATTTAAAGTGACTCAAGTCGAACCGAAATTGATCAAAGGTAACCATTCAATCAAATCGTTCAAATTGGCTCGGACAAGATCAAATTGTACCAAATTGGATGCAAATGCCACAACAATTATTCGGAGGACTTCTTTGCAATTTATCGGACTTGAGCCGGTCGACTTAGTCAAGTCGACCAATTCATCTTGGGTTTGATTTGAGCTTAACATCAAATTAGTCATTATTTTTAATATGGTATGAAAGAGATTTGATATATGGTATAAATTCAAATGAGCTTTTCAAATGTAGTAATATTTCAAATGTGTTTGCAAATGTGGTATGAATTCAAATTATTTTGGAATTAATTCAAAGCATTTGCAAATATGGTTTTAATTTTAAATTAAAATCAATTAACTTTAATTATGCTTTTATTCCATTTTTTGAAATGATGGCTAGTGTATTTAAAGGAGGGCTTTGATGTTGTTTGAGACACAACTTGAGAAAATTTCTCTAAGTCCTAAGTGTTATTTTATTTTTGAGCTTTATTGAGAGAATTGTAAGAGAAGTGCTGTAAAGTGTGATTGTAAGCGGCTTTGGTCTTGCCCTGTTGAAAAGGCCAAGTGATATTGGTTAAATCGGTACCTCAAGGAGAAGAAGGACCGGACTGGAGTAGGCAGAAGGCCGAACCAGGATAAATCATCTGTGTTATCTGAGTTTGCTTCTTGTTTCTTTTCTTTCTTTTATTTGGTTGTGCAACTTTTATCTTGATTTGATTTTACTTGAGTTTTTAGTTCTCAACTAATTCCCCCCCCCCCCCCCCCCCCCCCCCCCCTCTTAGTTGCCATTTGATCCTTCATTTGGTATCAGAGCGCAGGTCTCACTGTTGCAGACTAACTGTCTCGTGAGATGGCAACTTTTCATGCTACCGTTGAAGGTCAATCCATCTCCCGTCCTCCCTTCTTTACCGGGAGTAACTACACCTATTGGAAGGTGCGGATGCAGATTTTTCTACAATCCCTAGATTTTGATCTTTGGGACATTGTAGAAAATGGATACACCAAACCTACCACGGCAACTAGCACGTGGAAGGCAGAGGACAAAGGTAAATTTAATTTGAACTCTAGAGCGATGAACGCTCTTCATTGTGCTCTTGATTATAACGAGTCCAACCGAATTTCTACGTGCAAAACTGCAAAAGAAATTTGGGATAAATTAGCCGTTGTTCATGAGGGGACAAACCAAGTAAAAGAGTCTAAGATAAATATGCTTACTCGTGACTATGAAATGTTTTGTGTGCAACCAAATGAAAGTATTACTGATATGTACACTAGATTTACTAATATCATTAATAGTCTGAAGGCTTTGGGAAAGGATTTTTCTGATGCAGAACTTGTCAGAAAAATACTCAGAAGTTTTCCTCAAAATGGACCTTGGGAACCAAAGTTGGCGGCTATTCAAGAAGCGCGCGACCTCGACAAATTCTCATTGGAGGAACTCATGGGTTCTCTTATGACTTATGAGTTGCGATTAAAGACGGAGCCTTCTACTTCCATCATCCATACAGAAACGAAAAACATAGCTCTCAACTCTAACGAAGGAGATGGAGGCGACTCCGATGATGCCACTGATGATGAGATCTCACTTCTTTCTAGAAGATTAAAGAAGATCATACAAAGAAAGAACGGAGGTAGATGGTCCGGTAAAGGTAATAGTAGATCAAACTTCTTTAAAAAGGATGTCAAATGTTATAATTGTAATAAAACCGGACATATAAGTTATGATTGTCAAAATAAGTCTCCCCGAAAAGAAAAAATGAAGAATAAAGCCTTCTCTGCTGCTTGGAGTGATGATAGCGATTCCGACAAGGAGGAACCAACTAAGGAGGTCTCCAACTTAAGCCTCACTTGACGATGCACCTTCAAATCTTTGCTTCATGGCAAATGTAGAAGATGAGGTAAATGATTTAACCCATGATGAACTTTTAGAAGTTTTTTGTGATCTTTATGATGATCTCCAAAAATTTGGTCCTAAATATGCTTCTTTAAAAAAGGAAAATATATCTTTAATCTCTGATGTAAATTTAATAAAATCTGAAAATAAAAGTTTAAAAAATGAATTGAGTTTATTAAAGAAGCAACTTGAGACCAAAAGTGATGGCGAAAATCATAAAGATATCAGTTTTATTAAAAATAAAAATGAATCTCTAAAGAAGGACTTGATCGATTCAAGAAACACTTTAGAAAGATTCATTGGTAGTACAAAAACTGTAAATATGATGTTGGGTAATCAAAGATCCTACTTGGATAAGACCGGACTTGGGTATCAACACAAGTCCAGTCAAAAGAAAAATATTTTTAAGCCATTTGTAAAATATTCAAATGGTAATAAAAATATGTTATGCACCTATTGTAATAATATAGGGCATCATGTAACCCAATGTCAATTTAGAAATAAGTTTCAACTTAGACAAATTTGGGTGGTGAAAGGTTCTAACACAAGTGGACCCAAATCCACTTGGGTACCCTTCTTAACTTGAATTTTTTTTGTAGGTATGCCTGCACTCAACAAAGTCGAGCGACAAATGGTACTTAGACAGCGGGTGCTCAAGGCACATGACGGGCAACCCAACAAATTTATCGTCGCTTGAGTATGAAGAGGGCGGGCTTATAACCTTTGGAAATAACTCCAAAGGTCGTATCATTGGAAAAGGCTCAATCGGTAACAATTATTTTAAAATTAATGATGTTTATTTAGTAGAAGGACTTAAACATAATTTATTGAGTATTAGTCAACTTTGTGGATTTTTGTCTTACGTTTTTCTTTCGTTTTAATCTTTTTTTTTTTTGAATTATGGGGCTTTCTGTGCGAAATTTTTTTTTCCTCCTTATCTTTTTAAATTATTTTTTTAATGATGCCAAAAGGGGGAGAAGAAAAGATTACCTCAAAATTATTTCATAAACTTCTTTCACTTTAATGGAAAGATTTTTTATCGTGCTTATTTTGAGGGAGAGTTCTTCTATTTCTTTATTATCTTTTCAAATTGTTTGTCATCATCAAAAAGGGAGAGATTGTTGGATTTTATCCAATGATAAATTTTGATGATAACAAACAAATTTTGGATTTAATTTGTTACTTAGTAATTTCAGGTTTTAGTTGGATTTAAAGTGACTCAAGTCGAACCGAAATTGATCAAAGGTAACCATTCAATCAAATCGTTCAAATTGGCTCGGACAAGATCAAATTGTACCAAATTGGATGCAAATGCCACAACAATTATTCGGAGGACTTCTTTGCAATTTATCGGACTTGAGCCGGTCGACTTAGTCAAGTCGACCAATTCATCTTGGGTTTGATTTGAGCTTAACATCAAATTAGTCATTATTTTTAATATGTTATGAAAGAGATTTGATATATGGTATAAATTCAAATGAGCTTTTCAAATGTAGTAATATTTCAAATGTGTTTGCAAATGTGGTATGAATTCAAATTATTTTGGAATTAATTCAAAGCATTTGCAAATATGGTTTTAATTTTAAATTAAAATCAATTAACTTTAATTATGCTTTTATTCCATTTTTTGAAATGATGGCTAGTGTATTTAAAGGAGGGCTTTGATGTTGTTTGAGACACAACTTGAGAAAATTTCTCTAAGTCCTAAGTGTTATTTTATTTTTGAGCTTTGTTGAGAGAATTGTAAGAGAAGTGCTGTAAAGTGTGATTGTAAGCGGCTTTGGTCTTGCCCTGTTGAAAAGGCCAAGTGATAGTGGTTAAATCGGTACCTCAAGGAGAAGAAGGACCGGACTGGAGTAGGCAGAAGGCCGAACCAGGATAAATCATCTGTGTTATCTGAGTTTGCTTCTTGTTTCTTTTCTTTCTTTTATTTGGTTGTGCAACTTTTATCTTGATTTGATTTTACTTGAGTTTTTAGTTCTCAACTAATTCCCCCCCCCCCCCCCCCCCCCCCCCCCCCCCCCCCCCCCCCCCCCCCCCCCCCCCCCCCCCCCCCCCCCCCCCCCCCCCCCCCCCCCTCTTAGTTGCCATTTGATCCTTCATTTGGTATCAGAGCGCAGGTCTCACTGTTGCAGACTAACTGTCTCGTGAGATGGCAACTTTTCATGCTACCGTTGAAGGTCAATCCATCTCCCGTCCTCCCTTCTTTACCGGGAGTAACTACACCTATTGGAAGGTGCGGATGCAGATTTTTCTACAATCCCTAGATTTTGATCTTTGGGACATTGTAGAAAATGGATACACCAAACCTACCACGGCAACTAGCACGTGGAAGGCAGAGGACAAAGATAAATTTAATTTGAACTCTAGAGCGATGAACGCTCTTCATTGTGCTCTTGATTCTAACGAGTTCAACCGAATTTCTACGTGCAAAACTGCAAAAGAAATTTGGGATAAATTAGCCGTTGTTCATGAGGGGACAAACCAAGTAAAAGAGTCTAAGATAAATATGCTTACTCGTGACTATGAAATGTTTTTTGTGTGCAACCAAATGAAAGTATTACTGATATGTACACTAGATTTACTAATATCATTAATAGTCTGAAGGCTTTGGGAAAGGATTTTTCTGATGCAGAACTTGTCAGAAAAATACTCAGAAGTTTTCCTCAAAATGGACCTTGGGAACCAAAGTTGGCGGCTATTCAAGAAGCGCGCGACCTCGACAAATTCTCATTGGAGGAACTCATGGGTTCTCTTATGACTTATGAGTTGCGATTAAAGACGGAGCCTTCTACTTCCATCATCCATACAGAAACGAAAAACATAGCTCTCAACTCTAACGAAGGAGATGGAGGCGACTCCGATGATGCCACTGATGATGATGAGATCTCACTTCTTTCTAGAAGATTAAAGAAGATCATACAAAGAAAGAACGGAGGTAGATGGTCCGGTAAAGGTAATAGTAGATCAAACTTCTTTAAAAAGGATGTCAAATGTTATAATTGTAATAAAACCGGACATATAAGTTATGATTGTCAAAATAAGTCTCCCCGAAAAGAAAAAATGAAGAATAAAGCCTTCTCTGCTGCTTGGAGTGATGATAGCGATTCCGACAAGGAGGAACCAACTAAGGAGGTCTCCAACTTAAGCCTCACTTGACGATGCACCTTCAAATCTTTGCTTCATGGCAAATGTAGAAGATGAGGTAAATGATTTAACCCATGATGAACTTTTAGAAGTTTTTTGTGATCTTTATGATGATCTCCAAAAATTTGGTCCTAAATATGCTTCTTTAAAAAAGGAAAATATATCTTTAATCTCTGATGTAAATTTAATAAAATCTGAAAATAAAAGTTTAAAAAATGAATTGAGTTTATTAAAGAAGCAACTTGAGACCAAAAGTGATGGCGAAAATCATAAAGATATCAGTTTTATTAAAAATAAAAATGAATCTCTAAAGAAGGACTTGATCGATTCAAGAAACACTTTAGAAAGATTCATTGGTAGTACAAAAACTCTAAATATGATGTTGGGTAATCAAAGATCCTACTTGGATAAGACCGGACTTGGGTATCAACACAAGTCCAGTCAAAAGAAAAATATTTTTAAGCCATTTGTAAAATATTCAAATGGTAATAAAAATATGTTATGCACCTATTGTAATAATATAGGGCATCATGTAACCCAATGTCAATTTAGAAATAAGTTTCAACTTAGACAAATTTGGGTGGTGAAAGGTTCTAACACAAGTGGACCCAAATCCACTTGGGTACCCTTCTTAACTTGAATTTTTTTTTGTAGGTATGCCTGCACTCAACAAAGTCGAGCGACAAATGGTACTTAGACAGCGGGTGCTCAAGGCACATGACGGGCAACCCAACAAATTTATCGTCGCTTGAGTATGAAGAGGGCGGGCTTATAACCTTTGGAAATTACTCCAAAGGTCGTATCATTGGAAAAGGCTCAATCGGTAACAATTATTTTAAAATTAATGATGTTTATTTAGTAGAAGGACTTAAACATAATTTATTGAGTATTAGTCAACTTTGTGGATTTTTGTCTTACGTTTTTCTTTCGTTTTAATCTTCTTTTTTTTGAATTATGGGGCTTTCTGTGCGAAATTTTTTTTTCCTCCTTAATTTTTTAAATTATTTTTTTAATGATGCCAAAAGGGGGAGAAGAAAAGATTACCTCAAAATTATTTCATAAACTTCTTTCACTTTAATGGAAAGATTTTTTATCGTGCTTATTTTGAGGGGGAGTTCTTCTATTTCTTTATTATCTTTTCAAATTGTTTGTCATCATCAAAAAGGGGGAGATTGTTGGATTTTATCCAATGATAAATTTTGATGATAACAAACAAATTTTGGATTTAATTTGTTACTTAGTAATTTCAGGTTTTAGTTGGATTTAAAGTGACTCAAGTCGAACCGAAATTGATCAAAGGTAACCATTCAATCAAATCGTTCAAATTGGCTCGGACAAGATCAAATTGTACCAAATTGGATGCAAATGCCACAATAATTATTCGAAGGACTTCTTTGCAATTTATCGGACTTGAGCCGGTCGACTTAGTCAAGTCGACCAATTCATCTTGGGTTTGATTTGAGCTTAACATCAAATTAGTCATTATTTTTAATATGGTATGAAAGAGATTTGATATATGGTATAAATTCAAATGAGCTTTTCAAATGTAGTAATATTTCAAATGTGTTTGCAAATGTGCTATGAATTCAAATTATTTTGGAATTAATTCAAAGCATTTGCAAATATGGTTTTAATTTTAAATTAAAATCAATTAACTTTAATTATGCTTTTATTCCATTTTTTGAAATGATGGCTAGTGTATTTAAAGGAGGGCTTTGATGTTGTTTGAGACACAACTTGAGAAAATTTCTCTAAGTCCTAAGTGTTATTTTATTTTTGAGCTTTGTTGAGAGAATTGTAAGAGAAGTGCTGTAAAGTGTGATTGTAAGCGGCTTTGGTCTTGCCCTGTTGAAAAGGCCAAGTGATAGTGGTTAAATCGGTACCTCAAGGAGAAGAAGGACCGGACTGGAGTAGGCAGAAGGCCGAACCAGGATAAATCATCTGTGTTATCTGAGTTTGCTTCTTGTTTCTTTTCTTTCTTTTATTTGGTTGTGCAACTTTTATCTTGATTTGATTTTACTTGAGTTTTTAGTTCTCAACTAATTCACCCCCCCCCCCCTCTTAGTTGCCATTTGATCCTTCATTTGGTATCAGAGCGCAGGTCTCACTGTTGCAGACTAACTGTCTCGTGAGATGGCAACTTTTCATGCTACCGTTGAAGGTCAATCCATCTCCCGTCCTCCCTTCTTTACCGGGAGTAACTACACCTATTGGAAGGTGCGGATGCAGATTTTTCTACAATCCCTAGATTTTGATCTTTGGGACATTGTAGAAAATGGATACACCAAACCTACCACGGCAACTAGCACGTGGAAGGCAGAGGACAAAGATAAATTTAATTTGAACTCTAGAGCGATGAACGCTCTTCATTGTGCTCTTGATTCTAACGAGTTCAACCGAATTTCTACGTGCAAAACTGCAAAAGAAATTTGGGATAAATTAGCCGTTGTTCATGAGGGGACAAACCAAGTAAAAGAGTCTAAGATAAATATGCTTACTCGTGACTATGAAATGTTTTGTGTGCAACCAAATGAAAGTATTACTGATATGTACACTAGATTTACTAATATCATTAATAGTCTGAAGGCTTTGGGAAAGGATTTTTCTGATGCAGAACTTGTCAGAAAAATACTCAGAAGTTTTCCTCAAAATGGACCTTGGGAACCAAAGTTGGCGGCTATTCAAGAAGCGCGCGACCTCGACAAATTCTCATTGGAGGAACTCATGGGTTCTCTTATGACTTATGAGTTGCGATTAAAGACGGAGCCTTCTACTTCCATCATCCATACAGAAACGAAAAACATAGCTCTCAACTCTAACGAAGGAGATGGAGGCGACTCCGATGATGCCACTGATGATGAGATCTCACTTCTTTCTAGAAGATTAAAGAAGATCATACAAAGAAAGAACGGAGGTAGATGGTCCGGTAAAGGTAATAGTAGATCAAACTTCTTTAAAAAGGATGTCAAATGTTATAATTGTAATAAAACCGGACATATAAGTTATGATTGTCAAAATAAGTCTCCCCGAAAAGAAAAAATGAAGAATAAAGCCTTCTCTGCTGCTTGGAGTGATGATAGCGATTCCGACAAGGAGGAACCAACTAAGGAGGTCTCCAACTTAAGCCTCACTTGACGATGCACCTTCAAATCTTTGCTTCATGGCAAATGTAGAAGATGAGGTAAAAGATTTAACCCATGATGAACTTTTAGAAGTTTTTTGTGATCTTTATGATGATCTCCAAAAATTTGGTCCTAAATATGCTTCTTTAAAAAAGGAAAATATATCTTTAATCTCTGATGTAAATTTAATAAAATCTGAAAATAAAAGTTTAAAAAATGAATTGAGTTTATTAAAGAAGCAACTTGAGACCAAAAGTGATGGCGAAAATCATAAAGATATCAGTTTTATTAAAAATAAAAATGAATCTCTAAAGAAGGACTTGATCGATTCAAGAAACACTTTAGAAAGATTCATTGGTAGTACAAAAACTCTAAATATGATGTTGGGTAATCAAAGATCCTACTTGGATAAGACCGGACTTGGGTATCAACACAAGTCCAGTCAAAAGAAAAAATATTTTTAAGCCATTTGTAAAATATTCAAATGGTAATAAAAATATGTTATGCACCTATTGTAATAATATAGGGCATCATGTAACCCAATGTCAATTTAGAAATAAGTTTCAACTTAGACAAATTTGGGTGGTGAAAGGTTCTAACACAAGTGGACCCAAATCCACTTGGGTACCCTTCTTAACTTGAATTTTTTTGTAGGTATGCCTGCACTCAACAAAGTCGAGCGACAAATGGTACTTAGACAGCGGGTGCTCAAGGCACATGACGGGCAACCCAACAAATTTATCGTCGCTTGAGTATGAAGAGGGCGGGCTTATAACCTTTGGAAATTACTCCAAAGGTCGTATCATTGGAAAAGGCTCAATCGGTAACAATTATTTTAAAATTAATGATGTTTATTTAGTAGAAGGACTTAAACATAATTTATTGAGTATTAGTCAACTTTGTGGATTTTTGTCTTACGTTTTTCTTTCGTTTTAATCTTCTTTTTTTTGAATTATGGGCCTTTCTGTGCGAAATTTTTTTTTTCCTCCTTATCTTTTTAAATTATTTTTTTAATGATGCCAAAAGGGGGAGAAGAAAAGATTACCTCAAAATTATTTCATAAACTTCTTTCACTTTAATGGAAAGATTTTTTATCGTGCTTATTTTGAGGGGGAGTTCTTCTATTTCTTTATTATCTTTTCAAATTGTTTGTCATCATCAAAAAGGGGGAGATTGTTGGATTTTATCCAATGATAAATTTTGATGATAACAAACAAATTTTGGATTTAATTTGTTACTTAGTAATTTCAGGTTTTAGTTGGATTTAAAGTGACTCAAGTCGAACCGAAATTGATCAAAGGTAACCATTCAATCAAATCGTTCAAATTGGCTCGGACAAGATCAAATTGTACCAAATTGGATGCAAATGCCACAACAATTATTCGAAGGACTTCTTTGCAATTTATCGGACTTGAGCCGGTCGACTTAGTCAAGTCGACCAATTCATCTTGGGTTTGATTTGAGCTTAACATCAAATTAGTCATTATTTTTTAATATGGTATGAAAGAGATTTGATATATGGTATAAATTCAAATGAGCTTTTCAAATGTAGTAATATTTCAAATGTGTTTGCAAATGTGCTATGAATTCAAATTATTTTGGAATTAATTCAAAGCATTTGCAAATATGGTTTTAATTTTAAATTAAAATCAATTAACTTTAATTATGCTTTTATTCCATTTTTTGAAATGATGGCTAGTGTATTTAAAGGAGGGCTTTGATGTTGTTTGAGACACAACTTGAGAAAATTTCTCTAAGTCCTAAGTGTTATTTTATTTTTGAGCTTTGTTGAGAGAATTGTAAGAGAAGTGCTGTAAAGTGTGATTGTAAGCGGCTTTGGTCTTGCCCTGTTGAAAAGGCCAAGTGATAGTGGTTAAATCGGTACCTCAAGGAGAAGAAGGACCGGACTGGAGTAGGCAGAAGGCCGAACCAGGATAAATCATCTGTGTGTTATCTGAGTTTGCTTCTTGTTTCTTTTCTTTCTTTTATTTGGTTGTGCAACTTTTATCTTGATTTGATTTTACTTGAGTTTTTAGTTCTCAACTAATTCACCTCACCCCCCCCCCACCCCCCCCCCCCCCCCCCCCCCCCCCCCCCCCCCCCCCCCCCTCTTAGTTGCCATTTGATCCTTCATTTGGTATCAGAGCGCAGGTCTCACTGTTGCAGACTAACTGTCTCGTGAGATGGCAACTTTTCATGCTACCGTTGAAGGTCAATCCATCTCCCGTCCTCCCTTCTTACCGGGAGTAACTACACCTATTGGAAGGTGCGGATGCAGATTTTTCTACAATCCCTAGATTTTGATCTTTGGGACATTGTAGAAAATGGATACACCAAACCTACCACGGCAACTAGCACGTGGAAGGCAGAGGACAAAGATAAATTTAATTTGAACTCTAGAGCGATGAACGCTCTTCATTGTGCTCTTGATTCTAACGAGTTCAACCGAATTTCTACGTGCAAAACTGCAAAAGAAATTTGGGATAAATTAGCCGTTGTTCATGAGGGGACAAACCAAGTAAAAGAGTCTAAGATAAATATGCTTACTCGTGACTATGAAATGTTTTGTGTGCAACCAAATGAAAGTATTACTGATATGTACACTAGATTTACTAATATCATTAATAGTCTGAAGGCTTTGGGAAAGGATTTTTCTGATGCAGAACTTGTCAGAAAAATACTCAGAAGTTTTCCTCAAAATGGACCTTGGGAACCAAAGTTGGCGGCTATTCAAGAAGCGCGCGACCTCGACAAATTCTCATTGGAGGAACTCATGGGTTCTCTTATGACTTATGAGTTGCGATTAAAGACGGAGCCTTCTACTTCCATCATCCATACAGAAACGAAAAACATAGCTCTCAACTCTAACGAAGGAGATGGAGGCGACTCCGATGATGCCACTGATGATGAGATCTCACTTCTTTCTAGAAGATTAAAGAAGATCATACAAAGAAAGAACGGAGGTAGATGGTCCGGTAAAGGTAATAGTAGATCAAACTTCTTTAAAAAGGATGTCAAATGTTATAATTGTAATAAAACCGGACATATAAGTTATGATTGTCAAAATAAGTCTCCCCGAAAAGAAAAAATGAAGAATAAAGCCTTCTCTGCTGCTTGGAGTGATGATAGCGATTCCGACAAGGAGGAACCAACTAAGGAGGTCTCCAACTTAAGCCTCACTTGACGATGCACCTTCAAATCTTTGCTTCATGGCAAATGTAGAAGATGAGGTAAAAGATTTAACCCATGATGAACTTTTAGAAGTTTTTTGTGATCTTTATGATGATCTCCAAAAATTTGGTCCTAAATATGCTTCTTTAAAAAAGGAAAATATATCTTTAATCTCTGATGTAAATTTAATAAAATCTGAAAATAAAAGTTTAAAAAATGAATTGAGTTTATTAAAGAAGCAACTTGAGACCAAAAGTGATGGCGAAAATCATAAAGATATCAGTTTTATTAAAAATAAAAATGAATCTCTAAAGAAGGACTTGATCGATTCAAGAAACACTTTAGAAAGATTCATTGGTAGTACAAAAACTCTAAATATGATGTTGGGTAATCAAAGATCCTACTTGGATAAGACCGGACTTGGGTATCAACACAAGTCCAGTCAAAAGAAAAATATTTTTAAGCCATTTGTAAAATATTCAAATGGTAATAAAAATATGTTATGCACCTATTGTAATAATATAGGGCATCATGTAACCCAATGTCAATTTAGAAATAAGTTTCAACTTAGACAAATTTGGGTGGTGAAAGGTTCTAACACAAGTGGACCCAAATCCACTTGGGTACCCTTCTTAACTTGAATTTTTTTGTAGGTATGCCTGCACTCAACAAAGTCGAGCGACAAATGGTACTTAGACAGCGGGTGCTCAAGGCACATGACGGGCAACCCAACAAATTTATCGTCGCTTGAGTATGAAGAGGGCGGGCTTATAACCTTTGGAAATTACTCCAAAGGTCGTATCATTGGAAAAGGCTCAATCGGTAACAATTATTTTAAAATTAATGATGTTTATTTAGTAGAAGGACTTAAACATAATTTATTGAGTATTAGTCAACTTTGTGGATTTTTGTCTTACGTTTTTCTTTCGTTTTAATCTTCTTTTTTTTGAATTATGGGCCTTTCTGTGCGAAATTTTTTTTTCCTCCTTATCTTTTTAAATTATTTTTTTAATGATGCCAAAAGGGGGAGAAGAAAAGATTACCTCAAAATTATTTCATAAACTTCTTTCACTTTAATGGAAAGATTTTTTATCGTGCTTATTTTGAGGGGGAGTTCTTCTATTTCTTTATTATCTTTTCAAATTGTTTGTCATCATCAAAAAGGGGGAGATTGTTGGATTTTATCCAATGATAAATTTTGATGATAACAAACAAATTTTGGATTTAATTTGTTACTTAGTAATTTCAGGTTTTAGTTGGATTTAAAGTGACTCAAGTCGAACCGAAATTGATCAAAGGTAACCATTCAATCAAATCGTTCAAATTGGCTCGGACAAGATCAAATTGTACCAAATTGGATGCAAATGCCACAACAATTATTCGAAGGACTTCTTTGCAATTTATCGGACTTGAGCCGGTCGACTTAGTCAAGTCGACCAATTCATCTTGGGTTTGATTTGAGCTTAACATCAAATTAGTCATTATTTTTAATATGGTATGAAAGAGATTTGATATATGGTATAAATTCAAATGAGCTTTTCAAATGTAGTAATATTTCAAATGTGTTTGCAAATGTGCTATGAATTCAAATTATTTTGGAATTAATTCAAAGCATTTGCAAATATGGTTTTAATTTTAAATTAAAATCAATTAACTTTAATTATGCTTTTATTCCATTTTTTGAAATGATGGCTAGTGTATTTAAAGGAGGGCTTTGATGTTGTTTGAGACACAACTTGAGAAAATTTCTCTAAGTCCTAAAGTGTTATTTTATTTTTGAGCTTTGTTGAGAGAATTGTAAGAGAAGTGCTGTAAAGTGTGATTGTAAGCGGCTTTGGTCTTGCCCTGTTGAAAAGGCCAAGTGATAGTGGTTAAATCGGTACCTCAAGGAGAAGAAGGACCGGACTGGAGTAGGCAGAAGGCCGAACCAGGATAAATCATCTGTGTTATCTGAGTTTGCTTCTTGTTTCTTTTCTTTCTTTTATTTGGTTGTGCAACTTTTATCTTGATTTGATTTTACTTGAGTTTTTAGTTCTCAACTAATTCCCCCCCCCCCCCCCCCCCCCCCCCCCCCCCCCTCTTAGTTGCCATTTGATCCTTCATTTGGTATCAGAGCGCAGGTCTCACTGTTGCAGACTAACTGTCTCGTGAGATGGCAACTTTTCATGCTACCGTTGAAGGTCAATCCATCTCCCGTCCTCCCTTCTTTACCGGGAGTAACTACACCTATTGGAAGGTGCGGATGCAGATTTTTCTACAATCCCTAGATTTTGATCTTTGGGACATTGTAGAAAATGGATACACCAAACCTACCACGGCAACTAGCACGTGGAAGGCAGAGGACAAAGATAAATTTAATTTGAACTCTAGAGCGATGAACGCTCTTCATTGTGCTCTTGATTCTAACGAGTTCAACCGAATTTCTACGTGCAAAACTGCAAAAGAAATTTGGGATAAATTAGCCGTTGTTCATGAGGGGACAAACCAAGTAAAAGAGTCTAAGATAAATATGCTTACTCGTGACTATGAAATGTTTTGTGTGCAACCAAATGAAAGTATTACTGATATGTACACTAGATTTACTAATATCATTAATAGTCTGAAGGCTTTGGGAAAGGATTTTTCTGATGCAGAACTTGTCAGAAAAATACTCAGAAGTTTTCCTCAAAATGGACCTTGGGAACCAAAGTTGGCGGCTATTCAAGAAGCGCGCGACCTCGACAAATTCTCATTGGAGGAACTCATGGGTTCTCTTATGACTTATGAGTTGCGATTAAAGACGGAGCCTTCTACTTCCATCATCCATACAGAAACGAAAAACATAGCTCTCAACTCTAACGAAGGAGATGGAGGCGACTTCGATGATGCCACTGATGATGAGATCTCACTTCTTTCTAGAAGATTAAAGAAGATCATACAAAGAAAGAACGGAGGTAGATGGTCCGGTAAAGGTAATAGTAGATCAAACTTCTTTAAAAAGGATGTCAAATGTTATAATTGTAATAAAACCGGACATATAAGTTATGATTGTCAAAATAAGTCTCCCCGAAAAGAAAAAATGAAGAATAAAGCCTTCTCTGCTGCTTGGAGTGATGATAGCGATTCCGACAAGGAGGAACCAACTAAGGAGGTCTCCAACTTAAGCCTCACTTGACGATGCACCTTCAAATCTTTGCTTCATGGCAAATGTAGAAGATGAGGTAAATGATTTAACCCATGATGAACTTTTAGAAGTTTTTTGTGATCTTTATGATGATCTCAAAAAATTTGGTCCTAAATATGCTTCTTTAAAAAAGGAAAATATATCTTTAATCTCTGATGTAAATTTAATAAAATCTGAAAATAAAAGTTTAAAAAATGAATTGAGTTTATTAAAGAAGCAACTTGAGACCAAAAGTGATGGCGAAAATCATAAAGATATCAGTTTTATTAAAAATAAAAATGAATCTCTAAAGAAGGACTTGATCGATTCAAGAAACACTTTAGAAAGATTCATTGGTAGTACAAAAACTCTAAATATGATGTTGGGTAATCAAAGATCCTACTTGGATAAGACCGGACTTGGGTATCAACACAAGTCCAGTCAAAAGAAAAATATTTTTAAGCCATTTGTAAAATATTCAAATGGTAATAAAAATATGTTATGCACCTATTGTAATAATATAGGGCATCATGTAACCCAATGTCAATTTAGAAATAAGTTTCAACTTAGACAAATTTGGGTGGTGAAAGGTTCTAACACAAGTGGACCCAAATCCACTTGGGTACCCTTCTTAACTTGAATTTTTTTGTAGGTATGCCTGCACTCAACAAAGTCGAGCGACAAATGGTACTTAGACAGCGGGTGCTCAAGGCACATGACGGGCAACCCAACAAATTTATCGTCGCTTGAGTATGAAGAGGGCGGGTTATAACCTTTGGAAATTACTCCAAAGGTCGTATCATTGGAAAAGGCTCAATCGGTAACAATTATTTTAAAATTAATGATGTTTATTTAGTAGAAGGACTTAAACATAATTTATTGAGTATTAGTCAACTTTGTGGATTTTTGTCTTACGTTTTTCTTTCGTTTTAATCTTCTTTTTTTTGAATTATGGGCCTTTCTGTGCGAAATTTTTTTTTCCTCCTTATCTTTTTAAATTATTTTTTTAATGATGCCAAAAGGGGGAGAAGAAAAGATTACCTCAAAATTATTTCATAAACTTCTTTCACTTTAATGGAAAGATTTTTTATCGTGCTTATTTTGAGGGGGAGTTCTTCTATTTCTTTATTATCTTTTCAAATTGTTTGTCATCATCAAAAAGGGGGAGATTGTTGGATTTTATCCAATGATAAATTTTGATGATAACAAACAAATTTTGGATTTAATTTGTTACTTAGTAATTTCAGGTTTTAGTTGGATTTAAAGTGACTCAAGTCGAACCGAAATTGATCAAAGGTAACCATTCAATCAAATCGTTCAAATTGGCTCGGACAAGATCAAATTGTACCAAATTGGATGCAAATGCCACAACAATTATTCGGAGGACTTCTTTGCAATTTATCGGACTTGAGCCGGTCGACTTAGTCAAGTCGACCAATTCATCTTGGGTTTGATTTGAGCTTAACATCAAATTAGTCATTATTATTAATATGGTATGAAAGAGATTTGATATATGGTATAAATTCAAATGAGCTTTTCAAATGTAGTAATATTTCAAATGTGTTTGCAAATGTGGTATGAATTCAAATTATTTTGGAATTAATTCAAAGCATTTGCAAATATGGTTTTAATTTTAAATTAAAATCAATTAACTTTAATTATGCTTTTATTCCATTTTTTGAAATGATGGCTAGCATATTTAAAGGAGGGCTTTGATGTTGTTTGAGACACAACTTGAGAAAATTTCTCTAAGTCCTAAGTGTTATTTTATTTTTGAGCTTTGTTGAGAGAATTGTAAGAGAAGTGCTGTAAAGTGTGATTGTAAGCGGCTTTGGTCTTGCCCTGTTGAAAAGGCGAAGTGATAGTGGTTAAATCGGTACCTCAAGGAGAAGAAGGACCGGACTGGAGTAGGCAGAAGGCCGAACCAGGATAAATCATCTGTGTTATCTGAGTTTGCTTCTTGTTTCTTTTCTTTTTTTTATTTGGTTGTGCAACTTTTATCTTGATTTGATTTTACTTGAGTTTTTAGTTCTCAACTAATTCCCCCCCCCCCCCCCCCCCCCTCTTAGTTGCCATTTGATCCTTCAGAAGCATGATAGAAGATGACTAATAATCACAAGTTGAATCCAATAAGACCAATTGACCCTTTTTCTTCTATTAATCCTTTAGAAGCCATAATCTTGAATAGTCTAGCTTTAACCAATTTACAAATAAGGTACGAATAGATTTCTAAAATTGGAAGTCGGAGCTCCTCGATGAAATTTAATCATCAATAAGAATTTTTGCCAAATTTTAGTGGTTACCATTTTCTACTTATTTTCGATATTGTCTTGGTTCTATGCTAACTTAAATGAAAAGATTGACTTTATTGCTTATTTTCTTGCATTGCTTTCTATTTGGAAATCCGAATTGCTTATTTTATTTTTCCCTTTTTAATTAGCTCTATTATATTTCTCTCAGGAAATTGACGATAATTTGGAACGGTTGTTTTGTGTCTCTTTGCTGTTGCCTTGCTTCCGTGCTCCTGTGAGTCCTAATTCAACCCTGTGCTTTTGAAAAGATTTAATGTATTGCCTATTAGATATTTAGAATTTTTTTTGCCTACAAGGAGTTCTCTAAACATGTTCATAGTAATTTTTTTTGCATTTAATCTTACATTGTCTGGGTCTTGCCAGTTTTTCTCAGCCTTCTTGCATCTGCTGTGAGCATATTCCTAGCAGCTGAGTTAGTTATTGCTATACATAATATTGTCTTGCATGAAAACATCTGTTTGATAATTGTTAACCTTATCATTTTGAAAAGAGGCACTCCCAGAGTAAAACTTTGGGAGACTAAATATGAACTTCTGAGTTTTTATAACTATAGATCTTAAGTTTAAATAAGTGAAGTCTTATAATGTTGCTTACATGGTGCCTTTTGCAGCTAATATTCCTATAGAAAGACTATATTGTTACGCATTTTAAGCTTCAAGTGCTGATTTGTTATTATGAAACTATGAGGATGAAAGTGAGATTTGGTCAAAATTCTAGGTCTATATTTTGTAATTAACCCTTATTCATATTTGCCTTGCTCTTTTGCTAATAGGCTAACTTACAGGATAATACCTGAATTAGCACATTCTGCATATGACAAGGCTGCACAATATTTCAACATCAAGCTATGGTAAACACTAAATATTAAGGAAAACTTCAAAAAGGCCCTCCTGAGTTTCTATACTTGGGACTTTACTAACCCATGATTCAGCGTATGGCACCTAACAGCACCTAATGGTTTTTATTTTAGTTTTTCGTAAGCTGGTTGAAATGGTAGCAAACAACTATACATTATCAAAAACAGGGTGGCAAAGTGTAGATCACAGATAGGGTGGCATATAGATAGATGTAACGACCCAGCCCACTAGCAACAATAACTCGTTGGGCCCAATCAACAACCCAAAATGCTTAAGCCCAGTTATTGTTACTAGTGGCCCAAGTCTTTTGGAGCACAACCGTCCACAGTAGGGTGCTGAGGAGTGACACAAAACTCAGCGAACAACGCGCACTGTAGGGAGGCAGACGCGGCCTTGACAGGTGGGTACTTCGATCCGAAGTTGGTTTAGTGGTGCATGCTCGGTGACGTTCCTTCCACTCTCCCTTTTTATACTTCGTATACATATATGCATGTGACAGTGAGCTAACACCTTGTGATCTCTACTTGCATTCTTTACTTGTTCTAGCAGTAGAGTAGATATGATTACATCTGTATCTGAGATGATTTTCTCGTGACCTTCTTGGTCGGTTTCTTGACACGGTTGTCTGATGACCTATACGGTCGGTATACCCGGAGGGGTGGATTATTGGCTGTTTGCCAACATTTATTGGTCATACTTGCATTGATCGCCATTACTCTTGCGCATTTCGCGAACACCAGCGGTTGATCCCCGCAAGAGGGTGTTCTTTTCCGGAAAAGTGGTCGTGTTGTAGACCCGTGAGCTCAGTTGGGCACTTATATGCTGGCAGAGTAGGAGTGGCATGAGCCTGAGGTCTGCGGACTGGCTAGATTGGGTATATTTGCTGTATTCATTTATTGATGCATGTCATTTACAGTAGCACTAGTGCAGTTGTACCTTATTTCCCTTCTTTCATGGCTACTGTATTGTTATATCTATCTATCTCCTGGTTATCGGTGTGTACGCTTGCCTTCGTCGGCTTGCGGTACCCACTGGGAGGGAGAGACATGTTTACATGTTCTCATCCCCCCCACCACCATTTTTCAGGTAGCTCTGGTGGGGAGTTCAGTTCGTGGGTTCGACGCGAGGACGATCTAGCTAGACTGCATTAGCGGTCATCACCCTGGTTATGTTTCTTTTATCTGCATTAGTAGTTAGATAAAGAAATGGTTCAGTTAGATGATCATGATTTATGCCTGATTAATGATGAATCGTATAAGATGATGACTTATTACGCATGAGATTGGATTTTAGTTTCTATTATCAGCATTTGACTTGTGTTTTATCGTGTGGGTGTCTACCCATCGTGGTAGCTGGATTTCAAAATGAAGTT
The DNA here is from genome assembly GCA_016920855.1 of Puya raimondii. Classification (NCBI taxonomy): domain Eukaryota; kingdom Viridiplantae; phylum Streptophyta; class Magnoliopsida; order Poales; family Bromeliaceae; genus Puya; species Puya raimondii. Next base: position 13,452,950 of record JABWPP010000050.1, read on the forward strand.
CCGTGTTGGAACAGTTTTAAAAGGTTTTTCGTGATTTTGATTTAATGCTTATTAGAATTCAAAAACAAAGCTTTCGAGTGGAAAGCAATTTTGATAGGATGTTTGTTGTACTGTGCATTGCATCATCCTTCGCTTAAGGAGTGCTTAGAGGCATGTAGGGATGGCGGAATGCAAATATATTCTATGTTGTATCTTGTGGATTATTGTGAATGCAAGTGTGATTGTGATCCTGTTGTATGATGTTGGTACGCCGTGCAAATACAGGGGAGACTCTGTCCGTATAGACAGAGGTGCCTGTATTTGTGGCGGGTCTGTTCACTGCGCAGGCTAGGCTTTCAAAAAAAAAAAAAAATTGACCCGTTTTCCGCATCTAAACTAGCCCGGGGCGTTCCGCATCTAAACTAGCCCGGGGCGTGACAGATTAAGATGGTATCAGAGCATGAACAATCACAACTACATTCACAACCTATCTAACTAAACCACTGGTTAGGATGACCCTAGGAAGTCCTAAGATTTATAAGCACGTGAGAGCACGGGGTTGTGGGATTGAGTCCCGGTAAGTTGATCGAGTTTTATTAACTCGAGGTTTATTGTTGTTTCGTTACCCCGTGATTGTTTTGCAGTTGCGGTGCAGACTTGTGTCTCTACTGGGAGTGGTGGCGGATTACCAGACAGATATCGGGTGGTAGGGTGATGTGCACCTGGTAAAACCACTCGGGGAAAGATGTTGATATTGAGGTTCCAGGCAGTGGCATCTGCTGGGCCTTAGCTGACGGCTGAGCCGTGATTTCCTGGCCCCACTTTTCTTGTAGAGCACAAGGTCCACTGCGGGTATCTCTATGGAGACGATACTTTGTGCGGCTACCGTCGCAACCGTTTATGGAGCTGCGCGAGTACAACTCGAGGATTGAAATACAATCGCTTGGGCAACTGCTGTACGGATATGGTTTCCTCAGACTCTGTGAGTATGGCTTTAGTGCCTATTCCTCCCTATTTAGAGCTCATGTACGCTCATGTACGATTACAGGCATCTCCGTGGAGATGATGATTTATGCAGGTTTGACTGCATGTGTTGCGTGGGCTGCGGGTGTGCGGCCCGAGGTTGGTTTGCCGACCGCTCGTGCGATTGCGGTATGAGTAGAGCTTCTTGAGCTTTAGCGTGTAGGACCGTGGTGCCTACCCTATTTCTGTAATCTCTAGTGGTGGCGTGAGTCACCGAGAGAAGAGCGAACCCAAGTATGGATAGTTGAAATAATTTAGTGATAGTTTATGGGGTTCTCCCCTTTCATCTGATAAGTTGTTAGATCGACCCTGATCTTTAGATTGATTGGAGTGTATCGAGGTTGTTATTGGATTCCTTATTGAGTTTCAGACAAGGTAGTGGATTTGTCAGTACAGTCGTTTAGATCTCCTTATGATCTTTGCGCCTATTGGCGTAAGCCAGGATTGGTTTTGACTTAGCTTCAACGTCGGATTTTTAGGAAGTACGCGTAGTGTGAGGAGATCCCAACACCTAAATCAGTGTGGTATGGGATGACACGTGGCGTATGTATGCTTATGGCATAGAGGATGATGCTCGATAGGATAATTGGAAAACCCTAAGGGTAAGTTGTGGTGTTGGATTAGGCTCAAAAATCGAGTTGTTGTCACTTTTAGCTTGTGTAGTTGGCGACTCTATGTTGCAGATAGTTTCTTTTCCTATTGTTGGAGCCATAGAACTCCTAGGGAGTTGGCTCATTGACTAGTCCAATCACGGTGATCGACTTTCGTAGTCGATATTGATTAGTGTCGTGGTGCACTCTTGTGCAGAATGGTGATATTGGACGATTTCGTGCTGGAGTCACTTCTCCAACATGGCGTTGGAGATGGATCTATGGTATTTCGCTTTTCTTTTGATAAATGCGTTGGCTGCAGACAACGTATTATCAAAAATCAGGATGAAATGCCCTACCCCTCTTTTGGGAGTATTTGGATTGGGATATTGTGTTTCCCGTGTTGATAACCATTATGGATGATCTCATGCAAAGGTTAGACTCATGGTCATCTCCGACCACGCAGTGTATTCTGAGTTAGCCCTGGGCAAGGTTATGTAAAGTGATGGTCTGGTTGTATACGAACCAGTAGCCAGGTTCGCATAGTTAAGGGATGTGTTAGGTAATGCGCTTCCAGTTGCAATATATATTGCATTGCTAGAAGATGTGAACTATGCTGGGCACATGGACTGAGCCTAGCCTTCGGCTCAGAAGTTGATGCAGGTGCTAGAATGCTAGGTACATGACGTGGTTAAACACGAATAATTATGAGAGTGGATTGCTCTTCTGGTCACTTGACGATTGATGCATTTGGGTCTCGTTGAGACAGGCATCGGATGTGGTCTGGAACATTCCATCGCTGGTCCCATGCGGATTACAGCGACCGGGTTTCGTGGAGACAGATGTTGAGCATCACTGATGGTTGTGATAGTAAGTAGCGATTCGCAACCCCGTTGCGGACATCCGTGGACCTTTATGTCGAATCACATGTACTTGGATGTAGGCTTACTTGTCGAGCTCAACTGATTGAGGTAGCCTTAGACCTTTTGGTCTAGGCGGACGGGTTAGATCTTAGACATAGGAGTGTCGAATACCGCAAGTGGGTATCGATGCTGAAGGTTTGACTTCGATCCGTTTGTATTACAAACTGGTGGGAGACTGTGGTCTCCGAGGTGAATGTTATTGATGCAGGAGTTAGGACAACGATATGGTTTCGCTCGTTGTGAGCAGGTTGACGTTGTTTGTTGGAGTGCGTCGTTTCGGACTCCGAAAACATACTCCAGACTTATGTTATTGTCCCGGAATTTTTCCTGCATGAACCTTTGACGTAGTTGAGTTAGTTACTACTACGTGGACCAGATTTAGGTGGACCTTGAGTTTCTGAGTGAAGAATTATTGTCCCAGTTTTGGAAGAGTGTACAGCAAGCTTTGGATACGAAGCTGAACTTCAATACGGCTTTCCATCCCCAGAGCGACAGACAGTCTGAGCGAGTTATTCAGACTCTAGAGGATATGCTTCGTGCATGCGTCCTGGATGATGGTGACGGGTGGTTCAAGTACCAGTCACTTGTGGAGTTGGCCTATAACAACAGTCATCAGGCGAGCATTGGGATGGCACCGTATGAGGCTTTATATGGGCGTCGATGTCGGTCCCCTATCAGTTAGGACGACATCGGAGAACGCCGCGTGATCGGGCCGGACTTGGTGGTGGACGCAGAGACAAAGATTCGCATTGCTAGAGAGTGATTGACTGCACAGAGTCGGCATAAGAGCTACGCGGACCATCGGCGTTGTGACCTGGAATTTCAGGTCGGCGAGCATGTTCTGCTCAAGGTTTCACCGTCCAGAGGGATCAAACGGTTCGATTTGAGGGGCAAGCTTAGCCCGAGATATGTGGGACCGTTTGAAATCTAGGAGCGCGTTGGTCCGGTGGCGTACAAATTGGCTCTACTTCCGAGTCTCGCCCAAGTACATGATGGCTTCCACGTGTCCATACTTCGGAAGCGTAGTTCTGATCCGTCCCATGTCAGCAGTCTGACGACTATTCAGCTTCGGGAGGATCTGACCTACGATGAGGCTCCGACGCGAATATTGGCACGTGAGGAGAAACAACTGCGGAACCGGAGCATTTCGTATGCTAGTTCAATATGCTAATCATGAAGAACGCGAAGCATTACGGGAGCTTGAATCGATTATGTGGAAATATTATCCACAATTATTCGAGGAGTAAATATAATCAAGTTTCGGGGACGAAACTTCTTTTAAGGGGGGAATGATGTAAGAACCGAGATTTTCCTCATATTTAATTTAACTCTCCGTTGACGATGTTTATGTGTGTATTTTAATTACATAATCACTCGTCAAGTTTCGGAAGAAAATGAGTTAAAATGAAAGAGTTACGCGATCTTGAAAATTCACTTAAGTGAATAGTAACTCTGGTTTTCCGGATAGGCCGATGATTAAAGTTGGCTTTCGGAATGTATCGGACTCCGTTCATAGTGGTCCAATAGCTCATTTTCGACTGTCCGATTATTCTGGACTCGATGGCACTGACGGAATTTGGATCTGACGCACGGTTTTCGAGAAAAGCCTACTTGGTGGTTGAGGGACCAAATTGTAATTAAAAATATGAACGGTAAAGGGGTCTATTGATCTGCAAATCGGCAATTAACTCGAACGAAACAAAATCATGAGTTCGATGCCTCGGCAGTGCTGAACGCGCTGGCGTAGTCCGTTCACAAATCCGACGGACGGATCCTCGGGAATTGCAAAATGTTCGCGAAGGGGTCGAAAGTGGCAAATTGGGAAATTCGCAAAACTCCCTATATTTTATGTACCGTTTTGCGCGAATTCGATCATGGAGGTGCGTACGCGCAATTTACACGCGCTGTGAGGGACTTAGCTCAAAATGACAAGAGTCGGAGGACTTAGGTGCAAGATTACCATCTTGTATTTATAGGCACTTAGGGTTTGCATGGATGGAACCCTAATTCCTGTTGTCCCTCTCCCTCAGCCGACCCCCAGCCACCTTCAGCACCTCCACCTGCCCCTACCGCGCGCGCCCCGGCCAACTACGCACGCCGCCGGCCGCCGGAATAGGGTTCTCCACCCTCTCCACCATCATCTCCACCACCCACTCCCTCCTCTTTTGTTTGGGAGCAACCTGAGGAGCCCCACGCCTTGGGATCCTTCTCCGACTGCGGCCCTGTGTCCTGGCAACCTTCCCTGCCGGACGCCGCCGCCCCCGCGTGCCGCCGTCACCGCTGCGACAACCTGCGGCCACTCTGGGCTGAAGCTGCCCGAGGGAACCCTTACTCTCCCTCCTCGCGCCGCCGCCGCCTTGATCCACCCTTGCCGCCCCTCTCCGGCCTCCGACGACGCACCGCCGTCGCCCTGAGGCATCCCGGCCACCATCGTGGCCGTGAGTGGAAGCCGAGCCCGAGATAGGGCTGTGCGGGCCCTGGTTACTCCAGCGCCGCCGCCGTCGCCTTCCGCCACCGGCAAGCGTGAGCGGCGACCCTCCCCCACCGACCGCATCCACCTGCCGCCGGCGCACCGACCGTCCCTAGCGCAAGTGGCAAAGGGCTTGGTGGTTGGTACCCGAGGTCCCGAGTTCGAATCCTAGTTGATTCACATTTTCAGCTAAGTTTATTTCTAAAAAGAAATAAACGAAGCGGGTAGCGTGCTACCTTTCTCTCAACAAAAAAAAAAAATTAATTAGAGAAATTTAAACTATACAAATAGTAATAATAATACAAAAACACAGCTCGATTAGATAACTAGACAGTACAACGCGCACTGTAGGGAAAACACACTAATCTCTCACACCGGGGGTTCGCTGACCCCAACGAAGGTGATCACGATGATCAGCACTGATCAGGGATCATCGTGCTCACCTCCAGAAGTCTCGGGGTGACCCCGGGTTGCCGGAACAGTGCACCCAACCCGCACCACAAGCAGAAACAGCATTAATTCAAGCTTACCGGGCAGGGAGAGCTAGGGTACGGCCGGCGGCGGTACGGCGGTCAGAGGCGGTGGCGGTGATGCCCTAGCTCGGGCGGAGCCCTAGGCCGAGCCTTCGTCTCCCGGCGGGCGGCGGCTCTGGCGGCGGTCCCGTCGGCAGACGACGGATGCGGGAGGGTCAGGGGGGCCGATGCTCCGGTTGGTCGACGGTGGAGGGCGGCGGTGGTGATGTTAATCCAACCCGCTCCCGCACAGATTTCGGGCTCGAGCTCGGGTGGTTCCAGCGGCCACGGCCGACGTCGGGGCACCTCGAGGCGGCGGCGGTGGGTCGCCTGAGGTAGGAGGAGGGTGGCCCGACAGGTCCCGAGCGGCGGCGACGCGCGGGAAAGAGGCCGAGCTCCCCACGGCCAGATCTGCACCAAGGTTGGTGCAGATCGGTTCCGGCGGTCGCGGCGGCGTGCAGGGGTGGCGGCGGCGGTTGGCCGGCCGGGGCTCAGTCGCCGGCGGCGGGGAGGCACGCGGCGCACTCACAGGGATGAGGGAGGTCGGCTGGGGTTCTAGGGTGTCGAATGGTGGCTAGGGTTAGGGTTTGTGTAGAGGATACCCTAAGACCACCAAGTAGGCTTTTCTCGAAAACCGTGCGTCAGATCCAAATTCCGTCAGTGCCATCGAGTCCAGAATAATCGGACAGTCGAAAATGAGCTATTGGACCACTATGAACGGAGTCCGATACATTCCGAAAGCCAACTTTAATCATCGGCCTATCCGGAAAACCAGAGTTACTATTCACTTAAGTGAATTTTCAAGATCGCGTAACTCTTTCATTTTAACTCATTTTCTTCCGAAACTTGACGAGTGATTATGTAATTAAAATACACACATAAACATCGTCAACGGAGAGTTAAATTAAATATGAGGAAAATCTCGGTTCTTACAATAGATGTAGTGCTTTGCTTTCCCCTTATTTCTTAGGTCCTTACAAAAGGCTCATGGAAAGTTATTCCATAATTAAATGTCGCTGTAGTGAACCGCAATTCGGAAGCATATTGAACTTTGGCCAAGTTAGACAAAGTTTAGTTCATGAGTAAGTTGAACGTGTTTAGAATTGAGTTCCGAGGATTTCGGAACGATTAGAAGTGGATTTGGTGAGTCCATGCTGTGTCCCGAGAGTGTTGGAATGATTAGAGAAAACTTGGGAGAATTTTGAGATACGATTGTATGTTGGAATATAATTATTCCGTAAGGGATAAACTATAATTCTCCAACTCCGGAAGTGTTCTTATGTGTAGAAGAGTTTTGGTTGTGTTGGATTTGATTCGGAGAGAAAACAGAATGAAAAACGGAGTTTTAGAGCGAAAATGAGAAGAAAATAAAAAAGACTGAAAACACTGTTCACAGTGTCCGAGTCCGGACCCTGGGGTTGGGATCCGGACCCCAGCTGCGAAAATGCTGAAATTGCTCACGGGTTCCGGACCCGGGATGCAAGGTCCGGACCCCACGGACCCAGAAGCTCCAGAATGGGAGTATTTTGGTCATTTCATGTGGTAGGCTTATGAGGGGAGGTTGGGGGGTTGTCTTCTTCATTTTCCCTCTTCTTCCTCTACTTCTCCTCTCCCTCTCCTCTACTTTCTCTCTCTAGAGACCCCTCCAAAACTTGGAGAAATGAAGGATTTGAGCTTGGAAAAGGCTTCCAAGGTGGGAAAAGAGCTTCTTGGAGCAAGAATAAGCTAGAGGAGCTTGGGCTAGAGGTGAGTTCTTGATGATTTGGGTTTAAACCTTGGAATTGATCTCTTATTTTGAGGTTTTTGAAAATCCTTGGCAATCTAGACCACAAATGGTGGGGATTGGCCATGTGATTTTGGGCTCTTACATGCATGCATGTAAACCCTAGGTTGAAAGATGAATTTTCTTATGGAGGGGTTTAAAAATATTTTAACCCCATAGAACCCTAGTTGGGGGTTAGTAGAACATGTGTGACAACTCCATTTTGAGTGATTCCAAGAGATGGGATCGTTATGAGTTCGACTCGGATTAACGAATCCTTCATGTGTGTTAGGGCAAGGAGCTTGAAGACCAAGCTTGAAGCCAAGGAAAAAGAGCATAATTGCAAGTGTCTACAAGCAATTAGGGAGCTTTGTGAGGTCGGTTTGTGTTTACCGAAGTGATTAGGTTACTTCCATGCCAAAGAGTAAAGTATAATTTATTTTACTTGATGCATGTAATGGTAGGTTAATTGGTAAGTGGTAAATATGAATGTGTAGATCATATGATGTTAATACCATTAACTACCATGGATTGGAACTATAGGCATGTAGAACACATAGATACAAATGGACATGTGTATGCTTAGGTGTGGACATAGCGGTGAGCTAATTTTCTCTATATGCTAGAGAACTTGACATGTGATTAAACAAGGGCTAGAGGCCATGTAAAGTTGGAAATCCTAGGTATGGACAACTAGGATAAGAAAGAACTGTAATGTGCATGTTGGCATTGGGTGTATATCCAAGTGATTTGAGCCATGGGTTCACCTCGCATGTAAGAGAATTCGAGTATTTCATAATATATATATATACTTGAAAGGTGATGTATGCATGTTAAACCTAGTGTCATTTAACATAGGTTCGAATGTGATGGTATTAAACCTAGTGTTATTAAACATAGGTTGGATCAGGTGATGAATCTAGAGTGGGTAAACCTAGGTTGTATAACATAGTGGTAGAAAGACCACTTAGTTTGTAATGTGTGTGAACCTAGAGTCGTCGAACCTAGGTTGAGATAACATAGTGATAGGAAGATCACTTAAACAGGACATTGAACCTAGTGTCATTGGACATAGGTTGGAAAACATAGTGGTAGGCTAACCACTTGGACATGAGAATATGAACCTAGAAGATGTTGATAACATAGGGTAATGATGAACCCTTGAGACGTGGAAAGTGGATTCCGGAATCCCAGAACTGGTGACTTGTAGATGATCTTGGTATCAGCGGGTGGGTGCGACGATTTCGCCGCCAAGAGGCTGGATACCTGGGGGAGTGCGACGATTCGCCGCTCGGTGATTGAAGTCATTGTTCGGCGAGTGCGACGGTTCGCCGCCGGGTGACTGAAGCTATTGTTCGACGAGTGTGACGATTCGCCGCCGGGTGACTAAAGCCATCGTTCGGCGCGTGCGACGATTTCGCCGCCAGGTGGTAAAGTCAAGAGGGGCGGTGGCCCAATGATATTGGACTCTAGAGTGAGTCGGGTAAGGTTTGACTAAAGTAAGTAAACCTTAGAGGGGCGGTGGCCCAATGATATTTGACTCTAGAGTGAGTCGGGTAAGGTTTGACTAAAGTAAGTAAACCTTAGAGGGGCGGTGGCCCAATGATGTTTGACTCAAGAGTGAGTCGGGTAAGGTTTGACTAGAGTAAGTAAACCTTAGAGGGGTGGTAACCCGTTGATGATTGACTCGAGAGTGAGTCGTGTGTGGCTTAGCTAAGGTGAATGAACCTTAGGAGCAGGTTGATTATGAAATGGATAGTGGAATAGCAGTGAAAAATGTATTGCACGGATTTCATTATCGCATTTGTTGAAGCATAAGCATGTTTACTGTTTTTGCATATAGTAGAGTTATATGCTTGCAAGTTATGTATATGTACTAACCATGCTTTTATGCTTCCTTTGGACCTGGTGGGTCGAGCTTCTCCCTTGGGTGGCCTTAACTAATGGGAACTATTTTAGATAGTTTTCATCCCACTGTTTTTCAGGTCCGCACGTGAGCGGCGCGGCGGAGCGAGGGAAGGACGTAGCCTGATAGTTAGCGTCCTACCACTGTGACCAGGATAGATGTACCCTCTACTGCGTAGCTTAGGGGTATTGGAATGATAGGAATGTAATAATAATTTGGTTGTATTTGGAAAGAGAACAAAGACAAAAAATTATAATATGTGGATGTATTGTGAATGCTTGTAATAGCATAGTAATTTATGATGCTTTTCTTATGCAATCTATGTATGAATTCTGTTCCTGTTTGGAACCTCTTGAATTGTACTGGTTGTGACGCCTTGGACGTACAGGAGAAACTCTGTCCGTTCGGCGGGTCGTGTGCGTGCCCGAACCGACCAAATTGGCGGTCTCGGGGCGTGATAGTCGCTGATGCGAAAAAGTAACCTATGAAATTAAAATAATCATAGAAATATTGAAATCATTTAATCACAAAAAAATGGATAGATATATAGCTTCTTACATATCACTACTTTTAGATGCCCAAGCAAACAGAAAGTAATACTTTATATTCCTAGGACTATCAATTTACCCACTGCTGCCTCTACCTAAGCAACATCCAAGTAATTTAGCCCTTAATAGGACTTCTACCGAAGAAAAATACTCAACGAAATGGAATACCAGACCATCCTCGAATTCGCTATACCAGATGTTCTATATGAGGGAAATATTCTATAAGGCATCCTATGCAGTTACTCGATATCTAATACTTATCGAGTTTTTTGTCCTTCACACTTTGCAGTTTGAACAATCTATAACTGTATGAGACATCTATAACTATGCTATTTAATTAGCAGAAGCCTTATCATGGAGTGAAGCAGCAGCCTTGAAATATCGGCTCTAGCCTTGAAAGATAATTATAGACATTATCTTCATAATTATATTTTACTTGATACCAAAGCTTGAATTTAATTTGCATTTTCTTCTTCACCTTGCTCCTCTTTGTAAGAGAACAAAAAAATGATGTAAGTTCTTCGACTTCATCTCTTCTTATGTTCCCTGCTAATTGTTGTACTTATGTAATGTTAATCCTTTAGTTGCAGATTTGTAATTACATCTTTGTGGTCATATCCTTTTTATGAGTACATTTTTTAAACTATGGTTCCGTTACTGCTGATTCAGCTACATCTACAACTTCCTTTTTATTTTTTTCCACCACTTTTCTCCTCAAATCTGCTACTTCTTATTCTACCAATTCTTCATAAATGTTGAGCATTGGATTTGAATAAAAAATCTTTTATTCTTTTAGATCTTTGAGAGCCTGTCGTCTCTCTGTTTTCCCGCACTCTTTGTAATTTAAAGCTATATGGCTTTTAAGTGTTGTATTGGATGAAAAGTTCTATAACAAAAGTGTTACTAGCAACTGAAATGATATGATAAGAATACCAATTGCCTAAATTGCATTTCATGCTGCCTTGGTACATGCCCACATAGGCAATTATTTTAGGCGACTTTGTACAGTAAGTTGTCTAAGATACATGTACTAAAATGCTTTAGAGGATTATTTAGTATAGCAAATAGCTATTAAAATGAACTAAGTAAGACAAAATTAAAAATATATAAATATTTTTGTTGGTATTTGAGAGAGATCATGAAAGAAGACCCAAAGTAGCATTTTGTCGAACAACTGAAAGGTGATGACCAACTTGAAGGCAGATCAAATTAAAAATAATGATATTACTAGACTAAAATTGAAAAAAAATAGACTATTCCAAAAATAACCTAAAAAATGCAAAAACAGAGGCCAAAACGATTGAATTTGGGACCAATATAGCTAATTAAATAGCTACTAACTAATTAATTTATTAATTTATTAATCTATTAATTTATTAACTTAATTTGTTAATTTATTAAAGTATTTATTTATAGTTAATTTATTAATTAACAATACTCACGGTTAATTAATTAATGATTAATTAATATCCCAATTATTTTATTAATTAATATTTTATGATTATCTAATGGTATTCATGATTAATAAACTTATTTATTTGTTAAATTATTATTTAATTAATATTTTGATGTTAATTAATTCTATAAAATATTATAATTTTAAAACTATAATTGCTATTATTCCTATTATTTCTACCTAACTATACAAACACTATTTTTTTTTTTTTTTTTTTTTGAGAGAGAAAGATAGCACGCGACCCGCTTCGTTTATTTCTTTTTAGAAATAAACCTAGCTGAAAATGTGAATCAACTAGGATTCGAACTCAGGACCTCGGATACCAACCACCAAGCCCTTTGCCACTTGCGTTAGGGACTATTTTTTTTATTCTCGAAACTAATCTTATTTTCATCCAAACGTAAATCTGGTCTTATACCCGCTTATCTCTGAAGTTGTACCAATCCAAGAATAACCAAAAAAAACTTATTCCCAAACCAAACGATACCTAAAAGTAAAATAGCTCAAATGAACTGTCCCATACACAATCTTATAATACATATTTATAAATATGATTTACTCATAGCTCAAACAGTATCACCATCAAATCTATCGCCTCCTACTGTTATTTATTAAGTTGCTAAAGTTGAGGAAATACTCCATAAAGAGATATTAAATGCCGAGGTGAAGTTTTGTTCCTAGTTATAATCAAGTGAAAGGGCAACTAATTAGGAGAAAAAAAGTAAAATGCATGGGTAGTCACTGTATAATCCTGCTATTGACACCTGGTTCCTATATTTTTCATATAGATATTTTAGTTTCTAGATTTTTACATGATTTTTATTTTAGTTTTGAATATTGTAAAAAGAGTTGAGCTAGAGTTCTTTTAGAAGCACGGAGGCCTTTGTAAGTTATGACCATTTAAAGATTTCTCGCGCTGATTGTAAAAATTACCCTAGATCAATGGAATTTTTGGAATATATAAATACAAATTATGCATCAATCCCGTTCAAAATTAGATTGGCATATAGGGATATGGGTTGCACGCTGAAATCGGATACTCGAGTAAAAAGTTATTACAATTTAAAGATTTCTTGCGCTGATTGTAAAAATTACCCGAAATCAATGGGATTTTCGGAATATATAAAGAAAAATTATGCATCAATCCTGTTCAAAATTAGATTGGCATGTAGGGATAAATTTTTTCTTTGTATTCATCATTTCTTTATACTTTATCAAGATATTTTTTCCCTCATCTTTTAAAGTTTAGATTTACTTTGTTCTGAAGGTGATGTTGTATAAAACTAAACTTTATTTATTTTTTGACAAATTTGAATTTTGTATTACATTACAGGGTAATCTCGGTCTGTTTGTTTCTTTGCATCTGTGTCAGTTAGGAGGAAAGGTTGGTTGAAGTTCTTGACGTAATAGAGTGCAAAGGGATTCCAATCTGTTTCATAAAGAAACTCGGAGAGTGGTAATAAACTTCTATTATGTATTACATTCTTTCTGATGCACTTTTTTATTCCAACAAATCATTACAAGCATATTTCAAGTGCATTCTTATCTTTGATGTAAGTATGATAGATCATAACTACTAGATTTCATACTTATGTACTTGATGTATTTATTGGTACTTTCTACTATTGAGTAGTGTTTTTTTTTTAGAATTGGTTGATTTAGTGTCAGATGGATTATGCTACGACATCTAGAGAAAGACGAAAATTTTGAAAGTTTGTTCTTGATAATCGTCGAAACAGTCGGGGGTTCTCTGCCACGGTAAATTCAAATTGCAATGACGATACTCTGCCTTCGGATTATGAGACCTCAGTTACTTTGTTAAGAAAACGAAAACGAATCTCAAAAGGTAGCAATTTAACGGTTGGTGGTCTTGCTGCACAACATGAATCTACTGGCAGTTCATCTCAAACTACAATCCATGGAGGGCAAGACATAGAACAGTCATACCTTGGAATGCAAGAATATGAGTGTCAATCATGTGGGGCTCTACTTTGGTATGATGAAAGGATCAAATCTTGCAATGAAAATACTCTTCGCTTTTCCCTTTGTTGTGCCGACGGCAAAGTTGTCCTACCGCTGTTGCCACAAACACCTGATATATTAGACCATTTATTGGACTACAATGGTAGTAGCGAATCAGCGAAATTTCGAGAAAATATTCGTGTCTACAATTCTATGTTTGCATTTACATCGATTGGGGCAAAAATTGACAATGAAATTAATAGAAAACGTGGCCCTTACATATTCAGAATTTTCGGGCAAAATCACCACATAATGGGTTCTCTACTTCATGTTGATGGAGAACGTTCGAAATTTGCCCAATTATACATTTATGACACGGAAAATGAAATCAATAATAGAATTAGATCATTTAATGCGTCTGATGAATTGCAAAATATTGATAGAAATATTGTTGGGCAACTAATAGAAATGTTCGATCATGAAAATGAGATAGTAAAATCATTTAGAATGGCGAGGGACCGATTCAAAGAAGATGATTTTTTGCCTATCCGCTTGAGATTGATCGGCAGTCGTGCTGACAGGTCTCAGTATAATCCTCCTTCATGTTCTGCGATTGCTGGATTAATAATTGATGATTTTGGTCATGTGGATCGTCAACGAGATATTGTGGTTGATCATAAGATGGAAGGACTAAAATGGATTAGTGATTTGCATCCTTCTTTTATGGCAATGCAATATCCTATATTATTTCCATATGGAGAAGATGGTTTTAGGATAGGCATGAAATATAATAGTGCTTCACACAGGAAAATTGGTTCTAGGAAATGTGTTACAATGCGTGAATTTTATGCATACAGAATACAAAATAGAATGTTTGAGGGAAAGACACTAATAAAAGGAGGTAGACTTTTTCAACAATATTTGGTTGATGCATTTTCATGCATTGAAGAAGATCGTCTTGATTATATTAGGAGAAACCAGGCAAACTTGCGGACGGAGGTTTATAGTGGAATTAAAGACGCTGTTGTTGCAGGCGATGTGGATGGTAACGCAATCGGTAAAAAAATAATTCTGCCTGCGAGCTTCACTGCTGGTCCCCGTTATATGATTCAAAATTATCAGGATGCTATTGCCATTTGTAGACATTGTGGACATCCTGATTTGTTCATCACATTTACCTGTAATGCACAATGGCTTGAAATACAAAATGCCTTACAATTTATTCCTGGCCAAAAAGCAGAAGATCGTCCTGATATTGTAAGCAAGGTTTTCAAGATGAAAGTCAACGCATTAATGACAGATATTAAAAAAGGAAACTATTTTGGGAGAACTATAGCTAGTATACTTCTGTTTTATGTACTTTTCGTTCCTCACTAAAAAAATTCCTTCAAGATTTGCTTCTTACCGTTTCCCTTTTTTTCACCATGTAGATTTGTATACAATTGAATTCCAGAAAAGAGGTCTCCCTCATGTGCATATCTTAGTTTGGTTACATCCAGATCATAAGTTGCCAACAACTACGGACATAGATTCAATTATTTTTGCCGAAATACCAGATAAAGATATTGATCCGATTGGATATGCTATTGTTTCAGTAAATTTATGATGCATGGACCGTGTGGCTCTGCAAATTCTAAAGCACCGTGTATGGTTAAAGGCCGATGCTCGAAACATTTTCCAAAAGAATTCAGAAATGAAACTGTCACGCCCCGGCACCGCCAATTTGGTCGGTCCGGGCGCGCGCACAGAGCGCCGAACGGACAGAGCCTCCCCTGTCCGCCCAAGGCGTAACAACAACAACAACAAGTACATTGAAATTTGCCCAGGACAAAAACAATAACATACATGATAAATTGCACGAGGGCAATTTCACCAGAGCGAGAGAATGATAACTTAGCTATTACACAACCAAAACATTTAGGCTTCACATACAATCAACCCAAAATACAAACACCTCCACGTATATCACATACATGCTTTACTACATGACATATACAATTTTCATCTCTCAAAATGAAGCCTCTACAAGTTCTCTCATAATGTACAATAATTACTCTACTACATAGGGTACTCTAACACATGGAAGTCCACTACCTAGGGCGCTATGCCCTTGCCACGATCCTCGACCGCACCGCTCGTGCTAGGCTCTGCAAAACAGGGGGGTGAGAACTACAAAGAAGTTCCCAGTGGGTTCGGCCGCCGATCCCGCCGACTTTCCCACTAGGTCTAATCAGGCATAAGTAGCAAGAAGAAATAAGCAGTAATAAATAACTGATGCATCTACTATGTCTCTACAATATGAAACCGGTTGAACAATAGTAATACAATGCTCATGATGCTTACCAACATTCTATTTTTCAACCCAATCAAACCGGCTCACCCGAAGGTCGAGCCCACTCACAAACCAAGGCCCACGAGGGAATAACCATCCAACTAACCAGGGGCAGTCTGCGGGGAGATAACCCTCAACCCAAGTGTGACGACTCCGGAGCTCACCGCTTGTGGTGTCGCGAACACCATCAAGCCGGACAGACTATGTGTGAGTACGATCCAGTCCCCTCATCACGGGGACACCCTACCAACCAAGGTAACAACCCACGAGGATCTACCAATCCCTCGCATCTAATGCCACAAGTGCTATCAACACACCTAGCCCAAATGCCACACATTCATGTCCAAGTGTTATCAACACATCTAGTCCAAATGCCACAAGTGTTATCAAATACACCTAGCCCAAATGCCACTAGTGTTATCAAACACACCTAGCCCAAATGCCACACATTCATGTCCAAGTTCAATGTTTTCTAGTTCGCATTCTAGTTCTTTGCATACATAGGGTTCCATTGTCCAACGACCCAATCCTCATGCGTCCAATGCCCGAATTCTCAACGTAACTTGTTTAACTCTAGTTAGGAAGCATGCAAGGAAATTGAAAGCTCAACATGACATTAACCCTAGGTGCTTGATTTCTACACATATATGCATATGACCAATAATGACAACTTAGACATAAAAGGAGATCCAACAGTTCCGGATAGCACCACCCACCTCAAGTGGTAGCCACGAAGTGGGAAAGCCTAGTTGCGCAACTTATCGGCACCAATTCCTCTCGACTGCGGCAAACGAAGCCGAAATGGTACTTTCTTGCAATTGGTTACCGTAGACTCGACGAAACTCCGTTCCGAGTGTTTCAACGCGTCGATTTACCCTTCAATTAGAGAGGTAAGAGATCAATCCCACTTACAACCCTATTTCTACAAAACCCCAATTTTTAACCCTAGGTTTTCACATTTCTCCAAGAACCCCAAAATTTCTTGGTGTTCCATGTTGCTCCAAGGCTAGGATCTCATAGAGTTTATAAAATAGCAAGAAAAAAGGGTTCAAAACCAAACCCTAACCTCAAAAACCCAAAAACTCACCTTAACTCCTTGCTTTCCTCAAGCTTCTCATGTACAAGAAGCTTACTTCACCCCTAAGGATGCCTTTCTTCTCTACTCTTCAACTTGTTGGAGAAATCACCAAAAAGAGAGAGAGAGATTAGAGAGTGAGGGAGAGGGTTTGAGAGAAAGAGAAAGGGTTCACTTGTGTTGTGTGGGAGAGAATGAGAGGAAGAGAGTGTTAGGGCTCTCTCTCTTAATGCCCAAAGCCAATTTTGCAACTTAACCCATCAAAAAACTCATTTTCCATCAAAACCACCAAAACTGCTGCCACAGGGTCCGGACCCCCAGACCCAGGGTCCGGAACCCGTACGCAGGTAATTCTGCTCGCAGCCCGGGTCCGGATCCTGGTCTTGGGGTCCGGACCCCGTAAATCCAAAATTTTATTTTTTTTTATTTTTTGTTCCAACACTCATGTTTCCACTCCCACAACTCCCCACAAGCACTCAAAACACTTCTAAGTGATTCGGAGTCATCTAAACTCCCTCAATTGGCCTAAAATGCCATCTAATCCGCGCTTTGCCCAATTTGGCCAAAGCTCGGAAGAATGTGTGGAAATTCGGTATGCTACAGAAACAACCGTGGATGATAACGGATTAGAAGAAGAAACGATGAAAGGTTTGTCGCAAAAAAAGGCATTAATCTTGACAACCGATATGTTGTGCCGCACAACTTGCCATTAGTACTTAAATACCAAGCTCATATTAATGTTGAGTGGTGCAACAAGTCAAGATTAATCAAATATTTATTTAAGTACATCAATAAGGGTTCAGATAGAACAATGGCTGTAATAGAGGACAACTATTTGTGCAACAGTGGTTGTTGTGATGTACAATATAAGCAGATTGATGAGATTAAAAGGTACTTGGATTGTAGATATTTATCGGCATATGAAGCTGTTTGGAGATTATACCAATTTGATATACACTCTAGAGAACCTACAGTTGAACGATTGACTTTACATTTGCCGCTAATGAATAATGTGACATATCATGGAAGTCAAAACTTAGTTGATGTTCTAGATCGATACAATGTCCAGAAAACAATGTTTACTGAGTAGATGGTAACAAATGCAAATTACGATGATGCTCGTGAACTAACTTATGTAGAATTTTCGACTAAATAGGTTTGGCATTCAACTGACAAAATATGGACAAGACGTAAAAAAGAAAATCGAATTGGAAGAATTATTTATATCCATCCAAATGCTGGTGAACTTTATTTTCTAAGAATGCTTCTGAATAAGGTTAAAGGATCAAGAAATTATATAGAAATTAGAACTGTTGACAGTATTGTGTACGAAACATACCGCGCTGCATGTGATGCACTTGGGTTGCTGGGTAATGATATAGAATGGCGCGAAGCAATAGAGGAAGCATCTCATTGGTCTTCTTCTGCTGATTTGAGGCAACTTTTTGTTACTTTGGTTATGTTTTGTGAGGTAGCTGATCCTGTAAAATTGTGTAATGATTTTTGGAAACTGTTTGCGGATGATATTTTATATAGATTAAAGGAAGTACTGGGAGTTCGTGAACTGCGAATGCCTGAAGTACAACTACAAAATTATGTTTTATTTGAGTTAGAAGTGTTGTTCAATAAAAATTGCAGCTCACTTTCTCAGTTCAACCTTCCAGTTCCTGATAGATTGATTTTGGAAGATATGAGTAACAAGTTGTTGAGAGAAGAATTAGATTAATTATGATGCAGATGCTTTAAAATGTGAACATGCAAGGTTATTTAGCGGATTGAGTGATGAGCTGTTTTGACTTCTATTTATGAAGATAAATGAGATGCGATTTTCGTATATGGTCATGGTGGGACAGGAAAAACTTATTTGTGGCAGACAATAATCTCAAAACTTCGTTCCGAAGGCAAAATAATTTTGGCTGTTGCTTCATCTGGAATTGCTTCGCTTCTACTTCCTGGTAGGCGAACGGCTCATTCTAGATTCAAGATACCTATAAAGCTAGATGAGTTCTCAACATGCGAAATTAAAAAAGGAACTTAGCTCGCATAATTGCTTTATTGCACTAGCTTGATTATATGGGATGAAGCATCGATGAACCATAGGAATTGTTTTGAAGCTTTAGATAAATCATTAAGAGATATCTTACAAACAGATACTTGAGAAGTTCAACAAAAGTTATTTGGCAGCAAAACTATTGTATTTGGAGGGGATTTTCGTCAAATACTTCTTGTGATTATTGGCGGGACGAGACAGGATATAGTTAATGCAGCAATCATTAGGTCATATATTTGGGATAGTTGTAGAGTCTTTCAGCTATCAACAAATATGACATTGCTTAAATACCCAGAGAATGAGATGTCAAAAAAGGAGTTGACAGACTTCGTAAAATGGATTCTCGATTTGGGTGATGGTAAATTAGATGCCATCAAATTAGACAATGAAGAAGAGGCTACTTGGATCAAGATACCAGATGATTTGCTAAAAAAAGTAGTGGAGATGGTATTAAAGATACTGTTTCTACAGTATATGATGACCTTCAAGAAAATTACAAAAAAGTTACGTACTTAAGAGATAGAGCTATTATCACACCAATGAATGAAACAATTGATGAAATAAATAATTATGTCTTATCTTTACTGCCGAATGAAGAGAAAGTATACATGAGTTCCGATTCAATTTGTAGCTCCTCAACAAATGCTGACGACAATAATGTTCTCTATCCTGTTGAATTCTTGAATTCTCTAAAGTTTAATAGTGTGCCGCACCATGAACTAAAATTGAAAATAGGGACTCCGATAATGTTGCTACGTAATATCAGCCAAGGTTTAGGGCTGTGTAATGGCTCTCGCTTAATTGTTACTCAATTGGCTTCGAAAGTTATTGAGGCACATATATTTACTGGGAACCATGCAGGTGAAAAAGTATATATCCCTCGCATTGTAATGCATGTGACGGAAACAAAGTGGCCATTTACTTTGAAAAGAAGACAATTTCTTATTCATTTATGTTATGCTATGACAATCAACAAAAGTCAGGGTCAGACGTTAAATAAGGTAGGACTTTATCTACCAAGATCAGTATTCTCACACGGGCAGCTGTATGTTGCAGTTTCACGAGTCACCTCCCGTGAGGGATTGCGAATTCTAATTGAGGATAAAGAGAAATATTTTGAAGGATATACACAGAATATTGTTTATAGTAAAATTTTTGTCGATCTGAAGCAATAATGTATAATTTTTTATTATTGTGATTTGTAAGTTTGCCTTGCCATCATTTTAACAAAGCAGTAAATTTAACAAAATTTAATAATTAGGTTGTAATGTTGTGTTATTTTTTTCTATTAACAAAACACCGCAAGATGGAATTTGTGCTTTTCGACCAGCTAACACTACAACAACAACGGAGTAAAATAAAAACTAGAGTTAGTAGGTTATGGGAATCAACGATACTGTGAGAACCCAAATTTTGAGAATTTGGAATTCTCAGTGTTCCTCTCCCCCATTACTGTGTTTTTGCTCGGTATACGTATATAATACAGATATATATGTATATATAGGTATATATGTGAGTTTTAGTGGAGTTTTTTTAAGTTTTCGGATTTTTCGTCGCGGAGAGTGAACGGCTTAACGGCGCGATCCGGAGTTCGATGTTGGCGATCCAAAATGCTAAGTTCGATGTCTCGGCAGTGCTGAACGCGATGGCACGATCCGTGTCGGCGTGCGACGAACAGATTGAAAGTTATTGCATCCTTTTCGCTGAGTGCTCGAATGATACGTTTTATGTTTCGAGATCGGGACCCCGTTTTTCGCACCGTTTCGCGCGATTTCAAATTTGGAAGGGGCTAGGGGGTTTTGTTACCTGCTGTGGAGAGGGAGGCCTTGGCTGAGGGGGGGGTAGGTGAGGGCATTAATGAGCCTCACCCACCCCCTCTCTTTTCCCTACTCACACTCAACCTCTCCCCTCACTCTCTCTCTCTCTCTCTCCCTCTCTCACTCCTTCTCTCCCTTGCTCCCAGGGGTGAGCACGAGGCTCCCCTGCCCCTTGGCCTCCTCCCTGAGCAGCGCCGGCCGCCGCCGGCCGCCGCCTGGCCGGAGCAACCCCGGCCACCCCTCTCTCTCCTTTTTCTCTTTTTCTTCTTCTTCTTCTTCTTCTTCTTCTCTGAGCTGAGCACCCAGGGGGAACCCACGCGTGAGCCCCCCTGAGGTGACTGAGCTGCTGGTACCGCCGGAGTGCCGCCGGAGCCGCCGCCAGGCTGCTGGAGCTGCTGCTGGAGGAGCTGCGGGCCGAGCTTGGTGGGGGCCGCGCCGCCGCCGCCTCCCGACGCCGGAGAGGGTGAGCTTGGTCACCCTCGGGACCTCCGGCGCCGCCTCCTCCTTCCCCGGCCATCGCCGTGCTGCCGGAGCGCCGCCACAGCCGCCGCAAGCTTCGGCTTGGCAGCTTGGGCAGCTGCGGCTGTGCTAGCTCCGCCGCCGCCACCGCCGGTTGTTGCTGTCGCGGCCGCCCCTACCTGACGTCCGGCGACGCCATCTTGCCGGTGCTCGCCGTCCGGGCCGCCGCCGCCACCGCCGTTCCTTGCCGTAGTGGGCGTAGCAGAGCCTTCCCGGAGCTAGGGCTCTCCCCTACGCCGCCGCCGCCGCCGCCGCACCCTGTCACCGTCTGAGGTGAGGGCTGCCACCCTTGGGTCCTCCGGCGCCGCCCCCTGCCTTCCCAGCCGTCGCCGTGCCGCCGGACAGTCGCCGGAGACGCCGCGGGCTCAGTGTAGGCACCTTGGGCAGCCGCGGCCTACCTTGCCCCGCCGCCGCCGTCGCCGGGTTATTTTTATCGCGGTCACCGGCCAACCGGTGTCCGGCGACCTCCTCTTGCCGGTGCTTGCGCCGCCGCCGGCCTCCGTCGCCGTTTGTTGCCGGAGCCGCCGTGCCCTAGTCTCGGGTTGCCAACTCGAGAGCAGGTTTGCTCCCCGCGCCGCCGCCGCCGGTTCCTGCCGTCTCCTGAGGTGAGCCCCCTCTTCCTTGTGACCCTCTCGACAGACAGTGGCCGCCGCCGGCCTTGCTTGCCGGCCGGCAGCCGGCCGGAGCTGGTTGCTCCGGCCGGGGTCTGTTTTGTGTAGTTTTTGGCCGCGCCGAGGTGTCTGGAGCCCCTGTTGCTCCCCGAGGTCTGGGGAGGTGAGCACGATGATCACGGCATCATGCTGATCATCATGCTCACCTCTGTTTTGGGTTTGGTTGAGCCGTTGCGTCGTTCGGCCTTTGTGGGGCCATTTTGCCCATTGTTGCACTGTTTTTGTGCACTTTCCCGGACTGCGACTGGTCTTGTCGCAGTGGGGCTGTGAGCATGGCCTCCGTTACATCGTTGCCGATCCGCTGGTGCTTGCGGAAGGTCGTGCGGATGTCGGCTTGCTCACACGGCCTTAGTTAAGCTTGCTTGTGTGCGCGCGCTCACTGTTTTTATGGGATTTCCCGGCTTGCGACTGGTCCTGTCGCAGTGGGACAGTGAGCACGGTCTCCGTGACATCGCTACCTATCCGCTGGTGCTTGCGGAAGGTCGAGAGGACGAACGGGTTGCTCGAACGGCTCATTTTAGCGCTTGTATGTATGTATATTGTGCTTGTTTTGGGACTTAGGCGCTTGTGGCAGCGTTGCGACGCTGTGGGCAGCAAGGGTTTGGTCCTCGGGACCCTGTGGACTGGTTGTCCAACCCCCTCGCCCTTCGTGGAGTTTCGGATTCGTTTCCGACGCGTTTTTCGATGAATTAATCGGCGAAATGTGTGTTTCTAGTCGCGCGACTCACTCGCTGTTTTCGCGAGCGACTTGGCTTGGTCGTTTAGCCTTGTTGGCTGTTCCTCATCGCTGTCCCGAAGTTCCGAGGACAGCGGATGAGTGATGTAGGGTTCCGGTGCCAAATCGGCACTTTTCGGGAACCCGGGAAGCCTTTACGGGTGCGTTTGATGTTCGTGGCACCCCGAGCTTGTGCTCGCTGTCCCGTCACTTGGTTTAGTGTGTTCGGGGACAGCGAGGGACCTTGTTGGCTGTTTGGTACCCCTCTGGGGCTTTCTGTGGTTTCGGGATCGTCCCGGTGGGTTTCCCTGGCGATCCGTCGGTTTCGGGATGTGAGAGCTTTGTGTTTAGCGTCGACTTGGTGGACCTTGACCCTATGAGTCTTTCGTAGGTCCTGTCGCAGTTCCCGAGAGCCGTCGGTGTTAGATTGGATCTTACCTACAGGTGGGTGCTTCGATCCGGAGTCGGTTCAGTGGACTACGGTGATACCTTTCTATCCCTTCCTTTGCATTACAGTTATTAGTTCACTTGACTCCCGTAGACTCTACTTATATGCGTGCTTGGATAGTAGAGTAGTTGTGGCTTGCATGTTCCTTGAGACGACCCAGTTGGTCGGAGGTGATCGCCTGTTGTTCCGAGCGATCCTAGTTGTAGTTTATTGGTTGCTTCTCGGCTCTTTGCCGTTCTGTAGATTGAGCATATGCATCGATCGTCACAGCTCTCTTCCCGCACTTCACGTACACCGCGGTCTGATCCACCGTGTGGAGGTGTGTTCTTTTCCGGAAAAGGGTCGTGAATTTCTACCGACCCGTGAGCCCCGAGCATTGCGTCGGGATGGATGGTGCCGTTGGATTGAGCAGGGTGACAGTGCCAGGGCCACGTCCCGGTGGCTATAGATTGGGTTTACATTGTGGTTATCTCCTTTGATGCATACTAGTTGCTTACAGTAGCATAGTTATTTCAGTTGTATGTTAGCCTCATACTTACTTGTGCTACTGTATACCATATCTATCTTTTGTTGACCCTCGTGCCGGTGTGTACACCTCGCCTTCGTCGGCTTGCGGTACCCACTGGGAGGGGAGACATGTGTACATGTTCTCACCCCCCCACCCCCGTTGCAGGTTTCAGGTGAGCAGGGTGGTGAGTGTCGGGACGCTGCGAGGCACGCCTAGATAGTAGCTCTAGAGGTTCCGACTCGTGAGGCTACTTCCCCAGATTTGGTTATCACCCTACCTTCGCCTATTAGATGTGATTTGTGGTTCAGTTATCTTGTTGGATTTATTCTAGCATGCTTGTGTTGTGGATTCATTCCTTGTCATTATGCGATGATTGCATGCTTGGACTAGTCGGTTGTATCCATGTTTTCGATCAATTCATTTATCGAGTATTTGGGCTTTCTACCCCTCGTGGTAGCGTTGTAAAATAAAGGTTTCCGTGTGGGAAACGGTTTTCAAATGGATTTCTGATTGCTCGGTTTTGTAATTTCAAAAAAGAGAGTTCTCGTGTGGAGAACAGTTTTCAAATGATTCTTGAATGTTTGAAATTAGGGTTTCAAATAAAGCTTCTGGGTAAGGAGCAGCTTTCTAGAATGTTTGTTGCTTGTGCATTGCATCATCCTTCGCTTAAGGACTTGCTTAGATTCATACTGGTTTAAGGACGGCTAGCTGTATGAATCTTGGGTGTTGTTGTGCTGTTGGGATGAATGAATAGTGGTTGTGATCCTGTTGTATGTTGTGGACGCCGTGCAAATACAGGGGAGGTTCTGTCCGTGTGTACAATGGACCCTGTATTTGTGGCGGGTCTGTACGTAGCGCGGGCTAGGCTTTCAAAAAAAAAATTAGCACGTTTTTCCGCATCTTGAACTAGCCCGGGGCGTGACAGATACCACAACTCAAAAATAAAATAATGAGTCTGGAATGTCTCCTCATAGATGAAAAGGTTGAGATTTTCTCTTCTTATTTGTAGACTGCTTATGTGTTGATAGTTCCTTCTTGATCAAAGGCTATTTTCCTCTTTTTGCAGGGAAATTCTATGCAAGGTACCATTCGAAAGTATGATGTACAACACTTCAAATCGATAATTTCTGAAGGAACTGTATACATTATCGAAAACTTCAATTTCATACCAAGTAGAGATAAGTATAAAATTATCGACCGCAAGTACATGATACAAATTAATAAATGGACGAATATTGTTGAAACAACAGATGATGTTGAATCAATTCCATCTCATTGTTTTTAATTTTCGAGTTTTGATTATATTAAAGGCAAAAGAAACAATGACTCCTGCCTTTTAGGTAACACCATTTGCTTATTTCTTTTACTTCTTTCAATTGATTAAAGCAACAAAATATAAGTACTCTTGAATAACACTTTGCTAACCCTCATGTTGATTATATGTGCTTGGAAGTATTGCTACTATTGGTCCTATCTCTTATACATATGTTTGTCATGAGCTTACTCCAATAAGAAATATGGAGATAAAAGATTTAGAGTAAGTTGAATAGTATTTTAGCATCTAATTGTATATCTTTTCTTCTTACCATATGTGAAACGATTTAACTTAAATAGTTAAAATATTGTAGGGATAATACTTTTCCAGTGACTTTATGGGACAAATTTGCTCTGGAATTTAACGAAAATATAATTTACGAAAAAGAAGCTGCTGGACCAGTTGTAATTATCTTCGCAAGTATGAGTGTGCGAATGTATAAAGGTTTGTCCAATGTTTGCATATGTTACAATTGTTTGCGTTTATATTCATCGCTACTTATGATTCTTACACTTATGTTTTACATCTATATCCAGAAAAGCTCTATCTGTCGACATGTTCAGCATCAAGATTTTACATTAATTTAGAAATACCAGAAGTTACAACGTTCCGAAATGCATTGGATAGGTAATTCGCATTATCTGTATAGTTTATTCGAGTATTTTCATAACTTACTTTTATACATACTTGAGTGTAGAAGCCAAATACATATTGCACCAATTCGACATATTGAAATGGCACAACAACTAACTATTAGCCCATATGAACAAATGCTTAAGAATCGTAAAACTGTTGCTGAATTACTTGCATTAAATCCAATGGAAGTTGAGTGAGTATATTTAGGACATCTTTAAATTGCCAATTTCATTGTTTATCTCTTATGTTCTCTACAAATTTTTACATATAATTGAATTGATGTACTTATTCATTATTCTTTTTTATATAGAATACAAAGTATACCTGTCAAGCTAAATTGGTAGAAATTGACACGACGTATGGGTGGTGGTACAAAGCCTGCTATGATTGCAAAGGAGGAGTGAAAGATTATGATGGTAATTTTTGGTGTAATCAGTGTGGAAAAAATGATCAGTCCCCTGTGCCATGGTATATTTCTAAATTCAAAACTACAATTTCAATCACCAAATATTTCTTTTTAATTCGAAAACTATATTATCATGTAGTAAATTAATGTAGAAATAATTTTTGAAAAAAGGTACAAGTTAAATGCCATTGTTGCGGATGATACCGGTTCAGCGAACTTCACCATTTTTGGCAAATCAGCGCAAGATTTGATACGAGTCCCTGCTCAACAACTTGCTACTGCAATCAATTCAAATAGATTTATACTACCTCCTATTATTAAAAATATTGTTGGTCAAACTTTTATTTTTCAAGTTTCACTTGAGTCTCTCAAATTTAATATAACTATGCAATCATTCAGAGTCACAAAAAATTTTCAAACTGCTTTGTCTGCAAAAATTAAAATAGAAGAAAAGGAAGAAGGTGTGATAGACATTACAGAAGATGATGCAAGGGCAAGTCCAAAAGAATTGCAAACAGCGTAAGAAAAGTTATCTAATATCTTTTTTTCTTTACATACTACCTTAAGTGTCTTACTCCTCAAAAAATTGATTTATTTCTATTCTTTTGTATGTAAAATTTTCTAAATTGTGGTGACAAGTTCTAAGTCCTACCTGGAGGAAGCTGTGAAGGAATCAAGAGGCAAAAAGAGAGAACTTAGGTAATTATTGTATTAAAATATTTTTACGTGATACATCAATGACTATATATTTAATTTAAAAAATACATATATTCAAGCATTATACCAACAATAACATTTATTGACTTTCTTTTCTTTGTGCATTTTTGTAAATTATCCTCAGTAAAAGTTCTCAGCTGAAGTCAGAGGAAGCTGTTAAGCAATTAAGGGGTAAAAAAAAATTACGCAGGTAACAATTATATTAATATTGTTCTTACTTTATTTTTCAATTAAAATGTACATAAAATAACTTGAATTTATTCTTTGGTTTGTAGTTACGTTGAAAGTTCTGAATCTGATGAAGAAGAGAAATGAAGATTATCGAAGCAAAGATGTCACAACAACTATTTTCTATAGTTTTTAAATAATATGTGTGATATACTTATCACATTTTAATTTTCATGTTATGGTGATGCTATATATTATTTGCACAGTTATTGTTCTTACTACATTACAAAGTATGTCATATGTGTAGCTATAGTATTAATGGTATCCTGAGAAATTATTAGCATTTTAGACATAATATATTCTTACACTTCACACTTAGGTTGCTTTAATTTTTGACATTATTCATTATTTGATCTATATTTGATACTAAATATTCTTTTATTTTATCTATTGGGTTAACTCAAATTTCAGTTCCACTATTATTATTATTTCCATCGTTTGACAGATACCCCATTGTGAATAATTGTATATATTACTGTTTGCATCGATTGATATATGATTGTCTATATTGTAGCCTTTATTATTGATCTACTAATATTTTATTTAGTTATGTTGATATTTTATTACTTATAAATTTTTACTTTAGTAGTATCTACCCGCCGCAACGCGCGGGTATCTACACTAGTCTACACTAGTATATAATTAAAGCAGAGAGATCACCTCTTCCGGCTTTTGCCACGTGGACATTTCGTTCAATTTTAGCTTCCCATGTGTACACGGCATAAACTAGCCAAATACCAATCAAAAGGTCGTGTACTTGCCACGTGGACTCCACACAGATTTGATTTAAATTTTCTTTTTTAATCTTGGATCTTTGAAGCAAAATTGTGTTAGATTTTGATTGGGATTTATAGTGATTTAAAACTTAATTGGCCTCCTAGGTAGCCCAATTCTCAATGGGCCTTCCTTGGGAGCCTTTCCACATGTGAAGTTTAGTCCCACATTGAAAATTAAAAGTATGTTGTTACTATTTTTACACTCCTCTATTCTCAAATTAGTTGCTTGGGATAAAATGGGATTTTTATGCACTCGACTAAACACATGCACACACAAGCACGAGCTGGGTCGGGCGGGCGGCGCGGTTCGGACACCCGGTTCATTTTATTTTATTCTACTTTTATTTTTGGAAGCCTTAAACCGTAAACCCGAAAATTACGGGCACGTAGGCTTATCTTGCGCTCCACGGGATTTGCCCGTTGTAGCACGATCTCGGCGTTGGATATTTTAGGAGAGGTTAACCCTAACCTAGGTTTTCACCTTCTACCTCAGAATATTGAAATATTGATTCAACTCCTTCCTATTGCGTTCTATATTTTTACTGGATCTCTGAAAGTTCACTACGTTCATCTTGCGCCGCCTTCAAAGCGTGCCAACGAGGTGGAACGTGGACGTTGTATCGCTGGAAGTGATTACCGGGAAGCCTCGCACGTGGAGGGGCAATCTCGCTTCTAGGACAATGCACCGCACGCCTCGTTCCACAGGCCTTTTCTGATCCTTCTCTTTAATATATAATTATTAACTATTGCCGACGATTTTCAAATCTGTAAATCAAATTGTCTTAATTCAAACTTGTTTCAAAACAAAGTTTTCCTAAAATAGAAAGATTTTCCAACAAATTGTATATAAAATCAACATATCCTAAACGCCATGTAGATTCCGTGAACCATAATTATTAGATAAAATCTCTCACCCGATCTTCCTTTAGCATCTCCCAACCATAATCGTAGGTTATATCTCTCACCCGACCTACACACTACGCACACAAACAGATTCTCTTTCACGATCAAAATCAAAATATAATGAACTAACAACATATCTTACCATAATTGTAGAGGAGATCTCTCACCTGATCAACCAACATATATATATATCACATATTATAAAAGTTATTATTATTATATTTAAATCTAACATATATTAACATATGTATTATAACTAGCATTAACGGATATAACACAAAAAGAAAAATCAAATATAAATGCATGCACTAATTAACGGCAAAACTTGGCCGGGGCGCTCCTCAGCGACCACTCGCTGGGGAGAGCCCCGTCCGCTGCCACGTGTCATAATATAGTTACACTCTTGAGGCGAAAGTTGCACTCTTTGGATGAAATTTATACCATTTCTCTTTCTTTTCCTCTTCTTCCTCCTCCTCCTCCTCCTCCACTTTCTCGTACTTTTTATATGCTCATCCTGGGCCGGCGACGTGCGCGGTGGAGGTGGAGGAGAGCGTGATGACACCAGAGAAGAGGGTGGCGGAGGCGGAGGTGGCGGCGGCCTGCTATGCCCCCCAACGCCGCCATTAGCGTACCCCCTCGAGGAAGAGCAAACCGGGGCGGCGGAAGCCGCACGAGTTTCTCTCCGCCGCCGCTCGGAGCCACTCCTTGCGGCGACGGCCGCGGCGCCTCCGCCGTTGAAGCTGTGGAGTGACGCCGACGAGGTCGCGCTCCTCGCCGGCCTCCACCGCGCGCCGCCGCCACCTCTGCCTCCGCCACCCTCTTCTCTAGTGTCGTCGCGCTCTTCTCTGCCTCCACCGCGCGCGTCGCCGGCCCACGATGGGCATATAAAAAGTACGAGAAAGCAGAGAAAAAGGAGGAGGAAGAAGAGGAAGAGAAAGAGAAATGATGTAAATTTCATCCAAAGAGTGCAAATTTCGCCTCAAGAGTGTAACTATATTATGACACGTGGCAGCGGAAGGGGCTCTCCCCAGCGAGCGGTCGCTGAGGAGCGCCCCGGCCAAGACAGAAATTTATTTTATTTCATTTCAAAGAGTGCAACTTTTATTTTATTTCACCCAAATGGTGTAAATTTCACCCCAAGACTTTCAATATTTTATAAGTTTAGTAAATAAAAATTAAACATGATCATCACAAGAGAATATATATCTATATATAGAGAGAGAAGAGAAAGAGAGAGAGAATTGAGCTACTATATTTTTAGAAGCACCAACTTCCAACATTTGGACCCTTATATCCATACTATTACCACCCCCAACTAGTAAACATTAGAGATTCAAGATATATATACTTTTGATGCTTAAAAAACTTACGTACATTGTGTTCAATATCTTAACGTTATAAGATATTGTGCACTCGAACAAAAAATATTGCACTTGAATAGGAAGGAAACCGTTAAAGAAACCCATTGCACTCAAAACCAAAAAAAAATATTGCACTAATTTTTTTTATTTATTTTTAAGACAAGGTCTAAAAAAGAGATTGCACTCCTCCAAAAAAGAAAAAGACAAAACAAAACACGATCTTAAAAAACTTACTGCACTCAAACAAAAAGACATATATAACAAAACAAAAATTTCTGAGTACATAATCATAGAAAGTGAAATATTTCGCGCGACCAACAAAAATATGTTTATATTGCATCAAAAAAACCATTGCACTCGAACAGAAAGAAAACCCTAAAATATTCATTGCAGTAAAAGTGAAAAAAATAAAAAAATAAAAAACTCATTGCGCTCAAGTGGGAAGGAAATTGTAAAAATTAAATCAAATCTTTTTGAAGACATGATCTAAAAAAACCTATGCACCCAAAAAAAAAAAAACTTTCTGAGGACATGATCTTAAAAAAGAAAAACCTATTGCACTCAAAAAAAAAAAAAAAAACTTTCTGAGGATATGATCTAAAAAAACAAAACAAAATAAAACTTTCTAGTACATGATCTTAAAAAACCTGTCGCCTTTAAAAAAAAAGAAATTGAAGACATGATCTAAAAAAAAGAACCATTGAAAATAAAAGATTGCACTCAATAAAAAGTACGTAAAACATTGCACATAAGGGAAGAGAAAGAAATGCAAGAAGAGGAGAGGAAAAGAATGCTAGATGAGAGAGATCGAGTACCCGGCCGGATTGGTGATATTGATGCATACACCCTCCAACGATGTGCCGACGATGCGCCTCCAATGTAATTGAGAAAAGCGAGAGGAGAAAGATAAAGAGACACGTAGAGGGAGAGCGAGAGTAGGTGGAATGGAACTTGGTGAAATTCTTTTGGTTTGAGAGAGGGAGGCGATGCGAGGGAGAGGGACAATAAGTGGATGGAAAATTGTGAAAATTTTTGGTCTTAGAGAGGGAGGCGTTGCGAAATCGTGGAGATTTTTTGAAGAACGTGATAGATACGGGAATGAAAAGAAGAGCAAATTAGTGCAAAAAAGTGACAGATACTTTGTGTTTTATCCAACGGATGAGATCTGACGGTTTAGAGTCCTTGGTTATAAGATCTTCCTGAGGCAACAAACGGTCGGATGTATGTGTGCGCACGTGTATGTATTTTGTGTGTGTGTGTGTAGTTGGTTAAACTATTTGTTGGATCTAACATAGATGAAAAATGCATGAATTATAATACGGGTAGCATTTATATATCTTGACTTGCATCTAATCATTTTTAATCTAATAATTTTATCGTTAATTTTTAGATTATGTGGAGACCACTAATAATACATAATTATTTAAATACTATAAATTATATGTCACGTCCGGAGTACCCTAGCGGAAGCCTTCCCGGTACGTGCACAAACCCGCCGTGTGCACTAGGCAACCCCGTCGCACACAAAGCGTACACAACAAGAAGCATGATGCGAACGAGGAAAAGTAAAGTTCAAACATCATACACGAGGGAATCAGAGCATATATGAGATTCTAAGAAATAAAATAAGTTAAATACATTGACCATTCACAAGATATATAATATGTATCAACCAAAAGTACATCTCCTGAACACAGAGGGTCTCTATATAACATATACTAACACGCCTTTCAAGACAAAAATCAAAAGAAAGGCGCCTCAGGTCCACTCTAGCGACTCACGCGGGCTCTAGCTAGTCGCTAACCCCTTTTCTCGATCCCTAACCTCTCCTGCTGTGGAAGACTCTGAAATAAAAATAAATAAACAACGGACATGAGAACTATTAAACAATAGTTTCTAGTGGGTAAGACGCCGAGAAGAGCGAATTACACTACTAGGTCAACTGAGGCAACAATGATGGTACATAAAAGTTGAAATGTAAGATCTTCTAATGCTATCATGCCTCTATGCTTTATGCCAACTTTGTAAGTACATAGTTCTATCACTACCATGTAGAGAAATTAATATATATGTAGTAACCACCATCATGTATGCCAATAAGTATGCATGTAGCACTTGCAAAGATATCTAATTTTCATATATGCATCAATTAGTCATGATGTTCAGCATTAGGTTTGCTCAACTTTTACCCAATCATCGGGGACCCACCCGTGGTAAAGTTCTGGCTTGTGCCAAGCCTAATGGTCCTGTGGTAGTCAACATTCAGCTCTAGGAATGAGCCTTCCCCACGGCGTTCCACTTCGGCGCCCAATCCCACACGGCGATCAGTCGTCGCAAAGGCCATACTACGGAGTGTCGGCTTGTAGGGAGCGACCCTCACAAGCATGTGCGAATGAGCACAAGGGCAAGCAAGCGTAGTCATATCGTCATGTCTAAGGGCAATGGATTTCAATCATCATGTCTAAAATATGGAATCACAATCATCGACTTGAAGGTCGGGTATCATAACATGAATGTCACACTTCCCTTCTTAACTAAGTTATGAGCATTTCACTACTATTATACAACATGTCTCTCGCATACAAGGATTTACATCTCATTTATCATCACAAGTGTAAGGTGTTTGCTAACCATACTCCAACAGGAGAGCAGTTCTATTACTCATGCATATTCATAGAGTGTTATAAGTGTAATTCATTTCCACTATAAAGTGTTCTATTACTCATCCAAGGAATGTAAGGATGTCAACCGATTCATGCTTCATGTCATGCATATACCTTGCTACATATGCCTCTATTACATAGAGAGTGAAAATTTATCATGCAAGGAGTGACTAAACCATATGTCCAAAAATTCAATGATATCATGATTTGCATGCTAAACCATTTATTGAGTTTTAAAACAAGATATGAGATATAGAGGGAGTTCACCCATTTCGGTGAGGTCAAATCCACCGGATAAACGTCGCAACCTCGATCGTTTCTCAAACGAAGTTGTCCCCTAAATATCTTAGGCCCTAAGAAAAATTTTCAAGGGGTTACAAGTTTCTTAAAAGCTTGCCACAAAATTTACCAAAAAATCAAAGAGAAAATATGTGAAAATTATCTTAGTCCAAGAAAAACTTGCTCAAAGTCCAAGTCAAAGCAATGGAGCTTCAACCAACCTATAAGAGTGTTCTACACTCATCAATTTTACCCCAAAATCTTTCAATAGAGAAATTCTAAAATAAACCATAGTTTCAACAAAACTAGATTTTCTACCAAAATTCTTGCAAATCTCACAATTAGAAGATGCAAGAGGACTACTAACCTCAATTCAAGCTCCAAACCAAACTATGAGATGCTAGGATTGAAGTTTAATCCTCCAACAAGCTCCTTCCTTCATTCCCGAGCTCCCCTCCAAGGCCTAGATGCATGCATCCATGGAGAAGATGAAGAAAAGCAAAACAAATCCAAGAATTAGAGAGGTTGGAGGAAGAAATCCAAGAGAGAGGGAGAGGAACCTACCTTCTCCTTCTCTTTCACTGCCCAAATGAGGGGGCTAAACCAGGGTGAAGTGGGTTATTACCCACTTGCACAAAACCCACATAGGTCCCTCGACAACCAGAGAATCACAAACTGCACGAAACAGTTTTTTGCATCATTGAGTACCGTTACACGGATTGGAGTACCGGTACTCGGGCAGTTCCGGTACCCGGGGGCTCAGTTCTGCAACACCCGAACGTTGGATTTTCGGTTCTCTACTGCGTTCCGATACCCACCCGAATCAGTACCGGTACAACTTGAATCAGTACCGGTACTCAATCGAGTTCCGCAAAATCTGAAAGCTACACAATCCAGCACTTAAACTGAGTTCCGATACCCGATTTCCAGTACCGGTACTCAATACAAAAACTACAGTTTTTGCAGATTTTGATTTTCGAAGTCCATTTTCGCGCTAATAAAGCTTCGAAAACGATCCTAAGCTCTCAAAACTCAGTCAAAATCTCCAGAATAGTATAGAACACTATTCTTTCACTAGAACTCCGCAATTTGCTAAAGTTCAGTGTGCTACATTACAACTATCAAAGATTTTAAATTTTGAAAAAATAAAAATATATGAAAACCATGTAAGTTATAGGTAATTTTGATATTACCCTTGGGGCCTGTTTGGATGCCCTTCTTTTTGAAGCATAGTTTAACTATGCTATGAGTATAGAAATATTTTCCTATAGGGTGTTTGGATGGTATAAAAATGCACTAATTTATTGGAGTATAGTTTAACTATACCCTAAAAAACAGGGTAAAAGTAAAATCCAAAAATTTCTCCTAAAAAAAAACTCCATTCTCCCTCTCCCAAGCCCGATCTAATCCTCCCCACTTCCATCCTCTCCAAACCCTCCCATCGTCGCCCCCCGCTCACCTCGGCTGCACCCTCCGCCGTCGCCACCGTCTCCGTCGCCGCTCGGCCGCCGCCTCCACGCCGCGCTCACCTCGGCCACAGTCTCCGTCGCCGCTCGGCCGCCGCCTCCACGCCGCGCTCACCTCGGCCACCGTCTCCGTCGCCGCTCGGCCGCCGCCTCCACGCCGCGCTCACCTCGGCCACCGTCTCCATCGCCGCTCGCCGGCCGCCGCCTCCACTCCGCGCTCACCTCGGCCACCGTCTCCGTCGCCGCTCGGCCGCCGCCTCCACGCCGCGCTCACCTCGGCCACCGTCTCCATCGCCGCTCGGCTGCCGCCTCCACGCCGCGCTCACCTCGGCCACCGTCTCCGTCGCCGCTCGGCCGCCGCCTCCACTCCGCGCTCACCTCGGCCACCGTCTTCGTCGCCGCTCGGCCGCCGCCTCCACTCCGCGCTCACCTCGACCACCATCTCCACAACTGCAGTCACCTCGGCTGCGGTTGCCGCCGACATCTGAGTTCTTGCCTCACTCATCTTTCGACGCTGTACCCTCGCGATCCCTCACCCGCCGCCCTTCGCCTTGCGATGGTCGGAGAGGCGCCGCAACATTTTCCCCCTCCATCAGGTTCACCCACTGAAGGCATGAGTTTGATTTGATTACTATCCTTACAACACTCACTTTGCAATCTAAGCTAAGAGAAAAGTACTCCATTAATTTTTTGATGTGAAGTACTCTATTATTTCAAACATCTGCATAGGGTATAATGTGGGTCCTCTAATCCATCCATTTCAGAAGCAGATAACAAATAGATACCTCCATACGGGGTTAGTGATGCACAAAATTCTTTAGCATATACATGATTATCCTTTACAAATGTGCTCAAGATTTACACAAACACTAATGTTCAAGATACGTGGGATTGTTTCATATATGAAGAGGAGTGAGCACATGCTCTGAATATGCTAGACAAAGGAATAGTCAATCCCTGAACATTTTTATTAACTCCTCCTTAATTTTTTTAAAACTAAAGGTTTTTAGTTATTTTCATTAAAAATTTATTAAATGTAATATCTCTGATCATATTTGTTTTAGTTTTATTTGCTAGAAATAAATTAATTTTTTTTAATTATAATAAGTTCTATTTGAGGGATCTATTTCAAATTGGGAAATAGTTGAGGGGGTCTTCAGGTTTTATAAACTTGAAATCTTCCTATTATAATTATCTGAAACTGATCCATGACTTCACCTGTAGACCGCAAACCTTATTATTATTATTTTTTAGTAAAAATATTCACTTGTTTTAAAAAATAATTTAATTAAATGGTCTATATGAGGTGGTGCATCAGGCCCAAACAACAATTTCTCTCTTACCTCCACTACTTTTTGTTGGGATGAGGTTATGCCTGAATTTAGTCCACTGTATCTTTCGTGGACCATCCAAGCAATTTGTTTACAATCGAAGGAATATCTAAGGATTAGTAATTTAAAATAAAATATACAATAGTTAAATATTTTATTGTAGGGTTAATTTTATACAGTTCCCTGCAAACATAGTGAATTACAAATATATTCCTACAAAGTTCAACTTTCATATGTTGTCCCTGCAAAAGTCCTAATATTTTCAAATATGTCCCCACTGTTAGAATTCGTTAGAAAAATTTAGTTAACCATAGGTTAAATACTTAACCATGGTTAGTTAATGAGATAACTTGACATTTTTATCCCTCTTATATTAGCTGTTGTGGCTTTTGGAGGGACATATTTGTGATGGCAAAAAGGTCATTTTACTTAACTGCTATTAAAAAATAAACAATATTTTAACGGTAACAAACCAGAGGAACATATTTAAAAATATCAGGATTTTTGTAGGGACAACATATGAAAGTTGAACTTTGTAGGAATATATTTGCAATTCACTATATTTGCAGGGACCTGTATGAAATTAACCCTTTATTGTATTACTGAAATTTATCTTTTATGTATATTTTAGAATCGGTCTACTGCGCATTGAGTACGTCCAATATTTTTATTGGATATGTTTCAAGCCCCCATTGGTTGTTGGTGTGGCTCTCTAAAAAACCTGGAAATCCACTAACTTTTAGTGTATAGTAGTTGTAGATTAATGTAGATGATGTGTGAAGTATGCTTGTGTTCCCTACTGCGCGCAATGCCTTATAGTGAATTAGGTGCCAAATTAAGCCTTTTTAGTTTACTTATTGCTGCTCTTCTGCGCATGACGAATGCCATTTGATTCCAAATCAACGATTCAGGCTAGGGTCATTTTCTCTACAAGTCCCTAAAAACGTGGACTACTCTTCGAAGAATCTTGCCTATGCTGATCGTGCTGGGAACCATGCATGAGTGGTGGTTCAAGTACCGCTAATGAATATAACCTTTCTGTGCTCAATTGTCTCTTGCTTTTCTTTTCAAACGTATAATTAGTCTTTCCTTATTTTAGCTGAACCATCGGTTCAGTAGTAGTCACTTGAGATATTATTAAATGTTTATTAGCTGTCCTTTCCTATATCTCATTTCCCTCATAGTTTACAAGTACTTCTGAGAACTGCAGCTAGATCTGTTAGGCTTGAAAAGTTTCGGTTATTGACTTAAATTACTTAATCCATTGATATTCGGAGTTCTTATTCAAGTTTGAATCTTCAGTACTTGCTATTGTACAACTGTCATTTCTCTTAATAGATCAGGAAAGTTTGAGTAACTGTAATACCCAGTACCTTATTCAGATGTGAAACGCTTTAATCTCTGGCGTGATATTTCTCTTGTGTCAAATGGTATCTGAAAATTCCTAAATTTTTGTTCCTCGTAAAGTTTATCTACTATTCAAATTTCATCTTGATTTGAAACTTTTTCAGCTAAAATTCTGATACAAGTGTTCGGGTTTCGCATGACTGAACCTGGAGTGTAAAGCGTATTGAATTTGGCAGTATTGATTGCCTGCCAAATCGTTGTATTGTATATTAGGCTTTCCATGCGTGATATCTCCTAGAAGTTCTTTTCTTCTCCATTTTGAAAGCAGGTTTAGCTCAATCTGGATTAATTTTATAATTTCAAGTAACATAATCTCCTCCTTGGAATGAAGGAAAACTGAATTTAATAAAAGAAAATTATCAATTATTACTTGGGAGATGAGGAAGTGAAATATTGTAATCTGTACAAAATTTTTGGAAGAGAGAGGCTTTTCTTTTCCTACATATGTTTTTGTCTGATTTTAGGAAGCCTATAAGAACACAATTGGTTACCTTGATTCTGATATGTGTTTTTTTAGTCGTCCTGCTGCTTTGCGACAGGCCAATGCTACTACTCTGTGAATGTGCATGATACATGTCATTTAGTTCCTTCAAGTACGAGTTTTTAAATACAAAGGGTTCTATCTTGTGCACTCCGGAGAAAGAGTTATGATATTCATTAATGACGTAACTACTTCTGTTTATGCGAAAGACTCGGTTGATTTAGCTTCTAGGCACATGGCAATTTGCTTCATGCACCTTTCATAGTTCTCCTTTTGCTGCTCTTTTTTCTTGGAAATTTGTGCGTTATGTTACTCATCTTCCCCAACCCCTACTTTTGCTGAAAAAGAGAAGTCCAAAGACCTTTACGCATACAAATGAGAAATGTGTTCTCTGCCAGGTGTTTATAAGGGCCTGAATGTTGTCGAGCATGAATATGATAAGATAGCACAGGGAGCGAATTCGAGTCCATGCTTCAAGTAATCTTTTGGCCTTTAGATTGATTTTGCAGCAAATCATGCGGAATTTGAGCATACTCCTATCATATTTTCTTCCTAAACACCATCATTACCTGAATTAACACTGCAGTGAAGGTTCATTCACCTAGACCGTAGAGATCTTAGATTGATTGCGAGATTGTATATAGGCGGAATCTGCTCTGCATGTTGTTTGACTTCTTCTATATGGGCAGCGCTAGGCAATTGAACTTTAATTGATTGGTGGTTAATTTCCAATTGTGTGCATGCTGCTCTACGTAGAGGTATAAGTGCCTTAAGTTGATTAAATGTGTGATTGGAGATGTATGTAGAGAGTAAACTTATTTATAGTTTGTTAGAGACTCCTCTGGTATTGGCCTCTCTATCTGAGGAGATTTAGTGAGCAATTTCGAAGAGTTTTGAAATGGGCATTTACAACATATACTATTCCCTTCCACACAGATTGTAGGTCTTCATACTGCTTTATAATCAGCAACTTTTCACACACTTCGGGTTATGTGATTTGATGCTAGAGTCGACTTTGCGCATAAATCACTGAAGGGTGAATTACACCATAGGTCACCAAACTTGGGTGAAATTTTATCACCAAACTTGATTTGTTTTAAGGCTAAATTGCACGTTTGGTCCTCAAACTTTTAAGGGCTGTGGCATTTTGGTCCTCTAACCTTAATTTGTTATAGTTTCTGCCTCAAACTTTTTAAATTGTTGCGATCAAGTTCCACAACTAAGTTTAATTGGTTAAATAGAAAAGTGGGCCAAGAAAAGGAAAAGTGAAAAGGTCAAACCATCGCTAGAGATTCCAAAGGACTTACGACGAGTGGTTGGTGACAACGCCCAACAATTCATCACAGAGACATCTCAAATAGTGAAACAACATGCTCCCTTGAATGTTGAGAAGTGGAGTAAAATTCCTACTTATATCATTGATAAGATGATTCAACTTGTTAATGTAATTAGTAATTTTTAGAATTTTATTTTATCATTTTGTATCGATCATCAATCTTTTACAATTACTATTTATCTATTTTGTCGTTTTTAATTCTTTTCATATTTTGTTATTTTTAAAGGAGAAATTTAACCTTCCGGATGAACTTCACACCCTTGGTGTCATCATACAACAGCTTCGTGATCATTACAATGCATGGCGTTATCGCTTGTTTAGATTTCACTATAAGATGTATAAGACTGATGAGCAAAGGCGTGCACATTGCCCAAATGACATTGATCAAGACGATTGGAATTGGCTCATTAATTATTGGAGTGATCCAAAGTTCAAGGTAATAAAAAGTTTTATAGTTTCAAAGTATTTTTCAATTTTTTTTATTTACATTTACTAACTAATTTTTTAATTAATAGCGTGTTAGTGAGGCAAACAAAGCAAATAGAGCCAAACAAACTATGATTGCTCGTGTGGGTACAATGTCGATTGCTAGGAATATACATATAATGGTAAT
Source organism: Puya raimondii (assembly GCA_016920855.1). NCBI lineage: Eukaryota > Viridiplantae > Streptophyta > Magnoliopsida > Poales > Bromeliaceae > Puya > Puya raimondii. Next base: position 13,492,134 of record JABWPP010000050.1, read on the forward strand.
TCCTTGTGCCTGTTTAACATCTATTAATTTTATGTTAAAGATAATATCTCATTTATATTTTTAGTGTATTATTATTATCTAAAATTTTTTATGTGAGTTTACAGAGGGAACCCATAGAAAACTTAACACCATAGCAAATACAAGAGCGAGAGCAAAAGCCTGAATATATGAGACTATGGGAAAAGGTGAGAAGGAAAAGAGATGGTAGTTGGGTTGATAAAGATGCTGAAGATGCATATAAGCGAATGGAAGAACTTCATGGCGACCAATTAAGACAGTACGGAAAGGACACACTCTCTACGGAACGAGCATACACATTAGTACTTGGCCATCGATCTAGCTACATCCGTGGTATGGGCTCAGGTCCTATTCCTTTGGAAAGTGGGGGTACTAGGGGACAAAGGATTCGTGCGCAAATACAAGCAGAAATAGAACAAGAAATGGCTGCACGAATTCAAACCGAAGTGGAGGAACGAATGAGCCAAAGGGAAAGAGAAGCTGAGGCACGAATTGCTGAAATACAAGCTCAGATGCGAGCTGAGATGCAATCTCAGATGCGTAGCATGATGGAGCAGCTTTCACAAATGGGATTGCCCGTTCCTACTCAACAAGCATCAACAGAGAATGTAAGTTAGTTTGTTTCAATTATATGAGTTGAATAATTTCAAGTTAAATTAAGTTGTATTCTATTCAAATTGTCAAATTAGAAATAGCTAATTGCATTTGTTATGTTAAAATTTAAAATACATACTTAAAACATCCATCTAATCTTATAGCATTTTTGACTTGATATGTTTCAAATATTAGTTAATAGTATCTTTTATTATTTTGACAAAGTAAGTAGATTATATTCACAATTCTAATCATTTTTCTTTCTCGTTTTACAGGATTAAACTTAACGGCTCAACATATTGGAGTTGGATTGTCTCAAGAACTTTATTTCACCTTTTTTTCTAGAGTTTGTTCTACCTTGGTTCTAAAAAGTTACTAGTATTAGATTTAATTTGGATGGAATTGAAACTTGTAGTTTGATGCATACAATACTTGATGTGAACAAGTAATTGTTGGTTTATTTTGGTTGTGCTAATTGAACTACTTTCTACTTTTTAATGAATATATCTTAATTGTTGTGATTAATATTTTGTGCAAATACTGATTGAGGAGTATTGAATAGTTATGGCATGGTGATTACGTGTAAAAATTTACTTTTTTCGATCAGAAATGTAAAATATTAAATAGTATAGCAAAAGTTTTGTGGCCAAATAATAAATAGTCATAATTTGTTATACAAATATTAATAAAATTTGAATACGTTAAAGCGACGACCAAAATAAAATTTGGCCACAAATTACACATAACTATTTATGCCCAAAAATAAAGTTTGCCATAAAATATATATAATATTATTTGTAGCCATATAAAATTTTGCCACAATATGCATTAAAACTTGTATGGCCAAATGCCAAATTTCGCCATAATAATAACAATACTATGTGTGGCTGATATTAATATTTGCCACAACATGTAAAGGATTAGTTGTGGCCAAACATAATTTTCGCCGCTATATGATCAATATTAGTTGTGGCCATTTTTAAATTTGCCATAAATTATATGTTACAATTTGTGGCCATTTTAAATTTTGCCATAAATTATATGTTACTATTTGTCGCCAAAAATAATGTTGCTCACAAATTATCATATATTTCATTATTATTACTATGCATATTTATGGCCATCTGGTACCTTGTTGTGGCAAAATAGGAAACATTTGTGTCTAGTAAGATCGCTACAAAAAGGATGTGTTTTTGTGGCGAAATTGGTTTGGCCACCGTAACCTTTTGTGACGGTCCTACTGTGGCGGCCCTATGGCAAAATTATTTTCGCCACAAAAGTATTTTTGTGGCCAATTATTATATTTTTGTGACGATTTTGTTCTCCATAAAAAATTAATTTTGTTGTAGTGATTTGATTAAGGCGCTAATTTTATTTCTATTTCAATCGGGTCACCGAAAGAGGGTAGGTTTTTTTGGCGGCCGCAGAGACGGTGGAGGTAGAAACCCTATTCATTGGGTATTTATCCTGGACCGAATGAATTCCATTTTTTTTTTTTTTTGATTAATTGATGATGTTACTGCTAAAAAAACTCAGCTGCCAATAACTGCTGGTCATTCATATATTATAACATCTCGATGTTATTATTTTTGAACTAATAAGCCACGAAGGTGTAATGTGACAACTGAACTAGCAAGCAGATCATATCCAGGAGACAAATCAGAGTCATATCTGTTACCATATATATTATATACCATATATATATTATATATGTTATATATGGTAACAATATCATCTATACAAAACGATGTGAATCTGAATTGTCTATCATGTTGTTGTTCTGTGTGCAAAACAACGCAGTTTGATTGAAGTAGAAATTATAATATATAAAATTTCACTTAAAAGGTCAGTGACCAATGGCGGAACTTGCCTATTGATGAAAGTGTTATTTAGCAGTAAGTTTGTAATGTGATGCTGTTTTATTGAGTTTGTAATAATTATGATAATACATTGTAATGCAGATGGTGACATTTGATAGCGAACAGCAAGTTTAGTTGTTGCGAGATGCGCCGTGTTTGAACATGATGATGCCCTTGCCCTTGCCCTTGCCCTTCTTTAGATTATGGTCCGTGTTTACATTACTTTTGAATTACAAGCCAAAAGATTCAGTGGCCTAACCTCTGTTATCACTAACTGTATTTCTACGCTAGAGTACTACTGAAATTTCTTTAAAATTGCTAGCAGATGGATAAGTCCTCGTTTGGTTGAACTCGCTCCTAGCGAGACCCATAGTGGAAGGTTTATGTGTCCCTCACTCTTGGTTTTGTTGAACATGGGGTCTGAGTTTTTCTTAGCATGTTTGTTACTTCTTAATAAAAAAAAAGTTGGCCTAATCACGAGATCGGTCCCCGACCTTCACCTGATTCTTAGTTTTCTAACGGATCTTTTTTTTTTCTGTTGCAATTGTGCTCTTAATGCATATTTATTTCATCAAGCTCCTGTTAAAAATCAAGGTTCAATGATTCCAACGTAAACTGCTCTGTATGGCAAAACATGAATCGGTGTCGGCCGGGTGGCAATTTTTGTCCAAGCTAACAGACGTTTTTACATAGGGGGCTTGATTGAATGCTAGCGAACTTAATGCAAAAAATAACGGGTTGCGGGTCAAAATGAGAAATCTGGTAATACTTGGGAACATTGGACTAATGGTGTAATTAATCCTTATGCTGTGGGCCTATATGTCAATCCGTTTTATGAATCTGATCAATATTTCAGTCACGCCCCGTCGGGCCTTTAACACCAACTAGGTGGAAAGGATAACCGCACGGGCGCATGCCCCTGACCCGCCGAACGGATAGAGTCTCTTCTACCCGCCCAAGGCGTCACAACACAAGCATGTCCACAAGGTTCCAACTAGGAACGGAGTACAAGAGTTGCACAAGAAAAGCATCAACATAAAGAAGTTCTACTTCTATTACATCACATTAGCACATTTATACATGCCCAAATTTTTCTTTCTTTCAATTTCATTCCATACATCATGTTCCAAAATTATGGAATATGCAAGTTTCATATAATCAATGAAAATCTCCTATACTATCAAAGTCCAAGACTATGGAGTACAACTCTATGTATCACCAAAATGGAAGGGCCGCTATCTAGAGAGCCAAATCCTTGTCTCGCTCCGCCGCCTCACTCGCGGAAGGACCTGAAAAACGTGGGGGTGAGAACTATAAATATAGTTCCCAGTGGGTAAGGCCACCCAAGAGAGAAGCTCGACCCACCAGGTCCAAAGAAACACCATATGCATAAGTTAGATCACAAATAACTATGCAAGAAATATTTACATGCTTGTAAATCAACACAAAGGATGCAACCAAATGAAATGTAAATTTTCATTCTCTCCTAGGTTCATCCTATATTTCACATTGACCAAGTTCAACTACTTGTCATTTACTTATGGTTTCGGAATCGTCGTCTCACCATAATTGTTTCAACATCCAAGGAGTGAAATTGTCACCTCCGAGTTCGGGTAGCGAAATCGTCGCATACCCGGGATAGCAAAATCGTCGCATACCCCATCTCAACACCGCCATCACATGGCACAGGTAGCGAACTCGTCGCATACCCGGGATAGCAACCTCGTTGCACATCCCATTTCAACACCGCCATCACATGGCACAGGTAGCGAACTCGTCGCATACCCGGGGTAGCAACCTCGTCGCACATCCCGTCTCAACACCGCCAACTCATGGCACGGGTAGCGAAATCGTCGCATACCCGGGATAGCAAACTCGTCGCACATCCCATTCCAACACCGCCAACTCATGGCATGGGTAGCGAAATCGTCGCATACCCGGGATAGCAAAATCGTCGCACATCCCATTCCAACACCGCCAACTCATGGCATGGGTAGCGAAATCATCGCATACCCGGGATAGCAAAATCGTCGCACATCCCATCTCGACATCTTACACTTGCCAACCTAAGTCTCATGACCCTAGGTTCAAGTCACTAAGTCTCACCTATGTTCAATGACATTATGTTTACTTTCTCATTCTCAACCTAGGTTCCATAACGCTAGGTTCCAATCTCATGTCCAACCTATGTTCAATAACACTAGGTTCCATTCTCATGTCCAACCTATGTTCAATAACACTAGGTTCCAATCATACATGCAACCATGCAACAGGTATAGATAATATAAATATACTTGAATTCTATAACATGCAATAGGAGCTCATGGCTCTACCTATCATGATTTTCATCTTTGCCAACATGCAAGTCCTAGGGTTCACCATACATACCATTTTATCTTTAAATGGATATTTACCCTAGACATGGAAGTGACCTAATCACTTCGGTAAACACAAACCAACCTCAAGAGCTTCCGAATTCTTGTATTCTTTGAGCTCCTAGGTCTCCAAGCCTTGAGTTCTTGCTTCAACCCAAGCTTCTACAAGAAAATGGTTCGTTACTCATTACGAACCCTATAATCAACTCAATACATGAAATCAAGTGTACATGATTTTCATTGCCTCAATTGCAATTCCCGAAGGTTCAAATATTTTTAGAACCTCCCATGGCAAAAGCCCCAAATCTACCTAGGGTTTGCATGCATGCAAGCCAAATCCTAGATTTCATGGCCAATCTTCCACCATTTGTGGTTGAGATTGCTTAGGGTTTCCAAAAACCTCATCTTAAAGGATTAAATCCAAGGTTTAAACCCTAAATCACAAGAACTCACCTCAAAGCCCTAGCTCCCAAGCTTCTTCTTGCACTAAGAAGCTTCTTTGCACCTTGTAAGTCCTTTTCCAAGCTCCAATCCACCACTTCTCCAAGCTTTGGAGAGATCTCTAGAGAGAGAAAGTGAGGGAGAGGGAGAGGGAATGAGAGGAAAATGAAGAAGGAATGAGGGGAGAGACCTCAGCCCCCCATACATAACCCATTCATTGCGAAATTACCAAAATACCCCTCACTGGGCATTCTGCCTCAGCCGGGTCCGGACCTTGCAAGTGGGGTCCGGACCCCGCACAGGTGACAGTCCACCGCGCAGGCCGGGTCCGGACCTTGGTGTCCGGGTCCGGAACCCGTACGCACCCCAACTCGGAAACCAGCTCGGGTCCGGACCGTGACATCCGGGTCCGGACCGTAGCTGCCTGCGGACTTCATTGTCCGGACCCCAGCTTCCAGGGTCCGGACCCCGTGAGCAGTTTTGCTCCACTTGGTCCCTTTTTCATAATTTTTCGATTTTCGGGTTTCCACTCGCACCCACAATGTTCCGAAACCTTCGGAACCCAATTCCACACCAGCCATTATCGGCTTCCATCGAACTTTATCAAATTTAGCAAAGTTCGCAACGACGCACCGAAATTCCGAGTGCTACAATTTCAGTGTTCAATACGGAGCAAGGTGTACTTGTTGTCAAAATTCCTTTCTAAACCTTTTAGTAAAATATCCTTTTAAACAATTTCAAACAAAAACAATTAAACTTCAGTTTTTGAAAACCACAAGCAAGAGTTTAATAGCACTATAAAAATGTAGAGAATAGATGAGGCCTGTGAGTCGAGACGTGCGAGAGCACTGTCCTAGAAGCGAGATTGCCCCTCCACGTGCGAGGCTTCCGGCAATCACTCCTAGCGATACAACGACCAATGCCACCCCGTCGGCACGTCTCCAAGGTGGCGCAAAACGAACCCAACGGACTTTAGGAGATCCAGCAAAAATAGGAAATGAAGAATGTAAATATCAGTGTAAAAACTTCAAGCTCGGTAGGAAAAAGAGAGGAGGGGGAGAGGGTCTGTATATCTGTATATCAAGTGTACCCCTCCTCATCTATATATAGATGAGAGCCCCAACGGTAGGGTCCAAGCCCATATCTTGACCAGATATGGGCCCTTCCCGAGGTTGGACCAAATCTGGATATTATCAGATTTGATCTGACCCAGATCTGGAAAAGACCCTTCCCAAGGTAAGGGATATCATCCCTTCCCGAGATCTGTAAAGGATATCACCCCTTCCCGAGATCTGTAAGGGATCCCTTCCCAAGGTAAGCTAAAAATATAAAACCCAAAAAAAATAAAATAAAAGAAAAAGTGTAAGTGGACCGGGTTCACGCGCGCCGCCGCCCGACCCGACCCGGCCCGGCTCGTGCTCGTGCCGTGCGTGCGTGTGTTTAGTCGAGAGTATAACTCTCATTTTCTCCCAAGTAAATAACTAGGGAGTAAAGGAGTATATGTATAGGAGTAACAAGCCTTTGGCTTCCAATGTGGGACTAAACCTCACATGTGGAAACCTCAGCACGGGCTCCTAGGCAAGGCCCATAGAGAGTGGGCTGCCCAGGAAGCCCATGGGCTGAATTTGAAGTTTAAATCACAGTTTTAAAATATTAATACTAACATTCCCCCACATGATTTAAAACTTCAAATAAAGAAAGTAAATAAAACTGAAATACAAAACGAAACAAAAGAATGATGGATCTCTTATACCACGTATTCGGCGAAGGTACCTTTCGGGTTTGAACCTTCACTTAGTACATGTCTATGTACATCCGAGGGCACAATGGTGGACTACGCCTTGAACCAAGGCCGGTGAATGGATTTCCACAAAACGCACACATGGTACAACCATTTAGGTTCTAAGCGGGTGAGCGCTATTATGGCCATGCGCTAATATCGCTTCATGTGTGTTTTAGGGAACCGCCCTCTTCCCATAGTCGCGGCCTCACGACTCCACACACATAGTAGGTCCTCAAAGGGGTGTCTGCAAGGCCACACCCTGCCTCGTGGGTCTCGGAACCATTCAGGGCATATGCCCTTCCTATCCACTTGCAGTTATGAGCACTGTCGCCATAGGGATGAGGATACAAAAAATAGTGCTCCTCACAGCTACCAGTTCGACTTGTTTCTACCCATTGAACCTGCAACAGGTTGGGTTGCCATCGCCGGTAACTTCTATTGTGGGCTAAGCCCCATCCTCGTCGACGATTCTAGGATCACAGCCCTAGATAATCCATAGGACACAGTCCCCTTCAGATATCTCAAAACTCTTTCTAAAGCATTCCAATGCTCTCTATTTGGGTTATGGGTATATCTTCTCAATCTGTTCACAGCATAAACCAAATCAGGTCTAGTGTAATCTACTAGGTATCCTAAGGATCCTATAATCTGAGCATATCTATTCTGACCTATTGGATCTCATCTATTCTTCTTAAGGTGTACACTAGGATCATAAGGTGTCACTACAGGTCTAAAGTCAAAATATCCAAACTTCTTTAATAACTGTTCACTATAATGAGATTGGCTCATAATAATTTCATTCGATTTTCTAAAGATCTTCATGTTAAGAATCACATCTGCTTGTCCAAGATCTTTCATATCAAAGTTCTCATTAAGTAATTTCTTCACATCATATATCACATTCATATTGGTACCAAAAATCAGAATGTCATCAACATACAAACACAAGATTACAATATGTCCATCATATTCCTTTGAATATACACATTCATCAGACATGTTCACATGAAAGCCATTTGATACAATTAATGAATCAAATTTCAAGTGCCACTGTTTAGGAGCTTGCTTAAGTCCATATAGAGATCTAATCAATTTGCACACTTGGTTCTCATATTCAGAAACTACAAAACCTTCAGGTTGCTTCATATAGATCTCTTCATCTAAATCACCATTCAGAAAAGCTGTCTTAACATCCATTTGATGGACAATCAAATTATGGACAGAAGCTAAGGCAATCAACACTCTAATAGAAGTAATCCTAGCAACAGGTGCATAAACATCAAAGCCTTGTGCTACTAGTCTAGCCTTATACTTATCTACAGATCCATCTGGTCTCAACTTCTTCTTAAAGATCCATCTACAACCTATAGGCTTACATCCTAGAGGTAAATCAGTCAACTCCCAAGTATGATTCTGTAGAATGGACTGCATCTCAAGATTAATAGCCTCTTTCCAAAATGATGCATCTACAGACTTCATAACTTGGTCAAAGGTAGATGGAGTATCTTCTACAAGTAGGACACAAAAATCATCTCCAAAAGTTTTCTCTACTCTAGGACGCTTACTTCTCCTAGGTTCAACCTCTACTATAGGTTCACTAACTCTAGATCTGCTAGAGCTACCTACAGGCTCAGCTGGAGTAGGTCTATCTACTCTAGTCCTAAAAGGAAAGATATCCTCAAAGTACACTTCAACTCTAGCCTCAAGGATAGTGTTGTTAGAAATCTCACTAATCTCAGAGTTCACCACTAAAAATCTGTTGGCATTGCTATCTAATGCATAACCTATAAAAACTGTATCTACAGTTTTAGGTCCAATCTTTCTCTTCTTATTCTCAGGTATCTTAACTTTAGCTAGACACCCCCACACTTTAAAATAACTCAGATTAGGCTTCCTACCTTTCCAAAGCTCATAAGGAGACACATTAGAATTCTTGTGGGGAATCCTATTTAAAATCACACATGCAGAAATCAAAGCTTCTCCCCACAAGTTCTCGGGTGCACCTGAACTAATAATCATCGAGTTCACCATATCCATCAAAGTCCTATTCTTACGTTCAGCAACTCCATTAGATTGAGGTGTGTAAGGTGCAGTCACTTGATGTACAATTCCAAATTCTTGACAGAAAGCAGTCATATCATTTGAAGTATATTCACCACCTCGATCAGATCTCAAAATCTTGATTTTCTTGTCTAATTGATTTTCTACCTCAGCTTTATAAATTTTGAATCTGCTTAAAACTTCATCTTTAGTCTTGATCAAATAAACATAACAATATTTTGAATAATCATCTATAAAAGTCACAAAATATTTATTTCCACCTCTACTAGGTCTACTTCCATCACACACATCACTATGCACAAGTTCTAAAAGATCACAATCTCTATCCACTGATTTAAAAGGTTTTCTAGGCTCCTTAGCTTGCACACATATTTCACATCTATGATCAGGTAAATCAGATTTAGGAATCAAATTAAGATGCATCAATCTTTTAACAGTATTATAATTCACATGTCCCAATCTTCCATGCCAAATATTAGTAGAAACAACATTCAAAACAAGGGCACTATCATTAATAGAAGGAGAAGATACAGATAGTTTAAATAAACCATCACACAAAAATCCCTTCCCTACAAAATCCACACCCTTTGTAATAACTACCCTATTACATTCAAAAACTAACTTAAAACCCCGCTGAACTAAAAGAGAACCACAAATCAGATTCTTCCTAATATCGGGAACATGGTGGACTCCGTGCAAGGTTAGGGTCTTCCCAGAGGTCAGCATTAAATCTACTCAACCGATCCCAAGCACGTGAGAAGAGGCTGCATTCCCCATGTTCACCGATCCTCCACACGAGTCCTGATAAGTGGAAAACCAAGAACGATCAGAGCAAGCATGAACGTTTGCTCCAGTATCTATCCACCAATCAGAGGAACTAAAGGCAAGGTTAACGTCAGGTAAACTAGATCCTAACCTAATAGTGGAGTCAGAAGGGTCAGGCCCAGCAGTCAACATATTCATCTGGCGCTTAGGTGGAGCTCCCTTCTTCTTCTTTGGTGCGAAAGGCCGAGACTTGCGAAAATAACAGTCCTTCGCAAAGTGGTCGGTCTTCCCGCACACAAAGCAACCAGAGTTGCCTCCACTCCCATCAGGTTTAGGTTTCTTAAAGTTTGGGTTGAACTTTCTATGGTGGAAAGGCTTCTTCTTAAAGTTTCTATGAGGCAGAAAATTTCTACCCTTATTTTTAGGATTCTCTACTAGGTTGGCTTGGGTTGTAGGTTCACTAGGCTTCTTATCCCTAGCTCGGTTCGACTCTTCTATCCTAATGGATCTTAGGACAAAATTCAGGAAAAGTTTTCTTTGATTATGGTTAAGATCATTTGCATGGTTCGACCAAGAGGGTGGCAACTTATCTATAAGAGTGGAAACTAAAAAACTCTCATCAAGATCTACACCGTTAGATCTAAGCTGCTCAATTATATGCTCAAAATCATGAAGCTGGTCAGACATAGACTTATTATCTACCAACTTAAACTTAATCAAATCTGAAGCTTGGTATCTCTTCTGGGTAGGATCAACTTTACCATACTTATTTTCTAAAGATGTCCAAAGTTCCCTAGCTGTTTTAGCACTAGAGTATATGTCATACAGTTTATCAGATAGGGTACTAAGAATCCGGTTCAAGCAGAGATAGTTGATCATGTTAGGGTCAATAGGAGGTGCAGTTGTGGGTGCAGGTGCAGTAGCAGGAGGAGTGGATCCGGCTTGGGCTTGGCTCCGAGTATAAGGTCTATTGACCGCAGCCTGGATTGCACCTTCAGGTGCAGATCCATTGCTATTCTCGGTAGGATCCGAGATAGCAGAAACAAGCGCAAGTGTGGTGAGCCAGAACCTCATTTGGTTCTGCCACCTCTTAAAGTTACGACCATCAAAAGTAAAAGGCTTCGCCGAATGCGTATCCTCCATCATAAAAATCTGTGAGTAATTAAACTATACTAATGTCACAAGATTGTTCTAAAGTTCAGAGAATAACAGTAGAATATTCTAAGTTATGTTCAGTGACAGTATGATATATATATTCTGAAAAATAACTATATTATGATTTATCAGTGCAACAACAATAGTATGTGTATATTTAGGATTATAACAATATCAACCACATGACATATATATTAATCTACAGCAAGGTAATATACTATGTTCTGTACTAAAAGAAATAGAAAGGGCAATCTCGCTTCTAGATTGTTGTCAAAATTCCTTTCTAAACCTTTTAGTAAAATATCCTTTTAAACAATTTCAAACAAAAACAATTAAACTTCAGTTTTTGAAAACCACAAGCAAGAGTTTAATAGCACTATAAAATGTAGAGAATAGATGAGGCATGTGAGTCGAGGCGTGCGAGAGCACTGTCCTAGAAGCGAGATTGCCCCTCCACGTGCGAGGCTTCCGGCAATCTCTCCTAGCGATACAACGACCAATGCCACCCCGTCAGCACGTCTCCAAGGTGGCGCAAAATGAACCCAACGGACTTTAGGAGATCCAGCAAAAATAGAAAATGAAGAATGTAAATATCAGTGTAAAAACTTCAAGCTCGGTAGGGGAAAAAAAGGAGGGAGAGAGGGTCTGTATATCTGTATATCAAGTGTACCCCTCCTCATCTATATATAGATGAGAGCCCCAACGGTAGGGTCCAAGCCCATATCTTGACCAGATATGGGCCCTTCCCGAGGTTGGACCAAATCTAGATATTATCATATTTGATCTGACCCAGATTTGGAAAAGACCCTTCCCAAGGTAAGGGATATCATCCTTTCCCAAGGTAAGCTAAAAATATAAAACCCAAAAAAAATAAAATAAAAGAAAAAGTGTAAGTGGACCGGGTTCACGCGCGCCGCCGCCCGACCCGACCCGACCTGGCTCGTGCTCGTGCTCGTGCCGTGCGTGTGTGCGTGTGTTTAGTCGAGAGTATAACTCTCATTTTCTTCCAAGTAAATAACTAGGGAGTAAAGGAGTATATATATAGGAGTAACAAGCCTTTGGTTTCCAATGTGGGACTAAACCTCACATGTGGAAACCTCAGCACGGGCTCCTAGGCAAGGCCCATAGAGAGTGGGCTGCCCAGGAAGCCCATGGGCTGAATTTGAAGTTTAAATCACAGTTTTAAAATATGAATACTAACAGTACTGTGTGTGTGTGAGCTAGGTGTACTGTGTGCGTCGCGTGTGTGCGCGCGCGCGCATGTGCGTGCGCGTGTGTGTTTGTGTATTTGCAAGTTTTTGAGTTTTGAGTTCTCTCAATGTCGGTAAAGAGCATCTTTTGGTGGAATAGGAAGGTAACAGCTTGTTATCCTTTTTAATTAAGTTTTAGCATTTAAATTTGAAGTGTGTATGAAGTTTGTGAGGATAGATTGCTAGGCTAAGAAGGATACAATCGTAATGAATGAATGCGCATAATGCTGATTTAAAGAGTATCAAGCGAAAAAGGGATAAAAGTTATAGCCGTTAATGAAACAATCTCAAGTTCCTTTGATTAAAAAAAGAAAATGTTAGGTAGGGCTTTCGTGAAACATAAATTCTGTACTCTGAAGATTTACGTAGAGTTTAAGGTTTTCCGGTAAATTACCTGAATAGTCGTAAACGCAAATGTGTTAAACTGGAAAGTTCATGAAAGCAAGCTCTTGCCATTACCTGAGAAGACAACCAATGCATGAGACGTTGTGCAGCCGGTCTAGTACGGTCAACGTTCAAAAACTCGAAATCTCTGACTTAGGAAGTAAGCTGAGTGGAGTCTTGTATCCAGTCTAATAGTGTCAACGTTCAAAAGATCAAAATCTCTGCCTTGACTTAGATAGTAAGTTAACTGGAGTTTTGTTTTAGTGTCAACGATCAAAAACACGAAATCTCTGCCTTAACTCAGAAAGTAAACACTGTTAGAAAATTGCGTACGATACAACGCAGCGAAAAAGAAAATCAAACAAATTTGATTT